>CATQJA010002710.1:3402500-4768846 GCA_958295435.1 Mesorhabditis spiculigera | reverse complement strand
GCCTAAGCCTAAGCCTAGAAGCCTAAGCCTAAGCCTAAGCCTAAGCCTAAGCCTAAGCCTAAGCCTAAGCCTAAGCCTAAGCCTAAGCCTAAGCACTAAGCTAAGCCTAAGCCTAAGCCTAAGCCTAAGCCTAAGCCTAAGCCTAAGCCTAAGCCTAAGCCTAAGCCTAAGCCTAAGCCTAAGCCTAAGCCTAAGCCTAAGCCTAAGCCTAAGCCTAAGCCTAAGCCTAAGCCTAAGCCTAGGCCTAAGCCTAAGCCTAAGCCTAAGCCTAAGCCTAAGCCTAAGCCTAAGCCTAAGCCTAAGCATAAGCCTAAGCCTAAGCCTAAGCCTAAGCCTAAGCCTAAGCCTAAGCCTAAGCCTAAGCCTAAGCCTAAGCCTAAGCCTAAGCCCAAGCCTAAGCCTAGCCTAAGCCTAAGCCTAAGCCTAAGCCTAAGCCTAAGCCTAAGCCTAGGCCTAAGCCTAAGCCTAAGCCTAAGCCTAAGGCCTAAGCCTAAGCCTAAGCCTAAGCCTAAGCCTAAGGCTAAGCCTAAGCCTAAGCCTAAGCCTAAGCCTAAGCCTAAGCCTAAGCCTAAGCCTAAGCCTAAGCCTAAGCCTAAGGCCTAGGCCTAAGCTAGGCCTAAGCCTAGGCCTAAGCCTAAGCCTAGGCCTGAAGCCTAAGCCTAAGCCTAAGCCTAAGCCTGGACAAGCCTAAGCACAAGCCAGCCTAAGCTAAGCCTAAGCCTAGGCCTAGGCCTAGGCCTAAGGCTAAGCCTAGGCCTAAGCTAAGCCTAAGCCTAAGCCTGAGGCCTAAGCCTAGGCCTAGGCTAGCCTAGGCCTAGCCTAAGCCTAGGCCTAGGCCTAGGCCTAAGCCTAAGCCTGGCCTAAGCCTAAGCCTAGGCCTAAAGCCTGGCCTAAGCCTAAGCCTAAGCCTAAGCCTAGGCCTAAGCCTAGCCTAAGCCTAAGCCTAAGCCTAAGCCTAAGGCCTAGGCCTGGGGCCTGAGGCCTAAGCCTAAGCCTAAGCCTGGCCTAAGCCTAAGCCTAAGCCTAAGCCTGGCCTAAGCCTAAGCTAAGCCTAAGCCTAAGCCTAAGCCTAAGCCTAGGCCTAAGCCTAAGCCTAAGCCTAAGCCTAAGCCTAGGCCTAAGCCTAAGCCTAGGCTAAGCCTAGGCCTAGGGCCTAGGCCTAAGCCTAAGCCTAAGCCTAGGCCTAAGCCTAAGCCTAAGCCTAGGCCTAAGCCTAGGCCTGGGCCTAAGCCTAAGCCTAGGCCTAAGCCTGGGCCTAAGCCTAAGCCTAGGCCTAAGCCTGGCCTAAGCCTGGCAAGCCTAAGCCTAAGCCTAAGCCTAAGCCTAAGCCTAGGCCTAAGCCTAAGCCCGTAAGCCTAAGCCTAAGCCTAAGCCTAAGCCTAAGCCTAAGCCTAAGCCTAGGCCTAAGCCTAAGCCTAAGCCTAAGCCTAAGCCTGGCCTAAGCCTGGCCTAAGCCTAAGCCTGAAGCCTAAGCCTAAGCCTAGGCCTAAGCCTAAGCCTAAGCCTAAGCCTAAGCCTAAGCCTAAGCCTAAGCCTAAGCCTAAGCCTAAGCCTAAGCCTAAGCCTGGCCTAAGCCTAAGCCTAGGCCTAAGCCTGGCCTAAGCCTGGCCTAAGCCTAAGCCTAAGCCTAAGCCTAAGCCTAAGCCTAGGCCTAAGCCTAAGCCTAGGCCTAAGCCTAAGCCTAAGCCTAAGCCTAAGCCTAAGCCTAAGCCTAAGCCTAAGCCTAAGCCTAAGCCTAAGCCTAAGCCTAAGCCTAAGCCTAAGCCTAAGCCTAAGCCTAAGCCTAAGCCTAAGCCTAAGCCTAAGCCTAAGCCTAAGCCTAAGCCTAGGCCTAAGCCTAAGCCTGAGCCTAAGCCTAGGCCTAAGCCTGAGCCTAGGCCTGGCCTAAGCCTGGGCCTAAGCCTGAGCCTGAGCCTAGGCCTGAAGCCTAGGCCTAAGCCTAGGCCTAGCCCTGAGCCTAGGCCTAGGCCTAAGCCTAGGCCTAAGCCTAAGCCTAGGCCTAAGCCTAGGCCTAGGCCTAAGCCTAGGCCTAAGCCTGAGCCTAAGCCTGGGCCTAGGCCTAAGCCTGGGCCAAGCCTAGGGCCTAGGCCTGGGCCTAAGCCTGAGGCCTGAGGCCTAAGGCCCGGGCACAGGCCTAAGCCTAAGCCTGAAGCCTAAGCCTGAGGCCTAGGCCTAAGCCTGAGGCCTAGGCCTAAGGCCAAGCCTAGGCCTAGAGCCTGGGCCTAAGCCTAAGCCCTGGAGGCCTAGGCCTGGGCCTGAGGCCTAAGGCCTGGGCCCAGGCCTGGGCCCAGAGCCTGGGCCCAGGCCTGGGCCTGGCCAGGCCTGAGCCTGGGGCCTGGGGCCTGGGCCTGGGGGGCCTGAGGCCTGGGGCCTGGGCCTGGGCCTGGGGCCTGGGCCTGGGCCAGGCCTGGGCCGGGCCTGGGCCTGAGGCCTGAGGCCTGGGCCTGGGCCTGAGGCCTGGGGCCGGGCCGGGGCCGGGCACGGCCTGGGGCCTGGCCTGGGCCTGGAGGCCGGGCCTGGGCCGGGGGCCCGGAGGCCGGCCTGAGGCCGGGGCCGGGCCTGGGGCCTAAGGCCTGAGCGCCTGAGCCTGGGCCTGGGCCTGAGCCAGGCCTGGGCACAGGCCTGGGCCTAAGGCCTGGGCCTGGCCTGAGGCCTGGGCCCCAGGCCTGAGGCCTAGGCCCGGGCCTGAGGCCTGGGCCGGGGCCTAGGCCTAGGCCTAAGGCCGGGCCTGGGCCTAGGCCTAGGCCTAAGGCCTAAGGCCTGGGGCCTGGGCCTAGGCCTAGCCCAGGCCTGGCAAGCCTAAGCCTAAGCCTGGGCCGGCCTAGGCCTAGAGCCTAGGCCTAAGCACAGGCCTAAGCCTAGGCCCTGGGCCTGAGCCTAGCCTAGGCCTGGGCCTCAGGCCTAGGCCTGGGCCTGGCCTAGGCCTAAGCCTAAGGCCTAAGCCTAAGCCTAAGCTAGGCCTAAGCCTAAGCCTAAGCCTAAGCCTAAGCCTGGGCCTAGGCCTAAAGCCTAGGCCTAGGCCTAAGCCCAAGCCTGGCCTAAGCCTAAGCCTAGGCCTAAGCCTAAGCCTAAGCCTAAGCCTAAGCCTAAGCCTAGGCCTAAGCCTAAGCCTGCAGCCTAAGCCTAAGCCTAGCCTCAAGCCTAAGCCTAAGCCTAAGCCTAAGCCTAAGCCTGGCCTAAGCCTAAGCCTAAGCCTAAGCCTAAGCCTGGCCTAAGCCTAAGCCTAAGCCTGGCCTAAGCCTAAGCCTAAGCCTAAGCCTAAGCCTAAGCCTAAGCCTAAGCCTAAGCCTAAGCCTAAGCCTAAGCCTAAGCCTAAGCCTAAGCCCTAAGCCTAAGCCTAAGCCTAAGCCTAAGCCTGGCCTAAGCCTAAGCCTAAGCCTAGCCTAGCCTAAGCCTAAGCCTAAGCCTAAGCCCAAGCCTAAGCCTAAGCCTAAGCCTAAGCCTAAGCCTAAGCCTAAGCCTGCGCCTAAGCCTAAGCCTAAGCCTAAGCCTAAGCCTAAGCCTAAGCCCTAAGCCTAAGCCTAAGCCTAAGCCTAAGCCTAAGCCTAAGCCTAAGCCTAAGCCTAAGCCTAAGCCTAAGCCTAGGCCTAAGCCTAAGCCTAAGCCTAAGCCTAAGCCTAAGCCTAAGCCTAAGCCTAAGCCTAAGCCT
This sequence comes from Mesorhabditis spiculigera, assembly GCA_958295435.1. Lineage (NCBI taxonomy): Eukaryota > Metazoa > Nematoda > Chromadorea > Rhabditida > Rhabditidae > Mesorhabditis > Mesorhabditis spiculigera. The sequence continues at coordinate 4,765,197 of CATQJA010002710.1, read as the reverse complement.
AAGCCTAAGCCTAAGCCTAAGCCTAAGCCTAAGCCTAAGCCTAAGCCTAAGCCTAAGCCTAAGCCTAAGCCTAAGCCTAAGCCTAAGCCTAAGCCTAAGCCTAAGTCCTTTCCATAGAGGTGATGACGATGTGGCCACGCATTAATGGTCATTCGTTCGCTTTCATACTATTCCTTGTAACCGAACTGGTAAATTTCTTACTAATCATTTTGTGGGCCTCCACGGTTTGCTTTTTTCATATATTTGTTGAGTTCAATAGTCTTGATGATGAGAATCACACATTTTTAGCGCCTGGGATTTTGATTATTTTTGCGTTTTTCTCCGCGCTGTCGCCAATTTTGGACCCTAACATCTTTCAGAAGCGCCATAAAGTTGCCAGAGTGGTGAACCGCTACCGAGATCATCATTTTTAGCTACAACCAGGGATGAAAAGCCGCTTCGCGTCTTTTCAACCCTGGCCCCGTCTAACCATTGATGTTCTTCATTTTGCATAATTGTGCCTCAATTCCGATGACAAAAAACGAAAAACGCTCCCTTTGGGCCTTTATATAGGCTACTGCAACTTCCGGCGTATGCTGATTTTATCCTAACAAAGTGGGTGGCCGAATTTTTACGAAAAACTTAATTTTAATGTCGAAAACAACATATTTTACAAAATCTGATATGTGTGCAGTCATCCCTAGACCATTGCGCATCTAATGACGTATCATACATGCTTTTAAGTTCTTCCCCTAATCCGATACTACTGGAACACGGTGACGGAAGTTGCATGCAAATGCACACATACATACATACACACACACACAGGAACTATTTTTTTATACATAGTAGGATTTAGATGCCGCAACATGCAAAGAAATAAATCGGAACTATTTTGGAAAAACTTTGCGCCACACTTTGTTTCATTTTTTTATAAATCAAAATAAAAATTTTTAGAGGAAAGATCAAGATTTTATCAAGATTCCGTGCCACCGGTCGAATAGAAGAGCACTTCATTGCGCATATGGCCATCACCAACACATTTTTTCTGAATCCGTTTCTGGCGCGAAAGTATAAATATAAAATTATACATTTTATATACATAATTCTATATTTATAATTATAATCAAAAGAATGAAAAATATTATAAGCACTTTAGTTTAAACCTAATCGTTCAGTTTCAGGCCAATGGCGCCGGGCCTAAACGCGTGCGACGACCACGAACAACAAAAACAAAGTGGAATCGACCGATCAACAATCAAAATAAAATCGACAAATGGACAAAACCCTTTATTCAACAGCATCTTGTAACAACTCAAAAATCAACAATAAACTCGAACAACAGAATGAGAACAAACAAGAAAAGACAATCGATTTGGCTATGATTTGACGCGGAATCGATCGAGGACATGCTGTGAGGGGGTCGCGTCATCTTGCTTCGCTTTTTTCGGCTTTTCCCGTGGCTCGTCTGTCAAATACTGAAAAAGGGGTGTGAAAGGGTTAGAAATAAAGGCCACAAATACCTCGTTCTCAATCTGCTTGATCTCATCATTGCGCCCGCGACGTTTCATCTGGGTCACCGTTTCGCGTCGTCGTTCCTGAAAAGGGCAACGATCAGCAGTTTTTAAAAAATGGAGAAAAAATGCCTCATGAAAATGTTTAAAATTCCGCGTTTAGGAATAGTAAAAAAAAACCATTTAGAAACACTTGCACTATTTATAATGGATAAATTAGATCCTAAGAACTAAGCCCCCCCCCCGATAATGCGTAAGATCCAAAAATCGGGCCTTTCTGAGGGCTATAGGCTGAAGCAGACCTTATTGAGGGCCGATCCTCGTCCCTTCATTCGATGCCTTGGTGTAAACTTGATTGGCGGACGATTGCCGAGAAGCAGCTGTAAATATAACAAATAAATAAATTGCCGTAATGAATAAATACCGATTTCTTTCGCTCGTCCTCCTTTCTTTCAAGCGTCTCTGTGTCGACACGGGCAATATCATCCGGATCCAGGGTGATCATTTCACATGGAATCTAACAAAACAATAGACAAGATGCATTTGAATAGAAAAAAGCACCTTTTCGAGCAACTGCTTCACTTCACGCTCCTTTCGCTGTTTCGATGTCTCGTAGGGATTGGCACGCATCAGGTCGACGTTCGCTTGGCCACTGCCTGCAGAAGAAACGGATATATTAAGGCAAAGAAACGGTGCTAGCTGCTCCTGGGTGATTCCGCGAAACTGTGCTAGCTTGCCCCTCTCTCATTCCATAAAGAAACTATGCTAGCCTGCCCTGTCTCCTTCCTCAAAGAATCTATGCAAATCCCCCTGCTCTCATTCTTAAAACAATCTGTGCTAGGCTGCCGCTCACTCAGTTCTCCGAGAATCTATGCTAGCCTGCCTTGTCTGACTCCTCAAAGAACCTGTGCTAGTCTGCCCCTGGGTATTTCCGCAAAGGATCTGTGCTAGCCTGTCGCGTTATTCGGCAAAGAATCTGTGCTAGTCCGCCCGTGGAGAATTCCTCAAAGAATATATGCTAGCCTACCCGTTCTCATTCCGCAAAGAATCTCTGCAACCTTCCCCCTCTCATTCTACAAAGAAAATGTGCTAGCTGGGCCGTGGACAATTCCTCAAAGAATCCGCACTAGCCTGCCCTTCATAATTCCGCAAAAATTCTCTGCAGCTTGCCCCTCAACGAAAAAAATATGCAGACGGACCCGGAATCAAGAGCGATGTGAATCCAGCGGAATGCCCGACGCCGAGCACGTCTTCAAAGGGAACGAATCGAAGGTCCGAAACCACGCCCGCACATCTGCAAAATACAAAAAATTAAGACACATTCAGGTTATACGGACCTGTGCACGAGATAGGGCTCACGGGTGAGGCCGAGATGCATGTCTTTGAACGTCTAAAAAGGGATCATAATAGGATACAGACTACGAAACACAACCTGAACAGTATTCCCCACAGCACAGGCCACCGTTCTTGTATCCGAGATGGCGACACGGCCTATCAGCGATGGCATACGGTAGGCAGCAATCTGCTTGTACATGCGAAGATCCCAGATTCTAGGAAAAAACAGTCGATTATCGGTGTTTTCCTTTTTTAACATGGGGGGGGGGGGGCGGTGCGAACCCTAACCCATGATATCCTGCTGTTTTAATAAATTAATATAAACTATTTTTATCGGAGTGGAAATGGGTTTTTTAAGTATAAAACTATAACAGAAAAGTTGAAAAATTTTGAATTTCCCGTCAGAAACAAGCCAGCAACTTTTAATTTTCAAGTTGCAAAATTTTTTATGTTTTTTGAATCGTTAAATTTAATTTATTTTTCAAACAAAAACCGGACTATTTTACTTTTCGACAAAAGTGGGGATTATTTTTTGAGTTATTAAACCTATTAAAAAAGGATTTTAATAGGGTTTGTCAGTGGGCGGTTTAGGCGAGACAAAGTAATATATTTTGTTAATTCGCTACCCCCCCCCCCCCGCTAAGCGCGAAGCTCCCAATAATCAAAAGGACCGGATTCCCCTTTAAAATTCCGCAAAAAAATGTGGACTTACTTGCACTTTCCCTCTCCGCCAGTGGACACCATATAATGACCGGTATTATCGACGGCCAGCCCTCTGACAATACCATTATGAGTCAGCATACGCACCAGTGGCTCCTTCGAATTTGGAGACCACAGCGAGACCGTACCTAAAATATTTTTTGTGCGATTCTTGAGTATTTCCAAAAAGTCCTAATTATTGTGATCTCAGATATTTAAATATCACTTTAATACACTTGATCTACATTTAAAATGCAAAATCTTTTAAAAATTCAGAAAATGCTTGAAAATTTTAAATTCAGCACAAAATCAATAATTTTCGAGTTTTCATCAAAAATTGCCGAGTTTTGTAAAGTTTCAAATAAAAAAACACATTTATAAAGAGCGGCGGAAACGAGGAAAAATGCGTACCATCACTGTGGCCGGTGTGGATGATGGCATTCGTCGGATTTTGGCACATCACGTCGAGTGGGCCTGAAACGACATAAAATCCCAATACTCAGGCTTTTTTCATTTTGTCGATGACTAGAATGCCGAAATTGATTTTTCGATATGTCAGGGATTTTATGTTACGGTTCAAGGGGAAAATCAATTTTAAAAAACTTAGAAAAATTCAAATCGAAATTTTGGTCCAAGCATGGCCATTTTGGTCAAAAAATCGATTTTTTTTTGTATTTAATAGTGAAAATTTGAAATATACGTTTAGAATACCAAAAAAGGCTTAAGGGAAAATTTGGTCCACCCCCGATAATGGAAAAGGACCTGATCGAAAATAAAAACAACAAATCACCTTGACGCGTGGGGAATTCGGTGACGAGCTGGCCGACGGACACATCGAGATATCGAAGGAACGAATTACGGCCCTAGACGGATAGTTGCAGATGAACATCAACTACAACACGTACCCCTCCGACGAGCAAGAAATGCTTGGACAGGAATTCGAGCTGCAGCACTTGGTGGAAATTCTTGAGGCAGTGCAGCTCGGTGCCCACGTTGTCGTAGATGTACGTGTAGTTCTTCTGCGAGACGGCCATCATGTTGTGCGTGTGCAGGAATCTGGAAGCCGTTTTTTTTAGAAAATGTTTACGGTCACGAAAACGTTTACGAAAATGTTTAATTTTTTTGTAGAATTATTTCATAAAAAAATGTCGATTTTAGTGTTTTTGAGCCAAAATTCGCAGTTTTTAGGTTTTGCAATCCATGTAGAAACAAATTATCTTCTTGATTTTCGAGAAAACAAGGCCTAAAATAGCCTAAAAACGATAAAAATTCTTTTTTTTTCGATCAAAATAGCTCACTTGACATCCCGTACAGCCTCCATGACATTATTCTCGGTGTGTAGATGTTTGGTGTGCCAATCAAAGGCCGCAATATGGCCCCGCTTCCCACCGATCAACTAAAAAAACAGAAGTCGTCATTTCAAGCCAAGACATACCAAATGCCGTCCATTGTCCGTGTAGTCAATCTTGTACGGGCCAAACTGCTCGAGATGCAGGTCGAAATGCTGAAAGCGTGGCCGTCAAGTTGAATTCGAAAAAATGATGTTCTGAGCTGTTAGCGGGGGGGAGTATCCAACCTATACCTACGCAGAAATTATTCAATAGGCTATTTTTATAGCGTTATTAGTAGTCTTTGCCTACTAAAGTGATAAAAAACCTTAGAAACTCCAAAAATGTTCAAATTTTTAGCCAAAAATCCAGAATTCTCCAACAATTAATGCGTTTTTATTGGCTTTTATACTTAAAAAGGGGGAAAAGCTATAAAATATTAGGTACGCCAAATTGTTGGGACACCACGAGACGACAGGCCGGAAACGAAACCATTTTTGACCAAAAATCACCAAATTTTCACAAAATTTTCATAATTCTTTTGTTGTTCTATGCCTAAAAAACGGCGTAAAAACCGCAAAAAAACTTGGGAACCGCGTTGGGCAATACAAGATAACAGGCCAAAAATGGGCTAATTTTCGACAAAACTCAACCTTTTTCGTAAATTTTAAGCAATTTTCCGAGTTTATAGACTTGCAAAACGGCGCGAAAAGCGCCAGAAATGTGCTAGGTTTGATTATTGACGCGCAGCGGAGCTATAGCCCCCCCGCTAACAGCCCAGAACGGCGACAACAGCTCGCACCTTGCTGGCACTGGCCATATCGACCGAGTCGACAATCTGCCGTTGTGAAATGTTTCGCGTGAACGCATCGTCGTCGGTCTCCAAGAATCCGCCCTCTTCTTTGTTCAGGATCTCGGCGCGTGCCGTCTGGGTGAGGCGGGCTGAACGGGTGATTAGACATAAAAAAATCGCCGTTCATTCAATTACCCTCAAAATTCATCTTTGTAATCTCGGCGCGTTTCTTGGTGAGGTTGCTTCGCATCTGGGTCGGGTCAAAGTTCGAGGCGCCCGCGTCGTGTCTCGCCAGAGAAGCATCGCCGATTGGAAGGGTTTCCGGGAATGGATCCGGTGCGCTGGAAACATTTGCTCAATCTGGGTAGTCAAAAGTAACGCTAATCTTTCTAAGGCTAAAAAGAGTCTTTTTAAAAAAGGGCTTTTGGTTTTCGCAAAAAAGAGACGAATTCTCGTGGCAACAAAAAGAGCTAAATTCCTTTCAAACTCTTAAAAATGCCACAGAATGCGGGAACAACAAAAAGTTGCTGGCTATTTAAAATCTTAATAAACTCGGTTCCATCCCAGATCACAGGTTAGGTTGTGCACAGATTAATTTCAAGAAAGTGCAAATAGATCATAATACAGAAATGATTTGCAAGCCGAAACCGCTAGAAACTAGATCGGTCCGTTTTAATAGTGCCAGCAACTTTTGGTTGATCCCACATTCTGTGGCATTTTTAAGAGTTTGAAAGGAATTTAGCTCTTTTTGTTGCCACGAGAATTCGTCTCTTTTTGCGAAAACCAAAAGCCCTTTTTTAAAAAGACTCTTTTTAGCCTTAGAAAGAATTTAGCCCTTTTTGCCTCAATCTTATTGTTAAGATCGTAAAATAAGCCAAGGAATACTTATTCAGATGAACCCTTGTACGCAAAACTTCAAAAAAATTTGCCTGCGGCGCTTTGTGACGGCACTAGAACCATAAGAATGCACGGGGGCCAATCGGCAAACACCATGCTTCGGGTGGGATTCGAACTCGGGAGCCAAGTCTTCCCAGTACAGCGTGCTAACCACTAGGCCAACCGGGAGACTGGAGGGCTGTCTTGGGGAAGCTAGACCCGCCCGCCCTGACTCGGGACTGGGGCCGCCAAGGGGGAGGGTGGCGCCCCGTATGGCGAAGGTTTAAAGTTATAATATCTCAGAGAAGAAGCATTCTTTCGTTGCAATTTCTTTGTTACTTATTCCGGCATGGTCTAATGCATATTTGAGCAAAATTTCAGCCCAAACGGACATCACTAACCATTGTTTTGACCGCGATTTAGCTTTTAAACTTAAAAATTAAATATAAATTTTTTTAAAGCCTATTTTGAAAAAAACTCTTCTTGCGGTCCGAGATTATCATTCACCCAATAACTGTAAAAAATTTCAGCCCAAACGGATGGTGGGAAGGCACTTTTTGACGACTACATAGGGTTTGCGTGCATACATACAAACAAACGCAGACCCCCCCCCCCCTCGAAACGCAATTTAAATCGGCTGTTAAAATTCGAAATTTCACTCTTTTTCAATTTTTAAAAGCTTATAGTATGTAAAAAGTGTCGCCGGTTCCGATGGTGCATTCAGTTTTGCGATCCGATGCGTGGTTCTTTTTTAAATCCGGAAAAGGACCCCAAAAGAGTCGTATGGGGGGGTACCTCAAACCAAAAGGGGTTAGCGGGCTACGCCCGCTAACCCCGATTGTAATCGTGCTAACGTAAAAAAACGTTAAATTAGACGAAACATTACGATAAACATTATTCGCGATAAAAACACCCTAGAAACCTTAAGTTGCCTATTTTTCAGGCAGAACCCTAGAAAGCGTCCCAAAAAGCTTGTGTTCGTAGGTTTTCTACACCATTCTCAAGCACTAGAAAAGACCAGAAAACAAGATGGTTTCGTTTTCTTAAATTATCAAGCATTTTTCTCGATATTTGCGAAAAACTGGCATTTTTTTTTCAGCGTGAAGACGCCTAAGAACCCCTTTTTGGGACGCCACAAGCGATAATTCGAACCTTTCTCTGGAATTTGGTCCTCTCCTGGCGAATTTCTTGGGGAAGCTTGGCTTGCCGTCCTCATTTTTGATGAGCTTTCGATCTGCCCACGACATTGCCTCCTGCTTCACATCGCCCACATCTTCGGCCTTGAAGGAAAACCTCTCCGTCATCCCTAAAAATGCGTGCATATTTTTTCCAAAGCAAAAAAAGGAAATAAAACAGAAGCATCCAACAAAAAATTTACTTTTGCCCTTTCTTGCAAAAAGAAAGAATTTTCGGGGCCGGGGAAAATTCGGTTGTCAAGCGAGCACACGGCGCTGTTGCCGGGAGTACGCTCTCGTACTCGTTCTCATTACACCCCAAATTTCTCACTTTTGACAAGAACTAGGAAAAAATAAAAAAGAGGTAAATATAAATGATTAGGTTTTGTGCATCTATGAGAGTATTAGGTTTTGTTGCAGTATCGCGCGGGGGGGTTATCGGGAGACCCCAACTTTTCGCCTTCAATTCCAGAAATGCCGCGAAACGTAAGAATAAATATTTCTAATAGCGTTTTTAGTAAAGTTTAACTATATTTCAAGTTGAACAATGATAAAAAATACCTAGACAGATTTTTCTAGTGCGATTTTAATGGAAAATCGGCCATTTTTGGAAGAAAAAGCGATAGTTTTAGGGCAAAATTTTTACATTGATAAGTTTATGAATAGAAACAGCTTCGAAACACTTGCACTTTTTATATTGGAAAAAATGGAGCTTTTGGAAGAAAGGTATAGAGAGGGGAGCGCGAGCGAGAGAGAGAGTGATGCGAGACAAAAATTACGGTTAGAGATCAAGAGAAAAAATACAGAAGGAGCCATTTTACAATTTGGGGTTTTAGTCATCTTTCCTAAAAGTCATCTTTCCTAAAAGTCATCTTTCCTAAAGTCATCTTTCCTAAAGTCATCGTTCCTAAAGTCATCTTTCCTAAAGTCATCTTTCCTAAAGTCATCTTTCCTAAAGTCATCTTTCCTAAAGTCATCTTTCCTAAAAGTCATCTTTCCTAAAGTCATCTTTCCTAAAGTCATCTTTCCTAAAGTCATCTTTCCTAAAGTCATCTTTCCTAAAGTCATCTTTCCTAAAGTCATCTTTCCTAAAGTCATCTTTCCTAAAGTCATCTTTCCTAAAGTCATCTTTCCTAAAGTCATCTTTCCTAAAGTCATCTTTCCTAAAGTCATCTTTCCTAAAAGTCATCTTTCCTAAAGTCATCTTTCCTAAAGTCATCTTTCCTAAAGTCATCTTTCCTAAAAGTCATCTTTCCTAAAAGTCATCTTTCCTAAAGTCATCTTTCCTAAAGTCATCGTTCCTAAAGTCATCTTTCCTAAAGTCATCTTTCCTAAAAGTCATCTTTCCTAAAGTCATCTTTCCTAAAGTCATCTTTCCTAAAGTCATCTTTCCTAAAGTCATCTTTCCTAAAGTCATCTTTCCTAAAGTCATCTTTCCTAAAAGTCATCTTTCCTAAAGTCATCTTTCCTAAAGTCATCTTTCCTAAAGTCATCTTTCCTAAAGTCATCTTTCCTAAAGTCATCTTTCCTAAAAGTCATCTTTCCTAAAAGTCATCTTTCCTAAAGTCATCTTTCCTAAAGTCATCTTTCCTAAAGTCATCTTTCCTAAAGTCATCTTTCCTAAAGTCATCTTTCCTAAAGTCATCTTTCCTAAAGTCATCTTTCCTAAAGTCATCTTTCCTAAAGTCATCTTTCCTAAAGTCATCTTTCCTAAAAGTCATCTTTCCTAAAGTCATCTTTCCTAAAGTCATCTTTCCTAAAGTCATCTTTCCTAAAGTCATCTTTCCTAAAGTCATCTTTCCTAAAGTCATCTTTCCTAAAGTCATCTTTCCTAAAGTCATCTTTCCTAAAAGTCATCTTTCCTAAAGTCATCTTTCCTAAAAGTCATCTTTCCTAAAGTCATCTTTCCTAAAGTCATCTTTCCTAAAGTCATCTTTCCTAAAGTCATCTTTCCTAAAAGTCATCTTTCCTAAAGTCATCTTTCCTAAAGTCATCTTTCCTAAAGTCATCTTTCCTAAAAGTCATCTTTCCTAAAGTCATCTTTCCTAAAGTCATCTTTCCTAAAGTCATCTTTCCTAAAGTCATCGTTCCTAAAGTCATCTTTCCTAAAGTCATCTTTCCTAAAGTCATCTTTCCTAAAGTCATCGTTCCTAAAGTCATCTTTCCTAAAGTCATCTTTCCTAAAGTCATCTTTCCTAAAGTCATCTTTCCTAAAGTCATCTTTCCTAAAAGTCATCTTTCCTAAAGTCATCTTTCCTAAAGTCATCTTTCCTAAAAGTCATCTTTCCTAAAGTCATCTTTCCTAAAGTCATCTTTCCTAAAGTCATCTTTCCTAAAGTCATCGTTCCTAAAGTCATCTTTCCTAAAGTCATCTTTCCTAAAGTCATCTTTCCTAAAAGTCATCTTTCCTAAAAGTCATCTTTCCTAAAGTCATCTTTCCTAAAGTCATCTTTCCTAAAGTCATCTTTCCTAAAGTCATCTTTCCTAAAGTCATCTTTCCTAAAGTCATCTTTCCTAAAAGTCATCTTTCCTAAAAGTCATCTTTCCTAAAACTCATTTTTCCTAAAAGTCATTTTTCCTAAAAGTCATTTTTCCTAAAAATCAATATTTCTCAGTTGGTTTTTTTGCAAGAAAAATTTTTTTGGAGAGGCCCGGGCCGTAAAATTTTAATGTCTCCATGCCGTACTAGACCTTTTCGGGATGTCTTGATTTAAGTTATGCTATCTTTGGATTCATAAAACTATTCAGAAATCAAAAAATAGGATAGGCTCCGATGCGACTAAGAGCTTTTATGAGGACTGACGGCGTTCAAGGCATTTTGTCGTTTCTACACAGCAAGCAGCTCTCAAGTTAGGCGGAGGTGGCATCCCTATTCGCATACCTCACTTCAGGAAAAATTAATCTTCGAAAAAAATGGTTTTTAGAAAAAAAGTGATTGAGGAAAAATAAAAATTTACGATTACCTAGTTTTAGGAAAAATGACTTTTAGGAAAGATGACTTTTAGGAAAAATGACTTTTAGGAAAAATGACTTTTAGGAATGATGACTTTTAGGAATGATGACAGGGATTCTACAATTTGCATCCAGTTTCTTGCTAACATGTCACTAGTGCTGATAAAACCATTTGGCTTGTCAGCTTCTCGTAAGCCGGTTTCAACCCCCGCTCCAGCTTCTCATGGTATCCGCTCATCTATGCTAATTTAGAATGGTTTTCGGTTTAACAAACACAAACCATTTTTATCGTATTTTGCGCGGTTTTTAGAGCTGGAAAGATCATGAAAAAATAATAAAAAATTTCAGATTTTTGACTTTTTGTTCAATGTATGAAAAATGACAAAAAAGGTCAAAATGTTCGATTTTCCAAGGTTTAGAAATTTTTGTAAGCTTTTGGGTGTCAAAAACAGCTAAAAACAGTGCAAAATACGGTATTTATTATTAACAGCTAAGGGATAGGCGGAAAAATAAAAATAAAAACTGTTTTCTTTCAGCCGGCAAAATGGCCGAAACTGAAGAAGCCGGCCGGCTTCTTCACCAGCAGCGACAAGACGACCACCACCACGACGACAGCCGGGGATGACAGTCCGGTATGGCGACCAGCTAGCAGAGACAATTTGGGGAATCGTCTTTACACACTTTCTTTTATAGCCCGTCTCCAAGTCGGCGCGCCGCTCGTCTCGCTCTTCACGCACGTCCCGTTCGAGCCGTTCGACCCGCCGTTCAGCGTCGCGATCGGCTTCGGTTTTTGGTTGTTAGTAGATGATGATCATCTTCTAGACGCGTCGCTCAAAGTCTTCCAAATCGCGCCGTTCTTCGAAGTCGAGGTCACGGGCCCGTCGCCCCAGCCGGATGCCGGTGGTGAAGCACGAGAGGACGCCCGTCTGTTCGATGGTCGTCTTCGGCGTCGCGTGCTGCATCCTCACTTTGTGTACGTTTTCGTTCTCCATATCTCTCTCGCGCTCTCGCGCTCTCTCTCACTCTCTCTCTATCTCTCTCTCTCCCTCTGTCCAACTCCCGTTCAGTGCTGATCGCTACGTTCTTCCTGTTGGCCGTCGAGCCGGACTTGTTCTACTCGAAGTACAAGTGCGTAGGCCGTATCGTAACGTACAGTCTCGTACTAAATGGTACTGTGTATCAATGTACCACAGCGTACGAACGCAATGTTAAGAACTTTATCGTACTGTTTTGAATCCCATCTTAAGCTTATATCGTGTCGTAGTATAAGTACCGTAACGTACTATATCGTAGCGTACTGTAGCGTGTTGCACCGTAGTGGCGTGTACTTCAAAGTTCTGTGGCGTACTGTGGCGTACTGTTGCGTGCTCTAGTGTACCGTACTGTAGTGTACATTACCTTCCAGGCTGACGGCGGATACGAAATCCAGGCAAGACAGGGTGGCGAAAGAATTTGGCGAAGGGTCGATCAACATTGGCGGAAACGATCTCGGCTCGTCTATCCACCCGTATGCCCCTGACTACCGTACCCCTCACCCACCGTTTAGACAACACACATGGCAGATCCCCACCGAAGACTACCACCCCAGCCACTACCATTTGGATTTGCATGTGGGGATATGGACGGACTGAACTATTAGCGGGGGGGGTGTAGCTATCTAACTACACCATCAGGCAAAATTTAGCCTTAGGTAAGGTATTTTTATATTGTTTTCGGAGCGTTCGGAGCTGTCGTTTTTACCCCCGCTAACCCCCCCGCTAACAGCCCAGAACCGAATGGACACGTTTCAACCCTCCAGGTCTACCTGCCCACCCACGGCACGCCGATCCCGGCCGGTCGCGAGTTCAGCTTCTTTGGTGTCGTCAAGATTACGGTAGGCTAGTCATGCTGCTGCCCGGCGTCATCAAGCCGTTCAGCTGACCGTCGACAAACCCCAGAAACACATTGAGCTGCACAGCGCAGGGCTCGACCTCATCGCCGCTACCCTCATCCATGGCAAAACGGACACCAAGGTGCGGGTTTATTGCGTTTTCTCTCTATCGATCCCTCTCTTTCACTCTCTCGCTCTGGCTCTCTCTCGCCCCTCCCTCTCTCTCGCTGTATCTCTCGCTTTCCATTATTCCCCTTCAGCACCGTCGCCTCACCATCCGTGCCAACGACACTCTGAGCAGGGTTGCCCTCTCCGACGGCTTCGACATCGATACGGGCGTCTATGTGCTGCAGGTACTGTATCAATATCACGACGAACTACACCCCTTTCTGCCACTTCAGATAGTGTACAGTGGAATGTTGAGTCGATCGATGCATGGCCTGTATCGATCTGTATATCACGATGAGGAGGGAAAGAAGAAATGGATTGCCACCACACAATTCGAATCGACCAACGCCAGGGAGATGGTGCCCTGCTTTGATGAGCCACGATTTAAGGTATCTCTCTCTTTCTCTGTCTCTCCTTCCCTCTCTCTCTCTTCTCTCTCCCTCTCTCCCTGTCTGTATCTCTCTACCTGTCTGTCTCTCTCTGTCTCTTTATATTGCTCTTCTATTTCTCTCTCTCGCTCTCTCTCTCTCCCTCCCACTCTCTCACTCTTTCTCTCTCTCTCTCTCGCCTTTCTAGGCTACCTGGACCTTCTCCATCCGACATCCAATCGGCACCACGGCCACTTCGAATGCGAGGATCGATGGGACACCAACTGGGTACGTCGCTCCTTGACTGTTAGCGGGGGGGGGGGGAATGATATATAATATATTTTTATGATGTTTTAGTGGTTTTTGATTGTTAGAAAATTACACAATCAATTTTAAAAAGTCTCGAAATTCGAAAATTTAGACTTTTCCGTCATTTTTCATACATTTTCGACCCAAAAATCAAAAATTTCGTAAATTTTAAAGATTTTTATCTTGTTTTCATGCCCAAAAACAATTTACAATGCCATAAAAATGGTTTATATATTGCTATCGGGACGAAGTGAATCACAGGAAAAATCTGGAAATTTCGGAAATATGGAAAAATATTGAAATCCCCCTCGCTAACAGTCCAGTACCCTCCCCCCCACCGTAATTTGTTGCAGCGAGGAACACAATGGGCTGAAGTGGCAGCGTACGAACTTTGAAACGACGCCCCGCCTCTCCACGTACATTATTGCCCTCATCATCCACGATTTCGGGTCCCGTTTCGCCGTCACCAACAAGGGCGTCAAGGTATGACACGGCGACGCGCCCGCAACGCGTCTACCCCTTTCAGATTGGTGTCTATGCGAGGAAGGAGATGATGCCCCACACGCAGACGGCTCTCGACGCCGCCATGGTGGCTGTGCCGGCGCTGGAGAACCTCACCGGGGTCGACTACCCCCTCAAGAAGCTCGGTATAAGGGGTGGCGGGGCACTGTACCTCTTCAACCCGTTGCAGACATCTTTGCCATCCCCGACGTTGCCGCCGGCGCCATGGAAAACTGGGGCATCATGACGTTCCGAGAATCGGTATATCACAGGAAATTTGTAGCCTATAGTGCCTCCTTCCATTCTAGGCCTCACTCTACGATCCATCCCGAAATGGGGAAAGTCGACGGATCGCGGTTCAGGATACGGTGGCACACGAGATTGGACATCAGGTAGGGAGGGGGAGAGATCGTGGGCATTTGACTGTTAGCGGGGGGTCAAACTTTTTGCCAATGACGATTTTTTGTTCAAAAATGTGTGTAAAGACGGCCAAAAAGCCCAAAAATTCCGGATTTTAAAAAATGCCTAGAACATTTTTTGTAACTTTTTAGCGAACAAAAAGTACGAAAAACATTGTAAAAGTACAGTATTTATTATCAACAGGTAGGTTTCCCTCCTCCTAAACCCCCCTCCCCTGCTAAAAGTCCAGTACGGAGATCCTAAGCCAATGCCTAAGTCAAGTTTAAACTAAAGCGAGACTGAGGTCTAAGTCACGCTAAGCCAAGCCCAAGCCTAACCCGGCATGTTCATTCTTTTTGCAGTGGTTCGGCGACTTGGTGACCCCGGAATGGTGGGGTGATCTGTGGCTGAACGAGGGATTCGCCACATTCTCCGAGCTCTATGTCGCTCGTCAGTTTGGAAGGGACATTGGCGAATGGGGACATCCGGTACGACACACCCTCTATACCATACGATATCCATCAATTCACTACAGGACACACCGGGCATCCAGAAATTCCGTAAAGTCTGGGGTGAAGGGGACTACGCGGCACCGCTGAAGCCGATTGTCGTTGGGAAGGCGGCACCCGGGGATAGGGACTACAACGTGAGGCGAATCGTTCTCTCTCTCTCTGTCTCTCTCTCTCTCTCTCTTACTCTCTCTTTCTCTCCCTTGCTCTCTCTTTCTCTCTCTTGCTCTCTCTCTCCTCTCTCTCTCTCTCTCTCTCTCTCTCTCTCTCTCTCTCTCTCACAAAAACGCCATCTTTTCAGAAGGTCCCCTCCACCTACTACGACATCCTCGACATGTTCAGCTACCTTGTCTACCCAAAAGCAGCCTACGGTGTCTACACCATGTTCACCACCCTGGGCGAGAAGCGCTTCAGCAACATGATCAAGGTCACCTCTGTCCTGGCCTCTTTAATCGACGGATATTACAGGGATACCTCGAAAAGCATGCCTATGGCTTGAGTATCACGGCTGATATCTGGGATGAGGATCCGATCAAGGACCAGTTGTGGCAATTGGCAAGGGATGCAAGCCGCGATCATAACTACAAGGTTGGTGGGAAAATTCTGTTTCTCTCTTTTTGACTCTCTCGCTCTCGCTCTCTCTCTCTCTCTCTCTCTCTCTCTCTCGCTTTCTGTCCCTCACTCTGGCTCTCTCTCCTTTCAGCGTGGCCATCCCCGTATCACCGTTGCCCGTGTCCCCGGCACCTCCAACAAGTACGCCATCACCACCCAACGCCACTACCTCTCCGACGATACCAAGCTGGGCGATGCACAAAATGAGTATGGAGCATCATAGCAACGTCCAACACCCATTACAGTATCTGGCGAATCCCTATCGAATACCGCGAACAACCCGACGACATCATGGCGTTCATCCCCGGCGATGGAAGTACGGTTTTGGCCGAGTTGTAGCTGCTCTCTGTCTATCTGCCTCTCTCTCTCTCCCCACTCTCTCTTCCCCCTTACAGGCCCCCTCATCATCGAGTCGTCCGAGCTGCCGTTCATCAACCACAACCAGCTCGTGTTCGCCAGGGTCAACTACGGAGAGCTGTGGCCTGAAGTGCTGAAAACGATTCAGACAGCTGTAGGTTGAGATTTCTGGCCTCTAACTTTCTCTCTCTCTCACTCTGTTTCCCACTCTCGCGCTCTCTCTCTCTCTCTGTCTCTATCTCTCTCTCCATCTCTCCTCCTTTTCCAGGGTCTAACCGGTCTGACCCGTTCGTTCATCTACGAAGACCTGTTCACCCTTCCCCGTGATGGTGTCATCCCCTACACGACCGTCGTCTCCTTCCTCAACCGCCTCGATCAAGAGCTATTTGTTGGTGCTCGTTCGAGTCTGATCTCTGGCTACAAATGGATCAAGGCCCGAATCCTCGAATATTCCACCAGCAACCGAACTGCCACTATCCTAAAGGTCTATTCAACGGCATGTCATTTGGAAAGTTGCGTCCATTCTCAGAATGCGAGCGATTACTACAACTCGTTGATCGCCAAGGCCAAAGCCGACGGGGAGGCCAAAAACCCTGGCGGCAGACTGTTAAAGACGGCTTCGACAGCCACCGCCGAGTTGTACCTCACCGAGATGGAGAAGATCAACGCCTTCAACGAGGAGTACGCTTTTTTATGGCTAATTTTTTGCCTTTTGATTTTCTTGGGTGGCTTTAACTCTGTTTACAGTAGAAAAACCTACGGTTCTTTTGTGTTATCGGGGGGGGGCATTGTTTGGTATTAATGTAGAAATGCCTGGAAGTATTTTCATAATTTTTGGTAAAAAAAGCAACATTTTAACTAGAAAAACTATCAAGAAACTTTCAAAAAATGTTTCAAAAAGTTTAATTTTGGTCGAAAAATCGATATTTTTTTTTTGTATTTTTGTGATCAAAAATTTGTAAAGTTTCTGTAAAGATTGGTTCCGAAGAATTTTCCCCACCTCGCCCCCCGCTAACAGACCAGAAACATTCAATTTAGGCTGAGGGAGCAGCAGCAGATGCGGCTCCTTGGGCGTGAGACGCGCGCTGCTAACGACCCGGAATGGCGTCGTTTTGAGAGGGATGTGATGACGGCTTGCCCCCGGAAGGAGCAGATGACCAGCAAGTGCAGCAGGTACGGGAAGAGGGGTGAGCCTATTCCCTTGTAGGTACGACTGGGCTGCCCGGAATGACGGATATCCCAATGCCATCCGGAGTGCCACGGGAAAACGCGCCGAACGCATCGCGGAATTCATCTGGAAGAAGTTGCAGATTGAGAGTGGGTTTCGAGACCTTCGCGAGAAGTTGAAGGCGTTCGGGCTCCTTTCTCCCCCCCTGCTAACGAACCAGAACCACAATGCGTATCGTTTATCGTTCCAGCCGACCCCGACGAGCAATACTACCTAAATCGTGCCCTCCTCTACGCCCCCAACTGGAAATGGGCCGAGCGGTAAGTGCTTTTGGCTTTTTTGCATTAACGGGGGGGGGGCAACTTTTTCTGATCTTCCAAATTCCAACTTCAAGGAAAAAAATCGCGCCCCCCCCGATAGTGCAAAAGCACCATCCTATTCACCTTACCACGAGAAAACTATGGAATTATCCCTCCTTCAGCATGCTCGACAACCTGATCAACAACACCGGGATGGCACGCCTACAGAATACACAGTGGCTGGCATCAGCTGTCGGATGGAGAGACGAGGCATTCAAATATCTATACCACAATATTGGATCTATCCATCAGAGGTAGGCGAGAGAGTGAGGGTGAGAGAGACAGAGAGAGAGAGTGCTGAGACGTGTCACTGTCCCTTTAAAATCCCCGTTTTCTAGGCTGAGCTACGCACCGGACGAGCGGAAAAACCTGGTGACCGGGATTCTCGGCCAGCTTGGCGGTCCGGACGCCCTGACAAAGGTGAGCGGGGGCTGAACTGCTTGAAGTTGTCCCTCCCTCGTTCAGCTGACGATGATGCGCCAACACCCCGAACTGCCCGAAGACCTTCGCCCGCTGCCATTCTGGGAGGCACTCGCCGAGCAGCACCGCCTCAACCTCGAATGGTCACAGAGATATGCGGTATGTGTCTGTCTGTCTGTTTGGGTGTCTCTGTCTCGCTCTCGCTTTGTCTCTCTCTCCACTCCCTCTCCTTCCAGTACGACGTGCTCGAGCTGTTCGCCCAGCTGCCGCGGATGAACACGCCGTGAGCCTCACCAGCTGATGCTCCTCCTCCTCAACACTGATCAATCCCCACTGATCGACTGTCCATTGTATGGCCGCGTAGCCATTCCCCGTATCTCCTCGTACTGTCATTTGTATCGTCGTGTAGTCCCCTAGCTTCTTCACCCAATATTTTCTCTCTTTCCCCCCCCTCGCGGATTTGCTCATTTTCCGGATCGGGATTCCGGATTAGCCGATTCCGGTTTCCGAATCTCCCATCTATCTGTGTTGGCAGTCGAATAAACATGTTCATGATCCTGAAAAATTGGCGAAAACGTGCAAAATCTAAAATACGAAAAACTACTTAGCATTATCGCCATTATTTTTGCGTGTAACACTGAAGTTCTCTTACGGAATCTCATGCAATCGCAGATCGAGAGTATTTTGACAGCGCTCGTCAGCTCTCAAAAAGCCGCTTTTTCGTTTTATTTTTTTTTAGAGCAAATTGTGAATTTTCAAAAAATTAATAAAGTTGTTCAGAATTTTTTAAGATTGGAAAACTGCTAAAAAAGGTATCAAGCACGATTACAACATAACAGGAAACAGGTAATATGCGAAAGATAAAAATAGGTTTCCCCGCTAAGACCCCCCCGCTAACGACCAAGTACCAAAAACTCCCAAAAATATGGTTGCGATGTTTTCCTCGTTGAAAAAACCATTTTATTATGCATATTATTGAGATTTAGCAGGAGAAGCAGAAGGAGGAGGAGAAGGACTCGTAGATGTACACGTAGAACGAACGACAACATATTCGGGTATTCACAGCCAGCCACCAAATCGGGTGGAAAATTGAGAAAAAAAGAGGACATATGATGCCTATAAAACTAGGGTTTAAAGCAGACATGGCAATTCTGATCGGCCGAGCCGCGCGGCCGGGCCGGCGGCCTAATTTCCATAAAAAACGCGGCCCCTTACGAGCCGCTGTAATTAGTTACTTCCGGAAATGCGGCTTCGCCGCATTTTCATCGCGGCTCGGCCGGGCCGCTGCGGCCAAGCCGCAAACCGGAAGTAGCTCATTTACATGTCGAAAAACCGCGAATTTCTTGCCAAATGGGAATGGAAATGAGAAAATTAAGGTTGTCGAGTATGGATATTCCTCGCTACCAGGCTAAATACGCATTGCATCTGTGATTTACGTGCCGGAAGTACTCAAAACTCATTTGGATGCGGCCTCAAAAGCCGCGCCGGCTTGGCCGCCGTGCGGCCTCAAAACGGAAAAAAGCCGCGGCCGCGCCGGAAGTGCGGCCAAGCCGCGCGGCCCGGCCGCATTCTAATTTTTGCGGCCGAAAAAGCCGCGCGGCCCGGCCGATTGCCATGTCTGGTTTAAAGCGAGATCAGGGCAATAAAAATAGAAGAAAAAGGCTAAATATACATAAAAAGCACGGGACTAAATCATGAACATTGAATGGGCGCTGGGGCAGCCGAATTCCCGCTCGAATTTCGACTGGATCAGCACTCGGTATTGTGCCTGCAAAAAAAGACGACGTTGATCCTACTATATATAAAAAAATAGTGTATGTGTGTGTGTGACACTTTGCATACACTTCCGTCAGTATGTCCGGAGGATAACTCAATAACGACCGGGTTTTAGGGCGTGTATGATACGTCATTAGGTGCGTAATGGCCCTGAGATGACTGCACACCTATTAGAATCATAAAAATAAGCTATTTTCGACATTAAAATTAGGGTTTTTGTTAAGTTTTCGACCAACCTCTTTGTTAGGAACGAATTAGCATATGCCGGAAGTAGAAAACGCCTATATAAAGGGCTGGCACGAGAGTTTTCATTTTTCTCAGTTGATTGAGGCGGAATTATGCAAAATTTACAATCTCACCAGCGCTGACCCCCCGCTACGCGGGGATTCAGCGCTGCCCCCCCCCCAGAAATTTGACTTTTGAATTATGTTGTGTATTTATGAATTATAATTTTGAATTATAATGATTGAGGCGGAATTATGCAAAATTTACAATCTCATTTGGCCCAGACGCAGGGTTGAAAAGTCGCGAAGCGGCTTCCCTGGTTTTTATTAATTCAAATCGATACATTATTTTTGCATAATTTAATTTGTTTTTATTTTTTATCTACATGTTATTAAATTATTTAAATTTTATTTAAAACATGGGTTCTTGGCACACAGCCACGCCCGCGCAACCGAGACGTTCTGGAGGCGTGAAAGCGTGAAAAGGAGGGACTTTGCCAATTTCAGGGTCAAATCTGGAATCTCCAGGTAATTTTACATATTCCAGCAATTTTAATTGTTAAAATTGACCCCAAAATCACAAAAATCCGAAAAATCGCAGAATTTGCTGATTCTAATTCCTCCAGTCGCTAAAAATCGTATTTTCGCCCAAAAATCGCTCGGTTTTCAAATATTTTTCGTTTTTGGCGGCTAAATTGATTCACTGAGACTTTTAGACCCTAAAATCCCATTTTTTTTGACATTTATGGTACGCTTTTCCATTGCATACCTGGGCGGAATTGCGGCGAAAACTCTCGGCGGATGGGGTGATTGGGCGAGCGATTGGCGGCTGAAATATTGGATGTCTTTTTTAAGTTTTTATTTTTGCCTAGAGGTCTAAATCGAATTAAAATCAATTAATATAAAGTATAATAAAGGTATAAAATTCTTACATCCTCAAGTACCGTGGTGCAGTCATCGTCATTCCGCTCCAACCGCGCGCAAATCCGCCGGCAAATGTGAATCGCGGCAAGGGCTGTAAAATTTAAATATTTTAATGGATTTTGTTATGTATTATATGGTATTTTCTCTGTTGTTTTATCGATACTAAAGAGAACTGGAGGATAGAGTCGGTTTTCAAAGGTTTAGCGCATTTTTTGGACGTTTTCTCCCTTGTCAAACAAGCCATAGCACGCGTGGATAGCCGATTACGCAATTGAAATTAGCTCGCGTTGCGCGGAGCGGTGCGGTGAGCTGTCCTTAACCGTGTTAAAATGTTTTTAAAATGTTACAAACGCTCTTTTTCGTGTTTTAAGAGCGGTTGTTCGAACTTTTCACGAAATTTTGTCATTTTCCTAGTGTTTTTTTGGTTTTAGCCCCAACCGTGACGCCACAACCCCCCCATGGGTTCGGTCCAGATGGTTCAAGGGAAAGGGCGTACTGTGCGTGTTTTTCGCGCGTTGCGTGCGGGTGCGCGGAATAGCAACCGGTTTTAGCTGCGCAGGCCTGCTTTCGCAATTGCGCGACGCGTCTATCGCAGGCGTTGCGGTCTTCTTTCCTTTCCAAAGCTACCGGACGTTTTCTTAGGAGCCGGGCCGCTGTGACGCGCGATGCGGCTTAGAAAACCCGTTACGCAATGGAAAAGTCGGGGCGGGCGCTGCGTGTCGCGGCACGGCAAGCTCTGTTACGCGTTTTAAAACGGTTTTTCGCACGTATTCACGTGGTTTTTACATTTTCCTAAGAATTTTCGGCCATTAGCTCGCAACGTGCGGACGAAAACCGATTACGCAATGAAATTCTGGGGCATGCGTTTCGGTGAGGCGGTGCGTCAGGCTTTGTCGGCCAAAATAGACTGATCCCGGTGAACCCGATGACTTTCTGGAGGACCAAAAAAAACCCAATCCGCTTGCGCCGACCTTTCGCGCGTCAATTTCGAGACAATTTCCCTTTTTCAGATCGTATAATCCATTGTTTTGTGGCTGCAAAATGTCGTCTTTTCTTTATTTCTTTCCTATTGACGCAACATGGCATCCAACATTTGGCCTTTCCACCCCGCGCACAATCTCGATCTGCCCAAAAAATGGGAATAGGATGGCCAGGAAAATTGTTTTATTTCTGGCTTCCCCTCGGATTTGGCCCACCGGATAATCCGCCCTCAATAGATAGGCATCCAATCTTATCCACTACCCAACAATTCTAGCATTTCTGCCCATCCGGAAAACGTGTAAAAAACTCGAAAAAATCGGCTAAAAATACAAATGACAATGAGCGAAAGGTTGGCTAATTGGTAAAGCTCTCGTCTCCCGAGCACAAGACCCGGGTTCGACCCCCAGCCGCGGCCAAACTTTTTGCTTTTTGGTAGAAATGTTGGTGATGTAGTTTCAAGTGCTTTTCTTTTGGGTTTCTACCTCCGCCCCGTCTTGGGGTACGGTAGGTAGGTCATAGTTTAGCCGCCGCTACGCTTCCAAGAGGCCATTGTTCGCATTTGCAGCCATTTTTGGGCGGCCAGATCGACCGGAAATGAGGGGAAAACCCGGGGGAGCAGCATTGTCTAGTATTCGAGGCAAGAGAGGGGAAAGGCCAGAGATCAGACTATCTCTATCTCTCTCTCTCTCTCTCTCTCTCTCTCTCCGCCTACCAAGTGTCAGTAGTGCCAACATTGCCATTAAAGGGACGACGACAGCTACCGCGGTGCCTTTCGACAGGAAATCCGAACCGACAATCTGCAAAACCTTTTTAAATTTTTAAATTTTTAACGGATTTCCAAAATCGATTACGCCATTAATATGATATAATGGATACCTCGGTGTGTTTGGTGTCCTGGTCGGATGGCGGATACATTTTTCAGCAATGTTCAAATATCAGAGCAAAGGTGTCAATAGTAGCGGGGCGTATCTGCCTGGAAATTTGCGGATTTTTGTTGGGATTCGATGTTTAAAAAAAAAACAAAAAAAATCAAATTGAAACATCGAATTTTATGGCGTAATTGAATGCGAACCATTTCATGCAAAAACGACAAAAATCTGATGGCGTAACCGGTTGATAACCCAAGAATTTAATGTCATAATTCCTGCTCTAAAGAAATTTTTGGATCTCCGAGAAAATAGAACACTTTTTAAATACGAACTTTACGGTAAAAATGGGTCGGAATTACCGTAGATTTCAGGCAGAGAATATTCTTCAAGTTTGAGTCCATTTAAAGGCTGGGCTTTTAAAGGACCCAAATATTGACTTGAACCCCCCAGATGGCGCGCATTTCGAAAAATAGAGGAAAACGGATCTACGGAGGAGGAGGAGGAGCTGAAAAAGAGGGAGAGAGACAGAAATAGAGAGAGAGAGAGAGAGAGAGAGAGAGCGAGAGCGAGAGCGAGAGAAAACAGCTCTAATTATAGCCAAAACAAGAGACCGAATGGGGCTGGAAATTGGCACCGGAAATACGGTGGACGCTACAGAACGAAGGGATTTTTTCGCTGCAAGATGCACGTCTTGGCTGGAAAGAGAGAGAGGGAGAGAGAGAGAGAGAGGGGGGGAGCGACAGACAGACAGACAGACAGGGTAGCAACGTTTTCCCTCCACCAAGTTCAACGGGCAAATCCCAAAAAAAACACTGTTTTGATGGCCGGTAAAATCCTGCGAAAACCCGAGATGAGCCCCCGGATTTTGGAAGGTTTGGATCGAGGGGGAGTGAAGACACAAATGGCAATATTGAAGAAAGATTAACGATCGATTAGTCTACCAAAAACAGGTCCCAACACCTTGAAATCCCTAAAAATTGCCCCAACTACCGTATACCACCCCGAAATTGAATTTTTCAAAAAAGAGTAAGCTTTTCTGCAAGCTCTAGCCACCAGCTAGCTATGGGCCAAAAAGCAAAATATTTGATGGACCAAAAAGTGACCGGGAGTCGAACCCGGGTCGTGTGCGTGGATGGCGAGCGCTTTACCACATGATCCACAGGAACGGAGAGCTGGTTTTTCCGATTTTTACGCTTTTGCCGCCGGATTGAAAATTTGCCAAAGAAAGGGCGGGATCTGTTCTCTATATTTCCTGACCCGGGAAATAGAATTACCATAATCCCCTTCAACATCAGCCCTAGCAAAACTTGCAGGGGCAACGTGTCTTTTTGCAAAAAAATTAGATTTGGGAGATTTGGAAGACGGGGTCGACGAATTGGGATATCCGGTCAGGCGAGAGAGAGAGAGCGAGAGAGAGAGAGCGAGAGAGAGAGAGAGAGAGAGAGAGAGAGAGAGAGAGCGAGAAACATGGGGAGGGATTAGCAGTAGAATAGATCGTGGGAAAGGTCGGAAATTGGACCCAAACGAGGTACGGTACCGTGCCAGGTCGTGTCCAAAAATGGCAAATCCAGTTAAGCTGGCTAAACACGCAAAAATCTACCCCCTTCGGTGGCTAGGTGTCGATAAATAAACTCCTGGTGTCAAAACCCCATTAAATTTGGCGTGATTTGGTGCATCCCGTAGCGATCGACAGCTGGCGGCTAGGAGGGGTCGATTTTCGAACTTCCTGTCCCTTTTGAAAGGAGCGTGACAGCGCCAAAAATGTGGGGAAAAATCGGGGCGAATGTGTGACCAACCCTTTAGAAGAGAAAAATATGATTAATTGGGAGGTGGAAGGTGTAAATAATGACTCACTTGGGTTGACAAAAAATTGGAGGGCAATTATTATAATTATAGGGGAGAGAAAGCGAGAGAAAGAGAGATACAGGCAGACAGACAAACAAACAGAGAGTAAGAAAAATCATTACGACATGAAAATCCCGATTTTTCCGATAATCTTTAGCCTAGCAAGATTTTGCAAGATTCAGGAAGCTAGAGAGGGGAGAGAGAGAGAGAGAGAGAGAGAGAGCGAGCCCTCATCTAGCTGATTGCCGCATTGTGCATATTTTTCTCGCCTTTTTTGGCCATTTCCCGAATGACACTGGAGTGTTCCGTACATCAAAAGAACTGCGGAACAGAGGAATTGGTCGTAAAAATCGGAAAAACAGGATTTAAGTGCTAAACTTACGATATTTTAAGTTTAACGCATTGATGCTAAGACCTAGAGACCCAAAAGCAAAACTTTCGCACCGGACGGGGGTCGAACCCGGGCCGTGTGGGTGAGCGGCGAGAGCCTTACCAATTAGCCAAAGATTCAAAGAAGTTTTGGGAGAAAATATGGATTTTTACAGAGTAATCCATTAAACCGGTTTGCAAAGATCCAGTGCAAAATGCTCGCGTTGAATGCAAGGATTCTTGAGAAGAAGAACAAGGAGACGTCATACGGATGGATGCATTCTTCTTCTTCTTCTGGTAGATGAGAGAGAGAGGAAGAGAGAGAGAGAGAGAGAGAGAGAGAGAAAGAGCGAGAGAGAGATCTGGGCCAAAGAAGAGCGGGGCCGTCGACCCCTAATCTCCATTTTGTGAACAAGAGAAGGAGGGGGAGAAGCATTGTTGATGTCCACCCGGCTGGACCCCGCCCTTCGGCTATCAGAAACCAGCCTCCAAGACATTTTTTGTGGCAAATTGTCCCTGCTAGCTTGCCAAATCCAGGTTTAAAGGGACTAGAAAGTGTTAGAATCTACCACTTTTTCGATTGGCTATCCTTGACTTCCAGGTGGCCACTAGAAATCGGTTTTTTAGTAAAAAATGGTCTCTGCCAGCCTGCCAAATCTAGCTCTAAAGGAATTAGGAAGTGCCAATCCACCCCTCTGGCACGTTAGGTGTCGACAACTACAAAAAGTCATCCCCGATAATGCAAAAGCACCAAACAATTATCTATGTCAAATCAATTGCCGAAAAGCCAGCAGAGGCCATCGGAGAGGAGGCAGCTAGCGGAAACCTTCAGGATACAAAAAAAGCAGAAAAAATTAGATAAATCGCTCCGGATTTTTCTACTACAGTCAGCTGGTGAAAATTCGCATGAAAAATCAGAATCAACATTGGAGAGGTCATGAGTGTAATCAAACGAATTTTGGGGTGAAAATGATTAGGATTGGGGAGGGGAAGAAGCCTTTGAAACAAGAGAGAGAGAGAGAGAGAGAGAGAGAGAGAGAGAGCCACAGCTGAATGGCTTCGGTATTTATCTCTTCCCCCAAATCCCGTGAAATCCATCATTTCCACAAGTGGTCTTTGCTAGCATGCCCAAAGATATGGATTCCCTATTCCTAAAGAATCTACGCTGCCTTGATCTCTCTCTCTCTCTCTCTCTCATTCACTCTCTCTATCTCCTGTCCTCAAATGGTCTCTGCTCGCATGCCCATTCGCGTCATTAGTATTCTCTCGGAATTCCTCAAAAACAACGCAATTCCACTAGGCGCGGCTTCACTTTACGACCCAACCAAATGGCCGAAACCGCCCATTTTTGGGGCGCCAAAATTACGGGTGGAATTTGGAGCGTACCGTAGCTTCTGGGGTAAGAGGTGCCGGGAGGGCTAGCACGGACCTTTTCGGAAAAGTACACAAAATCGGCAAACTAGCAGAGGCTATTTGAGAAGAAGAACAAAACAGGCAATCTAACAGAGATAATTTGGCCATGGAAAGAGCAGGCTATTCAACGGAGATTTTTGAGGAATGCATTGAACAAAAGCTGGCGCAAACTAGCAGAGATAATTTAAGGAAATGCAATGGATAGGCAATCTAGCAGAGATTTTTGGGGAAAATAATAATGGAAATGGGCAAACTAGCGGAGAGCATTAGTGGAATTGGAAGATGGACAAGCTAGCCGAGACCATTTAGGAAATTTAAAATGGAACAAGACAACCTAGCATAGGTGATTTGAGGATGTAGAAAAAGCAGGCCAGCTAGCAAAGTTCTTCGCGGAAAAAACGCAAGCTAGCAGAGATTATTTAGGAATTCAAAGAGAACAGACAACATAGCGGAGACGATTCGCGGAATGGAAAAGAGGCAAGCAAGCTAGCAGTGGCCATTTAGGACGAGGGATCGAAAAAGAGACAAATAGCCGAGAATCTTTGCGGAACGGAAGGGATCCAGCAGAAACCGCTTAGGAAATTAAAAAAAACTACATCCAGATAGCAAGGTCCCTTGAGGAAGCGCCGCACACTACCGTAATCCCCCGAAAATTCTGTAGTTCTAGGGGGGATTGGCGATGTTCCCTATTTGGTGCTCTGAATCTGAAGTAGTGTGGGATTAGAGTTCCGCCATTTTCTACCCTGCCCTCCCCTTTTTCGGAGAGCTATAAGCTTATCCTCAAAAAAAGGGTTGGCCCCCTGGTTTATCCGATTCGATTTCTTCCTATTGCCGTCAACGAGGTGTAAAAAGGAATACCGTAATCCCACTACGAAAATCCCCGAAAAATTGGAAAATTATTTTTTCGTGATAAACCGATTTCCTCAGGAGTCCCTCCTATCCTTCCACTAGAGCCAGGGTGCATGTGCGTTAGCGGGGGGAGTGGGATGGGAAAGGTTTTTGACAATAATATCGTTTCGATAAGAATTCCTGCCAGCCGGCCCTAAAACCGATACTTGTGCGTTAGAGGTGGGGGATAATTTCCTATTTCTAGAAGATCCTTGCTATCCTGTCCTTAAAATCAAGCGCTTGCGCATTAGCAGGGGAATCATTTCCTAAAGAATCGCTGCTAGCCGGCTTTCAAAATGCCGGTGCTGGTGCATTAGCGGGGGGGGGTTGGTCTATTCGAAAATTTCGAATTTTTTTGGTGAAAAATTTATGAAAACTGCTCACAACAAGCCAAATATTTAAACATTTAAACATTCTTAGAAAAAATGTTGTAACTTTCTAACACTTAAAAACTGCTAAAAACACTAAAAAAATTAAAATTTCAATTAAGCTTAGGTAATATTTTTGCCCGGCTAAACCCCCGCCCCCACCCGCTAAAGCACCAGCACCCAAAATGATTTCCGGTCGGCCGGGATTTGTTGCAAATTGCCGGCTGATTGGATTCCTTTTGCAGTTTTTGTGGGCCCAACTACGCGAACGGACGGAATGACGGCGAAAGGTGGATTATTGCAGGAAAGGCCTTTTATGGGGGGTGTGACGAATCGAGGGCCAACTATTATCCATTTACAATTAATTCCCTCGTTCTCCCGCTGATTTTTGTTGTTTTTCTGGGATAAGAAAGGGAATTCCCCAAAGAATCTCGGCTAGCTCGCCATCAGAAACATTCTGAAATTACAAAAAGAGGGTTAACTGTCCTAAATTGTCTCTGCTAGATTGCCTAGGCCTAGCAAACGAATCCTAAAGTGGTTTCCTGCAAAACCTCTGCTCAAAGATTCTCAAAGATCTCAAATCTCAAAGAATATCTGCTAGCCTGCACCAACAAAATCAAAAAATCCCAAAAAATCTTTGCTAGTTTGCTTCGTGGAAAAGCTCGCATATATCCAGTTGTATTTCTTTCTCGAAAACTCTCTGTTAGCCTGTCCGTTCCCCCGGAAATCGAGAATTCCCAAAGAATCTCTGCATCGTCGCCAGCCATATATTTGTCTCAAAACGATCGGTTTATCGTAAGCAAAAATACAGTATTTAATAGGCAAAAATGATCAAAGTATCGTGGCGTGGTGGGTGGTGGAGTGTTGCGTAGTGTAGTGGATTGGATGTTATGCAATCAGGGTCTCACAGCGGGATCCCGTGAATCCCAGATTGCACAGACAACTCAGACGATTTACCTGAAATAGAAATACAGTTTGAAAGATTCAGAATTCAAAAATTAACTTTAAATTTTTGGAAATTTTTAAAAATTTTTTTAATGTGTTAAAATTTCTATTTTAAACCCTTAAATCCTACTATATATAAAAAAATAGTGCTTGTGTGTGTGTGCGTGTGTGTGCATTAGCATGCAACTTCCCTCCGTATGTTCCAGTCGTATCTCACTAGAGGAAGAAGTTAAGGGCATGTAGGATATGTCATTAGGTGCGTAATGGTCATGACACGACTGCATGCATACGAAATTTTTGAAAATCAGCTGTTTTCGATATTAAAAATAGGTTTTTGTGAAAATCTCGCTCAGCCTCTTTGTTAGAAATCAATTAGCATACACCGGAAGTGGGGAGAGCCTATATAAAGGGGAAGGCCGAGGGCTTTTCATTTTTTGGACAGGAATCCAGGAGTTTATGCAAAGTGATGAAGCATTGAGCTAACAAGGGAACCACAAGTTGGCACGGTGGAATTTCGAAAAACGCTCGCGGCTACCCCCTAGGTTTTCGACGACGGCGATTCCCAATGCGCTAGTCACAATTAGCTAAATCGACCTGTGGACAGAGATACAGCACTTCCGGAAAATGGACAATTTACATTTGGAGGAATTAGCATTCACCTCAGGGTTTATGAGGGCTTCCCATCTCAGAAGAATCACCAGTTGAATGGCCGGGTGGTAAGTGGCTAGCTTGTTAGGATACTGACCAGGGTTCGAATCCCTTCACGACTTTTTTGTTTTGCGTTTTGGACGGAACTTTGAGCAAAACTACAATCGCATGAAAGATGCAATTTCAAACCGTTTTTGCAGGAATGGACCTCATCACCAACGAATAAAAGCTTTACTATGTGAAAAAAAATCGAAACTTCCGTCCAAAAAGCAAAACAAAAAGTTGCGAACGGATTCGAACCCTGGTCAGTATCCTAACAAGCTAGCCACTTACCACCCGGCCATTCAACTGGTGATTCTTCTGAGATGGGAAGCCCTCATAAACCCTGAGGTGAATGCTAATTCCTCCAAATGTAAATTGTCCATTTTCCGGAAGTGCTGTATCTCTGTCCACAGGTCGATTTAGCTAATTGTGACTAGCGCATTGGAATCGCCGTCGTCGAAAACCTAGGGGTAGCCGCGAGCGTTTTTCGAAATTCCACCGTGCCAACTTGTGGTTCCCTTGTAAGGCGCGACCAGGGTTGAAAAGTCGCGAAGCTGCTTTTCGCCCCTGGTTTTTAGTTTTAAATTTATAAAAAAACTGTTTTTCGTCTGCTAAAAAAACTTGTTTGTAATTTATAATATTTTGACTCGCTAAATTTATATGCTCCATTTTTCAGCCATTTTATCTAATCTAAAAACAAAACTGACCGTTCCGAGGCACAACCCTCTGCCATTACAATCTCGATTCGAATCGCAGACCGCTGGAAAAAGGATAATCAATGGGAAAAAGTGTGGATTTTGCCGCAACACGCAACGTGGCACGCAACGCAGCACGCAACGCCACGCTCAACGTGATACGCAAAGACATGCAACGCGCCTCGGCTTGCCTGCGCGGCGCGTTGCGTGTCGCGGAGTGTCAATTTACGTTATTTCGATCGCAAGGGCCTTATCTAAAACGTACCATCCTCACAAAATTTCCCGGAATGGCCGAGTTGGCAGAGACAGACGAAATTGTCGAGTGTCCCCATGCAAGTGCCCCGTTCATTGCAATCTGCCGTAGTGCATGCCCTGGAGACGATTTTCTGAAAGTCGAATAACGTTATTTAAATATTGGGATTTCGCTTCAGTACACCTTGAAAAAGTCGAACACTTAAATGTCCTTTTAAGAGACTCAAAAGCCAGCCAATCTCGAAAATTGGCCATTTGAAGCTCAAAATTGGTTTAAAAAACGTTATTTAGGCGATAAAACGGCCATTAAAATGAAAGTAATGTTTGTTTTTTGTATTACGCTTTAAGATTCCATTTTAGAGCCCAAATTCTTTTTTTACTGACAAAAACAAGGTTGTTTACGTGGATTTGGCGACGGTTTTTGCCTGGCAAAAACCGGAGAAGCCCCCCCCCCCCCCCCCCGCCAAAAGAAGCTATAAGCTGATCCCCCTAACCGGCAGAATGTACCCGGAGAAGCCCCCGGAATTCACAGAATTCCGTTCTACACCAAACAACAACAAAACGCCCATCCCGGAACCGTAGCCTAGCGTACTTACCGTAGCCGTGACGTTGGCCTCACGGAGGGCAGCTGCTCGCAGTTGGTTTAGCTGAAAGGAGGGAAAGGTTTAAAGGGATTGGTAAGGCAATAGGCACTATTTCACCGCGACGCGACACGCGACGCACGCGTACGTATTTCATTGCGTAACCGGTTCTGGTTCCCAGTCGT
This sequence comes from Mesorhabditis spiculigera, assembly GCA_958295435.1. NCBI lineage: Eukaryota > Metazoa > Nematoda > Chromadorea > Rhabditida > Rhabditidae > Mesorhabditis > Mesorhabditis spiculigera. The sequence continues at coordinate 4,734,501 of CATQJA010002710.1, read as the reverse complement.
AATTATGGGTACACGTGAAAAACGTAGAAAACGTGGGAACGAAAAATTCGACGCCCGAAAATCCAGGATCCTTTAATAAATTTTCAATCACCAAAAAACCGACCCGATCCTTGACCTGCTCGCCGACGGAGGACACGGTTGACGCGGCGTGTTCTACCTGAAAAGGTATGCAAAAAAATAATGATACTCTGCTACCTCCTCAATGAGCTGCTCGATTTCGTTGGTCTCCTCATTCCGTTTCTGTTTCTCGGCTGGGGCTGACTAAATGGGGAATAGGATTTCCTAAATGTTCTCTGCTAGCCTGCCATACTTTTTTCTGGATGTATTTTCCTAAAGAATCTTCGCTAGCCTGCCAAATTGGGCAATAGTGGTCTCTCGAGCTCCCAAAGAATCTCTGCTAGATTGCCCACCACCTAGTCGTGAAATTGGCGAATAACGACCGTTCAAATTCCGGCGGAATCTTTGCTAGCCTGCCTCCGGATTGATCGGATTTTGGTTCCTGAAGAATCTTTGCTATAGCATGCCTTAAATACCTAACTGAGTACTGGTCAAACTAACAAATTCCTAATGAATCTCTCCTAGCCTGCCTTGCCCTTTCGCTCTATTTCCTGCATGATTTCTGCTAGCTTGCCATTATTTCCTTACCCATATGCTCTCCATCAAAAGCAGCAATAAAATGATCCGCAGCACCGAATTCATGATCTTAAAATGTCTAAAAATCAGTTTAAAGGGAGAGTGACAAGGTCAAAATGTCAAAATGACAAGTAAACTTGAAAAATACAGTATAAAGGGCACGAAATGGTAAACATGTTGGCTTGGATTGGAAAGTGTCAAAGTATAGGGGGAAAGGGGTTGAGGGGATAATGGGTGTTTGGGTGGTAGAGGTCGAGTAGAGGGGGATCTCGATCGAGCGTGTCGGGATTCAGGATCCGGTCCTAGAGGGTACGGTAGAAGAGAGAAAGAGAGAGAGAGAGAGAGAGAGAGAGAGAGAGAGCGAGAGAGAGTGACAATTACCCTCCACTATCCCAGCTACTACTAGTGGCTATCGGCAGAACAACCGGATATTGTAAGCATGGACCCCCAAAAAGAGACAAAGAGAGAGAGTGAGAGAGAGAGCCAGAGAGAGAGAGCCAGAGAGAGAGAGAGAGAGAGAGAGAGAGAGAGAGACTGCCAACTCATACGTGAACTCTTTCCCCCCATTGACAATCCCGAAAAAGCAACCAACAAATCCGGATCCGCTGCTCGAATCGGGGAGGGCAAGTTGAAACTAGAATCGAGAGTACACCAAAAATTAAAAAAAAAAAAACGAGAAATCATGTAAATCCTATACGCTGCTGTATATTAAAAAATCCTAGAATTGGCAAAATTCAGAAAATTAGCGCTTTTCCGGTCATTTGAAACAGCCAAAAATGGGTAATCGCAGAGGCCTTACGGCCTCGTTTTTGAGAAATCAGCTGGGAAAGGCAAAAAATTAGTTTGAAGTTCGCAATTTTGGGGGAAAAATGTAACTTTGGACCGCTGTAACTTTCTAAAACAAGCTATTTGGTAACCATTGGCAGCGGATTTGGAATCAAGGAAAAATTCTGCACAAAAGAAGCTTGGTCCCATACCGAAATGCCGCCTCGACCTGAGGTGGTTCCCATGGAAGCTGTCGTCGCTCAAATACTTCAAAATTCGGCAAAAAAATGCATTTTTCTCCCCGGTACCAACTTGTGGAAAGCGACCGAAACGTTCTCTGCTAGCCTGCCATGGTCACTCCAGAATGTCAACACACCATATCTTTCCATCTACGGCTACCCGAATTTGCCCTTACAATGTTGTCGAGTCAAATGATGACTCATTTCTGGAATAGCAAATCAAGGGGAAAAGCTTTCTCTCTCGCTCTCTCTCTCGCTCTCTCTCTCACCGTCTCTCCCTCCCACAATCTGTGATCCCCATCTCGTTCCCCCATCTAAAAACTAAAACAACATCCTCCGGGCACTCGATTCCCCCTATCCTCGAATATCACACCCCCACTTCATTTCCCATTTCTCAATCTATCTTTTTTTTATTACGGCATTCATTTGGGCGGTTTTTCTGCTATTTTTAGGGATTAGCGGGGTGGGAGTTAGCAAAGATCTTTGGGGGAACGAGTTTAGACTGTTTGAACCTTCAGATTTCAAAAGCTCATGACATTTTTCCAGTATGCCGCCATCTTCCATCGTTTTGATCGAACCGGACCGTCCGTCCCAGGTACCTGAATACAATTTTGGTGTAAAACTCAAATTGTAAAACAACATTTGTAGCTAAATTAGGTTTATTTCGCGATTTCACTCGGATTTTGACGGAATTCATCGCCAAAATGTTTAGCAAAAATGAGGAGAGCACGCTTTCTGGCGGAGTTTTTTCAGTTAGGAATTTATCGTTTAAATCCACAGTTTTTGAAAGCTGTTCATGGCCAACGTTGGCAGAACCCGACGAGAAAATGGCGATTTTTCCGCAAATTACACAAAACCCGCCCTTGCTTTTCCACGAAATAGTTGAAAAGCGCTCTAATTAGCAGAAAATCGGGGTTTTAACTGTAAATTTTTGTTGTTCTACCATTCCTTATGCATTACAGGACGCTCTCCGAGAAGGCCTCGATCCGCCGGTCTATACAGAAGCCACCGTTGTAACTGAACGAGCAGCCCCAGTTGATGGTAAGAACGCACAACACCCTGCTCCCGACCAGGCCTGGACGCGGGCCGGCCCGGGCCGGCCCGACCACCCTATTTTTCTCGGCCCGGCCCGGCCCGACCCGACGCGATTTTTCTCGGCCCGGCCCGGCCCGGCCCGACGCGATTTTTCTCGGCCCGACTTTTAGAGGTCAAAACCGGGGTTGGTCAAAAACCTGCCACCAAAGTGGTTTAACACCTTTTGAAGGTACTTAGCTGTTAATACAGCGTTAGTGTGTCCTTTTTACAGCTTTTCCGCAAAGAAAATTTAAAGTTTAAATTAACAACGATTTTTAAGGGATAAATATCGATGGAGCTTAGGATAATAAAGTTAAATTCAACCATTTGGGGGTCTAATTAGCTATTTTAGTGTAAAATTTAATGTTTGATACGTTACTACAATGTACCATTATACTTCTATGAAAAAAACCCGGTCCGAATCACTAAAAAAACCAAAAAGCAAAAAGATGGCACCGGGCGGGATCGAACCCGGGTCGATTTTTTGGTAGGGGGTTAAACCAAAAAAAGGTCCAAATTTTAACTGAGGTTATATAACAATGCCCAATAGGCTATTTGCGAGCGAGAAATATGCAAAATAGCACACAATTTCCGTCCAAAAACCTATTTTTCTACTTAGACAAAAATGTCGGGCCGGCCCGGGCCGGCGCGGCTTTTTTGAATTCTCGGCCCGGCCCGGCCCGGCCCGGAAAATCCCGATTTTTCTCGGCCCGGGCCGGCCCGGCCCGCCGTTTGTCCAGGTCTGCTCCCGACCACTCCGATTCCAGTGGAAAAGACGAATCTGGCGTATGGATGGTGTCAATACATGCAAATCTGTCTCATCATTGTCGGCACACTCCATGTAGGTCGTACTAAACATGATTAATCGATTACGACATCTAAATATAACCATAATACTGAGCTTTCAGTGTCTGCTGACGTGGTTCGAGCCGAGGGGAACGGATTTGGCACGTCCCGCCTTTTCGTGATCCACATCTGCCCGACAAATTCGGCCATTGGGCAATCGTTGTTGACATTGAGGTATGTAGAAAAAGTTCTAACGGGTTCTCGCAATGTATCTAGACTTATTTGAAGTAGTACGACTATAAACTTAGGCTGCCCAGGCTAAAAACTGCGAGAAAACTAGCTGAAAATATCGATTAATGTTGGAAAAATAGATGTGTATTCTCTTGTTTCTGGTTTTCCGATGGCGCTAAAGCTTTTCTTAGCATTTAAGAACTTTTTTAATATAAAAACAACTAAAGGAAACTTACAAAAGCACGAAAACGCTGATGAGTTGTTCAAAAATGTTTGAAAGGTGGCCAAAAGTGGCCAAAAACTCGTCAAAAAAGCTATTCAAATACAGTTTCTTCTTTGGCTTTTTAGAGCTTTTTGGTCAAATATAAATAAATAAATAAAACAACATTGGTACATAAATTACAGGCATTCCTGGTGCGTGCCCTGCCCGAACTCCTGTTCTCCTTCCCGATCCTCCGCCTCCTCTTCCATCTCCTCCCTCGCCTCCAGAACGACGCCATCATCCCGATCATCTTCTCCATCTATTCTTCCCTCTTTCTCATCGGCCCTCTGACCCTCCTCAATTTCTCGACCCTCTCCCTCGTCTATACCCAATCTGTTGCCGGTTTCTATTCCTGTCATCCCCTTCATATGTATCTTCTATCTATCATCTTCCTCATCTACAGCTATATTGTTGCCCGCTTTCTCCGCTCAATCCCCCATTCCGATACACCACAAGTCGATCTCACCTACAAATCGTTACTTTGGATAGTTATTGTCCCTTGCGCGCCATTCTTCCCCTTCCTGCCGATGCTCATCTTGAAGACGTTCAGCGTCCCCGAAATGTTTGCCCTCCAAGGGTGGCTCGTCTCGCTTCTCGCCCTCCAAGCCATTATCATCCACCGAATCGTTCGTTTCGCCCGTTTTCAGCGTCAGAATATTATCCATGGGAACTTGTTGTGGTAGTGCTCGGTTGATTGCGTCACCATACAGCCTCTATTTAACGCTTTTCTAACCGTTGCTCGCTTTTGTCCGGATAAGCCTCACTTTTATAGTTGCAATTTACTTGATTCTCGCTCAATCGATATTTTCAAACCGGAAAAAGCCTTTTCCTAAAAAGAATAAAGTTTTTCGGAGTGAATAGCATACTTTTCAAGCCAAAAATCCAGCTCGCATCGTCCAAACTTGTTTATCGCCTAGCCTTGCCTTCTCCTGTATAATCAACGCTTTGATTCTCTACCCTTACGACTGAAAAATAAGCAAAATCAACATTTTCTCCACAAAAGCACTATTTGTTGAAGGAATAAATTTTCGGACCCTCTTCACGTCAAAAAACAGCTTTCCTCGTCAAACAACTAGTTTATCTCCTAGTGCGGATTGTCTACAAATGCCCAACGCTTTTTACGTTTTTAATTGATTAATTTTACAATGCAAAACTAAATAAAAACCAACAAATTTCGAAATTTTACAAATAGGCTACGAAAAGGGCTTACGACGGAATACGCATTCCAATTACACCCCGAGCCTTTCCGGGCATTCCGCGACAAACCTATGGACGGCCAAAGATTGTGCGCACCGTAGAGCTGTTCCGAATTTTCGGAAACTTTCATTTTCCCAGGCGCGCTCCTGCGATACGGTTTGTTGTTTCTTTTTCATTTTTCTTGCTTTCCCTTCCGTTTTTTTCGATCCCTTGCCAAATTTGAAATCATTGAGCTTCTTTTGTCAGTTTACGTTTGCTCGATTCTTGGTCCGTAGTTCCATGTTTTAGCGGCTAAAAACTACTTCCCCCGCTACAGTTTCGGCTTTTCACTTTACCTATTCTTGCGCTCCCTTACCACTTGACTTTTGCCTTTTTCTATGGTCGCTCTGCTTTGATTTTCCATTCAATTCTCACTCTCGTTCTCCTTTTCAAATTTTACATTTTCCTTTCCAGGGTAAAACGGTATGGCTTCTCGTCCGCTCGCTATGCTGAGCCGCAGGGCCACGGCCCGTCTCACGCAGGCCAACGTGCAGCGCATGGTCCCGGCCGTGCAGAGCGGTAACTTTTCCCTTTTTTATTGGTTTACTTTTTTTCCAGCGCGCTCCATCACCACCGCCACCGAGAAGAAGGAGCTCCACACCTCGTCGACGATCCAGGCTGAGGCGAAGAAGGTATAGGCTTTCGAAGTCTACCTTTTATGTTGTTTTTAGGCACCAGCTGCCGCCGGCGGTCTGTCCAAGGGCCGTCTCGTTGCTGTCATCGGTGCCGTCGTCGACGTGCAGTTCGACGAGAATCTGCCACCAATTCTCAACGGCCTCGAGGTCACCGGACGTACGCCGCGCTTGATCCTGGAGGTTTCGCAGCATCTCGGTAATTTGCTTTTCCTTTTTGCTGTGAAATCAATTTGCTTAGGTGACAATGTCGTTCGCTGCATTGCCATGGACGGTACCGAGGGTCTTGTTCGTGGTCAAGAAGTCGTCGACACCGGCGATCCGATCAAGATCCCCGTCGGACCGGAGACGCTCGGCCGCATCATGAACGTCATCGGCGAGCCCATCGATGAGCGCGGACCGATCGCATCCAAGCACCGAGCCCCCATCCACGCTGAAGCCCCCGAGTTCGTGGAGATGTCTGTGGAGCAAGAGATTCTCGTCACCGGCATCAAGGTCGTCGATCTGTTGGCCCCCTATGCCAAGGGTGGAAAGATTGGACTGTTCGGAGGTGCCGGTGTCGGAAAGACTGTGCTCATCATGGAGCTGATCAACAACGTCGCCAAGGCCCACGGAGGATATTCGGTGTTTGCTGGAGTCGGAGAGCGCACGCGTGAAGGAAACGATCTGTACCACGAGATGATTGAAGGAGGGGTCATCGACCTCAAGGGCAACAACTCTAAGGTATCGCTGGTGTACGGACAAATGAACGAGCCCCCCGGTGCCCGCGCTCGTGTGTGCTTGACTGGACTGACTGTTGCCGAATACTTCCGTGATCAAGAGGGACAAGACGTGCTGCTCTTCATCGACAACATTTTCCGTTTCACCCAAGCCGGATCTGAGGTGTCTGCTCTGCTCGGTCGTATCCCGTCAGCTGTCGGTTACCAGCCAACGCTCGCCACTGACATGGGTGCGTTTGATTTTAGTTTTCCCTTTTTGTTCATTACTTGCCCAAATTCGTTTTTACATCGGTTTTTTTAGGTAGCATGCAGGAGCGCATTACGACGACTACCAAGGGCTCGATCACCTCCGTGCAAGCTATCTACGTGCCCGCCGACGATCTGACTGACCCGGCCCCGGCTACCACCTTCGCCCATCTTGACGCGACGACTGTGCTCTCGCGTGGTATCGCCGAATTGGCCATCTACCCGGCCGTGGACCCGCTCGATTCGACGTCGCGTATCATGGACCCGAACATTGTCGGCCAACACCACTACGACATTGCCCGCGGTGTCCAGAAAATCCTGCAGGACTACAAATCGCTCCAAGACATCATCGCCATTCTTGGTATGGACGAGCTGTCGGAAGACGACAAGCTGACGGTGTCTCGTGCCCGCAAGATCCAGCGTTTCCTCTCGCAGCCCTTCCAAGTCGCCGAGGTGTTCACGGGACACGCCGGAAAGTTCGTCAGCCTCGAAGAGACCATCCGCGGGTTCCAAATGGTTCTCAAAGGTATAACATTTGCTTGCTTTTTGGTACGATTGAAGTTGGTGCGGGCCACTTTGCTTAAAGGATAAAAGGGCCCTCGCAACTTGAATCATGCCCCTTCTTTCTAATGTTGACCAACGATTTATATTTTTCTTTCCAGGCGAACTTGACCATCTGCCGGAGGTGGCCTTCTACATGCAAGGTGGCATCGACGACGTGTTCAAGAAGGCTGAGGAGCTGGTCAAGACCCACGGCGCCTAAACACCGCGTGCGAGGCCGCTGAGGGATCGACGCGAATTCCATCCGCTTCACACAACTAGCCATATCGTCCCCCACATCTTCCTGTAACTTATCGTGTTCGCCCCTTGTTTCATTACAATTGCGATTTGATTGTATTTAGCTAGGAAGAGATAAAGTTTTTAATACATTTTTCCTCTTTCCTGGCTGTTTGTTGACTTGCCCCGTCATAAAGATTTTTGCTCCACAATTGACTTGGATTTTGCGGCGGAACACTGGTGTAAAAACCATGGCAGAATATCTGAATTGTTGAAGCTAAAAGCGCTGGCTTGTAGGAATTAGTGCATTGAAAAGTTGAGTTGTGGAAATTAGTGCATCGAAAAGGTGGGCGGGTAATGGCGCGTTTTTGAAAAATCAGGCACATCTGTTTGTCTGTTGCTCAGGATTTTGATAAGCTCTAGAGATTAGTGGCGCTTTTCTAAAGATTTTTCACCGTGATTTACTTCTTTCTTTCCAGTTCGTTCATTTTCGCTTCTCGATTTTATTATTTATCCCATTTCAGTGGCCACCCCTCCATTCATTCCACAGTGATGACACCGACCCGATCTTCTCTCACGCAATCCCGGCATGTCCTTGAAGCGGTAATATTCCATCGAATTTCTCCATTTTTCTTTAGATCTCCTACCTTGCCGAATTCGGCAAAGACGATCAAGTGACGGAGGAAGAAATTGTCGACCGGCGGGCCCTGTTAGTGGACGATATCCGAGTGCTGACAGATCTGGTAACAACCTTCTGCTTTTTGAGAAATTAATTTTTGGGGAAAATTCAAGTTTACGGTACTCACCCAAAATGCGGTTTTTTGTGTTCAAATCGCTAAATAAAGGTCAGAAACGGACTCATCGACAAAAATTAGGTGGCGGAAGGCACTTTTGGGGAGAACCTCATTTTGTTTTGAGATCGGGTACCGTAAGTAGTATACGGGGGTGACTACTTTACGGTACTCGCCCAAAATTTTAGTTTTTCTGCACGAAAAGAAGCAGTAAGGGCTGAAACGAATGAAGCAGCAAATATTTGGCGGAAGGCCTAAAATGAGTGATTTGAGACTTCGAAGTTTGAGGCTTATGACATGTCGCGCAGTGGGCCGTCGCTTCGGATGGGCTGCCCTCCTCTTTCGAAATCAGGGCGCCTGGGCGCTTCGCGCTCCTCGGGCGCCCCGATTTCGAAACCCTGTAGAGCTCGCACCCATCCGAAGCGACTAGGCCCTGGGTGGCACGAAGCCTTATTTTTAGGCTTAAACTGGGTGTGATCGAGAGATGGAATCTGTGTCCGAATCTTCCCTTTATAGGCCTTTCCGCCCACTTATTTTTGCTGATTAATACGTTTCAGACCTTGCTGCTTCTATTCGTGCAGAAATAGGAACATTTTGGGCGAGTACCGTAAAGTAGTCACCCCCGTATACTACTTTACGGTACCCGATCTCAAAACTAAAATGAGGTTTTCTCCCCTAAAAAGTGCCTTCCGCCACCTAATTTTTGTCGCTGAGTCCGTTTCTGACGTTTATTTAGCGATTTGAACACAAAAAACCGCATTTTGGGAGAGTACCGTAAACTTGAATCAAGCCAATTTTTGTTTTCAGGCTAGTACCTCGCGAACGGTGACCACGGGGCTGACGCGGATCAACGACATCTACCAGGACATGCTCACCCTCGCCCACCGATTGCATCGGGAAACGAAGGTAATTTAGCGGAATTTGTCGTTTAACCTTCACTTTCTAGGATCTCTACGCAACAATTCCCCACGACTACCAGCGCGAGAAGGTAGACGTCAGCAAGCCGCACCACTCAATCTTCGCCGCCGCGTATCTGGCCGCCTATGTCGACAACCCGGCGGATTTGCGGCCGGGCAGTGATATAGTGCTCAAGGCGTCGTGGGCAATGCAGGAGATGCTCACCAAGACGGCGCATTATGTAAGGGATTTCCGTGTAAAACTACCGACTTTTGCTTTCAGAGTTCCACCCCGGGGGATTCGAATTCATGGTGTTTCGAAACGGTTTTTTACAATTTTGGGGGCTTTAAAACGGCAGAGAACCTTTTAAAATACAATATGAAGGGTTTCTAACAAATTTTTGAATTTTTAAGCGGTTAGGGTTTCTAATAAAATTTTGCGCTGAGATTTGGCTAGATTTTACTATAAAGATTATGAAAACGCTTACGATGAGGCTGCTTTCTTTAAATCTGGATAGTAAAGAAGTCCTAAAAGCCCTGTAACCCGTTTTATTACCCGGAACTGAAACTAATCAATCTAACTTTTTTCCAGGCGGCTGTCTCTCGGCGTACGGCGTCAGAATACTATCGTCTACAAGGCGAGTACGACGTCATTCTCGACCGGGCCATCTATTTTGTCGAAACTGTTGAGGTATTTTTTGGGTTTTTACAAATTGATTGTTTTTCTAGGCTCTTCGTGAAGAAACGCCATCTATGGTCTGAAGAGCCAGGCGTCCGTCTCCGTCACCGCTAACACCGTCTTCAACGAATAATACCTGCCGATAATAATCTCCCAGTGTGTGTACACCACACCTCGTTGTTATTTTGTGTTGGTTTTCGCATAGATTTAACAGAATTTGTATTTATCCTATATGCCATTTGTCGTGTCTTTCATGTGTGTTGCGTGTAATAAAATCAGGCGTGCGTGCGTTTTTTTTTGAGGAAGTTTAACAGTTTAGGGTCTTTCAGAAGCTGCTAGTTTCCGAAGTTATGCTGCCTGGGATGGTATTCAAGTGCCAAACCGGTTATCATTGACCATCGCGAGGAAGTGTCAACAATTGGTATTGAAGCGATAAGAGGTCACCCACCGCGTTATTGGAGGCACCAGCTCGAGTGTACGAGCCCTGGCAATGGTCACCTCACTACCCTCATCCCCTCCGAAATACGATGAACTGTCGACGATGGCTGAGGGGAATGAAGAGCAACATCAGCCACAGCAACATCACCAACAAACACAACAAATTGTGATGGATGAATTGTTGCATCCGATCATGCAGATACCGGCTGTCAGGCAGCCAATAGCTGGTTGGGTTTTCTTAGTTTTCGGGGGTCTTCTGTTTCTTGAGTCTTCAGGTTTATTTTTCGCTGTTTTTCTGGTTAGGTTATAATTTCTTTGCTCGGTGCTAGGGTTGGTTTTAGGAAGTTATTTTGGTATTTTAGCGAGGACTTAGCGAGACAGTAAAAAGTCATGATAATTTTTTGTGTATCGAAAACCCCGCTATGAAAGCCATAGCTTACAACTTAAAACTTGTTAGCTTCAATTCTACGCCCGCGCCTCGATAAGAGTAAAAACTCGGCTGCTTCGCGGTGTTTTTGTAGCTGAATTTGGCCATTTTTGCCTTTTTATATAGCTTATTAAACGTTTAATAAAGCTTTAGTTCGTGAAATTGTAAATTCCAGCAGAGGAAAGTCAGAAACGGCTCGGTAACATTTTTCTCACTAATTTCTATCACTTTCAGATGGCAGCAAGGAATTGCTTGAAAAGTGGCCGAGGCACGCGATCAATTATCTTCTATGCGTCGCCGTGTTTTACGTAATTATTATTTATCGAGACTAGCTAACAGCTTTTTCCAGTTCTCAATCTCGTGGTCAAAAGCAGATTCCCTCACCCAACCGCTCGATTTGTCGAAATTTGGCCGTTGGATGGTGTTGATTGAGGGGCATGAGGTATCCGTTCATTTTATCATCTTATCCTGGACAACTAGCAGAAATCCTTTGAGGCAAAAGGGTTTTCGAAAAAGAGCAAAAAATGCTCTAGCGGTCCTTAGAACTGTCCGATTTTTAGCATTTAGGTATCAATCGAAAGGATCGAAACCAGGCCATCAGATCGGCATTCTCAGTTTTGGAAATTCCGGAATTTTTTTAGATCTTGAACATTTTTCGCGCAAAGATTAAACGCTTTTTTCTACAAGCACATTTTGGATCGGCTTAAACGCTTTACTCAGCGGGCTTTTTTCAGATTTTAAGCTTACAGCTTGGATTACGCTTATACCGGTTAAATTGCGTTTTGGACCAAAAGGCGTGTCCTTTTTGCATGAAAAATGCCGAAAATTGAGCGAAAAATTCCGCCATTTCGAAAATTGACGAGACTTGCTGGACCTGCCTTTTCGAGGGCTTTCGATAGATACCTAAATCGTAAAAATCGGACAGATCTGCGGCCAGCTAGCGGGGGATTTTTTTGGGATACCCTGTAAAATAATAGTTAGATCTTAGAAAAAATGCAAAATAAATCCAATTTTCAGCTATTCCTGCCGTGGCTGCCGCTGCTTCTCTACTCGGTGCTCCCTCCGATTCTCTCGCTCCTCCCTCTCCTCCCTCCCTCTCTCTCCTCTAATCGGCGTCTCTCTCTTCTCTTGTTTTCTCTATTTCTCTCCATTCTCCTCATCTCTCATCTCTATCTTCTCAATGCCCTTCTGCTCACACTACTCATGAATCGCGTCTTCAAGTGAGTTTTGGGTAAGAGTGCAGTTTCCCCAGCCCAGCCCCTCAGCCATACGTCCTATTAATGCGCCGAGTATCTCAAAATGTTCGCCGTGGTCGAAAATCTCTACAAAAGTTGTTTACTTGCGCCAAAAATAGTTAAAAAATTTTTTTTAACAATTATAAGTCTGGGTTTTCCTTAGTTAATTTTTGCTGTTCCAAAGTGAGTTTTCGTATCTCGGCTATCTTTTGACGTACAGAGCTGTCAATGGTACCAAAATGTGGCTCTTGCTCTGTAGAATAAGCCTACAGTACGCTTGAGTCGAAAAAATAGCGGAAAATAAAAATATTTGAGTTTTTGACTTCTGGTACATTGAAGAATGGCGGCTTAATATTTTCAACTTTCAAAATCTTGTAAAAAAATTTTCTAAGAATTTTTGCCGTAAGGAAACAACTTTTTAGAGGTTTTCGGCCACGGCGAACATTTTGCTATACTCGGCGCATTAATAGGACGTATGGCTGAGGAGCTGGGCTGGGGGGGGAGTAAACTGCACTTAAGCCGAGTTTTGTTACAATTTAATAACTTGTTGGTACAAGGATGGTTGGGGGGGCCACTTTTTTTTGTCGGTTTCAGATCAGTTTTTTGTGCTGAGTTCGAATTTCACAAAATCAGGTTCGAATAACGCCTTTTTCCACCGTAAAAAGCCTTAACCTGTTTAACAAGGGTTTATGGCAACAACAAGGATATAACAAGATAATAGACTAGTAACAAGTGTGGTCGCGCTAGCTTATCATTCGCAAGGGTAGTGATCGTGGACTTGTTCCCAGAAATGGTAGAAAGGGTCGGTGGAAAATTCCTGGCGCCATAGAAATAGTATTAGTACCAGGGTTGAAAAGCCGCTTCGCGACTTTTCAACCCTGGCCCCGTCTGATCCGATGATATTCTGCAATTTACATATTTTTTCACGAATCCCCATGCCGAAAAATGAAAAACATCCCCATCTGTCCCTTTATATAGGCTTTCGCCATTTCCGGCGCATGCAAATTGTTTCCTAACAAAGAGGTGGACCCGGATTTTCATAAAAACTTAATTTTAATGACGAAAATAGCACTTTTTGTAAAATCTGATATGTGTGCAGTCGTGTCATGACCATTACGCACCTTTTGGCGTATCAAACATACCCGTAACTTCCTCCCCTATCGAGATACGACTGGAACATAATGACGGAAGTTGCATGCAAAGTGACACACACACACACACAAACACTATTTTTTTATATATAGTAGGATAGGCTTAGTCTAGGCCTAGCTTAGGTTTGGCCCAGCCCTAGCTCAGGCTTGTTCTAGACTTAGCTTAGGATTGGGCTTAAGCCTAGGCTTGGCTTAGGTTATGCTTGGGCTGGGCTTGGCTTGGTTAGCTTAGGCTTGGAGAAAAGCTTACGTCGGAAAAAAACCCCAAAAAAAAAGATGCCCCCCCCCCCCCAACATCAATAGCTCCGGTTGTATTTTAGGAAAGTGGATTTCGCGGCTGATACCGCCGTTTTACGGTGGAAAACGGCGTTATTCGAACCTGATTTTGTGAAATTCGAACTCAGCACAAAAAACTGATCTGAAACCGACAAAAAAAAGTGGCCCCCCCAACCATCCTAGTACCAACTTGTTTCTAAAATTTCTTTGGTGCCTCTGCAATATGGGGGGGGGGATTGTTTCTCTCAAAATACGAATAGAGGGCGCGTTGTTAAACTATTTTGATGCTTCCTAAACTTAAAAATTTTACAAATTCTGAGCAAAAAATACAAAAATAAGGATATTGGATAGAAAAACTCCGATTTACCATCAGAATTCTACCTTTCTGAAAAGTTTAAAAAGTTTTTCTGGATAGTTTTCCACTTTAAATATCGGTAAATTCAATTGAAAACACTATTAAAACGCTTAATGTTATGTTGCGAGGAATTTTTGGGCTTGTGCAAAAAATCGGCCGCACCCGATAATGCAAAGGTCCCTCCCTGAGCTTTTTATTTTTTAACAGAATAATCAAAATTTAGAGACCAGAAATACTTTAATCTGTTCGCCTTCACGAACGGGCCACATTTCCCCAAATTCACCAGCATATCGTTGAGTACGTTTTTTTTTAACGAATTTTAACCAATTTTGGGTTAATTTTTGCAAAGGATCTCTGCTAGCCTGCCCTGTGATCACTTTTCAGCGGTTCTGCTCGTGTTCCTCTTCACGTTCGTCTTTTTGACGGCCAGGAAGCGGGGAAATGGCCGGCGGATGGGAATTTATGGGACTGCCGTCATTCTAATGACTGCTTTATTTGCCGTAAGAATTTTTGGGCTTTATTTGGCGTAATGTATCTGTAAAACTGAAATTTTTTGGGATTTTGCGAAAACCGGCTTTCATAAGGTTTACTGTGATAAAAATAGCAAAAAACGAAAATACGGTATAAAAACCCCGAAAATAGGTTCACTAAACTTCATTAGATTCAAAAATTTTGAATTATTCGTGTCGTTAAAGTATAACAATTTTTAATACGGTAACAAAGTGTTTTTATCACATTTTTTGCATTAAAGAGATGAGGACGGCATCTGTTGAACCCCCCTTGGGGAGGGGGGGTTCAACAGATGCAGCGGCGAGAGAGGGTGCCCAGGGGAGAGGCGCAGAGACATTTTCTTTCCCACGCGTAATCGATTGCCTTATGCCGCCCCTATCCCTTTAAGGTTGTTTTTGATTAAATCTTCTTCCAGATAATCGTGATTCCGCTGATTCCATTCTGGCTCTCGTGCCTTCTTCAACTCTCAAAATCATCTCCAATTCTATTGATCAGATGCTGGGCATGTGTTATATTTATTCAGGAGGGAATTCTGCTATTTAAGGTATGGTTAAAGTATTTTAAAAAAGCATACTTTTTCAGATTATAACGTTTACACGACGATACCAAGTGACCATATGGACTGCCCTTCAAAAGTACTGTAATCCAATCGCATAAATTTTTTTGTGGAAGCGAGAGGGACAGAGAGAGAGAGAGAGAGAGAGAGAGAGAGAGAGAGAGAGCGAGAGAGTGAGGGAGAGAGAGTGAGAGAGCGAGAGAGAGAGAGAGAGAGAGCGAGAAAGATATGGAGAACCGTCTAACCACGTAACTACGTCTAACCGTACACGGCATCTTATTCTGGTTTTTGTCGATTTCCGGATTTGGAAAAATTCGTGGTTTCGGGCTATTTGTCCATTAAATAAGCCAACATAAAACGTGCTATATTTGACGTATCAAGCGTAAAATCCTGAAAAATCCGGAAAATATAGTCTAGTCAGGGAATGTTTGGGATGAATTTGTCATTTTTATGTTTTTTAAAAGCGGAAAACGCCGAAAATCTGAAATATGCTAATTGTGAGTGGTGCAAAAAGCACTGATTTGTTTTAGAAAACTAAAAATGTCTAGGTTTCTAAACAACGAAAAGGAAAAATCGGTTTTATTAACGTTTTTGAAATGACACGAATTTGAGAATTCGCAAAATTAATTTGCAAAATTCGCCAGATTCGAATTCGCAAATGCCGACTGACTCTGCCCTGGTCAGGTGTCGGCGCTTTCCGCTGAAAACCCTCTCCCTTTCCCCTCTCCCACAGCGGTCTCGTGGTGTAGTGGTTATCACATCTGTCTAACACACAGAAGGTCGGCGGTTCGATCCCGCCCGAGATCATTTTGGGCTTTAAGTTTTTTTGCTTTTTCGGGAATCGCTTACTATTGATATAACGAGCATTTTCAAAGGGATACAAAGGAATTATTAATTTCTTGAGATTTTTACCCTTAAAAACAAAAAAAGTCAAAATAATCGTGTTTAGATTTACAAAAATCACCGTTTAGCATCGCTATAAAGCCAATTTCCCGTCAACAGTACTTGTATTTTGTGCAATTTCCCCTAAAATTCGTAGATGATCTTCGCTGACACAATGTGAGTCTCAAAAATCTGGTGTAGACCTCGAAAATCCAAAAATGCTTCAGCTTCCTTTCAGCCCAATTCTCGGTCGAAAATTCGTTGTATTTTGCGTTCAAATTCCTCCAAGTTCATAGATCATGCTCGCTGACAAATTGTGAGACTCAAAAATGGCCCCGTCGACTTCAAAAATCCGCAAAAACGCCTGAAAAGTCATTAGGGGAGCAGAGATCGTCATCCTCGAAGAACGAACGGGGTTCTTTTCACTTTTGAGGGGGGAGAGAGGAGGGGAAGAGGGGCGAGGGAAGGGAATCAGAGGGCATGACAGAGGGCACAAATACCACAACCGGCAGGCCATATTTAAGGGATTCGGAAGTGAATAGAACGACACAATCGAGCTTACACATTCTGCATTTTATAAGTATTTATTAAGGTTTTATTAAACATTTAAAAAACAGGGATTTGGGCGGGCTAGCAGAGAGCATTTGGGGATTCATGTTTCGGGCTAGCTAGCAGAGAGCGCTTACGAATTTTTATTTGGTGCAGCCAAGCAGAGATTTTTAGGAAATTCTGGGGCAACTAGCAGAGCTCATTTAGGAATTTTAGACCAGCTAGCAGAGATTATTCGGTAATTTAGGCAAGTTGGCAGAAGTAATTGATGACTTTTCACCCGAGACTAGCTAGCGGAGAGCACTGATGAATTTTAGGGCAATCAGTAGTGGTTATTGGGGAAATTTTGGCTAGCTAGCGGAGAGAATTGGAGGAATTTATGGACGAGCTAGCGGAGCTAATTGAAAAATTCATGGGCCAGCCGGCAGAGAAAATTGAGGATTTTTGAGCAGGCTAACAGAATTCATTGGGGAATTGCTTTTGGGGTAGGCGAGCAGAGGTTCTTTGAAGAAATCGAGAAAATCCGGCCGTTTCACCTATCTCGCACTCTTTTTCTCGCTCGCTCTCTCTCTCTCTCTCTCTCTCTCTCTCTCTCTGTCTAAAATCAGGATTTCCAGTTCTCAACAGTAGGGATGCCGTTCCACCCGTCCATCATGTCAATCCTCCCTCCAGATGCCCTTCAACAGATTTCTGTCTGGCATAATGACGATCAAATGGATCCTCTTGTAAGTAGAATCACTACGCAGTTCCCTTAAACGTCTTTTAAAGGAACTTACAAGGCAACTTTCTATGGATCATATAAAATTCACCGCGCCTCGACACGCAACGCGTGCCACTATTTTCAATGCGTAATGGATCACGGCTCTCTAAAATTGTTACGTCGCGTGTGCGTTGCATGTCGCGACGCGGTAAAATCAATAGAGACCGTTGCCAGTCCCTTTAAACCTCTAAAAACCCAGAATGTTTCTAGGTGCGATACGAGAAGGTGTGCCAGGTTCTGCTCGCTTTATCCCCGGATGTACAGGTACGATATTTACTGTTTGTCGATTTTTTGGGGCAGAGGTTACGGTAGAAGCTTGAGAAATATTTTGAAATTCACATTTTCAATTGTTACCGAATTTTAATTTCGCATTTTTTGTTGTAAATTGTTTGCAATTAATTGGGGTTTTCGCGTCTCAGGGTATGGTAGAATTTACAAAAATAGTAAAATAATTTTTTTAGAGTAATTTTTGAAAATTTAAGACATCACTTTTTAAGATACCAATTTAGTTTTAATTTTTAAATTTTCAGGAATCAAGCAGATTAATATTTCCTATCGTACCCACTTACCGTACCCTTTTTTCAGCAAAAAATCATGGCCTTCCCGCCGCCTACGGTATTCGATGGGGTCCCGGAGTACAAGGTACACCTCTTTACACCCATCGTAATTTCCTCAATGTTCCAGGCCAAAATGGATGCCATTCGAAACGATTCGACGCTTAGCTTCCGTGAAAAACTTGCTAAAAATAAGGTGTGGTGATTTTGAGCCACATCCTTGTTGTGCTTCCGCTACCGTAACCTTCAGTAGCCTACCGCAAACCACAGTATCCTCCAATTTCCAGGAAGTGATCGCGTCGATGCCGAAAGATCTTCTGATGGGTGTCAGGGGCCAAATGAAGCACACTATCAAAATATGAATGTTGGAAATCATACCGTAAACAGATACCGTACCCCGATACCATAACCCCCACTGCAACCCCATGCATTATTTCTGGATCTCTTTTTGACCAAATAAATTTGTAGTCTGGATCCCAGTTTCAAATTTAAATAGCATTTCAGAAATTTAGAACCGCTATAAAAAATTTTCTGGAGCCAAAACCGGGATTGTAATCCTACCGTAACCAACCGAATAATTGTCATTTTTCGATTTTCTCTACCCAAATTGCTTCGCTGGCTGTCAGTTTGTATAATAAAATTTGCGTTGAGACTCTGTCGTCGCTACAAAAATCTTTATTCCATCAACATTTGAGAAGAATCGAAAATTCCGTAAGTGTACGCACGACACCGCGTTTACAGGCCCATTTTGGACTTGATTTCGGCGCGGATCTTGTCACGGACTTCTTCCGGGAGCGAGGCGATCACCTCCTGAAATTTTCAAGATCAGAAAGTGTCAAAAAAGACAGAGAAGTCTTGGGTTACGTTAGCGTACTCTAGAAATGCTGCCGTACCCTGGTCTTCGCAAATCGTTCCTTCAGCGTTGGCAGTTTGTGGATACCGTCGAATTTGGCCTGGAGTTCGGCCGGGACTGAGGCGTTTGATGGGGGCTGGGGAAGGGCGAGGAGCCTGTCCTAAAAGGGATACTGTAGCCTGGGTTACGGTAGAAAAATCGCATATAAAAATATGGTACTGAAAATATACCTGATTGTCCTTTGGCAGCGACAGAATCAGATCAGACACCTTGTCGAAACGCTCCTGAAAAAGGAAAAAAAAAAATTAAAATTTCGTGAGTACGCTACTTTACGTTGCTGTACGCTACTATACGCCTCCGTATCGTAGCGGACTATATATATGTAGTACTTTCATATTCTGCCACGCAATCTCCAATTTTTACACGATTATTTGGCCTGGAAAAGTTGAAAATTTTTGTATGGCGACAAAATCCTAATTCCGTTAAAGTACGCTACAGTGCGCTTCGCTACGGTATTGTACGCTACAGTAATGTACTTCTGGTGCATTCATACGAATTTTAAGCCATTTTTGAGCCTATAAAATCAGAAAAATTCCGGATTACTGTAAAATCCATGAATTCCGCTACTGTACGTTGGGATACGCTACAGTACGCCACCGTACGCTACCGTACGCCGCTGTGCTTTGTCGTATTTTGCGATTGCGACGGGAAATCTACATTTTTATACCGTATTTCAACCCAGAAAAATGCAAAGAGTACCGAAATCCAGTGAAATCGAAATTCCGTTACGATACGCTACAAAATGATACCGTATCCTACCGTACTGTGAGTGGTTTGCCGTACTTGCATATTAAATTGACGTACCAAATGTCCAAGAGAGTCATCGGCATGGAGGGCCTTGACCTTGGCACGGACATCCTCGGGGAGGACAGCCATGAATTCAGCATGGTGAGACATTTCAGCAGAAAAGGAGGTTGTGAGGATTGGGGAGGGTACTGTAAAACGCATTTAATTAAATTTATTGCGGTTTTTGAAGAGAGATAAAACACGCATACGGTAGCTTGAAAAATGTGAAAAAATTCAGACTGAAAAGTATGCTTATAAGGAGTGCTTTTTTTTGAGTCATACGCAAATCATTTCCAAAGATAGTGCATTCGATAGAGAATTTCATTCTGAGTAACGCGATAAGGTTCATTTTTTAGCCACCGGGACAAGGGGGGCGTAGATGGCTTCCCTATCACGATTGGCGATGGCGCATTCGGTAGCGCGGTTGTCTTTGAAACTTTTTTGGGCTTCTCTGAGAGGTTCGATTCTTCCAAATGTAATTTCTTTTGCTTTTTTATGGTCAATTGCGTTTCCATACATAGGGATGTAATTTTTGCGTTTTTGACTTGGCAATTGCTTCAAAGTTGATCAAAGTGAAGTCTCCAGGCCCGAGCCTTGTCAATGTTCACCGGGATTTCACTATAGTCGTGCCTGCTAATATAGTGGATTCCATGGTCATTGAAGCCAAAAAGCCATTTACCGCTATAAACATTCAAAAAGCAAAAGGAATTGCACCTGGAAGAATCGAACCTCCCAGAGAAGTCCAAAAAAGTTTTGAAGACAACAGCACTACCGACTGCGCTATCGTCAATCGTGGTTGGGAAGCGATTTAGGCCCCCTTGTCCCGGTCGAGCGTGATCCCATCGGTGCGCGCCGAGCGATGTAGGAAAACACCGATTTAGTTTTTTAATTGTATAAAATCGGGGACAGCCATTCTGCAAAAATGAACCTTATAGCGTTACTCAGAATGAAATTCTGTATCAAATGCACTATCTTTGGAAATGATTTGCGTATGACTCAAAAAAAGCACTCCGTATTAGTTTAAAGGCGTCATGACAGTCGGCCCTTCCTAGCAGCTGGAATACGGTAACTCGACTACTGTAAAGAGGAACTCGTGGAATCTTGAAGAATGGGCTAGTCAATGCTTGCGGCTATTCAAAGTTGAAAATTCAATTTTAAAGGCACCGTGACAGCACGTGACATTTTCTACAGTAATCAGATCACGGTAGTCCGACTACTGTAAAGAGGAAACAGGCGGAATCGTGATAAATTTGAGTGACATAGCGGATCACGGTCTAAAAAAAAATGGAAAAACTCTGTTTTAAAGGTACGCGGCAATTTCTACAGTACCCTGATTACGGTGGTCCTACTACCGTAAAGAGTATTCTCGCGAAATCGTAATAAAATCGTAGAAAAGCCGAGCTATCCAGGTGAAGCCCCTGGTTGGGATATGAGTTGCTAGGGCCCACCCGGCCGATATTTATACCCTCAGGGCCCGGGGCTCTGATTTGTGCCCCCCGGGGGGCACATCTACTTTTTGTAGGGCCCTTTGGGCTTCTTCTAGAGGACGAAAAATCGGAAAAATTGGGGAATTCTGTGTGTTTGGGGACGGTTTCCCGGGAGATTTGGTTCACACCTTTTCGGCTGACTGTCTGTCTGTCTCTCTGCCTCTCTCTCGCTCTCCCTCTCTCTCTCCTTCTCTATCTCTCTCGCTCTCTCTCTCTCTTTCTCTCTCTGTCTCTCTATCCCCTCTGCCGCTTTTCAGACACCCCAAAAAAACGCTACCCGACGATTTGTCGGGATAATTGGCGCCGCAGTGGGCTTCAAAGAGGAAGAGCCGGGCCCCGACCTTTTTTGTAGTTTGTGGCCGGACGAGCAGAATTTGGAAGGGGACGCAGTGATTCTTTTGTAGATAGATTTGTCTTTTTAATTTTTTTGTAGTGATTTTCAAAGGTAGCGTTTTAGGAAGTATGCAGAGGCAAGCAAGCAGAGATCCTTGGAGGCCCCAGGTATTGCACATCTAATTTTTCACGCCTAGCAACCTAGCAGTGATTTTCAGGGAAATATGGTGTTAGGACTGGTGAAATTACAGTATTTATTAAATCGTTCGAAATTTCAAGCTTTGACGGCATTCATCTTTTCATGGACATCGGCTGGCAGGGTCGCCAGTACAGCCTGAAAATATTGAATTGGACTACTCTAGCTTGGGGCATGTTTTGACGGCGATTTAAAGGAGCCTAATTTTGCAGATTTCGCTCAATTTAAACATTAGATTGTGAATTATTTAAATCGCTATTTTCAAGCCAAAAAATTCGGGTTGAAAATGGATATAGATAAATTTTTAATTACCTTTAAAATGTACGGACACTACAAAAGAAACTGAATTTCTGAAAAATGTCGACATCTTAAAAATTTGTATTTAAAGCTATTTAAATGCGCGGTTATTTTACCCGTGTCTTCTGGAGTCGTCCCTTCAGGGAGAGACCCTTTTCCGCGTGAATCGCGTCGAATTGCTTCTAAACAACCACATAAATTCAAAATTCCAAAAAATAATGATAAATCGCAAAATTTCGAAAAATTTTGCGATTTCTGGAAGATACCTGAACATCAGCAGGGACGGCAGGGTTTGGCGGCGATTGCGGCAGAGCAAGGATTTTCTCCTAAATTATAATTACGGGGTATTTAAAAAATTGAGAATCCAAACCTGGATATCCTGGGGGAGGGCAATGAGCAGATCAGCTACCTTGTCGAAACGGCCCTGAAAAATGTCGAAAAATGTGGGCTACAATACGCTACGGTACGCAACTGTACGGTACTTGACGTCTGATCTTGGTATTTGTGGTTGTACTTATGAATTTTACCGCTGCGCGACATGCTACTTGCCTAATATATTTCCATGGCGTAATCGATTACGACCGCTAAATAGGGGTCAAATGAGGTCTGCGCCTTGCGTGTCGCGTCGCGGGGTTTTTTTCTTTTTTAAAATTTTAAGCATGGTTTGAAAAGAATAATTTAAATTCCAGACTATTTGTTACCATATGATCCAACGATTTGTCCTCATTAACCGCAGCCAACCCCTGTAGAGTCTCCACCGGAAGAAGAGAGATGAATTCCGCTGCGATCGCCATTTTCTAGAATCTTTAGATTTTCATAAATACGGCCAATTTCTGGCAAGAATCATTGCTAGCTTGCCTAGAAATATTCCCAAATTTTCACTGCTAGCTAGCCCCTAAGAATTTTGGCTTCATGACCCTTTAATCCCAAAAACCTATGCTGTATTTCTTCTGAAAATTCCCAAATTATGCCTGCTAACTTGCCAATCGGAATTTCCTTAGAAATCTTTGCTAGATTGCCTTAATTCGATAAGGTAAAAAATTCTAAATAACCGCTGCTAGTCGCCGGATTTGTAAGTAATTTTTAAGCTGTTACTACCCCTTTAATCCTTAATTTAACGAACCCCTACCAGGCGGGCTTCTTTAAATTCCCAAAAAAACACTGCTAGCCTGCGTGCCCCGAAAACATAAATAATGCAACAAATAAATTTCGATTTTTCGAAAAATATCCAAAATCTCTAAAAGTTCGAATTTGCCCAAAAATTACAGATTAGAAAACTAAAGCGAAACTGGGAATAACTGAACTGACATGCATATTTGCCTTTTCCCTCCTTTTATAGGATCGAGGGGGTATGATTTCTGAGTCGCAACCACTGCTCCATCACCTCCAAACACAAATTTTCTGCCTAGCCAGCTGTTTTTTGCTTTTCTTCCACTTCTCTCTCTCTCTCTCTCTCTCTCTCTCTCTGTCTGCTCTGTTCTGAATTTTATTGACCATCAAATGCATATTCTGACAGTCTCTCTAGCTTTTTTTGGTGTCCCATTTTGAGTCATATTTCTTATCAGGTCGTTTGACTCATCTCAACCTTCGCAAAAAAAACACCAACCACCGTAGTTCGGCTAAAATTATTTTTTTTTTAAATTTTATTCCGCATCTTGCCCGCTGTCCAAATTACGAATAGCAACTTGGCAAATTCAAAAAATTCAAGATGTTGATTTTTCTGCCTATTTTAGGTAGTTTTTTGGCCATCTCCCAGCTTTCTGACTGACGTATTTCGATCCTAAATGGTCTCTGCTAGCTTTCTCAGCCAGATTCTTAGTCATTGCTGCAAATTGTCTGCCGTGAAAGCGTCTGGGGGACTACAATTCCCACCTAAAAACTCGTAATTTCCAGGTGGTCGGGGGGTTACGGTAGTGCCCCTAATTGGAGGCGTGAACTTTTACGAAAGTAAAAAATGCAAAAAGGTCGGGTCCCAGCTGGAATTCGGGGCTGTGATTTGTGTGATTTGTGATCATCTACAAAAAGGAGTCTACGGTACGAAATACGCCAGGAAAAACTGATTTTTGAGGTGTCATTTGTAGCATGGTGTACCGTATACTGGTCAAATTTCAGAGTTTTTCAAGGAAATTCAGGGCTAAGGTAGGCGAGCACAGACCATTTAGGATCGAAAATGCCGATTTTAGTTATATTTTGACTTTGTGCCCTGTAGCCCAGAGGAAAGCTAGCAGAGATTCTTTAAAAATTTCCCTGCCGGGCTTTCTCTCGTAGTTTGTAGCCTACGGCCAAGGCATGGCAGCAGAAAGCATTTAGGAGCAGGTTTCTGGCAGGGTTGATGGCAGTTTGTAGTCTGCAGCCTCATAAAAATAAGCTAGGCAATCTAGCAGTGATCCTTGAGGAAATCTGACTCACTTGTGACTCGCCCTTTAATTCCCCCCGAATCACAAACCCCACAAAGTGTGTCTTTCCTGTGTGATTCCGGCTTCTCGTTGTGTTCAATTCCCCCGAGGGGCCCACACGGTTGCTATGCACAAAAAGAGCAGCTGTAGCCGAAAATGGCCGAAAATGCCGGAGGGTACCCGGTGGTACTTCTGATTTGTGCCTCGCTTTCGCGTCTGGGAAAATGAAGATCACTTTTGGGTGTAAAAAATCGTATTTTGACCCCGAAATATTGGGATTGGATTTGATGGAGTAATCAAAATCGACGAGAGGCGCCTGGAAAAAAGGAGGAAACCTGGAATAAACAGGGGGTATCTGCTAACTGGCTAACAATGGACTTTTTAAAATATGAAAACCTAAATAAAAATTTAGTTTAACGTATTTTAGTTAATTAAAATCTTAGATTTTAATTACATTTTAGCCAAACATTTTGTTTTCATTATTTAAAAATAATTCTAGACCTTAAATGATTCATTCTTTTGAATTTCCCGAATTTAAAAATTAAAATTAAATTCCCGGCTTTGTAAAACATTTTACAAGGCCAAAACCAAAAGAAACCTCAGCTGTTGTGGTTAACATTTTTATCCACACGACACATTAGGCGTGGTGCATGCTTTTCTCGTCACGGGTGGGGGTCGAACCATGGACCTATGGATCGAGAGGACAGACCTCTTAGCCACTTGGCCATGGCGCGTCAGAGGAGAGGGTGGGGCTGGGGGCAAAGAGAGAGAGGGGGTGCCCAGGGAGGACAGCCCCCAGTACCCAAGTGCCAGAGTTTAGCCCTGGAAATCGTTGTAAAAATTGGTTTTTTAGATTGTAACTTTTTTATGTGCGAAGTTGTCATCCAGGCAACAAAAATATCTTAATTTAACTCGTGGAAATCCGATCCAATTTTTGGGAGTCTAAAAATTGAAAATTTTTAATTTTTGAACTTTTAACTGCTAAATTGACATCTGCTATTTTTTCTCTTCTGCTATTGACGTTTCTGCTATTCGGCGAAAATTTAATGTGAAGCTAATTTTTTGGCAATGATAAGCCTAAAATAAATATGTCCGGAAAAGGAAACTAAAATCTTCCAAATTACTTTTTAAGTTTTGTTTCACTATTTAACAAGACGAAAAAAGATTTAAGGCAGTTTATAGATCGGCCAGGTTTTTTTCCGGGCGCCCATTTTGGGGCAAGAAAATATCATTTACATCCAAAATAAAATATAAACTTTTAAATATAAGGATAAATCCTGAACTGACACCCAGTGAGAAGAAATATTTTTTTTCTGCCAGGTAAATTCAGTTTTTAAATCATTTTCACGAACTAACACGTTTCACTGGTATGCAAGGAAAGCCCTAAAACATCCGGAAGCCGACCGGAAAATCGGAATATCACCACTACCCATTTCGATTTATCTCGAGGGGGGAAAGGGTGCGTTGACCCAAAATCAGAGCCGGAAAGCGAATCTCCCCACTTTCTCGATTCCAGCGGCTAAGGATGCCATTTAAATTCATTCTGCTTATTCTTACACTATTTTTCAGTTTCATAGCTGCCAGACCGAAAACTGGACCGCCTGGGTTTGTTGGCAAATGCCAAAAAATATCGACATTCTAAAAGAAAACAAAGTTTTTCAATTTTTTTGAAATTCGGAATTCTAAGTTCAATTCTGAAAATTGAAATTGAAATCTGCCTTCACTAACCCTTTAACAATTAAATAAACCCGATAAATTTGTAAACTGACCTGCGAAGATGAAAATAGAATATTATTTTAGATGACATTTGTGCTGATAAAATATTTTAGTTCGAATCCATACAAGTACGATGAGGATATCTTAATACCTACCGTACATCGAGTGATCGGGTTTGGCAAGAAGCCGATTGAGATCGATCCTTGCAAGGTGAGAGAGAGAGAGAGACAGACAGAGAGACAGACAGACACACAGACAGACAGACGGACATAACCTCGAATTCAGAGACCGATAATCGTTTGCCACGCTCTAATAATTTTTTCATTGCCAAAAACCAGTTGGATTCCTCAACTGGCACAAAAAGACTTTAAATATAACCTATTGGTCGAAATCTGATAGAATATACCGTATTTTAGCCGTCGCGACGTCGCCCCTCGCTCTTCATCCCGGCGGCAGCAATTCGGCTGGAAGACAATAGAGGACTGAAGGAGCTGGTTGCGTTGTCTGGTAGGCTAAAATATAGTCAAAATGGAGGGCAGGCTAGCAGGGATGCTTTGATTCTTTTTCTTTTCTGAAAAACCCTAATTCTTATGCGAACTTGACCAAAAAGTCTTGGGCCAGCTAGCGGAGATTATTTGGGAAAGCCGGTTCAAACATTTTCTAGAACGTTCATTGGCTGACAGTTAACAGGGCAGGTTAGCAGCCATTCCGAACCAATCTGACCCCTCCCCTTTCAGATGACTGCAATAAATGCTCATCTGGCACCCAATTCGTTTATTCTCCAAAGGCCGGTGTCCATACGGGTTTTCAACAGGTATTGCACTATCTCATGCCCTGCTACCGTATCCCCCCCTCTAATTGTCAGACAATTGGTCTATTCTCGTGTCCGAAGAGGATGTGTATCGAGACGGATAGTGGAAGACAGATTGAGTTGACTCCAACCAAAGGCAATAAGGTTGGTTTTTAGCAATGTTTAAAGGGCTAGTTCAACTTTTAGAGCTTGGGCTGGTACCTTGGGAAACTATGGACGTAGGCACAGTGCGCCCGAACAGTCCCCCATTACGACAGCTATTAGAGATCGGGGAAATGAGAGAGGCGCAGACACAAAAACGCAGAGAGGGTTCGACTCCTGGCCGCGGAAATTCTTTTGTTTTATTGGCTGAACTAGCCCTTTAAAAAACGAAAATCTAGTAATTTTGAGTTTTATAATTTTAACTATTTAAATTTACATTTACTTTATGCCAGTTAAACATTTGCGAAGGTTTTTACAGCTAAAAAGTCAATTTTTAGCTTTTTCTCAAGTTTTTGAAAAAAATAGGAAATTTTTAAAAGCCCTGTGACGCGGATTTGACTCCCCCCTCATTAATTCATCAGTACATTCTTCCTTTGCAGGATGTGCGTATCATTCCAATTGGTCAATGCCACGGCAGTCGTTGCTCTATTTTATTGGCTCTTGATGGACCGACCGTATCTTCTGACGCCAAATCTCATCAATTCATGCTGCCGAAGGGAGAGAAGTGGGTTTTTAAAGGGAGCGTGACCAGTAAAGTCAGAAAAAGACCAATTGTATTGCGTTTCTGTGCGCCAGTAAGTAGAACTAATAAATATAGAGAAATCTAGAAGGCTTTAGAAAGTATTTTAGTCGGCTAAAATATTGTTGGTATTACAGAAAGGAACCAAGGTCGGCTTTTAAGGGATAATGACATTTATTTGACAAAACCATCAATTAAATTATTATTCTGAAACGTCTGAAGTTTAATTAGGGCCTTTAGAATAATCCAAGAGACTTTAGAACGTACTTTAGTCGGCTGAAATGTATTCAAAATCTCGCCGATTCGCGCTAACCAAAGGTCAAATTTCGATTTTTAAAGGAGAGTGACAATAAATTGCGAAAACTGCCGATTAAATTACTCGGCTGTAAAGCACTACTTATAATTAGGAACTTTGAACACGTTTAAAAACTTTAGAAGGTATTTTAGTCGGCTAAACACTAAAATCCATCCCAAATCCATCACTTCATGTTACTCACGGGTCAAAGGCGATTTTTAACGGGAGAATGACATTTAATTGACAAGACAACCGATTAAACTACGTTTCTGGAAGACACTACGCATAATTAAAGCCATTGCAAAAGTCTAAAAAACTTTAGAACGTATTTTAGTCGACGAAAATTTCATTCTTTTCAGAATGCTACCCGATAACATGGCGTCCCTTCCGATCCGTGGCTTCGCTTGTGGACGGTGTGAAGATGAGATACCGTACTGTATTCCTCCAGTTGATGAGCTGGAGTAATACTGTAGTACGTGAGAGTACGCGGGATTACGCAACTGTACATAGTAATAAATGGAATATGGATGTGCACGGCTTGACCAAAATATTTGTGTTAGTTGTAGTAATTCCTTTTAGGTTATTAAATATGCTTATTAGGCGGCAGCTTAAGTTTTTTAAAGGTATTTTTTATGAATTAAGGCATAGAAACTCAACAAATTAAATTGTTAGAATTTTTTAATCAGGGGCTTGGGCTAAAAATTTTATTTAGTTGTTTAAAACGAGAGTGATAGAGAGAGACAGACAGCCAGACAGGCAGGCAGACAAAAAGACAGACAGACAGGCCGACAGACAGGCAAAAGGACGAATTTTCCCCCGAACACCCTGAAAACGGTCTTTGAACCCAGCAACCTGCAAACTGGAACACAATTTCAAACAGTTCTGAATGCCGTAAGAGACAAAGAAACAGACAGAAAGACAAACTGACAGAGAGAGAACACCTCCCACACCCAATTGAGGGATAAATGGGTACATAGAGTTCCGATCTGCCCCTTTCTATCGGCCGTTCTCTGCCCCATCAAATGTTGTCCGGGGCACCCCTCTGTCCATTTTTTTCGTTTCTTTGAGCCGGGGGTGTCTCCCTCGGTTCCTTATCCTGAATGGCCCTTGCAGATGTTTGGCATGGATCCTAAACCCTGCAAAATTACCATTTTCTCCAGCAAAAATAACTCATATTCGAGTTCCGGCCATTTTTAGAATTGCTCAAAAAGGGCGAATTTCTGCAGTTAATAAAACCCACCGGTATTTTTTCGAAACGCATCGTTTAAAAATTTTGTGGGCTGGACACCCCTGGAATCCGGCTATTCCTCGCCAATCCAAAAGCTAACATACTTTGTAGTTTGTAGTTTAGAGAGTTTGATTGTTTGAAGATAATATGTGCATGCCAGTGAATAAATCCCCCTAGTTGTTTTCAAAATCGATAACTCAAATCTTTGCTTTTGGGCACCAAGTAAATCCGGCTATTCCAAACCAAAAGCTAACATCTTTCATAGTTTGTATTTTAGCGAGTTGAATGAGTTCAAAATGCTATATATCCCCCAATTAAAATAAAACACTGGTATTTTTCGGAAAATATTGCTGAAAGGTTTATTTTACAGCCCGGAAGCTTGCCACAGCTATGCATTTCGCGCCAAGCCGAAAACTAAAATATTTTGTAGTTTGTATTTTTGCGGGTTTAATGTCTTCAAGATAATATGTGCATGCCAGTGAATAAAAACCACTGGTTTTTTCGAAATTCGTCGCTTAAAATTTTGTTGATCAGCACCACGGAAATACAGATCCATTCCTAGTCAACCCGAAAACTAAAATATTTCATAGTCTGTAGTTCAGTACTTTTCTTTGCGCAAAAACATTGTCCTCATGACAGTTGGACCAAAGCACAGGTATTTTTAAAAATTCGCTGCCAAGGCGATTACAGTATGCCGAGCAGCTGCGTCCCGAGTATCCGGCCGTACTTTTTGATTAAAATAACTAATTTTACGATATGTGGGCAGTTTCAAAAACCATAGTCGACGATTCGAGGCCATTCAGGTTCTCTTATTGCAGGTGTAAAACTACAAAAGTCAACTCGAGCCCTTGAAAAAAATGTGAAATCAGGGGGCAGAGCGGGGGGCTGGAACTTCACTGTGTGTTGGCAGACCAGGTGGTCTTCTACTCGAATAACTTCTGAAAATATTTGTTAACGGTTCCGCTTACGTGGAAATACTGTAAATTAAGCGATGGATACGTTTTTTATTCATAAATTTTTACGATTAGTTGAAGAGGTTTGGTTAGGTAGAGGCTCAGAGGATTCTGAAACTCGAAAAACTAAAAGAATTGGGCAAGCTCCGTATGGTATGGATTTTCTGTTTCTATGATTCAATGCAATACAGTTCCAAAAAATAAACGGTGAGAGCACCCTAGACAACGTATTTTTTTAATCAAAATAACGTTTTACGTTTTGTTTGAAAATTATCTAATTTTCAAAACTAAAATATTTTGCTATTCAGTTAGGGTTTGACTTGTGTTTCCCTACGATTCATTGGGCATCAGTTCTTTGAAATAACTGGTTCAATTGAACCTTGAAAGTATATTTTTAGTAGAATAACTTTTTATCTTGATTTTTCGTAAATCATTCCATATTCAAAACTAAAATATCTTCCGGAGACGAGTAACGCCTGAATTTCTTGATGACTACATTTTTTGAGGGGCATTTCGCTTAAATAAGCGGTTAAGTGCACGCTAGAAAGTCTAATTTTCTTAAAAAAACTTTTCCCGTATTTTTCTTCCATCTGACCGACATCAGTCCCTGACAGCACCAATAACATCCGTTGGCACCCGGGAAAACCCATTTGCTATGTCATAACGTCTAAATTGACTGCCATCCGGTCTATCCCGTCGATATTCTGAATTATTTTCCGGATGTGGCCGCCTTTAAAGCTCCGGGAAACGACTACAAAATGGCATCCCCTTGCCCTCCCAACTCGTATCATCCTCGGGGCAAAGCAAAGCAGAATTTGTTTTGGTCTTCGCGTTCTCTCTCCCTCTCTCTCTCTCTCTCTCTCTCTCTCTCTCTCTCTTTCTCTCGCTCTCCCATGAGGGCTTAAAAAGTGGCCGATGAGCGGCCACCCCAGAATTTACGGCTTTTTTAGAACAGATGAACGGCTTTTTGTCTGCCCCTTCAGAATACCCGGAAATTCCGCTTGATTACTAATTACGTCATTGGCAACAATGATCATCAACTTTAGGGTACGGTTGGGCAAACTGTCAATTAATCCGTGCTTTGAAAAGAGAAAAAGGCGAAAACCGTCGAATTTTGAGCTTTTTGGCCAACTTTTCTAAAACTAAAATATCGCATTTCAAAAAAAATTTGATTTTTAAAGATTCGAATAGACGCGTTGCTCCCCATTTTGATGGATTTAGAGGTCTTTTTCCAAAAACGATCATGTTGGAAATGCGCGGTATCGCACTAAATTTCGATATCCTTTAGCGGTCAGTTTTATGTGGTAGGGAATCTCGTAGCGGATATAAATCCGAAATGACCGCAGATCCTAAATGGGCGTATTTGGCCTGTTTTAGCAATTTCACGCACTGAAATATCTGATTTCATCAGTTTCTTAAGTTTCAAAGGTTATAAAAGCGGTATTGCTGCTCAATTTGAAAAATTCATTGGTTTTTTCACGAAGTTCTCAGGCGTAATTGAAATACGTGCGAAATAGATCGTCAAACGCTACAAAGTCTCCCCGCTAAAAAAACTAATATATTCCCAGAAATTACTTTTTGGGGATTTTATGAAATTTCGATAGTAGGTAATGGTCAGCTTGATGTTTGGTGCGGTCCCGAATCCGGTAGCCGGACCGGACCGAAACCGGGAACACCGGCTAAATGAATAACGTTGAACCTATCGCCCGGGGGGCCATTGGATAGATTGGTGTTCGGGTGGATGGATTTTGGAACAGATATTCTGCTGTCTCTCTCTCCCTCTCTCTCTCTCCCTCTCTCTCTCTCTCTCTCTCTCTCTCTGTCTCTCACTCTCCAGCCATTCCCATAATCGTCTCTTTGAAGGGGCCTCATTTCGGGGGTCCCGAACCCCCACGTCGTCCACAACTTTTTTGATCCCCCCTAGGACCTCGAAAATTTATTGGCTGGATGCCAGCTAAGGCACCAGTTTTCAGGGTTTTTATTTTTACGAAAAAGTGCCGTATTTTAGTCCCGTCCAATGGCTGTCACTCCCACTTTAAAACGCTATGCCCTCGGCTAGTTTCGAATGTCACGGCAAAATTTAGCCCCACCACCCCCAGATAACTCGATTTACGGTAGCCTGGCTATCTGGATAATCCCGTATTCAGGAAGGCACAAAAAGGACTGAAATCCTAGCCCTCACTTTCCACCCCCATCCAGTATCTGTTCTGGCACTGGAATGTTTCTATTTTTGGCCAATCTGCCCTCTTTTCTTTGTGTATTGAAAGTTTCTAAATAAGTTACTGGGTTATTTCGAGGGCATCCTCTCCTCTGACAGACAGAATTGACAGATTATCACAAATAGCCCTCGGGGGAGTCGCCACAGTTGAACAAAACCCAACAAAAGCCGCGACACCCGCATGACTTTAAACCTGAAAAACTTGCAGTTTACTGAAAAGTTTCAAAATATTTGAAGTAACGTTGAAATCCAGAGATTTTAGTTTTTTTTTCAGAAATAGCCTGTTGTTTCAAGCTGGGTTTCCCTTGAACGAAAAAGCCCATTCAGGAGTCGTCTTCATTTTTTAACATTTAAACCAGAAAAGCTTTTTATTTGGGGTATCAATCACCGAAAAATTTGAAATCGCGTTGAAATGCAGATATTTTCGTTGCTCAAAAGCTTCATGTTTCTAGCTGGGTTCCCCTCTAGGGGAAGATTCCATCCCGAGTCCGTGCTCCCCCTCGTTCCCATTTTTTGCCGTCCATCTCCCCCAATTCCTCTCGGCTATAAACAAAAACGCATGGAAATTGGCGGCGGCAGTTGTTTTTAGTAGTCCCCCCCCCCCATCCTACAAATGCTCTTCCGGTCGCGATTCTCTGGTTTGATGATGAAGGCGAACGGGAAAAAGTGAGAAAGAGCTGTGATGCCTAGCAAATTGGGACTTCCGTGACTCACGGCCCTCGATCTTTCATCCTGGCACGTACCGCACAACAACATACTAACATCCCTTGACAAAGTTGTTGGAAACTTGACGCTGTGAAATTTCAAAGCTTTGTAAGCCAGCTAGACAAGTTACTTGGTTTTCAGGTAATTTTCGGTTTAGTTGATTAAAAAATCGCGCCTTAAATTGAAACATTTGACTAATCTCTTATCCTTGCTTGTACTGTGGTAAACAGACTAACATATCTTCAGAAAATCGTTGGAAGCTTCGCCGTGTCAAATTTCCAAGCTTTATAAGTCAGCTTGGAAAGTTACATGGTTCTTAGGGGACTTTCCGCCCAGTAACTCGCAAAATCGGGCTTGAGCGCACCCCCCTCGGCCCGGGGCATAGACGCCCGGTTATGCTATGGAAATCCTATAATATGTAACTAGACCGTTACAAGCTAAATAAAAATAATAGTTTAGTAAGTGACAAATAATTTGAAATTCCAGTTGGTGTATTTTATACAAAACCTAATTTTCTACGAGGATCAACTGGTTACGCCATCAAAATACTAAAATACGCTCCTTTGCCGCGAAACTTTCGGCAAAAGTTTTATTCCTCTTTTATGTATACCAACTAACGTTGTTGAAAAGTTTATGACTCATGAAATATTTTTTTTAAAGTAGTTAAATCGTGAGCAACCTTCATTTAGCTCATGTTAGCCCGTTTTGGGGGCAGTTTTTAGACTGTGAAGCAAAAACCAGGGAAAACCCATAGGACCGAAACAAAAGACTCTAGCCATTTGGTATTCAAGCAGATTATGACGAAAGAATTATTGATAGAGAGAGGGGAGGGTTAGACTGGGCTTTATTTGGACTTGAGAATACGCGATCCCAGCACAGAGAATGGCAAAAAGGCCCAATAGCCGTCCATTTCCTCGTCCACTGGCATTTGTTTAGCATTGAAACCTATTTAATAGTGCAACTGGCCTAAAAACTATGTAATGAATGTTTTA
Source organism: Mesorhabditis spiculigera (assembly GCA_958295435.1). Classification (NCBI taxonomy): domain Eukaryota; kingdom Metazoa; phylum Nematoda; class Chromadorea; order Rhabditida; family Rhabditidae; genus Mesorhabditis; species Mesorhabditis spiculigera. The sequence goes on along the minus strand of CATQJA010002710.1, from coordinate 4,700,795 downwards.
CAAAATTGACAAATCGTAATTCTCGAAATTTTAGTCGAGACGAATTTCTCGGACAAAAGGGGCATTTTTGATAATTTAACCGTTTTTATGTTCTAACTTCGCCGTTTTAAATTTGAACAAGTTTTATATTTTAACTGGCCTAAAAAATATCTATTAAATCTATTATAGCATTCACAAAACCTAGGCGTCGGTATTTTAGTCTGAAACATTTGACCAATTGACTGGCTAACCGCGTGATTATTTGACAATTGACCCCTATTACATGCTTTTTTCTCCTGGTTTTTAACGTCTAACAAGTTTTATATTCTAGCTGGGCTACAAAGTATGTGATCAACACTTTCAAATATTTACAAAACCTTTGTGTCGATATTTTAGTCCGAAACTGCCCGGCGTTGACTCATCCTTTTTTCCTTTACATCTAATATTTTTAATGTCTTGGCGATTTATTTCACAACTAACCTTTTTTCTAGTTTAGCTGGTCTACAAACTATCTATTAAATCCATTGATTATTCACAAAACCTAATTGTCGTTATTTTAGCCCACAACCGCGTATCGCATTTCCTGGTCCAAAGGCATCACTTTGGCACCCAAGCTGTGAAAGCTGCACAAACTGTCTTGAGGTGTCAATTGTCAGGGGTCTCTTCCTTCCTTTCGTTCCATCAATCATTTGTCAGACAGTCAGCCGGATGTCTTCACCAGGCCCGTTTAAAAGGTCTCATGAGGTAAAGCGGGTAAGAGACACCTGCAGCTGTTTCTTCTGCCCTCAAATCCTCACTTTCTTCTCTTCAATGGCCATACTTTCCGCTTTTCCTTTGTAAGATAGATCTTGTTACGCAGGGGTTGTTCGTAAAATGATAACCCAGATCGAATTCCCAGTGAAAATTCGAGTTTTCAAGGGTTTCTCGGTTTTTGAGTTTTTGAACTGGCTTGATGTCTGGCAGTTTTGCAAGATATGAAATTTCTATAAACTAACATCTTTGTAGGTTTTGAAAGCCCATTTAAAACATTCACCAAAATGTTGCTTATCGGTCAATTGGAACTTTAAATAGGTTTTTCGAAGATAAAACCCCTCAAAGCCAAATATCTTTCAAAAATTGTACATCACTAAAAACTAACATCCTTGTGGTTTTCGAAAATAAACGTATGATGACAGCCAAGATGATGCTTTTTAGCCAGTCTAAACTTTTCTCTGGTTTTTGTAAGCTTAAAAACCCGAAAAACTAAAATATATGGAGTTTTCGAAGTTTCGCTTTGTTTCACAATGCCTGAGTTCCCGAAAAACTAAAATCTTCCAGTTTTTCGAAATTTTCCCCAAAATGCCCCTCAAACATCTGCTTTTTGGTCAGTTTAGCGTTATATTTGGTCGTCTACCTACCCCAAACTCCTTTTGCCGCTCTTCTGCCACCCACTCTATCCTCCAGTTCATCTGGTTTCCAACATTTCTGTCGAAAAGATGTCGAAAAGATGGGTTCAAGCCGCAAAAAAGCCGCCTCCTGGCTGTGGTGATCAGATAATAGAGGAGTGAGAGGGAGAGAGAGATGAGGATGAGGTTGCAACTCTTCAGGAGAAGCCGGAAGGGACCGGAACTAGAAATGGGCCCAAAGAGTGGATGGCAGAAGAGGGGAGGAGCACGAGAAAAGAGATCCACCCCGGATAATCTACCCTCAAAAAAAGGCCAACTGGCTGAAGGAGGGGACAAAAAGGTGTGTGTTTGTGTTTGAGAAAGACGTTTCTGAAGACTCTTCTTGGCCTGGAAAAAGGCTAGAAGAAGCCGGTGGATCCCCTCGGGACCCGTTCTAACATAACCCTATCCAAACCTCCCCCCCATTTGCCCCCCAAAAAGGTGCCATCCCGACCGCTTTGCCCAATTTTTTGTCGCACTCCCATCTGACTGCCACGCGTTCCGCTGGAATCCACTAAACTCGCTGAACTCGCCGGAGCTGACCTCGAAAACCTCCGAATTTTGCCTACTGTATTGCGGTGCGGGGGCTTGTGGGGGTGGGATTACGGTAGATATTTGTGGCGGTGATGCTAGCTTTTTGTAGTGCAATTTGATGCGAAAATTGTAGCTGGTCGTCCTGGAGAGCAGGAATGAATTTTGGAGCTATAGATTTTCTTCATGGCGATTTTTCTGTAGGGTGTCCCTGGCCTACAGTAAGACTAAAAGCTCTAGAAAAAACGTAAAAATGGCATTATTGCCATGGAAACAGCTTCATCTCCAGTCAGTTTAGCCAAAAAGCAGGTTCAACCTGAGAATTCTCGGCGGGCAGGCGAAATACCGTAGGACTAAAATACATGGGAAAACGTAAAAATTGCATGTTTACGATAGAAAAAGCTCCACTTTTAGTCAGTTTAGTCGAAAATTTAGTTCAAATTGAAAAATTTTGGTTTGGCTATGGGGAAAATTGCGAATTGTCGCTCGGTGATCAAAATACTGTAATACTAAAATACCTAGAGAAATCCAAAAATATGATTTTTTTTCCGATAGAAACACCTTGCTTTCCCGTCACTTTACCCAAAAAATTTGTTCAAAGAAAATTTCCGCCCTTTATTCCCAAAAAACACCTCGAAAACATTTCTTCAAGCTAGAATCTTCTCCCCCAAAAAATCCGGGATTTCCACCCCCTAGCCCTCATCGAAGCCGTTCTCTAGGGGTTGAAATTGGACCCTGACGAGTTCACGATTTCGCGGGAGTTCATCAGTTTTTTCGGGCTCTATCCGCCCTTCCGTCGAGAATATTGCAAGTGGAACGGCCACAACCCGGCTGCCCTAGGGGGGAAAGACGAAATTCGAGCCCTTGGGCCCATTCCCAGGCAAACAATCCGAAGAACCACAGAAAGAGATAACTTCTTCTAGCCTCACTGAATGGCCATTCTCTTTAGAAGATTCTACTACTCTCAGAAGCCAGGAAAAACATCCGGTTTCTCGGGTGGATGGCTAGAAAACGGGCTATTGTTTTGCAAAAAATGTCATTTTCTGATTAAACCAGATATAACTAATGAACGGATTATTTCTGCTGAGTTTGGACTGGATAATTTAGCTACCTGGTAGCTCTGCTTTCACAATACCCAAAAATTAAGGACCCAGGTTGTACCACGGGAGCTTTTAGTTTTCGGGTTTTGGCGGTTCGTGGCAAGTGTTCCAACATTACGAATTCCCGTGATTTCTTCCAAGTTTAAATTTGATATTTTAGCTAGCTGGTTGCTAAACATTTAATATATCTAAAAATTAATGTTCTAGAATTTATCGCAAGATATTTTAGTTTTGGGTTCTTGTCGGTTCGATTCGAGCAAATATTACTAATTCGGGGTTTCTAATCGCTCTAGGCTCGATAATTTAGCCATTTGTTGGCCATACTTTTAGTTTATCTAAAAATTAAGAGCCTAGGGCTCATCGCTGGACATTTTAGTTTTCGCGCTCCGAGCGTTTAATTAATTACAAGTCAAAATTACGAGTTCGCCGGGTTTCTAATGCCTCTAGACCTGCTGATTTGCCTAGTTGATAGGTATACTTTCAGTTGATCTAAAAATTAAAAGCCTGGTTTGTACCGTAAGATATGTTAGTTTTGGGTTTTGGGCTTTTCGTAAGGCCCTACCGCATGCGCGCATCTGCGCCGGCTACAGGCTGCGGGAGCTCGCTGCCTGTTCCAGCGACAGTTTTCAGCCCAGTTTGACGAATATTATCGTCTCTTGTTATAGTTTTGGTATATTTCTAATGTTATTACATATTTTATTGCTTTTCTGGTTTTGCGTATAGTTTTTATGGGTTAACTGATAATCACAGCTATTCTTACCTTTCTTTTTGTTAACTGCTATCCAGTTTTCTCTTTGTAAACGCTGCTTTTTTCTTCCGTTTCCGTAAACCACAGCTAAATCCTTCCGTTTCTTCCCTCTGCACCCAGTATGACCACAAGGGGGCGTCCCTTTTTGGGAGCGACGAGAATCCAATTTCGCGACTTTCAATGCCCTTGGCAGAGTTTCTTTAGATATTCTTTAGATGCTTTGGTTGCCAAAAATATGTGAAATCGCGTAAAATGTTGCTTTTGGTGGGTTGTGAAAGCTAAAAGGGGTGAATTTCAGCTGCTTATGTCTGTAGTTTATGATGTCGTACCCGGATATCAAAAAGCTAGGCTGGCTAGCAGAGTCCCTTTAGGAAGTGTCAGTTTGGGCATTGGCAAGCTGGCAAGCATTTTTAGGATATTTTGGCGTTTTAGAAGGAACATTTATTTTCCTTCACTTTCCGTCCACTCTTTCTTACGTCAGATAAATCAACATGCCGTAACCAGATAATATATCCGCTAGTTGGCTAGCCGAGAACCTTTAGGAACAGGCAGTTAAGCGATTGGTAGGCTAGCCGTGATTCTTTTTGATCCTTTAGGCACTCATCATTCTGCAGCAACATGTCCTCCTCCGCCACGTTCCTCCTCTTCCATTTTTTTTCTTCTGAGTTCCCTTTTCGATTCCCCTATTTTTTCCGGTACCTTTCTCGAAGTGCGGGCCATCAGTTCTGCTGCCCCCTCTTCTGGATACCGATGAATTGAATTGTTGCCAGCTTCGTCCTTTCTGGAAGTCTATTTCGTGAGAACAGTCTCTTTTCACCTCTCTACATCTCGTATCTATTGCACCAAACTCGATTCTGACTTCCAGAATATCTCTAGAGATCCATGGCTGAATCCATAACCATCAAATTCGATAGTTCTCTTCAGCCTTGCGCTATTTTATGACGCCGGTAGACCAACTAACCGCTTAGAGAATCGGGATTTCGTTTTTAAAGGAATTTTCCTCGAAACCAACAACTTTTTTCGCTAAACTGTTTTATAATGGGTCTGTTTTCATTGTAAAATTATGCTTTCCCGATTTCCCCACATATTTTAGTTTTTTTTACAAGGTAGGATCTGCATCAACCTATTCCTCAAGGGAAATGAAGCAGCATGGTCCGTGCGAAAAATAAAGGCGTAATTTTTGACTTTGATATTCATTCTGCAAAACCAACTATCTTTTTAACGAAATTGACACGTAATTATTGTATTCCAATGCTAAGATTACGCTTTTTCGCCTTCCCCAGATATTTCAGTTTTTTGGAGTTAAGCAAACACTTATGGCTTCTTGGTTTGATGTTAAGTCCTCTACTCAACCGCATTTTTGTCTAAACTGGAATACCCAGCCCGTATTTTGCTTATTAAATAAAGATTTTCTGGTTTCCGCAGTTATTTTAGTTTTTTTTAATTGGCTGAGCGGAAGACAATCTGGAACAAAAGTTATGAATTTATGACGATTTCTCAGAATCAACAAACTTTATAAAAACTTTATAGTAAACTGGATTACGGTAATCGTATTGAGCTTTTAAAATTACGATGTGATTTCCCCCGATATTTTAGTTTTTTAAAATGCAGGTTACGAGCTGGACCGACAGTTGGAGAATCGGGACAACAATTATGATTTTGTATTAATTCTCGGAATCAACCAAATTTTTGGTTAAACTGGCACCCAAAGAATGTATTTTAATCATCAAATTAAAATCCCCTAATTTCCCTAGATATCTTAGTTCTTGGAAGTGACTCTCTGTCTGGCAGTTTTGCCCATCCATCCCCTACCCTCCCCCCTTATTCAATTCATTTTCTTTCTGTTTACCCCCGGGGCATCTCTTGTTCTACTTTGAAGCTGTAGAATGCTAAAACAATCCCAAAGAATCTCTGCTAGTCCTATAAAATGCCCTATTGGGGCCCATTCTATCATTCATTCACGGGCAATGTCTCCAATCTGGCCGCTCATTTTGTATTCGGACTCTAAATTAAGCCTGGCTGGGTGAGGGGCTAGAGATTTGTTGCGGCCCTCCTCCGCTATTGGGAAATTTTGGTGATTTTAGCTTCTATGATTGTGGCTTTTGTGAACCGACCAGATTTTTGCCTGAACTGTGCCATGAGGCGCCTATTTTCATAAGAAAAGCCGTATTTCCTGATTTTAACAGATATTTTAGTTTTTGCAAATTAGGGCCCTGTCTCTATTTAGAGTTTCAGGCTCTAAAAATTGAAGAAACTGAAAAATTTTTGAGAACAACGGGATTCTTGTTAAAACTGGTCCACAATGGATCTTTTTTCATTAGGAAAACTCCGGTTTCTGCCGTTCGCAGATATTTTAGTTTTTGAAAATTACAGTGCCCAGGATATTGTATTTTTGACAACGACCAGATTTTTGTTTGAACTGGGCTACAGCGATGATGTTCGCGAAGAAAAACTTCAATTTCCTGGTTTTGCCTGGTATTTTAGTTCTCGAAACATACGACTAAAATATTTCCTGCAGCCTAACCGAACGGCTATAACAAGCGGAAATATGTTATTTCGACCCAGTTTGGCTGTAACTTTGGTCGTAGCCAAGGGAGGAAGGGGAATTCTGACGTTGCAACCACTTCATTCATTATACTGGTAGAGAGAGAGAGAGAGAGAGAGAGAGAGGGAGAGAACTAACATTTCCTTTGGGGCCCATTTAAGTCAGAAAAAGAGAGAGAACACTCGTCTCTTTTTCTACTTATGCATATGTAAGCAGTGATGTAAAGAGGAAAGAAAAGGACACCAGGGGGAAGGGGATGGAATATATAGACAACGATATATTTATCCCTAAATGGCCAAATTCTGTTTCTGTGGTTAAGAGAGAGAGAGAGAGAGAGAGAGAGAGAGAGAGAGAGAGATAGAGAGAGAGAGTGAGTGAGAGAGAGTGAGTGAGTGAGTGAGTGGGAGCCACGGCCTGGTTTTGACAATAAAGGTGCAAGAAAGCGTCTAGAGATTGTTGACCGTAGTCATCCAGAGGGGATTGAGGCTTTTGCTTACGCAATTGGCAGGCAGTTAACGATTTGCTGGCACCCTCCCTTTAAAAATTTTATTTTTGCCTTTGATTTTACCAACTGTTTTCCTGACTGCCAGTTTACAGACTTGGATTATAAACCTTGGCTTGCTTAGCTGATGCAATAAAAGAAGCTTTTCCCTCCCAAAATGGCTAGCCAGTTACCGGTTTCGAGGCATTACCCCGTTAAAAATGCTCGTTTTATGGTTTTATTTTGCCAATCTCTTTTCTGACCGCCAATTTGCTTGCTTTGCTGCTAAAACTAACATTAGCTTCCGTTTTGGCTGATTCCCACACAATTGCCTAGTGCCCTTTTTCTGTCAATCGTACAACCCGATCCTATCCACGTTTTTTCTTGGGGGCCCAAACTTTTGGGGCGGGCTGATCCGGGTGACAAAGTGCCCAGTGGGGGCTGACCCCTCCCCTCCCTTGGCTGATCACCCGGCTGTCTCTCCCTATCTCTACTTCCGGTCGTACAATATGCCCTTAAAATATACCAACCTGTTAACTGGCTGTCAGATTATGATAGTTGGCTCCCAGATTGGATCTTTATGCCATTTTTAACTTTTTAAATCGATTTTAACCCCCTTAGCAGCCAGTTGAGCATTTGGCGAGGTGCCAATGGATTTTCTGCCTGGCAAATCCCTTTAATAGGCACCTATTGGATAAATGGTTTTCCGATTTTGATATATGACTGTCAGATTGGGGTTTTGTATATTTTTGAAGTGGTTAGATCGAGTTTATTGGACCGTGTCGAACAGTTTAAAATTTGGCGACTTGCCAATAGATTTCCTATCTTCCAAATCCCTTTAATTTCGTAAAATTTGCATGACTGCCCATATTATAGTCTTGCCGAGTGACTTCCTTCATTTTTTGTTTATTTATCGCCTCGCATTTCGGGTCATTCTCCTTCTGAAATTAATCCCCCTTTTGGCATCCACTTGCAAGGCTAGCGCGCCTCCAATTTACGCAATTTGCTAAACAAAAAATGGCTAGGAATCGGTGACGTAGCTTCGCGTCGATACTTCTGTTATTTTAATCGGGCATTGAATTAAGTTCTTGTAAAAATTTAATTTAAGGTGGACCAGGGTTGAAAAGCCGCTTCGCGACTTTTCAACCCTGGCCCCGTCCAACCCCATCAGATTCTTCACTCTGCATACGTCTTTCGATTTCCGATGCGACAAACCAAAAAGTCCACTCTCTCGGGTTACATATAGGCCCCCGCAACTTCCGGCATATGCTAATTATTTCCTAACAAAGAAGGCTGCGCGATTTTTCAACAAAAACTTAAATTTAATGTCGAAAACAGCTGAATTTGTAAAAACTGATATTGGTGCAGTCATCTCCAGATCATTACGCATCTAATGACGTATCAAACAAACTTTAAAAACCTTCCCTTTCCGAGATATCCTCCGGACAGAATGACGGAAGTTGCATGCAAAGTGGCACGGACACACACACAGACACTATTTTTTTATATATAGTAGGATTACGATATACACCTAAATATAAACGCTGCAGTTGACGTTATTTTACCAGTTTTTAGACAAATTTAAATTATCTAAAAATCTTCATTGCTGTTTCGACTACGATTGACACCAATTGACGCCACATTTTAGCATATGTCTATAGGGAAAAGTTGCACTGGATTCCACACGATTCGACAATCATTTTCTTGGGGTCCATCCAATTAGAGACGGCCCACTTTTTCGATACCTTTGGATAAAGGGACCTCATCGTCCCTGGTGACATGCCGTCCAGCGGTTTTTTCATTTTTTTTTGTCGAAGAAAGTGTGAGGGCAAAGGAACAACCAGTCGAATGTCGAATATGGATGCCAGTCTTCGACTTAGATGCACTTTTTATTGTATTTAGTAGTCGGTAGAAGTATTTTAGTGGGCATAGACGCTAAAAACCCAGAATCGAAGGTTCTTGCGCTTTTTTTTGTTTTTTTTGTACGGAAAAACCCTTTCAAATATCTAAACTGCTTAGCAAGCTTTATTTTCGAAAAGTTTCGATGAGATTTTGTAGTATTTAGCCGCATGTTAGTTTTTCGCTAAAAGCTAAATCATCACAATTGCCCGTTCTCTCGCGTTTTGGTATTTAGGAACGTGCTATTGTCGTAAAAACCATATGATTATTCAAACTACCTGCCATGCTTTATATTAATGAACTGTTTAATAGAGTTTGTAGTCTGTAGCCGTATTTTAGTCTGGCGGATTTGTGGCATAAGCGAAACTTACCTCATCATAAATAGCTAAAGAGATGTGTTATTCCCGGAAAAACCTGTGGAATATCTAAACTGGTTAGTAAACTTGCTTCTAAACAATTTTTTATTAAATTTTGCAGTCTGTAGCCATATGTTAGTCTTTTTCCGGGTCAATACTAAAATCATCAAAATTGATCGCTATTTCACCGTTTCCTTTTTCGTTCGTTTCCCTGCCCTTCAGAATGACCATCCGACATATCCTACAATCCGAAAAGCACTAAATATTTTATGTTTCGGTTCCTTTTCTTTTTGTGTTTTACAAGACATGGGGGGAGGCTCGTGTTTTGTGTGTTCACCCGGGGGGAGGTTAATTTAGGACGAAAATGTTATTTGGAAAGGGAAGAGAAGGGGGATGAATGGATAGATGGAGAGGGGAAAAGCCTTAGAGTATAAAGAGACAACATTGGGGTCTGTAATGGGTCTGCTGTTCATTTTCGGCCACTCAATTCATCTTCCAATTGATTCTTTTTGCGAGGAGAGGGGCCCAGCTGATCATTCCTGCGGGGAGAGGGCGACAGACAGTTGGGCCATAGCAATCCACCTCATTTCCTATCGATAACGATCACCACTTAATGGCGAAAAACTAAAATATTCTATTTTCCACCGATTTCCGGATTTTTCAACGAATTTCAGTAATTTGCACCCCAGCTAGCGCATCGGCATGGTTGAAAACGGAATCCACCGTATCTACGAAAAATGTATCTTATCTTATTTGAGCCAATCCTGAGAAGGTGCCGATCGCTCCGAACGAAAACTAAAATATCGTATTTTCCACCTTTCACTTCATTTTTTGCCGAGGTCGACTAATTTGGGTTCCAGCTAGTAAGATTATACGGTGGAAAACGAAATCCGCCGTATCTCGTTGGAATTAGGTCCGCCGTATTCGTACACAGTGCATTGCCGTACAGCCCATGAACCAGTTTAAAGATCGCCGTACAAATGCACCAAAAAACAATCTCCGCTTCACCTAATACCATTTGGCATCTAAATCGGGTGACATGACCATATTTGCGTCGAGTTTTTGCTCTTCCGCGATAATTTGATACATAACGGATACTGATGGTACATTGTCTCATGGTCTATTTGGCAGCCAATACCCTCATTACTTCATAGATAATCGTATTTCTATTTGATAGAGGGAAGATTGGTTCCATTCGTACAATTGTTCGTATTTCCTCTCCCCTCTCAAATGAACATCTGGCTCCTAATGACGGGTTTCTGGATTATGGGCCTTCCAGTACTTTTTACCAGGGTTGGTCCATTTGGTATCCGGATCCTATCCGGATAATATCCGGATACGGGTATGTATCCATACCCGCCGCATTAGCATATGTTCTTTGGATACGGATAATATCCACAATGGATACGGATAGTATCCATATCCGTAGAATGAATTTTGCCCGATACGGGTATGGATACGGATACAGATGCGGATACTACCCGGTATCCGTTGCGGATACTTTGGATACTTCCGGTTTTTTATGCAAATCACGGTATTCAGTTGTGTTTTGTATGGAAGTCGTTACGACAATATATTTTGTTAAAGTCTAAATCCAAGCACTATGCAGTTACGATGTTACATCCACCGATTGGACAGCACAATTGTGCACAAGAAGATTTCCTTTATTTTTGAAGTTTTCTTAGGTGGTTCTGTCGTCTGGGTTCTCGCCTTGGTGTCATGTACTTGGATCTTAAAGCCTCGGAACATTGGGGATTTGTTAGAATTGCGGATACACCCGTTTTTATCCCGTTTTCGATGCGGCTGAGGAGTGATGGTGAATCTAGGCTTTAATGTTGATCGTATCCATACAAAATCAAGCTGAATATCGTGATTTGCATAAAAACTGGAAGTATCCAAAGTATCCGCAACGGATACCGGGTAGTATCCGTATCTGTATCCGTATCCATACCCGTATCCGGCAAAAGCCATGCTGATTTTGGATACGGGTACGGATGCATATCCGGATACCAAAGTATCCGTATCTGCCCAAATTAGCATAGGTTCGCGGATACGGATATATATCCGCATGTCCGAAAATGGGTACCGATACTGGATACGGATATTCAAATGCCCAACCCTGCTTTTTACCCCTGTGATCCAACCGACTCTCTGCACCGACTAAAATACTAATTGTGCTGTTTTATGGATTTAGAGACTTTATTCGCATGCAGTTTGAAGACTTCCATGGTATTTTTGAAAAACTAAAGTCCTTAAATTTATATAATTTGACTTTTCTTGCGCGTTTTCCATTAATCTCGTCTGACATTTTGATCGATACTTTGGTTTTTTCGAGTTACTCTTATAAACATGTATTAATAGGGATATAGGGTCCATAACCTTATTACGAAGCGGCTAAAATACTTCCTGGTTCGAGATTTGTGCTTTTCATGGACTTTTTGTCTTGCTCTCATGTCAGCTAGGCTAATTCTCTGGTAGTGTGAAAAAACTAAAATACCTGAAGTTATTTAATCAAAGTTTTCTTTTGTTTTACCCGCTTTCCTCATCCACCAGTTTGATCAATATTTTGGTTCTTTTCTACTGGTCTCGTATGTTCAGGCATTAATAGACGATTTTCACATTTTAGTGATGAACAACACGACGATACCGCCAGAAATTGAAGCCGAGCCCTCCTATTATACATTATCTATATGGGAATTGGTACATTTTTGGAGTTTTTATTGAAATAAAACTTTTTCAGATTCTTTTCTGTCTTCTCTATTCGGCGATCGCCATTTTGGCCGTTTTCGGCAATCTACTCGTCATATTTGTTACTATCAAAAAGTATGGATTTTTGATAATTCTCATTTTTATTTATGAAGTTTTATCTATTTTTCAATTTTAAGACTTCGTACCCGTTCTGTCACTACCTATTTCATCATCAATCTCGCTTTTGCCGATCTGCTGACGGGGATCTTTGCCATCCCATTCAAGTTTCAGGCGGCGCTTTTTCAGGTTACGCAAACTTTCACTCTTTTTATTTTTATTTAGGAATGGTTTCTGCCTAGTGCGCTGTGTAAAATTGTACCCTACACAGAGTCTGTTACGCTGTCTGGTGAGTAAGACATGTATTTTGAACATTTTGGTGCGAGAAGCTAAAGTATGAAAATTTTAGCTTTGAGACGAAAACTGAGATATTTTATTTAGTTTTTCGATTTGCCTGATGCCACAAAGTCAGATTTTTGCCTTAACTGCTATCCAATCAGGCGGGAAATCCATTAAAAATGTGAACTTTTAAAAAAATGGGTGATTTTGCTTTTATCGTCAAAAGATCGAGTTTTTGGAAAATCCGGCTTTTTGGTTTTTCTAGAGTGAAAAAACTAAATTTTTGTCTTAACTGTTTGCTCACTAAGCTTCAATTTCAAAAAAAAATTAAATTCATGGAGAAGTAAGGGATTTTAGTATCGATGCCAAAAATACCATATTCTGTTGGAAATCCGATATCTTCGTTTTTCTCATCATTTCATACCAAAAACCAAATTTTTCTCTTAACTGCCATCCAATGATCCCAATAATCTGTTCAAAAATTAAATTCCTAGAAGTCGGTGTGGTTTTAGTGTCCGTGTTCACACTGACAGCATCTGCAATCCATGAATTCGGTACTGTATTTTCACCGAAAAGAGGCCGCCTATCCGGGACATCAGCCAGGTAGGGTTTTTTATACTTTTAGTTGACCCCTATACTCTTAAAATGAATCGATAATGTCAATAAAGTACCCCCCACTATTTCCCGATTTTTCGATATAACATCTCCCCCTATCTCATTCATTTCCAGCCAATCATCCGCTGTATCGCAGCGTAGAAGCAGGTTATTATTATTCTTTCTTTGGTCTCTTCATCTGACCACTTCTCTCATTCTATATGTCTACCATATTACCCGTAATTACCATCCATTTTCTTTTCTCTTACCGTATGCTGTCTCCCGTTCTTTGACGTACCCATTTCCTCGGACTTCTCAACTACCGGTAGCCCGAAAACTAAAATATGTTCTAAAGGGTTTATCAGTCCTAAGTTTGGTGGATTATGGTAGTCCGTATGGCAATTAGGTTAATTAATTGGTGTATTTCGGGATTTTTACTTGATAAACGTTTCAGAATCAACTTTTAACCCCAAAACCGATTTTTCTAGTCAGTCAACCAAGCAGGCCGAAATCGCGACTAAAATACTTTCTTAAAGGTTTTGAAGGCTAAATTTAATGGATTCTAGTATTATGTATACCAAATAGGAAAAATAATTGGTATATTTTAGAATTTTGACTTCAGGCACCTTTGAAAATCAACTTTTAAATCCTAGAACCGAATTTACTAGCTAATGTATAGCCCTCTCATTCCGGACTAAAATACATTCTAAAGGGTTATTCAAGGCAATTTTCAATGGATTTTAACAAATTCTATGCCAATTAAATTAAATAACAGGTTTTTGCTTCCACAAACACTTTAAAAACGTTTTTCAAACGCGAGGGTGATTTTTCACCTAATTCCCTAACCTCCTTTCTCCTTCTATCCCTCCCCGAACCCATAACAGCCAGCACCCATAATTCCCATTTTCCCTTTTTCCAATTTCCCTAAATAACCCCCTACAAACGGCGACATCAAGCAGTTCAGCCAAATGTTGATGCGAAAAGCGATGGGAATGGTTGGGGTTGAAGTGGAGACACCACAAGACAATCTACCTAATGAGAAGAAGAAACCGCTCAATGAACACAGAATACGGTAGTCAACACCACTGCTATTCTGCTTTTAGTGGTACTGCTCTCTTAGCGGGGGCATTCTAAAAATTTTAAAAATTTAAAAACTTTGACTTTTTGGATAATTTTCAGAAATTTTCCACCTCGACTTGAATTTCGCCCGATTAAAAATCCACCCCCACCCCCGCTAACAGACCAGTACTTATTTATCTATCTCTACTGCTATAAATCTATCGTACGCAAATCATTCCTCGGCAGTAGTACCGTACTGTACTGTGGATCGGCATTGGGGGCGAGAAATGGACCGGGGGTTGATTTGGAGTGAGCTAGAACTATTTTGCCTCCCGACCAAAAACTAATATCATGCATTTTGTGATTTTTACCGAAACAAATTATTTCGATAGATTCTCTATAAGACAATTAGTGGAAAAAATTGATTTGATCCCGAAAAATGATTAGAAAAGTATAAAAAAACGATTTGGTTGGATAGGAGCAGCTATAGAGAAAAGCTAAAATCACGCAATTTATCATTTGAGACTAAACCAGTAATTTTGATCTGTTTTCCGTATTCCAGTTAGTGTAAATAATTAATCTATGAAAAATTCTAAAAAAAAGATAGGAAAAAAACGACTAATTTTGGAAGGTGAAGAGGACAAGGAGAAAAAGCTAAAGTATTTCATTAAACTTACACATTACACTGAACTTTTGAAAACTTTACCTATGAATTTTTCATCAAGAAGTTTAAATCTTGCATCGGTTTATCTAGCAAAAACTAAACCATCTAAATTTTCAATTCGATTTGAAAAGTGACGTGGAAACATTGTTTTTAAATCGGGGTTATGCCACCCATACCAACCCTGGATCCACGAAGCGAGAGTGAGAGGGAGGCAGAGAGAGAGCGAGAGAGAGACAGAGAGAAACGGACAGATAGAATTACGGGACGAGGCGATAGACAGTACAGTACAAAAAAATAGCTCCCACCGACCCCCCGCTTCATCCTCCAATTTGCATGGCCCAACTCGCATAACCCTACTAACCCTGTGCCTTCCCCATTGTCCGTTTGTCAAAATGTCCATATGTCACTCGACCCAATCACTCGACTCGACCAGCGAGCGTCCCAATCCCTTTAAAACAGTCCCTCGATGTCTCAATTGTCGAGCACAATGCCCTAATCCCTTCGCTTCACACAGCTTCCAGAGTGTCAACATGTGCCAAATGTTATTTGTACATACCGCAACCCCATCCCAATACGATAACCCACCTTTTAGATTGCTGATCCTGGCCATCTGGATTGCAGCCGTGGTCCTTTCACTCCCTACCGGTCTATTTCATGCTCTCGATGAGGATGAATTCGATCATACTGTCAGGGTACGGTAATGGCTAAAATACTGTAATTTCCCAAAGTTTTTGGTTTTCTTACAAGAAAATGGCTTTACGGTAGTCAGAATGTAATTTGAGGTGGTAAAATTCAAAATACATAGCCTGGAAAGTGATTTGTATGTCGGGTGCATGCGAGCATACTTTAAGGGTACTGTTGTGACTAAAATATCGTAATTTACGGAAATTTGTGGATTTCTTACCGGAAAAGTACTTGCTGGTAGTCAGAATGTAATTTGGGCAGGTAGAATTCAAAAAATCTGTAGTATGAAATCGTAAATCGCCTCGCCATGCACGGGCCAATGCAGACGGTACCCACTAAAATACGGTAATTCTCGACTTTTCTCCGGGTTTTTTTCGGAAGATGGCGTCTGGTAGTCAGAAGATAATTTGAATTGGTATAAATTAATATTGCATTGAATTACATGGCGTAATCGATTACGGTACTCGCTGAGCATACACGGTATTGACTAAAATCCCGTAATTTTAAATTTTTCTGGGATGTCTTTTTCAGAAAGTACTTCACGATAGACAGAGTAAATTGTCAGTTTGTTGAAACGTACATTACATAGCGTAATAATTTCCAGTGCCTGCCAACATACGGTGATACACAGTGGTGGAAGGCGTATAATGTGAAGATGATTGTCCTCACATATTTCGTCCCAATGTTCATCCTCGATACCGCATATATATTGATCGCCTTCAAGGTATGGCAGTTTAAAGAAAAATTCAAAATTTAAGCCATTAAAGCTTTGATGATCGCTATTTTTAAGATCTGGACAACAACAACGGCAATCACGGAAGAGTTGATGGCCGCCACTGATAAGAACGCAATTGAAGCTGGGAATCGAAAGGTAATCAAAACAATAGCGATCAATATTTAGTTCAACTGCTAGCCATTAAACTTAAATGAATTGTATTAAAAGCTATTATAGCCGTTTAAGCTAAAAAATCGATAATTTCCAGAAATCAATGAGTAGCTGCAAATCGTCAAGACAGGTAGAGAAAATATATCGATTGATTGAGTGGTAGAACGGGGTTCTGTCTGCTTCTCTAACTCTCTCTGTCTCTCTCACTGTCCGGCGTGTTCTCTCGCCTACCTTAACCCTAGCTACGTCGATATTTCCAGTAAACTTTCTGGGTCGTTTTTCGGGCTTCGCATGGTACCGTTTGGCTATAAAAATAATAATAAAATTCTTACAACATATAAAAAATGATAAACTGGCATCCATTGATACGAATAAATTACAAAAATTAAAATTATTCAGGTCGAAAACTTTTATAACCTTAAAAATCGGTAAACTGTCCTCCAATTCAGCATATTGGCCCTCGTCCCAGCTTTAACAAGGTTCGCCAAAATATTTTAGTTCTTCTCCAACTAGTCTCGTCATATCGTCAATACATTTTCCGTTAATATCACAAACTACAAACTCTGTTGATAACGCTGTTTTACACAAGCCACCAAATAATCGATTAGCACACCTAATTTCGCCGGCTACCGTAGTCGACTAATATAATTTTCCTCGCTAATTATTGCCATTATCTGTACGCTAGAGGCCTGATTGCGCTACAGCAAGCGTTTTTAGGTGCTTCTCTAGGTGTCTATTGTGTTGTATGAATTGTTTGAAAGGCTAGAGCTAAAAACTGTATGCCAGCCTGCTGTCTCCCTCAGTTTCCGCTGTCTTTGCCTCAATTTCATGCCGTAATCAATTCGATTTCAGTTGATGAAGATGTTGATCATCGTGGTTGCTCTCTTTTCTCTCTGCTGGTTCCCCCTCGAGTCATATCTTCTATTTAATGAGATATTTCCTGAGATTAACTTGTGAGTTAACTAAAAAAATTAAGGTTATTTGCTGTTTGTTTGTCTGCCTGTCAGACAATTCTTTTGTTTGTCTGTCTGAGTCCCAGCCATTTATTTTAACTATCTGGATGCCAAGCTATAAATTGGGCACAAAATAAACTAGAAAAAGTCAATAGTTAAAGATTTTAGTTCGTTCAAATGAAATACGCTTTAAAAAATGAGAATGGCCATCTGTTTGTCTGTCAGCCAGTAAGTTAATCTGTCGGCATATTTTGGCACCAACCATTCATTTAGGTCATCTGGATGTCAAAATATAATAAAAATACCATAGCATCTTGGAAAGATGGTATTTAAATATTTTAGTCGGTTCATCCAAGCGCTAAAAATGAACATTATCGTCGGCTTGTCTGTCAGCCAGTTGATACCATTAAATTAAGCTATCTGGTTGCCAAACTGTTCATTAAAGGTACACTAAAGCCTCGTTGGTTTGGTTACCGGCCGGTAACCGTCCGCGGAATAGCAAACAGGGTTACGGTAGGTGCTCGCCGCGGGCGCTTTAGACCACTAGGCCATGAGACAGACGGGAGAGGGGAGAGGGAAGGGGGATAAGAAGGATCCGGGCGTTGCGCGGCAGAGGGCCGGGATTTCCGACCGCGAACTGACTTTTTTGCACGAGATTTTAGTGTACCTTTAAATACCATGGAAAGTTCAAAAAGTCAAAATCCAAATATTTTAGGTGGTACTACATCAACGTATTTTTCTTCTGTTCTCACTGGTTGGCTATGTCGAATTCTTGTTTGAACCCGATTATTTATGGATTGTACAATGTAAGTGATAGAGAGGGAGGGAGAGAGAGAGAGAGAGAGAGAGCGAGAGAACTATCATTCCATTTCAGGACAAATACAACAAAGAATACAAGAAGGTATTCGCTGGTTTCTGGAGTTATTGTGTGAAGAAGAGAAAGCACGAGACACCAGGTAGACTTTTCTTAATGTCACGATCCAATTAACTGCTCTACAACTCAGCCTTTTCCAGATTCATCCGAGAATTTCGTTACCGAATACCCTCCATGTACGCTCATATACAAAGAGACGACCGGAACTGGCGCACACCCAAGCTATTCCGAGACTTTTCAGGTATTTTTAAGGCTAGAGTTCGATTTTCTGGGAGCTTTTGCATTTTGGGGTGATGAGGCAAAATTTCTGATGATTCCAGAAACGGCTATTAAAGTTATATATGTATTTTAATAGGGTTTTTAGTAAATTTAACTATAATTAAATGGTGCGCGCTAAAATTTAACAATATGCAAGAGATAATGCAAGAGAACCAATGAAGCTGTAATTTGGCATACTGCATCCCGTTCTATCCGATTCTCCTTCCAGATAGCCCCTCCCCCTCCAAATCCTGCTCCTCCTCGTGCTCGCACTCCAACTGGCAGGCCAACCGTCTTGTGACGCCGCGATGACAGCACCGAGACTTCTCTCTGAATTTTTTGAAATCATTGTTCTGGTGCAATTTGCTAATTGCCAAGCAGATTACACTAAAATATCGATTCTACCATTTTTCTACAATTTTGGTGCATTTATTCGTGTGTCCTTATCAACCGGTGCCATCCCCCAAACAAAGCTCTCAAACAAAGAAAAACTCTGATTGTTATGTGCTTACGGTAGATTTTATATTGTTTTAAAGGGATTAAAACTCTAAACTGTCAACCAGAAAAGCTAATTTAGCCGTGTCGGTCCCTTTAAAACAACGCCAATCTCGGGTCGATCCCTCTATCCCAATTCAGCTCAAATAATGGATGCTTTGTTTTTGGCTCTTTTCTCTGCTCCCTCTCATTTTTCGCCGTCTCTTGCCACTCTCTATCTTCTCCCTGAAACGTGCTCGATAGGAATTCGATAATTTGGATTCAAAAACCGATTATTTTGCTGTATAAACGAGTGTAAAGTGTGTTATGGCGTACAACAGTGAAAATAACGACTAAAAATTTTATTATTTTACGTTGGTGAAGTATTTTAGTTGTTAAAAACCAGTGCAGATTGTATACTGACGTACAACGAAGCTGGCGACTTTTTTATTTTACCAAAACTGGCAAATTCTGGGTGTTTTAGTTCATTCAAAACCAGTCGAAAAGGTATACTGGTA
This sequence comes from Mesorhabditis spiculigera, assembly GCA_958295435.1. Taxonomy (NCBI): domain Eukaryota; kingdom Metazoa; phylum Nematoda; class Chromadorea; order Rhabditida; family Rhabditidae; genus Mesorhabditis; species Mesorhabditis spiculigera. The sequence goes on along the minus strand of CATQJA010002710.1, from coordinate 4,681,684 downwards.
TATACTGGCGTACAACGCTGGCTATCAGTTCCCAATTTCCATGATATCTCTGTTTTCCAGATATTTTAGTCGTCTAATAGCCAATGCAAATTGTATACTGGCGCTCCAGGCGCTACGAATTGCCCTGTTTACAGAATTTGGCGTTCTCCAGATATTTTAGTCCGCTAAAAACCAAGGTAAATTGTATACTGAAGTACAAACGTGCCGCTCAGTTTTCAATTTTCAGTATATATCGCGATTCCAAATATGTTAGTCAACTAAAAATACCTATGCAACTTGTATACTGGCACCCCGGCGTCGCTATGAATTTCTTTTTTACGGAATTAGGCGTTTTCCTGGTATTTTAGTTCACTAAAAACCAGTGTAACTTGTAATCTGATGTACAATGGTGATTACCAGCTGCCAATTTTCACGATATTTCCGTTTTTCAGGTATTTTAGTTTCGCTTGGAAATTAGATAATTTATTGATCAGTTGGGTTGGGGGTGTTTGTATTGTAGTGAGAATGAGAATGAAATACTGCATAAGCAAGCGATCCAAACTAATAAAAAACAGAGAGACAGACAGAAAAGCGGCTAGTCAAAATCAAAAATGTAAAAATGACATTTACAAGGGGGATACGGTCAAATTATCGATTGATATATCCAAGCTGGAAGGCAATCGATAGATTTGGCCAGACAGAAAGAGAGGAGAAAAGCTCGAATACAACGGGGCGATATTTGCACAAAAATACGAGATTTTTGGGGAGATAAATATAAGATAATAAAGAGATAAATATATTCTAAGGCGAGAGAGTGGAGAGAAAGAGAGACAGTCGGATAAAGCCAATTAATTAGATTGCAGCATTATATCGGAGCAAAAATAGGAGAAAGGGGCCTGGCTTAAGGGGCAATCGATTACGCAACGTAATTAAATCCATTACGCAGTGCAGATTATGCCTTTTGGTTGCCTAAAAAATGCCCGAGGCGAGCGAATGTAGCCGAGTTTTCTTAGTCAATGGGAGGCAGTGGGTTGATTGGAGAGATTTAGAGATAAAGAGAAAGAATCTTGATTGGCGGGCGAACTGCTTGAAATACAGTATGAACACCGGGATCGAAAAAGAGGAGGGAGGTTTTTGATTTCGGCTTCAGAATTTCTGTTTTTGTTTACCATCGAGCGATGAGGGCGACGAAGAGGGCAAGAAGACCAATCTGGGTGACTGTCGAGCCTTTGCACCTGAAAAATTCATTTTAAAGGACCATGGAAGGCATATTAACGGATTACGATATCAAAATCCAATTCAAGTTCAATGCGAATTTTTGAAAGATTGTTAAAGTGAATCTTTAGAGTGAAATGAGCAAAATAAGTACCAAATGGTTTTAAACGTTTAAGCCATTGGACTCGGTTTTTAAAGGGCCACGCAAGGCAGAATAATCGATTACGCTATCGAAATTGGAATTAGGCGGAATATTCATTCTTAGGAATTTTTTTAGTGGTTTGGCGAGCAAATTTGAGAAAACAAAGATTAAATTCTGTTTAATCCATATTTTTAAATTATTGAAGGTATAAAACGTACACTTTCTCTCCAGTAGTCTTATCAGTTGTGCAGACCTTCTTCCTCTCACAAATCTCTCCATACCATTCCAATGGACAGTCACAGCTGCTGCCTGTGAAATTCCCCCCATGCTCACAGGATGTGATCTGAAAATCCCAAATTAACTTTACTAATAAAAATAGTAATACTATTTCAATAATAATATTATTCTGACCATACTGTTATTCAATTTTTACTCTAAAAAACATCTAAAAACCTAAATTTAGTTAGTTTATATTTTTCGAAAAAAATAGTTTTAAATTTAATTTTTTCCTTTTTATAAACTTTTTAATTTATTTTTGGCGGTTCTAAAACGTTATTTAAATATTGACTATAGAAAATCACATAAAAAATGATGGCCCACCTGATCACAATTGTCTCCCTTGTAATTCACCCCACAGACGCAGGCCCCCTTGTCGTTACGGTAGCGACGCTCGTTTTCTGAAAGTAACCAATTCTTATCGAAGTTTCTTTTTATTTTGTAGTTTGTAGTCCAGTTTGCCTAATTGACTTACCTGGATCAGTCTTCCTCCAGCAAGCCAACCGTTCACAGTGACGTCCGTCCCATGGAACCTGCAAAGAAAGGATACGCTTAGCGTATAAAATACTTCCTATCGTATAAATTTAAAAATATTTATGACAAAATCGTTGAATTATTAGCCAGTCTAGCCAAAACTAAGGTTTAGATATTAATTATGAATTGTTTTTGCGCCCTAAAGTCAGATTTTTCAAAAAACACCAGTTTTCGCGGGTTTTGAGCGCTATTTCCTTTGCTTTAATTATTGCGTAAATACCGCTTTAATTTTTTAAATTTTTTATATAAACCAACCGGACAGATACATTCGACCATATTCTTCCCCACGGCAATCGTTCCATCATTGTAGCACGCATTCGGCGTGCATCTGAATTAAGCATTTTCCGTTAGTATTTTTAGCATTTTTTTCTCGATTTTCGACGCTTTTCAAAAGGGCTTTTGTGCCTAGAAATACCTCCCCGCTTCTATTGTCCAGATGACTATTCAAAAAAAGAACGATGCACCGTCGATAGGCTTCTATTGTAGTCGAAAGTACTATTTTCCCGAAAAACACCCTTTTATGACATTTTTTGCATCTATCGGCTCCCAATACAGCAGAATAAGACTAAACTAAAAAATTCTCTATTCTGGGCTACAAACTACAAAATAAACCAAGAAAAGTTTTGCAAATTTGCAGAATAGCCAATCTAAATTTTTACCGTATGCTAAAAACCGCTTTTAAGAGACTTTATGGGTAATTTATCGACTCCGAAAACAGCAAACCCAAAAACAAACCATCCAAGTCGCCATTCTGGGCTACAAACTACAGAATTAACAAAGAAAAATGAAGAAAATATGCAAAATAACCTATTTTAGTGGGTACTGTAGGCAAAAAGCCAAAAATCTAGCATGTCGATTTTTTTTTCCAGAATTTGATACGAGTTGATTTAAAAGTGTATTAAGCATATTTCTTGTCCCGCAGACTACAAAATTCACTATAAAATACACCACTAGCATATCCCATTTTCCTGTAGATAGCGAATAAACATACTTTCCGTTGAACCATGCCCTGGATGTCTTATTTGTTCCCTTATCACAAAGGGCCGATAGATGACAGAATGCTCCATACCAATTACTCTGACAGCTACAAACTCCATCTGTCACACGGGCTTTCACTGAAAATTATCCGTATTTAATCCATTAATTGTTAAACTGACATCTGAGATGTGAGCATTTGTATGCCTCATACTCGGCCTTTAGCGTCGCATTATTTTGAGCCTCCGTCCATTTCTCGCAACTAAAAAAATAATAAAAAGTGTTTAGCTTTAAAAGGTGCGTGACAGCTAGCTTGCTAGAGTAAAATTAGCCATTTTCGGTCGCTGTTGAATTAAAAAAATCGAAAATTAATTTTATTTCCACCGTAGCGTGCCAACTAAAATTTTGACGCTATAATCGGCCAATATGTGGCCAATTTCCAAATTTTCACTTGTTTTTGCACCTATTGTATGCCACATTGTAAGAACAAATACTTTCTATACGGTATAAACCCACTGTTCAACATATCCATCGACGATTCCGAAGCCATGCTGCGCACTTCGGTCACAGCCCTCGCCGATGTCACTGAAAATGTATTGATTTTTATTTAAAAATCTATTTAAATACGACAAATTACGCTAATTTTGGCAAAGTTTTAGCCAATTTACGGTTTACAAACTATTCGACGTCCAAAGTCGATTTTTTAGAGCCCGAGCCGATTTTTTACAGTCAAAAACTTCCGGCAGGCTGCCAAATCGGAAAAATCTACTTTTTTCCTGCCTTCCCAGTCCCTTTAAATGCCCTCCAAAAACACCTACGGTATCGAAATTAGCCGCTGACCAGCCTGGTCCTTTTCTTTTGGTCTCTCAGCTAGTACGGTAGCCGAGACAAGGAATAGGGAGATGAGCAGTCGCATCGCTAGAAAGATGGAGGTATGGTAAGGGCGCGTTAGGAGAGTGATGAAAGCATGGAAAACATCTTAAAAACATAGAAATACAAAATAGGATTTAATGGAGCATGAATGGCATGGATCCAAATTTCGCGTGAAAAGCGACACGAATTAAAGACGAAAAATTGCTTTGCCAGAAAATTGCGGGGGTCACATGGATGAAAGTGGATGTGGATGAGGGGAATTGAGGGAATGAGTTTAGAATGGAAAGAGGAGGAGGATCGACATTCGAAACAACAAAAAGGAAAGAAAGAAAGAGAGGGAATTGGCCGTCAATTCCCCTGAAATGGGCAGGGGCAGGGCCAAATGAACGCGGCGTTCCTATCGACGGAACGGAATGAAACGGAATAAAGGCAGATAGCTATTCAAAAAAATTCTCAAATAAGGGCAAGCTAGCAGAGAATCTTTGAGGAAAGTCAGTTTTTCGAAGGAATCGATAATTTGCTCGACAGTTAAGATATCCCAGACATTTTCAAGTCGACCAGCTTTTATATTAAAGGAAGGGTGACAGCAATGAATTGCCGATCTAAGCCTACAAGGCAAGCTAGCAGAAATAATTGCGGAACTCGTACTGGCTAACGACTTCTAGAAGAATGGAAGGGCTAACTCTACTGGGTGGGGAGGAAAACAAAAACAGGAAGAGAGAGAGAGAGAGAGAGAGAGAGAGAGAGAGAGAGAGAGAGAGAGTGAGTGAGAGGGAGCTGCTTTTTTGGGGCATCGATGGGGCAATGGGAAGTGGGGCTGGGGGAGGGCCCTTCAAGATCTCACTTCATGATGAGAAAGGAAAAAAAGAACGAGATCCATTTCTAGCCTTTTTCTCCACTGCGCCTCGGTTTTTTTAGATATAGTCGGCGTCAAGGAGCATAAGTGAAGAGGGTAACTAGCAGAGACCATTTAGGAAGAGCCGTTCTCCCTTTTGGCAAACAGTTTAGAGAAAGCAAACTAGCAGAAACCATTTAGGAACTGCAAATAACTTTTCTGGTCTCTAAAGTCGCCGTTCGAAGCTAGCAAAGATCATTTAGGGGCTGGAATTAGCTTGTATGACTGGCAGAGACCATTTAGGAATCGTCAACTTCTTTTCTGGCTGCCAGGTTAGCGAAAGCAAGCTAGCAAATACCATTTGGGAATCTAGCCATCAAATAATGTCGATAGAAACATGTTTAGTGGGAGGTATTTGGGGGTAGTGGATAGTTTGAGAACGGAAGGAATGAAGGGGAGAACCTTCTCATAACCTTTAGCAAATAGAAGCGAGAGAGAGAGAGAGAGAGAGCGAGAGAGAGAGACTGTGTGTGTGACAGTCGATACTCTCTCCCTCTGAAATTGGCCGATTCGGGCCGATTTAGAGAGTGTATGGGGGGAGTCGAGGGTCACACTTTGCATACTCACATACTCAAATATACAGGAGAGAGAGGGAAGAAAGGGAGAGAAATATAGAGACTGACAGAGAGATAGAGAAACAGACAGAAAAACGGAGTGAAAAACCAGCACGCCGTGTGTCGTATTTGGGGGGAGGCCGAAAAGTGGTACTTGGATAGACTGGACTACTGGCTGCTGCTGCTGGGGGGGTTGCATGGAAAACGGGTGGAAATATGGACAGGTTCGGCTGTTTTAAAGGGGCGGGGAAGGCAGGGACGAGGCTATGGATGCCAGATTAGGTTTCTCAAAAGATCGACATGTTTCGGCTTTGAAATGTCTCGAAAATCCCAGAAATTTGGCAAAATCAATTTGTACTTTTTACATTCTACAAGTTATTTGTCGAGGCATGACTTTAAATTTTTCCACTGTAAATTTCCGATAGAATCCGTCGTCGACGCGACGCGACACGCAACGCGAGGGCCCACTTTTTTCCATTGCGTCATCGATTACACCACCTGGAAACCGCTGACGCGCTTGCTCTGGCCGTGTCCGAGACGCGACTCGCAACGCGTCAGGCAACTTTTCGTCGCGTAATCGAATACAACCTAGCGAAAACCCGCTTCCGCGGCGTTTCCGCGTTGCGTGTCGCGACACGGCTAAAATCCGTACAAGCTTTATGGCCCCGAGTAGTGGATAAAATTTACAGAAAACGGCTTGAGGGTTCCTTTAAAAACGACAGTGCCAGCCATTCGTTGGACTATAACAACAACAACAATAAAAATAGACGATAGGAAGCGAAAGAGAGAGAGAGAGAGAGAGAGAGAGAGAAAGCTAGAGTGCGTGAGAGAGAGAGACAGACAGACAGAATATTCCATCCTCCAGGTGTGGCCAGATTGTCTCTCTAGCCTATTGAGTGTGAGGGTGGCAGGTGAGGTCCCTTCCCTCCCCCCGCAACCCCACATTTTGCATATTGTTTCTAGGGCTAGAGGGCTAGAGCCGTAGAATGGAAATGCTCCACACAAATTGGAGGGTACCGCCCAGGGGGAGGCTTGGTCGATAGCTACCCACCGCATATTCCTGTTTTGATTGTCAATAGGCGGAAATATCGGGGGGGGGGGCAGGTGTTCAGAGGAACTAAAGGTACTACGGCAATAAAGGGAGTGGAAACAATTCTTTACGACCAGTTTGGGCCTAGCTGGATGTCATAAAACAATTTGAGGGCGTGATTAATACGGTAATATAGCAGGGGCATATGATGGCGTAATCGAATAGGCTGAGCAACGGTAAAAACGCTGCTAAATCCAAATTTCGATAGTTTTTCGGTATTTGAAAGTTGACTTTTTATAAAATGGATGTCAGTTTGTACGAAACAATACTTTTTACACCTAGAAACCATTGGTTTTTTGGGTTATTCAACCCGAAAAAAATATTTTTGGCGAAATCTTCGAAAATTATTTATTGGGTTTTATTGTTTCCCAAAACCTACGAAACGTCCAGAAACCCTAAACTGCCATACCGTATACAGCGTCCCGTTGAAAAAGTGAATCCCCATGGTCTGGGGATTAGACAAAAGAGGGGCGAGAGTTGGGGGAGAGGGCGTTCCTGGCACCTATGTTCACTAATTCATCCAAATATAGACGGAGAGAAGGGAGAGAGACGGTTACTATGGAAACTGACGGAACGTATGGCTGACAGAAGGGGCAGAGAAGGGACTTCAGAGGAAATTACAGCTTATTAGGGGGCCAGGTGGGGGGGGCATTTGTCCACATCAAAGCCATATTGAGGCATGAAAAGCTACAAAAGGCAACCGATTACGCCAGAAAAAAAACGATAAATATCGCGTAAGCGATTAAACCTAAAATACTAGAGTTTTAGGCCAGAAAAAGTACTATTTCCCTGAGTTCTGGGAATAAAACTGGAACCGGAAAAATGTTTGCCAGACTAAGAGAATGGGGCTTCCCATAAAATTCGCACATTTTAGGGGAAGAGAGAGAGAGAGAGAGAGAGAGAGAGAGAGAGAGAGAGAGTCAAAAAAAGATACTTTCGGATCCATCTGGAAGAAAGGAAGGGTTAGGGAATGGAACATATGGTATCGAGGGACACAAAGAGGACCTCTTGGGTACGGAGATCCAGCACACCACCCCCCTACCTTCCAAAACAACGCAACAACAAATACACAAAGAAAATCCCCAGAACATTTACCGAAAACCCCCAAAATTAGGCAAAATAACGCTTAGTTTTTCAAAAAATAACGTCAATAACTAACAAATGACATTTTCAGCGGTACGTTTTGCCTTTAGAGCGCCTTTAAAAACATTGGTAAGAATCTAATGGAATAAAATCTGAAAAATTACGCTTTATTGCTCAAAATCCCGTTTAAAAAATGCTACTACCAGATGGCCAATTGGTAAAGCTTTCGCCTCCTACCCAGACTATCCGGGTTCGAGTCCCCGCCGGTGCGAAATTTTTTGCTTTTTCCGGGGCAGCTAGACAGGAGGGAATATGGCCGCTAAATCCAAAATCAACTGCCGGTGGGCATAGGAATGTAACGGAATTCGTTAAAAATTTGGAAAATCTTTAAAATAGCCACTGAATCCAAAAATATACTGCAAACAACGCTTCTGTTCATAGGAGTCGAACGGAACTTACGGGAAAATCTTAGCAAAAAAGTCCTTAAAATCCAAAACATGGCAAATAAATCTTGAAATTTACGTCAAAGGACGCTTGTGTGCAAAGGAATGGAACGGAATTAGTGGCGGATTTAGCTGGAAAGGGGAGGGACATATTGTTGTGACATCTGGAATATAGAGGAAAGGGAGAAGAGGCGGATATTCCCTGGGGAATATCCCTCCAGATAGACAGATAGACAGAGATAGAGAGAGAGAGATGTAGATGATTCATGATTGTTGTGTGGTTTGCGAGGGCCTTTCCAAGGAGGATAAGCATAGCCAAAAGCCGGGCGACTCTCATATGGCTGTAAAGTTATTGAGAAGAAGGGGGGAAGGAGGGGGAACATGTGTTCATGCTCACTCTCCAGCCTCTCCTCCTCCTCTCATCAATCTCCATTCAATGGATGATCACCGGAAACAACAAGCTGACAGCCAGATCGCATAATGACAAAGGGATAAAATTACCAGGAATTTAAATAAAAATTTTGAAACCGGATTTCTGTAAAATTTTGATAAAAAACGCGAAAAATGCGTACTTTTGGCCAAAAATTCGAAAACCAGGCTCGAAGAAGTCAGTAAAGCGAGAGAGACAGAGAGAGAGAGAGAGAGAGAGAGAGAGAGAGAGAGCGAGCGAGAGAGAGAGAAGATGCGTATATGGGTTATTAAGGATCTCTCCCCTTGACCTTTCGAGTATCCGGGGGGGAAGAATAATCAGAGAGGCTGACCTCCTCCTGCTCCTCCCCTCTCTACCCCCAAAAGATCTCTTAATAGAAAGAGGCAAGAAAGAAGGAAGGATTGACTTGATTCGGAAGGACGGAAGGCCATTATGACGGCACTCTAGTACTATCCACCCATCTACCAAATAGGGGCTATCCGACTATATATAAAAAAATAGTGTTTGTGTGTTTGTGTGTGTGTGTGTGCCACTTTGCATCCACTTCCGTCTGTCTGTCCGGAGGATATCCCAAGAGGGGACGGGTATTAGGCTACGTCTGATACGTCATTAGGTGCGTAATGGTCTAGGGATGACTGCACACATATCAGCTTTTTAAAAATTGGCCATTTTCGCTATTAAATTTAGGTTTTTGTAAAAACCTCTTTGTTAGGGATAATTAGCATAGAGCGGAAGTGGGGATTCGACTATATAAACGGTCAGAAGAGGTTGTTTTTCATTTTTGTCATCATAATGCAGGGTAATTATGCAAAGGTTTAGGATAAAATGGGGTCAGACGGGGCCAGGGTTGAAAAGTCGCGAAGCGGCTTTTCAACCCTGGTAGTCATTAGGAAAAACGTACTCACTCTAGAGGTTGGTGGACAATTAAGGGGACCGTTAAGGGAAATTGTTTGTTGGATGCCAGTTTAGCGATTTATTACAAGAATGGCCCATAAAATCGAAAAGCAGGATTTTAGACTTTTCAGCGAATCTCGGATCTTTGGCATTATCGGGGGGGGGGGGGGACATTTCGCATCCTCTCTAACTCTTTTTTCCTTAAGACCTTGGTCATATCAACATTAAGGAGATGCTTCTAAGCTGTCTTTTTCTATTGCTAAACCTAAACAAATAAAAAACACCCGGAATCCCGGCTTCGATGCAAAATTTAGATTTTTTTACTTTTTAAGGTTGGTAAATAGAGTCATTCCTCCAACTGACCAACAATATAGCCGCTGCGAAACATTTGAAGGGTGTAAATTGGAAAGTAGCGTAGTGGGGTAGGGGGAATAGCCAGGGGGTATGGAATTGAAGGGGTGGAAATTGGGGTTCTACTCTGTCGGAGAAGCGAGAGAGGTAATTGTGGCCACACTTCCTGCAGTTGATGGAATGAAGAGAGAGAGAGAGAGAGAGAGAGAGAGAGAGAGAAAAGACAGAATAGCGAATGGCTATCTGAATTCAAGTGGAATAGCCATTCCATTCCATTCCATTCCCTATAATTGATGGTAGTGTAGAGAGGAGTGTATCGTAGTCAGTCATCATCATTTGAAGTGAGAAGAATGGAATTGTTAGGGCTATAGAGGGGGATATAGGGGGCGGTATGTGTCATGTCGGATCTATCTCTCTCCCCTCCCCCGTCCAATGACCCATAGATAGAAAGGGTATTCACGTGGAATCGCCATTCTCTATACTCGATAATGGCCATCGGAAGGACGAATCGATACTAATGACGGTCAGCTAGAACTTTGAAATAGGATAGGATTTTGGGGATGGTGATTTTGTGGAGCAGCGATTCTTTGGGAAAACGGTCCAGAAAAATGGACTAACTAGCAGAGATTATTTAGGAAGATCCGGTTTTAGACGAAAAATCTTCTAAAAGCTAGCCGAAGGTCAACTAGCGGAGATTCTTTGAGAAAAACGACTAAAGCTGACAGGGCATCTAGTGCAGATTATTGAGGAAAATTAGCATCTAAGTCGGAAGCGTGAGGCGGCCCCCAAATTTAATGGAGGGACAGCACGCGAACTTTTTTTGCCAAGAAAATCAGGCGGACTAGCGGAATTTTTTGGGAAAATTAGCTACTCTTATACACATCGATTGCTAAGGACTTCAAGGTCCAAAGAAGCAAAATCGAAAAGCAACAGAAAACGATAGCTGTGCTCTCTCTCTCTCTCTCTCTCTCCGCTATCTCTCTCTCTCTCCTCAGTAATCCGAGCCGTGCAATCTTTTGTGTGTGACTTTTCACACCAACTGTCACTCGGCATGCAATCCACTTTCAGACACTGCAGACCGAAATCTTGGATCTCCGGAAAAAATGCGAAATTTGGCTACAAAACCAGGCCACAAATTAGCATTAGAAAATGGCAAAGATGTAGAAGGTAATAAACAAGGAAGCCGAGGAGGGTCGGTGCAAAAATTTCGGCAAATTTGGACGCCAAAAATAGGGGGAAAATTGCTGTTGCAAAATGAGGCGTCGTTCAATTTGAGGTTGGGAGATGGGGAAGATGTAGTGGCCAATAAATAAGGAAGAGGAGGAGGGAAAGTGGAAAAACATCTGTCCCAATATGGAGAGGGATAATAAAAGGGAATAGAAGGATCTGAAGGAAGAGCCGACAGGAGAGAGACGGAGAGAGAGAGAGAGAGAGAGAGAGAGAGAGAGAGACGGGCTAATTATTATTCGGGAGGTCGAGATCCAGAGAGAGGGTCATTAGAATCGGGAAGAGGCCAAGAAAGGGGCAGGGGAACGCCAGATTTGTGATCAAAGAAGAGAGGAGGTAGCTGGGGGAGGGAGGGGGATAATTAGATCCCGAATGACCCACACCACATATAGGGCTAGAGGTTGCTTAGGAATCCTAGAAGCTAAGCCAAGCTAAGCTAATTTTAAGCAAATGGCCTATAAAAACGGGAATAAAGCAAAAACGCCGAAGAAGCGTGAGCATGATCTTGAGCATGAGCTTGAGCTCGACCTAAACATACGCCAAGCTCAACTCGAGCAAAGCTTAAGGCAAGCCGAATCTCAGTTTGGCCAAGCTTAAGTTGTTGATAAAATAAGCTTAAGAATAAGAAAAAACCAAAAAATGGGAAGGCCAGAGCTTCGGCTTGAGCTCGAACTTGACCCCAACTTAATCAAAGCTGAGCTCTTGCTCATGTGGAATCTAAGCAACGCGAAGCTTAAGTTAGGTCATGCTCATACTGAAAATAACTTGCGCCTATACTCAGACTTCGAAAAATGTACATTTTTCTGCCAGTCCGATTTTGGTACCAAAAAATGGGCGGCCACTAGACGATGGGCCTCGGAAAAGCCAATGCAAATCGGGTTGAGAGTACGCAATGATCAAATTGACGGAGAAGGGGGAGGGCAGGGAATTGGATAAACGGGAGGCACAACCACACGACACAGCAGATGAAAAACGGCCCGAAATCGGGGTGGTGGTTGTTGCTAAAAACAGGGAATTTTGTCCCAAATAGGTCCTAAAATTGCTATTTAAAAGTAGAGCGCTACAAACTACATGTGTTTCAGCTAACTGGCAGCCAGATGAGCGAAAAATCTGTAAAAATCGCGGATTAAAGCGCCGCAAGAAGAATTTTGCCTAGAAATGAGGTAAAACGGCCAAAAACCAGCGAATTTGTAAGTTAAAATCGCCATATAAAATTTAGCTTATTAATCCAAGCTTAAAAAAACCCTAATAATTCTACTAACTGGCCGCCAGAAAAGCGAAAAAACAGCAAAAAATCGATTGCAAACGTTATTTGGGCTAGTGGGCCCTCTAGTGGCGGACTTCTTCCGCTTCTTCAGCTTCTTCTCCCTCATAGCCGATGATTTGAAGGAGGGAAGAGAGTGAGAGAGAGAGAGAGAGAGTGAGAGAGAGAGAGAGAGAGAAAGTGGATTGGCATGAGAAGTCCCCTTCTGCCCGTTGACAACAGAATGCTTCCTTCCTTCCCGTGCTCACTCTTCTGGCCGGCAGGCATTTTGGATGAGAACGGAAGGGTTGACGCGGGCTGGTGAACACAGAAAAAGGAGAATTTTGTGTATAGTAGAAAAGTTGGAAGAGTAGAAGCTAAAAATGACAATGCAGAGTACGCAACAATACTATCATTAAGCTGTCAAAACCAGAAATTAGCTAATTTCTCAACTAGTCAGCTGATAAATTCGTTATTAACGAAAATCCGGTACTGGACCGGTAGCGGGGGGATGGGTGATTGGCCCGGGAGCTATATTTATGCCAGTCATTCAGTACGGCCCTTTAGCTAAAAATAAACCATGTTTATAGAATTTTACGCCGTTTTCGACATCAAAAGCTGGTTAAAAATTAAATTTTTCGAAAACTTGGCTTTTTGGTCCAAAATTTATGAAAAACGACGGTAAAAGTCAAATTTTGGAATTTTCAAAATGTTTATAAATATTTTTATAGCTTTCCTATCGATTAAAATCTACCAAAAACACTATAAAAATTGATTATATATTATTAACGGCTATAAATCGGCGGAAAATAGAAAGTGGGTCCCCCGCTAACAGCCCGGTACCGAAAATTCGGCCTAAAAATCGCATTCCTGCGTTTAATATGGGTCAAAATAGCGGGATCCTAGGATTTTATAAGCCTTTCAGCATAGAGTCGGTTGGAATGAGGAATGAGGGGACAAACAAGGGATTAGAGGGCGGGGGGGGGGCACTGCCATTCCATCCTATGAACACAGCCAGAGAGAGAGAGAGGGGGAAGAGGATGCCATGTTCAGATCTAATTTCACACACACAGCGGCGGTCAAAAGGGTATGGAAGGGTAGAGAGTGGCATTAAAAGGGTTTCTCCAATGCTACAATCAAATTCCCTATATATAGCCCTTCTAGCTCGTAGTTTCCAGCAGCCTAAAGACATTCAAAACGCTTGAAAAGCTGCAAAATAGCCCTAAAAATCAGTCGATACTGGTTGATATGAAACAAATTCTTTGATGCTTGCTCTGATACTGGTTTGTTAGCGTGAGTAGCAATTTTTAGCCAAAAAAACCTTCTTGACCTTTGCAGCTGGTTCCTGTTGAATTTAAACCCCTAAAACTGTCATAAAATTGGTGTAAATTCGACCAAAATTCACGGCATTGTTCTAAATAATGGAAAATACATGGACCCAGCTACAAACTCGAGAATCCAGCAAGAACCGCAATCTTTCACACTATTTTGGAAGCCCAGCGTTGCAATCGGTGGAGAAGCTGTGAATTCGCCTAACGGGTAGTCGAACTGCTAGAAAAACTGGCAAGGTTCAACCCGAAAAATTCGAAAACCCCATCGAAAAATCCCGAAATTCGAACAACCGACGCAAAGTTCGATTTTGCAAAGTTATTTTTGACCTAAAATCACGGCGAAAACGGCTAAAAACATTTATTTTAACACATTTAACGCTAAAATTAATCAACCCACCTAAAAAAAACTAACCTATAAACATCAGTACACAACAAACAACACCCCTTCCCAACCACCCAACAACCCCTCGAAAAGCGCCACTGAAATCCAATGCTCGAACTCGGCACGGCAGAAAAACGAGTTTCACCCAAAAAAGGGTCGAGCTCTGGCATAGCTCTCTATCTCCCTCTCTGCCCCGAGTTTTCGTCGACTCGTTTTGGGTGTGGGTTGTTTTGGGGGAGGGGGGAGAAGCCTTGGCCCTCCACAGCCCCCCCCCCCCCTCGAATCCATCGATCCATCCGTGAAGGCCCCCAAAAAGGGCCATTTGTTGCAATTTTCAGATGGATGCGGGAGTGGGAAAGAAGAGAAAAAAGAAGGGGACAACCCTCTACTAACAAATATTGGCAAACAAATGGGCAGGGCATTATTTAGGGCCCGTAGAATCCTAAAAAGCGCAAAAAGGTAACTAAAACGATATTTCTAGGCAAAAATACCAAAAATTAAGCAAAAATCCTAAAAAATAGCGATCGTAGAAAACCGCAAATTGGCCGGACCGGGAATTATTTAGTTGTTTTTTTAACGAAGTGAACAAAGTTCTTTATTTTTAGGTTTAGAAGCCTAAAATTATGTAAAAATTCGTGAAAACAACGAAGTAGAAGCCGAAATAACCAAAAACTAAATCCTACCGAGAACAGACCGAGTACCAGGGTATTTTAGGGCCTAGAACGCCTCAATACAACGATATTTCTATACCAAAAGTTAAAATTACGTAAAAATCTCAAAAACAAAGGGAATACAAGAAAAAAAACGCCCATTTAAAAAACAAAAAATCGAGAAACAAATGAAAAATATAACACCAAACATTAAAAGCCCCGTCTCTCTCGAGACCTTGAAACCTACGCCTAAAAAATCGGAAATTCCTGAAAAATACCGTACAAAGCCTCAAAATACCGGTTTTTGGCCGAAAATAGATAGTGAAAAGCGGGTACAACCCCCGCATGCCGAATGAATGAATCGGATGAAAAGCCATGAATGAAAGATTTCAGCCAGGGAGAGGGAAAGAGAGAGAGAGAGAGAGAGAGAGAGAGAGAGAACATGATTGAAGATGAATTCTATGTAAAAGACATCCCCATTCCCCGCTACACCCCAATCCATCATCATTACTATATGGCATAGGCTTCTCTCTCTCTCTCTCGCTCTATTCCCCCATTTCATCGGTCATTTATAGCCAATAAACGGTCGTAATTGGGCGAGGATTATTTGGAAATGGCCCTCTCTCCACCACATCAGTCAATACCACGTTAAAACTACTAAAAAAGGGGTGGCTGTCAAAATAGGAACGCCAGCGTACACAATATCCGCACGATTAAAGTCAAAAATGTGCGTAGATCGACGAAAAATCGTCGTAAGAATTCCGGTACTGGATTGTTAGCGGGGGGGGGGGGGGTTTGACCTGGGGAAACCAAATTTTTCCCACTAATCCCATAGCGCCATGACGAATATCAGGCATCCAAACCATTTTCATGGCATTTTACACCGTTTTATAAAATAAACGTGAATAAAAACTATAAAAATTTTCGAAATTTGACTTTTTAGTCAAAACCCATCAAAAATGGGCAAAAAGGCCCAAAACTTTCGAGTTTTTTAATTTTTGTCTAGCTTTCTAGCAATCAAAAACTGCAGCAACTTGCAGGAAAACAACGATTTGTCGCCTCCCCCGCTAACAGTCCAGTACCAAAAACCTTCTAGCTCGAGAAAACATCGCCAGAATTCCACACATCCTTTTCGATCGCGAGAACACGGAGCGCGGCCCTCTGAAATTCAGGCTCCCATCTAGAATTCAACCCGCAAAAAGCAGCTTTGCCCTGGGCGGCCCCGCGATTCGTCGGAGCCATTTTCATTTTGGATGAAATGGGTGGGTAGAGGGGGTAGAGGGCGGAGGTAGAAGGCAATATATGTCCATTCCACCACACAACCAATCTCGGCCTCCGTCGGGGCAATACACCATTCCTAAATTGTCATCCCCCAGTCTTCGTCTTACTATTCACTGCCTAGAAAATGATGAGAAAATGAAAAGTCGCCATGAAAATGGCCAAATTTACCAAGTCTTTGGAAAATTTGGAGCTTTGGCATTAACGGGGGGAGGAAAAAATTTTTCCTATAATCCAGAAACGCCTAGTAACTTAATAAAAGTATTTTTAAAGTGTTTTTAGTAATTTTAATTATATTTCAAGGTGAAGAACTATGTGAAAAATTAGGAAAAAATCTTTTTTAGGAATTTTAGTGGAAAAACGGGCATTTTTAGTCGAAAAATCTAGATTTTTCGTTTTTCTCAATGAACGTCGCAATTTTAAGCTTAGGAATAGCAAAAAAGAATTTAGAAACACTTCCCTCATTCTATTGGCAGCATTTTATACGCAGAAAAATTACCCCCCCCGATAATCCACAAGAACCTAAAAAATAATAATTGAGCCAGTTGGTCTAAAAATAGGCAAAATCTCGCCAAGTCTTTTCAAAATTAAGATAATTTACAGGAAATAACTATTTATTCTTAACGAAACGACAACCAAAAGATACCAAAAGAAAGCAGAGATCAACGCGTCCAAAACCGGGCAATTTCTGATAATTCTGATAAATGCACAAGCAACATTCTATTCTAAACCACGGCTCTCAACCGCCAACAACAAAATAAATGCTACAAAGGAATAAGGGGAAATTCTTTATTGGCTATTTTTATTGGCTATATGTTTTGGGATCTTGGAATCTTGGTAGCCAGTGCCATGATCTGTCTCAATTCATTCGCATCTTCCTCTTCCTCACTATGGCCTTCCGTTCCATCCGCTGTGCTGCTGCTGGTGGCTAAAAAATAAAATTGGCTCTTTTGTATTATCGGGGGGACGTGTACCTTTTCCCAATTCTTAATATAACTAGGGGGAAGAGTTTCTAAACGCCTTTTACTATTTCTAAATGTAAAAACTTTACAATTTTGAGCACGAACTACAAAAAATATCGATTATCGACAAAAATTCAGCTAAAAATGATTTTTTAAGTTCTTATTTGTTATTTTTCCACTTCAAATATAGCTAAATTTGACTAAAAACTCCATTAAAATGATTACTATCACGCTTCTAGGCATTTCCGGACTTGTAGAAAAAGCCTCCCCCATCCTACTTATTGACATGAAAAACTACCTTGAGCTGCTCCGCGAGTGGCCACGGTGACTTCCCGTTCGAGTTCCAACTTCCGTTTTGCCAATCTTTCCATACCCTCCTCCACCGTATCTACAAACACAAAAAGATTGATGGGTTAGTGATGCAGCCAAACCTTTGGAAACAAGCCGAACAACATGCACTGGCTTCTTCTGACCGAGACGATGGCAACGGTCTTCGGCCTGCAAAATGGGGGGTTATTCGGTACTTTTCCATCATTGGGGGGGGGGGTGTTTTGTCACAGCACGTATTTTACTAGCTTTTTAGCAAAATATAGCTCGATTTCAAGCAGAAAATACACTATAAACTTCCAAAAATTTGCAAAATTCAAAATTTTGGGCAAAAAAATCCATTTCTTTTCTGCATTTTTCACAAATTTTGTAGTTTTGTTTAGGAATAGTAAAAAACAGCTTAGAAACACTGCTATACTTACATTAGAAAAATTAGATCCCCGGAAAATCAACGACCTGAAAAATCGTTTCAAAAATAGACTTAGAAATTTAAATTAAACTCAAAAATTGACTAAATTCTCTATAAAAATACCTGTTTATCATTATAGGGGTTGAAATCGATGTCGTGAATGATGATATGATTGGCAGCCGTCAGATTGATGCCCAATCCACCAGCACGAGTCGACAGAAGGAACACGAATATCGAGGGATCCTCGTTGAATTCATTGATCAGATCTTGTCTCAAACAAACCCATTTAACATACCCCTTTAATTGCTAGAATACCTATCAAGAACTGGTGTCTGTCCATCCAATCTCAAAAACGAGTGTCCCTTCACTTCCATATACGTCTCAAGAATGTCGAGCATTTCGGTGAATTGGGAGAACACTAGCACTTTCTCGCCCTGAAAAATAATGATTATTTCGGCGCTTTTGCGTTATCGGGGGGGGGGCGGAGTTTTTCCTATAATTCCATAAATTCCTAATACAGTAATACGACCTATTTTAACAGTGTTTTTAGTGAATTTAGCTATATTTAAAACGGAAACATAATCCAAAAAAAAACTAATTTTTCAAAAACACGAAAATCGGGCATTTTTTTTCCAAAAAACGTGTTTCTTTAACATTTTTTGTATAAATAATCTTAAAGTTTTTACGTTTAGGACTAGTAAAAATTTTGTTTGTAACAAGTTTTAGACTAAATGAAATCCTACTCGAAAATCGTCATTTTTAATCAAAAAACTTGAAAATCGCTGATTTTTATTATTGGATCTGACGGATCCTATCCCCCCGATAATGCAAAAGCTCCATAATTTCAACTATTTGTTAAAAATTACCAATTCCTTGATGCGCGTCAATTCCTTATCCAAATATGCGCATTTTCCACTGCAAAGCGACAGCTGATCGTCCAGTAAAAATTCGGCAGTTGAGGTAAACTAAAAAGAACATCTTCTTACAAGCTAAAAATTATTCACAAACCTTAGCACAAATGTGGTGAATCTGAAAATCGGAAAGACACGTGAGATCCTGGGCGATATGTTCCGTTTGCTTCTTCTCGTAGCCGCGCTCCTAAAAACGGGAATACAAAGGTGTAAAAAAATTAGCCGAAAAACCTTGCGAAGCTTCTTGGCAATTTTCAGGCATTCGTCATCGTCGTAGATAGAACGTGTGAGCAGGGGATGATTGGCGGCCTGAAAAAAAATTGAAAACCAGATGGTTACAGTCGCTTCGCGACTGCAACCATCTGGCCTTCGGGCTACCCTACATGTCCCACTCCACCACATCCTTTCCCACCTCCATCAATACCCCCCATAGCCGTAACCCCGTTCAAAAACTACCTAAACACCTTCCTGATGGCTTCAGATACCCCCCATGGCTGAAATCCCCTTCAAAAACTACCTAAATACCTTCCTGATGGCTTTGGATACCCCCATGGCTGAAATCCCCTTCAAAAAACTGCCTAAATACCTTCCTGATGGCTTTGGATACCCCCCATGGCTGAAATCCCCTTCAAAAACTACCTAAATACCTTCCTGATGGCTTTGGATACCCCCCATGGCTGAAATCCCCTTCAAAAACTACCTAAATACCTTCCTGATGGCTTTGGATACCCCCCATGGCTGAAATCCCCTTCAAAAACTACCTAAATACCTTCCTGATGGCTTTGGATACCCCCCATGGCTGAAATCCCCTTCAAAAACTGCCTAAATACCTTCCTGATGGCTTTGGATACCCCCCATGGCTGAAATCCCCTTCAAAAACTACCTAAATACCTTCCTGATGGCTTTGGATACCCCCCATGGCTGAAATCCCCTTCAAAAACTACCTAAATACCTTCCTGATGGCTTTGGATACTTTAAGTGATTTAAATAATTAATTAACATAATTAAAAAGTATTAAAAAGTATTAAAAAGTATTAAAGTAACTTAAAAAAGCTATCTGGGCGCGGGAAGGGGCCTGGGGAAGAGGGGCGAAGGGAAAGGGAGCGTGGCCTCCCGGGAGAGGGGCAGTGTTCGGAAAGTGGTCGTTGAGACGTCACTAGGACCTCCGGGGTACCTGTACCAAAAAATGGACCTCCGTCCGGCCCGAAGGGCCGAAAAATTTTTGCCTGATATATATGGTCTAAAAAAATTTTTTCAGGATGAAGCCAGTGTCATCGGCAAGAAGGAATCTACCAAGTGAAGCCGACAAACCCTCCGGCTTGGATAAACCAATAAATATATGGAGATTCGCATTTATTTGAATATATATGTACTAAGCCTACTATATGACCAAACAAAGCAGTGAGTAAAGCAAGCAGTGTCAGCATGATCAATTAACAAGCCAGAGGAAGAGAAAGCTAGAGAGAGAGAGAGAGAGAGAGAGCGAGCGAGAGAGAGAGGCGGAGAGAGATGAGCGAGACAGAGAAAGAGAGAGAGAGAGAGAGAGAGAGAGACAGATAGAGAGCGAGAAAGACGGTTTTTGCGCAGTTTTTCGCGTTTACTCCTAAATCCCGTTGCCGGTTTAAAAAGCAATGTATTACAGAAATGTGCGCCTAACACGATTGCATCAGAATCCGAAAAAAATGGAGGTGGGTCATCCGACTCGATTTCGAGCTACGAGCAATTTTCCAAAAAAATCGCCACTTTTTTCCAGTTTTTCGCCTTTTTCTCCTAAATCCCTTCGCCCGCTTCAAAAGCAATCTATTACAAAAATGTGTGCCAAACTCTTCTACATTATAATCCGTAAAAAAGGAGGTGGGTTATCGGACTCGTTTTCGAGATCCTAGGACCTCCGTGTTCAGAAATGGTCAATTTTGCAGTTTTTCCCCTCTAACTTTTTACTGCCACTATTAGCTTTTAATATCTATTACCGAAATGTAGAGCAGAAAATTCTGCGTCAAAAGATATCCTGGACGTTAAAATTAAACCCAAATTTAAAGTGGTTCCAGGACCTCCAAAGTGACGACGTCTGAAAATCGCTCCCGACGCAACCTCTGTCTTCGTTTTTCAACAGCGCATATCTCAGCCGTCATTCTACCGTTTCTCAAAATTTTTCCACCAGTCTCTAGCCCGCAGTCTAGTCTACAACTCTTCTATACATTGCATCCCTCCATCACCTTTCCTCAGTGTTCGGAAAGTGGTCGAAGTTACGTAACTGGGACCTCCGGGACCTCGGGATAGGTGAAAGGACCTCCGGAATTCGGCCCGAAGGGCCGAAAATTTTTGGCTGTATTATGGCGGAAAAAAAAATATTTTTTGCAGGTGAGGCACGATGGGATGCGACGACGAAGCGCGGGAAGAACCGACGAGACGACGACAAGGATAAACCTATTGATGCTTGATAAAAGAATAACCTATTGAGGCTTGAATAAAGGAATAAAGTTTTCTATGTGAAATGGACAAAAGATAGCAAATGCAAGCCTAAATGGCAACTGGGAGACAGAGGTGGAAAGGCGCAGAAATCGAAAATCGACGGGGAGGCGCAGAGAAAGAGAGAGAGGAAGAGACCGAGACAGAGAGAGCAAGGTAGAGTGAGAGATCAGGAGGGAGAAAGAGAGTCATCGAGAGAGTGATAGAGAGAGAGCGAGAAAGAGAAAGAGAAAGAGAAAGAGAAGAGAGAGAGAGAGAGAGAGAGAGAGAGAGAGAGAGAGGATGAGAGTAAAAAGGTGCCGTCTCCCCAAAATGACGCATTTTTCCTAGTTTTTAGGGTTTTTCAACTCAAAACACAACTCATCACTTGACGCAATGTATTAGAAAAACGTTCGTCTTGTTTTTCTCTATCAGAAACTGCAAAAATGGAGGTTGGTCAACGGGCTAGTTTTTGAGCTAGGATGCCTTTTCCTCAAAAAAGTCAAAGTTTTTCGGGTTTTTCGAGTTTTCCTCCCCAAAACCCTAATTATCACTAGATGCAATGTATTAGAAAAATGTTCGTCTTATCTTTCTCTATTAGAAACCGCAAAAAAGGAGGTTGGTCAATCGGCTAGTTTTCGAGATCCTGGGACCTCCGTGTTGAAAAACCGCTATTTTTCCACTATTTCCCCCATAACTTTTTTTAGACCCATTTTCCTGGCAGACAATATATTACCAAAAGATGCGGCATCGAATTCTGCGTCGAATGGTGTATTGCACCTTGCCATGACCCTCTTCTTTCAGTTACTTCCGGGACCTCCAAACTGCCGCCACAACCCATCCGCAACTTCTGCCGTCGCGGTTGGTGCTCTCTTCGGTGCTCTGTCTCTCCAAGCCCCGGGCTTCTCTCGCCCCATTCTTTTCGCCATTCTGTAGCCCTAATCCTACCCTTCCTTTTGGCTATACATCACTTCCCTCCATCTCCGGTTTTTTGGGCCGCAAAACCGGAAAAACTTTCAAAAAGTTATGGTTGGCCTCCATTTTTCCCGTGTTTTTTCGACACCTTTTTCCCTCCAAATATTTTCTCTGGCCACCTATCGCCATCGCCGACCCATCATTCGATAGCTTACTTCCCGTTCTACATTTTGAGATCCTTTCCGGCCCTGCCACACTTCCGGTTCTTCCGGAAAACCGAATGGCAAAGTTATGGCTGGAAACCGGTTACTAAAAAAAACGCGATTTCGCCCCTCAAAACACCGTTTTTTCGGGGGACCTCCGGAATTTTTCCAAAAACAACATTTTTTGGGACCTCCGACTCTCACCCAACCATAACTTTCCTGAACACTGCCTTTCCTTCAGGTCAAAAAATCGAAAAAACCGCGCCGAGGTCATGTTTTGGGCCCCTTTTTCACTCCAAATTTGGCCTGTTTTTCCGCACCGTTCCCCCATTGCTCTGCCCTCCCAAGAGCTACCAGGATGATCGACCCCTCATTTCATAGCAAAACCCTTTCTCTTTCTGCTCACCAAATATGAAATCGCCCCATGCTCCGCTTCATGCCTAAATCCGGTCCCGTTTAGGTGATGTCGCCGATCGCTACACATCAATCATGGCCCTTTCTCCATTTCCTTTCTTCCAAATGGGCCTATATCTTCTCCCCTTCCATCTACCAGTCACTTCTCTCTTTTCTAGCGCTTTCCCTCCGGCACTTTCTCATTTTTAGCCTTTTACTTGTTTTTCCCTCAGACCTCGTTTTTAAGCGTACCCCTCGAGCCAAATTCAAATTTTCGCCCTCATTTCCGCCGATTTTCGCTTTTTTTAGGACCTCCGGACCCTTTTCCCCTTTAGGACCTCCGGACCCCAGCCCGCGACATTAGGTTACCGAACACTGGAGAGGGGCCCCCACCCCTTTTACTAAGGAAACACTTTCAAAGTTAATTTTAATAATTTAAACAAAAACTTTTTTGTAATTTTTTTTATCAGTTTGGGGGTTTCTGATGGCGCTCTATCCGAATCCGAAGAGAGCTAAGCTCTAGCTCCTTTCCCCTTCGAGTTGAATTCGGCTTCACACAGACGGACGGACGGACGGACAGACGCGTCAAGAAAATTATTATAGTTGATAGCGTATTTAAGGCGCTAGGGATCGCAGACATTAAATCCGGTTCGTGTGCATTATCGGGGGATCCCGAATCTTTCCTATGCTTCCATAAATGCCTAGTAACGTAATAGTCAGTGTTTTAATAGTGTTTTTAATGAAACTCAACTATATTTAAACCATAAAAACTAGTCGGAAACGTCCAGATTTTCCAAAAAGAAAATTTTGGCTATTTTTGGCTCGAGAAATCGTTTTTCTATTTTTAACAAATTTTGTGAAGTCCCCCCCCCCGATAATGCGAAAGCACTTATAATCCGTGAAAGTACCTGTCTAAGCCGCATGAGTCCAGTGTACAGCTCGCGCAGTTTGACACCATCGGCAGACTGGAGCTCAGTGGAATCCTAGAATTTAGAAAATGCTAAAAAATGGATAACCCAAACCTCAAGCTGGAAATTGTAGAGCATCACTTGGTGATCCGTCATCTCAATCGTCACAGTCTCTTCCGTTTTTGATGGCAATTCGGTGAGTACCTAAAAATTTTTTTAGAAAACCTAAAAAGCGCACCTGTGACTTGATCCTCCTGAGGACATACGGCTCGAGAATGGCCTTTGCCTGTTCGATACGATCACGTTGATACATCGCTTGTTCGCTCGAATCCGAAACGCGGCCACCTTGCTGAAAAAATATCGAATTGCTTGGCACTTTGGCATTATCAGGGGGGGGGTTTGGTACGGTAGAATTGACTGATAAACGCGAGAATTTTAACAGCTTTTTAACAGAGTTAAACCTATTTTTAGCGCATAAACTATCCGAATACTTGACAAAATTATTTTTGGAACCAAAGCGTTTTTTATTAATACCGACGTTATTTTAAATAGAAAAACACCTAAGAAACTAAATTTTGGTCCAAAAACGATATTTTATATTTTTACCAAAAATTCCTAAATCTTTTACACTTAAAATAGTAAAAACAGCTTAAAAAACTTTATGCATTTTCGTCAGAATAATTGGATCCAAAAACCAAGTTCTCACCCCCGATAATGCAAAAGTGCAATTATTCCTGGTTTGAAAAACTAGGGGAAACCTAAAAAAAAATCGAAAAACCATGATACCTGTTTGAAATGGGCCAGCAATTCCTTCATATCATCGCAATATTTGTCAAAGATGTCCTTCATCACAAAATACATCAGTGAGATCAGTTCGATGAGATTGTTCTGTAGTGGGGTGCCCGTCAGAAGGATCTTTCGATTGCTCTAAAAAAATATGAAAGAAACTTCAAAAATCAATACCTGAATAGTGATCATCTGTTGGAAACGTTGCGAGCCACAATTCTTCAGCATATGGCCCTCATCGTAGATGACGTAGTTTATCTATTAACTTAATAATTAATAACGATTATTTCGATACCTTAAATTGTTTCTGAATCTTCCGGTCGTCGGGTTTTGTGGCCAAATTGTAGGTAGTCAGCAGGATATCCACGGGAGTCTGATTCCTTTTAACGGATACCCGCATTTGATAGCGCTCATCTTGGGTCCCGTAGTACGTCAATAACTAAAACCATGCTTTTGCTCGTGCTTTTGCAATATCGGGGGGGGGACAACTTTTCCTATATCCCATAAATGCCTAGCAATAAAAGTAAGGGTTTTAAGAGTGATTTTAGTAAATTTTAACAATATTTCAAGCGGAAAACTATAAAAACTTTGAAAATTTCCAAATTCCGTCGAAAAATCAATATTATTGCATTTTTTTCTCAAAATTGACAGTTTTTACGCTTAGGAATAGTAAAAAAAACAGTTTGGAAACACGTGCGCTACCTAGACAGAAAAATTGGATCCTAAGAAAAACGCCCCCCCCCCCCGATATTGCAAAAGAACCGGTATATTTCATCGAACCGGATAAAACCATACCTTCAGAGAAGGACACCATTTCTGAATCTCGGCCATCCAATTCTCAATTGTAGAAGACGGGACGATGATCATTTGAGTGCCCTTCACATTGTTCTCCTTCAACCACGCGCAGAAGGCAATGATTTGGATCGTTTTGCCGAGGCCCTAAAAGATAAATAAATCTAAAAATTACTGAAAAACCATTTCATCAGCCAAAATACAGCTCAGTTTCTTCTTGTGCATCATTATCAACCAGTTGAGACCCTCGCGCTGATAGCGATGCAGTTGGTAGCTAAACATAATGCAAAATTAGCAAAAACCAGGGTTGAAAAGCCGCTACGCGACTTTTCAACCCTGGCCCCGTCTGATCGCATGACATTCTTCATTTTGCATATTTCTCGCGGTTTTCGCTGACACAAAAATGAGAAAGATCGCTCTGTTCCCTTATATATGCATTCCGCCACTTCCGGCGTATGCTAATTGTTTCCTAACAAAGAGGGTTCTCGATTTTTCAACAAAAACTTAATTTTAACATTGAAAACCGCTAATTTTTGAAAATTTTATGAGTGTGCAGTCATCCCTAGGTCATTACGCACCTAATGACGTATCATACGTAGCCTAATACCCTTCCCTTCTTGAGATACTACTGGAACACGCTGACGGAAGTTCCATGCAAAGTGGCACACACACACACAAACACTATTTTTTTATATATAGTAGGATAAACTTAGAAAACTACTCTTTATTGAGAAGATTTGGCACCGTCACGTCATTCTGCACATTCTCGAAGTCTTTGGCCACCTAGAACAATGAAAATTGGAGAAAAAAGCTAAATTGGTTACATTGGTTGAATCAACATTGCAATAATCGAGGATACGCCGTAGTATTCCTCGCTTTCTCAGCTCTTCCAAGTATCCCTCGATCATCACACGACCGCCACGCTCTTTTCCGAGTTTTGACGTCTAAAAAGATAATGGATCTAGGGTACTGTCGCATTATCGGGGGAAGAGAATATTCTTTAGCTTTAGCCATCTTTCGACCAAAAATGGCGGATTTTCGATCAAAATTTGAAAATTTTTCAAATTCTTAGACAGCTGGCTACTTGCACTATATTAAACTTTACTAATAATACTATTAAAATGGTCAAAAACGCCTAATTTACGCTCAAAAATCACGTTTTCGAAGTTTTCAGACAGTTTTCGACTCTAATATAGTAAATCACACTAAAACGCTATTAAATCGCTTATTGTTACGTTTCTAGGCGTTTCTGGATTTATAGGTACCCCCCGATATCGCAAAAGGACCAAATTTATATCGACCGAAAACCGACCAATTGCTCAAAATCCTGGTATGGCTGATTGGCGATGAGCAGCTCGGACAGCTTCTTCGTGATCTTCGGCATTTCGGCCAGCTGTTCCTCTTTGAGCGAGTTGAAATACATCAGGCATTCTTCGTGCTCCCTTTTCACGCGTTTCTTTGTCGGTTTTCCTTCCTAAAACAAATAAAATAGCACGAAATTCGCTTTAAAAACCTCGGGAGCGCTGAATTCGTCCTCCGAAAACTCGTCGGCCTTTCGGTTGTCGTTCTCATCGTCGGAGAACGTTGGCGCCTCATCGGAGAACTCGTCGTCTAGGGCTTTTTTCTAAATTAAAAGTCAAATCCAAAAATGTGCAGATCTACCGCGTGTTTCTTCCTTTTCACAGCCTGATCGTGCTGCTGGCGTAGCGTTGTCGCCTTCTAAAAACGAAAATACGGGTTATAAAAGGGTTTTTACGGTGTAATCTGGCTGCCCGCCGTCGTCATCAGATTCCACAATAATCTTGCGCTTCTTGGGGACCACCTAAAGATAAATTTAGGTTGGAAAAAGCCGATTTTTACCTTTTTGGCGGGCTTCTTCGTTTGGGAGGTTCCGATGAGGCTCAGATTCTCGAGTCGAGGCTTACCCATCCATCCTAAAAACTAAAATTAGGAAAAAAGGGATAGAATAAATACCAGTGGGTCCCATGACCATGTCTTGCTCCTCGTCGCTACTGTCCATCAGATAGCGCTGAAGGCGTTGGCAATCCTTCGCCTCGAGAGACATCCAGCAATGCGCAACTGAAATGATACTTTTTTATAGTAAAAAGAAAGAAGAAAAATAAGAAAACGAATTTTACAAAATAAAGGAAAAAACAGGAAATCCAGCGTATAACCCGGTTCCACGCAGCGCCTAGTTCCGGCATTCCAGTCGCAGGGTCACACCTCACGGGCGTTCAGAGCGTGCGTGGGGGAGGGGG
This sequence comes from Mesorhabditis spiculigera, assembly GCA_958295435.1. NCBI lineage: Eukaryota > Metazoa > Nematoda > Chromadorea > Rhabditida > Rhabditidae > Mesorhabditis > Mesorhabditis spiculigera. The sequence continues at coordinate 4,654,527 of CATQJA010002710.1, read as the reverse complement.
CGGGGCGTGGCCGAGTGGTCTAAGGCGCCGGTATGAGCCACAGTCTGAGGGTGCGGGTTCAATTCCCCACCCTCAAGGGAGCGCTTTAACCTTTTGCTTTTTGCGCCAAAAGCTTGGAAAAGTCCCAATAGATCATTTATGGAGCATAGTATGCGAAAAATTAATAAATTAAAAGCTTGCCGGAATTGCAAAAACAAATTTTAGCCTCCCAGGACCAAAAAAGTGGCTGATTTAACATTGGCAATGCTTTCCCAAGCAAGTTCAGTGAAAAAACCACAAAGAATGAGCCTAAATTCAAAGAAAAACGCTTCGCACAAAGGACGGAATTTGACACTTTTTGAGCTAAAAAGCTATAGAAGTCCTTATTTCTGCTGTAGATCGGCCTGAGACCTGTTCCATAACATAGCCCAGACCCTTCTCTACATTCCTAGAGCAGCGCTCCCGATTCACATGGCGTTTTCAAAAGTTATAGCGATTTGAAGTTCAAAATTTTTGACCATTTTTCGGCCCTTTCTATGGGGAGATCATGGATCGCGGAGCGTGCACAGTACACGCGCGGCCATTGGAGTGCCCTGGAGCCGCCCCACCTCTCACAGGCGCTTTCCCTGTCCTCTGAATGCCCGTGACCTTAGCGTTCGCAAGGACATATTTTTTGCATTTTCGTGATTTCAAGCCAGAAACAAGCCTATCTTGCGCAGAATTTTGCGCTGATTCCGAATATGTTGACCAAATCGGCGAAATCGCTGTTTCCCGAAAGTTATGGGCGTCCAATGACCGATAAACGCCCAAAATGAGCTACTTTCCATGGGTTTCCCGGCTTAAATCGTTTATAACTTTCCCGAGATCGCGATTCCATGAATTTGTTAAAAATCTTCGGAATCAACGCTAAATTCTGCACAAAATAAGCTTGGTAGGTTCGCCAATTGAGACTGCGCCGACAATAAAAACATTTCCTTGCAGCCTCCATTGCTATTTTTTTGTCGGAGTACCGGTCCGAATTTGCTGTTTGTCTCCAAGTTTGATTCTTTCTACTGTATATCGTTGTGTAAAATCAGCACGTCTTTTCCCTCACTTCCTTTGAAAAACTATCTTTATTAATAACGAAATTGCGGGCTAACATCTTTCGACATAAACATCCAAGCGTGTCAAGGCGAAATGGGGGGAAGAGAGGGGGAATTGAGGCAATATGGAGAGGGACGAGAATGGATATATCACGGTGGATTGTATTAACAAAACAAAACAAATGGAGGGGATAAATGCCACAATATTACAGAGCGAGAAATAAGAAGAAGAAATGAGACCAAAGATATCATTTTGGCATTGATTAAAATAGGAAGAAAAAGAAGAAGAAACGGAACCTGAGGAATAAGGACAACAAAATCTGGGTTTTTATAAGGTAGTTTCTAGAAGAGATCAATAAGTTGATCATTCAACATTTCGGCGTCTCCATCATCAGAAGAATCGTCAGATTGGCAGAATGCAGCGCTGAGCTCTTCTCTCTGCTTCTCGGCCGACATCTTCGCGTCGATGTCGAGCGCCGGGGCACAGGATAGGGAACGCACCTCGCGATCCTCGTTTTCACACGTCTAAAATGGAAAGATTATGTTGAAAAATTGCAAATATGTACCTGAACAGCCGGCTCACTTCCGCCTCGAATCGATCTGTCACTGCTATCATCGCTATCATCGTCATCACTCGACCAGCCGTCTAAAAATTAGGAAATACTCGGTTTTTTTTCATTATCGGGGGGAGAAGGAAACCTTACCTGTGGAAGCGTTTCTATGCTGTTTTTACTATTCCTAAACCTAAAAACGCGCAAAAACCTATTAAAAATACAAAAATATAAATTTTTCTATTAAAAAACTCAATTTTCCGTCAAAATTTGAGACCTTAGACCGTTATTATAGTTTGGAAGTAGTTTTTCCACACTAGGCAATGCTAATAAAAATAGTCGCAACGTTTCTAGGCTTTTTTAACTATCTCTAAACGTAAAAACGTTACAAAGTCTCGAATTTGAGGGTTTAGATCATTTTTAAAGTGTTGTAAGCAGTTTTTGAAAATAGAAATCCTAGAAAATAGCAAAAACGTACTTCTATTGGTATAATTGACATGATGATTGATGACGACACATCTCTTCTGCACCAAATCATAGTGCAACTCTGAGCCCGGGAATACACAACGGTTCGTAGATGTCTAAACCACAATTTAAAGTATTTTCCACACAACATACCCTAAAGTACGAATCCTTGGGCAGCTGAGCGTCAATGGGAATGTGTCGTCGTGCCACCGGCAGATCGAGCCGCGGCTTTTTCGGGCTCGAGGCGCTATCTTCATCTTCTAAAAACAAAAATTTATGTAATTTTATTTTGTTAAAAACCTTGTCCATCAGTAGACGATGATGAAGCCTGCTGCATCTCCCTTTCTTCGATATCTTGCATTATCTAGATTTACAGATAAAAATTTTATCTTTGAAAAATACCTGATAAAATTTCTCGACGGCAATTTCATTCAGCTTCTTGCGATTTGTCGGCTTCTCGGCGTTATCTCCGTTTTTCTCGCTGATTCGAGCGTCTAAAAAAGAATAAAAAGGCTGGATATCGCTTCCATACCATGTTCATCAACCAATTTCTGGAATGGCCCTCCGAGTTCGAGACAGATATTTGTAATGATATCATCACAATTGCCCAACAGCTCGATATCCGCCGTGTAGTTCGACAGTGGCTCCCTAAATTAAATCTAATTATTTTTCAAAAATTAGAATTCACCTCGAATTTTAAAACCTTTTTAAATTTAAAAACAGCTATATCCTTGATAAAATTAGAAAAATTTTCATAAAAAAACAGCTTTTTATTTAAATGAAAGGATGACTCGATTTCCCTTACCGATTAATGAGAATCTGCGGTACATCAGGGCTGACGGCAAATGGGATGAGGGAGACCGGGCGCACTTTCAGGGATGAGCCTAAGATAATAAATAACAGAAAATAAAATAAAACAAACCAATAACGACGACCAAATCGACATGATCCTTATCGAGGGCCATTTGCTGGTGGAAATCATGGCCCAGATCCTCGCCAAAGAACACGATATCCGGCTTGATGATGCCCCGCTTGCATTTCGTGCATCTGGCCACTCTCTTCGCCATCACATCTTCTTTTATCGCTTCTCCGGGGTATTTCATTCCGCACGTCAAGCAGGTTGCCTTTGAGAATGAGCCTGAAATTGAATAGTAAGGAGCTTTCGCATTATTGTGGGGGCGGCTAATTTTTGCTATAAGTCCATAAACGCCTAGTAAATGCCAGAAGTAAATTTTTTGATTGTTTTTAATAAGTTTAACAATATTTTAAGCGCGAAAAGTAACGAAAATCTTCGCAAATTTTGAAATTTTGGTACAAAATGGATTTTTGTTGTGTATTTTCACTACGTTTTGTGAGTTTTACGTTTAGAAATAGTCGAAAAATTGAAAATTTAAAAACTCACGTCCAATTAAATTTTTCTATACGTAACCAAAGGCATTTTAGTTACTTATAGAAAAATTCAATCAGACGGGAAAATGCAGATTTTCTAATTTTCAATTTAATTTTTAAAAGAATCTATTTTTAAGCAGGCAAAAATGCACTTTAAAAAAATTTTAATGTTCTCACCATGACATTCGACAACCCTCGTAATGCCCGTCTGCCTCTCCAGCGTGTCAATATTCTGCGTATAATTCCTCAACAACTGCTCGTTCTCCTCCAAACATTTGATGAATTTATGCGAGACCGATGGCTCGAATTGACCCGGGAAAATCTCCTAAAAATACAAATTTACGTTAAAAATCCTAAATTCCATACCTTGGCAAAATCGAAGAACGGGGCCGGATTACGCCGAAAATACGAGATGTCAAACATGGCTGTCGGGTCGGGAAGGTCCGGGAAATCCTACAAAATTAGAATTTCAAGAAAAGAAGTGGGATTGCTTACGACATGTAATCGAGCATAGATGCCGTCTTTCGAGCGGAAATCGGGGATTCCACAACTGACAGACACGCCAGCACCCGTTAACATCAGAATCTTCTTCGAACGCCGGAACAGTTCAACGGCATCGGAGAACGTGTTGAAGTCGGGCAGCTTCTTTCTGGAAAAAAATACTTTAAATTACGGTACTGGGCTGTTGGCGGGGGGGGGGTATTTTTATAGTGTTTTTCTGGAGTTTTTGATTGCCAGAACGTTCTAAAATTAATCCCAAAATTTTGACCTTTTTGGCCATTTTTCATACATTTTCGACTAAGAATTATAAATTTTCTGAACTTTTTCATGATTTTTTTGGAAGCTCTTTATATCTAAAAACTATTTAAAATGCTATAAAAACGGTCTACATTTCGTTTTGGGCCGTACGAAATTGCCGGAAAGAAATTTGCCCCACCCCCCGTTAAGAGCCCAGTACCAAAATTGCCAAATTACCTGATTGGCGGCTGATCGATCAACTCGGAAAGAATGGACAGAATTGCCCGATCGCCGTATGAGGCCGGGGGAGTCGGCATCCCGGGGAATAACAGCTTCAACACCTAAAAATATACAAAATCAAGAAAGGGGAGGCTATAAGGTACCTGGAGTGGAGAATAGCTGTTCAACATATCCGAGGCCTTGTCGAGGAGATCGTTGTTCTAAAAACAGATATAAAAATAAAGATACAACTACCGTATTCCTCCACAAATCCGATCCGGCCGGTGATGGAGAACGGGGTGGAGAGGCTGACGGCCCATTTTCTAGCTCGACGGTTTGATGGAGGGTTTCTGAAATAGGAATTAGAGATTTTTATGATTTTCTAACTAATTTCTCCATATTTTTTTCAGTTATTTTAACAAATTTCCGGAGCTACCGTACTCCCAAAAGTCGTTTATTTCGTAGAAAATCACTTTTTAGAGGTTCCGCCGTCCCGCTTATTATGGAAAAGTTATTTTTAAGGCTATTTTCTACGTATTTGGCACACAAAAATGTTCTTTTTCCACAAATAATAGCTACAACGTGAAATTATAATTTTCCCATACCTGTAACAACAATCTGCTCCCCACTGGGACATTGTTGAGGTCCATATTCCGGAGTCTCGTCGATTTTGACCATTTTGAGGGGTAGATACGCCTAAATAAAACTTATACAAGGGAAGGCGATAGACGTCAAACGGAAAGAGACGAAAAACAGGCCCTAGCGTGGCTAAAAGTGACTTTCTCGCCTGAAAACCACGTCAAAACGATAGATCGGGGTCTACCGAACAAAAAGATACCCAAATTAGACAGTTTTTGATATTACTGTATGATTAGGGCCCGGTAGAGGGCCCATTACAATGGTGATATGCAGAAGGAGGGGCGGACGGGAAGGGGAGGGGAGACTACGGGAGGGTACTATAGATGCGTCCGGGGAGGAATATCGGAAGGAAAGAGTAGCGCGGAGCCATCTAACAGGAAAAGAGGCACATTACAGTACCTCTATACAGCTAAAATACGATAAATACGCGAAATGGGCTTTGGTGCAGTCGGTAGAGCGGTAGCCTTCTAAACTAAGGGCCAGTGTTCGATTCCCGGGATCTTCGGAGTTTTGCTTTCTGGTTTTTAAGCATTCTTCTGATGTTTTTGTCGTGTAAATGCAAAAAATTATGGATTTCAAGCCAAAACCTGTAAATTCAACGTTTTTCTAACCGATTTATCATCGAGAAACATCTAACAAAACAAAACAACAATGTCAACAACATCAAAGATCAACAATTCGTAACAATAAAGACGAAATGAATTGGATTGTATAACAATTGACAAGGCTTCTTCTTATTTCTTGACCTTCCGCTTGGCCTGTGGTTTCTCGTCGGGAATATCCATGAACACTGGCTTTCTAAAAAAGAAAACTATTGTTGAGGTATGAAGAGGTATACCTTTTGCTCTTCAACGACACCGTTCCGCCCATATTTCCGGTGGCCAGCAGCTTCTGCCAATCCGCGTCCGACCCTCCGATTGCGTATCTAAAAGAGAACGGTTTTCTGGTTCTTGTGCAATATCGGGGGGGGGGCAACATTTCCTCCGATTCTACTTTCCGAACAAAACCGTCTTGGCTATTTTAGCGTCTAAAAACGTAAAAACGAACATGCCAAATGCAAAAAATCATTTTTTCGACCACCAATGACCGATTTTTCACCTAAATTTCGACTTTTAAAAATTTGCTGAAGTTTTGCGATTGTTTTTCCAATTTAACTATAGTTATCTTTGTTTACCGATTCAAAACAGTACCCTTTTTTCCAAGGAAATTAAAAATTCGAAGCATTTTTCTTCGTTTTCTGCAAATTTGTTTCAAAAATACGTTTAAAATACTATTCCATTATTAGGAGTTTGTTGAGTCACGGGAAAAATGCAGCCCCCCTCGATATTGCACAAGCTCCCTTTCCCCTCCCTTACTTGTCAAGTCCCTTGACGGGGATCTCGTTTGCCATTTCTTCTCTATCCTTCTCTTGTCTCTTCTTGATCTCTCCCGATACTCGTTCCAGATCTTCCTCCAGCGTCTGTGCCAACGGCTTCATCTTCTCCATCGTCTCATCCTCGTCCGCTTCGTCCTAAAATCAAACATTTCATAAAAGCAAAAAACGTACGTGATCTCCATCGAGCGCCTTTTGAATGGCTCCCTCACAAATAGTGTCCAGGGCCTGGGAGAGCTTGTGGATAGATTTGTTGTGCACGGCCATTATCTAAAACAACATGCGTAAATCATTAAATGACTAAAAAAATTAGGTTCTTTTGTATTATCGGGGGGACCAAATTCTTCCCTAAAAATCCAATTTTTCTAGTAGAAATCGCGGAAGGGTTTCTAAAATTATTACTACTCTTCTTAAACCTAAAAACTTTAAAAATTTGGATTAAAAACGATACAGAAATATGGATTTTCGACCAAAATTTCGAATTAAAAATTTTTTGAAGGTTTTTAATTGTTTTCCACTTGAAAAAGGGTCACTAAAACACTATTAAAATAATGACCATTCAATTATTATGCATTTCTGCATTGCCAGAAAAGTAGGTCCCCCGATATTGCCAAAGCACCAGAAAAGACCTGATTGAGCGGCAGATCGATCTCCTGAGCCAGCGTATGCCCGTCCTTCCTCTGCATTCCCATTCCAACCAACAGGGCCGCTTGAACCGCCGACAACTTGGCCTAAAATTAAATAATTTTAATTTTTTTAAGTTTTAATAAGGCTATTTTAAGTTTTTAAATAATTTGAATTATCTAAACTAAAAAAAATAAAATCTTGAACTTCGTTATATTGTTGAAAAATCTAAAAATCTAGCTTAAAACTTCGGTAATAAAATTTATATATTTTCCTCTATTAAATCTTAATTTTGTCCTAAACCCTGGTTTTTAAAAATTATAATTACTAATCCAAAAATGCACCTCTTCTGACAGCTTCTCGAGGAAATAGATCTTGGCGAGTGTGGGCAGGAGATCAGTGATGAGGGAGTGATCAACCAGAGAACGAGAATACGCTGCCAGACGACCCAGAGAAGCATCAGAGAGCAGGAGACCCAATTCTGCACGGGTAAGCTCTAAAAATAATCGATTACGATAGTGAATTACAGCGAATTAGGTACCTTTTCTGGGTTGCGGTGGCAGGGTATTGGAGGGGAGTTGAAGGAGCGAGAATGACATCTGGAATTTGGCATAGAAAACGCAAGAAAATTCGATAAACCTGAGCGGTGAATTTGCGGAATTCAAAAGAGAGCAGCTCGATGAGACGGGCACGGAACTCCGCCCAATACGGGTACAGCCAACGTTCTGAAAATGAAGGATAAAACAGAAAAATTGCTAAAAAACCTGATAGATTTAGATAGAAAATCTATAAAAATAATAAATCTAGTTTTTTTTACCAAGATTTCAAATTTTGAAAGATTTTTCAAAGATTTCTAAATGACTTTCCAATTGAAATACAGCTAGGTTTTGTCAAAATGGCGTAAGATGGGGAAAATTTCACCCCCCGATATTGCAAAAGCTCCCGATTAGCTTTTCTAGCTTTTAGAAACCGTTTGTCGGCTTTTTAAACTCTAAAAACCCAAAAACTAACCGTCCTCATCATCATGGACCAATTGCTTCAACACGATACAAGTGTGTTCCCCGGTGATATCATTGGCCGATTGGCGCAAATAGACGGGCGCGAAGCGGGCCCGTTTCCAGAATTTCAACAGGGGCAGTGTCAACCCGAATGAGACGCCTAAAAGGCGAATGAAACTTTGAAAAAGAAATTAATTCTTACCCAAATAATCGAGTTTCTCGGCCTTTCTCTCTTCAAGTCGAAGCAGAAGTGGGGGCAATTCGGTGCGAGGGCTAATCTGCTCTTCCAGGAGACCCAGGGCGCTTGACTAAAAATTGAAATTAAATTTACGTTTTTTAATCTAAGAAAGAATTAAATTTTTTATTGGCTTAACCTCAAAATTTAATTAAAAATTTGGATTAAAATAAATCAATCAGTAGTATAAAATTGTTGTTTTTAAAAAGCATTACCTTGACGGTTCCAATCTCCTCCTTCTTGGCCTTGACTGATTTATCCACCGTGCATGGGATCTTTCCGAGATAATATTCCTCCAGTTGTTCTAGCGCTTTCGTTCCGTAGCCCATTCCTAGAAAAATAGAAAATGGTTATTAAAATCCTATCAATTTTATCATAAATAAACAATTCAATTTGTGTCGAAAATTCATCAAAATCAAAATGATTTTAAAAACTCTACATTTCGAGAGATTTCCAGAGATATTTGTGAACCGAAAAAACCAGCGAATTTAAATTAAGACATTTTTCTTTCAAATTATGACATTTTCACAGCGTAAATTTCGGTATTTTAGAAAATTCTGAATCAATTCGAAATTTCGAAATATGCCGTCAAAAAGTTGTATATAAATAACAAAGTTAATTTTTTTGATAATTCAAACCTTGATAATCCGGGTGGACAGCGATGCGGATGATACGGCCACCACACAGAGACGGAAATTGCTTGTCCTAAAAATAATTTATTACAAGAAATAGAAAATTAATGAAAACCTGGAATTGCTGGGATACGGTCCAGGGGATCAAATCGCCGGCGGGGATCTGATGAGTGCTGAGGGATTTCGAGACGGTAGCCCGCGAGATATTCCCCTCGAAACACACTTGAACAACGGCCAGCGCCTAAAAATTGCTATAAATTCGTGGCATAAAGAAAAACAAATCATGTTTTCGATAAATAAATTTTTTTTAAATCAACCCTACAAAATTGGTATAAATATATAAATGCTAAATGAATAAAATACCTGCGGTACTCCGGTATCGTCTTTCTCAATCGGGGCCATCAACACGAAGAGATGATGGGCAGGAGCATCCGATAACATCTGCAGATCATTCGGCGAATTCTTGTAGTGGGCCGAGACGTAGATTGACATGATCTCAAGCAAAAAATACTTTAACGCTAAAAACACATACCTGTCCCAGAAACGCCTCAGAAGCCTTGTGGAATGAGAAGAGCGTGTCCCGATTCACGTAGTATCTAAAAAAAAAATCGGTTTTCTGATCACCAACTCCAAAAACGTACAATTGACAATTGGCCGGCGGCGGAATGCCACAATTGAGCTTTTGGGCGGCAGCCGGGGCATCGAGGCATAAAACACGGGATAGCCACGCTTCCACATCATCCCCTGGACGATAGCGGATGCTCTCTTCCAGCTGCAACTCGTGCAGGATACGGCCTGAAAATTCGGTTTTATAAAATTGTTGTAGATAAAAAAATCGATACCTTTAGCGCCAATGTTCTTCTCCTTCTGTAGCGTTGCCAGTCCCTCGGCTTGAGCCCTCAATTGTGTGAGAAGCTTCATCGACAGCGATCTGCCCGTTCCTTCATATCCAGAGATTGTCGACGCCATCATTACCATGTATGGGCCTAAATTAAAAATATCGGTTGAAAAAATAACATAGGTAACTTAAATCTTAAAAAATACAAAGAATAAAAATTACCGGAAATGAGCTTCTTGACTTGTGGAAGAGGGATGGCTGCCGCTTCATCAACTACCAGCAATTCGGCCTGTCCCAGTTTATCGGCTTCTGACGGGTCGATGTACTGGAAAAGCCAGCCAATAAAACAGTGTAAAATTACATCAATAAAATCCAAATTTAGCTGGTAAGTTTAAAATCAGTAATTCACATTACAATTAAAATTTCAGCCAAGCAGGGTTTAAGCAAAAATACAAATAGCCATAACTATAAAAAGGCAATAATATATATTCACATCAACACTACAGCTTACGACCAAAATTCATCCTTTTCTTCAAAAAATTAAACTAAAATTTTACTTTTAGAAATTTCCCACAGAAAAATATGGTAATTATAATGATAAAAATATTTAACTTACTGAATTTCAAATCAAATTAAAATCATTGATAAGTATTAGTATACCTGTATAACCTGTCGATGTTCCCTTGTAATAACAATACTGACAAGCGCCTTGTTGAATTGCGGATCTTTTGACTGGGTCGTCTCAAAATCGATGTGTTCCTAAAAAAAACGCGTATTTTTAAGGAATTGAAAAATTGTCTACCTTCCAATCCATCGCCTCAAATCCCTTGACAATAAACTGGAAGAGGGTCTTCAGATTTTCGGGCGAAGGCGATGTGACAAAGATGCTCGTGTACCCGAAAGCCGCCGCCGAAGCCAGGGCTAGGCCTAAAAAAGAGGAAAATTACGTTAAAAAAGTTTTTAATACCTAGAGCCGCCGATTTTCCCCTTCCACGAGCCGCCGTAATTGAGCAGGTCACATTGAGGGCCTTATCGGTTAGCACGTCGATTAATCTAAAAAAACAGACATTTTACTCTATTTTTATAAATTTCTGTAATTAAATTGTGGGAAAGCCATACTTGAGCAATATTTTGCCCTGATCCAACGTCCTGCATTTGCTGAGAAGGAAGCCGATAGGGCGAGAGTCCTTCATCTGATCCTTCAGCTCTTTCAATTGCGCGTCATTCGGCGTCGTCTCGTTCTAAAACAGCGTTTTTAGCGTTTTAAACCCCCATAGAAAAACCTTTAGCGAAGCGGGAACGGCCTGAATCTTGGAGATGTGGCTGGAGATTGGCAGAACTTGGAGCGAATCGTCAACTACCTAAAATAAAGACTGCTTTCAGTGGTTTTAGCCCCAACCAAGCAAGCGGGATTGCTGGAAAGAGAGAGAATGAAGCGCTCGTTGAACCGGGCCGTCACATCCCCGCTGGCCGATGTTCTGTAGCGGTGGTGAACGTCCTGAAAATAGCCATAGTTTCAACTGATTAAAAATTACCATTGAAATGGCGTATAGCTGTCGAAGGGAATTCACAGAATGGAGCAGCAGAAGCACCAAACCACCTCCTTCCACTGTTTCGACAGTTCGGGCCAAAAGGTTCGGCGTTAGAGCCTCGAAGTCCTGAAAAAAGGGATATCTCGTCGGTCCTTTTGCATTATCGGGGGGGGGGGGATCAACTGTTGCCAAGGATGCAATTTTATTTAATTTAAATCGAGGAATTGTTTTTAACCCTCAAAAAATATCTATTTTGCACCAAATTTCAACTAAAAAATTTTTCCGAAGCCTTCCTAAATTATTTTCCGTTTGAAATATAGTAAAATTTTACTAAAAACCCTATTAAAACACTCATTATGAAGTTAATCGGCAGTTCTGGGCTTATAGGAAACTTTGGTCCCCCGATATTGCGACAGAACCATTTCTTGCTTGAATTTCTACCTGAAGCACGACCATTCCATAGGTATTTCCGAGGATATTCTTCGTCTCGGAATAATAGCAATAGCGAATCTTGGTCGACGAGAGGAACGAATCCAGCGGACTATCCTAAAAAAAACACTTTTAATAGCCAGCCAATTCTTACGGAAAGCATGACATTTCCGACTTGACTCTTCTTCTTCATTTGTCTCATTCTTTTCTGTTTGTTCGAAGAGAAGCCGAGATCCTTCTTGTAACACCACAGCAACGAGGGTCGCTCTCCGATCACGGCCTTTGTCAGCATGTGGTGAAGGATTGGGATCTGGAAATTATCTAATTAGGTTCATGTAAATATCGATACCTGTTCTCGCGCTTTATCCCCAACAATCACAAACATCGAGCGATGATGTTTGGCCACTCCATTCTCAATCAATGTCTTGATCCGGGGATCCAATTTCGTTGGAGCGGGCATTCCACTGAAACAAACAGTTATTTTTAGGTTCCTTAGACTTCCTAAAACTTTAAAAGAACAATAAAAATGTAGCCATCAGCGGAAAAGTAGCGAAATTCCAAAACCAAGTGGCTTTCTAAGAATGTCATCTATGAAACCTGAAACACGGCAAAAAATAACTTTTTAAACCTGTTCTGGCTCTCCAATCAAAATAAACCATTTTTATAGTTTTTTTCCACCGTTTTTAGATATCAAAGTTTGGAAAATTTCTGACTTTTTGTTCAAAAACATGAAAAAGGCCAAAAAGATCAAAATTTCCAAATTAAAATTTTTTTTGTATGGCTTTCTAGTCATCAAAACGTAGAAAAATACATCATCATGAACTTTAGAACTGCAGTGAAAGGAAAATGAGAGAAGGGACGAAGAGAGGGACGCAACTCTGTTTCGAGTCGCGCGGCAACCAACACCAAGTAAATCGCTTTTTCAACCAAGCCTCAAACTGTAAGCCAGACAAAAAAAAATGATATCTTAACGCAAAAACAACGTTAAATTTTAAAACCTCGACCATACAGCTCATTAAAAGTTTATTCATCAAAAAAACCAGAAAACAACGTTCCGAAAACACAACAATGCCATAAAATCAACAAATAAATAACAACTAAAACGATCAACAACAACAAATTCGCCTAAAATAATGAATGTCTAACAATTAATGGCCCATTCGCCTGGCCCGCGCAGCAGCAACATTCCTCTTGATAAAAGCCGGACGGGGGGCCGGTCTAAAATCAGATCAATCAATAAAAAAAGAGGCCCAACCTGTAGATGTCATTTTGCAAGTCAACGCCACGCTGCTGTTTCACCGTATCCGCATACGGGATCTCACCCAGCTAAACGAAAATGGTATTTTTTGGTTCTTTCGCGTTATCGGGGGGCGGGGGGGGGGTTTCTGTAAGGGCCCAATTTTTCGTATCTAAATAGAGTAAATGTCTCTGAATTTTTTTACAATAGATGAACATAAAAGCGTTATAAAATTTTATAAAAAATACAAACATCGATTTTTTTTTGATCAAAAAAATGCCGATTTTCGAACCAAATTCCACTAAAAAACTTTACCAGGGTTTTTGTTATTGTTTTTACAATCAAGAGATAGAGATTAAATTTTGTTGAAAACACTATAAAAAAGGTATTTCTGGGCTTATGGGAAAAAGCTCCGGTACCCCCCCCCCCCCCCCCCCCGATAATGCGAAAGAACCTGTTTTGGATTAAGCTATTTAGTAATATTAATCTATTAAATTGAATTTAAGGTCAAATTCTACCTGTGAAGTGATGAGGAGAGACAACGAATCGATATCCATCGGTCGAATGAGGCAGTCGACCTTTTCCATCTTTTCCCTCGGCACCGGGGTCAATAGGTACAGCTTTCTAAAATGACATTTCACACGCAAAACCAGAATTCTCACTTTTTCTCGACATCAACCGCTCGAATCAGCCCGAATCCAACGATCCGAGGGGGATGGCTGTTCAAATGGGACATTCCTCGAATACGGGGGAACGATTTCAGCCCGAAAAGACGACGCGTCGGCTCGGCTTTCTAAATTGGGAGTGTAAAAATAAGTAGGTACTGGTGTATTAACGGGGGACAATGTTTTTCAAAACTCCATCGACATCCTTTCATAAAAAAATCAAAATTTTCCAAAAAAATGCGGACTTTTCGTAAAAAATGCATGAAAAACGGCCAAAAATTAAAAAAGCCTGAGTTTCAAAAAGTTTTTATCACTTTTGGGCAAAAATACCTACTCATCGCTGCTCAAAAATCTCTGAAATTACCTGCTCATCATCGTAATACCCCAAGGCGACGGAAGTACAATTGATGGCGGCGAGGACGAGCTTGTCATCAATACACATTCTCTCCTCTGGGAAACACAGACAAATCGCGCTAAAAAGGGCTATCAAAGAGACAAGAAAAGGTACTGGAGTGTTAGCGGGGGAAACCAAATTTTTCTAGTAATCTCGTACGACTCTATCGCGAAATCTAACCCATTTTATAGGATTTTATAGGATATAAAACGTTCAAAAGAAATTATTTAAATTTTCCAATTCTCAATACACTAGTTTAAAAAATTCGCGAATTTTCAAACAAGTTTTCAAATATTTTTATAACTTTCTAGCAATCCATAGATTACTACTAAAAGCACCATAAAAATCGATGTACAATGTTATAAACGGGTACTAGAGGCGGAAAAAAAGCAAATTTAGTCCCCCGCAGAGTCCAGTACCGGAAAGTAGCCTGCAAATACCTAAAATCAATGGCGAATGGCGGATGGGAGGCAATGCTCGACAAATGACGACGACAGCTCGATTGTAGCAGATTGCAGAAATATCCGAGCATTGTCTGCTGACGATTCTGTGCTGAGAGGCCGATCTTACTAAAAAAAATATAAATTTTGGCCAAGAACGATTTCTAAAACCTTTTCAATTCAACGCCAGAATTGTTGGGTGTATTGATGTGGAATTCCCTTGAAATGACGCCGGCTGGGGGCTGCAAAAAAGCTTGATTCATTTTTAACAGACCGAAAATACCGTATAAGTGCCAAATGCCGTGACAAAAGTGACGGCGGTGGGGCGGTGGAGGCTGTTGAAAATATGATTGAGGGCAGCAGCACCCTCACCCATGATGAAACCCATTGTATTGACGACAAGGAGACTGGTGGGGGTGGAGAACTGGAAATAAAGAAGATATAAGACCGTCCGGTTCTGGTTCATTAGCGGGGGGGAGGGCGGAAACTTTTCATTCAGCCTGCATCTATTGCAATAAAAACTAGACATTTTATGATGTTTTTAAGCGCTTTCGTTCGCTAAAAATCAAGCAAAATTATAGAAAAACGTTAAAAACTTACTTTTGACTATTTTTAGATCTTTCACAGGTAGGAAAATGCCAACAATCATTTTTATAATGTTTTTAGCAGTTTAAGTTTGCCAAAAATATATAAAAACCTTACAAGAACCTCAAAATAATTTGACATTTTGACTATTTGAAATCTCTAAAACGAAAAGTCAAATTCCCTTATGAACTTTTTCTATCTAAAAAAAAACGCAAAATGCTGTTAAAATAGGCTGTACTTATTTTTTCGTCTACAGGAAACGTAAAAATTTTATTCCCCCCTTTAACGCACCAGCCCCGAATGTCCGTCAAAAGCAAATTTTCACCTCTTTCCACTCTTGAATCAGCCTTTCAATGGCTGTATAATAAGGGGCAGGATTCTCGATTTGTTTGTTGCCATAGAGGAACGCATTCGAGAAGTGGGCCGGTTGATGGGCAAACGGAGGCGCTAAACACCAAAATTCAACGCAAAATCTCCAAAAAAAAACGTACACAAAATGGGTGCGTCTATTCGGGTCAATGTGACACATCCAGAGGGGCTCATCTCAGATTGGCCGATATCACAATCCAGCACCCACACATCACCATTTTGGCTAAAAAAGGGGATTTACCAGCTAAAAACTTTTGGTGCTGGACTGTTATCAGGGGGAACAATTTTTCCGACTATTCACCTGTTGATTAACGTATAACGTATTTCATAACGCTTTTAGTAGTTTTTGAATGCTATAAAATTATCAAAAATTTGAAAAATTGGAGCTTTTCGGTGATTTTTCTTACTTTTTGACCAAAACTCAAGAATTTTCCAATTTTTAACATTTTTTACGAGCTATTTTTATATCCAAAAACTGTGTAAAATGCTCTAACAAATGGTATTTTTCGTATAGGGTTGTACGCGGTTATTTGGAATAAATTAGTCTCCCCTGCTAACAGTCCCGTACCAAAATTTCAGCCAATACCTCCGGGAAAGAAAATCGTTGACAAATATGCGGAGAAACGTCGATTTGCCCGCGTTTGCCGCACCGGTTATCACCACGGATTGACGGTCGCCCATTTCGACCTGCGATTGGATATGCTCGCAGAGACCTAAAAAGGCCAATAAAAACTCTACAACCTGAAAAATACCCTGAATCTGGGCAATAGATTCGCCGTCATATGGCTGATAGTCATTCATCATAGCCAGCACCATTGTTTCTGTCGACGATTTTGGAATTATGAAATGCTGCAAAAACGATAGATATTAAAATGAGACTTTTTTACATCATATAGCTGGGAGAGAATGGTGACAACTGGGGCAACACGCGACATCAACACCAATATACAAGTACTGGTCGGCGCTTCTTGCCACAGCTCCACGATTTCCAAGTAGTCGTTTGGGCATAACTAAAAATAGGAAAATCAATAAAAATTCGGTCCTTTTGCATTATCGGGGGGAGCCGGAGAACATTTTTCTAAGGAACCAACTTTTCAAATATAAATAGCAGACGTGTTTCTAAACTGTTTTTTTTTGCTATTCCTAAACGTAAAAAATATAAACATATCGATGTTCGACCAAAATGGCCGGTTTTTTACCGAAAATGCGCCTTTTTTGAAATTTTTTTTGACTTTTATATAGTTTTCTAGTTAAAATATAGCTTATTTTGCTAAAAAACATTCTGAAAATACATCCTATTACGTTCCTAGGCATTTCTAGATTAATAAAATAAAAGTTGTTCCTCCCCCGATAATGCGCAAGAACCAAAAATGTAGTAAAAGATACCTCTTTGACTCGACTCTCAACGCGACCAGCCTTTTCCGGGAGAATACATTCTCGCCCACTCAGACATGCCTAAAATAACCTTCTTCTTTCAGAAATTAATTTTTTACCGGGCATTTATCCGGTGAAACAACGGGGACTAGATTCTGCTCAGAATACGGCGCTGGCTTCAGAACGTGACGATTTATCTGAATTATCGAAATGTTGTAGTTATAAAATTAACGATACCGACGCTTCCCCAGCAATTGCCATAATCTCAAATGCGCCATTGATGAGAATACACTCATCCTCTCGCATCACAATCACTTTCATCGGTGTGATTTTACCCGGGAATTCCCTGCAATGGAAATATACTTAAAAATATAGAAAATACCGAATTTTGGAGGCACTTGTTGTTGGAATTGCAAAATTATCGTATTGTTGCGGGCAGGGCTTCTTCCTGGGGATCTCATTGAGCTCTTCCTTCCACGCCTTCAGCCGGGTCAACAGTTTGGCGCTTCGTCCCATTGACCATTTCCGTTTCTTGGCCGCCAACCGAAGGGATTGGCGCCCACCTACTTCGCCCACCGACTTCTTCACAACCTTTCGTTTCTAAAAGTCGACAATCTAACACGAAATCCGAGTCTTCCTGTTTCTAAACTTTTCCAAAGGTAAAAAAGTACCAACAAAGCTATTAAAACTACCAAAATATAAATAAATTTATCGTCCAAAAAAGCTCAATCTGGATTAAAAAGTTTTGTAAATCGTTTTCCACTTAAAATATGCCTTGAGCCTACTAAAAAGTATAAAAGGACTTGCTATGACTTGACTATACATGTCTGCATTGTAAGAGAAGAAATTGGAGGCCCCCGCCGAATTAGTAAAGTAAAGCATAATTAGAAACTTCGATACCTTTGGCGTTTTTGGTTTCTCATCATCATCGTCGAGAATGATGATATCCGGGCCCATTCAAGCGAGAGTATCTGAAAATGGAGAAAGTTATTTCCTAAAAAAACGGAAATAAAGAGAAAATAGAGAGAGAAAAAGAAAGAGAGGAAAGAAAAAAAAGAACCTGGCAAAGAAACGCGGAATCAGAAATGTAGTTTATCGTCATTCAACGAAATCTTCAGCTTCGCTTTCAAAAAAGCGGAATTCCACGGCAATAAAATACATTTATTTACAAAAAGTGTACAATACATAAATTATATCTTTGCAACGAGATCCTCGACAATTTCTTTGCAAGTGGGCCGTTCGGCGCGGTCCTTTTTGCTGCATTGTAGGCCGACGCGGAGCAGGCGCGAGAAAAAGGCTTCGTCAATTTCTGAGATATTTTTATATACTTTTTCTTTATCTCTCAAACCTGCTCCATGTGTCGGTGTTCTTTTGTCGACAAGTTGGTTGAATATTGGCATTGGTTTGTGGTCGTTTTTCTCGTCAATAACCGCGCAATAATCGGCAAGACCGTGTGGTTCTCGGGTGTCGATGTAGGCGCGGAGGCCTAATTTTTAGGATGCCAGTTTTATTTCTTATTTTTGTTGTAATTTACGCTTTTTGCGCTTTTACTTACCAGTTGCCAGCTCCAGTAAAACAACCCCAAAACTATAAACATCCAATTTTGTAGACAAAATCTTCGAGGTAATGAATTCTGGGGGTAGATAGGCCAGTGTTCCCTATAATTCTATTTTTAACCCTTTTCTGTTTGTTTTCAAACCTTTATATGCGAGGCAATAAGCGGGAATTTCTCCTCGGCATCCGCTTCCACTTGCCCATCCCGGCTCAACCCAAAATCGCCCAACTTTGGCTCCAAATGCTTGTCCAGCAGGATATTTGCAGTTTTGACGTCACCGTGGATGATCGGGGTTCGGCCTAAAAACCGTTTTGTAAGAAAAAAGCATTTCCAAACCGATAGTGTGTAGAAAATGCAGGCCCCTGGCCGCTCCCTCGGCAATATCGAGCTTTTGACGCCAGGAAAGCGGCAAAGAGCCTTCCTAATCGTTTTATAGGATTTTCTAGCTTGATTTTGACTTACTCTACATAAAATTCGATCCTCCAGCGATCCATTGGCCATGAATTGATAGACGAGACACGGTTCTGGGCCATCCAACGAAAACGCGTATCTAATTTCCCTTTTGTCAAAACAATTCCCCACTTACAAAGGTAGAATGTTATCGTGACGATATTTTGCAAGCGTTCGTAGCTCTTGTAGGCTTTGGCGGAGGCGCTCTTTTTCAAACTAAATCGAGGTTTTCGCTGTTTAAAACAAAAGAAAACCTGATTTCCACGATCAACACCGGCATGTAGTCTTTTCACCGCAACTTTTGTTTGTTTCCATTCCCCTCGATAAACGACGCCATAGCCCCCTTTTCCGATCATCTGATTCTTCGCAAAATTATCGGTGGCTAACTGAAAATGTGGTTTTTAGAATGGAAACTATAAAACTACCTCCAATTCATGATAAGACACTTGTGGGGTATTCTGAAGGCCAGTGAAAATACGAGCAGAATCGTCCGTTGACGAGCTAAACGTGTTTTTAGGATTTCAAAGCTAGAAAAAAATACCTTGCATGTGTATCAGCAGCTGTGGGCGGTCTGACAGACGAAGAAGAGGGTCCGCCATGTTCAGCGCCAGAATTACGAGATCCCGCTTGGCTCCAGTTCTAAAACTTGGGAGTTAGAAATCTAAAAATTCGCGATTTCTACCTGATGCGGTCTCGTCCCGGATTGTGATGTATTAGCGGCTGATACTCTGGCTGCACTCGATACCCTTCCCTCACCAATACACAACTGCTCCAAGTAGTGATGCTTTGAATTGACTAAATCTTCGTTTTAACTTTTTAAAAACAACAAACCGAGTCCCCTCATCATCTCCATACACCGCACCATCTTTGCGTGTGCGAATACAATGTAGAGATCGAGTATCGAGTATCCTTTACTCGCCCAAATTCGTAGGAGAAGCCATGTTGGCCCATAACCTGTCTTGTCGCTCACCTAAAACCTCGCGGTTTCCGACTGATGCCTTGTTTTGACTTACCGCATATTTCTTACATCCATCCACGTCATTATTAGCGATTCCTGGCATGAATGGAACTAAAATTAGGCTTTTCCAAACGGATTTGTGCCAAAGACCGACCAATCTCGGTCCAAATATCGCCGGAATCGAGCAGTTCACAGATGTCTCTCATCGCCTCGTAGGGCATCTCATGGATCAACGCCGTCTCGTCCATTTTTGTTGATTTATTTGAGTTTATATTGGATTATTTCGGGGAAAATGAATAATTTTTGAAGCGGCGAAATCTGACGAATTTCCTGGCCTAACCGCATGGCTACACAAGGCGCCAATGGACGATGGAAAGCCCGGGACTTCAAAA
This sequence comes from Mesorhabditis spiculigera, assembly GCA_958295435.1. Taxonomy (NCBI): domain Eukaryota; kingdom Metazoa; phylum Nematoda; class Chromadorea; order Rhabditida; family Rhabditidae; genus Mesorhabditis; species Mesorhabditis spiculigera. The sequence goes on along the minus strand of CATQJA010002710.1, from coordinate 4,634,386 downwards.
AGACCTTTAAAATGTAGTATATAAGTACTTTTAATGTATCTAAAATCTGAACGGTTTTTTATTGACGTTTCAAGCGTATCTTATTGTTGTTCATCAAAGTTTTATCGCAATACAAGAAAAATGACGAAGAAAGACCCGAAAATATTGCCCAAAAACTCCAAAAAATATCACAGAAAATGGCTGGGAGGTGGCTGGGAATGGGGGATGCGAGATTTCTTCAGCGTCTAACAACAAAAAAATCCAAAATAGATAAAAACCATAAATAGCACCAAATAAAGGCCGCCAGAAAAAGCAATAAATAACAGAAATAAATGGATTATTTAGTGTTTACAAGAAAAGGGGCAATAGCTAGAGGATCGGTTAATTGTTTCACCATCGATTCGTAGGTGGATTGGGCGCCAGGATGGGTACCTGAAAAAAAGCAAAAATAGAGATGGATACGGTAGAATTGGGTGCGAAATAGCAGCTAGAAAGTGAAAATGACAAACCTGTCAGTGAAGAGTGGATGACTGACTTTCCCAATCCGGATAACCACGTCCAGATTCCTTTCTAAACGTATTGATGATTATTTTTTATAGAAATTTAGGATTTTTTGAGCATAAAAAGTTATTATTTAGGTTATTTAATCGTCATTAAAGTTTGAATTAGTTATGTTAAGATCATAACTGGTTTTTATTTTTCTAGTTACCGTATTTAAAAAATTTAAAACCGCGGAACAGCTAAAAAGACCCACCAGATCAGCATTTCGACAACTTGGCCGATCGGTTTCTTTCATTTCCTCGAAAACCAGTCTCCGGAGAACTACCAAAATCTGGAAATCGCTATCCAACTCTCTGATTTCTGGCCTTACCGTATCCTGATCGATCCATCTAGTAGACACCACCTCAATCCCACAATTCCATTCGACACCTGCCGACGGGGTTAAGGGTTCTGAAATAGATGCTACGATTTCTTTAACAGACAATTTTTTACCTGTCTTTTCGATCAAAAATACAGAGGGTGGATAGATGAGAGAATCGAGCGATTGTTTCGCGTCGATTGAGAGACCCGGGCCTCCATTGTCTTTCGACGATTTCAATTTCTCCAGGTGGATACGGTAGATCGGGTTGGCACGGCGGGTCTGAATTTTTCATTTAAAGGGTTTCTGAGGGGAATCGTACAGTAGCGCACATCTGAGTTCTAGAGCGTACTCTTGCGTACTACCACGTACTTTAATTTACCGCAGTGTACTGCTGCGTACTAATGCGTATTGTTGCGTAGTATCGCGGATTAGAACGTAACGAGACGTACTCCAGCGCCATACCAAGTGATTTAAGTAGCGTACTACAGCGTACAATAACGTATTTTGGCGTATGATAAGGTATTGGTAGCATATTTTAACGTACTACTTCGTACAGTAACGTACTACTGCGTATCGTAGCGTACTATTTTCTACGGTACCTCCCATGCATCCATCATAGACAATCCCTTTCCATCTTGTGATGATAATTGTCGATCAACATGTATGAGAAGAGATCCCTTTTCCCGAGAACTAACACCACATGGTTGACCCGTAAGGACAGTCAGACGGTGTTCCGCATCCTAAAATATGCAAATTTTATTAGAATTACATGTCATAATAGGTTGGCATACTTACAACGCCTAATCTATTGTTATTGGCCAAAGTTATTTAGCGTAATCTATTACATTTTTGCCCGTAATTCCATAGCGTAATCGAATTTTTTGTGACTGGGATCGTGCCTAACACATTAATATTTTTTTGTGTCGTAATTTAGCTAAACTTTCGCGGAGTTTCGTGTCGTAATCGATGTTTTGATACCCCAATTCCTATTTACCTGTATAAAAGCAGCGGTGGGCGCAGGATAGATATTGGCAGCAAGGGGAAGGGCCCTGGATAATAGAGTGCAGATAGAAACGTTAGAATACGGAGTATAAACCTGTGGTATTTCCTCTCAAACATATACATGGCATTGATATCTGTGGAGAAATGGGTGATATTCGCCTCATCCTCATTCCCAATATCTGCCCTCAGCCGGAGGAAGATATTCGTGTGGTCGGCTGCCTGGGGGAGCAGCTCTACCTACAAAAAATTGAATTTAGAGTTTGTAGCCCAGGATTTGGGTGCTCAAAACTATAAAGTGGATGTCAGAAGGAGGAATAAAAAGGTTAAAATTATTTTTGCACACAAAAAATTGAACACTGGCCAAAAAAGCGGATTTTTGACTGAAAAATCATAAATGGAGTTCGTAATTTGCGATTTTAAAATTTTAAAAGGCTGGACAATGTTAAAAAGCTTTAAGAGAGCGATGACTGTATTAAAAATTGAGAAAAACAGTTTTTCAGCTTACTTCGAGCATATTTTGATGGTCGTTCGTCTGGTGGTAGAGGCGGATTGCCTAAAAAGCGTTTTTACGAATTTCTAGCGTTGCAAAAAATTCCTGACAAGGGAACCTCACGCGGACAGGGTGGAATTTCGAAAAACGCTCGCGGCTACCCCTAGGTAATCGACCATTGCGATCACGATGCGCGTGTCAGATTTTTCTGAATGCACCTGTGGACAGAGATACAGCACTTCCGGAAAATGCTGATTTGCATGCGAAAAATTAGCATCGAGGGATGGTTTATTAGGCTCTCCCATCACTATGGAATCACTGCGAAAATTGATGAAACCCCCATACTTTACCCAGGATAATCCCTTGTTCTTTTGAATTTTTTTTTTTCGAAAAAAATAGTCCCGACATCGATGCGGACGGCCATGCATCCTTTGGCACGCCAGAGAACAAAAATTTTTGGCTGTTTTTAAGAATCGTTGTCTGATCGACTGCACCAGAAAATCCACTGGCTCGTGCAAAAATCGACATCTAAAGATTTGGGTTTGATCCATTAACTGGTCTGGACTTGTGCCAAAATGCAAAAAGCAAAATAAAAAATCGTGAGGGGATCCGAACCCTCGTCAGTATCCTATCAAGCAAGTTGCTTACCACTCGACCATTCAACTGGTGATTCCATAGTGATGGGAGAGCCTAATAAACCATCCCTCGATGCTAATTTTTCGCATGCAAATCAGCATTTTCCGGAAGTGCTGTATCTCTGTCCACAGGTGCATTCAGAAAAATCTGACACGCGCATCGTGATCGCAATGGTCGATTACCTAGGGGTAGCCGCGAGCGTTTTTCGAAATTCCACCCTGTCCGCGTGAGGTTCCCTTGTGAGCCTTCTGAATCCTTATAAAAGCCATCTGGCTGCCAGACTACAAAATACACAAACTTACAGCGGTGACATTGGTTAACTGATTGCCATAGAAGAGAACGAAACGAGTCTCCACGGGCCCATCCACAATATCCAGCACTATTTGGAGGGATAGGGGCTGAAATCGAGGGTTCGTAGCTTGTAGTTGATAGCCCGTCTCAGTAGTTTAAACTGTGTAGTCTGCAGTTTACCCAAAAATAGCTAAAAAGATAACTTACCTCCTGTTTATCGGACCCCTCAATAACATACGCCCCGGCTCGATCGTTATACGTCACAAAATCAACCAATAATGGCAGGGAGGAGGCATTAAAGGCATTGTGAAGCTGAAATCGGTGATGCTTAATTCATATCACTGCAGATCAGGCCTCAAAATTTCTTAAAAATCAAATTTTTAAAGGCTTTGTTCTGATTTTTAACGTTATTTTTTGGATTTTTGCCCCTCGATCCTTAGCAATTGGTTTCCATGTCTGTTCTGAAAGCTGAATTCTCTAAAATGACTGGCAGTTAGTAAAAATTTAAAATTTATTTGGTCTATATCCTTCAGTCCCCCTTTAAAAGCCTTCATTACCTGTAAAAATTCGGCAAATTCCGCTTTGACGGTCCCATTTTTCGATTGGAACGATTGGGACTCGAATTTCTGGGCGGCTGGCCATTCGGGGAGTGGTGATCTGAAAAAATATCGGTTGTTTTAAAGGTAGTCCGCCAGGAAGATAATTTTTAGAAACGTAATTAAAATCAAAAACATATTAACACAGGTTGCCACGAAAAAATCTCAAAAATCGTAAACTATAAAAAACCAAATTTCATTTATTAAAAAAAATACTATGTATGAGTCATTTTCCGTTTCCTGCCATACCTCTTACTGTAGAGAGTAGCTTGTTGTCTCTCGGAATCGGCTTCAATCCGGAAATCGGTCACTCCAAACGGCGTCAATCTCTCGAAAAATGTCAGCTGAATTTTGTTCTTTTTATCGATTTTCTGCTCTAAATACCTCATATTCGGTTTGATTCCCCTTTTGTCCACCAAATCTCGGTGAGATTTGAGAGGGAATTTTCTCGCCGTTTCGGCCGGTGACTCCTACCTGAAAATTAGTTGTTTTAAAGGGACCGGGAAGCCTAATTTGCTATGGATTTTGGTACCCCGCCGTTCGCATCGTGTAAGCCACGCAGGCCACTTATCCGATTACGCCATGAAATCCTTACATTCAGGGAATCGACCAAAAACGTGATTTGCCTCGGTTCATCGTCTGGCAGTGGGTTGAAAATCGAGAGCGTTTTTCTGCAATAGGAAAGTTTTGTAAAAGAACTATAAAAACTTAAATTAATTAAATTAGTTATAAAAATAAGTATTTATTGAATTTCAAAGATTTCCCTTTTAATTCGGTATAAAGGCACTTGTAAGTGAAAATGCTATCTTTCTCCAATTTCGAAAATCCTCAAAAACCCAGCAAAGTTTCTGCCAATCTGTGTGTAAGAAGCCAATCCATTCTGGCCTCCCAGTCCCTTTAAAATCAAAGTTTGGCCTTCAGAGGATACTCCGACCACCAGCACATTGTATAAACAAATCCCTACTTTTCCGCCCCAATACTGAATACATCCATGGCTGGCATTAACAGATCGTCATCGGTTGTATGGCGGATCGCCTGGAGTAAAACGGTACGGTAAACGATTACGATAGGAAATTACCGATTTCACATTGGATTCTTCATTTTTATGAAGGGAGGCTATTAGCTTCCGCTGTTCTGAGACGATCGATTGGGAGGCATTTCGGAGTCTGAAAGAAGAGGAATTAGAGTGAGGAGAGAGTGAGAGTGAGAGAGAGAGAGTGAGAGAGAGTGAGAGAGAGTGAGAGAGAGAGAGAGAAAGAACGAGAGAGAGAGAGGGAGAGAGAGAGAGAGAGAGAGAGAGAGAGAGAGAGAGAGAGAGAGAGAGCGCGAGAGGTGTGAGAGAAAGGGTGAGAGTCAGGGAGAGAGATAGAGAGAGAAAGAAAGGAAATTCCGATACCTCATTAAATAATCATCCATTACATGCGGTTTACTCGTCCCTGTAATTCCATCGTGGTGTTGGAATAGTGCCAGATTCCTGAAAATGTGGTATTCTCTCTCCCTCTCTTGCTCTCTCTCTCTCTCTGTCTCTCTCTCTCTCTCTCTCACTCCCTCGATACCTCCGATGTGTCTGTAGATGATCGAGTCGGCTATTATCTCCTCCAATAACTTTCAATAGATCGAGGGAGCGGAGCTGGCCCTGGAAAAATTTAGAAAGATGGAAAAACTGGTCTAAAAATACCATCAAAATCCTCTCGGTCCTTTTGTGATGTGGTCGATGGGTGAAGTAGCCGGTCCACCATTTATTGTCACTTTGCGGGCGTTCTAAAAAATGTTTTTGCGATGCATTTCGGTTATTTGCATGCCATATTGCTCAAAAACCAAACTCTACAGCTTCTACCCTACAGAATTTTTTTTAAACGAGTACCAGGGTTGAAAAGCCGCTTCGCGACTTTTCAACCCTGGCCCCTCTGATCCCATCATTTTCTGCACTTTGCATAATTCTCGCGGTTTTTGATGACAAAAAATGAGAAACGCTACCTCTCTTCCCCTTTATATAGGCCACCACAACTTCCGGCGTATGCTAATTGTTTCCTAACAAAGAGGGTCCTGGATTTTTCAACAAAAACTTATTTTTAACGTCGAAAACAGCTAGTTTTTGAAAATTTTGTTAGTGTGCAGTCATCCCAAGGCCATTACGCACCTAATGACGTATCATACATACCCCTAACTACCCCCCTAATTGAGATACTACTGGAACACGCTGACGGAAGTTGCATGCAAAGTGGCACACACACACACACAGACACTATTTTTTTTATATTTTTAAACGAGTATTTCAGGCTTCTGGCTGGCAGAAGGCCCAAAAAAAACTCGAAAAAAATTAAATTTCCTCGATCTAAAATTTTCAAGGATAAATTTGGACTTTCTGCGTGCCAGTAAGCTTAACATAACCGGTTTTAAAATTCTAGGCAATCTACTGCTTTTTACCGACCTAAATACGGAAAGAAATCGCCAGTTAGTGTCGGCAATTTCTCCTCCTTATTTAGCGAATTGAAGTATTCGGTTACTGTAGAGAAATGCACCTGGAAAGGAGGGAGAAATTGTTATAATCTAAAAAATCACCTTAATACCGTAATCCCCCTGATTGATGATATCAATGAGGGTTCCCCAGGATTTAGCAACAACATCCCAATCTCTTTTATCTGGTAGGTAGAAATCATCACCGATTGGCATTAGAATCTGGAAAAACAGGGAATTTCTCTCTCTCTATCTCTCTCTCTCTCTCCCTCTCTCTCTCTCTCTCTCCTACCTGATCCAATGCATAGACATCTCTAGTAATTCGCCATTGTTGCACCAGTTGATCGGCGCTAAAAAGCCGATTTTTATTTTTATTAAAGGTACATTTTATACATTTTTATTTATGCATACATTTTGTTAAAGGTATAGCTCTTTGACTTACTATTTCTTCATAGCCCCAGCCACCCCAAGATGACGATCAATCCCTCCAGGACACGCATAATAGGAGACGGAAGGTCCCACCTGGCCCTGGCAACAGATCTGGAAGGTGTACGTTGCACAACTTGGCCGTTAGGCGCGTTAAAGTCTATACTGACAGCCAGGCAAGCAAAATCAACTAAAAACAAACCGATTCATCGGGTCCACAGGCATTCCTTGTAGTGTAGTAGAGGTAGGGGAGTGTATGGACAGTGGGGGCATCCATTATCTGTCCCCCTCCTCCCCATGGTTGTATCCATTTCCATTGTAAATGATGCTCTTTTCGTAGTTTGTCTTTCAGGGCATCATTTAGACGACCGACTACCATATTGTCGATTCCTGGAAAGAAATTGCTATTTTTAGCTTTTTCTCGCTCGAAAGCAAGTTTAAAACTGGATTTAAAAAACCAAAAATTCATTTAGAACCGACCAGAAAGTCGATTAAGAAGTGGCATCATTAAGCCATGGCCAAACGGATCGACTGACCTGAAAAAAGAGCACAAAATGAAGGATTTCGGAATCGTACACGCTATGTAATTCACGCACTGCTATTTCCAGACCTTTTAAGCTCATTTTTAAGTAAACTGTACGCCAGGCAGCAAAATACAACATCGATATTCGCCAGTGTCTACCGAAAAAACTTACCAGCTGGTAACGGGCGTAACATTGAGTAGTTTATGGATAAATGACTGTCCCTCGACCATATTATCGATTGTTGAGTGGAAATGAGGGGTGGCTTCGTCTGAAAATATATTAGTTTGAATTTTGGACGTCAAAAATGCCCACAAAATACAAATAACGAACCCGTCATCACCCATCCGCCACCACACAACTCGATACGACCCTCGGCGAGCAGGCTGAAATTGGTTTGGTAGAAAATTCAGGACTGCAGAATGAAAACTTTTTAGCTCGGCTACAAACTACAAAAATTAAAAAATGCTCAAATTCAGCATTTTTTGCAAAAATCCTCGTTTTCTTTGCTTTGTTTTGGGGGTTTTGTAGTTTGACTTTACTTTTATGGCTTTTTAAAGGGACAGAAAATATGTATTTAAAATTTCTAGCGGGGCTACAAACTACAAAAGAGGTAAAATTAAGCTACAAATTAACGTAATTTCTCGCCGAAATTCACCCTTTCTAGGTCAAAATACGTTGGAAAAGCTTTTTGGCGCTTTTAAAAGCTCTAGCACGGAAAGAATAATACGTTTTAGATAGGCTACAAACTACAAAATGCCAAAAGAGTCGGAATGAGGGTATTTAATAGCCGAAATCCGCTTTTTGGAGGCCAAAGTTACCTGGTAAAGTTGTCCTTATGCTGTTGAGAAGCATCAATCCACCATCTCTCGAGAAAAGACATTTCAGACCAGATAAAACGAAGAGAAGCATGACGAGACAATCCCTCGACTGCACCTTCGAGGATTGAACGCACTTTCTCGCGGTAGTATTCCTCAAATGTACGCAGCCAGCCTACAAAAGAGCATCATTTACCGATTAAACGTCGGAGTGGATGGCAACTAAAGCGTCAAGAAGTTTATAAACTTTAGAAGGGTCTTGTACTCGAAAAGTCCTAAAATTTAACGATTTTTTCACGAAAAATCCGTATTTTTTGATACAAAACTCGGAAAAATGCTCCATTGGCTCGGAAAATTGAGCTAAACTACTAAAACTAACATTTTAAAACATATAAAACCATTATCTAGTTGTTAATGACACTATTTGTGGTCATTTATAAACGTTAAAGTACCTGAGATACCGGAATGAGTTTTTTTTTGGTAAAAAACCCCCGAAATTATCGATTTGTCGAATTATGAGCCTTCTTAAGGCAAAAGTGGCAAAATTCCCCAATTTCTCAGAAAACCTAGCTTCACTAAAAAAGTTAAACGTTTAAAACTCTAAAAACGCCTACCAGGATCAATATGTGAGTGTAGAAGTAGATGGACGGTGAAGGGCTTTTGGAGGATCGTTTCCCTCCTGCCATGCGTTGATAAATTATGCCCATTTACCTAGAGAAACTTTGTAAACACTTTTAATGCACGAAATCCATACCCATATATCAGATTTTGACAACTTCAGCTCCTTGAAGAGATTTGGATCATCTTTTTCTTGGGTTTCTGCTTCGATTTGCCCTTTTTCTTCTTTTTCGGGTTCCTTTTTCTGTTCTTCCAGCATTGCTATATCCTTTTCCTCTTCTTCTTCCTCTTTTTCATCTCCAATTCCATCATCTATCACTTCTTCGACGATTTTTCTGGGCCCAGAATTACCATTTACGGGCTGGATCCGCTTAAAAATCGTTGAAAAGTTGATTTTAGACTTTCTAAAACGGTTTTTTCTCAAAACGTACCCGATTATAAATAGACTTAGTCCTGGGTTGTTGTTGAGTATTATTGCGTAGTTGAGAATAGAGTACTATCAATAGAAATAGAACCAAGATAAGCAGGGGAAAATTTGTGGGGGAACGGGACGGGCGCACGCTGGATAACCATCGCATCTGAAGCATTTTTCGAAATTATTTTGAGAGATCAGGGCAAACTGGCAGAGATTCTTATGGAAATGGGTAACCTGGATGCAAGAAAAGATCAAGGCAAACTAGCAGAGATTCTTTGAAAAATTACATTTTCCACACGCGCTAAAAACGAAGTATTTTTAATCTTTGGCACTGAAAAAAAATCGATATATCTCTTTAGAAAACTGGAAAAACTGGATAACATACTAAAAAACGGCCAACCAAACGGGGCCGATGGCGCTCCGTAAAATCCACGAAAATGGGTAATTTTTTAGAAAAAGAAGAAGAAGAAGAAGAAGAAGCTAACGCCCGATTTGCCATGGATACAGAAAAAGGGCGACCTCGGCGCCGTGTTTTTCAATCTCTTCCCTAGATTCTTTGAAAAAATGGCTGTGAATTTGGGAATATTCGAGGTCTATTTTAATAATTGCTTTTCAAAAAAACGATTAACTATTGAATTTTGAAAGATTTTGCTTAGTTTGTTGACAATTTCCGATCGTTATCAATTAATTTAGGCTTGAAAATAACCCAAGACTCATAAAAAAGCTAAAAATCGTTATTTATGTCCAATTTAATTTTAATTTAATTTATTTGCGCAGCGAGTAACAATTATAGCCAGTTTTTGACAAGATAAACCGATTAAAATTGCGCCCATTTTATCAATTTAGATACTTTTCGCTCTTTAGAATCGATAATCCTACTATATATAAAAAAATAGTGTTTGTGTGTGTGTGTGTGTGCCACTTTGCATCCACTTCCGTCTGTCTGTCCGGAGGATATCTCAAGAGGCGAGGGGTGATAAGCTACGTATGATACGTCATTAGGTGCGTAAGGGTCTAGGGATGACTGCGCACATATCAGATTTTTAAAAATTAGCCATTTTCGCTATTAAATTTAGGTTTTTGTAAAAACCTCTTTGTTAGGAATAATTAGCATAGACCGGAAGTGGGCCGTCGCCTATATAAAGAGGCAGAAAGGGTTGTTTTTCATTTTTTGTCTTCTGAATCGAGGACAATTATGCAAAGGGTCGAATAGTATGGGGTCCGAGACGGGGCCAGGGTTGAAAAGTCGCGAAGCGGCTTTACAACCATGGTATGTTTTAAAACTCGAAAAAAGCTCCAAACTAGTATTTGAGCCCGTTTTTAGCTATCCGTTTCAAATTCCAGCCGATAAATCGTTGCAAAATAGTGCTCGTGTGCTTCTGATCGTTGCTGCGGGATCATGCTCTTCCCCCCTCGCCCTCCCCATACCCCCGATTTGCCACAACGAAAAGCCCCCCATCCCAGGCGAGTGCCCGGAAATACTCTCACACACTCAATGACACACACCACACATCGATTGTGACCATTATATATTGGAATGGATGGCCGTGAGAGGAAGAGTAGATGAGCATCAAATACAGATTAGAAAGGTCTTCCGCACAATATCCCACGTTTTCGTGCAAAAACTGACGCAAAATTTCCTGGTAAGCTGGATGCCCGGAAATCACGGAAGTCAACGTAAAAATTAATAAATCCCGGAAATCCAGAATGATAACGTCCACCGCCAGCCAGTAGGTTTATTTAGCCGTTTTTTCAAATTTATAATTAAGTAAATATTTATTTTTCGAGGGCAGGGCTGTGCAAAACCGAGGAAAATTCAAGTTTCTCCGTTGGTTGGCCGGAAAAAGGCTTGCAAAACACGGGAAGTGATTTTTTTAGTACATTGCTGTGTAAATTTCATGAATCCTCTATTTTTTTACCAAAATAAAAAACACCTACTACTCTCTATTTTGTTTCAAGGTTCCAGAAAAGACTATAATTTAGTTTTACTCTTATCGAATAGCTAGTTTTTGAAGTTGTATTTTATGATAGTTAAAAATGAAATTAAAAGTACAAAAATAAGCATCCGAGGAACTTGATTGTTACTTTCAACAATTCAGCTTTTTACAGCTTGTTAGAATTCTTGAAAAGCCTGCAGTCTTCAAAAGAGACGTCAAAGTCCTAAAAATTACGTTTTTTCAGATTTGCGCTTCTAATGGGAAGCTTTTAGAGGCCAAAAAAAACCCCGAAATGATGAAAATGAAAGCGCTACGATCGAAAGAAGATGTTCACATTCCCATTCGGCGAAAATGGTCAATTCCTATAGAAGGAATAGAAGGGGCCTTTGACGGGGCAAAAACCATACAGGGGGTAGGCGAGGGGGGGTTTGTCCAGCTGTGGAGAAGAGCGAAGGGAGGGGCTAATAGAATAGAATAGATGATACAATTCCTCTCTATACAAATCCATAATCCACAGCCCAGGGGTCGAATAATGTTACGAATATCACGCAAAACCCTTTTTTACGTCAAAAACTACACCAGGAATTGAATGTTATACTTTTTATCCTGAGCCTTAGCAAATTTAAACCCATTGCGTTTTTCTATGGGTTTTATTAATGATTTTAAGCTGAGAAATCGTCTAAACGAGACTATTAAACGTTATTATCGGCCTGATTTTTAGCCTATAATCGATTAGTTACAGAAAATAAGCCTTTTCAAAGCTTTCATAACCTATTTACCAGCCAGAAATACGTTTTTAAAAATAGTAGCGTAAATATTAATATTTCTTCGAATAAATCGAACCCAAAACGGAGAAATCTGCTGAAAAGTGCGTTGAATGGTGACGAATGGTATTTGAGAAGAAGTGTTGGCATAGGCCATTCCTTATCTCGTTTTCTATCCATAAACCAGCAGAAAGAGAAGAACGAGAGGCCATACGAATTGGATATACCATTTTGTCATATTGAACGCTTACATCAAAAAGTCACTGGTAAAAAAGCATAGAATTAGCTTGATTAGGCCATTATTTTCATTTTTATCGCATTAAAAGCTGTTTTTTTCTATCTATTCTTATAGCGCCACGCTTTAAAAGATACATTAACAACCAACAGGATAAAAATTCGCGATTTTCCGGAAAAAGCCGCTCAGCACTCATGGCCAATTGGTAAAGCTCTCGCTTCCCACCCACGCGACCCGGGTTCGACCCCCGCCCGGCGCGAAGCTTTTTGCTTTTTGCCGAATAAAAAGTAGATTCTCGCCTATCGGGTTAAGCGGTAATAATTATTTTCCTCGTTTTTGTAGAGATTTTTACCAATAAAAGCGCCGGTTTTCTGAAAAATCGTTATAATTTTTTCATAGAAAGTGGTGTTCTATATAAAGTAGTAATTTGAAGGAATGGAAGTTAGAACGTGAGAAAAACAGCTCTATTTCCCCAGATACATCAATGCAGACAACTCTCAATAAATTCGCCCGGCTGGCCGAGTGGAAGCCAATTTTATGATGTGACACACACCCACACACAGACACACAGATTGCAATGGCTATTTCGAGCTCTCTTTTTGGCTATTTCGCTACTATCCATTGGATCTATCTGTTTCGGCTTTATTCTGTGTATTTTGGAGGCTCAACTTTCGCACTAAAATCTTTCTTACCGGGCAGTTTATCATCAGTGATTAATTAATTGGCAGAATCTCATGGAAAAGCTCGAGAAAATGAGAGAGAGAGAGAGAGAGAGAGAGAGAGAGAGAGAGAGAGAGAGAGAGAGAGGAAGAGAGCGCGAGGAAGAGAGAGAGAGAGAGAGAGAGAGAGAGAGAGAGAGAGAGAGAGAGAGAGAGAGAGTAAACGAGGAAAAAACCCTGTGCAAATGGAGTAAAATTATTGGCGAGGAGCTTTGAGATATTAGAAGAAATTCACGGATAAAAAATAAATCTCGGGCTAATAAAAGTTGAAGAAATAGAAGGGGAAAAGACAAATTAATAAAGTCTAATCAAGCTGTCCAATGGGGGCATTTTTGAGCCAGATGTCGTGGAGGAAGATGTACAGACGCTCCGAGACAGAGACCTGAACAGAAAAATTCAAATATCTCTTTTTCACTGGCTATCCCTCTCTCTCTCTCTCTCTCTCTTTCTCTCTCTCTCTCCCTCCCCTACCTTATATGGTGTGGGATTGAGCTGTCTCTTGTGATCATTCCTTAGATGTTCCAACTCCTTTTGAACATGCTCCTAAAGGAAAACTTGAGAGTAAACATTTGCGGTAGAATAAAAGCTATAGATTCTGCCACAACGCGACATGTAACGCACACGTTTCCATTACGTAATCGATTATGACATGTTAATACATACGTAAATTGCGTGCGCGTTGCGTATCGTGTCGCGGCAGAATTAATAAGTACGACTTGCCGGTTCCTTTAAAACCAGTCTAAAAATAGCAACAAACCTTAACCAGCTGCAATGTAGGCAACTTTTGCTGTATTTTCCCATCAGCCCAAAAGACGTGGTGAAGAGGTTCGACACGAGACGGAAGTACCATCGCTCGTTTGCTTTCCTGAAGAAATTGTCATTTTTGAGAAATATCACTTTTTATTGATTTTTCCATTCTAATGTTAATTTTCCCTGATACATGTTAATTAAATTAGTTATTAAAAGATAAAGCTATACGCTGTAAAATCTTAAAAAAACCCACTTCAAAAGGATGCCTGCATTGCATTTGTTTGTTGACTTCCGGTGCGGCTTCATCGAACAGCTGGAGGATATCCAGGATCGCGTACCCGGCCTTACCGTATACCCTGAAAAAAGCTGGGTTTGAACTTGTTAACAAAAATGAAGGCTAAAACGTCTTTCAAAAGTTTCCAAAAGTTTGACACCTCTGGTTTTAAACTTTTTATCATTTTGAAGCGTTGATTTGTTAACGGCGCCTATGATTACCGTAAAAATTTAACAAGACAGAAATTTTCTCTTATTTATACCGAAAATTGAGGCTAAAAAGTAAAACAAAATAACTTTTGTGCGAATTTCCAGTTTGAAAAATTTGGAATTTGGCCAATTTTCGATTTTGTTGCATTGGTAATGATTATTGGAATACAGTTCGCTTAATTATCGATTAAATACAGAAATTTAAGCAAAAAAAAAATCACGATTCTAGTCAGAAAAGCCTAAAAAACGCTCGATCCGCCCACCTATAAGCCATTTTCCGGCCAGGAATCGATATTTTGGCGACTTCCTGTGATAGCTTGATCTTCGCCGCATTTCCCACAGTTACCAACTGAAGGTATGAATGATTGTATCAATTTCGATCGATACCTTATAAACACACCCCAATGCGGGTTGTTTCTGACAAGTAACAAGATGTGTCCCCACTCCAAATGAATCTATTTCATGTTTTTGTTCATTTAGAGAGAGAATTGTCTCTTCGTTGATATCATTTGAAGCCACGATAGTCATGGTGGAGAGGAAGGAGAGCGTTGATTCGTCACTGAAAATCGATCCATAACTGGGCTGGATTTTGCTGAAGTTTTGAAAATGGCCCTTGCTTTTGTGAAATTGGGCTATTTGTGTGGCAGTTTAGCGTTTCAGGCGTTTAACGTTGGCCGAAACCTATTTTAAAGAACCAAGGCATAAACACGTTGTCTGGTTGTCAGATTGGCGAAAGAAGCTCGAAAATAACATTTTCTATTTTCTACACTTCGCGAATTTTCGTAAAATTGGGCTATCTGGATGGCAGTTTCGAGTTGAAAATGGATTAGTTTCCCTTTGAAAGTTAGTTATACGAAGCCTGGACGCCATAAATGGGATGGCTGGCTGTCAGATAGGTGATAAATCGTCAAAAATTGCTCTATATATCTTGCGAATTAGCAATTTTCCCTATAAATGGCTTGTTTTTTGGTGCCATTGAAGCCATATTTCTAGCTATATAAATAGACTTACAGTGCAGCGACAGCCTTAAGTCGTTGTCTAACTTCCTTTGATAGATATGACAAATCTCCAGAATCAATTCGACATCCAATTGGGGTATATCCACATTCATTCAATGCCATACATACCGCCACGAAATTCACCACGCCTGACCTGCAAATTTAAACTGTTTAAAAAATCTCCAAAAAATTGAATTTTTGCGATTTCACTGATTTTAAAGGGGCCGGCAAGGCATAGCTGTGGTATCAGGTATCCACGACGCGGCACACAACGGACGCCAGGATTTCTATGGCGTAATCGATTACGAGATATTTACGGCCGCACGGCCTTTCATTGCGTAATGGAATACGACATCTTTATGCTGGCTAAGCGACACGTTCGCGCTGCGTGTCGACCCACCTCAACACATCATAAGTATCGATGAGGGCGAGGAATGATTGTGGAAATGAGATGGCATAAGCCACAAATGCACACAGCTCTCCTTCACTTAATTCACTTCCCGAGACACCCCACGACAGCTGAAAAATGGCGGATAGATTACTGGGTTCTTTGGCATTATCGAGGGGGTGAGTTTTTTGTATCAGCTAGAAATGTCTAGTAACTCGATAGTAAGTATTTTAATAAAATATGACTATGTTTCGACTAGAAAAACTGCTAGAAACTCGCCAAAATTTTGACATTTTGTGAAAAATCGATATCCTGCATGTTTTACGTTGAGGAAGAGTAAAAACTCTTTAAAAACACTATCTAGCTTTGAAAAATCGGATTCTTTGTAAAACGGTGCCCTCTCCCCCTGATAATGCGAAATAACCGATAATAGATAACAGTTCTCTCTCTGTCTCTCTCTCTCTCACTCTCTCGCTCTCTCTGCCCACCTTTTCCATGATAATGTCCCTCTTCTTGACGGCCAATTCATACAAATCCACCGTATCCCCATTTTTCGCGGTCAATTCCCGGACTCGAAGATCGGAGGCCTGAAATTGCGGTTTTGAAACTTTCGCAAATTAGGAAATACTAAGTTCAGCAATTTAAATTAAATTAAATAATAGAAAATATATCTATCAATTTTTTACTAATTTAAAAACAGTCTAAAACCCCAAACCTGCGAGAACGCCGAGATGAAAGAATGTGCTTGCGTCCCTTTCACCGGAATTCCGAACAATTTCCCCGCCAAAACATTTGAGGTCCCGTCAAATCCTGGAAAAAATTGGATGTTAGAAAATCCCTAAAAATTGGCCTAGGAGCTCTAAAATTACCAGAAATTGACGAACCTCCAATATAGCAATACTTCGAAGCAGCCAAGCCACCATTTGGCCCTTGGGCACGACGGAGGCCGAATTCGAGCAGGTTGATCTTTGGACCGGCTGCCTGGAAATTGTTGTTGCCTACAGTTGTAGTCTGTAATTTGTAGTTTACAAAATTTTTAGGGAAAGCAGCAGACTTCTCCCGATTTCGTATGGATTTTTCCGCTACGCGACACGAAGGGAGAGACGCAACGGTCTGTCGTTTCGTGTCGCGCGCGGAAAAATAGTCTAGTTTTTTTCGAAGAGGAACCTATTGCTAAGCTGATTTTACCATTGTTTAACGTCAAAACTAGTACAAAATATGAAAAATACAAAAATATGGATTTTCGATAATAAATCCTCAATTTTCCGGTACAAAATTTCAAAATTTTTCCGATTTTCAAGCATTTTAAAACTTTCTTTACAGGTTTTTTCCAGTGAAAATATCGCTTAAAAATTATACTTTGTATTTTGTACTATTCCTAGAGCGAGAAACTTCACAATTCTATCAAAAATCCAAAACATTACGATTTTCAACCAAAATTTCAGATTTTGCCCTAATTTTAACGTTTTTAAAATTGTTTCCCACTTGGAATTAGCGAAAAAGATTCTTAAAAAGTGCTTACCAATCGGAACCGGGCGGCATTGGTGGCAACAAGTGAAGAATAATTGACAAGATTGAGTAGAGTAGTCTCTAATAACTGACAAATAGCCAATGGACCAGAGACTGATAGAAGAGGAATCTTTGGGAAGACGAGAGATCCCTCTTTCACAGCATGGATTGTCAGGGAAGAACAGTCCAATGCCTCCAAATAGTCGAAGAATGATGGCTCGGCATGGGGCAGAAGGGTACGGATGTACGAGATGTCTGGAAACGCATATCGAAAACATACGAAATTTTGTTGAATTCCTATTTCTAAAAAATTACTTTGAAGCTAAAATTTCAATTTTTGAAATTTTTGAAATTTCGAAAAATAAAATTTACATTCAGGTTTTTAATCTTTAATCCATAGTTAATTAGCGTTAATCCTTTAAAAATGATGGCTATTGAATCTCCTTTTTTCCTACATTTTTAGCGTAGAAAAAGTGGTTTTTAGCCTAAAATTCGAAAAACCAGACCAATTCTAGAAAATTCAACATTTCTATTAGACTTTAAATCTCGTCAAAATATCATTTAAAAGCCGTATAAAATACTTTTAATTGCAAAAAGCGTATTTAGACAAAAGAAATCCACCCACCTGATTCGGAGAATCGGAAACTCTCAACAAATCGAAGGCAATCCTCGAGACCGGCGAATATCGTGAATTCACCCTGAATTTTTACAATATTTTTATTTCCTTAGCAAACCCACGTGAAAAGGGTTCTTTCTAAAGAACAGATCAAAGACAGCCGGTTCATCCTGAATCTTCGATTTCCAATAGCTGTATGTCATGGATATTTGATAGAAATCGGTGAGGAGGGGTTGTACGAGACTGTCCTGGCCATTTACATGAAGCCCATTTTTGTCGCCATCTGAGTCCACGGACATCACTAAAATACGGCATTAGATAGTCCAGTTTTAACTAAAATTATTCTTAAAGCTTTTCGATCAAAATATTATTAAAATTCAGGGCTTGAATAGCTCAAAAATCGACTTGCCAAATTAGTTTTATCTGTTTAGCTCCCGACAAATCGCTTCTGAAGTCATTTTAGACGAATCACGCGTAAAATTCTAGGGCTCAAAAACCAACAAAATGCGTTCAAAATTAGTTCTACCACTAAAAATAACCGTCAGGTTAATTGGGCCAAATTGAGCGTAAAATTTGAGCTTAAACGGTCAAAAAACGCGTTAGAAATCCGCTTTAAAGAAATAAAATAGTTTCTAAAGGCATTTACCTAACTTTCCCGGAAAATCTGCGCCTAAAAAATAAAATCCTTTAAAATTCAGTTCCATCCCCCATAAATAACTACGAAAACTGACTCGGCTAAATTTCGCGTAAAACTCGCGCTTCTAAAGGCAAAACATGCTCTATAATAGCGCTCAAAAGATCAATAAAAATGGATAGAAATCTGTTGATTCAACCCGAAGGAGACTGAGTGAGAGTTGTTTACAAGTCTGGACGGCGTTTCTTAGAAAGAGTGAGAGAGAGACAAGGTTGATGGATTGATTGTTTCGAAGAGAACTGGGAGGAGAAGCAGAAGAGGAAAAGCAGAAGAGAAGAAGCACTACATCCCCATCCACTCCATTACACGGCGTAATCTATTCTGGAGCGCGGGCTCATTCTCGAAAATAAAAGTAATTCCCACGACTTCATACTTGAAAATCGCTAAAACTTTACATTTTTTAGCTAATTTTAGGATAGAAATGAAGTTAATGGTTTCTATATAAATTCTAAAAGCAAAAACTATCTATATAGAAGGAATTCCGGCTATTTTTGACCGGAAAATCGTTTCCATCTAAAGTTTTTATTTAATTTTTCGATCGAAATGAAGCTAATATCTTATTGAATGTCAAACTTGGATAAAAATTACCTCTTGGATGTAGAAAGGCCATTTTTCAAAGGTTTCAAACCCAAATTCAAATTCGGCTGCGACAGGGGTCAGAGGGCAGAATAATGGAATGTGTCGGGGGATGGGAATGGATAGAGAGAGAGTGATAGAGAGGGAGAGAGCAGAGAGAAACAGACAGATAGCGAATAGGAACGGCTAATCGGATTACACCACGAATTGGGCATATCAATCGAGAGACAGAGAAGGAGAGAGAGAGAGAAAGAGAGAGAGAGACAGCCATCAAACAACAACAATAATATTCGGCATTTCAGTGATGGGGAGGGCAGGACACATTCGATTTGATAGCGCCGGAAGTTGACCTGGAACTTCTCAAAAAAAAAATCCATAAATAAGTGTTTTTGGGTACTGTTCTGCTAGCGGGGGGACTAAAAGTGGCCGATTGTACCTTAGGGTGCCTATAATAATATACACGCTTTTTTATAGTTTCTACGCAATTTTTAAGTACAAAAATGACGCAAAAATGATCGAAATCTTCCAAAAATTTTGAATTTTGCTGAAAAACCCTGGAAAATTACTAAAAAGCCACAATTTCAAATGCTTCTAGTTTAGAAAAAGCCAAGTTTAGAAAGCCTTTTTAGTAATAAAAACGTTCAAAACGCTGGAAAAAGCTATAACAAATAAAAAAACCTTCAGAATTTTGACGTTTTTTTCGCCAGAAATGTCCGGAAAATGGCCAAAACCGTCAAAATCCCCCATTAACGCATCAGAGCCACCAAAACAATCCGTACAACGTATAATCTATAAAGTTTTCAAAACGCGCTTGAGCTTTGTCGCAATAAAAACTGTTTGAAAAAGCTTTAAAAAAAACGGCAAAACCCGTAAAATTTTGAAATTTTTGGCCAGAAACGTAAGGCAGGTCGTAAAAACTGAAAATCCCCACCACCGTTAACGCACCAGCACCACCAAAACAATCCGCTCAACGTATTCTGTATGTTCTCGTATTTTCCATCCTCCACAGACTGATAAAACGTTTATGAACAATGTAAAAGCAAAATCAACAACAAATAAATGACAAATGAATCCGAACAACAAAAATGATCTTTAATTGATGGATGAAGGAGACGCCAGAGCTGCTATCGCCGCATCCGCCTGAAAATACGAATTAATAAAATAAAGAAAACGTAATAATGTAATGTATAATAATAAATAACGCAAATAAAAATACGGACCGCTCTCTTCTTGGTTTGTATGTGGTGAATCTCGGCGGCGTATCGTGCCTGCAGCTCGGTGAATTCTTTCGTCTTGGCGAATAGCTCTTTCTCCAGCCTCAGCGACTCTTCCTTCTTCGCCAATAGCATCTCAGTCTAAAAATTTGATATATTATTGGGCGTCAAATCAAATCAAAAAATGTAACAATTAAATCAACATTAAAATTAAAAGTTAAAATTTACAATGAAATAAAATTTAAAATTATTACAAAATTCAATAAATTTTGAATTTAAATGGCTTTCAAAATTAGATATATTATTCGGCTTATTTTTAAAATGACCGATTTTGGGTTCGTTGGCATTATCGGGGGTCTATAAATCCCGAAATGCCTAGTAACTTAAAAGTAAGAGTTTAATAGTGTTTTTAGCAAAATTCAGCCATATTTTAAGTGGAAAAACAATAAAACAACGTAAGAACAAATTTTTAGATAATAAAATCAACAACTGACCCTCTGATATTCATTGGCTAAGAGGCTTCCCGGCTGTGGCTGCGTAGAAGACGTGGATGATTTTGGAGAGGCGTCCGGCAATCGACCGCCCAACACGGGCTTTGTCTCCACAATTTTTGGCGGCGGGGACGGGATCTAGAAATATAGCATAAATTTGGAAATTGATATAAATCTACCGTTTGTTGTTGCAGAGGGGCTGAGAAGGTGGCCGGTGGATGAGTTGTGACTGTCTAAAATACGAATTTTATGGATATTCATAGAGAAAAAAAGGCGCTTTGCATTACCGGGGGGGGGGGGGGATTTGTCCTTTGGATCCGATTTTTTCGAATATAAATCGAGGAATTGTTTCAAAATTGTTTTGTACTATTATACACTAGGTTCGGAAATAGTAAAATAACATAAATAAATAGAAAATAAACAAAATGCCGAGTTTTCGACCAAAATTTCTCTATTTTGAAAACTTTGTAACGAAAATTTTGTAATTTACTGTATTCCGCTACTAGGAATTTCTAGACGTAATTTTTCGCCCCCCCGATAAAGCAAAAGGATCTAAAAAATTACCGCTGGAGTGGTGGTTGACGTTGAGGGCCCGGGCGGCGGAGATGACAACGCGGCAACGCTCTCGCCCTTCCCACTAAACATACCAAAAACATCAATCAAATACGTTAAACCGAACATTTTGTTGGAATCGGCGTTGTGGAGGATGTCTCTTAGAGGCTCGGCGATCGTCCCCACCGTTGTTGCACTAGCACTCGGCTGCCTAAATCATATTTTAGAGAATCTTGCTCTCAAACCACTGACCGATTCAGCACCCACAGATTCTGACGCTCTTGGTTTTGTCGCTTCTCGAGATTTGCCTGGACATCCGCCTGAAAAAACAGGTGAAAAGACGATTTTTTTTGGTTCTTTTGCATTATCGGCGGGATGAAATTTTCTGCATTTCTAGAAATGTCTAGTAACTTAATATACAGTGTCTTCTTAGTGTTTCTAGTAAAAATAACTATATTCAAATTCGAAAAGCACCTAAAAACTTAGAAAAATTAAAGGGCTGCCGACGGCATCGAAATTTCGATCAAAAACCGGCCAATCTTGGTCGAAAAATCTGTCTTTTAAAAAAAATTTGCATAGTTTTTAAGCGTAGAACTAGTAAAAAACAGTTTAGAAAGACTTCCGCTTTACAAAAACTAAAAAGCTACTACACTAAAAATTAAAAAAAGCGAGCTTTCGGGCGAGAAATCGGTATTTTCGTATTCTTAAGCACAATGTTTAGTTTTGACCCTTAGAAATCTTAAAAACACTTCCTCTGATTATATAAAAAAACCCTATGCCTAGAAAAAGTTGCTCCCCCCGATAATGCACAAGAACCAAGTTTTTATAAAAAAGTAAACGGTAAGTCAGTTGGCAGTAAAAAGAGAAAACAAAAAAATTACCCTTCTGCCCTTGGCCTCGAACTGCCTCACCAAATCGCCCGTGCTCCTCGCCGGCAATCCCGATCTCTTGACAGCACCTAGAAAAGATTGTTATCAACAAAATATAAAGCTCGAAACCTGGCTTCTTCTTCATGGGTGTCGCCAGTTTTGCGGTCGTCTTTTTGCCGGCAGCCGCTGTCGATGTCGAGGCAATCTAACTCAAAACATATGCAAATCATCGAAAAACTGACTGGCTGGCTGAACTTCTTGGCGCCCTTTTGGGTGAATGGGCCATTTGGAGGGGCTTTGTTCTTCTTTCCGACACTTCCGCTTGTCGAAGGCCTATCCTCCGATTGTAGTTTGCTTGTGCTCGCCGCCATCGGTTGCCTAGGGTAAAAGACCTTCCGAATTCCTACAAACAATACAAAAAAAAATCAAATTTATCGACTAAAATACCTTTTTCATTAAATTTACTAAAAAAGGCCCCCGATAACGCGAAAGTGCCAAAACAATAGCTACATTGTAGAAAACTGCTAATAAAATACTTACTATTCTACCAGAACCAGAGGACCACCAACCCCCCGATAACGCAAAAGTACCAAAAATTCGTATTTTAGACAAATTCAAGATAAAAGTTAAGAATAAGAAAAAGGATATTACCTCGAAATCGCAATTAAAAGCCCAAAAAGGGAAGTGTACATTTGCGGACAATTGAGTGGCCATAGAAAAGACCCCACAAATATTAGCCGACAAATGGGAATGATGATGTTTCGTAATGTTAATACTGACAATACGGAAGTGGAGGGAAGTGTAGAAGAAGAAGACAGCGTTGGATGGAGAACGACGCTCGGCTGAGGGATTGGCGGTGGGCGACTTGGGTCGAAATCCGACGGCAGCTTCGTGTCCGAAAATCTAAAAAAGAACATTGTATATGGCGCGCTACTTTTGCATTATCGGGGGGTGGCAATTTTCCCTAGAATGCAATGCCCATTAACGCAACAATGATTTAATCGTGTTTTTATAGACTTTAACTATATTTTAAGTGGAAAAACAATAATAATAAAGTTAGGGATTTTTTAGGGGAAATTTTGGTAGAAAATCGGCCACTCTGGATCGAAAACTCGAGATTTTTTGCTTTTAGGAATAGTAAAACAGCTGAGAAACACTTCATCGATTTATCACAGAAAAAACAGGTCCTTAACCCCCCCGATAATGCAAAAGAACTAAAAACTGACCCGCTGCTTGGTGCTTTGAAGTAGCGCTGCTGGGCGCGTGGATTGTGCCATGGCATCGACGCCGTATCCGAGAAATCACGCTGTCGATAGGGCGGAGGGCGACGGGCCGGCATTTGCTGGTCTTCTATTGGCTAAAGATAGGGATAAATAAAACAGAAGAAAGAGATAGGAAACCTGAATGGGTGTCTGCCTGCGGAAGTCAAAGTCGCGGCGCTCCATCGAAGGCCCGAAATTGCTCGCGTAGGCTGATCGGCCCTAAATATTCAATACCGTCTTGAGTGAAAAAGAAGGATCTAGTCTGTTAGCGGGGGTAGATTTCGTGCCATTTTCAAGCATAACTCGCTCAGAAAATTCAATAAAACACGTCAGAAATTTCGAATCTTACTAACAAAACAGTGGAAAACATAAAAAAACAATTTTTCAATTTCTTAAATCTTTTTACGACTTTATAGTGCTCAAAAACTACTGGAAAAATCTCAAGCGCACTAAAAGGCCCAAAAAGAATTCGAAAAAAGCATATAGAGCTCCGAAATTTATCAAAGACTTCAAAAAATGGAATTTTTGCGTAGAAACTGTCAAAACACGCAAAAAAGCATGAGATTTTCGGATTTTTTAACAATTTTTGGTAAGCAAACTTACATTATCAGAATAGAAGATGGTGTCATCATTTCGTGGCCACTTGACATTGATGCGATGCTGCGGCGGGTCGGGCGGGGTGCGACATCCGCTTTTTCGGTGGTACTCGGCCACCTTGGCCTGGTGCTCTTTGCCGTTCAGATGCTGGAAATGGCAGTAAAATTAAATCATAACTGAAAAAGGTACCTTTTGATATTGGCCTTTTCCGGAACAGCTGAATGGACAAAGGAGGCAGCTCCATTGCTTCATATTGTGCTTTTCTTGCGATTGGTGCTCGATTGTCGCCTCATGGATCCACCGCTCCTGAGAAAATCGATTATAATTAAAGCTTGCACCATGAAAATACGAATTTTCAACAGTTCTAACGTCATCCCTAGTGTTTTTCACAGCGTTTTTGGCAAAGTTACCGAGTTCAAGCGGAAACTATGCAGAAAACGAGGTCTAATGCCTAAAATGAGCAATTTTGGCCGAAAGTCGAGAAATTTCGGTGGAAAAAATGAATATTTTTGTTTCTCAATGATCATTTTACGATCAGGGATAGCGAAAAGCAGCCTAAAACCCCTCAAAAAGTAGCAAAGCTTTTCCCCGGAAATGCTAATGAATTGCGCCTTCAATTAAGAAGCGATATAAGAGAAACGTACATATTGGCTGGGGAAGCCGGTGTGGCAAACCGGACACCAGTGGTCCGACATTGGATGACCCCTCGTGTTCTTTCACTCTTTATCGGTTCTCGAAGTGCAAAAATGCTTCTAAATAAATGAGAATTGAGGCGTTTTCATGGGGTTACTCATAAAGCCGGAATTTCAATATTTCAAGTTTTGGCATTATTACACGGCTTTTTCGAGAGGTTTCGTGAAAAAATGGCGCTATTTCGGTTCAGCGGATCCAGTTTGGTTTTCGACGGATTTCCAACGTTTTTCGCACGATCCTAGGGTAGTTTCAAGCGCCGAGCTCGGAAAACAACATCCCGGGTCGATTTTACGTCAAAAAAATCGAGCTCGGCACGTCGAATTACCCTAGAATCGGCGCTAAAAACGTGGCCTAAAACCATCGCTCCAGGCAGGTCCGCTCAACCCAATAGCGCCAAATTCGGTACTAGTATACTTTGCGGGGGGGGGGCCAAAAAAATTTTTCGACCAAAATTTCTCATTTTCGATTATTTTGTTCAGTTTTTCGTGCTGTATCCAATGAAAGTGCTTCCAGATTTTTTTAGATCATGTTTTCTAGTAATAATTAACTAGCCTAATCCTAAGCATGCGATCCATTCTTCAACTTTTGGTCGCATGTAAAGGAGATCCACCCCTAGGGGTGGATCTCTCCACCCCTAGGGCCCTGCAATTAATTGTTATTGTTGCCTAATTCTTATGTTGTTGCAATAATAAAAAATCTGGAAACATGTGCGAACGCATGAAAAATTCAGCATGAAAAACTGAACAAAATAGTGCAAATGAGAAATTTTGGTCGACAAAATTTTTTGGCCCCCCCAAAGTATACTAGTACCCCAAAGTCAACATACTGAAATTTCGGCCTTATGAAGCCACAAACTCCCATAGAAAACTCTTTTCACGAAACCAACAATATCTAGCTGTCAACAAACGGACCAACGAATCTTCGATTGGCGTGTCATTTTGAACAAAAGTTTATTGGATTTATTGGCGGGAAATTTACATTGAAAAAACCCCAGAAAAAGGACACGAATTGATGGATGAGCAATGGGGGGATATATTGCAGAGAAATGGAGGGAAATGGAAAGAGGGGGGCAACAAGCAGAAAGAAGAGCGGAACGAGGAGGAGGAGGAGGAGAAGCACCGAATATACATATCGTCTCTAGAGTTTTTGTCTTTTTATACGGGTAAAAGGGGGACCAGGAAATTGAAATTTTTGCGAAAACGAGGTTTTAGCAAATGCGCGTAAACAGATTTTTTCACTTGAAAACT
Organism: Mesorhabditis spiculigera; assembly: GCA_958295435.1. Classification (NCBI taxonomy): domain Eukaryota; kingdom Metazoa; phylum Nematoda; class Chromadorea; order Rhabditida; family Rhabditidae; genus Mesorhabditis; species Mesorhabditis spiculigera. The sequence continues at coordinate 4,608,681 of CATQJA010002710.1, read as the reverse complement.
TCCAAATCTTTGAATCTTAACGTTTTTTGGGGTTTTAAAAATGTAATTAGGCAAATTTAGAGCTATTAGAACAGAAATTAGAAACCGATAGGGCTGAATTTTGCTTTTCGGTTGTTTCTAAGCATCTACATTTATCAGGATGACCCTAATTTTTTTCTAATAGCTCTAAATTACCGTAATCCAATTTATAAAGCCAAAAAAGCACGAGAAAAACAAAAATCTACACGTTTTTATACATTTTACGCCCTTTCAAAATCCCGTTCGCGCAAATTTCCCCAGTCCCCACCCCGACAAGGCCAACGACACGCTCCTATAGACACACACACACCATTCACGCGGGGGAACTATCAAAAGAGGGGAGAAGCGGAAGCTCAAACGGCCAAAAGCAAAAGCCGACAAATCGATAAATTATCACAGAATGAATATATAGGTCTGTTTCTCTCTTTCAAATGAAGAATTAATGATGAATGAAGGCACACACACGGCAAACAAGATGAACAGCATCTTCTGTTTTATGTAGTTGTCAATTCGTCCTTGTTGAAGACGTCGGCCACGCTCTTCTTCTACCCGTCAGACCATTCGTTGTTCTCTTCTTCTAAAAAATAGCAACATTAGATTGGTTTAAAACTAAAATCGAAAAAATAATAAAGTAATTGACTTTTTCCGTACGATGCCATTTTTCTAACGAAAATATAACAAGTCTTTTCAACACTGTTTTTTTACCATTCATTAACGGAAAAACGCTCCGAAATTTGATTTAAAAAACTCGAAAAATATCGATTTCGGGGAAAATTTCACATTTTAAAATTTTCCACGTTTTTAAAAATAGGTTTGGCCACAGGAAAACGCCAAATTTGACAAGAAAAACTACTAAAATACTTGTTAATACGTTACTATGGATATCTGGAAGGTAAAGAAAGTAGGACTTCTTTGAAAAATACACAAAAAGATAGCTTTTTCACCCAATCTCGAAATTTTGACATTTTCGAAATTTTTTACTGATTAATATTTTTACCTTCATCATCAGAATCCGAGTCGGAAGAGAGTCGATTCCTTCTATCAGCCAGTGCTCGGGCCAGTGCCCCGGCCAATCCGCCCACATCACCCACATTCTGTGTCGAGCGCCGCTTCTCCGTCGACTGCACGTCCACCTAAAAAGTTATATTAAAAATTTAAATAAATCAATATTATGAATATAATTAAAGCAAAAAGAATAAACCATTAAAATAAATAAATACTTTCGCTTATTAAAAAACGTACATGTTTCAACTGTGCGCCGGCCCTGAGCTGTTCCATCAAATCCCCACGCGCATCACCGGCTTTTGGCGTTGAGGGTTGTTGGGGCGAGGCGCCGACACTCTTCAGAGCTTTTCCCGCCTGGATCTCCTGAAAATGACGAAAAAATATGAAATTCTAGTAAGAAAATCAAGTAGAAAATAGCTTTTTTTTAAAAAATCCTATTAAATCATAATACTTTTTTTAAACGCTAAAAAACCCGAACCGCGAGCAGATTTCCTCGATTGGGCTGGGCAGACGGGAGTCCCTTGAGTGGATTGACAGCCGGAGTAGATGAAGGAGGAGGAGCACCACCAGGAGGTGGAGGAGGAGGGGGAGGCGGAGGAGCACCACCGCCTCCTGCTCCAGTCAAATATCCGGGTGGTGGTGGCGGGGGAGGAGGGGGCGGAGGAGGACCACCTCCACCAGTATTTGGAGGTGGTGGAGGGCCAAGGTCGGGGCGGCCGGCGATCGGCTGCGAGGAGGGCACCTGGAAAAGAGCATTTAGAAAAATCATGGCTCGTCATTTTGATGGCGTAATCAGATCAGGGCCTAAAAATAAAAAGAGAAATCACCGCTAAAATTAAAGGATAAAAAGACGGGCCTCGAATTTTCATGGCGTAATCAGTTAAAGTTCTAGAAATTAAAAATTAAATCAACGTTAAAAGCAAAAAGAAGAAAAGGCCGATCCGCCATTTGCTTGCGTAATCATATAGACAAAAATGGGGGCATCAATTTCATAGCGTCTTCAGCTAAAGGTCTAATAAATTAAAGAAAAATCTAAGCTAAAACTAAAAAAGAGACGGCCAAATCAAAAGCAATCAAATACAAATCTAGCTTTTTACAGCGCAATCAAATAACCCTCAAAAATGTATACCTTTGGCAGCGGTCGAATCTGCTGTCCAGGTGGAGGTGGTGGTGGTCTGCTGGGCGGTACAGAAGTGGCCGTTGTACCGTAGTGCTGCTCCTGTTGCATCCTACTGGCCCCTCGAGTTGGTGGCGGAGGTGTCGACGATTCCTGAAATACAAAAAAATATAAACAAATTTTGAGGCCCCAAAAACCCAGCAAAAAAAATTCTAAAAAAGCGTCCATCACCTCTGCATTGTGCTTATGTTTTTTCTGCTTCTTTTCTTTCTTGTCTTTCTAATATGGTTTTGGAAAACAGATAGTAGACAGCTATAGGAATAGAAAACTCAGGTTCTTTTGCATCATCGGGGGAGGGGAGGCTGAATTTTTCCCGAAAATGCCTGTAATAACGTTTTCGGTAAAATTTAACCACATTTCAAATGGAAAAACAGGTTAAAAATTCCAGATCATTTTTAGTCGATATTTTGTCGAAATGTTGATTTTTCTTAATTTTGACTAAAAGTTTCTAAAATATGTATAAAGTCCCCCCCCCCCCCCGATAATGCAAAAGAACCAGAAATCCATAATTTATCTAATTTCTAAAACCGACCGATGACCAATTATTGTTGACCGGGGCCATCGGAGCTGGCGTCTTGGCTTGCTGAACCGCAGGAGGAAAGCTAAAAAATGGTACGTTTCGAAAAATAAAAGAATTCGGCATATTTTAATTATGTCGAAATAAAATATTTTCGATAAAATAAAAGGGCTTACTTTTGGATAGAGGCGAGCGAGGGTCCCGGATTGTCCTTATGATAGCTGTCGATGAAATCGTAGACGAATTTGATGGTTTTCCGGTCCATATTCTCGGTTGATGCCCCGGCTGCCTTGATAATCTCGGCCACGCTCTCGTCTATTTGGTCGTTGGTGTACAGTTTTTGGGAGAAGCCGTTGTCCTGGTCCCAGCCCACGTGCGCCTTGTGTCTGAAAAAGGAGGAAATTAATTAATTTTTAGAAAAATAAAAAAGGCACCAAATTAAATTAATTTAAATTGAATTAATTAATTAAACCAAACAAAATCTGATTTAAACCAATTTTTTGAACATGGAAATCGGAATCTAACCAAAATTGAGAATAGCAAAAATAGCAATCAAAATGATTTTGAAATAGAAAAATTGAAATTAATTATTTTTAGAAAAATCACAACATTTAATTTAATTGGTTTTTAGAAAAATAAAAACCCGGAATTAAACTCATTTTAAAACCAAAAGCGCATAAATCCGAATAAAACCCACTCAAAATTGGTGGGATTCGAGATGTCCTCCTTCCGGATCCGTTTCTTATCCTTCTTCTTTTTGGTGCCAAACCCGAAAAAGTTGCGTTCTTTCTCGGCTTGTGGGGAGGCCACGTTCGTCGGCACCGTCACGCCTAAACCCAAATTTTCAAAAAACAAAAAAAAATCCTACCATTAGCATTGAAGGCCGGAGTGACGGTGGCCACCGGTCGAGTGCCATACCCAACTAAAAATAGATAAATTGATGAAAATGAGAGAATTTGGTACCAATGGGTCCAGTTGTCGCGGCGTATCCAACTGGGGCCGGACTCTGGCTTTTCTGCTGATCTGAAACTGAAAGAAATTAGAGGGAATTTTCTAAGCTCAATTCTTCACCCTTTTCCAGGCCTAGATTCTATTTTCGTACTTTGTAGACAGCCCTAACCATTCAAAATCCACACAATCCATCCCCGAGCTTGTTGCCTATGCAAATACATGCGCTAAGCTAAAGGCTGATGACCGGCTGGCTGTTGCCCAGACCAGAGAAACGCTCAAGTGAGAGAGAGAGAGAGAGGGAGAGAGAGAGAGGGAGAGAGAGAGAGCGAGGGAGAAAGAGAGAGAGAGAGAGCACAGTTCCAAATCGGCTATTTGCCCGTCGGCCATCACTTGAGATTGTATGGCCACACACCTATAGCCAGCCGAAGAGCCCCAAAGGCCATATATGGGTATAGCTATACTCTTAAACTATACTATACAATTAAATCAAAAAATCAAAAAAATCCTATACAAAATTTTTAAAAATCTAATTTATTAAAAAGCGAATTTCCCAAGTTTTACAACCGTTGAAACCCCCTGAAAACAATAAATTTAACTAGCCAACAATTTTCAAAAGTTTCCGCGCTTCTAACCTTCACATAATCAATCAAACCGTAAGTAAAATAAAAAAATCGCAGTGGTTTTTAAACCTCAAAAAAAATGCACCGAAATTCATAAATTTACTAAAACTGCCATTTTTCTAGACATTTTGAACCCGAAAAAACGATGAAAACATAAATTTAAGCAGCTTACTATCTGAAAAATTTCTAGCCAATAGACCCCCAAATTTGCCCAAAATAAGAATTTTCCAGCCATTCAAAATGCTAAAAAAATCCCAAAAACACAACACCTCTACTATTCCCATTCTGAACAGACGGTCTAACAATAGCCGTCGCGGCCGCCCTCCTTCGACTTGACGGCGGTAGTGGGGGGAGTGGGGGTGGGAAGCTCTTCACCGACTGTTTCGGCTCGCTCTTCGAATCGTTAGACGACGTACAAGTAGTGATGCTCGTCGTAGACAATCTGCTCCTCAACACTCCCGAGCTCTGTTTTCCCAGTGTTCCATAGGCATACAAATAATCCCGTCTTTGCGCTAATGGACTGGGTGTTCTTCCTTGTACTTTAGTTAGTACAGGCTCAGATTCCTCTCTTTTTTGAGGTTGAGGTGAATATTTGAGAGAAGCCGATCTGGAACGAATTTCCGGGGGAGTTTCTACTTCTTTCGGGTCGTAATATCGTCTTCTGACGGTTGAGGACACGAATTCTCCTCTAGAAACGGGGGAAGGGATTCGCTGTGCAATTCCCATCCGGGGTTGTGGCTGGCCGTAGATGCGAGGAGGAGCTGCATATTCTGATTCGAAATTTCTACCGTCAAAATATTGATAATCCGGAGGGGGTTCCCGGGGTATTTGCCCCTCATAAAAGAAAGATTGTTCGCCGGGTTTGGGGCAGATGAAGCTCTGACTTTTGTAGAGTCGAGGCTGGAGAATGTTGGAGAGATTCAGAGGACCAGAAACTAATTGCCCTTCTTGATATTCTGAAGAAGAAGAGGATGAGGCCGAGTTGTAGAGGGCAAATGTCGGTCCATTATAGGAATAAAGCGACTGTTTCCGGGGTGTATTTGTAGAGGAATATGTATAGATTGGGGATAGGGGAGAGACGTTGTCATAGGATTCTTGCTCTCTATGGGGCCGAGAAGAACGATGGATTGTTGGAGGGGAATAGAGATGATTCGGGGAGGGAAATTGTGGACAGCCACGAGAATATCTAGAATAGTCTGTCTCAAACGGGGTATTTGTAGGGGTCATTTGACGCTGGGAATATTGAAGGCGGCCCTGTGGATCTTCGCTCACTATCATCCACATGACTCTAAAATTTTGAGAATAGGGAGAGAGCGCGCCCAAAAAAAGCACAAATTCAGAAGTTATTCAGAAAAACGGTTCTAGTGCATTATCGGGGGGGTTAGCGGGCGATAAACTAAAATATGCGAGGTTTGCCTAGACGCCAATTAATGAAAATAAACTTCTTACGCAGAATTTAAAGTCGTTTTAAACATAAAACCCGGGAATCTTTACTTTTCGTCAAAAATATCAAAACTTCAAATTTTAAAAATTAACCACAATCACTCCCGCTAATACACCCGAGCCAGGCGGAGCTTCTAAAGAAGCTGTTTCCGTTTCTAAAAATAAGAAAATAGGTAGAGAGAAATAAATCAGGCCAGAATAATCCAGAAAAATTTAGAGATTAGCTATCGGTCCAAAAAAATTAAGAAAATCAGTGAAAAAAATCATCCGGATGATGAGGAGCCTCTAATGAAGCCGTTTCCGTTTCCAAAAATCATAGTATTGAGAGAGATAGCAGAAGCAAAATGGAGAAAAATGAACAGAATTATCTAAGTCTCAAAAATTAGGAAAACCACTTAAAAATCCAGATGATGATGATGAGCCTCTAAAGAAGCGCGCCTTTCCCCCTGGAATGGACGATTGATGGAATGAGGCAGAGGGGGGGGCAGGCGACAGGCCCATTTGCTGATCTGTCAGGCAAACATAAGCAAGAGCATGGATGGTGCCCTACGCCCCCTACCTATGCAATGGCTACGTAAAGAAGGGGGCTTTTTCTTTCCGCTCTACCCAGCCGATACTATTCCAGACCTTCACAAACACCCCCTTTGCCAGCCCCCCAACTGATTCATGAAATATGCCGGGGTGGGGGGTTGGGCGCAAACCGTGTGCCCTTTGCTTACAATCGGCGGTCGAGGGCCTATAGAATTTTGAGGGGATTTCCGGTGAAATGTTGATACGGATCTGGAAAACGGCGTTTTGACTTCCTAGCTAAAAATTTGTAGCTAAAATTCTAATAATTATGTAAAATTGCTAAAATTCGTGCTAAAAAAGGCGCAGCGCGATACGAAAATGTTGTCTAAATTGGCCAAAATAGCTCAAAAAATGGCATTAAATCCAGTAACAACCTCTGCAAAAACTAGAAAACCAGGCCCGACGAGAGCAGTTTAAAAAGAAAACTAGCCGAGCCGCCGAAAATGGGAATTTCCAATTTCCAGTGGGGAGACATTGGAGAAAGCACGCTAATGCGTCATTCGATACGCGGTCAATGTATCTAACTAGGGAAGTATCTGAACTTGCCATCGAACTTTGCGAACTCAGATAGACCATTCGATGCGCCGTGACAAGAGGATTCCAAATATGTATTAAAATCAACGGGAGCGCATAACGGTAAAAAGTTATGAGCATTTTAAGTTTTACATTGAAATCCGCCGCCGCGAGAAGAGCCCCTCCCAGCGCACCCTGTACATCGGCCTCGTGGCCTAGTGGTGTGCGCATGGGTCTCTGGTCTGTATGACCAGGGTTCGGATCACCTCACGATTTTTATTTTTTGCTTTTTGACCATTCCCTAGTTTTTGCATGTCCAAACTCGGGAATAAGTTTTTCATGACTGTGTGGTCCCTAAAAAGCACCAGTGATGATAAAATAACCTCCGGTAACAAAACCAGGATTGGACGCTCTCTATATTAAAGTTGGCAAAATCGTCGGAAACCACCCTTTTAAGGCTGTGTGCGAATTCGAAGAATTTAATTTGCCAAAGATGGAACAGTACATCTTGATCAGCACAAAATTTCCTTTCGAATGAGCTATCTTACCTGCGCTTTACGCCAAATTCTCGAAAATTCTTCGGCTAGCTGGCCATACCCTACCCTTACGCTGCATTACAAAAAATTTTTGCGGAACTTTTTGGCAGCCATATGTAATATAGCTCATTTGAAAGAGCTTTCTTTGTTGAACAAGGAGCACTAATTAGTTTAGACTAAATTCCATTCCGCAGGATGATACAGGGTCTCAAAGATGCGGTTTTTCGTCATTTTGCCGACTTTGAAGCCTCATAACTTTTTACCGTTATGCGCTCCCGTTGATTTTATTACATATTTGGAATCCTCTTGTCACGGCGCGTCGAATGGTGTATCTGAGTTCTCGAAGTTCGATGGCAAGTTCAGATACTTCCCTAGTAAGGAAAAGAGCCAAGCCATCGAAAAAATGGACCAAAATTTGCTCCAGAAATCAGGGAAACAAAAACAGCAAAATTTCTAGCCTACTGCGGTTGTTAGCCCAAAAAACCTCCGGTAAATGCTCAAGCTAGAAAAAAGATAGATTCGATGGTCCAAAAAACCCCAAAAAGACGAAAAAGGGCAATTTTGGCGCTGTAAATCGAAAAGTTAAGCTGATTCGTCACGATAAACCCAAAAAACTAGTTAAAAATGATCGAAAATAGTCGATCTAGAAGACAAGGGTCCAAGGGAGAGTACTAAAAGCCAGAAGAAACCGCGCCGGAGGGTACAAAAGGTGCGAATGGGGGGCGGGCGGGGGTTGGTTCGGGAAGACTTTTCATGTTTCTAAAACAAGAAGCTCCCTTTTCCTTAACGAAAAGACCCATTCTAGGAGCGAAAAGCGGAGTCTTTTCGAGTCGCGTGGCGGGTCCAAATTCGTCAAGTCAGAGGTGGTGGTGGGGGAAGAAGGTTCTTCCTGGGCCCCTTCCAACCGGGGGTGTGCTGCTGCTAGAAGGAGGGGACCATGTGGGCAAACAGTCCCCTCTTTCGGGGGCTTCGAAGCAACGGCTTCTCCCTTTCCCCTTCCTGCCCTCCTCTAGGGGGATTCGGAAGCAAGGCGACTGGCAGCTGTCTGTCGGCCGCCCTCTCTCTGATCATCTCCACCGTCCACCGATCGCTGATTTGGTGTAAGGGCGGCGGGGACCCTCGATGTGGCCGTGGATGTAGAACATGGAGATGTTCATGAGGGCATCATCATGACCGGATCGAGCTTGATATCAACCAAAAAAAGGAGGGGATGGGGTCTGGTAGTGTTCCAAGAGAAAACGGGTCACCATTAGTCAAACAAAAAAATGGTGGGCCTCTTACAACTAAAAAAATTCGGCACAAGCTGTTTTCTTCGGCCGTTTTTGGCTTTCTAAAGTCCTCCAAAAAGAGCTAGAAAACTACAGAGTACAAATAATGATTTTAATGGATGACAACATCCAAAAAATAAGGATGCTGATTGAAATTCTAAAATCCAGAAGTCAAAATTCCCCGATAATTACAACTGTTTTCAACCTATTCTAAAGACCCCAAAGAAAAGTTAGAAAATTACACACTACATCTAGGATTTCTCCCAAGTTCAAAACCCATAAAAAACGAAAATCCAAAAACTAAAAAAGCAAATCAACCCCTGAAACGACAACCATTTTAATCTACTCTAAAGACCTCCAAAAAGAGTTATAAAACTACAAACTACATGTCATAACCTCATCAAATACGAAAATCCGCAAAATCCAGCTCCTCCCTCGCGCCCAAACTCACTGGATCTCCTCTCGGCCTCATTCCTCTTGTCGATATGCCCCTTGAATTTGACGGCCTCGTTCGGACTCGCAAAGTTCAGTCCGATCACGCGGCCATGCTAAAAATGGTTTTTCAAAAGTTGAAAATTCGAGCGCTACCTCATCCTCAAAAGTCAGTAGATACGGGCAATTCGAGTATGAAGTGACCGTGAAATTCTTGCCCCTAAAATGTGATAAAAAGCAGAAAGACAAGAGTTTTACATTCTCTCCGTCCAGAGCACCACTCGATCCAATATATCGTAGAGACGGAGGAAATAGGATCGTTGCGGGTAGTCTTTCACCAATGATATCACACCCCGATGTGTTGGCACCCATCTGAAAAAGGACGGTTTAGTGGGCTTTAAAATCCGAAATTTACAACTAAAAAGGTCTACAACCCTTGAAAAAGTAATAGTCAGTTTCCATCATCCAACACTAATTTACGGTGAGATCGACCTAAGAAAGCTTCATATAAATGTTTCCTAATGATAAACTCGTTAATTTCAAACTTTTAAAAGTCAAAGCTAACAATTTCAGTGTTTTCACGTAAAAAAAAGGTAGTGCCGTAAATTGCATTAGATAACGCTGATCCGGTCAAATCGAGCTCCAAAGATTATTTCAAACGCTTTTCTAAAGCGAAACTAGTCATTTTCCAACGTTGAAAGTAAAAAAAATTGATTTCGCAGCGTTTTACCTCTAAAATTCCAGCAAAATCGCTAATTTAAGGTAAATAGCCCTTGAAATAGCCTTAACGTTTGAGCAAAGACGTTTTCTTTACCTTCCGCCCTGTCCTTCAGCAATCTCAACAACAGCCGCGTAGAGGGAGTATGAATCCCGAGATAGACATTCGAACAGGATCTCGTTCTCTTCTAAAAACACAGGAAAACATTAAAAACAATAAAAGAGCCAATCAGGGTTCGATCGAGTGGGCCAGGATTCCCATGACCACCTCCAGGTCGGCCGACCACCTCCAGGTTGGCCGCGAAGCGGCCAAAAAAATTTTGATTTTTTTAAATGTGTGATTGATGGATAAAGTTTTTTTTACGTTTGTTTTGTGTCAAATGAATGGTTGGCAGCTAGAAACTGGAGACGGCAGCATCTAACCAGGCTAAAAGGCAGAGCGGTGAGGGAAGAGACGAAAGCAGACAAGGCCGAGGCATTGGCGAAAATGCTGACATATATTGCTTTATGGATATTCTTATGGATTTCTTGGTCATACCGGGTCGATCCGGTGAAACAGCCTGCCGGTAAGCGAGATAATGTAGACAAAGACTGGATTTTATTACAATTGGAAATCGAGGTGAGATAGGACATCGCGAGCCTGCGACTGCAACCCTGACCGAGATGCGCACCAAGATTTTCGGGATTGAGCGCGAGCATGCATTTTGATAACTATCCGGATGCGCAAGATCATTGCCAATTCCTGGAATTAGAAGAAGAATGTAAAGGAAGGAAGGGTGTGCAATGGCGGCGTCAGCAAGGGAGCAACATCCGGGAAAGAACAACGGTTCGATCCGATTCTAGGTAGGTCCCAATGACACATGGTGCCGGAAATTTCCTCAATTACAGGCGACGAGCCGTTCCGAGGGGATGACGACAACTCAGACCCGAGCGAGGATGTCGTGGATATCAGTCCCGAAGAAGCCTTAACCTATTCTGGGCACCTAGGGGTCCGCAGGTTAATACCGCCCGCTGTTTGAATCGATTAAGCCAACCCCGAGCCAAATTATATGTCTATTTCAGCTCAAATTCACCGTTTTTTCCTCCCTGAAAATCTATCTAATGAAAAATATTTTTGTGTAGTAGATCAAAATGTTGGCATAAAGCGTCTCTATCACATGTCAAAAGTTTAAAACCGTATCTTATTATTTTGACAACCTCCAGGCCCATTATCGACTGATTTTGGCTAAAAACTGCCATTTTTGGATTACCAAAAATTCCGTTTAAGGAAAATATTTTTGTATTGTACATCGAAATGTCGGCATTAACGATGGTTACAACATATAAAAAATTCAAAACGATTACTTATTATTTTGACAACCTCCAGGCACTTTATATGCTAATTTTGAGCAAAAAATGCGGTTTTTCGGTTTCGACAAAATCGCCCTATCGAAAATATTTTTGTATTGTACATCGAAATGTCGGCATTAACGATGGTTACAACATATAAAAAATTCAAAACGATTACTTATTATTTTGACAACCTCCAGGCACTTTATATGCTAATTTTGAGCAAAAATGCGGTTTTTTCGGTTTCGACAAAATCGCCCTATCGAAAATATTTTTGTATTGTACATCGAAATGTCGGCATTAACGATGGTTACAACATATAAAAAATTCAAAACGATTACTTATTATTTTGACAACCTCCAGGCACTTTATATGCTAATTTTGAGCAAAAAATGCGGTTTTTCGGTTTCGACAAAATCGCCCTATCGAAAATATTTTTGTATTGTACATCAAAATGTCGGCATTCAGAGCCTCTATAACATATCAAAAGTTCCCAACGACATCTTATTATTTTGACAACCTCCAGACCCTTTTCCCAGTTAACCCAACGCTGGATTTTCCGGGCCCCTGAAAAAAAGTAAACCTGGAGGTCATATCTAAAATCTTCCTGAGAACGATTTTTCCCAAACTAAAGGCTGCCATCCATAGCCAAGGATACGATCTTATTTGGGTGAAATTTTTAACCGGATCGGTTCAGTAGTTTTCGAGAAATCCCACTTCGAAAAAAAAAGTTATGGGAAAACGCATGGGAGGCCATTTTAAAGCAACGCTTTTTACTCAAAAACTTTAGATTAGCGTCCCAAATCTTTTTTACTTCTTTTATCTCCTAGGTTCTTCCGCATCCATTGCCATCTTCCGTTTTTCCTTGCCGCGTCTATCAACCGAGATAACCTCATGGGAAGCATGGGTTTTTAATGGGAAAATCTACCTGGCTGCCAAAATACCTATTTCCGCCCGGCGTTTGACCCCATTCTGCATTTTAAACGTTACAGAGGTCTTCCTGATCCATTCTCTAGCGATTCCGATCGATATTTTTCAAAAAGCAAAAAAATTTGTCGCGGCGGGGATTCGAACCAGGGACCTTTGACTCGTCAGTTTCTACTTACCCCCGGACCCATTCTGCATTTTAAAACTTCCAGATGGCTTCCCGATGGATTCTCCCGTAATTCCGTTCTATATTTTCCAAAAAGCAAAAAAAGGTTGCGGCGGGGGTTCGAACCCGGGATCCCTGACTCGTTGTCTTCTTCAATGATTACGTACAGCAGAGTCAATTACTGGCCGCGTAGCGGCCAGTAATTGACTCTGTCGTAAATAATTAAAAATTTTTTTGGGCTTTTTTTGACCACCTCCAGGCTGGTTGACCACCTCCGGGCGGCCGACCAAATTTTTTCCCATGCTAATCGAACCCTGGAGCCAATACCTGGCTGTAAAATATCGGATCCACAATTGTTGGGCCGTTTCTTCATGGTAGATCTGTTCTGTTGTTGTGATTGCATTGGGAAATGATGAGGAGTGGATGTGGAGGGATATGCTGTTGTCATCCGGTACTTCAATCCAACATTTGATGCTGAAAATGAAGAGAAATATACAAAAACAAAGGCCAGGACGTACCTTAGAAAATTGAGGGGGTATCGAGAAGAGTTGGAAGTGGGAGGATGGATGGAGACGGGTTGTTGACGTCTGCCTAAACCGATAATGGGTGTTGGATTGGAAAGAGGGAAATGGAAAGGGGAAGAACAGGAGGAATCTCGAATAATGGAAGGCGGAATTGTGGGCAGGAGGAAATGGAGGAAATGGAGGAATCATAGCATGAGACACCGGACAAAATAAACCCCTGGAAATTGCCCTCCAAGGAGCATATTTCGCTTGACAAAAAAAGCGACAAATCAAATTGATTCTAACTAGAAGGCACAAAAATGAGCCTTTATAAGCGCAATACGGAGGAAATTGTCGTCAGAAAATCAGCGCAAAACCAAACTTCTGAAACCAGACGCAGTGCATAGGGCCATAACTACGATGAAATGTGCAGATTCATCGAAAAAAACAGCTATAATAACTAGGGACAAAAAAGTGTAAAATTCTAACGATTCTTAGGCTGAAAAACTTGAAAATTTGGAATCTAGCTATAATGAATTTAGCACCAAAATTAGGCATTATAGACGGTCAGAAAAGGTGAAACTACCGGGTATTCTGCCTGCCGTGTTGCCCAAATCTGCCTGAAACGGTTATACAAAAGCGAATTTGGTTTAAACCCATGCATGATAAGTCAAAAGGCGTGAAACTCTAGCTATCCGTATGTAGAATATGTTAAAATCTTCCACAAAAAGCAATATTAACTTTAGAGAAGAAACTAGGCTCTACAAACTCAAAAAGGGTAGAAATTGCGGCGCTATTTGAGTTTACCGGCCCCACTTATATTTGGCCGAAATTGCTTCTATTCTGATTCTATTCTTACGCTCAAAAACCTAGAAATTGACCAAAAACCTTCCTTTGTCAATTCCTAGCAAACCGGCAGCGCCCCCCTTCCATGGTTGCATTGACCCGAAAAGTGACACAAAACTACCCAAAAGCGATTGCCCTCTATAATTGAGGGCTGACCGCTGCGTGTGAGTGTCTCGAAATCGATCAAATACCCACAACTCGCCCCGTTTCACAAGTCTGACTCATCCCCTACCCAAACAAACTCCCCCTAAAAGAGAACTGCTCATTTTGGCACGAGTGTATAACCCGTAATCTGAAACGTATAAGGGTTGACGCACGCCAAAGAGGAACTAGGAAAAGTCCGAAAGTCCGCCAAAAAAAAAACTAATTGGCGAATCGCGCCTTTCGCCGGGGGAATGACCGGATGTTTTGGCGGCTGATAAGGAGAAGAGAGAGACATTATCGATATCTAAATGCGGATTTTCTAGAAAAGATTTTTAGGGGAAAGAAAAGTTAGTTTTATGGAACGTCTATTTCTAGGTACACGGCTGGAACAAATTTATCCTATGGATGCATCGTATATCTACAGAAAGCAAGACTTTTGCGGCCGAAAATTATACAAATCAATCCAAAAGTCGCTGCCAAAACCCTATTTCCAAGCGCAAATTTTCAAGAATGTGAAAAACGCGGTACATCTTTGAAATTAAAACGTTAAAACGTCTAAAAACGTTAACGGCTTGGTTTCTAAGGTAATTTCATTGAACTTTGCCGGAGAATATTCCTAGCAATTTTAAAAGACAACTTCGCAAAAATTTCTTGCTTTTTACGACAAACTTTTACGAAGCTCGAACCGCTCAAAAATCGCTCCAATCGTTCCCCAGCATTCCACTGGACACTTTGGTGTCAAGTGGAATGAAACGGAATGGAGGTTTTCGGCTGATTCAGGCCTAAAAAGTATTGCAAAGTTGAAAAAGCTATTATTATAGAGTTTTAACGGTATAGAAAGAATGGTAGTGTGGTTGGAGAGAGAGACTGGAGGTTGTTGAGGAGGTTGGGTGGAGGGATCGATACCGGCCCACTGGCTAGTCCCCTTCTCGCTCTCTCTATCTCTCTGTTTGTCTCTCTCTCCCTCTGTGTCTCTCTATTTGTCTGAATCTCCCTCTTGTGGGGTGTCTCCCCCTCAAGCAATCCCCGGTGCACGGAATGACGACTGACTGACCAACTGACTGACTGAACGGACAAAACGGATTAAACAGAGAGCACACATACAAACAACAAGCCGACAGACAAATGGACAAACGGACACACACTCCTACACAGCATTTCGCACTCTCCTTCCGTCTATTTCTTGCAAACCTCTTGAAATTTGATGAAAACAGTTATTTTTAGAGCTTAATTTATGGCTTAAGCTTGGCAGAATTTCTTGGATTTTTTTCCATAGATTCGGATTCCATCGAAAAGTTATATTTTGCAATGCTATGCGTCAAAAAATACGTTTATTTAGCTAAATTCTCAGAACGATACTCGAAATTTTGTGTACACCATGTTTTCAAGATGTGATTTAGCCAGTATTCATAAGAAATCATAGCTTTTTACGTTTAGACCGGTAGAAACTTCCGTTCAGCTTTATCGCCACTACGATTCATCCTTTAAGAAAAACGCGCACGAGAGGGGGCGAAGGGGCTAGGCTACGGGGCGCTCCAATACCCCTCGCGTAATGCATTGTTAAGCTAAGGGGTGCTATCTTTTCCACTTTCAACTGGCTATAACTTTTTTCTGAGAAGATTTCATAATCTACTTGAGTGTACAAAAAAATAGAACAGCTTCTGCTCTATCTTTTGAGCAAGGTTTCATGAAAATCGTACACGGCAATCGGGCGCCCGGTCGGTTTGAAGTTGAGAAAAATGAGGTACCTAAGACAACGGGCATCATAGGGAAGCTAAATGTTTGTCCATAGCGCCTCAATTGCATTTTTTTGATAAAGTATAGACTAGCAACTATCCAATAAAGTGCAAAATCGCATCACCTTAACATCTACATCAGGCTGCAATAGAAAGTTAGTTAAAATTTTCAACTGGCTATAATACTTTTTACTGGCTGTTCTGGAATCTGCTTGAAAGCTAGGAACACAGAACAAACTTCGCTATATCTGCCGCAACCAGTTTTAGAATGTCGTAGCGTTGTGATTTTAACAGCGGTCGATTTGGATATATGTATGAGTCCGCTGTTTTTCTTCATCCATTCTGCGCAAAAGAAAGTGATAGGATGCTTCTTGATTCGTCTAGAGTCATGACATTCCACTAGGAACACTTTCCACAAAAAAGCAAAACGAAAATGCGGAGGCCTGCGAACTCGGGAACCGAACCCACGTCCCCTGCCTCGGGGCTGAACCGCCGCCTTTGACCACTACACCACGCCCCGACCACCCCTCCCGTGCGCGCTCTGAAAGGCCGTGATCGCCAAACTTTTAAGGCCTTGTTTTCCTTTCCGAACTCGTTATCAATGCTTTCCCTACGCGTCTCCTGCCAAAAAACTGACGTTGAAGGTTTCAAACATTTTATAACCCGTTTTTCAGGCCCAAGGAATGAAATAACCCCGCCTTCGTGGAACGCGGATTCCAGAAACAAATAATAAGAAGAGAGAAAGCGACAAAAATTGAGGCAAAATGTTCATCTTCCGCGTGTTGAACACCGTTCCCTACAGTAATGAGGTAAGTTCTTGTTTTTCGACCAAAAATATAGCTATTTTAGGTAGCAGTAAAAGATGTGATCGCGCACATCCACTCATTCTTCACCTGCAATCTGTTGATCGGACTGGCCGTGCTCGTTTCGTGGAAACAATTCGGGGGGAAACCGATTGAATGTATGGTGCCGACTGATTTCACATCGGCTTGGGTGCAGGTACGTGATTTGCTATGGTTTATGTTAAAGAAATGAAAATCAATGAAAAATGTACTATTTCAGTACGCGGAGAATTTTTGCTGGTCGCAGGACACGTATTTTGTGCCGTTGACCGAGCACGTGCCGACGGATGAGAGTATTCGCAAGAGCTCGCCAAAGGTTAGTAAGTTATATTGAGGGAGAACACAGCTGTGAACTATATAAAACACTATTCTGGGTGTAAAATAGCTTTTAAAAGAACTGGAAAATGGTTGAAAAATTATGAAAATTACGAAAACGCGAAATAAAACCAAATTTTTCCAGATTTCCTACTACCAATGGATGCCATTCTTCCTGCTTTTCAATGCGGCATGTTTCAAGGTAAGTAAAAAAGTATAGAAAACCATAAATAGTCTTTTAGCTCCCCTGCTTCATCTGGAAATATTTTGCCAGCCAGTCCGGGATGCGCGTCGGAGAGATTTTGCGTGTAGCGTGCGATGAGGAAAATGCTGTCCCACAAGTAAGTCATAAAATCTTGGAAAAGACGCTTAAAAAGCTAAACAATCAGCAACGCTTCCATTTAATGAAGTTCAGGTGAAAAAGGCGAATATCGAAGCTTTATGCACCCATCTACAAGGCGGCCTCCGTTTTCACAAGCGACTCCATCATGTTTGTCAAATAAATTTGATAAAAACTTGAAAATTATAGAAAAACATCCTCCCGCACAAATTCCTACGGTTTTTGAATCTGAAGTACTCCACCTACTACGTCACTTTCATTTACTTTGCCGCCAAATTGGCTTTTTTGCTGAACGTTGGGCTGCAAGCAAGGTTGCTGAATCGGTGGGTTTAGCCAGAATTCAGAAAAATAAAGTTTTTAAGGGTTTACCAGGGTTGAAAAACCGCTTCGCGGCTTTTCAACCCTGGCCCCGTCCAGGACCTGTGAAAGTCCTTAATTTGCATGTTTCTACCTGAATTCTAGCAAGAAAAAAGTGAAAAACGGCTCCTCTGTCCCTTTATATAGGCTCTTCCTACTTCCGGCGCATGCTAATTTCCCCTAACAAACAGGGTTTTACAAAAACCTATTTTTAATAGCGAAAACCACAATTTTTCAAAATTTTTATGTGTGTGCAGTCGATTCCGGACCATTCTAAACCTATTGTCGTTTCTTCCCTATCCAAAAAACCCTTCCCCGAGGCTGTAGGTGCGGAACATCCAAACGGAAGTGCATGCAAATATACACACACACACACACACAAACACTATTTTTTTATATATAGTAGGATAAGATAGAGATTAATATTTAGAGGCTTTCAAAAGCTTCAATACACTCCAAATTTTAGGTACTTGCTGCCAGCTAAAAATATTTCCAGACTTTCAAAAGCTTCTAAATGCTTTTCTAGCGTTATTTAGAACCTTATAGAGCTTGAAAACGAGTTAGAACCCATTTTTAGGTACGTCCTCCCCGAACAAACGTCAGATTTCGGTTGGGATGTGTGGAAGACGTTGGCATTCTCGGAAAACCACACCCTCCACGATAATGGTCTATTCCCAAGGGTATCACTATGTGATTTTGATGTAAGTGATAACAATTTTGGCCTAAAACACCTTAATTTAGGTGCGCGAGACGGCAAATATCCAAACACACACCGTCCAATGCGTTCTCATCATCAATATTTTCACCGAGAAGATATTCATCGTTTTGTGGGCATGGTAGGGTCGATTTTAGGATTAAAAAAGTTAAAACAAAAAAGTTTTTTTTGACATCAATTCACTTTTTAGGTACCTATTCCTGAGCGCATTCACGGCTGCGAATCTTGTTTCGTGGCTGTGGCTCGTGTTTTCCGAGACTTCAAAGGAACATTTTGTCATTTCACATCTCGAGATGGCCGAGAAAGAGTTTGATAAGAGTATATTACGTAAGTATAAAAATAAATAGATAGTTTTGAGCTTGAAAAATCAAGTTTTAAAGGTTTTTTTATCCCAAAAAAGCTGAGAAATTTCAGAAGACCGCGCAAAAGTGGACAAATTCTTGAACGCGTATCTTGGGATGGATGGGATTTTTATATTGCAGGTAGGGACAAGTGGATAAAAACATAAAATATACTATTTTAGCTAATAAACCAGCACGCGGACGTGATTTTCATCACGGAATTGGTGGGGGCACTGTTTTCGAAGCACGAGGAGATTGAGTAGGTTATTAGAAAGGGTTAATAAGGATTAAAACCTAATTAATAACCAAAATTTAATAGCTAATAAATAAAACTATACTTTTAATGAGGTTAAGTACGTAGAAAAGTATCTAAAGCTAATAAAACGATACTTTTAGAGCGATAAAACGGATGCGAAAGCTGGAATTTGCGACAAAAGAGAGTACACCGACGGATAGTCGAGCCAATTCGCGACAAGCCGTTCGAAGGGACAGTTATTTGCCGGGAAAAGCGATGTTGGCCAGAAATGTAAGTTGGTTAACAATCGTACACGACATGAAAATACGAAAATTTCCACTCGAATGCTCCTTTAAAAAGAATTTCTTTCAGGAATCGCTAAAACACGGCTTTGACAGCGCCCCCCGGATCAATGAATTCGAATTGCTGGATCCACCCCGGAAGGCATTTGAAGATAGTGATGATGAAGAGAAGGGAAATGGAAAGAAGAAAAAGGAAAAGAAGGAAAAGGAGAAACATCATGCAAAAGCAGAGAAAAGAGGATCGATTCCCTCGCCGCCAACAGTGCCGCTGCTGCCCAATGTTTTCAAGAAAAATGAGGTTAGTTTTCAAGCTAAAAATAGAAAAACAAAATCATAACCATAAAAAATAATTTAAAAACCAAATAAGTTTAATTTTGCGGCGTTTTTTAGCAAAATTGTGGCTCAAAATTTGTTGAAAAATACATAGCATCAATTAAGAATGAGAATAAGGTGAATTTCGAGCATTTTTATCAATATTTTCGCCCAAAACATGTGATGGGTCTGGAAAATAGTGTCTATCCGCCTGTCTATCTCTTTCTGCTGCCCTTCTTATCTAAAGTCAACAAACCCCCCACCAACTCCTTCTTTTTCCGTTATTTTTGTTTATTTGAGAAACAGCTGAGGGGGCTGATAGTTTTTAAAGGGACTGGAAAGTCTATCGGCAATTTGTGGATTAAAGGGACTTGGAAGGCTGGTTTCGGATAGCATCGATATTTTTTGCAGCTGATCTGACTAAAACGGGGTCTTTAAGCCCGTTAATTTACTATGATTCAAATCGGCTCAAAATAGTCCTGATTCTCCTTTAGAATACTTTTAAATAGTCTTGAAATCATTTTGAAAACTTTTGACCTTGATTTTCCACTTGGCTATCTGCCAATGCATTAAAAGTTATAGGAAAATTTCGCTAAAATCGATAAAAAACTATTCAAAATTCAAATAATCCAAAAAATGCTGGTTCAGGAGCAACCCCGCCGAGACGACATCCAGCTTCGTCGCAATCTATTCTGGGGTGGACATCATGGGGATCCAGGAAGAGCCGATCCATTCCCTCATCCTGCATATTCTAAGTTTCACGGCGATCATCCAAGGCCGAAATAAGGCCATTTTTGATTTCTTTTGCCGTTATGTTGTAAACTGACAATCATACTGTATATTAGTCAGGTTACTGTAACTATTTTGCACAAAATAACCCTTAAAAATCGCTTAATTTCGTCGAAAAACACGATTTTTACATTCTTTTTTGTTGTTCTAAAAGCTCTATATATCCACTTTTTTGTAGGTTGCCTTATTTTTCGCTAAATTATCAACTACAATATCTTATTAAGTGTTTTTTACTTAGTAGAATACCTTTACTACCGCTTTTCACAAGTCATTTAACCAATTTTTCTCGGGTTTGCCTCTTCCTCTTAATCTGGTCCAACAGCTTTAAAAACTAATCTTTATTGATTCTCATTTGATTTTCTGCATAATCTGATTCTTTTCAATGTATTTTATTTGCTACAAGTTTTAAATAAATTTATTTTTATTTATCAGCATAATTTTCACATCATTTCAATGGGCATTATCAATTTGTACGTAGTTATTCTCATTTTTTGAAATTTACATAGATTTTATAAAATTGGCAGTGTGTCGATAGGTGATTCTGGAATACACTTCAAATCGTCAATAGGATGGAAATGGCGGGAATTGAGCCAAAAAATGGATTGAGGAGCAATTTTTGTGCGCTAGCGGCTAGAATTCATGAATTTTTTGGAGAATTACATGGCGTAATCGATTAGTCCATGAATTTACATGGAAATAGACGGCGTAATCGATTAGATATGGGTTTTGAAAGAGCATTTTCCCAATTTGAGGGACTGATAGAGGCGATCCTGAGCAACAGGTGATGGAAGAGGGGGGAGAGAGCGAGAGAAACAGAGAGAAATTGGACACGTACAGAGGACCACGGTGGAATCCGTGGAAAATAGACTAACTGTCGGGTAGCTTGCCAGACAGCTCGAAAACTGGGGTGGTAGATGAACTCCTTGACGGTCTGCCGGCCAGTTTACCGAGCAGTTCGACCTCTGGGAGCTAGATAAGCTGAGCAGTTTATCGAAAAATTCGATATTTAGGCGATTAGACCGTGCAATTTTGAACTGCTAAACAATCTGGCAGCCGCTTCATCGAACAGCCTGATTCGGGAAATAATTGGTGAATAGTCGAGCGGGGTGGACGGGTCTGAGGAAAGAATCTCCTGCTCCCAATTGTCGACTCCCCATCATTCCTCGTGGTACCACTTCACCCTGGTGCTCCTGGAAATGTTGATGCTCAATTCTATAGCTCGTATTCTAGTCAGAATAATGTCCAAAACCATTTTTAAAGTAATTGACTGTCAGAAAACAAGAAAAATGCCTTTTTTCGTTACTTTTGAACTTTTTGAATGGATTTCTTCCGGACGGTCTGTGGTTTAAAATACAGTTGGTGCTTAATTATATGCCAGAAAGCATGAAAAATGGCTTATTTTGCCTGAATAACACTTTCTGAATTGCATGTCGTAATGCTTCGTCGTACCTGCATAAGATGGGCGAGTGTTCGAACAAGATGGGCAAATGTTGGCCGATCATCCGGACGAGTACGCCAACAACTCAACATCACGTCATATCTGAAGAAATATCGGTATTTAATGGATTTTCTGTGGATTTTCAGGATTTTAAAGGGTCAGGCAAGTCAAAATATACCACCAAGCGTTCGCTATTTTTTCAACAAGCGTGAAGGATGGCCTGGGTTGCTCAAACTGTACGCCAGACACCACAGTACACTGACGACTGTAGCGTGTAGCCTACCGTAACCTCAATTCAAATGACTTACACGCTATCAGGGCAATGGGATGGCTGTGGAAGACGATTGCCGGCTTCCAGGAATGCTTTCACCTGAAAAATAGACGGTTTAGACGGTTTTTCATTTCAAAACACTGCTTTCCGCGTGTTGTGTTCTTGGAATGAAGTGGAATGCGCACGGACGTACAGTTATCGAACAACTGTTTATCTACATAAATGGTGGCAGGAGGATCGGCAACAGAGCTAGTCTGTGCCGATAAGTGGACCCGCAACGAGATAATACAATCTAGTCTTAGGCGGGAAGTGGCGCACGCGACGCGACCGCAGGGGGGCGCGCGCCGGTGGCTTACCCACTGGATAGGAGGGACAGCCGGGAAAGAGGATCTATTGTGGTCTAGCAAGCTAGCACCACAACACCTCCCCTTGTACAACAACAAAGTACAAGTTCCTAGGAGAAATTGGGACAGGAGAGACCAATAAGGCTTAGCCGGATTTACAGTATATGGAAATACACACCAAAAAATAAGATGACACTTATTTTTGCTTATTTTCTTCTTACGACGCACACGAACACGACGTGGCAATCATCCTTCCCTCAACCTTGAACACGCGCACGAACACTACGTGGCCATCATCCTTCTTTCGTTCTTCGGCTTCACTTGTAGACGCGGCCTTGGGCTTGACACGCGCACCTCCTTCGGTCCATGGCAGCGGCAGCGGCCCTTCATTCATCAATGATCCGCCAGCATCAGCACGCTCCTTCGGTCCTTTCGTGGGTGAGGACTAACCAACTTCTTTCTTCTTCTGCAACCTTCGCGGCTTCTGGGCGGTCCTTGGGGCAAAACGGCGGCCGGACGCCGGGCACCTCTTTTTGCGCTTGCACCCTCCTCCTTCTTCGACAACGGCAGCGTGCCACCCGGAAATGTGGGGGCAAAAAGGGGAACAAAACACCTCCCTTTCAATTGATCCTGCACGAGCGGCACCGGCACATCATCCATCGATGGCCATCATCTGCACGCTCTGCTTCTTGATCTTCTCGCCATGCCTTCTTCCTTGTCGCTTGCCAACCATGTAGATGTCCCTGACCTCGACCTTGTCGCTCTCCTTGACCTTGTCGCTTTCTTGGTCCTTGTCTCGTCGGCTTGACTTGACTTCTCGCGCTTCTTCACCTTGTTCCTTCATCCTTGATCACGTTCCTCGGGCACGAGTGGCTTCTTGGCTTGGAATTCCTTGTTCTTGCGTGAGTCCTTGATGATCCTGCTCGCCAGTGTTGTGTTCTTGGAATGAAGTGGAATGCGCACGGACGTACAGTTATCGAACAACTGTTTATCTACATAAATGGTGGCAGGAGGATCGGCAACAGAGCTAGTCTGTGCCGATAAGTGGACCCGCAACGAGATAATACAATCTAGTCTTAGGCGGGAAGTGGCGCACGCGACGCGACCGCAGGGGGGCGCGCGCCGGTGGCTTACCCACTGGATAGGAGGGACAGCCGGGAAAGAGGATCTATTGTGGTCTAGCAAGCTAGCACCACAACACCGCGGCTCCAAAATTCAGAAAAAATATTTTATTTAGTAAAATACCGATTTCATTGTTTTTAATGCAAATTTTAGATTTTTAAAATGTTACGATTTTCGATTACTGTATTCTGGCCGTAAACTAGCCAAAAACATACCTCAGAATTCGAGATATCACCATAGGGAGCAGCAGCTCGAGTGAGAAGCTCCCACACCAAGATGCCGAATGACCACTGAAAAAAGACGATAACTTGCGTTAAAATTTTTTTTAATCGATTTAAAGGCCTAGTTTGACAGGGATAGTGCGAGCTGGCTATCAACTAAAATTCTTGAGATCCCCAGATCGCACGGTCCCTTTAAAATCCAAATTTAAAGTGATACTTACCACATCAGTCTGTGAATCGAAATGTGTTCGATCCCGGAGACTCTCCAATGCCAACCATTTCAATGGAAGACGAGCAGGGCCTGTCTCTGTCTCATCCAAAAATGATTCTTTATCGAACAGATCGACGGCTAGCCCGAAATCTGCCACTCGAACAAGGCCATCAGAGGAGATCCTGGAAATTAGAGAATTTTAATGGTTTCTTTCTGTTTTTAATACTATCTATTCTTGCCTCTCTGTCTCTCTCTCCCTGTCTCTCTGTCTCGCTCTCTCTCGCTCTCTCTCGCTCTCTCGCTCTCGCGCTCCCTCTCCCTCTCACTTTCGCCCTTTCTCTCTCTCTCTCTCTCTCTCTCTCTCTCTCTCGTTATCCTCAAAATTCTCACATGCAATTCCTGGCGGCGATATCTCGATGAACATAGTGAAGTGATGCGAGATAGGCCATCCCCTGGGCCACTTGATACGCAAAATCGACCAGCTTCAAGACGCAGAGTTGCTGAAATCATTGACATTACGGTGGTCAGGATAACATATCGAAAAACTTATAAAAAGCAGAAAAATCGATTTCTGACCACTGGACCGCATGGCCGAGTGGTTAGTGGATTTGGCTGCCAATCTCAGGGTCAGGGTTCGAACCCTGCCCACGCTAAATTGTTTGCTTTTTGGTTTTTGTGAATTATAGACGGTTTTGAAAGCAATAAACTACAACTTAGGGCCCTTACCCTATTCGGATCGGCAATATGGCTCTTCAAATCCCCAAGATCCATGAAGGGAAGCAGCACCCAGGGAGAACCGGTTGGAGAGATGCAGATACCTAAAAATCTGGTTTATTAAGGTATTATTGTCTAAACTGACACACAGCAAGCCAGACTACATGCTCCAAACCCACCAATCAACGATAGAACGTGTGGATGGGCGAAATGTTTCATGATGATGCCCTCGCGGAGGAATTTCTCGATATGGGCCATATCACGGCAACGATCACCTGAAGGGGTACGGTAAGTATCTTTGATCGTACATTGCCATACAGATTGACGGATTCCTCAGAGAAACCCTGTTAACTTGCCTTGGATTTTGAGAAAATCCCACAATCACCACTTTTTAGGCTTTTTTAGGTTCCTAAAGACCCTTTGCCAGTTATCCATAGATTTTCAAGGCTTCAGATCACACAAGAATCTCTGCTAGCCTGGCATAGGTCCTTTAAAAGCTGGAAATGGTCTCTGCTTGGTTCCCCGCCGAATCCAGTAGCCACCATATTCCCACGAACACTTTTGTGAAGTGGCTGATTCAGGAGGGGACCACGTGCCGTGTGACTGTTCGTTTTTCCGTTTGTTTGCTTGGCGTGTAGCCGGTTTGGCTGTTTATCGGTGAATCAGTCGGTTTGATTGTCTGATTGTCTGTGTCTGTGTGTGTGTTCGTTTATCGATTTTTCAGTAAATTTATCCGATTTTCATTTTTTTTCTATCTGCCTGTATGTTTTTCTAATTGTCTGTCTGTCTGTCTACCACTGCGTCTATCTATCTATCTGTCTAGGGACCAAAATGATGCGCACCCCATCGATCTGGTCTTCTTGTGCTAGTTGAGGGGCCCACTATACCATCCCGTCCCTCCTTTCCCTTCTCTCGATAGACCGGACATGGACCCACAAAACCAGTCATCAACCCCCTCTCTTCTAGACAGACAGACAGACACATACTCAACAGCCCACCCGCTAACCTCAAAACAAGCGCAACTCAAGAAGCCTAATATTGATTTTCATCGATTTAGTAGCGTAATGTTGGCTCCAGCCTTCAATTTATACTAATTTTTGGTAATCTGGACTACAGGCTACGATTTCCACCAGCTAATTCTCTAATTTGGATTACAGGCGATAATCTAAAACAGTAATCTGGCCTCCAAAATATAATCTACAGAGTTTCGTAGCGTAATCGACTGGCAGGGTGCCAGTTAAATCAATTAGTGGCGTAAACTGGACGGTAGAGTATAGACTACAATTTCAACCAGCTAATTGGGTACATCCTAGAAATTGAGACGCCAATTTGGGTTCAGGAACACACCGTATCGTATTTCATTGCGTAATTTATAAAACCATAAACTCCTACCTTTCAATGTCTTTACAGCGACGGGCACAAATCGACCAATCGGATCCCTCATCCTCCCTCGATACACATTCCCGAAATACCCTAAAGAACGGGCTAAATTAAAGGACCCTGGAAGTCTGGGGCAGTAGATCATGGCCTAATGGTTAGTGAGTTGACTGACAATCTCAAGGTCAGGGTTTGAGTCCCGGCCACGGCACGTTTTTTACTTTTTGATTTTAAAGGGGCGGGCAAGCTTGAATTATCGATTTTCTATGAAGTTGGATGCGTCGCGGCACGCACCGCGAAAGCCTTTTCGCCCGGAAATAAAATGTCGTAATAGAATAAGCAATGGAAAGGAAAACGAGTAAGTTGCGTGTTGTAGCGCCGTCAAATTTATGGGACTAGCCATGCCTTCCAAGTCGCTTTAAAGGACCATTGAAGGCTAGAAATCCATACCTTTGCCAATAATGGTCTCCAACACGACAGCTTCTGAAGGGACGAGAATATCATTGATATCATGGCGGATATCGGCTGAGACTTGATGCAATAGAGAGGCTGATGACATTGCAGACACCGTTGACGAGACTGAAAAATCAGAATAAATAAAATTACCGTATTTTTGGGGGTATTTTGACCCAAGTTTGTCCTTTTTTTTGCATTTCCACCTGGCAGAGCCAAACCATGATATTTAAGATATTTTCTGGGCTCCAACCTACAAACTGGCAGCCAAACTACCAACACCAGGTCTAATAAATATAATAAAAATAGATAAAGTATTTTTGGGGGTATTTTGGCAACAATTTCGTAATTTTTGGGGCATTTTCATGTGGCAGAGCCCAATCAAAGATATTTTAAGTTATTTGTGGACTCTAAACTACAAACTGGCACAAAGGCTACAAACACCACTCGTGCTCTACCTGTTTTAATATGCCTTTCAACGGGATAATCGGGATACGGTATAGCGGGCAGAGGTTGTGTCTGCCTCCTCTGCTGTCTATCTCTTCTCTCTGTTCTCTCTCTTCTTTCCCTTCTCTCTCGCGTCAATAATGGATATCTGGATGTAGAAGAAGAGGAAGAGGGGCTTCCTTCAGATCCTTCATCTTCTTCCCATTCCCAAACTGGGTTCACCCATACCAATCGAGAAGAAGAGGTATGGCCCAACATCTGCATGGGAAATCCATTGTTTTTTTAGCCGAATTGGAGGACAATTGAGGTAAAAAACAGTACAATATACAGATTCGCCGTCAGTTGATCGATAGAAAATAGTACAAACTACAAAACTCCAGCCAGCAAATTTCTAAAAATTTTTTAGAAGAAGCAAGGGAGTGCTGTGAAGCTATATATAGTGTTGATGCAAATTGCAGGACAATAAAAGTAAAAACTTACTCAGAAGGGAGTACAAACTACAAACTGACATCCGGCCAACTTGCACAAAAAGTTTTGAAAAATCAGGGCGCAAATCGATAGTTTTCTAAGCTAATTCCGGCCATAAAACTAGAATATCACTAAAAATTATTACAAACTACAAATTGACAATCGGTTGGTGAATACAAAATACTACAAACTACAAACTGCCAGCCAGTCAGCTGATGCATGTAATTTCGAAAGAATCAAGCTTGCTCTCAAGAGATGAAGAACATGTTTGAACAGTTGATGGGCTAGAGAGAGGGTAGAGGCCGGCTAAAAGCCAAGAAGAAGCTCTCAACCCACATATCCAACTTTTCAATCGATTAAACGGATGGCAGTTTAGAGAATGACATAGTAAAAATCTTCAAAAACGAACACTAGAAGTTTTCTGACTTTTTTTTGGCGTCACTAGAGCATTGAGGATGACTAAAATCAACGAATAGGCTCACAATTGGCTCATTCAAAACTTCAATCGATTAAATGCATGTTGGTTTAGAAAAATAGAAGGTTAAAAACCTTAAAAAAAAATGTTTTTACGACTCAGGCGGTCAAAAAAGTGGCTAGCGCTGGTCTCTGGTGACCAGAATTGAGGATTACCTAGAGGATGAGCAGGGAAAAGGACCATTTCAAAGAAAATAAATAGCAAAAAGGAAAGGTAGAGCTGCACCACATGGGTGGAAAAGTCAATAAAAAGGAAGGAGTAGAGCGGGGGAGGGGAATGGAAGGGAATGGCCCAAATAGAGACTGTTTGGGGAAGACTTTGTCAAATACCAGGGGAAGGGGTCTTACTAAAGGACCACGTCTAGATCTAACATTTCGACATTCCGCTTCATCAAAATAAAAATAGACCGTTGGAAGGTGCTAATTGGAGGTAATTTGAATTTTGTATCGATGAAATTTGGTTTTCTGAATTGGCCGTGACGGAAATGCCACTCGAAACCGAGCCAAAAAAAGTACAATCCTCGAAAACTAAAATATTTTTATAAGCCATAAAATGGGGGAAAATGCAATGGAAATGTTTCGCCAGATTCCAGCTTACAGATTTAAGGGGGCTTAAAAACAGATATAAACTCTTTTAAAGGTGTATAGAAGGCACAGATCCGTTGGATCGTAGCGCCTGAAAGGCGATAGGCACCAAACTAACATTTTTCTCAACCGCTTAAAATTTACATATCCTATCCTACTATATATAAAAAAATAGTGTCTGTGTGTGTGTGTATGTGTGTGCATTTGCATGCAACTTCCGTCACCGTGTTCCAGTAGTATCTCAAGAAGGGGGGTAGTTAGGGGTATGTTTTACACCTCATTAGGTGCGTAATGGCCTTGGGGTGACTGCACACTAATAATAGTTTCAAAAATTAACGGTTTTCGACGTTAAAATTAAGTTTTTGTTGAAAAAACGAGAACCCTCTTTGTTAGGAAACAATTAGCATGCGCCGGAAGTTGCGGTAGCCTATATAAGGGAAGAGAGGTAACGTTTCTCATTTTTTGTCATCGAAAATCGCGAGAATTATGCAGAGTGAAGAATATCATGCAATCAGACCGGGCCAGGGTTGAAAAGTCGCGCAGCGGCTTTTCAACCCTGGTTTAAAAGGTTAAAATGGTATAAACACCTTTAAAGCGCACGTTCAGGGAGGGGCCGTGTACTCGTCCCAACGTGTACACCCTATGGACGTAGGGACCGCGCGCACGGCCTGCCCGTGCTGTGACAGGCCATTCCATTCCTTTGCGGCGTGGGGCGCCCCTCGCCCCCTCGGCAGGTTGTAGCTGTGGCTGACTGGTATCCATCCGCGCCTCCCGAGCGGGGGGCCCGGGTTCGACCCCCGGCCGCGGCTAAAATCTTTGCTTTTTTCCAAAAAAAAAGTCCCTGAACGTGCCCTTTAAGAGACCGGTAGCGCTTGACAAGTCATAAAAATAAAACTAAAATATCCGTCGAAATTATAAAACGAGGTAAAAAGTAGTGAAAGTTCGTCACCGGATGTCAGGTTACATATTCAAATGGTTCAAATCCATTTAAAGGGCCATTGAAGGCAATTCAGGCCCGATAAGTAGTAAAAAGCCGGGCTTCTGCCCGCCTGGCTGGGAGATGGTTTCGGCGTGGGGATGGGTCCGTTTGCGTCGGGATTGACGGCAGGCAGGGAGGGGGGGAACTGTTGTCGACGTGGGCAGCGTGTGGATGGATGGATATTTGCAGAAGATGAAGAAGAGAAGAGAGAGGGAACGGGGGATGGACAGCCACTGCAATGGACTGACTGACTGACAAACAGAGAAGAATTCTCTTCTTCAGAACACAGAATAGGGGACAGTGGAAAGAGAGGGGGATGGGCACTCTGCCATCCAGATCACCCTATGGACTGAAGAGAATGAGAGAAATAGAGAAAACGAAGAGGATACAGCCCGAATATCCGTTTGACCGTTGTGAAGGGACGGTTATTTCGGGGGTCCCCTCCCCATGTCCAACCTGACACTCGAAAGGGGGGGTTGTGGCCCCATCCATCCACTTCACATTCGCACGTTTTTCCGCCGCTTTACCTATGGTTTACGAATTCCGATGACACTCCCGAAAATGGGATCCCCGAAAATTGGTTTCCCGAAACTCGGGGCCCGAAAATCGGGGCCCGAAAAATCGGAGTCCCGAAAATCTTAGTCCGGAAAATCTGACTCCCGAAAATCGGAGTCCCGAAAACTCCGACTCCCGAAAATCTAAGTCCCGAAAATACCCGCAGTGATTTGGGGTTTTTTTTTGGGGCCGGAAGCCTAAAAACCAGTAGCCAAATTTTCGGGATTCAGATTTTCGGGAGTCAGATTTTTCGGGACTCAGATTTCGGGTCATTTTCCGGAGTCAGATCTCGGGACTCCGTTTTCGGGCCGAGTTTCGGGGACCTCCGGGGATCCCATTTTCGGAAGTATAAGCAAACCCCATGGTTTACACAAGGGTTCAAGTTCTAAAGGACTCAAGGGCTGACACTTGTTTCTAAAGGGAATGTGAAAGCATGGTTGGGGCGGGAAAGGGCAAACTGGAGCGCAAAACAATAACTAAACCGCTTATTTTTTTAAATCTTTTTAATAATAATAATTTAATTTTAAACTCTGAAAAAACCCTTTTACATCTGACAGCATAAAATTACAGCATGTTTTTATAGCAAATATTGGTCTAAAAATCGGTAAAATAGCGAAAAGGCATGCCCGCTAGTCCATACAAAAGGTATAATTGACTCAAATATTTTATTATCCAAAAATATGTCGCAAAAGTCAAAAGAATGCTTTTACTGGCTGACATTATGACACTGAAATATGTCATTTTAGCAAACATTGATCTAGCAATCGATAAAATAGCTAAATTTAATGCCAGATAGACGACCTAAAAGGGCTGGATTTGCCTATAATACAAGGACTTCAAAAGAAACGACGTCAATTGATGGTGGGGCGGTGTACCGAAGGTGTGGCCCCTCTCCCCCACTCTCTCTGTTTGTTTATCATGAATCTTTTGAAGGGAATGGCAGAAGAAGAAGAAGAAGGAGATGAAAAGGATGCGACTAACATTCCAAGCCAGGGCCAAGCTACGCTCTGACTAACACAAAACACAGAAAAACGTTTATTTTCAGGACGGGCATGTGATTCTATGGATTTTTCCGCAGCGCACACGCCACACGCAACGCTATCATAGCATAGCGTAATCGATTACGACAAATTTACAGCCCACGCGTCGCGGTCAAGCGGCGTACTTGCGTACGTATCACATCTATAGAAATCCATAGCAAAAAAATCCAAAAGTTAAACTTTTCGGCCCCTTTAAAGGGACCTGGAAGTCAATTGAAGTATCGCTTTTCAGGCTGGAATGCATAAATATGAATTCCTCCTCTAAATGGGCGGGTGGCAATTCGAAGAAAAAATGATAGAAATAACGATGGAGGAGGAGGGGGGAAGGAGGAATGAGACTGATCTCGGAGAACGAGAATATGCCCTTTGCCCTGGAGGGGAGGGGGAAAAGGAATTATGCGCTCCAATTGAGACATCGTGATGTCTCATAAATGGGAAATGGATTGACAGGGGGGAGGCAGAGGGGAAAACATTTCGAGACTCCGGTTGTCAGCTTGGAATTTCCGAAATCGAATTTTTTTTTTGATTAAAAACCAAAAATTCGAATCAACCAGCTAACTGGCTTTTCGCCAAAAAAGTCAATTAGCTGTCAGCCAGGCATTTCCGGTAAATATTGGACACCTCGCCCTTCTGCCACTCCTGATAGGGCCTGAGCGAGAAAATTGGATTTGGCCGCCAGCCCCGGGGTTCCAGTAACTCTTTCCAAAAAAGAATGGAATGGGAAACTAACTCCCGAGTAACCAACACTTCTAACAGAAAGAAAAACTAGGACGGGACTTATTTTCGGGAGCCAGATAGCAGCTAACTGGGTTGCATTTTTAAAGCTAAAATAGTTATCTTTTATTCAATGCAAGTTTGGGCCAGAAAATTGGGCTCTGGATGACAGTTAGAAACTAAAATGTGTAATTTTTTAAACTTTCGAGCCGGACATTTTGAAAATGTGGAAAATGAGTGCTAATGAGGCTATCCGCTAGGTTCCTTTACCTAAAAAGGTTTATAAATCGGATATAGGCAATTTTAAAGGTCTACTAACTGACATCTCATCTGCCGAAGGTTAGAAACTAAAATATATTGTTTTGCAAAATTTCGAGCCAAGGATTGTTTAAATGTAAAAATTGGACGGCAGATAGGCTATTTAGCCAGTTTTTTCGTCTAGAAAGGTTTTAAAAATTGATTGTAAGCAATTTTAAACGTGCCGTATACCAGCTAATAGCTAGAAAATAGTCAAAAGGCCCAGTGAAGTGTGGAAGGAAGAAAAAGGAAAGAAATGGATGAGGATGGTTGATTGGAAGGGAAAAGGGGATGGACTGATGGGAAGAAGATAGGGGGGAAGGGCACTTGACTAGAAGGGATGACCTCAGAAGACTGTGTCGAGAGCTTCTTCTCAAGGGAGAGAGAGAGAGAGAGAGAGAGAGAGAGAGAGAGAGAGAGAGAGAGAGACAGAGAGAGACAAACACATTCAATTGGCATCGGAAGAGACGGCGTCAATATGTCACTTCTTCCCTTCACTAACATGCCAATAGAGGGACACTTTCTCTAGTATCCGGCTTCAAGTGACCCAGTTTGAGGTAAGTGGCCACTAGAACGAGTCTGACCAATTTTTCTACCAAGTTGGCACCCGGGTGTTGGCCTCAAAAAGATGTAAAGATAAACACATAAAGATGTTATACAAACTATGTTAGTTTTTGTTTTTCAGACGAAAATCATTTTCTGCTCGGCTGGCTCACAAGGAGATTGTAAAACTTAAAAAGAAATACGCAAACATTTAAAATTGTGATATTTTAGCTTGAGCTGCTGGCTAACAGTCGAAATTTTGTAGATGCCATGACTGTATCCAAAAGATAGTTTTACGGTAAAAACCTAATACACATCACCGATCTGACCTGCGTAAATTACTTAAAAAAGAAATAAGCCTAATTTAGCGTTTCACCAGATAGTTTAGTTTTCAAAAAAGGGCAAGCTTCCGGAAGCCTGAAATTTGAATTTAAAGTATTCCAAACCCAGAAATGAAAATCTCAAGGCAAAAACCAAATTTATCAGCTAACTGAACCACGTAGAGTAAGGTGAAGTAAAAATAAAATCTCGGAACCGCACAGCAAACTATTTTAGTCGCCCTAAAAAATCCGCACGCTTCCGATACACACCACCCTCTAGACACGGACAGGCCGTTGATGGCAAGATCGAGGCGAAGCGGTGAGTAAATAAAGGGGAGAGTGGGTAGAGGGGAGAGAGAGAGAGAGAAGAGAGAGAGAGAGAGAGAGAGAGAGAGAGAGAGAGAGAGAGAGAGAGAGAGAGAGAGAGAGAGAGAGAGAGAGAGAGAGAGAGAGAGAGAGAGAGAGAGAGAGAGAGAGAGAGAGAGAGAGAGAGAGAGAGAGAGAGAGAGAGAGGGAGAGAGAAAGAGTGGAATGGGGGGGGGATGGCTTCTTCCGCATTATGGGCACATTATCCCATTCAGTCGAGAAGGGGGGACGGCCGATGGATGGTATGGGGTGGGTGGCAAAAATGGGAATTGGAAGGGGTATACAGCTTTCACTTCAGATTGTTGACTAGGCGAGGCTAATAATGGGTTGCCAGGTGACCATCCTTTTTTTCTGCATGCCAACACACAGCTTCACAAGGTTTTTGGTAGATTTTCGTATAGTAATTCGGTACTTTTTCCCTAGCGGGGTCCCAGGGTTTTTACCCTTTTACCATGATTTTTAATACCTGCCAAAACACATATTCACAAAGCTTTTGGTATAATTTCGTATCGTAATTTTTGTAATTCGCATGGTTTTGCTAGATTTTCGTATAGGAATTCAGAGCTTTTTCATTATCGGGGGTTCCCAGGGTTTTTGGCTGATTTTCGTATCGGAACTAATATACCGTATATTTTTCTGTCTGCCAAAACACAATTTATCAAGGTTTTTGCTAATTTTCGTTTAGAGATTAGGCACTTTTGCATTATCAGGGGGGATTTTTCTGTTTTGTGCAGAAAAGCCTATAAACACAATACTAATATGTTAATAATTGATCTAACAAAATTTAATTATATTTCAGTGTAAAAACTATCAAAAATTTTCGAGAAATTGTAAATTTGAAATTTGGGCGAAAAAAGTCGTTTTTGGTTGTAAATCGATTTTGTATTTTTCAAACCCCCCCCCCCGTTAATGCCAAAGCACCAGTAAATTAAATTGTTCTACAAACCTGTACTGCATGATGTTGTCCAATGTTCTGGATGTGGATGGGGATGAGGAGAGGGTGAGGATGAACAATGAGCATGAACTAATACTCCGATTACAGCCACGCATAGTACTCCAATCTACAAAAGGATATAGATTGGATGATAGCTAAGAAACTGACGAGAATGAGACCGATGAAGAGGAGGGAATTATCGGGGATGAGCCCGGCTGCAGCGGCTATAGCCGGGAATGGGGATGGAGTCGAGGTGGAGGGGATGATGCCAGGGCTCGACGTCGAGACCTGCAATTAAATCGATATCGTATAATTAAATTATACAAACTGGCAGCCAGTTGAAATTTCGATAGAAATATTTTATCTGATATCCAGGCCGTTCTCTGAAAATCGCGCTAATTCAAAGATCCGGATTTGAAACAGTCAAAAATTAATTATATAAACTTAAAATTACAATTAAACAGTTATTGTTTTATTAAATTATATAATTTGGCGGCCAGTTTAATTCTATATAGGGTTATTTTATCTTATTTCCAAACCCTACGCTAAACGGCGCCAATTAAAAGACCCGTGATTTAAAAAAACCAATTAAATAGCTATATTACAATTTTAATAGTATAAAACAAATCTTTTATTGAAAAAGCTCTAATGGTTGCCAGACAATAGTTAGAGCAAAATTTAGCGCAAAATCTCTCCATACCTGGGTGGGAAAGAGCCAAGCGTACTCGGCTTCATCGACATGATGTCCCAACCGCATTCCTCACATGTCATCTACCGCACGGATTTGGTCGTTCCTGGAAGCAAACTGCTTGGTGAATGCACTAACTGGCAAATAGAGAAGAGTTGAGAACACTGAAAAATCAAAGAAAAATGAAAAACGTCACATTTTAGTCCACGAAATTTGAACGGGTTTTGCTGGCAGACAATTTTAACAGGGCGCAAAAATCGGCATTCCGCTTGGAAAAAAAACAGTTCGACTTGAAATTTATCTTAACTGCCAGGAAATTCAAGTTTTGAAACGGTTTTTGACAATAAAAATTGGCTGCGCAGATATTTTGGTACTATAAAGGGCGCGCAAAGGCGAGTTAAAAACGGTTACAGGCACGTAAAATAAGATTTAAACTTCTAAAATAGCTTAACTGTTTGATCTTACACGTTTTGAAACAGCTTTCGAAAAATAAAACAGCTTTTCGAACAATTTTAGTTTTATTACGGTAACTATAGGCCTAAAAATAGAAATTCTGAATATCGCGGCAGAGCATCTCCTATTAGCATCCCAAAAATTGTCCAGACGGTAGAAACGTGTGAAATGAGACAGCAAGCTGTTCTATAAGTTTCTATAATGTTTGTGTGTCTGTGTTGGGTGGCTAGTTGTGACAGACAGAGCTAGCCGCAAGGGGTTCGTGTGTCGATCCGTTTGCCCCCTCCGTACGCCGCCTTCCCTCCAAACCATGCAAATATCAACACATGCTCCTCATTCGAGTGTTTCCCAAACCAAACTCGCCAGAATTTTTCAAAATTAGCCAAAAATTTTTTGTTGATATGTGGAGCCAAAAATTATGGCTGTCATTAAGAATGGAAAAATCTTGATTTTCCGGAAATCCGGTTTTTAACGGCGTTATAAGCGTTTTAGTAAGATTCAGCTAAAAACCTAAGCTGGCGAGAAGCCTTCTAGATGGTCAAAAATAAAGAAGGAGCTGGTTGCTTTGGTGGGGGTAGTTAGAGAGGGAAGAAGAAGAAGCCCCCTACAGGCCACAACAGCATTCCCCAAATATTGACCGTAATCGAATCGCCGCTAAAAGAGTCGCCGCGGCGACGTGCATCTACCGGATACCCACAGAAGGGGAAGGGGAAAGCACTTGTTAGAAAGAAGAATGAGCACCAGGAATTTGCTAAAAAAGTGGGGCCAAAGCCGAAAAACGGGTTTTCGAAGATTTTCTTTGAGAGGTATAGGCCGCCGTTATAACAGTCAAATTCACGCATTAATGAGGGCGAAAGGTGCAAATCGACAATCGAATAACTTTATCTGATTACCATAGATAATTAATGCACAAAAATAATCAAGAAATCTCCTTAAACCAAAAATTTTAGTTTTTAAAAGCACTTTATCCATGCCAATCGAGCGACCTAGGTATAATTGTAAAACTCGTGCATTCAAAGCTATTTTGACGAAATTAAACAATTGGATATTTTGATCTGGCTACTATAAAGCATTAATTCATAAAAATTATCAAGAATTACCTTCAAACAAAATAT
Organism: Mesorhabditis spiculigera; assembly: GCA_958295435.1. NCBI lineage: Eukaryota > Metazoa > Nematoda > Chromadorea > Rhabditida > Rhabditidae > Mesorhabditis > Mesorhabditis spiculigera. The sequence goes on along the minus strand of CATQJA010002710.1, from coordinate 4,572,586 downwards.
TTTAGTTTTCAAAACCACTCGATCTACATCTCTGACTAACTAGGGAAGTGCAAATAAAAAATCCGGCAAACCGCTTAGCAAAAATATGGGTCTGATAGAGTCGGCGACGGGGAATCCGAAACTGCAATCAGAATTTGCAAAACGCTTAATACAAAAAAAGTTATGAGCATTTTAAGTTTTGCACCAGGTTCGCGGCCCGCCCTTATGAGCCCCTCCCAAAGAGGGGTAACCGCCTCTTGAATGGTGTAGTGGCTAACTAGCCTGCCTCTGTGGCGGAGGGTCTCTGGTTCGACTCCCCGGTCATGCAAAACTTTTTGCTTTTTGGTCAAAGGCAACAACTTCACACTTTTTCAAAGCTTCAAAGACCGAAAGGCCGTTCTCTTAATTTTTAAATTCATGAAACCGATTACAAAGTGGTGGCGGGAGTGCAAGTAATTTTGCAGGTAGGGCACTAAAAAAATTCACCTCTGTTTTTTCATAACGTATGCCTACACGCAGTCAATATTATAGAAAATGTTAAAAAATCCAAATTTCGGTCTTTGAAGCTTTGAAAAAGTGTGAAGTTGTTGCCTTTGACCAAAAAGCAAAAAGTTTTGCATGACCGGGGAGTCGAACCAGAGACCCTCCGCCACAGAGGCAGGCTAGTTAGCCACTACACCATTCAATAGGCGGTCACCCCTCTTTGGGAGGGGCTCATAAGGGCGGGCCGCGAACCTGGTGCAAAACTTAAAATGCTCATAACTTTTTTGTATGAAGCGTTTTGCAAATTCTGATTGCAGTTTCGGAATCCCCGTCGCCGACTCTATCAGACCCATATTTTTGCTAAGCGGTTTGCCGGATTTTTTATTTGCACTTCCCTAGTAAGGTGCGAAAAATCCGTTTTTGCCTATTATTAACCGAGAAACTGAAAAACGGGCAGCTCCATATTTTGATCTGAATACCATAAAGTATTAATCTACAAAAATTCTAAACAAATACCTTAAATCCAAATCTTCTAGGTTTCAAAACCACCCGATCCACCCCTATGGCTAACACGGGCTATCGAGCTGTGAGGGTTGGGTAGCCCGGGGAGCATGAGAACATGTTCAGGCGGCTTCGAGCCTGGGGGGGGGGATGCCGTTGGATGATCTGGTAGTGGGGGAAAGGGCCTCATTTACAGATTATCCCCCGAAATCCACCCGTTCCCCCCTGACAGACTGTACCGCCAAAAGCCCATGGTCAGTCGGAGAGTGGCCTTGCGAAGCAAAAGGAGATGGCAAATAGCCGCCGGGGATTTACAAGGTCTGACTAAGGCTTCTAAAGCTTATCTGGAGAGTAGTGAGCACTACTAAAAACTAAAATACTTATTCTAACGTCAAAATCGGAATTTTGATGCAGGAAAGGGTAATTTGCCAGCGAGAAATGGTTTTTTTTTTCAGGTTTATTTGAGGAAAAAATAAAAATATTTTTGCGAGATCTTACTTTCAAAGCATAATATGGCGGGCAGTGAGGACAAGTAAAAACTCACATACTTATTCATACATGAAAATCGCAAGCTTCATAAAACTAAAATATTTTCTGAAGCCCTTTTTTTTGAAAACTTTGCGTACAACGCTATACTTTATCAGCCAGAAGACCAAATCCAGCTGTTAGCTACGCTGCAAAACGGCCATTATGCCGGCTACACCCACCCGAAGGCACCCATTAGAAGACACGCAATTCAGCCGTGGATGATGACTGTCAACTTGGACGGGTTGATATCCCCCTTTAGGCCCCTCGTTTTAGAAGAGGAAAGAGCAGAACCGGATATACCCATAACAGGGATGGAGGGACGGGGGCCATTGTCCACCACCACCCTTGACGAGGGGCAGCAGGGGGGAGGGGGAGGGGGATGTCCACCCATCCGTGGCCCCCCTCCGTATGCAAATCTCCCCGAGGGCATCGGGGGATCGGGGGTTGGGGTGGGATTTTGGCCGATTTCCTGTCAACTGGTCGGCATTCAACAGATTCGGGTGGATATTGGGGGATATGAGACTACATTGAGCGCGAGAGGGCGTGGAATTGGGAGTTTTGGGACGGAACGTTGCAGTTCAATTGAGGAATTTTCGATTTTCTACAGTATTCGGACGGAAAAAACCTGTTAGTTGCGCATTCTGGATACCAAAGAATAGTTTTTCGACAAGATTTTATAAGTTAGAAGCTTCTCGAAGTACTTTAATTTTTTTTGGGCATCAACTTTCTGCCTACCAGAAGACCGGTAATTTCCCCTATTTTGGGTTATATACGGAACGCGGACTAAAAAAAAGCTGTTAGTTATGCATTCTGAATATTTTCGGCACGTTTTTATAAGTTAGAAGCGTTGAGACGGATTTTAGTTTTTTTTTGGGTACTGACCTCGTGACTACCAGAAGTCCGGCAAAACCGTTATATACGGTATTCTGTTTCAAAATGTCAAAAACCCTGTTAGTTAGGCATTCTGTGCACCAAAGAATACTTTTTTGAAAATATTAGACTTCTGAAAAGCTTCTGGAAATATATTAGTTTTTTTGGTAATGACCTTCTGGCTACCAGAAACCTAGTTAAAATGCCCTGATTTAGCAAGCTGACAGCCAACTAGTCCAATCCAAAACCAAGATCGATGAGAACATGGATGCGTCCCGTCTTTTCGGATGGTAAAGGTACCGAAGTGAGGGGGTGGAGAAGGAGACAGAGGGACATTTGTCTTTAGCACAGGATGGGGGGACGGTGGGAAGGCCATAGAAGGTCCCTCCACCCCTCCCCCACCACAACCAAAGCTTCTTCCCAAACACGACCCCCGAATCGAGAAGGAAGACCCCCAGCCCTCCTTCTTCTTCCAAAAAGGGACTGTGTATTGTCTTCTGGCGGACAGGACCACCAAGGGAATGGACAACCCTTTTTAGAGGGGATGGGTCGGAGGAGGACAACTACCCAAATTTCAACATGGTTGAAGGTTTACGGTAGGGAGTTTGTAAAAAAACCTGTGGAAAAGTCTAATTGGAACACAAGAAAGAATATAAAAGAAAGAATATATAAATACAGAAAACATAAAATAAAATTGAGCTGGGAGTTTTGAGTAGGGTCCATGCGGCGGCCAAGCAGCGAAAGTCACCTCCCTCTTTCCAGAGCTCGATTTCAAGCCATGGGGACAAAAAAAAACGTGGATTTTAATAGGTCTAATTGGAGCACATGGATGGCTATAAACTACATAAAACATCAAAAAGAAAGAATACACAGTATTTTAGTCAGCGATGATACAGCCAAAAAGGCAAAACCCGACTCCCTCGTCCCAGGGCTCGATTTCAAGGCATACGGTTCTTGTTAAAAACCTTTTAAAAAGTCTAAGTGGAGCACAAAAAAGTCTAAAAACTACAGAAAACATGAAAACGAAATGATACAAAGTATTTTAGTCGTCCATCATACAGCCAAAAAGGCCAAAAATCCACCGTACGCCTAGCTTTGATTTCTTAGCATACATTCCATCGACTAGGCAACATTTGTACGGCGTAACGTAATGGAATGGAACAAGAACTTGTATATACGAGTGTTTCTTTGGAGGGGGGAAAGGGAAGAGGGGAAGGGGAAGGAAGGAGATGATCATGGGGGATCCAGCTCGTGATTAGAGGGATGGAATGGGAGGGGAAATGGGGGGGGGGATATCTCAGCCTCTATACTAAACATTCAAAAGAGAAGAGGTATGGCATTGGGGGAAAGAGGAAACGAATGCCATTGATCTCAACTCACACCATTTCGATCCGAAATCGAAGTCAGGATATCGAGTGACTGGCAGATTGGGTAAAAATGGTCAAAAACTAAAAATTGGCGGGTTCCAAAATACGTAAACAGTTATAATAGTGGATTGCAAGCCAGTTTAGCCGGATTTGTCAACCAGGAGATAAAAGCTCGATAAACTACAAAAATGCCGAGGAAAAATCGAGGTTAGGATACAGATTGCTGCAAATACTTAAAAAAAACGAAAAATCGCAAACTTCTTAAAAACTGCAACAGGCAGTTTAGCAGTTTAGCGAAATAGCGAACCTGCTCGCCAAAATACAAAAATTCGGAAGAAGAATCGATGTCGGGATATCGAGTGACTGGAAGCTTGGGCAAAATAGTAGGGAAAATAAAAATAGCTGACTTTCTGAAATTAAGCGATAAGAAAACGAGTGTATAGAGCAGTATAGATGATCCATCGTCGAGTCGATAAAAATCCGAACATTTCGAAGAAAATCGATAAAAAGCTATCGAGTGACTGGCAGATCAGACAAAAATATCGAAAAATCCGAAAACTTCCGGCTTCCTGAAAATCCAAATGGTTGCAGGGCAGCTTAGCTAGATCCCAATTTTCAAGGCTCACATCCATCAACCCAGGGAGAAACAGCTCGACAAACTACAAACTGTCTCTCATGATAACAGAAAAGCGCGAGAGAAGTCTCAGTGCGAGAGAAAATGCCAAAAAATCGTTAGCAAGCAGAAGCTGTGATATCGGGAAGATGAAAAGGCTTTGGGTGACATCAAATGGAGGGTGAGGGTTGGCTATTTTCCGTCAATGTCCACTGGATCGGGGCGGAAAACCGAAATGCCAACGGGTAGGGGAAGGAAAGAAGGACGGGGATTTGCCATCCAACATTTAGAAATAGCCGTTCTTAGGAGAGAGAGAGAGAGAGAGAGAGAGAGAGAGAGAGAGAGAGAGAGAGAAAGAGAGAGAGGGAGGGAGAGCGAGAAAGCTCTTCCTTTACCTCGAATCGCAGTCAAAGTGACAGCCAATGACAAATCCTCACCCAAATGGGGGAAAGCTGTGAGCCTAGAAGGGGAGAGCCGCGGGGCAGGTGCAAGAATTGATGGGTTGGGTGGATGGCAGACTGTAGGTTTCACTATCTGTCTGTCTGCCAACCGGCTTGTTGGTTTTTCTGGGTGACAAACAAACTTTTCTGACCATCAGTCGGTCGAAAATTTTTTGATTTGAAGATGTTAGCTGGCCGCCAGAAAAGCAAAAATCAGCCAATTTGAGGAATCGAAATTCCGTAAGAATCGCAACACACGTTCCGTGCACTAAAAGTCAAGAAAATTTTCTGTTAGAGGTTTTAGTTTTTCAGCACCAAAACGAGATCATCCAGTTTGAAGAATAGAAAGTCCATAAGACTCGCAACACACGTCTTTCCCTCCAGAAAGTGAAATTCCGTGCGCGAATCGGGAATGTGGGAATTCGACGTGTGTCGGAGGGGGATGGGCACCTACGGGACCTCGGCTCAGGTCTTCCGGTCGACGAAGCTAACAATAGAATGAACAAGGGAGAGAGAGAGAGTGAGAAAGACAGACAGACAGACAGACAGACAGACAGTAGGTGTGAAAGACAGGGAGCGAAACATCGGAGGCCAGTCAGTATAAAGGGCCTCCTTTCCACGCTACCCGAAAAGACGGCGCGGGGCCACAGCAGCACCAACCTGCAAGCCTTCCACACCCAGTGACGCACACGCTGCACCAATGCGCCCGGGGGATTACGACTCCGCGACAAGGCAAATGACACACAGAAGCGGGTAGAGGGGACAGACAGACAGACGCACCACGGAATGTTGCTATCTGTACTTTAAGGTAGCGAATTCGCACTTGAGACTGGACTTTTGGCTAAACCGTCGATATTGTAGTTTTGAGGCCAGAGACAAGCAGAGATACAGACAGACTGACAGACAGATAAACGTCTAACACAATTATACCATGAAATTATGCTAACTGTACTTCAAGGCAGCGAATTCGCACTTGAGAACTGACTTTTGGCTAAAATGTGGATATTTTAGTTTTTGGAAGATTGGTAACTATCCAGACCTTAAAATACTGCTAACTGCACTGCATGGCATCAAATTCACACTTTGGACTCGTCCTCAGAAGTAACGCTCGAGATTTTAGTTTTGAGGAAGGTAGCCGGTCAGCCACACAAACCGGTACTGGACTTTTAGCGAGGGGGGGGGGTAAAATAATTTTTATTTTCCGTTCAAACCAGTTGGCTCCCCTCCCCCCCCGATAATGCCAAAGAACCAATATTTTAGTATTGAGAAAATATCGTCCATATGATGCTCAATCCAGCCAGTGAGAATATGCAAATGGGCGGACAATTTGACCGTTGAGGAGCAAGGGGGGGGGGAGAAAGAGCAGGACAATGCACTTATCATCCAAACTGCCTTCTCTTTCTCTTGCTGTTGGATGGCCAGTGAAGGTCGACCTGCTTCTCACACTCCTGCTCCTCACCTCCTGCTCCCCGATTTCGAATTGACGGCCAAATGGATGGACAATCAGGGGAGACAAATTGATGGACGACAATTTGGAGCACGACCATTAAAGCGTGAAAGTTTGAGTTAATTAGCGATTTTGAACTTTTTAAAATTGATTTTTTAGGCTAAAAATCTTGTAAGTATTTTGTACGGCAACCAGCTAGTGAAATAGTAGGCATAAATGCTTGCTGGTTGGCAGGCTACGGTTTTGAGCATGAGCTAACCTTGCACTCCTCGGCTTTTCCGGCTTTCTCTACCTAAAATGGGCCAATCAGCTTCAACGTGAAGCCCCCGGCACCCAGCTTGACCTTTACGCCAAAATTTTAGCCAATCTGGGAGGTGAAAGGGGCTTCAGAAGGTCAGAGAGGGAATAGCCGGTGGTAGGGCAGATTTTAGGCGGAGCAAAGAAAACCAGAAACTTTGTGGTACTATACTCGTAGCGGGGGAGCAGGTAACCTAAGTCGCCGAAAAGTTCATTGCTTAAGTCGTCGGTGGTAGGGCAGATTTTAGCCTCGAGAAATCGATAAGCTCCCTGGTACTCGACGCTTATCGGGGGGGAAGGGGGAGGGGAGAAACCCAATTTTTCAATGCAATCAAAAAAGCCACTAAAACCCAATACAAATTGACTTAACCTAACAGACGGAGAATCGAAAATTAACCTTCTTCCATCGCCCCCCCCCCCGCTAATAGCCCAGTACCGGCCGTTGTTCTGTTTTCGAATGGTTCGTGAAGTAGTGCAAAAAAGAGAGAGAAAGAGAGGGAAATGGGGGGAATATTGTGGGTCAGTCAGTCAGTCATTCCACTAGCTGGTAGAACGGGACCACAACCAGGGGAAAGGCTGTAATTGTTGTTGGAATGGGTGAGACTGAACCCCCCGATGATGATGGGGGTGTCGGGACGGAGGATGGACAGGGGAGGTCCCGTTTCAAAGACCGGATTTTTGAATCGACCACCCGAGAGCGGCACTAGCGTTTTTGGGGCCCATTAAAGGGACTGGGAAGCCGAATGATAGGCATTTCGCTAGAATGGGGATTTTAGTGTCGTAACTGGATGTCAAGGGGGAAAATCTGAAAAACTAAAATATTTCTATAAGCTTTATTTTGATAAAATAAGCATGGGATCGGCAAACTTACATGTCAGAAAAGAAAATACAAAGGTGTAACTCGGAAAAGTTTAGTATTTTAGTGGCGTAACTGGTTGTCAAGGGATGAAAATCGCAAAACGTTGCAAAACTAAAATATTTTTTTGAAGCCCAAAATTTTCAGGAATAAATATGTCAATGAAAACTTGGCGTGTTAAATAAGCAAGTAGACAGGTGTAAATTGGAATATTTAGGCGTCGTAACTGGTTTTTGTCCAGAGAAATAAATCTTAAAACATTGAAAAACTAAAATATTTTTAAAGCTAATTTTTCTGGAAATAAAGGTAAGATCGGTGGACTTGCATTTCAGAAAAGTAAGTGCACAGCTTGAAATGGATATTTATCTGTTGTAATCGAATGACGGCGTCCCAAAAAGCGGCTAGGAACGAAAAGCTGCAAAATTTTTACAAAAATCACTTTCTGTGGAAAAAATCCGTAACGAAATGTTCTAAAAAACACAAGTACACCGGTGTGACTCGGAATATTTTGATGCCGTAACCGATTAGCTGGCTGGCAAAGCATACTGTATGCCAAAAAGGCGTGTAAGCTAAACAGCAAAATCTTTATCAAGCACAATTTTTGGAGAAAAATCCGTATCGAAATGTTCTATTAGCAAAAAACACAAGTACACAGGTGTAAATCGGAATATGTGTCGATCGGAAGGGGGGACACACTTGTCAGCCGGTTGTTTGTTGTCATGGGGGGAGGAGGCTGCGTGCCAAAAAGTAGAAGAATGGCATCGGAAGGGGGTGGGAAACTGGGTCGCCGAGTGGCAGACAGAACAGACAGAACAGACAGAACAGACAAATACTCTGTACACCCTTGGTACACCTCTTCGTTCTACAGTACAAGAAAAATGGGGGAATTGTCTTTGATCTCGAACTTGAGCCGGGGAGAAGACTTTTTGGGTGCCAGTCGGATGCAAGAAGGGTGCTTTTTAGGCGTTGGCAGCCAGTTAACCAGTTACAACGTGAATATTACATTTTACACATGTGTATGTGCTTTTGGCCATGCAAATATTTTAGTGACATCTTTATTTCGAAAAAAATCCGCTTTTAGAAACTTATTGTACTTTTTTTGGTAGCTTTTTTAGATTTGGACGTCATTTAACTAGTTACGACACTTAAATATTCCTACTTACACCTGTGTACTTGTTTTTCTGCCGCGCAACGAATCCGCTGACATATTTGTTTTCAAAAAATCCGTTTTTACAAAATATTTTAGTTTTCAGTTTTTCGTCCGGATCCACACTTTTTGCGCGCGGTTCTTCCAGGGAGATCCCCGCCAACTTTCTGCCCCCCAGAAATCCGCCAAAAAATCTCCCATTTCCTTCCTATAACTAACAAATGTCCCGGAGACCGGAAACGGCTGCAAATCCACGGGAAATCCCCAACTTTTCACCGGCCACTTACCGGTTCATCTAGACGGAACTATGGATTAATGGACAGGTTTGCAAGCAGCTTCTCTCTTTCTCTCTCTCTCTCTCTCTCTCTCTCTCTCTCTCTCTTCATTAAACCCGTTTCCGGTCTACAGCCAGAATTTGTGATCGGACCCCGGATTAGACACCCCAAAAGGTTGTTTATTTCCTTTCCAAGCCGCCCCCAGGCGCCAGAAAAACGAATGTTGTGTGTTTGGAGCATGAGCAGGGCTTCTGATTGGTGTATCATGGAGCACAAAGCTGAGTAGTGAAGTCTGAAAGGTTATTGGAGCTTTGAGCCACAGGGGTAAATTTGAATGGAGCGATCGTCTGGCAACTAGGGATTCCGATCAAATTCAACGAAAACAACACTAAAATATTCGAAGTTAGGAGTTGATGCATCAAAATCAGACTTTATCATTGTAGGTGAGTCAGTTGAGAGGAAAAACCAGTTTTTCTCGAAGATTTAGGTTATGGGTTATCCATGTTGCAAAAGGTCTTTGGTTGCTGGTTTCTTCGTAGGACGGTTCAGGCATCCTAAACTTTTTTCAGTAATTTAGTAGACTTTAACACTAAAATACCTCCATGAGAACAGTTTACTGGTTAAAGAGCTGCTAGAGTGAAAATTAAGCTTTCAAAGATTTTTTCTTGAGCATTTTCAGAAAAATTCAGCACCTTGAATTTTCGGAAAACTGTGCCTGGCCGGGGCCGGCTAAAAACTTGTAGTTTGAAGTCGGGGCTACAATCCGTCGTCGTATTCCTTGTTAGGCAACTAAAGCCATACCAGATTTTTAAAATTTTTGTTCAGCATTTTTCCAAAATTTCAGCCCTTCTGAAACGTGCAATTAGCCATGGGCCCCTTTACTCCCTAAAACTGCAATATTTGGCTGCAGAAAAAGCGGGTCCAACTCATCCCCCTGAATTGAATAGGTGGGGAATATTTGAATAGCGAGTGTCGCGGGTCTGACCCGGTCTCTATAATCATATTCCATCAACCGGAAAGGTCATCCTGTCGTCAGTCTTTTGCTAGCTGCTCTTCTGACTGCTTATCCATTCCATAGCCGAAACATCAAAATGTCTATGCTTTCACACTCTCTGTCATCCCATCCATCCGATTCCACTTTGGTCACGAGCTACCGACCAAAAGTCCCTTATGATCTGAAATGTCTGCCTGGAGACTCGGAAATCGCGAAAGTACGTGAAGAACGCAATTTTTGCTTTAGTTGTCTTATGAAAAGACCTCTAAAACATTAATGAAAGCAAAATGTGAAAAATACAAATATTTTAGTCAACCCCGACAGCTTTTCGGTCCCAACTGGCCTAACTCTAATGCCAAAATTTCACTTATGTGCCAGCGATTTGTCAAGACGAATATTTTAGTTTTAAAATTTGCTATAGCGTGGGTTTTGCGTTTAACAATTTTGATTTGCATTTTGCAAACATTTCTCGTTTTTTTTTTGATTACTAGAAAATACTCCAAATCATTTTTTAAAATGCACATTTTTGCAAATCTCTTGAAATTTTCTTATAACAGACCCCCGATAACACACAAGTACCTGAAAGTCTATCGGTACCCGGAAATCGCCTCGCCCCCAGCCGTTTTCGTGTCAAAACATAAGCACGGGCTCATTAGGAATTCCTCGTCGTTTTCCGCCATTTCGTTTTCGTCGTTTTCCGCCAGCTAGCATGGGGCAAAAGTCGAGACACGGAAATCCCTTTCCGCTTTCCAGAAATGCTGTTGCGACGTTTTGGCCTCATAATTATTTCACGGGTGAGACATTTGGGTCTCATCCCACACGGAGCGCGATTTTTAAGGGATTGGCAAGGCAGATAGTCTACCTGGATGGAAAACTGTCTAGTGGCATACAGTAGATCAGGGTAAAAGCTAAACAAACTTTTGGAGCCTGAATTTTCTGAAAATGGCTGGAATTTAGAGGTATTTGCCAGCCGGATAGTCTATCTGATCGACAATCTGTCAGCTGACTACAGTAAGGCTTTTGGAAAATTTCCATCCATTTTCCAGCAAGGCAGAAAACACTTGAAAGAATTATTAAATTCTTCACGTTTAGCCAGATTTATTTTTCAGGTAATTTCGGATTCTATTTATATTTCTAAAATTTGGTGGGGTTTCCCTGGATGCCTCTTTTCCTCCACACTCCCTTTCTCGACTGGCGCTCAGGAGTCCGACTCATCCCCCGATTCGCCAAGCGCTCCTTTCTGTCCTCAATTTCTACGAGTGAGGATCGCCAAACTGGAACTCGCTTTTTGACATCAACCCCTTTTAAGCAACAAATGCCGTCATTTTGAAGATCAGCGATCAGATAGCACAGAAAAAAAAACTTAAATGGCTGAAAATCTGGAATTTTCGTGGTTTTTCGGCAGGAATTTATAGTTTGCTAGCCAGAAAACAAAATTTTTCTAGTCTATGCTGCTTGCGACCACCCTAAAAAAATAAATATTCGAGAAATCGCGATTTCTCCGAAATTTTGACCGAAATTACAGAAAAACGACTTGAGAGGCCGGGTCATTCAAAAAAAAAAACTAAAATATCTAAACAACCCGGATTTGTGCCTTTTATAAATGGGATTAAGCCACCTGCCCTCCAAACGGCAACTTCCACCGGTCCAGTCATTCATGTACTCGTTTTGCAGGGATTCCCGTACCTCGAGAGCCCCAAAAATAACGGAACTCCTAGGAAATTCGTCAGATACAAAGGCGGAAGCCCGACGCCAGTGACACCCACACTTTGTCCGAATTTAGTTGCAATGATGAGTCTAGAGGGGAGAGAGGGAGTGGGTGAGAGAGAGAGAGAGAGAGAGAGAGAGAGAGAGAGAGAGAGAGAGAGAGCAAATGAGAATATTTTGGTTGGAGGAAGCCGTCGTGACGACGTATTTCCGTAGCCTGGCTGGCTGGCTGCTGTCTGTTCTGGGGGAATGAATCTCGTTTCCGGGGCCTCGGAGGGCAAGTTGCAGATTGCAGACTGAAATGGAACACGATTGGTCACGTATCAGGTTGGATAATAAGTTCTGTCACAATTTTTTGGAATCGCTTGTTAAAGCTGCAGACGTGCCCAAATTAATAGTGTGATATATGGTTTGATAGGTCTCCTCGAGCTCTACCCTGGGTAGACCCTCCTCGCACCCAAAAATTGAGAGTCGCCGAGATAGAGCTTCGAGAAGTTTTCCGCAAAAATGTACCAAACCTATTTTGCAAGCTATCTCTGCATAGAGCAATTTGCATGCGATACCTTTGACACCAATCGATAGCTCTCGAGGAGTAGATATCGATGGATGTTGAGATCATCAAAATCGGACACCAGATGGCCGAGATATCGGCCTTTGAAATTTGGCCCGTTTCTTAGAACTTTTCCCAAAATCCCATACATTTGGTCAAAATGCGCTCGGTTCTTTTGAAAATCAAGCGGTCAGTTTTGGCCGCGGGCTATCAAATGTATGGGATTTTGGGAAAAGTTCTAAGAAATGGGCCAAATTTCAAGGGGTCGTATCTCGGCCATCCGATGTCCAATTTTGATGATCTAATTATCTATCGATATCTACTCCTCGAGAGCTATCGATTGGTGTTAAGGTATCGCATGCAAATTACTGTATGCAGAGATAACTCGCTAACACACTTTTGCGTCATTTTGCGAAAACCTTCCCGGGCCTGTATCTCGACGTCCCTCAATTTTTGGGTCAGCTGACGGTCCTCCCAGAATAGAGTGTTGTGAGACCTATCAAACCATACCTCAAACTCCAGAATCGGAAACATCTGCGATTTTAACGAGCGATTTCAAAAAATTATGACAGAACTTATTATCCAACCTGATATACTGTCTCGTAATCTCTCTGTTGCAGGGCCAAAACACCGCCAGATCGGCGATTCTTGGAATTTTCTGTCAACTTGTACTTTGCATTACAGTATCTCCTGCAGAACCGGCCGTATTAGTCATAGTTTTATTACGGTGTATCCTGCTGGCAACCGGAGATCATTTCGAGCACCGGCAAATACAGAGAATAAGATAAAAATGAGAAAATACCCGTAAATCACACAAAAATCGATACCAGTATTCAGAATGGCGGAAAAGGGCGAGTTGACTGGAGGGAAATGGGACTAACATCACGAAATTTTGCAGAATTTTCAATTCTAAGCTTTCTAAAACTTGACTTGTTTGCCAGTCCCGAAATTCCGCCAGTCAAAACTTGCGTAAATAGTAACAATCGGAAACTAACAACGAATACCTAGATGTTTGGGCTAAAAAAGCAGCTTTCCGGGATTTTTGCGAATTCGTATTTTTAAGGTAAGTAATGGATCTGAAGAAATAGAAGGTATATTAATGGCCTATTCGATACAAAATAAAATGCTGGGGATCATGCCTTGGTGCCAATTCTCTTCCTGTGCCCGAGATGCCGACGTGCCCGATGGGTGGTGCCGCTTTGTTCGGGGGCGAACAGCGAGAGGCACTGCTCGAATCGCTTGTTTTGGAAGCAGTTTGATCTAAGGGAATGGTAAACTGCATAACAAAGAATTGTATACCTGCATTCGAAGCGGAGATTGGCCACTGAATCCGAGAAATACTCATGACAATGAGAGCAGACGCGCTCCATCAGCTCGTGCACTGGCTGGTTTTCGAGCAGGACTTGGCAGTGTTCGTCCTGAAATGGATAATATTATAAACTAGCATTTATTGAATAAAAAGAATATATAAGACTTTGGAAACTACAATATCTAACCCAAAAATAATTTTTGACAAAATTGGTCATTTGGTCATTTTAAAAAACTAAAATACTTTCTAAAAAGCTAAAATTTTATGTAAAGGGGTTCAAAACTTTCTAAATCGGTCAGTTAAGCTATCTAACTGGTTTAAACATAAAAACTTGATAAAACTGACCGATACTTGATGCCCTTCACTCCTCATCTTTGCAATACCGTCTTGATCGGGTTGAGGCGTGGAAAGAAGCGCAGCCTGAGCGAGTGGCAACAGAATTACCAATAGCTGGGGTAGCATCTTGGATGTGTCAGTAGTTTCAGAGGGTACTTGAGAGATTACTGTGTGGGAATTGAGAGTTTGGTGGGAACCCGCCCCGTCCCGCCCATTTATACCTGCGCGGGAAAGGGGGCGGGGCCAAGGGATGGCTGGCTGCTGCACCAACTCCCCCGTTCACGGAGCACCTCCAAACTTGGGGGTTGTAAAGAGGGAAAGAAACGGAATGGGCAATCTGTCATCCAGTGCATCGCTCCGTTACGTCTGGAAAATTTGTGGGTGGGAATTGTTGCATAATGGGCGTTTAGACGTCATCGAGCAGGCGGGGGTGGGGGTGGGGTTTGATGTGGCGGACCTTTTTTGAGCGGATAGAAGCTAAATTGTTTTCGGACAAAACCGATGCAATCTGCTAACTGGACTGCAAGCTAACCGGAATAGGCTTTACTTGGGCCCGAAAGTGTTCCTGTAAGTATTTTAGTCCTGAGGCCGTAGGAGAGTGACTACGCGTAGGTTTTTTTAGGCTTTGCGACTAATTGAAGCTCGGAATTCTTCGATTACACCAAGTAAAAGTCTTAACTGCAGTTCACTCTTTCTGGAAAAACGCTTTCTTTTAGCGCGAACTTGTTTGTTCAAGTATTTTAGATTTCCGCCGCTCGGACGGATTTTCAGTCACCGGAAATCTTAAACTTGCCGTTTTCTAATTTGCAAAAATTTTTTCTGACCTGCTATATGCTTTTCGGCAATATTTGATTGTCTGATCCTTTACCCTGCCTATATCTGCCCTTTTGCTGATTCTCCGAAATTCCACCAGCCAAGTAAATTTTTTTCCCACCAAAAAAAGGATTTGTATCTTTTGCTCTCGACTGCGTGCAAACATCCACTTTCTACAAATGGTTGCAGCAGCACAATCCACCCAGAAGCACCTTTTCCGAGTAGAACATTGCTATTCAAAACAGATTCTCGGGTATGCGCCGCGAAAGAAGCCGTATTTTGGGTCTGAAACGGATTCGAGCTGATTAATTCCGCCGCACAACAACTCAAGGTTTGGCTTCTGGGAGCCGAGTTTTACATTGAAAGCATAGCTGGCTGGATTTTCGCATTAATAGGAACCAGGTACCAGTACCAGGTACAGTAGGGCTGGATGCCATGTTTTAGTTTTAGATTTTAGGGCTTGAATCTAAGATTTTAGCTTCTAAATCGGCTATCTGCCTAATAAGCTTCAATTTTACCGCTTGAGATGCTCTTAAACTCCAAAGATATGGTATTTTAGTTTTTAGATCAGTTAGCTGCCTACCAAGCTTGGGAATTATCGCTTTGTATTATCATAATTGTCAATTATACCGTATTTTAGTTTACAAATCGGTTAACTGTCTACCAAGCTGCAAGATTCTCGGTTTAGCGTCGTGTAATATCTCTTCGACCTTAAGAAGTAGATTTCTCGCTTCCAGTTTCCTAAAACCCCTGCAAAAACATTGCAAATTTGGTTTTCTCGCTTTCCTGCTGTCCCTTCTACGGATTCTCCCGATTTGCCGCCGTGTTTTCCAAGTTTCTGACCGGCTCCTGGCAGTCCGCCCAAATACCTTCTATCTGCTGACCAGGGCATACGGTAGCCTATTAGATTTGGAACACACAAAGAGCAGCACGTGGCGGATAAGCTGCACCAGAATCAGATGGATCGAGCCAATTTGTTAGGATGAAAAGACCACAATTGGGGGTCCTAAGAGCCGCTAATCCGACCTCTCGTTATTATTATCAGCTTGTCACGTTGCCCGGGAAAGATTTGTCATCTGATACAATGGATAGAACGAACGGGGATCTCTATCTCTCTCTCTCTCTCTCTCTCTCTCTCTCTCTCTCTCTCTTCAGAAAACATACGGTAATCCAGGGCACACTTTACACATCGGTACACTGGCGCGTGATTCAGATTCTGTTTTTGCACTCACCTCGAGCTGGCTTTGGTAATGAAAAATGCAACACATTTAAGGCGATGTTTTTTGAGTAATATGCCAGTAATTACAAAATACACTGGCCTTTCACGTAAACTGGCTTGCAGAGGAGGTAATTGGAAGCTTTTTAGATTGCCAAGTTTGTTGATACGGCAGTTTAGTCTGTAAATTGGTTATTTGTATATCAGGCTCGAAGTGAGTCGTTCTAAGTTTTTATAACTAGCGAAAATACTGTTTTTAGTTTGTAAATCGCTTATCTGTATAGCAAAGTTTCCGATTTTCGCACTAGATACCTTTAATTCCGAATAATGCCGTATTTTATTTGTGAGATGATCGTGGTGTACTGGTTAGCATGATGCACCGTGGAGCGGATCATCCCGGTTTCGACCCCGCCGGCTGCATAATTCTTTGCTGTTGCGCCGCTTTCAGCTTTCCAGGGACCTCTAAAACCCCAGAAAATAGCTTTTGCAAAAAGCAACCCCAATTTTTCGCAATTCTCCGCAAATTGGCCTATCAGGTGCCAATTTAGAGGGTGAACCCGTTGAATATGCCGGCCATAAACTGGCGACCAGGTGGATTGGTCTATTTCGTCTGCCCAAATCCAATGTGCCTGGTCGAGGTGGGGATCAGTCTCGGTGCTATTGTAAAAACGTGTGGCTCCTCATGGCTCCCCCTCTAATTGCTTGTGCCCCCCCGAATATTGAGGCTATTTTTGGAGGGGCAGTAGGGGGACAAGTTCAGAGAAAAGGCAGGTGCACAATTTCCAGGAGAAAGAGCCGCGAGGTTAATTGGAAAAGATATACTGAACACAACCCTGCAAAAAGAGGCGGCCATGAGTCGGATTGTAGCCTCAAGCTCTCGCTCGGGCTCGGCTGGGCCCGGGAATTTTCGAGAAAAAGACGTGCCAAGAATTGGGTCGTTAGTTGGATTGTAGCTTGTTTTTATGAGGCCTTGAGAACGAGGAGATTTTGCTAGAAGAATTTTGAAAAGTTTGAAGAACTGGAATTTAGCCAAATGTTCGACAAGATACCGGTTTGAAAAACTAAAATACGGGATGATTGGGGATTAAAGGTTTCTTCATCGAAAATCGTCAACCACTCATCGACTTTTGTAGTCAGAAAGTCGATGCCGAGCCTAAAATGAGCTATTTGTTCGGATTCTGAGAATCTAGAGCGAGGCTCTTCAAGCCTGATTGCCAGATACGATTTCAAAACCAAAATCGGATTCAATTTGATTGCAGGCGTTCCAGAACGAAATCATGAGATTTTTAATATATAAAAAATAGTGTCTGTGTGTGTGTGTGTGCCACTTTGCATGCAACTTCCGTCAGGTTGTTCCAGTAGTATCTCAATAAGGGGATATTAATACGTCATTTGGTGCGTTTTGGGGGACAATATTAAGGGCATATTTGATACGTCATTTGGTGCGTAATGGCCTGGCGATGACTGCATACCAATAAAATTTTCAAAAATGAGCTGTTTTCGACGTTAAAATTAAGTTTTTTGTTGAAAAATGGGCCACCCTCTTTGTTAGGAAACAATTAGCATACGCCGGAAGCTGCGGTAGCCTATATAAGGCAAGAGAGGTAGCGTTTCTCATTTTTTGTCATCGAAAATCGTGAGAATTATGCAAAGTGAAGAATATCATGGGATTAGACGGGGCCAGGGTTGAAAAGTCGCGAAGCGGCTTTTCAACCTTGGTGAGATTTTTAATTTTGCACGATATTATCCCAAAATTTCGGGTACTTGGAAATCCGCCAAATACTCCGGTTGGCATTCACTCTCTAAATTGGCACCTGATAGGTCAATTTGCTGAGAATTGCGAAAATTAGGTGTTGCTTTTTAGAAACGCTATTTCTGGAGTTTTACCGGGATTGAGTAGTAAAAACCAGACAGTTTGCGAAAATTTGGTAACGCTTCGGATTCCGGTAGAATTTAGAATTTAGGTCTTAGTATTCGAGGGTGGCCATAAACGCTATCCTGGCTCGTTTAAAGGGGATAGTTCAGCTAGTTTGTCAAACTTACAGCTATCGCATAGGATTCCGGTAGAATTTAGGCAAAAAATCACTTCCCGAAATATTTTATTTTTGCTAAATACTTTCCAAACTCGAGTAAACGGCTCTTACGAAACCCTGCTCCCCCAGTCTACGTGTGTCCCCCCGTGGTGCGGGCGGATCCAAATTCGACCCGGAAATTCGACGTGCGTCTTTCTGGCTGCAGCTCCTTCTAGGGGATGTGGCTAATTTAGGGTAGACACACCCAAATTTCCGAATTTCATTCAAGGGCTAAAAGTGTAGGTGGAGGAGATCTCGGGGGAGGCTTTTTCTGTCCTCCCGTTCTGCTAGATGTGCTCCATAGAATAAATGAACATCTCTCTCTCTCTCTCTCTCTCTCTCTCTCTCTCTCTCTTCCGGAACGTTACTTTCAACCCAGTCGCCATTTCGATCCGACCCAAAAATAGTGTTTCAAGCTGTCAACTCCATACACAGCTCCACCTACACCTCCTTCTGATGCGCTTTCCCCTGCAATGTGACCAGTGGAACATCAGTGTTCCATTCTGGGATTCAAACTGGGTCGAGGTGGAGGGGGATAAAGGATCGAGAAATCGGGGGAGTAGGAACTAAAACATGTTAGTTTCCCGATTTCGGGGATTTTTCTAGGTAAAACCAGGCCGTTGGTAGTCAAGAAGCAGAAATAAAAGGTTATTTTTGTAAAAACTTGATCAGAAATTTATTTGTCGAATTTTCAGGGGAATTGACGCATTGGTTAATTATCGAAAAGCTTGAAAATCCAGAATTGGGTTGGATCTGAAAATCCGGCGATTTCTTGAAAATTCAAAGCTGCTGTCGGGATCCAGAGAAACTGAATCCAAAAACTAAGATACCCGAGTTTCGTAATTTTTTCGGCTTTTCGAGGTCATGTCGAGGGCTTTGGGAGCCAGAAAGCAGAAATAAAAGGTTATTTTTGTAACAACGCTACGATTACTTCAAAATTCTAGCCCACGACGCGAGCGATGGGCCTTCGGCTCAAAAACTAAAATAGCATAGTTTCTTCGTTTTTGCAATTTTTCCAGGTAATATCAAATCCTTGCTAGTCAGAAAACCCAAATCCACTGTTATTTTTACAAAACCCAACCATTTTTCTCTATTTTCCACCGAATAGCTGGTCGGCCAGACATTGGACTCGGCCATCAGCCTGTCGCGTGGCAAAATCCGTTCCGGGCAATAAGCCACAACGGGGGAGCAGCACCTCAATTAATGAGCTACAAAAAATGAGCTGGAGGATTAGCAGAGGAGAAGAAGAAGAAGGGAGACACGTGGAGGAATGGAATGGACTGGCAAACATCTATTGTCACAACCACATCATCTATCACAGAATTAAATGGGGATTAGAGGAAAGCGAGAGAGAGAGAGAGAGAGAGAGAGATAGAGAGATTAATTTATGCACATGAACACATTGCAGTCGATTATGAGCGGGGATGTGCTTTGGCACGGTTTTACACTGGATCTCAGGTGGATTTGGGTACATTTGAGGGATGGACGGGGATGAAAACAGATAAGGCATTTTGATGGCTGGAGGGTAGCTAGGGAAAAGCTAACGTATTTCCTGCAAGCCACAGACGGACAGTTGCCTAGTTTTTAGTCTTGCTTGGATGTCAAAATCAAGGTGAAAAAATTGTTTAATATTGGAAAATTTGGATTTTCAGCGATAAAATAAGTAGGAAAAACCCAAGATATTTTATGAGAGCCTTGGAAGGGAAGTGGTGTAGTTTTTAGTGTTAATTAGATATCACAAAATCAAAATTTACTGTACAAGACCCATACCACTATGTTGGCTGCAGGGCCGATAGGAAAAAAACTAAAATATTCGTTGAAAGCTCCATAAAATAAGCTTAGTAGTTTGTGGCCTTCATTGCACGCCAGGAAAGCTTATGAACTTCTTGGATACGAGAAATCTGCAATTTTGAAGCTTTACGAGCGATTCAAGCCATGCGTTTCGAACACCAAGCGATGCTAGCCAATTTGTACTTTGTAGCCCAGTTAACTCAAATTTCCATATTTCGACGTCCAAGTCAAGTTATCTGGTTGACAGTTTAGCAACTCCAACATTTGCTCTATTTTCCAGCATCTACTGACCACTCAATTACAGATTCCAGTGGTCAACTGAATATTCCATGCATCCGGGCACAAGCAAACATTGCTTGTCTCTAATTCTACGTCACAAACACGGCGTTTCCGCTCAAAAACCCCATAATTCCGTGCTTTTCCAGTCAACTAGCCGGGTAGTGCTTTTGAAAGGCTTTGAAAGAGCCGCTTTCTGACGCAGTGAGGGGAAGGTTTGCAAATGGAGAGAGAACGTGTGCAACTTTTGAATAGTATTTCACCAGCAGCCGCACGAGAGAGAGAGAGAGAGAGGGAGAGAGAGAGAGAGAGAGAAGAGAGAGAGAGAGAGAGAGAGAGAGAGAGAGAGAGAAAGAGAGAAAGACAGAGAGAGAGACAGAGATAGAGAGACAGAGATAGAGAGACAGAGATAGAGAGACAGGGAGACAGAGAGGGAGACAGAAAGAGAAAGATAGGAGAGATCATTTGTGACCCCTATGACTCCATTTAACGTCTGCAATATTTGAATAGTATTCAGCAGAAGGGAGAGAGAGAGAGAGAGCGAGAGAGAGAGAGAGAGAGAGAGAGGGCGAGAAAGAGAAACGAGTGGGATGATTGGGTAATGGCCAAAATTAGGCGTTGAATGGATGTCGTCACAGACGGGGAAGACCCCCGCGAAATGGGGGAATGAGTTTCGCTGAGTATTTGATGACACCCGGGGAATCCCCAAAATCAAATTACCGCTGGAATATACTAACTGATATGCAGGGAATTGGGGGCTGCAAAAACGAAATCCCTATCGAAAATTTAGTGATATTGTAGTATCTGGTTTGTGCAGCCTAAAACCTGGAAATCGGAGATTTGGAATTCGACTTTTCGTGCGTTTTTTCAAAGGTTCCATTTCTTTGATGCTGGAAAAGTTTCCAGAAATTCAAATTGATGTCTTTTGTGGTTAAACATCTATCAAAAACCTTTGTGGGATCAAACAGACAATATTTTTGGCACCTAACCAAAAATCGAAAATCGCTGATTTTGGCTACTACATCGGTTTACGCCATGAAAATTATTGCGTTTTTGGCCAGTTTATCTATTCTGGCTTTCAATCTATCGATATCTAATCTTAGAGTCCTATTTAGGTACCTAGAACCAACATTACTTAATCGGGAAACACATCAAGTTGCAGGGGATCTTGGAAGAAAAAGAGGGAAAAGGGGCTATTTGTGGGTGACGTTACCCAGTTTCTTCTCTGCCCTATTTGCAACACAACAAGAGAGAGAGAGAGAGAGAGAGAGAGAGAGAGAGGGAGAGAGAGAGAAACATCATCATCATCATCATCGAATATGTATACCTAATGGGTAGAGGAACTAATAATTTCTAGAGGCTCGAAAGAGGCTGTGGATTCTCAGAATAAAACACACAACGCATCAACATGTTCATTGGTTGCCAGAATGTCAGAAATATCCGGAAAATTCTAAAAATATAACGATTTCAGCTTGTCATCTGACTGGCAAGCTAGCAGAGGTTCTTTGGCCCAACGTGAAAATCTGATTTCTGTCGCTATCCCTTGAAAATCCAGGTCAGAATCACCAGGAATCAAACAGATCAAGATTTTCTGCACCGGATTACCCGTTCCTTTGAATATGGACGAGCGGAAGCGGAAGTAGTAGCACCTCGTAAGCCGTTCGACCCGGATCTACACGTAGTCGGCGCGTCATGGATCATTTTAGGGTTGCTGGTTTCTCGCTCTCTCTCTGCCGGTTTCTCCCTCTCTTTCTCTCTCTCTCTCTCTCTCTCTCTCTCTCTCTCTCTCTCTTTCTCTCTCTCTCTCCCTCTCTCTATCTATCTCTCTCTCTTTCTCCCTCTCTCTCTAATCTGTTATGATGAGTTTGGTTGTGTGTTGCCATGTGTACTGAGGAATGTCTGGAAGTATCCGAATGGAAGAAAGGGCTTCTTTATTCCTTGCAAAACGTGGCAGAAGGGATTAGCGAACCTCGGGAACCGGCAAGAACAGTTTGCTGACAGCCAGTTTATGGATTAATGAGAGCACAAGGCCGAAAGTGGGCTTTCTAATTCACACCAATGCGTATTAAGATAGTTGCAGTCAAAATCAAGGCGTAAATCAATAAGTTGGCTGCCAGTTAATATTTTGGAATAGAAAAATAGCCAGTATGACTAGGCGTTAATGATATAACTGAGCTGAATGACATGGAAATTATGGCTAAACGCGGGGGACCAGAATTTTCAGAGAAATTTGCGTATTTCTAGGGTTAAAAACCCGTAAGGAGGAGCGACATGTAGGGGATGGCATTAAATATCTAGCTGAGAAACAGATTGACAGAAACCATCGATAATTTGGGGAAACTGAGCTGATTGGCGCATTAATGACCAGGGACTCGTTTTGTGGTAGTAAAAATGGTAAAATTCTTCTAAAATTCTCTAAAATGCTATAAAAATCTTCCGGGCAATTTTTAACGTAGAATTCTTAGAATTGAGCTACAACTGCAAAATAGATACAAACTACAAATCCCACAGGATACGAATATTTGGCCGATAAGCATGGTCGGAGGCTCTTAAAAATGGTAAAAATCTTTTAAAATTCTCTAGGCTTTTTGAAATCAGTTTTTGAGCGTTCTTGATTCGATCTGGAGTACAGGCTACAGAATACAACTAAATACAGACTACAAATCTCTGAGAACCCGGATATTTGGCGGAAAAGTATGGCTGGGGAGACGAATTCCACGAATATCGATGAGACGGATGGCTGGCGCCTCGCATAATAATTCGATATCAGAGAGTGTCAACTGGAAAGTATTGGAAAGGTATCGAAATATTAAGAAAATTTACCTGATAACAATCCGAGATGTCGACTTCTTGAAGATTCGGAAGGCCGTTGAGACAAAAGATGAGATGGGCAGAGACGCGAGACAGTCCTCGAAGGCTTATACTGAAATATCGATCCAAATTAAGGGTATTTTAACGATTGTAGTATTCCGACTGCTAAACTGACATCCGAGTTATAAATTGAAAATGTCAAAAAAGCTTTAAAATTGTCTTAAAGGGGCTGTGAAGGCCAAATTCGACCCCGGGCCGACCAGTTGGCATGCAGTTTTTAGCTGCCTCTTTCTTGCTCTTAGCTGGCAATGGTACTTTGCAAAATCAAAATTGAAAGACGCCAAACTGACACTCAGCCAATAAATTACAAAAGTTACGAAACCAAAAAATTTTAAAGGGACTATGAAGGCAAAAATTCGGCCCGGTACTTGAACCCCTCTCGAGGCAAGCTAGCAGTAATTGTTCGGGAAAGTAAAATTCTAAGTCGATAAATTGACACTCACTTTTCCAGCTCGAACAAAAATCGAATATGTTGGAGTGCGGTGGATCCAATTTGATGGCATAATGGGATATGGAGGAGGGAGAGACGAGGACAGCCGAGACAGATTGCCATTAATGCATCATCTGACAGACGGGTACAACTGCCCAGGTAGAGACGGCTGAAAAGACGGCATTTCAGTATTGTAGACGTGCCAGTTCGAAGTTTTAAAAGAACTGTGACATTAAAAATCGTATTTTCAGGCTCATGAACCCAGATCGTTTTTTTAAAGGGATACGGACAGCCAAAATTGATTTTTTTGGTCCTAGACGGCTCAGCTGGCACCTTCCCTTTAAAAAAATAAGCTAACGGCCAAGATGCAGGCAAGTGATCCAGCGAGATACAAGATATAGCATTCTATTACTGTAATTTGCCTAATTAGCCTTTTAAAGGGACAGTGACAGCAAGAATCTTTATTTTGTGCTGGATAGACGGCTCAACTGTCACGATCCCTTTAAAAATTCTTGCTTATTGGCTGAGCTGGTAGTCATTTAATACGCTGTCATACAGTACACCTACCGCAATGTCGGAATTTCAGCAATAGCGGAAAAATCGTCGATAAATTGTGAATGTGAGAGATCGAGGGATTGGAGAGATTTCATCTGCCGCAGGTAGTCCAAATGACTCGAGCGGAGAGCATTGTGCGTCAAGCCGAGCTCTTCCACGCTAAAAGCATACTGTAAAATTGAATTTCAGATTAAATTAAGATCTAAAAATAAAATATTAGTTTTTTAAAATTTCAAGGAAATCGATCTTTTTTTAATGGTCTCGAAATACCCTAAAAATTATTTCTAACGTCTGATGATCCTAAAATACAAGTCCAAAAAAAGCTAAATAAAATCGTTTGCACGAAATTTGGAACCAAAAAAATTAAAATATTCAAAAATGAAATTTTGAAGTTTTTTGACTTGCAGTTCCTTTAAGCGGGAACCAATTAAGACAGATAGGTAGTAGAAATCTTTAAATTTATTAAACACCGGTCAGAAAAGCTAAATAAATGGTTTAAAAAAATTCTTAAACCCCAGAAAAACTAGAATACGCAAAATTCAATTTTCGGCATCTTCTGCCTTCCTGGTCCCTTTAAACGTCCCCAAAAAACGAAAAATACATGGCATAAAACCGTACTTAAGCCTTCCCAGCACTTCCGGATGCCGAATATCCAGTGCTCCTTGTATGGAGATATGAACTCGGGATACAGTAGATGGGAGAACCTCCAATAGTCGAGACGTCATCACCATCCAATGATTGCCCTCCAGCGCGCCCTAAAATGAATTTTTCTGCTGAAAGTTTTCCAGATTACGGTAATCTGCCTGCCAGATTACTGTAACCACCAAAATTTTGCAAAATATAATACATAGAAAAATACTTACATCGATATGAAGATGGGCCAGTTGAGTACACTTTGCAACTAATGACACTAGAGATTTCTCGACAAGCTCCGCCCCCTCAACGTTACAATCCTCGAAACTGCAACCGGAGATGATCAGCTCCTAAAGGATTAGATGGTCTTTTAAGAAAAGGCTTGGAAAAGTTGGCTCGGCCTTTAAGGCTTGATTTCATGGCGTAATCGATCGGAAAATTCGGTTTTTTGCAGTGATTCTTGTTAGCCAGAAGTTCGTATTACCGTAATCGTAACACTTGAACGGTGTTTTAGAAATTACACTTTAAGCGGAAAAATTATCGAAAAATTGGAAATTTTCAAAAGTTGGACATTTTGCTCGAAAATCGGCAATATTGGTCAGAAATAGCCATATTTGGTTTAGAAAAGTTAATATTTTTGCCTCCGGGAAAATAGGTTTTGCCCGCCGATGTGTTCTGCCTCCCCCGATAATGAACAAGTCCTCCAAAAAGCAAACTGACTTTTAAGGTATCTGCAAAGTCGCGAAAAGCCATTAATGCGCCGAGACTGAGGACCATCCTGTGGAGATGAAGCCTGAATGGAAAAGGCAGTGTATCGATTTTTCGAATAAAAATATACCTAGTTAACCACGATTTTTCTCGAATGAGAATCGAGTGATATGGGATGAGGTGGAGGGAGGGAGGCAAGGCTTTTCGATGGTTTCCAAATGGTTCGTCATCTTCTGGAGTACGAACACCAAGGGATAACATGGACAATCGAGGGCCGGTGGCTTCTGAAAATTGTTGTATTTTGTAGTATGAATGGCAGATAGAGGGAAAAGTCAAAAAAAATTGGCTTTTAGCTTTAAAGGGAGCGTGACAGTTGGGAAACGGCCAAAAATGGCTGTCACGCATTTTAAAGGGAGTGTGACAGCTAGAATAATCGCTAGTATAGCCAATCGAAGACATATGGTTTCTGAAAATCGCTGGAGTTTGTAGCCCAGATGACAGATAGGACGCTACAGGGGAACAACAGTGTTTCAAAGGGAGCGTGACAGCTGGCTGGTAAATTTGGAAATTAGCTGTCACGTTCCCTTTAAAATCAAAGTTTGTAATTTTTTGGAAAAAATTGTCGTTTGTAGTCTGAATGGCAGATAGGCGAATCGGCAGAAAAAATTGGATTCTAGCCTGACAGCGAGGAACCTAGATATTCTTAAAGGAACCGACAAGCCCTTACTATGGATTTTGGTCTATGAATGCCCAGGAAAAAGTAGCAAGAGTGTCGTAATCGATGACGCCATATAAAAAGTGTGATGCGGGTTCCGTATCGAGTAAATCCATAGACATGATGCCTTGCCAATCCCTTTAAACCGACTCACCTAGCAATCCGGTGAGAATTTCCTCATTCAACGTTTCATATTCTGGCCGCATCGTGTCGAGACTTCGGAAACTACAATTTATCGGTGATTTTCGAAATAAATGGTTGGATTAATACCTTGATTTGTGTTGAGAAACGAGTCGATACAACGCCCGACATGTCATTTCCAGTTTCCTCAATTCCAGGGGGCCCAAATGCGGCACTACTGCCGCCCAGGCCCCATCCATTTTCGCACTGAAATAGCCAATATAGAAATGGCAGGACAGCCAAAAATCGATTAAAAATTATAAATAACAAAATGAGGTACAGTAACTAGGCCAGCAATTAGCTAAATAGAATGGATATCTGAATAGTCAGAAATCCAGTTAAAACTCTCCAGTTGAAACTCAATAAAGACAAATAGGGCATCCGTAGAATGGAAATTTTGTTGTGGCAGATTACCAAAAAAATCTGGTTCGTCTCAAAGTGGCAAATAGGAGTACGGTAGATAGGGCGAATAATAGAAGCGATGAACTTGATAACAAAATAGTTAAAAATCTCGTTAAAACTTAAAAATGACAAATAGGAGTACTGTAGAACACGGAGTTAGTGGAGTGTCTGGCAGAAAAGCTAAAAATTCAGAAATGAAAGATTATAGATATCGGGTAAGCTAAAATGAGATTCTTGTAGTATGTATGCCAGAAGAGATGAAGACGAGATTCCACTCCGATTAGAGAAGGTTAGACCCCAGAAAAACCCTCTAAAAATGTTGGGAACCTGGGAAAAGCGTTCCACTAGGATGACACGAGGGGGGGTGGTCATGCCATTACATGACACAAATAACATAGATTGGAAAGGAGAAGAAGAAACAAATTGGAAGGAAGAGAGACAGAGAGAGAGAGAGAGAGAGAGAGAGAGAGAGGGAGAGAGAGAGAGAGATAGAGGGAAAGAGATAGTGAGAGAGAGTGACAGAGTGAGAAAAAAGAGAGAGAGAGAAAGCCGAAAAATACGCAAAAAACCAAAATCACTAGATATTTTGTTGTAACAAGAAAATCTAAATTTAATTTTTAAACGTGAAGTTTGTATCACTAGCTGGAATTAATATAATATCCAAGTTTTACTAGTATTTCCCAGCAAAATATGAGAAATGGGAAAAAGGAAGGGGAATTGAGTGGTGGGCATCCCCTCAAAAGAGAGAGAGAGAGAAAAGGAGGACCGTTTCTCAGCTTCATCCCTCCTTCTCTTTTCATCATCACCAATTGTTGAGGGAAGAAGAAAACAAATTGCCCATCCTTCTAACTGACTGACTGTCTCTCTCTCTCTCTCTCTCTCTCTCTTTTTATTATGACTGCCATGCCGTAGCCACAATATCTTAATCATCCGCAATCCTGGAAATTCCGCTCGGACACACTTTACGATTATGGGAAATTTAGGAATGCATGCCAGATTGGTCAGAAAACCAATTATCTACGGTATTCCAATCTTTTAAAGGGCTGTTGAAGGAAAAATGAGCTTGTTATTAAAAATGTATAAATTTCTATAGAGGTGAGAAAGGTTATAAATAAGGAAGAATGCATGGCAGATTGCTTAAAAACTGATTATCTAAATAATCTATGCATTTTAAAAGCCCATTGAAGGCAAAAAGGCGCTATGGACAAAGCCTTTTAAAGCAATAAAATTATGTAAATTTAAACAAGCATCAAAACGTGTTCAACAGAGCAAAATGCAATCCGAATTTCAGTTGGAGCTGATGTCCGTTTCCGCCCCTACTCATCACCAAACAAGGATGGAAAGAAGCGCTACGACCAGCGCCATGGGAGTCATCGTTAGGAAGAGCCAGAGGAGATCCGGTACGCGCCGCAACTACTGACGACCCTTCAAGGAGCGTCCACTACTGTTACCGAGAAATGTGCGAAAAAAAAGAAGGAAAGGATTTTCCCAGATTTTTGTGCAAGATTGGAATATGTGTGTGTAAAATCCCCTGTTTGATTCCCTTTTTCCTGTAAAATGTTACTCTACGTGCCCGCTTAGAAATTTCATCAATTTCTGCGTCTTTTGTGTTTTCATTCAGACTTTTCCAAATACTGTTCCTCTCTTTCTCAAAAATTTATTCGCCTACTATTTTTATTCGCGTACTCGGTATCTCCCTCTGACCCCGAATTCGTTTGCCCCGTTGTTGATTTTTATTTTTCGCGCCTTCAGGCGTTTAAATTTGGCCCCGTCTCCCACATTTCCTTTTTTTCCCGTATTTCCCCCCTCGTCCCCATTGTTTTCCCCCATTGTTTTCCCCCGTTCTCCCTTCCCCGATCTCTACCCGTTCCATACTTACTAACGCTTTATCATTTTATCCTGATTTATGTAAAAATAAACTCAATTACTATTCTCATTATCTTTAAATACATTCTAACACATTAATTGGGTATTCTTCTTGTGTTTTCCACTTCCTGACGTCATTTCTGGCGTAGTGAGCTGATTTGTAGGTCTACAGGAAGACCCCACTTCTTGGCGTCGTATTTGTTTGGATTGGAAACTGCTGCTGAAAGGACGCAGCTTGTGTTCTGTGGATTTCGCCTTTTTGTTTGGCACCTCGGTGTCCAACTGGGGGCCGAACCGTCTTGCCCGCTTCCCCGCTCATCCCAGAGCGTTTGCTCATCCCCGAGCCATCAGCCGTCGCGTTTTGAGTACTCAGCCCAGAGTTGTCTCAGCGAAATTCTCTGCTCACCCCCGAGCACGATCAGCACTTGGTTCTTTGACAAAGCCCTCTGTCAATCTCGTTTTCAATGTTTCACTTCGCCCAGAAGTTTTTCTCGCCAACGCCTATTTTCCAGGGTAATCCCGAGCCCAAGGACAACGGCGAGGAGATGACCCGCCCGGAGAAGGTGAAGACCGCTGGTCGACCAGATCTGCCGGTACAAATGGAAGCTCCGGACAAGGTAGAAGCTTTGGAGCAAACTTTGGCAAAACTTCGTCAATACCGCGCTGGTAATTTTCGAACGCCTGACGACTCTTTTGGCCCTTTGCCCCCGCCTAAATTCGCTCAGCCCCAGCAGAATGTAGAAAACGCGGAATGGTCGGAATCTTTCGAGAAGTTTCTAGCCATTGATTACGGCAATCGCGATAGTGAAGAGCAGCAGCTACTTCAATTTTTGCGCGCTAAGGGCGTACAAAATACTCTTGAATTGCACCAGCTGTTCGAAAAAGTTGAAACAAACGCGCCTCGTTCTGTTACTGATTCGGGGTGGAATCTGGACCCAACTTCTCTTTTCCAGAAGTCGCGCTCAACGACCACACACCGAGGTCAACAACAAGCGCCCGAGCAAGACGCCGAGCTGAATCAGGAGGCCGATGAGGTATCAAATTGGGATTTAAAAATGGAAGCGCTCTCGGAACGTTGGAATAAGCTGTGCAAGCAAAACTCTGACGCTGCACATGCTGATCAAAAAAGGCTATGAAAGGTTGCAACATTTACGTGCTATGGGTATTTTGGATGTTGCCGATCTCAAGCAATTGGTGTACCAGACACCGGAAGATGGTCTCAATCCTTCTTTTCAGTTGAAAGAAGACGGTACTCCAGCCAAGAAGGAGAACTCGACCAGTCATCCGTTCGGTGGCCACCCGCAAGGTCGCCCGCTTGCCAATACGACACAGCACTGCGAGAACGCAGGTATGCAATTTGAACGTGGTCGTTCTGCATATGTCCGACCCGGTTTAATTTCGCCTCGCCCATTTGAGCAATTAATCTCGCCTGAAAAAGCTGTTCATTTTCAGGACATACAAAATCGTCGACCACTTCAACAGCCCACACGCATCCTGGATCTGTCGTCGACCAGCCGGAGCCTGCCCACCGAGGTGCCGATGCCGATACCGATGCAGCACACGCCGTTGCCGATGAGCATGCCGATAGAAGGTATGAGGGCATTCCCCTCCGAAACCTCTTTTGCAAACCCCCTCGCGCTGCCTCTTGGGTACGGGTCCAATCTTCCTCGTTACACTCCCGCTTCTAAGCTGAAGGCTTTTTCCTCGACGAATCTAACAGCTTTCCGCCACTTCATTGCTCTCTTTCGTTCGGGCCGCACAATCGCTACCAGTCAAGCTGAAATTTGCTCTCAACTGATCCTTGCCTTGGAAGGCACAGCCCTGGAAATAGCTCTCGCAATTCCGGAAGAGACGCGCTTGGGTAACATTGATAGGCTTATTAAGGCTCTCGTGGATGCTTTTGAAGAGATCGAGCGTCCGAAGTCTAATGTGGCCCAGACCGCGCTTTTTACATTCCGAGGCAACCCATCGCTTGGCCCTGCCGCACTGTGCCAAGAAGTCGAGAAGTTGGGGATTAGCGCTTTCCCTGATCCATCCGAAAAATTTCTTCGCGCGTCACCTCAAATTCACGCACTGTTGCGCACATACGCGAATTCGCCGGTGTATGATCGATTTGTAGCTGCTGCACTAGATTCTGCTCAGAAATTAACTGATTATGAGTCTTTGAAAGCCGCTATTCTTCGCCATGGTGCTGTTCAGTTGTTGCAGAAAGCTCATCAAACCTCTGTTAGCCCTACTCCTGTCGTGTCTACGTGGTCGCCGGTCCCTGCTTCGGGCTTTGCCACGACCGCTCCTGCTGCTGCTGGTCAGAATCGCACTGGAAATACGCGTCCTCCTCATGGCGCGCGCAACCCGCCTTGGCAACAGCCATGGCAACCCACAGCAGGTTACAATCGTCCCCCAAATCGTCACTGGAACGGGAATAATCATGCGAATCCACAGAATCAGAATCAAAATTCCTCTCAAGTCCCCCAAACAAACAGCCAATTTTCGCAGCAAAGACCTGCGCAAAATACAAACACATGCTTCCGATGTGGGGAGCGTGGCCATTACGCGGTGAGTTGCCCACGCCAACAAGTGCACCAGGTTCAAACAGAACCTCAGCAAACAGCCGTCACTGCAGGATGGCTGCCTAGTGTCTTGCATATTGGTTCGGTGGCACAGGGCGCTAGCCCTACGGGCTCTCAACAAGTTTTGGTGCTCAAAGTCCGGGCTCAGGATCGATCCGCGGAGCCGGTGTTGGGCTGGACATCGTGGCCGCCTTTCCGCTGCTTCAACCGCAGATGCAGTACCCAGACTTCTTTGTGCAAGTTGGACACATTCGCTGCATCACGAATGTTAACTAGCCAACTGTGTACGGTGTTACAGTCCCTGTTTTGGCGCTGTGCACGGCCCAATTCATGGTTTTCTTTGCCTTCTTTGTTGTTGTTGGCCGTCCCTGCGTGGACTTGGCCGGTTTTTCAGGTTGGTTCTTTGATTGCGGGTCAAAGAACAACCATCCTCTTTTTAATTCCCGCTACGCCCTCTTCATGTCTCGAGCTTCGCAGCGTTTCGTTAGACACGCGCCAGAATGCTTTTACGGGTAATCAACTACGTCTCCGAGCTGAAGTAGCGCATCATCCTTGTATTGTGCTGATTGATACCGGTGCCGATTGCTCGCTTGTTTCTCGCGGCTATATGAACACCGTTACTCACTCACCGGCTGCTAATGAAAAAAATGCAAGGGTACCGGTTGCAGTTTGAACTTTGCAAACCTAGCGAGTCCAATGTTCTTGACGCCTCGCACAACCAGATGCCCATTTGTGGAAAATGCTTCTTGCCTGTTCAAGTGGAAGGTGGCTCTACGGTTGATATTGGCTTTCATGTTCTGGACCAGCCTTCCGACTGTATTATTTTGGGCATGAATGCGCTCCATATTTTGGGTTTCCAAATGAGTTTGCAGATCGATGAACCCGCGCCAACCAACTTGCTGAAATTTGAAAGAAGTGATGCAATCCCTGCCGGTACATCAAAAATTCTACCCCTCACTGGCACAATGCCTGGTGTTTTTCTAATTACAGATTCGCTACTGCCTGAACCGACCGTCGTCTCCATTGACGAGTCTTTGAAAGGGTGGATCACAGTGTCTCACAAATCACACGACCGGGTTCCTCTGAAGGTGATGAAAGCGCAAGCCTTGCGCGGGGAATTGATCAGCCCCAACCAATTCGTGTCGCTTCCTCCTCTCATTGAGCCTCTGGTCTGTGGGGCAATGCTAAATCTCCCTACTACTCAACCGATTATATCTCGAGAATCCCCAGTTCAGCGCGCGCTCAGAATTTGGGAAGTTTTGCGAGCAAACGGTTGCCCGGAAAATCTTCGGTTCCGCGATCTGATTTTTGAATACCCGGATGTTTTTGCTTTGGAGGATCTTGAATTAGGGCGCACCACTTCTGTTGAGCATCTAATTGACGTTGGCCCAGCTAGGCCCATTAAGCAGAAGGAAAGACCAGTCCCTTTTGCCTTGAAGGAAAAGGTGCAAAAGCTTCTGCAGCAAATGCTAGAAATGCAAGTCATTCGGAAAAGTTTCTCTGCATGGGCAAGTCCTATTGTTCTAGTTAAGAAGAAGGATGGAAATATCCGCCTTTGCGTCGACTATCGAAAGCTGAACGAGGTCATGAAACACGATGCCCACCCCTTGCCTAATATGGAAACCACTTTGCAAAGTTTTACGGGGAAAGCTCTTTTTAGTACGTTCGACCTTGTCGCGGGCTTTTGGCAAATCCCCATGGCTCCGGATGATCGCGATAAAACTGCTTTCGCTGTCTTGGGCGAGCTCTTTGAATTTGATGTGATGCCATTTGGCCTCGCAAACAGTCCCGCAACGTGTCAGCGCTTAATGCAAGTCATTTTACAAGATCTCTTGGGTGAAAATGTCTTCGTCTACATTGACGACATCATCGTAGCCACTACTTCTTGGGATGAGCACATCGAAATTTGTCGTCGAGTTTTTGAGCGCCTGCGTACCCACAATTTACGGTTTAAAGCAACGAAATGTAATTTGGGCTTGCACGAGGTGAAATTTCTCGGACATGTCGTGAATGCTCGAGGCATTTCCACCGATCCGGATAAAGTGTCAAAAGTTTTGCAATCACCGCCGCCTCAATCCGTTACAGAATTGCGGACCTTTTTGGGTATGTGTTCGTACTATCGCCGGTTCATCCGCGGGTTTTCGCGTGTTGCTGGTCCCTTGTACGAGCTGACGTCTACCAAAGTAACTTGGCGCTGGAATACAGCCGAGGCTGATGCTTGGGAATCGTTGAAAAAGGCCATTTGTTGCACCCCGATTCTGGCGCAACCGAATTTTGAAAACGCGCGCAACGGCACCCGCCCTTTCATTTTGTACGTCGACGCGTCGAAACAAGGTGTTGGAGCTGTTTTATGTCAGGAAGGAGATAGTGGCCAGCTACATCCTATCCACTTCATGAGCAAAAGGCTAAATCCGGCCCAATCTCGGTATCACCCCACAGATCTTGAAGCTCTTGCTATAAAAACCGCTCTCGAAAAGCTCAAGCATTACGTCTACGGGTTGCCGACAATTGTTCGTACGGATCACATCGCTCTTGTATCTTTACTCAAAAGGCGGGATTTGTCAGATCGTACTTTGCGCTGGGCTCTTGAAATCCAAGATAAAAATGTGAAAATTGAGTATGTCAAAGGGTCCGCAAATAAAGTCGCTGATGCTCTCTCGCGTGGTCCGATCGCACTGAGCCAACTGGAGCCTTGTTTTGACGAGGACGAGCTGCCTCGCGTGATTAATGCAGTGTCAATTTCACCTGATCCGTTACCAGATAAGTGGGCTGAGACTTTGGACGCCGACCCCGCTTTTCACGAGCTGCTCCAAGCAATTTGTAATAACGACTGGGATCGCACTATTCTCTTGGATAAAACCGACCCGTGCAAAGCCGTCGATTTTGTTTATCTGGACCAGAAATTGTTCATTGTTGCATCTGACGGATTTTTGCGTCGCTGGGTTCCGCTACCAGATCGTAAGCAAGTTTGGATTGATTTGCACGATTCGAAAACGGGTGGACATCTTGCTGCACGTACGTGCCTCACAAAAGTCAAATACGAGCTTTTCTGGCCTCACATGTTGCGAGACTTCAAAAAGTGGCAAAAAGAATGTGTAAGTTGCTTCGCGATTAATGCCATTCCCATTTGTATTCCACCGCTGCATCCCCGTGTTGAAACCCAAGCGGGTCATACTCTGTCCGTTGATCTCATTGATTTTGGCAGTGTTACTACGCGCGGCAACCGCTACCTCTTCACTGCCCTTGATCTCTTCACGAAATTCGGATACGCGAAAGCTTTACCCACAAAAAGCGCTGAATTGGTGACGGAAACGTTAGTAACTTTCCTCTTGACGAGTTGCACGATTCCCAATGAAATTGTCTCAGACCAAGGTCGGGAGTTTAATAATGAATTGCTCCAAAATACTTGCTCGAAGATGGGAATTAAGTGGACGTTTGGAAAAGGCTACATAAAACGGGAAACTGGTGCAATTGAGCGATTTAACCGAACCCTCGAAACGATCATCTCTAAAAACCTTGGCTATTACAGTGACTGGGATGAACTGATACCCTTTGCTTTGTTCGCGTACAACACGGCTTCGCATTCTGCTACGCAGGAAACCCCATGTTTCCTTGAAAAGGGGCGCGATACGCGTTTACTTTTGTCCGATAGCTCTCCTGCAAAAATCCCTTCGATCTTGCCAGAAAAAGCAGCTTCTCAACAGCGTTTCCTGGAAGGTATTCGAGCAGCTCATGACTTTGCGCGAGAAAAATTGGCACATAATGCCGCAGTTATGAAGGATTGGTTCGATCGCAAGAAAGTGCAGGATGCTGCTATTCCCCCAAAAGTTGGTCGTCGTGCTCTCTTGCTCGAACCGAATGCATCCCACAAACTTGCCGTTGAATTCAGTGGTCCTTACCGAATTATCAGTGTCGGAAACACTTCTGTTCTCCTCCAAGACATCTCTAGACCTGATCGGGCGGAATTTTCCGTGCAAATGGAGATGATTCGCGTCGTTCCAGACGAGTTTCCTGATTTTGACTTGCCAAAGCATAGTGGTAGGGGTAAATTATTGATTCCCAAAAAGCCCCGAATCGAGCCTGTCCCACCGCGCGTTCATAATTATTCGACTCGGTATCAAAGTAAATTGGTTAATTTACTCTTTTTCAGCGTCGCCGCCCTCGACGAGCGCATCCGACTTCTCGACCAGGACGGCAGCACCATGGCGCTGGTGACCGCAGAATCAGCCCTGCATCCCTCATCCATTACGCCAATTCTCGATTGGACGAAACAAGCAACTCGGATGGGCCTGAACCCCGATACCGTCGCCAACTTGAGTGAGATCACTCTGCACACGAATTCGTCAACGGCTCGTCTCATAAGCCCGGCCCAACAAAACGGCAGCTTCCTGGAGTTGGTCAGCGCCATGCACTCGGACGATGCCATCTCAATCGACGATATCGTGAAACTGCTGCACATACTCAGCGGAACTTGCCCGCGTGCCCGTGAGGAGCTCGTCTACATCCGGACCTGTGCCAAGGAAATATCCGTCGAAGGATACCCTGTCTGGGGCGAAGCCATAGCCCAAGCGTTGGGTTTCACCCGACCTACAGCCGTGCCTGCCGTTGCCTCTTCCCGTGTCCCCATTGTCACCACCGATTTATCGCTGTCTCGTGTTGCCCCTGACCCACCTTTGGATGTCAAGCCTACGCCCGTTTCGGATCTCGATCGAATTCAACTATCGAAGCTTGCCGCCGACCAGGAACGATACCGTCTCTATCAATGGCTCTTCATCGGTGACTCGTGGGCCGCCGCTGTCGCTGCTCAACTAAATTCTGCTCAAACGCCTGGACGATATATTGCTGCCGCCCGCGAACCATGGTCTCTACTTGGCCGCCTCCCGGATTGGCTGATGCGCAATGAATCCCTACAATATCTCTTCATTCAAATCTCCCCGGATGACCCGACACTGAAGGATCTGCGGGACCCATTGGAAACGATACAAGGAATACTGCAATCTGTTGTGGAGCGTCTTCCCGACTTGACGATCGTTGTTGTCCCCGCGCTGATGTCATCAACTACGACTTCGGATCGTATCGTGCGGTTCAATGAGAAATTTCGGATTCACCCCGAGACGCGCCGGCAAAACTTCCTCGTCAAGAACTTGCGTTTCGATTCGCTCGACGCCGAATTGATGCCATTGGAGTTGGTCACGCATGTCAAATCTGCGAACGCCAAAGTCCCACCGCCGCCCGACATGCTCTCTACCTACGCCGCGTTTGTGCTCCGAGGGACCGCCTTGCAAGTCAACACCACCGCGCCCTCTTATCGTCGGGGACCGACTCTCCCCGGGGGGAGCCGAGTTGGAGCTGATGTCCGTTTCCGCCCCTACTCATCACCAAACAAGGATGGAAAGAAGCGCTACGACCAGCGCCATGGGAGTCATCGTTAGGAAGAGCCAGAGGAGATCCGGTACGCGCCGCAACT
This sequence comes from Mesorhabditis spiculigera, assembly GCA_958295435.1. Classification (NCBI taxonomy): domain Eukaryota; kingdom Metazoa; phylum Nematoda; class Chromadorea; order Rhabditida; family Rhabditidae; genus Mesorhabditis; species Mesorhabditis spiculigera. The sequence continues at coordinate 4,536,322 of CATQJA010002710.1, read as the reverse complement.
ACTGACGACCCTTCAAGGAGCGTCCACTACTGTTACCGAGAAATGTGCGAAAAAAAGAAGGAAAGGATTTTCCCAGATTTTTGTGCAAGATTGGAATATGTGTGTGTAAAATCCCCTGTTTGATTCCCTTTTTCCTGTAAAATGTTACTCTACGTGCCCGCTTAGAAATTTCATCAATTTCTGCGTCTTTTGTGTTTTCATTCAGACTTTTCCAAATACTGTTCCTCTCTTTCTCAAAAATTTATTCGCCTACTATTTTTATTCGCGTACTCGGTATCTCCCTCTGACCCCGAATTCGTTTGCCCCGTTGTTGATTTTTATTTTTCGCGCCTTCAGGCGTTTAAATTTGGCCCCGTCTCCCACATTTCCTTTTTTTCCCGTATTTCCCCCCTCGTCCCCATTGTTTTCCCCCATTGTTTTCCCCCGTTCTCCCTTCCCCGATCTCTACCCGTTCCATACTTACTAACGCTTTATCATTTTATCCTGATTTATGTAAAAATAAACTCAATTACTATTCTCATTATCTTTAAATACATTCTAACACATTAATTGGGTATTCTTCTTGTGTTTTCCACTTCCTGACGTCATTTCTGGCGTAGTGAGCTGATTTGTAGGTCTACAGGAAGACCCCACTTCTTGGCGTCGTATTTGTTTGGATTGGAAACTGCTGCTGAAAGGACGCAGCTTGTGTTCTGTGGATTTCGCCTTTTTGTTTGGCACCTCGGTGTCCAACTTTTCAACTCGGTGAAATTGGGGAATCACGGCCAAGAGCACGCACCATTTTACACACTCCACTGTTCAGAGTAATGAGACGGAACGCAACAGCTGACTAACTCACTCACTCCAGCTCTCTATTTCTATTTCTCTTTCTCTCTCACTCTCTCTCTCATTCTCTCTTTCTTCTCGCTCATTCCCAAATAATATTTGCAAGACAATTTCAAGGATTATCTTGCAGCAAAATGAGGTGGAAGAAATAATTGGAAATATTGATGAGAATTTGAACGCTTTCCTTCCACAAAAACTATTTTTACAAACAAAAATGAAAAATTTCGATGGTAACCAAGTAGATTATGCGAATAAAGCCTGGTTGTCATGCAGATAGAGGAATCCGGGCAAAAAGGACGGGATATCGGGGACTCTTTCTCGCTCTCTTTCTCTCTCTCCACACCGGGCACATGGCTCATTTCGAGGCTGGCCCCGAAAAAAGTCGGGGCGAAAAGGACCCAGAAGAAGGGGAAGAAGGGCCACGAGTAAAGTCGGGACCTACTGAAAAAACGGGAAAAGATGGGGGAATAGCCTCGGGGCATGGCTATCTCTCTCTCTCTCTCTCTCTCTCTCTCTCTCTCTCCAATATACTCGAAAAGCCATGCCCTCCCTCTGGGGGCATAAAGCCTCTTCCAACTGCATGCCACCAGATGTGTTAGCCTGGGCGCGGTTCGGTTTTCGCTGTGTTTTTTTTCGGAATCTTGGCATGGATCTAGGGGAACTGGCTGCCAGAAAGAGACGAGAGACTGACTAAAATATTTTTTTAAGTCGCCTCGAAGACAAGACTCATAAAAAAATGAAATACTCGTCAGAAAACCAAACTAACTGATTTATAAAATCGTTCGATGGGGTGAGACGGTTTTTCTACACAAATTACTGGAAACTGGCATCCAAATAACCATATTACTTTTTAAAGAACCATAGAAGCACAAATCCAACAAGCTAGTATCGAAAACGAGCCAGTTTAACAAGATAAATGGCTAAAAAATATTCCGGCGATTTCAACGAGTTTCCAGACAATTTTGGAGTCAGCTGAGTCGCTTTTCGGGGTCGGGATATGTTTGTACAACAGCCATTATAGAATGGGATTTGATTGAAGCGGTGGAAGAGACGACGATAAATAGACAGAAAATGGGACTGAAAAGAGTGTGATTCAACCGAATCCGGTAGATTTTCGAAGTTTTCAAAGGATTTTTATGCTAACTGGCATCCAAACTATAAGTTAAAAGCGAAAACTGCAAGATACTCTCGATTTTTGAAGTGTTCATGGTCAAACTGTGGAAAACGGGAATCCGGCGGGGTACTTGAAGGAGGGATAAGTAGACTGGAAGACAGATAAACAGACAGACGGATAGACAGGTAGACAGAGAAATGGACAAAATAAGAAATGTAGGTGCTTTTGCATTATCGGGGGTGGAGGTATTTTTCATCGGAGTTTAGGCTAAAATTTCCGACGAAAAATTTTCCAACGTTTTTGAGATAGCTTTTCCATTTTAAATATAGTTAAATATAGTTAATAGCTGTAAAATAATTTTTATTACTTTACCATGAGTTTTTGGTGGATTTTTTTTCGGAAAATTCGGTTGCCCCTACCCCCCGCTCCCCGGTAATGCAAAAGCTCCGAAGAAGAAACAGACAGATAAAACGACAGAAATTTAGAGAGACAGACAAAAAGACAGACAAACAATAAAAAATGAAACTTAGAAAGTGGCAGGAGTATTGGGGCGTAGTGTGGGTCTCCTGCGTGTGTGTGGGTATTGGCCCTCTCTCGCCCCTCCGTCTCTCTGTGTGTGATCGGTCGTTTCGGTAGTCTGTTTGCCCATCAACTATTCCAGCAGCACCCAGCTAGGCCAATGGCAAAGAAAAAAAAAGAAAAAAGGGCGCAGCGGTTGGCACCATTGTCTTTTTCAGACGTTGAAACAGACGAGGACACACCGAGAACGTCATCTCGATTTTCTTGAGAAGATGGTGGCAGACACCTAAATAATTTGCCAAGGCTACTTTTTGACAGTTGACGCATTAAGCTGAACGGCAGACACCCAAAAAATCAAACTAAAATTTGCTAATTTCTTATTCTTCATCAAAAGACAGAAAGAGAAAACACTTTACAGTAAGCTAATTTTTACAATTTCACAATTAAAATAAAAATGCTTACCATTCTCTTACTAGGCGTTTTTGGGCTGATAGGAAAAGCTCGCCCCCCGATAATTGGAAAGGCCAAAGACGGAAAAGACGTCGAATTTTTATACTTCAGACAGGCTAGTGACGATCTGTTTTTTTATTTTAGATTCATCTACATAAATGGTTAAGAAATGAATAAGAATCACGGCGCAGTTGAGAAAATGGAACAGTTTATTTTGTTTTAAATGACTGGACGGCATCAAAACCTTGCGGCAGCGGAGGGAGACGCACTCAAAAATACTTGTTAATTAAAAAAGTTTACCTCGGGGGCACTCCATGCAATGGGAAATACTCCTCCAGCCACCAGCTGATAATAATCCCCGATCGGCATATCACGCGTCGGCCACCTATAAGAAATCCGTAAACAATAAAAATGTATAAAAGCCAACCTTAACCACCAGGCGATCACTATCAATCAAAACGTTCCGGGCCGCCAAATCTCGATGGATTTTCCCTCGGTCCGTCAGGTATTCCATCCCGGTGGCCACCTAGAAATAGAACGGATCGTTTTTTAGACTCCTCCAAAACCCAACCCCTTTGCATTGTAAGGTAAACTAAAGATTACCTGGGTAAGAATGTGGAGAGCTTGTGATTGCAAGATATTAGCCTCAGTCTTTTGAAGATAATGAAGCAACGAGCCGCCCGACATGAATTCGGTGACGATCTTGTTAGGAATCTCCGTAGTCACCACCTCAAAAGTTACGAACAAGTACGGGAAAAAATCGTTAAAGGGGCAAAAATACAGCAAAAATGGTGGATTACGGTCAGAAAACGGGGGCCTCGTACGTTGAAGGCTTCTGTACGCTAAGAACGCGGGAAGGGCGTGAATTTGAAATTTCCGTGGTCAGCTCCAGAAACACGATGGTGGCTCTTTCTTGGGCCAACTGCGCAAATTAAGACACTTTAAATTGAGTGCGGATCTCAGAATTGAGCTCAGAATTTGCGAATTATCGTGTTTTCTGGAAAAAAGCGAGCAAACGTTGTTGTTTGGCCGACCCTGTATGAAAAACGATTACCCCGTAAAGACGAACGATGTTCGGATGGGTCACATCTTTCAGCTGCTGCACTTCCCTTAAAAAGACCTGGTAAAACAGAAATGACTATTTTTTTCGTCAACAGAAGATGTCGCAAACAAAGAAAAGCACTTTTTGAATTCGTCGTTGACTTTGCGTGTGGCATCAGGTCGCACTATTTTGACAGCCACTATTATCCCACGCCATTCACCCATAAGCACCTAGAGGGCGGAAATTATTGAAAACACCGATCGATACGTACATCCCCGTAGTTCCCGCTTCCGATCAAGTCTCCAATGGCCAGCTCATCATTCTTGATCTCCCATCGATCCTCTCCAAATAAGGACCTCGGTCTGATCAGCGGTCTGAACAAAAAAAATATGAAATTTGCCAAAAGCATAATTAGTGTGTTTTAGCGGTACGCACGTGCCGGGCGACAATCTCTGCGGCGGGGTGGGTGGCGGATCCTGAAAGGTACGTTCTCAGTGGTTTCCGAAACCCGGTAGGATTAAACAAAGATTCCGCAAACGATCTCTGACTTTGCAAATTACAGTGTTGACAATGAATCGGTGACAACGGGTCGAAAAATGAATGAAATGCCATACCCTGAGTAGTTCGAGAATCTTTTTGAATGTCGGCCGCTTGCGCCAGTTATACTCAAAACACGGTTCGACGATCTGTAATGGTGATGATCAGACGATTCTACAGCACCAAACTGACCTCCTGATACAAAAAATCGGTGTATTGTTCGAGTCGCCGGAGACGATTCCCCCGATAGATCCACAACAACAGGGCAGGCGCCTGGCTTTTGTCTAAAAATCGATCGCTACAAGCTGATTCTCAACCCCGAAAATACCCTTTCCAAGCTCTTTTTCGTATGGCGCCTCTGCCATCGAGAACAGCTCAAAGATCAACACGGCAAATGACCACGAATCGGAGCGGCTGGTGAACTGCATGCTGTTCAACACCTGAAACTCAAATGATACCTCGACTCAAAGGTACCTCTGGGGCACTCCAAGCAAACGCGATACGGCCAGATGCTGGACAGTAGCTATCTTTTGGAATATCCCGCACACGATCCATTCCGGTGATCTGAAAACGTACGCACCGAAATTGTGACAGATCGGAATGCAAACGTATAGTCGAATACAACGTTCAAATTCCAGCGCAGACAGAAGTGGTTGCGAAAACAATGTTTACTGTTGCGGAGCGCCTTCGAGCGCCCCCGCCTTTCCCCTTCGCTCCCCGGTCCCTCGCCTATCCAGTGCCCTTTCCACCTTAGCGGGGTCTCTCTCCCCCTCGAGCCAGCGATGGCATTATTTCCCCAGTTCCAAATCCAGTTTCAATTCTACTCCTAATTCCTTCTTGCCGCCATGTTGCTCACCGAATAAACAGTTGTTCGATAACTGTTCGTCCCGCTGCGCTTACCACTTTATCAAGACACAACATTTACCTTTACAAACATGTCTTCGCCACTCAAATCAACGAGAACATTTCGAGCAGCCAGATCACCATGGACCTTTCCGGCCTTTGATAGATACTCCATACCAGCAGCGATCTGAACTCGCGACTTGTTAAAGGGGCTCCGCTCTGCCAAAAATTTAGTTAGGGCCCGAAAAGGGGAACGTCAGAGGCCTTTGCACACCCGAGGGCACGGGAAGCGAGTGAATTTGAAATTCCTTTCGTCACCCCCAAATCCCGTTCTCGGCTGTTTCTGGACCAAATTCGATGATTAAAACACCAAACATATTTAAAATTGACCGGAGGATTTTAGAAATGAGCTCAGAATGGGTGAATCGTAGTGTTTTAACAAAGAAACCTAGCAAAAAAGGCCTTTGATTTGGCAGTTCCGGACCCCTTTAATGAACATTCGGCGAACCTGTATAAGAATATCGATTGCTCTTTCCGTTCCCGGTGGGGTGGCCATCTTCTTCAGAAATTGATCGAGTGTTCCACCAGACATCCATTCAAGCACCATTAGTACTGGGGTGACGGGGAGGCAAACCTAAGTATTTCTTTTTGGAATACAAACTTTGGACACTAACCCCTAGCAATCGTATAATATTCGGATGTTGCAGTTCCTTTAAGCGAGCCAGTTCGCTATAACGTGAAAGCACTGTGAAAGGCCAATTTGTTAGTCTCATACGTTGAAAGGTCGTTCCTTTGCCCGGTCCTTGTAAATTTACCAATTTTGACAGCCACCGGTAACATGTACCAGCTTGCTTTTCTCATCTAGGATCAAATAAGATTTTTTTCAATGTGGGTTTTGCCATAGAAGTCCGGCCGAAAGTTAACATACGATAGATGTGGCCCCATTACTGATGACGTCACCAAGCAGCAACTCGCGACTTGGGATTTCCCACCGGCCATAACTAAAGGTAATTTTTGAAAAAGGCACGCAAAAAACTAACGTAATTGGTTTTTCCTTGTACACATTCCGCAGTCGCGTCTTCAATATGTGGTCTTAAAGAATTTTCGAATTTTTTTTATGATGCCAGCATTACATTTTTGGTGCAGTTCGACAAGCTCGATGACGGTCGGCCGGTACCATTTCGGTTTTGGCTGTAGGTAATATCCACTCTCGTTGCGACAGATCGGATATGTGACAATTGGGGATTTCCCGTCGAATCTCCTAAAATCGTCGTCGCTGTGTAACGATACCTCGATACCTCAGTTCCACCGCATATCCATCGGTGCCGTAGGGGTGGACCAGGTGGAGGGCATGTTTTTTTGGATCTTCGTCCTTAAAGCGCGCGTTCAGGGAGGGGCCGTGTACTCGTCCCAACGTGTACACCCTATGGACGTAGGGACCGCGCGCACTGCCTGCCCGCGCTGTGACAGGCCATTTCCCTCCTTTGCGGCGTGGGGCGCCCCTCACCCCGTTGCCAGTTTGTTGCTGTGGCTGACTGGTATCCTCCATCCGCGCCTCCCGAGCGGGGGCCCGCGTTCGACCCCCGGTCGCGGCAAAAATCTTTGCTTTTTCCAAAAAAAAAACGGGCCTGAACGTGCGCTTTAAGTGGTTAAAAAAGCACTCCGCCCGCTTAGGCAAAAATGTATGGCTTGCTGACAATTAAAACTTACAAAAGCCTTTTTCGTTAGTGTGGCGTCCCAGCCGAAGAAGAACCACCTAAAGATTCGGATTTATTTATAATAGGTCTTGATGGTTTTCTCCCTCTCTTGTATTGTGTCGATTTACAGCGTCTAATTCAGACTTACGGCTGTTGATATAGTGCTGGTATCTCGACGGCATGAAGCTTGGCGGCATGGCCCCTTTCTCCTGTCACCAAATGCTCGGCGAGCCACCAATCGACGTTTCTGGCAAAGGGTATGATAATTAATTCTACGATTTATGATGGAAGACGCTGGCAAGGCTTATCCTTCCTGTCGGTCCCTTTCGTGCCGGCCCCCAGATTGCCTTGACATGTTTAGGCCTTGACATTTTCTCCTCCAGAAAATCTACTGTATCCCTGAGCCTTGCGTAGAAGGAGAAATCATCAGAATAGCTAGGAAATGTACCAATCTTGATACATGTATTAAACATTTACAAAATCTAATTACCCACTTAAAGAAAAACGGCTACCCCAGTAAAATTTTACTAAATCTATGCAGTAAAGCTATGAAAAAACACCCAGGGCTCAGCCTAAGATACGATACTAGTGGTAAAAACTTGATACACAAATTAAAACTAACCCCTATAACACTTACATAAATATTTTCTGTCCCTCTCATACTTTAATAGTATCAGCTTACTATTATTCTACCTTTTCTTCTATTCTTTACTCTTTCACTTAGTTAGTCTCAAAATTCAACCCATCCATTCGATTACGTTAGCCTACACACCCACCCTATCGACACGGCCTGACTCGAATGATGGGGCTGATAAAGCCATCTGATAAATCAAAGAGAATTTCAGCGAAAGTGAAACAAATATAACTAAAACTCATCCAAAAGTAGACAAATTCCTAACAAAAATTAAAATACTTTTCTATACAACTAAGAATTTAACCTTTTGAACTAGAAAACATCAGGGATCCAGCTGAGGAGACCCACCCTGATGTTAAACTAGCCTGTCTTGGATAAGGGTCGAAACAGGCACCCACTTTACATTTTTTCTTCTTTTAGCTCTTCTTAGAGCAACCCGCCATTCCCTTGTGGTTTGGTTCACACGGCTTTGCCGTTCGCTCGCTTGCGAGTTCACACCCTTCGGGGTTCCGCAGGCTTCGGCCTGTTAAGACTCCCACTGTTCGCAGTGTGGAGTTTCCTTTCATCTTTTTACTTCTCATATATTACTTTTCTCTCTTTATTATATTTACCTATGTTTCGTTGACGCGTAGGGCTATGCCCAGGCTTAACGAATACATAGTGTAAACTCAATTTCAACTATTTATTAACTATTTACTTTTCAAGCGATATTAATTTTCAAATTTTCTGCTCTTATACTAAGTTTCCATCCTTTTACCTTAAATAATTACTTATAATTAGTTTCACTACATATTTTTCACCATCTTTCACATATTTACCTTCATAATTCCTATTTAATTAACTACTTTTACTCCGTTTACTCACCATTAAATTCTTCTACCTTCCTATCATTCGATCCCTACCTACCTACTACAGCCCGAAACATCTAGCTCCACAACCAGATTTAATCTCATATAATATTCCACCCAATAATTTCATGATTAAGCCTCTATCCTACCTCAATTCTACTTATGATTCTTAGCCTTTATCCTCTTATTACATACAAAAGTCAGTTAAGCCAGAAGCGATCCCTTCCTTCTTTATTAACATTTCAGTTAATCTGACCTGTGATCCGGTTATAAGGCCGACAGCGCACGGTTATGACCGTTTGTCGTGCCGCCAGGCTAGGTCAGTACTTCGCTGGGTATCCGTGCGCTACCTAGCTTAGCGTCGAGAGACGTGAAATACGGTCAAACCAGTGGGCATTCTAACGTCGGACCCCATTGGTATATCAGACGTACTCTTCCTTTCAATCCATATCTTTCCCCTTATTACGGGCAATCAGAGCACTCCTCCACTCAACTTGGTAGGAAACTAAGGTTTATTAACAAAGAATTCAACGATAAAGTTGGTAGTAAATGTAGTAGACGAAATTGCAACACTTGCATTGATCTAGAATATGAAGCATTAATTCAAAGCACCTCTACAAATTATTACTCTAGGACTAATCTACATAATTATGCTAATTGTCAAACTAAAAATATAGTATATTGTCTTACGTGTAAAATATGCAATATCCAATACGTAGGCGAAACTTCATGCAAGGTTACACAACGTATGTACGGACATAAATACTCCATTAAGAAACATAAATCTAGTTACATTTATGAACATTTTAAAAAACATTTCCCTAATGGTCAACCCAATGGAATGTTCTATATCCATATACTAGACGACCACTTAGAAAACGAAAATGATCAAATCCGGACAGATAAAGAATTATATTGGATTAAATTACTAAATACTGCGTATCCATTTGGTCTTAATGACAAAATTAAGGGGTATGGAATTATATCAAATCCTAATGGTAAATATAAAACACAGGCTCCTTATTTCTGTTTAAAAATTCAACCCCCACCACGAGATAGAGGTCATAAAACAAGAAAAAAGAAAGCCAAAATTGATAATTTCCAATTTAAAAATTATCAAATTACAGAAATGAAGCCCAATGAAATTAGAACACTTACACATAATTTACCAAAAAAATTACACGCTAAATTCATTCCATATCTAGATCATCATAATCCGAATGTAAAAGCTCTAGCTAAAGCCGTTATACATAAATACGATCAGCCTAAGAACGAGACTAAGATTAAACCTAAAAAACATCCCAAAATTAGACTAAAAATACCTTACATTGAACCTAAAATAGAAAATATTAATGTTAAAAAGATTTTAAAAACCTATCTTAGCCAAAATAAAATATTATTTAATAACGACTTTCAAATAACTTATCAATACAACCCTACACTTGGTCAATTATTCTTTAATTATAACCGATATCTTAATAAATTAGATAACAATACCACAAATGATACTAGGAACGTTTGTAGACAATGCTATAGTTATCAAAACAGCTTAAATACAATAAAATATAACGGTCATACCCATATTCTAACTGGTGACAGTGAAACCCTTACAAAATTCTACCCTGATACATCTAAAATTCTAAAACTAGGCACCAAATATAGACCAATCCTTAATCCATATGAAGCTAATCATAGAAAAAGAATAATTGAAGAATTAGAAAAAGAAATAGCTAAAATTACTAAAAATTGTGATAATAAAACTATTTCGGAAGATATAATAACCATAATTCTTTCATCTTATCTTACCCCTAAAGCTACTGAACTAAATTGGACAGAAATTAGAGATTTACGTAAAACTTTTATCATTACCAGTGTTGATAAAGCTACCTCTAATTTTGCAATTATATGCCCACAACTATATCAACTATTTATTGATAAAGAAATGGGATACGTTAATGGGCAGCCTAACGGAAATGAAACTTATAAGACATATACATGTGAAAATAGAGATCAAATTATTAAACGGCACCTAAATACTCAAATATTATATCAACTTAAAATTGGTGAAACATCAGATCTCCCTAAAATATATGGCCTACCTAAATTCCATAAGAACCCAATTAAGTTTAGATTCATTACAGGTGCATATAACAGCTCTATAAAATCAATATCAGTATGCCTTCATCAAATACTAAAATTTATAAGACAACATTTCCAGAGGTATTGCTTAGCTATTACTAACTTCACTAATAAAAAAGTATATTGGTCCATTGATAATTCGAATCAAGTTAATTTATTGGAAAATAAAAATAAAAATAACATTTATATAGCTGATTTCAGCAGTCTTTTCACTAATTTACCCCACGATATAGTTAACTCAGCTATTAATGGTATACTAGATATCTGTTTCCAAAATTCTAAAAAACCCAATATAAAACTAGGATACAAAAATTGCTATTATACAAATGACGGAGGAAATAACACCTACAATAAAAACCAAATTATCCTACTATATATAAAAAAAATAGTGTCTGTGTGTTTGTGTGTGTGTCTGTGTGTGCCACTTTGCATCCATTTCCGTCTGTCTGTCCGGAGGATATCTCGATAGGGGCAGCCTCTTATGCTACGTCCGATACGCCATTGGGTGCGTAATGGTTTTGAGATGACTGCACACATAACCGCATTTTCAAAAGCATAGATTTTCGATATTAAATTTAAGTTTTTGTGAAAACTTCTTTGTTAGGAATAATTAGCATAGACCGGAAGTGGGCCGTCGCCTATATAAAGAGGCAGAAAGGGTTGTTTTTCATTTTTTTTGTCTTCTGAATGATGGACAAGTATGCAACGTGAAGCAGAAAATGAATGTGGTCAGACGGGGCCAGGGTTGAAAAGTCGCGAAGCGGCTTTTCAACCCTGGTTTATTTAGTTAAATACCTTCTAAATAATAGCTTTGTATCATATAAACAACAACTATTTCAGCAAAAATTAGGTATACCTCAAGGTCAAAACTGTAGTCCTATGTTAGCTGATCTTACCCTCAGTTACTATGAATATCTATTTCTTAAAGATAATTATACAGAAGAAGTGGTAGGACACAGATATATGGACGATATTTTTGTTCTATATAAAACTGGCATTAATATACAAACTTTGCTAAGTGAAATATACCCTAAAGAACTTACATTAGAACAAACTAATCAAACAACTCAATCTGGTAATTTCTTAGACCTCAGAATCTACATTGAAAACAATAAAGTACAATCGGAATTATATAATAAAATAGACGATTATCAATTTAGTGTTACACGCATGCCCAACTATTCTTCTAACATCTCATACGCTATCAAACATGGCTGCGTAGAAGGAGAAATCATCAGAATAGCTAGGAAATGTACCAATCTTGATACATGTATTAAACATTTACAAAATCTAATTACCCACTTAAAGAAAAACGGCTACCCCAGTAAAATTTTACTAAATCTATGCAGTAAAGCTATGAAAAAACACCCAGGGCTCAGCCTAAGATACGATACTAGTGGTAAAAACTTGATACACAAATTAAAACTAACCCCTATAACACTTACATAAATATTTTCTGTCCCTCTCATACTTTAATAGTATCAGCTTACTATTATTCTACCTTTTCTTCTATTCTTTACTCTTTCACTTAGTTAGTCTCAAAATTCAACCCATCCATTCGATTACGTTAGCCTACACACCCACCCTATCGACACGGCCTGACTCGAATGATGGGGCTGATAAAGCCATCTGATAAATCAAAGAGAATTTCAGCGAAAGTGAAACAAATATAACTAAAACTCATCCAAAAGTAGACAAATTCCTAACAAAAATTAAAATACTTTTCTATACAACTAAGAATTTAACCTTTTGAACTAGAAAACATCAGGGATCCAGCTGAGGAGACCCACCCTGATGTTAAACTAGCCTGTCTTGGATAAGGGTCGAAACAGGCACCCACTTTACATTTTTTCTTCTTTTAGCTCTTCTTAGAGCAACCCGCCATTCCCTTGTGGTTTGGTTCACACGGCTTTGCCGTTCGCTCGCTTGCGAGTTCACACCCTTCGGGGTTCCGCAGGCTTCGGCCTGTTAAGACTCCCACTGTTCGCAGTGTGGAGTTTCCTTTCATCTTTTTACTTCTCATATATTACTTTTCTCTCTTTATTATCAATTTAGGTCGACACAAAATTTGACTCGGGCGTCTGCTCCGACGGCGCCACCTGCCTTTATCATAAAAAACGGAGCTGGTATGCATGTTTCCGGACCATCCAGCGTATACCTTGTAGCCAATCCTATCCTATCCTATCCTATAAGCGAGAAAAGTATGTGTGTTTTCTGTGCAGACGATTTCTCGGCCGTCAGGCCGAATTCCCGACTGATTTTTGGCATGGTGGTGGAGAAGCACATCTTCTTTATAAGCATTTTTTTGTTTTTCGAAATTCCTTCATTTAACGATCTTACAAGCAAAATAGTGAAAAACCCTTAACATTTTGGTCGAAAAAAGGTTTGTACAGAGGATATCTCGCGATCCAAATGGAATTCAGCTTTAATTTTTGGAGGGCGGATTGGAAATAGAATTCTCCCGATATATAATTTTGCATTTTGCCAGATTTTGTAAAATAAAGTTTTTATGAGCATTTTTCTAAAAATTCCTTAACAAAATGGCCGAAGTGCGGTGGTGTCCGGGCCATAACTCGAGACCCAGATGGAATTTCAGGCTGAAATTTGGACAACTTATGTATTCGATATTGGGCATCACGCGCATCTTATTATCTTTACAAATTTCCCGCATATTCAAACTCAAAAATCGAATTTTGTAATGGGACGAGTAGGCCTCACTCCGGGATCATTGGGTCGCCCTTTCTTTGCCTTCCCCTCCCCGCATTCCCCGGAACAAAAGAGGGCTTTCACGCCGCCTCTTCCCCTCTGACCCATGGTGTAGTGGATTTGCGCCCGGTCTACCACGCGCATGGTCGTGAGTTCGGTTCCTGGGTCAATTGAATTTTTTGCTTTTTGGTAGTTCAGCAACTTGACATTTCTAGGCTCTCGGTATACGAGGTTTAGGCCTGACCCTCGCTCTAGCGCCGCAGGCCAAAGAACAGGTCCTTGGTCCAGGCTCTCGCGCCGCAGGCCAATGATGGTTCCTTGATCTAGGCTCTTGCGCCGCAGGCCAAATCTTGGAGAAAAACCCGTAACTAGCGCCGCAGGCAAAAAGGTTCTAGCGCGAGGTTTAGGCCTGGCTCTCGCTCTAGCGCCGCAGGCCAAAGAAAAGATCTTTGGCCAAGGCTCTGGCGCCGCAGGCCAGAGAATGGCTCCTTGACTCAAGTTCTTGCGCCTCAGGCAAAAAAGAAGGTGTTGGAATTCATCGTTCCTGGACGGGGTCCAGTGGAAAAGGGCCGCGAAGCGGGCTTTTTCCACTGGTATTCGATAAGTGCCACTTGGTGACAGCTAGAGTGTATAGAAAATTGCAAGGGTACCATATCTGACCCAACGAAATGTGGTGAATCAGCGCTGAGAGAATACTGTAGCGCGCAGCAACGAGCGTAACCGACAGAGAATCAATGACCTTCAATCGATCGCCCTTCTTGAATTGCAAATAACAGTACTTGGGGTCTGGTTCTGGAGCATCATGAACGGCTTGCAGTTCTGAAAAGGAATGATATGCACCTGCTCGAAAATCGCAAGACGCCTGATTTGCCTGCAGCTACCAATCGGGAAAAGGCCATTAGGGTCCAAATAGCAACGCAATTTTCTGGCATTTTTATTTTCGCAATAGAGGTCTGGAAAATACGTTAAAGGCGCACGAAACTCCTAAATCAAAGCCTTTTTGAGATGGCCCTTTGATTTCTGGAAAATTGCCGGCCGCCGATGCGGCACGAGAGTTCTCCTTCGATTTTTGCGCGAAATTGTTTTTGCCCGATCACTTTGTGAAAACACTATAATTTGCGGATCCTGAGCTCATTTCTGAAATTCGCACTCAATTACTAATATTATTTGTTGTTTTAATCATCGAATTTGGCCTAGAAACAGCCGAGAACGTAACTTGTGGTGACAACACGGAATGTCAAGCCTGCGAGCAAGCGTATGCGTTGCAAATACGAACCAATGTATTTGTCTTCTTGTCCGTCGGAAGAACGGGAACGGTTGGAATCGCCGAGTTTCGAGTCGGACGACGATTTCCGCCCTTTCTCGACTCGGCTTGACGATTTGAGAAAGGATAGCATTTCTGGAAACAATTTGTAAAAGCAGAATTCAGAGCAGAGGAAAATTCTTATTTTAAATTGAGAAGATCTGATATAGCTTCGATGGGATTTTTATGAGACTGCTTACAGCTACCGTAGTGAATCAGTCGCAACGGCCCCTCGTTTTCTAGGCAGTTTGCGGCAGGGGCGTGGACTCGTTATCGGTAGCACCCGTCCACCCAACGGCTGCCTGGCTTCGGCTGTAGGGGAATTTGACTTAAATGTTGCCATACTACTCCAGTTATGAGAATGGATATACCAATCTCATCATTCTTGTACAAGGCTTTGCTCTCCTAATTCAGCGAATCCTTTGCCTTCCCACCGGGCCATCGATCCCAGGAATGGTTTTTTCTTGTTTTTCTTGCAACACATCTTCTAGTCAATAATCCATTTTAATAAGCTGGGAAATGAATTTGTTTGCAGCCCGATTTCTATGCATAAACCCGACATTTTGATTTAAAATAACAATATTTAGTGAACGAAGATTTCAGGGGGCGGGGAACGGAAGCAATTTTTTTCCGGCGGGCCAAATTAGCGCCCCAAGATTTTTGAAAACTAACGGCGCCGCAAGCAATAACTTTTGATACAAACCATTTAAAAGCAGCGAGGCAAAAATAATTTCGAGTCAGAAAATCATATGGGCCATCAAAAGTCTCACCGGGCACCACGAACTATTTCGATGCCGAAGATCCCTCTGGGATTCGGTAGCGAAGTCATGTTTTCAAAAAGAGCCTTGTTAAAAAATGATTATCGATCGTATTTCCGAAAATCTACAATTTGAAAGCTTGCCATGCTATTTTGTTACTTCTTTAGACATTTCCCAAATTTTTCGAGATTTTCACTTTTTGGCCTGGACTGTGGCTTTCGTTGCATGCAAAAACCGGGGATTCGAGCTTGATTTCAGGGTGGACGGTTACCGAGAGATACCGATAAGGCCCATTGCATCACAATTATCTTAACCGGGGGGGCCTAGCCTCTCTCCACGCAGATCACCGCTGCCGCACATCAATTCACCGAACTGAAAACGAAGTTTACGACTTTCTTTTCTGTTCCAATTTTACAAACGGGGCGGCGAAAACTTGGGCTTCAACCAGGACTTGTTTTTCCTCAACTATAGCCAATTTTTTCGAGATTTTCCAGGTACCAAGCTTTCCTTCAAGAGCCTTTCCTCCCTGAGCCATTCATAAGGTAAAAATTAGCTTCGCCCCCGCTAAACGGGAAGCAACAATTTTTGTACCAGTCGCATTTTCGAACACCACCCTTTCAAAGACCTAAAAATTCTGATTTCTGTTTCCTGCCCTTTGTGATCGTTTCCCATTGCCAGCTGCATGCAAGTTTTGTCGAGATTCCGAAATCCAGAAGCTAATTTTCCGATGAATCATTGTCGTTTTGGCTTTTGGCCTGACGGGCGGTGACCGAGCCACCGATAAGCCGTTACGTCACGATTAGCGTAAAACGATAGCACCGCAGATAAATTTGCTGAATCAAAAACACTCTGACGCCTATTCCTTTCTGAATTTTTGACGCGACCACAGCCTATTTTTTTTGCTGAATTGCAATCAAGTTTTATTGGAAATTTTAAGACCAATGCTTCGAAAAACGCGGCCACCTCCCGCAAATTCCTTTGACATCTTTACGCTGTTTAATTTGTTCGTATTTAATCAAGATTTTTATTTGCTCAATATTTTTATCGAATCTTGATGCAATTCTTTGAGCATTTTTACAGAAATGCCACCCAACCATGACAGCTTTCTTGAGGAAGGGAGAATCGGAATTGGTGAGTTTTTGGCGAAACCTTTTTGTAAAAATTCTCCAATGTCTAACCATTTGCATAATGAACAAACGTCGGAATTTTTTTGCGTAAACCCGGGCTGAGAAAATCGGTTACTTTTAGCTGATTTCAGAACTGCAAGCCATCTTCGATTCTCCAAAGCCACACCCAACCAATTGCTATTTACAGTTCAAGAAGGGCGATCTACTTCGGGTCATCAGCGAGAAGTAGGTTTTCAATTACGCGCCTGATTATTCTATATAATGCCCTAGCTCTCAAAACGACAATATTTTTCTTGGTTAGAGACGAAAACTGGTGGTTTGCGGAACATTTGGCGACAGGGGAATATGGGGCGGCTGCCAAGGTACACGCCGTCGAGATCCCAGAAATATTCGACGAACCGTAAGTTCTCAAACTAGCTATGAGTATTTTATATCAAATTCCTTCCCAAAACCTGCTTCACCAAAATACGCAACAGAAAATCGTAGAAAATAAAACGATTTTAGGTGGTTCTTCTACGGCTGGGATGCCGCACTAACAAAAAAGGCTTTTGTAAGTTTTTTCGTCTCCGCTAGTATGAAACTAATGAGGTAAAGGCATCTGTTGATTGCCCCTTTGGGAGGGGAACTTGACTTTTTGGCAGATAGCCTACGGGACGAGAGGGAGCACAGGGTAGAGGCGCAGTGACGCCCTTTTCCCGGCATAATCGGATGGCTTGTGCCGACATTATCTCTTTAAAGGGCTAGCTCAGCCAATAAAACAAAGAGTCGAACCCACTCTTCGTTTTTTTTGTCTGCGCCTCTCTCATTTCCCCGCTATCTAACAACTGTCGTAATGGGGGACTGTCAATGCGCGCTATCCCGGCGTCCATCGTGTCCCAAAGTACCAACCCAAGCTCTAAAAGTTGAACTAGCCCTTTAAGGACAAGGATCCGACAAAATTGGGCGCCTACCTGGTACGTTCGAATGGAACGGGGTTTGTCTTGGAACTGAGGTGGTGAACATCTAATATCTAAACACTGCAATAAAGCATTTAGAGCCAAAAACGGCATCATCCAAGCCTATCCGATCCATCAAAATGGAGAAGGGGAATACTATATCCAAGAAAATCGCAAATACGCCTCCATCCAAGATCTCATCGCCTTCTATCAAACGTGTAAGGGTTTTCTTCGAGAAACTTCGTTTTAAACATAGAAGTGCTATAACTTTGCCTAGTATAATTTCAGATACGTCACGTTTCCTGGGCTCTCGACTCGATAATATACCAAATTATGCGAACATTAGGTATACAGGGTGGCGATTACCTGTGATTACATTACGATTACCTGTGCGTCGCTTTTCCCCCAAAAATCAGGCTTTAAATTTTCTTTGATAGAGTGGTTTTACTATATCGGTGGTTGTATAGTTGCATCCTATCCAAATTTTAGCCGGGTTAAACAATCACGAAAAACTACGAGCTAAGAAACATAAATTCCGGCTTCACAACGCGCATCGTGATCGCATGGTCACACTTTTGAAGCCTACTGTAGCCATGGGCGGTAGCTAATCTTCTCTAAAACGGCTCAGATATGTTGCACGCTTCTTTTCAAACGTAGTAAGCGTTCGAAAACCAACCTAAGTCAAAAGATAAAAAAAAGATACGGTATCGAGAACGACATCGGTCAAATGGAAATAAAAACCGCGCGTCCTTTCGATATTACGCGTGAATCTATTGGTACGAAATGAGAAAATATGTACAATCCTTACAACAACCATATGCCAAAAGTTCTTGGGTTTATAAGGCTTTATCAGGAAACTAAAATCCAAAAATGCTAGAAATTGCTGACGATTTTTGAGGCGCGCCGCGGGCTGAAATGATGGCATCATTTTTGGCCCAGAACTTTCCCCAAAATTCTTCAGAACCGGCCTCAATTTAACAATGCGTCTTATCAAACCAATAAGAAAAGGGCTACATCCACGAAATTGCACTTTCCCGAAAAATCTTTTTATTTTTGAGGTGTCTCATTCTGGCCGATTCGGCTCCAGGCGGAAATTGGTCGTAGAATTTTTGTTATTTGGTAGGGCTAGGGCTCAATAAAAATGCTTTTATTAGATTTGAGCATCTGGAGGGTAATTGCATACCAAATTAGATTTTCGGCGAGATGGTTTTCGGCGAGATGGTCCGATACCCGGTTGATCAGTAGAATACCGGTTGATCAGTAGAACCTTTTCGAAACTGATAACGTGGGATGAAAGTGAAATCAACTATAATAATTTTGCTGTGGTGTCTGTCCGTCTGTCTGTCTGTGCGTCATGTCCCAGATTCAACTCGAAGGGGAAAGGAGCTAGAGCTTAGCTCTCTTCGGATTCGGATAGAGCGCATTCAGAAACCCCCAAACTGATAAAAAAATTATGAAAAAGTTTTAATTTAAATTATGAAAATTAACTTTGAAAGTTTTTTCCTTAGTAAAAGGGGTGGGGGGACGGAGGTTGCCCGATTTTCGCATAGTGAGCCAGGTCACGCGCGTTTCGTGGATGAAAATTTTCACGGGGAATTTCATTTCTTTTTTCTCTCATTCCATCCGGTCGGTCGTTATTTTCGTTTTTTTAACGGGATTTCGGCTAGGGGAGGTATCTGAAGCCATCAGGAAGTTATTTAGGTAGTTTTTGAAGGGGATTTCAGCCATGGGGGGTATCTGAAGCCATCAGGAAGGTATGTAGGTAGTTTTTGAAGGGGATTTCGGCTAGGGGAGGTATCTGAAGCCATCAGGAAGGTATTTAGGTAGTTTTTGAAGGGGATTTCGGCTAGGGGAGGTATCTAAAGCCATCAGGAAGGTATTTAGGTAGTTTTTGAAGGGGATTTCGGCTAGGGGAGGTATCTGAAGCCATCAGGAAGGTATTTAGGTAGTTTTTGAAGGGTTTTTCGGCTAGGGAGGTATCTGAAGCCATCAGGAAGGTATTTAGGTAGTTTTTGAAGGGGATTTCGGCTAGGGGAGGTATCTGAAGCCATCAGGAAGGTATTTAGGTAGTTTTTGAAGGGTTTTTCGGCTAGGGAGGTATCTGAAGCCATCAGGAAGGTATGTAGGTAGTTTTTGAAGGGTTTTTCGGCTAGGGGAGGTATCTGAAGCCATCAGGAAGGTATGTAGGTAGTTTTTGAAGGGTTTTTCGGCTAGGGGAGGTATCTGAAGCCATCAGGAAGGTATTTAGGTAGTTTTTGAAGGGTTTTTCGGCTAGGGGAGGTATCTGAAGCCATCAGGAAGGTATGTAGGTAGTTTTTGAAGGGGATTTCGGCTAGGGGAAGTATCTAAAGCCATCAGGAAGGTATGTAGGTAGTTTTTGAAGGATTTTTCGGCTAGGGGAGGTATCGGTAGCAATTAGCGGGGGTATGTAGGTAGTTTTTGAAGGGGATTTCGGCTAGGGGAGGTATCTAAAGCCATCAGGAAGGTATTTAGGTAGTTTTTGAAGGGGATTTCGGCTAGGGGAGGTATCTAAAGCCATCAGGAAGGTATTTAGGTAGTTTTTGAAGGGGATTTCGGCTAGGGGAGGTATCTAAAGCCATCAGGAAGGTATGTAGGTAGTTTTTGAAGGGTTTTTCGGCTAGGGGAGGTATCTGAAGCCATCAGGAAGGTATTTAGGTAGTTTTTGAAGGGTTTTTTCGGCTAGGGGAGGTATCTGAAGCCATCAGGAAGGTATTTAGGTAGTTTTTGAAGGGTTTTTCGGCTAGGGGGAGGTATCTGAAGCCATCAGGAAGGTATTTAGGTAGTTTTTGAAGGGTTTTTCGGCTAGGGGAGGTATCTGAAGCCATCAGGAAGGTATGTAGGTAGTTTTTGAAGGGTTTTTCGGCTAGGGGAGGTATCTGAAGCCATCAGGAAGGTATGTAGGTAGTTTTTGAAGGATTTTTCGGCTAGGGGAGGTATCGGTAGCAATTAGCGGGGGTATGTAGGTAGTTTTTGAAGGGATTTCGGCTAGGGAGGTATCTAAAGCCATCAGGAAGGTATTTAGGTAGTTTTTGAAGGGGATTTCGGCTAGGGGAGGTATCTAAAGCCATCAGGAAGGTATTTAGGTAGTTTTTGAAGGGGATTTCGGCTAGGGGAGGTATCTAAAGCCATCAGGAAGGTATTTAGGTAGTTTTTGAAGGGGATTTCGGCTAGGGGAGGTATCTAAAGCCATCAGGAAGGTATGTAGGTAGTTTTTGAAGGGTTTTTCGGCTAGGGGAGGTATCTGAAGCCATCAGGAAGGTATTTAGGTAGTTTTTGAAGGGTTTTTCGGCTAGGGGAGGTATCTGAAGCCATCAGGAAGGTATTTAGGTAGTTTTTGAAGGGTTTTTCGGCTAGGGGAGGTATCTGAAGCCATCAGGAAGGTATTTAGGTAGTTTTTGAAGGGTTTTTCGGCTAGGGGAGGTATCTGAAGCCATCAGGAAGGTATTTAGGTAGTTTTTGAAGGGTTTTTCGGCTAGGGGAGGTATCTGAAGCCATCAGGAAGGTATTTAGGTAGTTTTTGAAGGGGATTTCGGCTAGGGGAGGTATCGGTAGCCATCAGGAAGGTATTTAGGTAGTTTTTGAAGGGTTTTTCGGCTAGGGGAGGTATCTGAAGCCATCAGGAAGGTATTTAGGTAGTTTTTGAAGGGTTTTTCGGCTAGGGGAGGTATCTGAAGCCATCAGGAAGGTATTTAGGTAGTTTTTGAAGGGTTTTTCGGCTAGGGGAGGTATCTGAAGCCATCAGGAAGGTATTTAGGTAGTTTTTGAAGGGTTTTTCGGCTAGGGGAGGTATCTGAAGCCATCAGGAAGGTATTTAGGTAGTTTTTGAAGGGGATTTCGGCTAGGGGAGGTATCGGTAGCCATTAGCGGGGGTATTTTGGGAGAGGTAGGGATGGATGTGATGGTGTATGAAATGAAGGGTAGCCCGAAGGCCAGATGGTTACAGTCGCGAAGCGACTGGAACCATCTGGTATGCTACATTTAGAGAAGTGAAATACCTGAAGGCGCTTCAACATCCAAATATTGTCCGAATGCTTGGGGTAAGCTAAGGTGCTTTTCGCCATATAACCGCTAGCATTTTTAGGTTTGTCGCTCGGCGGCACAACCCATTTTGGTGCTTGAAATGATGTCGCATGGAGATTTGCGGCGAATCCTGCGATTCCCTTGTCCCCTCGGCTTTAACGGTGACATTAACATCCTGACACAGGTTGTCACGAGGCGACTTTTGGCGATATCCCAAATGATATTACAGGTGGCCGCTGGCATGGAATATTTATCGAACGCCGGTAAAGTGCATGCTGAATTGGCCGCACGAAAGATCCTGATCGATTATGTTGGCGACCAACTGATCGTCAAGGTATCGATCAAGTGAAATTTCTTAGTCAAATTCGCTGTGGGCTAGAGGAAAGATGTTCGCAGATTGCTATCTTTTTGCAGGTTTCTGGATTTGGAAAGGTCTACGATCTGCCCGAAGATGGTTCTCCCTATCACTTACTCGATCCATATGCTATTCCGTGGGCTCCACCTGAGGTATTTTTAAAATTTTAGCAACCACGTTCATTTTAGCTATTAGAAGGGCAGGTTCTAACGAGACTGTCCAACTCATGGTCCTTTGCCGTACTCATTTTTGAAGTCTTTTCCAAGGCTGAACATCCCTATAAAAGAGGACTAAATGGTCCTCACGATGGTAAGTATATTTGAAGGTATAACCATTTAACTGTCAACTTTCTAGCCGATGCATTATTGCGTTGGCTAAAGCAAGGGAAGCGACTCCCACAACTCGGGCCTGACTATTTTTATAAACGGGTAAGTCAGGGCTGTCAACGTGCCACTTTTAAAGTCTGCTGCAGATCGTCGATCCGTGTTTTGCGTATGATTGGCGGCAACGACCAACATTCTCCAAAATTCTCGAACTTCTAAAGGTAACGCACAATAACGAAATTTTTAAAGTGATCTTTGAGACCCCGCCACCCTTACAAAGTGATCGCCCCTCTCCTCAAATGTAAGTAGCAAGTATTAGCTACCTAAACTGCTCATCAAAACACAAATCCATTTAGTCACGCTCGCTTTTCAATTTAGACAAATGAACGAGCGAATCACCGAGGATCGATGGGAGATCAACCTTTATCGGTTGAACATTGGTGATGAGATCGGCCATGGGGCTTATGGAGTAGTATGTACCGAATTAACGGCATTGTAATGCTTTTGATATTGCTAAGGTCTACCAAGGGGAATACCGCGGGCGGATGGTGGCTGTCAAAGAATCTAATAACCTACAACAAAACACCCCGATTGATTTTGAAAGGTAAACCTGCATACCTCCCGATATTTATCCACTATCTCAGAGAGTCGCGCAACCTAATGGATCTCAGGCATCCGAATATCATCCGTTTGTTGGGGGTATCTGCCGGGATTTGACAATTACGTAATAAAATTCAGATAGTGACATCCGTGTTTCCAAACAAGATTGTCACTGAACTCATGTCCGGCGGCTCATTGATCAAATTTCTTCGAACCAGTCAGACTATCATTCTACAACAGCAAGCCCTCTTCATCCTTACACAGGTCAGGATTATTATTGGCATTTTAGCGGGGCTCCGAAGTGCCAAAAATTTAGCTATGGTCCGAAAACCGGAGCCCTGTACGTCGGAGACCTTTGCACGCCGAAGGGCGCGGGAAGCGCATGAATTTGAAATTTTCCCGACGTCGCCTCCAGAATCACGTTCTCGGTTGTAGCTAGGCCAAATTCGTTTATTGAAACACCAAAAATATTTAAAATTTGCTAAGGATTTTAGAAATGACCAATCTGCGTATGCTGGCGTTTTCACCAGAATAATAGAAAAACAGTTTCGCGCACAAAGCGACAGGGCGAGGGGCCTCAGCGATTAGTGGCCGCTGGCAAAGGGTCTGGTGTGGCAGTTTGGTGCTCGTTTTTAAAGGGCTGGAGAAAGATGGCCAGGCGTCCGTCGGGGTGACGGACCTACGTGACGCTACTATTGACGTAATTCGTATTCGGGATTCGTAATTTTTATGCAAAGTCCAATTTGGGCGCAGGCCAAAGCGAGAAACCCGGAAACGGCCGCTGCATGAACCCTAGGGTATTTGATGGCTTTTCGCCGAGCCGGTTCGGTTGACGCCATGGTGTACTGGTTAGCACGCTGGGCCGTTAGGTGAACGATTACAGGGGTGGTACCAAAGCTCCAAAACCACCGTGGTTAAAATTTAACCACCATGGTTAAATTATAACCACCCATAGTTAAAATTTTACCACCCATGTTTAAATTTTAACCGCCCAAAACCAATGGTAAAAAGCTAACTTTTGGAGGAAGGTTTCTACGACAATTAAGAGGTCTAGAAACATCGCAAAATTCACGGATAGGTTTCTTAAAACGCTTGATCGAATGCCGCTAACCTTTTCTTGGTGCAATACTTGGAAAGGGGCTAGAAAGGAGCTTGGAAATTTAACCACGATGGTTAAACCATAACCACCCATAGTTAAATTTTAACCATCCATGGTTAAGTATTAACCACCCATGGTTTAATTTTAACCATAGGTGGTTAAACATTAACCATCGAGGGCCAAAACCAAAAAAGTTAACCACCCAAAAAGTAATACTTTTTATAAACCATGTTAAAAATTCCTCGAAAATTCAAACTCCTCAATAAGGTGAATATGGTTTCTTTAGACGATATTCTAGCAAGTGGAAAGGATATTAGGGCCGTAGGCGGTGGCCTATAGGCAAAAAAGTCGCCTCAAAAATTTAACCCCCCATGGTTATATATTTCGTGAAAACGTTTTCACGAAACATATAACCACCCTAGTTAAATTTTTTTAGGATAAAGTTAGCCACCTTCCGGCTTCGGACGGTAAAAATTTTCATCAAAGATTAAAACGGAAGCACTCCGCCCACCCATTCCGCACTTTTTTTGATATTCTCTCTTTAGACATCACTCCCCAGTCATTGTTTCGATAAATCCGCATATTTTTGATACTTTGTTACCTCGAGGATTGGCATTAATTGGACACCGATCGCTCACAACAAGTAACTTGGGAAGCCGTTTTCCTAACGGTCATACCGCAGCAGGCTTTTTGGCCACGTCTACCTAGCCCTTTCGTATAGTGTAGGAAATTAGGAAATCATAATTTTTTCGAAAAATTGGTCCTCCCCGTTTCGCGGAGGGTTCGCGATAAGTTGGCTCTATAACGAAATATAGGCCATTTTATAGTATTTTATGCTCTTTTTAGATATAAAAATCCGAAAAACTCATTCCATTTTTCGAGAAAATTTGGACTTGTTGGCCAAAATTGTATGAATAGCGGCCAAAAAAGCTCAAAATATTCAAGATTTACAAAATACCTTAAAATGTTTTTGTTTTCTGTAACTTCCTAGCAACCAAAAACTACTAAAAACATTATAAAAATGGTCTACATTTTCGGAACGCACCGAAAAGACCGAATGCACTGAGGAGTCCGATTTCGATTCCGGAAGGCCCTGGGATAGCAGCCGCTTTCTACATAGGCTCACGGATGGTTTAGAAAGCGATAAATTGGGTTCACATTGCTTTCTTCCAAAGAATTTCTACCGATAAATGGGATAAATTGATTTTGGATGGGTGGTTAAATTTTTTCGTGTTAGGTGGTTAAATTTTAACCATGGGTAGTTACAATTTAACCATGGATGG
This sequence comes from Mesorhabditis spiculigera, assembly GCA_958295435.1. Lineage (NCBI taxonomy): Eukaryota > Metazoa > Nematoda > Chromadorea > Rhabditida > Rhabditidae > Mesorhabditis > Mesorhabditis spiculigera. The sequence continues at coordinate 4,511,144 of CATQJA010002710.1, read as the reverse complement.
TTAAAATTTAACCATGGGTGGTTAAACTTTAACCAGGGTGGTTAAATCAGGGTGGTTAAATCTACTTTGGTACCACCCCAGGGGTGGTACCAAAGTAGATACCCACTTTTTCGCCAAATGCATCTTTCTCGAGACTCTTCTTTAGATCGCCAGAGGGATGGAATATTTGGAGGGCCGCGGGAAAATTCATCGCGATTTGGCGGCACGGAATATTTTGATCGATGGTGATCGATTTGTTGTCAAGGTTGGGATGGAACGAATTTTGGGTTTTTACTTTGCTGCTTCGAATTTGACCTGCCCTCTCCTCAAATATTCTCGATTTTTTTCCAGATAGCCGACTTTGGCCTGGCCCGAGATCTGGGTGGGGAATATTATCAAGAATTAGATTCGGACTTGCCGATACTTCACAGCCCACCCGAGGTTTTTCTTAATGCATTTTCTTTGGCTTAAGTGCAGTTTACCCCCCCCCCCCCAGCCCTAACTTTTCAGCCATACGTCCTATTAATGCACCGAGTATCTCAAAATGTTTGGCGTGGTCAAAAACCTTGAAAAAAGTTGTTTCCTTACATCAAAAATTGTTAGAAAAATTTTTATAACAATTATAAGTCTGGGTTTTCTTTAGTTAATTTTTGCTGTTCCAAAGTGAGTTTTCGTATCTCGGCTATCTTTTGACGTACAGAGCTGTCAATAGTACCAAAATGTAGCTCTTGCTCTGGAAAATAAGCCTACAGTACGTTTGAGCCCAAAAAAACCCGGAAAATAAAAATATTTGAGTTTTAGACTCCTAGTATATCGAAGCATAGCGGCTTAATCTTTTCAACTTTCAAAATCTTGTAAAAAAATTTTTGGCAATTTTTGCCGCAAGAAAACAACTTTTTTATAGTAATTCGACCACGGCAAACATTTTGAGATACTCGGCGCATCAATAGGATGTATGGCTAAAAAGTTGCGGCTGGGGGGGGGGGGGGTAAACTGCACTCTGACCGTTTCTTTTGCTTTATCTGATTTTACGCATAAATGGACGCGAAAATTTCAGGTGTTGGAAGATAGGAAATGGACAGCCAAGTCAGATGCGTGGTCATTCGCCGTCGTCATTTTCGAGGTTTACACCCGAGGGCAGCGGCCATATGGTGATCAAGTGGACAAAGGTAATTTTTGCCATTTTTAATTCAAACAAGCGTCTAGCTGTCCAAAAGTCGCCGCGCAGATTATTGCATTGGTTGCGGGACGAGAATAGATTGAAGAAAGCGGAAAAGTGTCCGGATGCTGTTTATCAACAGGTATCATATGCTGTCCTGTAGATCAATTCAATTCAATTCAGGTCACGATGCCGTGTTTCCAGTTCGAATGGCGCAGGCGTCCGGATTTTACTACTATCCTCGAAGCCTTAGAGGTATATTTTTAGTCGGCATTCGTCGCGCTGTAAGGCTTAATATAACTGGATTTTTATTTAAACCTATTTTTCCTTTCTTGTTTGGTTACGTCGATCGCAAGAAGACACAAGCAAAAATGTTTTTTTTTTGTAGCGGATCCGTGAAGTCAATGGCTATACATACGATCCGGTTGAAGGCACATCGTTGGACGAAGTGGATATGGACTTATCCCCGCGGACGCAAAATCAGCAATCATTGCCAATCGTAAGCAATTTATTGGTGTGTCGAAGTTTGATTTTATTGTTTTAGGGAAAACTGTCATTTTCAGTTTAATTACCAACACTTTAGGACGAGCGATTCAACTACCGCGACACGTCTTCATTTCTCCGCTCTTTTTATCGACCCTCTTCACCCTATTGATTTTTGGAAAATCCTGAAATTGGCCTAGGGTCACCATGGTATTAAGAATTATAGTAAAAACAACCTTTCAAATAAATCTACAAAAAATTGCTGCCAGTTTTAGTGCCCGAAATTTTCATTTAAAAGCCTAAAAACGTTTTTGCTTGAAATGCTCGTGTCTCCCCCTGATTTTTAATGCAGGGCTAGCTGTGATACGTCTTTTTTTTATCCCTGCAAATAATACACGAATCTCATTATGACCTAGTTGTTTCGGCATTTTTTCGATAAACCGTTGAATACGGCGTTCAGTTCCCTAGTTTCAAGCAATTTCCGCTTTTGGAATTTCAACATACGCCATTTTTTTGAACATAATATAATAAAATTTTGACCGGCCAAAATCGTTAAATTGCGTGACAGATAAGCAAATTACGCGGCAAGATAGAGGTGTTTGTTTTGAAAATGTGTCAAAAAAGGGTGAATGTCTGAAAACGCACTACGGGAAATTGGAGATGTTCCTCAATTCTTTATGCACATTTGAACTCTTGAGGAGAGAGAGAGAGAGAGAGAGAGAGAAACGAGGTCCCATTGTGGCCCTAGTATAGAAAGGACCCTAGTGAAGGACCCTCGAACGAGAATGCTCGCTTGATTACCCCGAAATATACAACCACTAGCATTATTTTTCGCTATTTTCGCTATATTAATTCTTTCTGGCTCCTAAATAATCTCTGCTAGCTTGCCTGGCTTTTGACTACGGCCAGTCAGACGTTTGCTAAAGGATATTTGCTCGCTTTACATTGGCAGATGGGAATTTATGCTATTTGGGATCCAATGACCTCTGCTAGCTTGCCCTGACCCCTAATAGCCTCATAAATCTCATTTTCCTCAAGTTTTCTTGCCAGTTTGCCCTTCTGGCTACAAAATAAAGTTCCTAAAACCTTTCCAAGCCTTCAAAACTCCATATATGAAAATCGGGACGCTTCATAGAGGATTATCCGGGTGTGTCAGACAACTTCTCAGATAGCGAGAGACGAGTATTTGAGTATAGAAAAGGTGATGACTGTCTCCTAACCCAACCCATCACCCTCCGTTGATCCAAAATGCAATCGAAAGAAGAGGGGTCCCCCCGAGATGTTGACCCGGGTTTTTCACACCTTGGCCATGTCCTCCCCTCTATCTCCTTTCTGGGTCTCAACATGCCTGATCGGACCCTTTGAACCTACAATCTGACTGCCAGTCCACATTTTCACACCTCAATTTGTAAAGATTATCGATCGGTTCGATTGAGGTGGCTTGAGTTTAACGGATTTATCGATTTTTATTTTTTGCATTTTTGGAATTTTACAAATTTCACTTTTGAAAGTGGATTTTTTATCTGTGTTTTATTTTCAATAATCAGGCAAAATAAAAACAACAACGGCCCATCATTCCGATTTTTCCGAAAAATGATTTTTGACCAATTTCATGGCATAATCGATTAAATTCCATCCTCGACTTTTAACTATTTTTAATTATTTAATTATTTCTTGTTTCTGGGATAGACTGCCAGCCACTAGCCGTAAAATTGAGAAATCAGCATTTTGAACCATTTTCGTTGGTAATCTTTTCGCCTCTATTCTCCGATTTTCGCTTACTGACTCCATATTTTTAGCTCAAGTAATATTGGCTGCCAGAAAATCCAAAATCACACGAATTTCATGGCGTAATTTGTCAGAACTCCTAGAAAGACCTTCATTAGCCAACACGGGGGTGTCAAATTACTCCGAGTAATGTGTGGAATGGTGCGTTCAGGGGTGTGTACCGTACTATTTGTCGATATTGTATTCCTACTGACACGAGAGGTGTCTCTAGTGGGCCCTCTGTCTCTCTCCTCTCTCTCTCTCTCTCTCTCTCTCTCTCTCTCTCTCACTCTCTTCTCTCTCTCTCTCTCTCTCTCTCTCTCTCTCTCTCTCTCTCTCTGTCTCTCTTCTTTTGAGGAGCTGAAAGTTGATCTCCCTTGAGGGCAGCAGTAGCAGATCCTCCTCCCATCATCCTCCACCTCGTACTCCCCGACACCCCTCAGATTTCCCACCCTCCCGATTATCGATTGGTTCCGATTTACAAAATCCTATCGTCAAATTATAGTCTTGATTTTTATTCTGGCTGCAAAATTGCAATTTCAAGTTTGTAGTTTGGCGATCTGGCATACAGTACGCATTTTGTAGTCTCAATTCTCAGGCCTGGAGTACAATTTCGCGATTTTCGTCTATATTTCTCACGTTTGGGCTCCAGATAGTTTTTTGGAGTTTGCAGTTTGTAATCTGGCATACAAACTACAGCTTAAACTTTTTGGTTTGGCAAACTGACAAACACTACGCATTTTGTAGTCTGTAATTTACGTCTGGAATACAGTATCCAAGCTTGTTCTTATATTTTCAGTTTTAGTAGTCAGATATTTTTTGTATTTTGTAGCCCTTCAATCTGCCCTACAGTACACCCATTTAGCGCATGTATTTTCTATTATCCCTCCTAACGACCAGCTGGCTGCCCGTCAACGCGTATCTCTCGGAATCATGGTCCCTCATGTCCAGGTAATTTTTCGAAAGCTAAAGGGATGGTGACAGCTAGAGACATTTTCCCAAAAGATCCCTGCTAGCTTGCCACACTCCTTGTTAGCCAGTTTAAATTATAAACCACAGAATCAACCCCGAAAAATTTAGTGACCGTCCAAACGTCCCAAAATGTGTCGACATCCCGGCAAATTTGACGTTATGCCAAAATATGCAGGTTTGAAGAATTTCCTACCGTACTCATTTGGATTTTTTGTATTTTAGTACACGCAAATGCGACTGCCGAATTTGTTGGATCACGATACGTTGAGAGAGGTAGGAAAAAATGTTAAACTACAGACTTCAAATTCGATCTTCACCCAAAAATCACCAAATAATGCTAAAAATGGAAATTTTTAGGTAATCGATGCTTCTCGTGATTGGGAACGGCTTCTCCAGCTAAACTGCCATCCAGATGCACAGGTTTCGTAGAAAAATCTGATTTTTAATGCTAATTCTCGGTTTTTCAGCTTTTCCTGTGCTCCCTCTACGCCCCGATTTGCCTGGACAAGGAAATTTTACCCTGCAAATCACTTTGCCAGGCCGTTAAAAATGTGGGTATTATTTTTGGCCCGTTTTCCAGCTGTCGCTGTCCCACTAAACGAAAAATTTAGGGTTGCGAGCCCCGGATGGCGGCCTATGGGTTCCCGTGGCCGGAAATGCTGTCGTGTGGCGGATACGAGGAGGGAGATATGTGCATTAAGCCGGTGAATTCGCTAAAACGTGAGTTGTTTTGAGTTTTTCAGGCTAACCGACAGTCATTCTATCTATCTGTCATACAATTAGCCTATTGGAGGCGCTATCAAGTCAAAAATCTACGCAAAACCTAGAAACTTGTCAAAACTCAATCCTCCTGAACCCCATTTTTCTGAGATCAGGTGCCTGTCCGCCACTTTTTCAGATCTTTCCCATTTTTTTTATCTGTCTGACCGTCGTTCCAATGTGTGGGATCAAACCACCGTTTAAAGGCACTATGAAGCCAAGAAATCCACCCGAAATCCCGAAAATTGCCAAAAACCAAATCCTCGAAAATGCCATATTTGCGCGTTTTTTGCCGAACCAGGCGCTGATTCGGCTCTTTCCCTATCTTTTCGAACAATCTGACGGTCATTCTTCCTATCTGACGTACAAACCACCTTGTAAAGGTACTATGAAGCCTAAAAATCGATGTGAGACCGGAAAAACTCAATCCTCGAAAATGGTATTTTGTGCCGTTTTTGGACATTTTTCCCCAACCAGCTGATTCTGATTCCGCTTTTTCGCTGTCTTTTTCATCTATCTGTCCGTCATTCCATCCAGTTTACATGAAATACATCTCTTAATGGAACTATCAAGCCTAAAATCGGTTCTCCATCCAAAAACTCAATCCTCAAAAATTCCATTTTTGTGCCGTTTGGTGCCAGCCGGGAGCTGCCTGATGGCCAGTGAAGACAGACAGCAGAACAGATCGACATATTGACAGACAGATAGACGGATAGATAGACAGACAGACAGATAGATTCCTTTTGATCTTGCCGCCCTGAGAAATTCGATCCCACCCACTGATGCTCAAGGCGCTGCTGCCTCTCCCTTTCCCTCGTCACCTGTCAAAACATCAATTTCGTTAAAAAAACAAGGTTGCATTTTTCAACTGGCGGATGACAGTTTAGAGTTAGGAGATGGTAAAATTGGGACTGGCCTATTAGCGTGGGGGGGTAAAAACTCTCTAGTATGTGCCAAAATGCTACCCGAGCTCCAAAAAAAAAATTGGCAAATTAGAACATTTCAACATTTTTCGCCTTTTTGATTTGCCCCCCCGTAAGAGATCAGTACGCAAAAATCAACGCTTTTCAGCAACGGAATCGACATGTGCAGCCTGCCAGCAAGTTGCTACTTATGAAAACCTGGTCGACAACTTTTGCAGGAGTTCCCTGGGTGAGTTGGAGAGAGCACGAACACGAGCTACGCGGCTATTTTGCACTCTGGCTTACCGTATATCTCTCGAAAACCGGCCAAAACTAGTTGATAACCCAGATAACAACTCGTTTTAGTGGTGAAAGGAAAACTGGGGAAGATCTCGTCGAATTCGATCAAAGTAAGGAATGCGAGATCACTGAAGAAGGGGGATAGAAGGAGATCTGTTGGAGAAACGGTAGGTATATGGAGAGAGCGAGAGAGAGAGAGAGCGCGAGAGAGCGCACGCGCGCGTAGAGAATCAGACAGATTGACGATTGGCGCCCTAACAAATGAAATCTAGTCTTTTAAGGAGCCGGACAAGACATGACTATGGAATTTGCCAGTCCTAAACAGGGCATGACTGCGATTTAAGTGTCGTAAGAGATTCCGCAACAAAAATGCGCTCCAAGAGAGAGAGAGAGAGAGCGTGCGCGTCGCGTAGAAAATCCAGAAGGAACGCTTGGCTATTGTAAAGCTGCCGTAAGCGATTTCGCAATGGAACTATTGACGCGCGCGTTGCGTGTCGCGGGCGCCGGAGAATCCAGAAGGAAATCCATTGCCAACAAAATCCATAGAATGCCGTGCCAGTCCCTTAGAAAATTAGTTGCTGGACAATTAAATCATTCATCCACTAACAAAAATTGATAATTTCTAGGAAATCCAACTCTCGGCTCAGGGCAAGGATTGTCCATGTGAAGTCTTGGAGACGACGGATAAAAGGTGCGAGAGAAATTTTATATGGATTTTATTCGGCCCCAAATTTGCGAAAAAACCCGCCAAAATTAGGCAAAAATCGAAATTCGGGCCGATACGGCGTGAGAGATAACGGGTAGAGAAGACAGAGAAAAAGAGGCACTTCCGCCCAATATCGATCGATTGATCGCTTATTATCGATTGACTTGGGTTTTGCGCAAATCCAGAGTCGTTTCAAAAATTAGCTATTTTATCCCGATACCGTACCCGGATCCAAATTTCCGTATTTTAGCGCCCGAGTGCTAATCATGGCCAATCGGGATGCGCACGGGCATTTTGTCGCCAATTTGATTGTGCCATGGCAGAAGGAGAAGGTAAAAATCTATTTCTTTTTGTTTTTGGGCCTCAAGTCAGTTTACCGGATGCCAGTATGCGTTTTGTAATTGTCTTTTCAATTTAAAAATATTTTACTAGTTCAAACTCGAGTTTATGGTATTTCAATGGAAGTCTGCATGCCCGTTTGTAGTTGTCATTTTTAGCTTTTTACCGTTAAAATATATTTAACCAATTTTTCAGAATTTCAAACGTGCCGTCCACTCATTCCAACGTCTCAACTGTCATTCGCTAGGGCGGGAAATTCGGGAATCAGCACGGTAAGTGGGTTTTTTGGGTTTGCGGTCTATGGCCTGTAGTTTGTAGTTCGTAGTCTGCTGTCTGTAGTCTGTAGGCTATTCGATCCTACTATCCTACTATATATAAAAAAATAGTGTGTGTGTGTGTGTGTGTGTGTGTGTGTGTGTGTGTGTGTGTGTGTGTGTGTGTGTGTGTGTGTGTGTGTGTGTGTGTGTGTGTGTGTGTGTGTGTGTGTGTGTGTGTGTGTGTGTGTGTGTGTGTGTGTGTGTGTGTGTGTGTGTGTGTGTGTGTGTGTGTGTGTGTGTGTGTGTGTGTGTGTGTGTGTGTGTGTGTGTGTGTGTGTGTGTGTGTGTGTGTGTGTGTGTGTGTGTGTGTGTGTGTGTGTGTGTGTGTGTGTGTGTGTGTGTGTGTGTGTGTGTGTGTGTGTGTGTGTGTGTGTGTGTGTGTGTGTGTGTGTGTGTGTGTGTGTGTGTGTGTGTGTGTGTGTGTGTGTGTGTGTGTGTGTGTGTGTGTGTGTGTGTGTGTGTGTGTGTGTGTGTGTGTGTGTGTGTGTGTGTGTGTGTGTGTGTGTGTGTGTGTGTGTGTGTGTGTGTGTGTGTGTGTGTGTGTGTGTGTGTGTGTGTGTGTGTGTGTGTGTGTGTGTGTGCCACTTTGCATGCAACTTCCGTCAGCGTGTTCCAGTAGTATCTCAATTAGGGGGTTAGCTAGGGCATGTATTATACCTCATTGGGTGCGTAATGGCCTTGGGATGACTGCACAATCATAAAACTTTGAAAAATTAGCTGTTTTCGACGTTAAAATTAAGTTTTTGTTGAAAAATCCAGGACCCTCTTTGTTAGGAAACAATTAGCATACGCCGGAAGTTGCGGTGGCCTATATCAGGGAAGAGAGGCAGCGTTTCTCCTTTTTTTCATCAAAAATCACGAGAATTATGCAAAGTGCAGCATATCATGGGATCAGACGGGGCCAGGGTTGAAAAGTCGCGAAGCGGCTTTTCAACCCTGGTATATAAAAAAAATAGTGTTTGTGTGTGTGTGCCACTTTGCATGCAACTTCCGTCACCGTGTTCCAGCAGTATCTCAAGAAGGAGAGTAGTTAGGGGCATGTTTGATACGTCATTAGGAGCGTAATGGTCTGGAGATGACTGCACACATATCGGATTGACCAAAATCGCCTATTTCCGACATTAAATTTAGTTTTTGTTGAAAAATCCGAGACTCTCTTTGTTAGGAATCAATTAGCATACACCGGAAGTGGCGGTAGCCTATTTAAAGGAGCAGAGAGCGTATTTTTCACTTTTTTTAACGGGAATTGGGGAGAATTATACAAAGTGTAAGCTTCCATTCGTCCAGCACGGGGCCAGGGTTGAAAAGTCGCGAAGCGCCTTTTCAACCCTGGTATTATCTTAATTCTTTTTGTAGCCGACGACCCCATGCGTACCACCTTCGAACACACGAACTGCCGCCCGTTTAATCCATCCCTCCAGCACTCCAGCTATCAAATTCTGATATTTATTATCGATCGCTACAAGCAAAATTGAGGACTACAGTATATTATTGTATTCCAAACAGCAGAACTGAATAAATGAATTCTAGTCTAGGTGGGGGGAGAGGGACATTGGAAGAAAGGGAAGAGAGCGATAAGAAGCAGAAAAAAATCGGGTAACCAGGAAATTTGAGGTTTTAAAGGGACTTGCAAGGCAGTTTATGGATTTTTGGAATGGATTCTAAACAGATTTTCCGTATTTTATTGCGTAATCGATTACGACACCTCTTATGAGACGGAAAAGGCATGTATGAATTTTTCCATCGATTTTTCCACACGGCGCCGCGACACGCAACGCGCATGCCCAAATTTTCATCGCGTAATCGGTACGCGCGCAGTTTTTTGCGTAACTCTGAAAAATGTGCTCATTCCCTTTAAATCAATCACCCGACCTGGCATCCATTTCGGTCGCTGAACCGGAAACGACAAAACCTGTGCCGATAATTGGGTGTGGAATTCTTGTCTTTGGCCTTCGAATCGTATCAAATAACACGTGAAAGGCAGAGGGAATACAAGGACACAAATTAGGAAACAAGAAAACAGGGCAGGGAGGGCAGAAATACCGCACACGAAGACGGAAGAGGAAAAAAAAGGGGAAATTTCGTTTCGAACTATGAGGCTCGCTTATCACGAATCTCTCTCTCTCTCCCTCTCTCTCTCTCTCTCTCTCTCTCTCTCATCTGTCTGTTTGTCAATCTGTCTGTCTCTCAGTCAGTCTCTCTCCTCCTCCTCCTCCCTTTTTTGAGCATGAGCACAGGGAAAGTCCGTCTCGATCTCGACCGTTTTTCTGACTTCTTACTGACTCCCTCGTTTTCCAGCTATTTTTCTGGATTTTTTAGGGAATATTCCGGCTAACTGACAGACAGTTGATTGTTGACAGACCTATTTTGGACCCGGAAGCTAACTGCCATCCATAGAATCGAGATATCCATCAAAAAATTCCGCATCACAACCCCTGCCATTTTTCTATCAGAATTCCGGCAGACTGACAGCTAATAGGCCCAGGAAAATTACTTCCTGAATAGAGTGTGTTATCAGTGAACAAGAGGGGGGATCGGCACGTCTCGGATCGACAGTAAACCAGTTGAACACCCCGAAAAGAGGGCATTCTGCCCCCGTTTTGTGATCTCTGGAAGTCAGAAGCACTAAACTGTCAGCCAGCGTACACTAATATTACTTCAGAAAATTTCTGGAGCTACGGATTCGCGAAATATTTTGGATTCTGTTTAACTGACAGGCAGCAAACCGAGACCTCGCTGTAAAAAAAATCCGAAAGCTACAGACTACGAAAATATTCCGGAATTGCGTTAACTGACACGCAGTTCATCAAAAAAACGCTCTAGAAAATTCTGGAAACTACAGGCTACAAAGATATTCTGGATTCAACCCAACTGGCACCCAGTTGAGCGAAAAATAGCTTGAAAAATTTCCGAAAGCTATAAACTACAAAAAATATACCGGATTTATTGCAACTGTCATACAGAAAACCGGAAAACCGAAACCGATTCCCACTACGGTAACTATTTATTATTCTGCTATACTGTATTCCACCAAACCTATTCACAATGCTAGCCGTCCTCCTCCTCGCCATCATTTGGGGTATTGTAGCGTACTACAGATGGGTCCGTCAATTCCCTCCCGGTCCATTTCCATGGCCTATTATCGGGAATTTACCCCAGCTGGCCATCAGCCAATATCCCCACAAGACAATCGAAGCAATCGGGAGACCATATGGCCCTGTATTTACTGTATTTCTTCCACTTCCTGTTATTGTTATTACGGGGTATGATGAGCATAAAGAAGCGCTGCTCGGGCCGAAAGCCGACAATTTTTCCAGGTGAGCGAGGGTTGAAGTTTGTAGCCGGTCGTTTTGGAGGTAGAAGCTGTCTTACCGTGTAGTTTGTAGTCCAGCTTACACTTCAGAAAAATTTCTAATTGAAACCGGGTTGTAGTTTGTAGTCTGTAGTCAGTTCAATCGGTTCATGGCGTAGTTTGTGGTCCATTTCACACGGTCACGAATTTTTCAAGTGCAAGAGGGTTGTATTTCGTAGTCCGTAGCTTGTAGTCGATAGTTTTCGCCTTATAAACCAGCCTACAGTGTAGCCCGTATTCCAGATAATATGATAACGTAACTGGATATCCTGTATTTTAGCTGGTCACACACCAGGGAACACTTTTGAGGGGTGAAAATGTGATCAGCTGGGTTGTAGTGATCTACTTCCTCATCTTTCTCTCTCTCTCTCTCTCTCTCTCTCTCTCTCTCTCTCTCCCTCTCTCTCTCTCTCTCGCTTCTCTCGTTTTTATACCATATGAAAAGTGATATATCTGCTGTACTCTCCACGCATCTCCTTTGTACATTTTATTTGCCAAAGATCGGGTGAAAATGGGACCGGAAGTGGATAAAACTATAGTAAAGCCCCTGTTTTTTCCTTAATTGACATCCAATTAACCTGATTTAGTCCAGAAGTTATAGAAATAACTTATAATACAAGATTGCAAAGGTAAAACTACAGTACCTCAACGAAAATTGAATTTTTCATTTTTAGTCGCCCCGACAACCCTTCGGATTCCCTATTTATGAATGTGCCAAATGGAGGGATCATCTTTTCTGAGGGAATGGAATGGACAGAACAAAGAACATTCACCCTTCAATGTCTTCGTCTATTTGGTGTCGGATCGAGAATGATGGAGGCAAAGATCCTATCTTCTGTACAAATACTATTCGATCATCTCGACACGCTACGTGAGTTGGCTGAGTTTGTTTTCGACTCATTAAAGGGCTCAGAAAGGCAAATCTCTGAATTTTTCAGCGCCGCGAAGCACAACGCGCGTAGGTCGCTTCGCCAAAATTTTAAAACGTTACGTAATGTAAATACGAATAAAAGCATTTTTTTGACAGCAATACGCAATGCGCCTGTATCGCCTGACCCTTTTGAAGGCGTGGGTGAGCATTTACGCAATGAAAATACGGATGGGCGCCGCATGTCGCGGCAGTATCCATGGAAATTAGCGACTCGACACAGGCCGATTCCTTTTTCTTTCAATTTCGAATTTTTGAAAAATCCGGAAGGCGTCACAATCGGTTTCGCAATGAGAAACCAGAGCGTGCGTTGCGTGTAGCGTGGTGGAAAAATCCATAACCACCCTGTATGCGTTCCTTTAACCTTCGCTTCCGATCCTCCGCGCCACGTGACTCGTACGCGCTGCCCAACTTGCCGCCGTTTAACCGCCGTAATCTAGTACGCAATGGAAACCGGGTTGCGCGTTGCGTTGCGTGTCGCGTCGCGGCAAAATTTATATAAAATCCATAGCTAAAAAAATCCACGGTCACGCCTTTAAAGCACCTTACCCCATGCCATTCCAGCCTCCTCAAACATCGACATCAATTGGCCACTCCATCTGTGTGTGGGGAATGTAGTCCATGAAATCCTGTTCGGACAATCTGTTCCTCATCAACAATCACAAGAACTCAAGCACTATCAGGTACGATAGCTCATAAGTTTCATTTTTGGGATTTTCACATCAGTTACTCGATTTTCAGGACCGAATCGATTTGGCCATGCAGATGGTGAGAAGTCGGGCGTCTGTTCTAATCGTTCAGGTACTTTTTTAAGCGACTTACGACAGGGCTATGGTTTTTCTTGGTTATGTTTCCCTGTGCCTTTTCTTGTGAATTTAAAGAGACAGTGACAGCTAGCTTTTTGACCTCTTTTACTTCCAGGCGCTCCCCTGGACCCGCCACCTGCCCCTGATTGGCAAATGGGGATACCATGAATTGAGGGGAATTGCCGAGGAATTGATTGGATATGTCGAGAGGCAAATCGAACAATCTGGAGAGGAGCCCTCTTTTGTCAATCAATACAAACAGGTCGGTTTTTTTGGATTTTTAGGTTATCTGGATGCACGTTGAGCTAATGAAAGGTTTTTCTGTACGAAAAGCAGTGTTTAATCACCTATCTGTTTGCCAGTTTATCGAAAAATTAACTATCTGCCTTCCAAACCAGCAGTTTTTGTAGGCCAAATTTCCGGTTTCATCACACTTTTCGGTTATCTGGATGTCAGTTTAGCTAAAGAAATGTTCATCTGCCGATAACTACTACTAATTTTCTAACTGTCTGGTATTTTGCCAAAAAACGGTCGATCTGCCAGCCAATCCAAAAGTTTTTGCAGGAAATGACGCGAAAAGGTCCCTCTGCCAGCTTCACCTACGACAATCTGGTGAATACGGTCACTGATCTCTGGCTCGCTGGTCAGTTTCGAGTTTTTAGTAGAGGCCAGAATTATCTAGGTATGGAAACAGCGGCCACGACAATTCGATGGGCAATTGTATTGTTGACAGCACATCCGGATGTACAGGTACGGTAGAGTACGTTTCAGTATGGGCTGGTACGGTAGTACTGTAGCCTACAAAAAACAAAAAGCGCCGATTCTTACTGCCTGCCGGACAATTTAGCGAGTTACACAAGAAATTTAGATTTTCTTGGCTTGATTTATGGGTTACGGTAGCGTACGGAAGAGTACGATAGAGTACTGTAGCGTACTTTTGCGTACTGTAGGGTAAGATAGACAAAAAGTAAGCCCGTTTTCTCGTGGCTGCTGGACTGTTTAGTGATTATGGAGAGCAGATTTTATTACTTTCCTTTTGGGTTACGGTAGAGTGCTTGAGAGTACGTTACAGTACACTTGAGTACGCTACATTACGGAGATGTACGCCGCACAAAAAAAAATGTATTTTGACTAACTGTCTGTCAGTTTAACGATTCCAAACGAAAAAAACTTCCAAACGAATTCCAAAACTTTATTTTTATCGAATTTCCGAATTTATTTATGCGTTAAGGAGAGACTGGCAGATGAGATCCGGGGGGTGGCTGGTGATAGAATGATCTCAATTGGGGATAAAGCACAGATGCCCTATGCACAGGTAAGGAAAAAAAGCGCCGCATTTTAAAGGGAGCGTGACATCTGGGGAAAATTTAACAAATTTTTCCTAATTTTACCCTAATTACAAATTTTTCGAGATTTTCGGGTTATTTTGCGTGATTTTTTGCATTTTTGGGAGGATTTTGCAATTTTTACGAGGTTTTAAAGTACGCTGTCTTCAAGCTGACACGCCGCCTTTAAAATAATGCAAATTGAAACTTTTAAAGGGAGCGTGACAGCTAGATCAATTGAATGATTTGGCGAATTTTCCGAGTTTGACGTTTTTCTGTGGAAATTTTGCAGTTTGTATCCCAATTTACCGTAGTCTGTTGTCTAGCTGGCACGCGCCCTTTACAATACCGCACCGTATGGAACTGTAAATACCGTCTTCTACCGTAACCCCTACCCATTTTTAGGCAGTAATCTGTGAAATCCATCGTATGGCAAATGTTGTGACATTCAACGTCTTTCATAAAACATATCGGGATGACCGGCTGGGAAAACATTTTATCCCTGCAGGTACTGTATTTTGAACTAATGTAATCGAATCAAGTATTTTTCAAAAATCGAGAAATAGCGAAAATGACGAATGCTATTTAATCAGTCAAAAGTAAATAAAGTTTAAACTCGCTTAAAAATGGAAAATTACAAAGCCATTCCTAAAACATTTTTTTGAAAATACAGGATCCTCGATTTTACAGGTTCTACCGTACTCCCGCAAATAAGTGCCGTTCTGACAGCAGAAGAGCTTTTCGAAAATCCTGATCAATTCAATCCGGAGAGATTCATCAAAAGAACGAAAGATGGGGCAATTCAATTGAGGAAGGATCGGATGGAAAAGGCAAGAAATTAGAATAATTTTTATTTATTTTTAGTTTTGTAATTTTAATGGTATCTTATTTTAAGGATTTTTTATAAGATTCTATTGGAATTGCTTTGTAATTTTAAATCCTAATTTTTGTAAAATAGGCAATTTTTAGGTGATCGCCTTCTCGTTGGGAAAACGTCAATGTGCTGGGGAAGCGTTGGCCCGCATGGAGGTACAGTTTTTTGACGGGTTAAAGGGATTGGAAAGGCAAAAATGGCCGATATTATGGTTATGGATTGCTCGCGGTTTTATCGTGCCGCGACACGCAACGCGCGCGCCCAACGTTTCCCTGCGTAATCGATTACGCCACTGGAACGGCGAAAAAGTGGCTGCGCGTTGCGTGTCCCGCGCTTGAAAACTCAAACGGGACGCAACGCGACCGTTTAACTTTTTATTGCGTAATCGATTACACGGTTTTAGGGGGGAAACCACCAGGTGCGTTGAGTGTCGCGGGGCGCGATTTAGGAAATTTCGTAGATGGTAAAGCTAGTTTTTTCGTTTTTGTCCATTAAAAAACTGAACCGCCGCGACACGCCACGCAACCGCTTGCCTTTCATTGCGTAATCGGATGCGCCCCGCTTAACGGCGCAAAGAGTGATTGCGCGTTGCGTGGCGCGTCGCGGTCAAAGTATTCCACTACCCCGTCAGGCAATCAATCGATATCAATCAATATCCCCTCGATTTTCCAGGTATTCCTCATCACTCTGGCTATGGTGCAACGATATCGCCTCCTCCCAGCCACTCCCTGCTCTCCCCTCCCATCCCTCAAACCGATTTTTGGTATCCTTCAGACACCTCCACCATTCGAATGGACCCTGGAAGAACGATAAACTATATTTATTTTTTAGCTAGACGTCAGTTTACCGGAAAATATTATAAAATACAAACTACAACCGCCAAAACACGAGTTTCCAGACAGTTTCTAGTTTCGGGGTGGAGCTGCGGTTTTAGCGGTTGATCGGAGCATTAATGAGTCGTGAAAATTGTTGATGGCTGGCAGTGAGAGCAAGAGCGAGAGAGAGAGAGAGACAGACAGACGGATAGAGAAACCACATGTTAAATTATGGCCATATGGACGAGTAGACAATCAAAAAGTCCTCGATCCAGTCAAAATCGCGATTTTCATTCCATTCTGGCTATATAAAATCCTTAAAAGAGGCGCTATTTTACGTGTATTTACCCTTTCTCTATCTTCCCCTTTTCGAAAATTCCATTTTTTCCATTCTTACGCAGTGAATTGTTGAATTCGTCCCCTTCCTTCTCCCTCGAAACACTCCATTATTCCACCCTATTTATCGTCTTATCCCTTCTTTTTGAGTATCTCTCTCCTTCTCTCCCTTCCTCTCTCTCTCTCTCTCTCTCTCTCTCTCTCTCTCTCTCTTTCCCCGCTCTAATTGCCACCATATTCAGAAACGTGGCCAAAATCGGTGGTGTCTTCAGTCTCTCTGAAAACACAATAATCTCGAGGAGAACCTCTGACTAACTGACTCAGATTGTAATCGATTACGCTATTTAAATTGCTGTCACGCTCCCTTTATACCCGTTTTTTGAATTTTACTACAGTATGCCTCTTCTTTGATTCCGCGAGACTTCCATCTGCCATCCACTGCAACCAGCGGGCTATTAAAAATCGGAAAATTGGGGCACCCAATTTGTCGAGTCATCCTTTTGAAGGGAGAGAGAGAGGGACAGAGGGAGAGAGAGACAAAGGGAGAGAGAGAGAGAGACAGAGAGAGTGAGACAGAGTGAGACAGAGCGATAGTGATAGACAGAGATGTGTCTCAAAATCCCAGCTTTTCAGTATCCTCTAATTGGACCAGATCCCAATTAAAATCTCTTCTTCCAGGGCCTTTCAACCAAAAATGCGGGCTCTCTCTGCTCTCTCTCGAATTTGAATCCCCCTCTCTCCCCTTCGTGAGATTCTGAAAAGTTGCGTGCCTCTCGATAATAAAAATAATTGCAGTCTTCTCCATCCCATCTCTCCATTTTCCAGACTTCTTCTGCTTCTTCATATTTATCTGACTCCGAAATGTCAAACAGCATAGAAGTTTTGAGGCTGGTATTTGGGTTTTCAGCTTGACTGACGGACGGATCGCATTTTTAAGGCGATCTAACTTTAAATTTATATAAACTGACTGTCAGTTTACCTAAAAAATTTATTTTCTAGTTTTTAAAGGGACTGGCCAGGCGGACTTATGGATTTTTCGCTATGGATTGACGATATTATTCGACTGCGCCGCGACAAGCAACGCTTACGGTCTTTATTTCCATCGCGTAAGCGACTACCATAGTTTTTGGCATCCGAGGGAGCGTGTTTTTCGTATCGCGAAACTTCAAAATCTTGAAAACAGTGAAAAATCACAAATTTTGCCTTCTCGGGTCCTTTAAAGGGACAATGACATCCAATTCGAAATGTCAACCCTTTTTCACGTAATCTGCTATCCCGCTAGTCGATTTTTCAGGTACGGTATCAGCTAGCCATCAAAGCCCATTTCCGAGCGCAAAATCGCCATTGCAGATCCCAGAAGAGACCTTTAAAGTGGCTAGCAACGCGCTTTTTCGGTTTTCACATAATCTGCAATGCAGCTGGCCTATTTTTCAAGGAACAATGTCAGCTAATCGTCTCAACAATTTTTAGAGCCAAGTCGACACTTCTGCCTTTCAGATGGCCTCCAGACTTGATTGTTTGCGGTTTTCTCTGGATTTAGGCTTCCTTTCCGGCCCCTGTAAAAAGCTTGGCAGAATCATTTTGAAGTTCTTCGGGAAGCTGCCATCGATTTAGCCGATTTTTCAAGGTGCAATGACATCTCGGCACTAAAATAATTTCCTAGAGGCTGATCGTCACCCGATGGCTTGCAGTTGACCTCCAGATTTGATTGTTTAGGGGGTTTGGCGGGGCCTTAGTCCCATCCTCTGGGTGGTGGATGGATGGATGTTTTTGAGGGATGGCACATATCCCCTGCATATCCTTATTACTATATATTGTTATTGTTAGGGGGATAGGGGAGGGATGCCCATTTTGAAAGGAAAAGAGGCAGAAAAGAGAGAGAAAAAAAAGATCCTCATCATCTCCAGAATCGTCATTAGTATGAGGAAGAAGCTTTTCTATATTCTTTGACAGACAGATAGACGAGAGAGAGAGAGAGACAGATAGACAGACAGACAGACACCAGGGACACAAATCGACATGAAATATTCACAACTCGGGATGCCGTTTTCGCTCTCGCTCTCGCTCTCTCTCTCTCTCTCTCTCTCTCTCTCTCTCTGTCTATCTCCGACCCAAGTCTACGCCACACTCCTCTTGACACCCTCCGATATTTGGACATCACGACAAATGAATAGAGAAACAAATGGCTAGATGCATTGACTGGCAGACAGAGAGAATGTCTCCCACGATTCTCCCCTTCCCCATTCTCCACCAGGCTAAAAATTGCCCCATCCGATTCAAAAACCCGACGAACCCATTTCGGGGTGTCTTTTTGAACCCTGGGCGTTGACTATTTGGGGAAATTCTATCGAATTTTGGCTTGTGAACTCCGGTAAAAGATTCGAGACCCCATATTTTTTTTGTTTTATTGTTTTTTTCTGGTTGGCAGTTAGTGCTAATGTCTTTTAAAGGGCTACCGACGGCATGTGTCGATCCCCCTCATCAACAAATTGGCAAGTAGCCAACAGGGCAGAGAGCGCGCCCAGGGGAGAGGCGCAGATACATTTCCTTTACAGCGCGTAACCCATTGACTATGCCGTCGGCATCCCTTTATGCCATCAATTACGATTTTCTGGAAATCCGTAGAGGTTGGCTTGGTGCCAGAACAACAAAAAATATCGGTTTTCGATATTTCGGGAGTAACCGGGTTCTAGGTTGTTTTCCCTGACTGAGCTGACATCCAATTGGTTTGATTGTAAACGTGAATTTGGGGTAGATAGCAGAAGCTAGAAGAAGGAAGTACTACGAAGAAGAAGAAGAAGGAATGTTTGTTTTCAGGTACCACAGCCAGTCCCTTCGTTGCTTTGCCTTTGCTTCTTCTTCTTCTCCCTTTAGTCAATTGGCAATTCCATTCGATTTCTCTTTCCGGCTATTCCATTATTCCACTCGGCTCGATTCCTATAAACCCGTCCTAATTCCCACCCTCCTTTTCACAATTCAACCCCTGCCAGCCATTCTTATCAATTGCATACCAAATCATCATCCCCTCTAGGGCCCTACTTTGCCCTATCGTAGTCCAACGGGGCCAACTTTCACCTGGGTAGCTTATCTGGCAGCCAGTCAACGAAACTAAGGTGCAGGAAAACCTGTTCCGTTTTTTATAACTATTTTTGCTCAGCTAAATCCTCAATCTGGCATGCATTTTCTGGATTTCCGGGTCAAATTTGGTCTACATTATCAAAATAAACTATTTTGGTAGCTGTAGATTTATTTTTAATCGGGTAATTCTCTAATCTGCCGTCCATTCCATCGATTCCGCCCGCTACTATCGTCATCCATCCTCTCCCCTTAAATTTATTACCCCTTCAATTACTCTTCAATTTGTCTTTTCCCGTCCCCCGAATTTTATTGTACGATTTTGGCGGTGCACGCCACAACCTGAAAACCTGAAAACAACATCGATGTAATGACGATAGATTGAGAATAGGGCTTTTCTATTTTGTTCTCCTCCTCACTTCTATTCCCTGGGGGCCAGTTAGTCGTCCTTTCCTCCCCTCCTAAAAACACTTCACCAGCCCCGTATTTTGGGCCAGCCGAGTGGTCAGGTAGTCAAGCTGGCGGCCAGTAAAGGCTTTGAACATCTAAAATTTACGAAAAAAATTTCCCTCTGTTGCTGATTTTAAGGCATTTTGTAGTTTACCTGGCAGGCTGCCAAGGATATTAAAAATTCTAGTTAAGCTGGCGACCAGTAAAGACTTTAAAAGGCCGTTTGCGAGCCACCCGAACTAGGCTTGGCACAGTCTGTTTTTCGACCCCACTTTTTTGACGCCATCGGATAGAGCATGGTCGAATTAGTGGGACTGCATAGTTTTGAAAGTTTAAAAAGTTTAATTTGGGGGTTTAAATGGACGTTGAAGTTGCAGACCCCCAAAAATTATCTTGGAAGTTACTTAACCAAATTCGCTGAAAATTTGTGCCAATACCTAATTTTGGACGGGGATCATTTCTCTAATACATTGCAAAGCGTGAAAATGGCCGGAACATAGGAATCTCGCGTACACAAAACAGTTTTTGGAGTTTTTCGTTGTGAAGGGTTGTTGGCTGCGCGCTGTAAATAGCATAGAAAGATGCGCAAAAACTTTCTGCATCGAATGGTGTATCATTTAGCGCGCAGACAGTAATCCTTCATATTCAAAAAACGCGATTTTTAAACGGGAGAAAAGCTGTAACGTACTCCCGAGGTTTGCATATTTTGAAAAATCGGAAACGGGTATGGGGTCTAAAGATAAAACTGTATCCATTGCAAAAAAGAGCAAAAAGAAATTCCCTTCCCACTCGGAACTGACGATTTGCGGGGATCGAACCCGCGATGGTCCGCCTTGGGGGCACTGGGGACAGCCGCTAGTGGGCGCCGCCATGTCCCAGGCGAACGACCCGAGTTCAATCCCAGCCCCCTCTCAAAAGACGAATTTCTTTTTGCTCTTTTTTGCGATCGTGCGGTTGGACCCTCTAGATGGGAGTCCATGTTTTAGTTTTCATAAATATTCGAATTTTTTCTTTTTGGTACCCTATAAGCCCTTTTTTCAAAATGAAGGGTTACTGTCTGCGCGCTAAATGATACACCATTCGATGCAGAAAGTTTTTGCGCATCTTTCTATGCTATTTACAGCGCGCAGCCAACAATCCTTCACAACGAAAATCTCCAAAAACTGTTTTGTGTACGCGAGATTCCTATGTTCCGGCCATTTTCACGCTTTGCAATGTATTAGAGAAATGATCCCCGTCCAAAATTAGGTATTGGCACAAATTTTCAGCGAATTTGGTTAAGTAACTTCCAAGATAATTTTTGGGGGTCTGCAACTTCAACGTCCATTTAAACCCCCAAATTAAACTTTTTAAACTTTCAAAACTATGCAGTCCCACTAATTCGACCATGCTCTATCCGATGGCGTCAAAAAAGTGGGGTCGAAAAAAAACTGTGCCAAGCCATATTGGGGTCCGTTCGGGTGACCCGCGGACGGCCTTTTAAAAGTTTCAAAGCCCGAAAAAATTCATTTTTTGCTGACTTTGCATATTTTGGGGGTTTTTCAATTAGCCAGCCAAGAATTAAAGAAATTGAATATCTTAGAAAAATCCTTTTTGGTGACAGTCAAACTGAATAACATCTTTCAAAATCCCAGAAATCCATTGTTGAGGTGATTGTTCTGTAGTTTGTAGTACAAATCCTGTAGTCCAACTGGGAATAAGCGAAAAATTCGAAATATTCAAAAAGCGAACAAATAAGCTTTGCGTTGTCTTCTGCGTGACCTATCGTATTCGCTGGCCAAACTGACGTCCCAATTCCGCGTACAAAAATATTTTTATCTTTATAGTGACGTCTTTCGGAATGTTCCGTACTCTAACTGGCACCCAGCCTAGCCATTGGTGCGTCCGGCTTCCTCGAAAAGCTACAAATAACTACAAAACCCGTGTCAATTGCTATTTTGGCATCCAGAATACTGATTTTTGAACCTTACAAGGCTTTTTATACTCTGTATTCTATCCTGGTCTCTTCATTGCGTTCCATTGGAGGTAAGATCGTGATTTGTGGCATCAAATTGAGCATTTCTCTCTCTCTCTCGCTCTCTCTCTCTCTCTCTCTCTTCTTCGTTTCAAATTCTATTCCCTCCCCTATCCTTTTCTTCAGAATTCCTCGAATCCCCGTCCTTCCCTTCCCCCCTTTCAGAATTGAATTCTCAATCCCGTTTTGCCCTTAGAATTCCCTTCTCTCCCTCCTTCCTTTTGTGTCAATGTCCCTTAAGGCATCTTCTATTCCTTTCCTCTCCCCTTTTCTATTCCATACACTCCAAATTACGCCGCGATTCTTGTCCACCTTTTCTTCACAAAAAAAACCTCGACTCGACGTCCAGATATCCTTTATGCTTCTTCTTAGCAAAACATTTTCGAGTTTCGAGCCCTGATCTTTGTGTTTTCGCCACATTTTTCGTTCGGGTTATGGTAATTGGATGCCAGTTAGATGAGAAATCGGATTTTTGCTAGTCAGTTGACGATTTTAAGGATTACAAGCTACAAAAAGAGCGAAAAACGCTGTTTTACGGTCATTTTGCCAGAATCTCTAATTTCACTCCCGTTTTTGGAAGAATTTATGTTATTTGGATGTCAGTTTGATCAGAAATCAGCTTTCTGATAATAAGCTGGTCGCTACAAACTACGAAATGCGCCAAAAATCGCTCATCCCCCGGTAGAAATTTCTTTTTATCGCTCTCTCTCTCTCTGTCCGTCTCTCTCGCTCTCTCGTCACTTCTGGTTTCAGTATCGATTGTTCGTCGCGTTGCTGAATTTCTGGAGGACGAGCTGGTGCTCCATAAGATGTCGTCAAATGACTCATCATCCTCATCATGGGCGATCGATTGCCGTGGGGCAACGATGAGGTTGGGACATTAAAAAGCCATTGGTGCACGGCAACATGTTACTGTAGGACAATATAAACCCTACAGTACGCAACGTTACAAACTACAGATTACCAACTACAAACTATCGATTTCAGTTGTGTGCTGATGGTATTCATCGAGCCCCTTCTCTGTTCGCTGGGATTTCTCCTGAATTGTGCCTGTGTCGCCGTCTTCTTTTGGTCAGTTTTTCTCGAGAAAATCGATCGATCCCGCTGAAAAACAAGACTAATTTAAACTACAAACCGCAAACTACAAAGTCCAGTAACAACGCCTGCAAAACGGCTCCAAATTCTAAACCCATAAAAATCCAATTTTCCCAATTATCTCAAAACTACCAACCATAACATCGATAAAAATGTTTTTCTGGCATTTTCTGGCTCGATTCTCCGGAAACTATAAGCTATAAAATTGTGCAAAATCGTTTTTCTGGCATCCAAATTCAAAACGGGACCACAAACTATACAGCCTTGGACTAGAAAAACCGCAAAGATTCAGCTACCATAGCCTACAAAAATCCGATTTTTCGCTTTTCCGGAAACTACAAACTATCACATTGGCAAAAATGTGTTTTCTGGCTTCCAAACTCCAAATTTGGCTACAAGTTATCGAATAACAATAAAAATTATTCGATTTTGAGCGTCTAAAACGATCACGGTTTCTAAATACCACTAAAGCCGAAAAGCCAATTTTTCCGATTTTCCAAGGGCTATAAACTATAAAATAAAAAAGAAACTATAAAATTGATTTTTCTGCCCGCCAAACTACAAACTGGACGACAAACTACAAGAAAAACTATTTATAATTCATTTTTCAGCGTGTCAAACAACGGCTATTTCCGGAAGACATCCCTCCTAACCTATCTGGTGGCCCTCTCCATCTGTAATGGTCTCCAGCTGCTGCTCTCCCTCTTCGTCCTCGTCCTCCCAGCCATCGAGCAATATATCTCATCCTCCTCAAAAGAACTCTCCTCCTTCCTCCTCCGTCTCTCCTCTATTTCTGTCCGTTATGGCTATCCACTTGTATTGACCGTCAATTATGCGGCGATATGGCTGCTCACCCTCATATGTGCACAACGATTTCAGGTTTGTTGGGGTTACGGTAGCCTTTTATCGAGTTCCTTGCAAGCCAGTTTAATTTAAAATTAAAGAATATCGAATTTTCTGATTGTGGAAAATTTTAAAAATGTAATTAGAGTCAAAAAATCTTTTTGTTGAGCCCGCTGATTGTCATTTTACTCGAAAATTCTTGGTATAGATGGGCTCGTAGTTGTTACAGTAACTTTTTAGAATGGTTCATGGCATGTCCGTTTATTAGAAAAGATAGGAAAAATAAGGTTTTTCGTTCCTAAAAAAATTAAAAATTAAGTTATCGCTAAAAACTCGCTTTTTGAGCCTCCGTTTCGCCATTTTTGCGATAGGACAGTTTAATTTTAAATGGATTGTTCCATCGAAAAAAAATTTGCATTATTGGACTTTAGAGGCTTCTAAATCAATGAGTTCAGGCAATCTGCCACCCAAGCAATCCGTGGAAGAAACGGCTGGCCGGGATCCGAAATTCTCGTCTTGCCGTTGCTGTCGTCATCCTATTGGCAATCAGTCTGAATATCATACGATTCTGGGAATTCCGGTGAGTCAGTTTGAGCTTTAAAGGGACTGAGAAGTCATAATTTTTGATTTGGTCATGCCGCGACAGGCGGCGCATCATTGCCTTGCCAGTTTCCTTTAAACCGGCCTGGAGCTCGAGATCTGCCTTCAACGGTCCTTTAAACAATTCTAATAGCTACCCTGTCATGCAATCACACAATTCAAGCAATTTTTTACTCTTAAAGGGGCTCGCAAGGCAAGAGAATAGCCCGAAACTCCATATTTCTGCCTTGCTGGTCCCTTTAAATCGGCCTGGAAGTGGAAATGCGCTTTGAAAGGCCCTTTCTGCCATTGTTCTATTTTAACTGCCATGCAGTCAGCCAATTGGAACAATTTGGGCTTTAAAGGGCTTTGCAAGGCAAGACCATTCCATGTTTCTGCCTTCCCAATGTCTTCTTAATAAGGACCATGTCTTCAGTGGCCCTTTAAAATCTATTTCTATATATCTGCCATCCAGATGACTATTCTATGCTTTCAGATACAATGAAGAGACAATGTTTGTGGAGACAACAGTCCTCAAGAATCTCCCTCTATATAAGCTCATCCAAGAGGGGCTGATATATGGAATGGTTGTCTATGGATTGCCTGCAGCTCTTCTGTTATGGCTGAATGGATCGATGCTGTCCATTTTGAGGAAGGATCAGGTCGGATTTTGAACGCGTAATCGATTGGCTGGGGATTAATTTCATGGCGTTATTAATGGGCTAGATCGCCTCATTTTTCATAGCGTAACTGAATAGCCGGACGTTCTAAAAACTCAAAATGCGTAATTTCGGCCAAACTACGAGCCATTAAATACCGTAAACGATCCTCTAGATGTGTGTCTATTTGATAGTGTAATCGATTGGCTAAAAATAGACTCGATTTTCATGGCGTAATCGAATAAACCCGTCTTCTAAAAATGCAAAATCGGCGAAACCGCCATCCATTTCATGTCGTACCGCTTCTGGAATTTTTCCGCGGAAAAAAGTTGATGTTTTAAAAGTCCGTAGTCCGAAAAAAGTCCGAAAAATCGGAAATGAGAATTTGGTATCGTAAAATCATTTAAAAAATATGACGCAATTTTGCCTTTTTTGCAGCCAACAGAGATGCCGCGCCGGGACACCGAGACCCGTGCAGCCCATCTGACAGTCTGTGTATTCCTGTTTTTCTTCCTCTGCTCCACCTTATCGGCCTCCATTCGACTATTTATGTGAGTTTTAAGTTTAAAATCGATAATAGAGGAAAAACGAATTTTTCTAGCTTTCTGCTGGTCAAAAAACGGTATTTTGATTTCATAAT
This sequence comes from Mesorhabditis spiculigera, assembly GCA_958295435.1. Lineage (NCBI taxonomy): Eukaryota > Metazoa > Nematoda > Chromadorea > Rhabditida > Rhabditidae > Mesorhabditis > Mesorhabditis spiculigera. Next base: position 4,485,670 of record CATQJA010002710.1, on the reverse strand, counting down.
CCCTTTAAAACACAGGTTCGGCGTTAAAAAGTCATAAAAATCTATAATAGGTCAAAGGAGAGCTTTTTCTATCTTTCTGCAGGCCAGAAAACGATATTTTGCCTTCAGAATCCCGTTACAATCCCAAAAATTCGCCGTTTTTCAGGATCGTCGTCGGAGAAGTGGTATATTCATGGTACTGGCTGGTCGACCTCTCGAATCTTCTAATGAATATCTTCGCCTTCGTCACCCCAATTCTGTGCTATATTTTCACCAGGGGGTTCAAGGTAAGGATTTCGGCTCTAGTTCTCGACGACAAACTACCAAACTGCGTTGAAAACGCACAAAAAGCTGTCGTAATTAGGGCGTAAAATTCGCAATTCTTTCAGGGATTTTGTTTCAAAGTACTAATTGTCTAGCTGTCAGTCAGCCAATTAATTACGCAATTCGAAATTTTTACGATCGATTACGCGACTAAAATCGACTAGGTGGAAGCGAGGGTCGATTACACCATTCAAATCAGCCAACTGGCGACCAGATAATCGATTACGGCATTAAAAACAGCTACGTTGTAGCCAGATTATAAATTACGCAATTAAAATCGGCTAGCTGACAGCCAGTGAATCGAATACACCATCAAAAAACAGTTAGATGGCAATCACATAATCGATTACACCATCAAAATCGGCTAGTTGGCATCCAGACAATCGATTACGATAGTAAAACCTGAGCTAACTGCCGTCCGGAGATCAGATTACGCTAGGTAAATCCGAGCTAGTTGGCACGCTCCATTTAAAACCAGGAGCATCAAATCTATTTTTCAGGGATTTTTAACAAATTTTAATTTTCCAAAATCCACCCGAATTTTCCAGGATCTATTCTTCGTGATCCGCCGCCCGACGAAGAAACGTGGCCTGCCCTTCTTTGAAGATGTTTCCGAGAGAAGACAGAGTCATATTCTTGTCGATTCTCCATTGAGACATCAACAGGCTATGGCATTGTAAATACAAACCATTTATCGATCGATATTTATCGATATTTTTGATTTATTATCGTTATTTAATGCCCCAATTGTATATTATACTATCGTAATCCTTAAAATCTCATCAATCAATCCAAACTTTCCTATCTGTCCTCCATATCACCTTTTAAAGGGACCGGAAAATCCATAAAATCGAAATTTTTGCCAATTTTGATGACTTCCCGGTTACTTTAATCCAGTTTTCTAAAGTTTTACTGTATCAGTAATCGGCTAGATTTGTTTTTGAACCTTTTAAAAGGACCGTACTAGCAAATCCAGTGTTTTTGGAGGTTTTAGAGGATACTGTAGTTTGTCGTTTACGAATTTTAAAGCTTGAATAGTATAGCTGGACGAACTGGCTGTCATTTAAGACTACATGCTACAGAAATCCACGAAAAATCGTATTATACTGTTCGTTTCTGAGGATTTATCGTGGTTCTCGTCTGTCTGGCCGATTTAAAAGGTTTTGTAGTTTGTAGTCTGCCAATTTTTGCGTCTTAAGTCTATAATTAGACGAGGTGGCTGTCAGTTTAGACCACAAGCTACAGAAATCCACCAAAAAATCGTATAGTGCGATCCTATCGAAAGAATTTATCGTTGTTTTTCTCGTGTCTCTCTCGCTCTCTATCTCGTTCTCTCTCTCCTTTCTCGTTCTCTCTCGAAGTGCTCTTTCCATGTCACAACATACACAAAACGGGGAATAAATAAATCGTAATAATCGTACGAACTCGTCCACCCTTTCACGCTTCAGAAGAGACCAACGCCAGGCCAAAAATTTCCTTTTTTACGCCGACAACAAATACAGCGCAACCGTACAGAGGTGTCGTGTGTACACGTGGATTATTGTTGGTGTTTGCTTTGTTGGCTGACGTAATATTTGGAAAAGCTGATGGAAAGTGGGGCGGAAACGCCATTTTCGAAAATGGGACGTGTCAATTTGGGGGGAATTTGACCCCATCCTGACAGTCGAAAAGTGGCCTAATCTTTCCCAACACCAATTGCCCTTCTTAAAAGCGAGAGACAGTCTCGGAATTCTTATCACTTTTCGAGGCGCCCTTCAGCTTGGCAATTGATTTTCTTGGAATCCTCTTTTCTGACGGACAATTTAGGTTTTTGACCTTCAAAATGCTTTGTATACTTGTTATTTTTGTTTTAAAGACGTGGTAAGATGTATTTCATGTCGGCATCGGATATTTTGGAACGCAAAGTGCCTTTAAATTGATTTTACTGCGTTATTTGGATCCTAAAATCAAGATTTTCGGTTGTTTTAAAGAGATGCCGACAGGTATTTCATGTCGTAATCGACAATCTGACTTCTTAAATTTAATTATGTTTATTTTTATTTTTTTTAGTTTGTGTTGGTGACAAATTATCTTTTTCGGGTGATTCTAAAGAGATGGTGACGGCATCGGATAGTCTGACTTGCAAATCTAACCTATCTGACTGGCAATAGACTTTTTGTAGTGAGCATGATGAATTTGATGTCATAATCGGATCTTCTAATTTCCAGATTCGTTAGAATATTTTTATTTCGGTCCAAAAATCCGATCTGGCCGCCGAAGCGCCCATTTCATTTGGCCCAGGGCCGCAAAATCGATGCCAGGGATAATTTGTGATGTTCTGAAGTCTTTTTGAGTAATGCAGGATTTAATGGCGTAATTGGATATTCTGGCATGCAAACTGCGAAAATCGATGCCAACGAGAATTTGAGTTTTTAAGCTGTTACAAGCTAAAACAGCAAATTCTGACTTCCAGGTTTTTCAAAAATGTTTTTATTTTCCTTCCAAAATCCCATCTGTCTGCCAAATGCCCCGAAAATCGATAGCCGGGATAATTTGAGATGTTGTCCCCTCTTCGTGATGCCCCCCGGTGGGGATAAATCCGACCGCTTAGCGTGTGGCTTCTTCATCAGGATGCCACCAGGTGGAGAGAGACTGAAGAGACCCAGAGAAACCCCTCTTTTTCTACCATCTATTTCTATTGCCTCTAAATGCCATGCTGTTGGCCCTCATCTACGACTAATCCAATTGACACCACCACTACTCCAGTCAGAATAATTGCCCCGCCAAGGTATCTATTAACGACTCGATTATTGTAGTCTGTAGCCTGTAAATTGCTCTCTAGAGATATAATCTTCTAATCTGTATTACGACAACAATGTATGCATCGTCCTTTCGGTACTGTTTGGTTTCGTTCGTTTTTTGTGGTTTGTAATCTGTAGTTTGTGGTCGACTAAACTCAATCCTTCAAAATCGCGCTTTATTGCTTAAATTTTGGTGTCAATCGATGTGGTGACTGTACCACTTGCTGTCAGATACTAAGAAAAGCGCTCATGAGAGGTGGGGGCGCTCCGTAGCGTCCCTATGCCCGCGCGCACACTATGCTTGCCTAGCGATCCATGATTTTTCGGGAGAGAGGCAAAGAAAAGGGGCCAAAAAAGAGTCACAAAGTTTCAACTTCAAATGCCTATAACTTTCGAAAACGACGTTGTTGTGGGGAGTCCACCGATACGAAAAATAGAGAAGACTCTTGCTCACATTATGGAAGGGGTTTCATGGTGATCTAGCGTGAAAATAAGGATTTATCTAGGATTTAAGCCGGAAAAATTGAGAAAATACGATCTATGTGCGCCGGCGTTTTTCTTTGCGTTTGGCCTCATTCTTCCTGGTTTTTTCACCGATATTCATTGGAAAAGAATCGGTACTATCAAATTGGGTACTTCTGCGGTCCTGGGAAGTAAAAAAGGTGCTGAATGAGAGATCCTAATAATTGAACAATTCAAGCTAGTCAAAGTTTTCAGCTTTGTCCGGATGAACGGGCTTGAAATCATTGACTTTTGGCTAATTTGGGCAGTACATGTCTTTGTAATTATGATATTCTTTTATTGAGCGAATCGGCACCATCTGAGACAATTTCTTCTTTAGAGCCCGGGAAATAGCATAATTTTTTATTTTCCGCATGGGCTTCTCTTTAGATCGGTTTTGGATTCCCTTCTGTACCTTTTACAAAAAAAGTGCAAAACCCTACCGGGCTTCTGTCGGGGAGAGGAACCGAACCAGCAACCTCTGCCTGCAGCTGGGACCGGCGCCGTAGACCACTAGGCCACGCCCTCCCCCACCCCCATGCGCGCCCTGACAGGCAGTGGTAAGTTCGTAGTTTGTCGTGAATTGTATGCCATTTTGTAGTTTGTAGCTTGTAGTTTTCTAAGCCCGAGATCTGAGGCTCGGCCATTTTTCTATTTATTTTTTTCCTTAGGATCGAATTTTCCGATATACGTTGGATGCTTCTAAACCGTTTTTATTTTTATTTTTAACCGTAAAAGTATCAAAATTTTCATCAAAACCTAGAAAAAATTCAATTTTCAGACCAAAGATGTGGATTTTCGGAAAAATTCTAGTTTTCAGAGATTTTATAAATTTAAAAAATTGTTTTGCCACTTTAAATATAGCTAAATTTTACTAAAAAACTATCAGAATCCTTTCTATTACGTTATTAGACATTTCGGGAGGCGTAAGAGAAAGAAAAATTAGTTTCTGAAAATCTCCGAAAATCCGGAAATAGAAAAAACAAGTCCCGTTGTCTAGCCTAATTTATGTACCATTCGATGCAGTGACTGTCAGTTTGTAGTTTGTCGTGATCGATAGCAGTATTTGTTCGCTTGGTGCCTCTAAATTATCAAAATGACAGTGCTGTCCGCGACACAATTGCCCGTGTCCTTTTCCGTCTGATCAAAGTTTCAATGCCTAATTGGGCCCCAATCAAGCGATAAGCCCTCAAAAAGAACGGATTGACCGGGCGAAGTCAAAGCCGGAAATCATGTAAATCTTATCAAAATTTGGTATATAAATCAACCAGGAACACTAAGCGAGAAACGGCCGAAAAACTAAAAAAATCGGGCTTTAGACAGCTATTTTGGTGGTCAGTGAATCATTTCATCTACTCGGCTAGCAGCGGTGATTCATTCTAATCCTCTATTTGTCTATCTGACTACAATATTCTGTCTATCTATCTGTCTCTCTGTCCATCGAGTGACCATCAAAAGTCCTGATCCCCCCCCCCCCCGTTAGGTCAATAAACCCGCGACAAATAAAATGAAAGCCCACGCGGAGCGGGAAAACACACGAAAAATGTTGCTCTACGGTATTCTCGCTTTCTCGACGGTTACGGTGTATAGGTAAGGGATTTAGAGCATCAAATTTAGAAGTTTACCCGATTTATACGAGAATTGCCCAGAAAAAAAAGCCGATTTACCGACCAAATCCCTTAACCAACCGGTCAAAAAGTGCTTTATTCATCGTACTGACACCCGTCCGAGATTTCTATTTGCCTAGAGACTTCATAGCGCAAAACTGAGGATTTTTACCAAAAATGCGATCTTCTAACGGCCGTAACTTACCTCCCGCCGATGAAATTGCGTCAAAAGTGGTGTCATTCCACAAACTGCCATCCAGTCAAGCTTCTTCAATGGTTTTTACAACGAAGTCGCCAACTATTTGATCACTATTTGTCGTTTTTGAGGCTTTTTCTTGACAATTCGTGGGCAAAGAGGGCCTAGTCGTGTACTTTGGAGTCTCTCGTCCACTTCCCCCCGATCGCCGCCCTTTCGAGAAAAAGTGCTTTTTCTTACCGGAAACGCAACTTTTTGCTGTTTTATAGCGGAGAAACGTTAGAAAAGGTATCTTTGTAAGTGATGAAATAGTTTACATAAATTCGCGCTTATTTTATAGCCCAAAAAAGATATCTATAAGATTTTCCGCGACTTTTTGAGCCTTTTGGAGCTATTTTTAGCTGGCTTTTCGATACCGTGAAAACGTAAATTGTAGTAGTAAAACGGTAGTTTTAATGAATTACCGCTTCTTGATAGCCTAAGACTTATTTATAAATTTTTCTCGCATTTTGGACGATGTTGAGGCCAATTTTCTAGGTTTCGATAGCTTGAAAACTGCCCAGTTTGGTGACTTTTTCTTTCTTGACGCTGTATTTACTGTCATTAGTTAGTTTTTGTTATTATTTAGTTGTTACCCCGAAGATCCGTATGCTCTGTCGACCACTTCTGGTCATCGGCCGTCAATTCGTCTCCTCCTCTTCCCCACATTTCTTTTGCAGGTTCGCACGTTTTTAGATATGAATGAATCCAATTTGAATACACTTAATACTATTCTAAATCTAAATACACTCAGTTTGAATGCCGTTCCTAAATCTGCATATTTTTGGGAGACTGGGCTTTGAAATCCTTATGCCATTCCTCGAAAATCGGCGATGTTTTCGTGGTTCCGCTGCGGCTTCTGCTTCCGTGCCAACCCGGTCACCGATCTATTCACCGATGCCTTTGAGAGGTCCATCTTTTCTTATAGTTTTTGGGATTTAAGTGGCTCAAAATTGTCGAGGTTTATGCTATTTGGTCTGAAATCCTCGATTTTGCTTGGTTTTTCAAGGCGTTTTCGCTGAATCGTCGATTTTTTTGCAATTTTCTGACCGAAAACGCCGAATTTTTCTAGTTTTTCGATTTTCCTAGTTGTTGAGGAGCATTTTGGCTCGATATTCTTTTTTTTGCGACCCTGGACACCAAGTTATCTTTTTCGAAGTTCTCTTTGGGAAAATTGCGTTATATGGTCACTAAACCGATTTTGGATTTTTATATACCAAAATGCTCAGCAGTTCGAGCTGGTTCAGGATCAGTTGAAAAAACTATTGGGAAACACTTCTGGAGCGAGATATACCGCTTCAAAGTTGGCGAGTGTCGTATATGGTCACTAAACGGATTTTCAATTTTTATATGTCAAAATGCTCAGCAGGTCGAGCTGATTCAGGATCAGTTGAAAAAAGTTTTGGGAAAAATCTCTTTCGCGAGATATCTAGCTTACAAACCGTCCATTCAGCCCCTGAAGCAGTACGTAGTACACCAAAATACGCCAACTGTACATCGGAAAGAAACGGAATGGTGGAGAATTGCCGTTTCATGCGTAAAAAATCCATTGTCAGGCAAGGTGGGCCGTCGCTTCGGATGGGCTGCCGCTCCACTCTTTCGAAATGGGGGCGCCCCCGGCCGCTTCGCCGGCCTTGGCGCCCCCATTTCGAAACCCTGTACGAGCTCGCACCCATCCGAAGCGACTAGGCCCCGGGTGGCACGAAGCCTTATTTTTAGGCTCAGATCGGGTGTGTAGTTTCATGCCAAACCCATTTCAAACCCAACCATTCTTCGCAACACCGAAAACTGACTCGCCAGGGCGCCAAGTTATGTAGTGGGCCGGGGTGACGCCAAACTTTGTAGTGGTATATCTCGCTCCAGAAGTATTTCCCAAAGGTTTTTTCAACTGTTCTAGAATCAGCTCGGCCCGCTGAGCATTTTGACATATAAAAATCGAAAATCCGTTTGGTGACCATATACGACACTCGCCAACTTTGAAGTGTTATAACTCGCTCCAGAAGTGTTTCCCAATAGTTTTTTCAACTGATCCTGAACCAGCTCGAACTGCTGAGCATTTTGGTATATAAAAATCGAAAATCGGTTTAGTGACCATATAACGCAATTTAGCCCTAAGACCACTGTAACATCCTTCGGCTTTTGGCCAGCGACCTCCGGTTTTCGATTCGCCTCTAGCGTGTGTCAGTTCTGCAGTTCTGCTCCCTCCTTTTTGACGTGGTGGCATAATCCTGCTTACTGGAAAGGGGGTATTGTTGTTGGACTATAGGATGGGATGGACCTCCCTACACGGAGTATCATGCTCCAATCGCCCATCTAAAGCGTCCGCCGCTCGATTCTCTAGATCCCCCTATTTCCTAAAAGATCCACATCGATTCTATTGGAGAAACTAAAGATTCTCTAGCTTTTTTGGGCATTTTTTTGCGGTAAATCGGTGAAATGATGGAACCGCTTCATTTGAGCCGCCCTTTTCTGTTTATCATCCCCCTAATGATGGTCCTCATTCTGTATTTACTGCTTCAAGTCTCTCGTCTTGGCGGAGATTCGTGTACCATCATTGTACCGCGGTATATTGAGAGGATTGTCGAGGTCGAGCGGCAATCCCCGCCACAACCACAAACTACAGATTCTACGGTCCCGGTTTCCGCTGCACTTTCGGCTTCTGATCATCCTATAGCTTCTACAGCGACTTCTCAGATTTTTGAGAATTCTACGCTGGCGAAATTGAATCTAACGACCGTTTTGCGGCCGGAAACGAAGACCACAAAATCTGCGACTGTAGATCTGAAGACTACAGGATCCGCGACTCTTCCTAGTACCCAGAAAACCCCGCAAATTTTGGATCTGACGACTGGATCGAGCGCTTTCAGTAATTTGAACCAGACGACAAACTCTGAGGCTAAAACTACAAAATCTACCCACCCGCAGATTTTTGACTTTTCAAACGATACCCGAGACTCTAAACTACAACCCGACTTGGCGGCAGATATTCTGGGAAATGGCACGGCCTTTGACGAGCCTCTAAATCTGTTGCCTGTGCATGGGAATGAAACGTCGGCTGTCAATTCGTCTTCTTTTTCTGCCCCTCTAAATACCTCTAAAAACTCGAATTCTAACTCTTCTACCCTATTTTTGGATAGTGACGAGGGTTCTTCCTCGGAGGAGCTCCAAAATAGACCGTGCGTTGGTTGAAAAATTTCCGAAAAATGCGTTTTATAATGCCTTTTTTATATTTTTTTTTTGCAGGGCGGTGACGTCTGGTTCGCCGGTGAAGAACATGTCGTCGTCAGCTGCTGGGGATGGGCCTAAATACACGGTGGAAGAGCGCGGATCCCCCTACACCCTCGACTATCGCCTCTATTTCAGTGCGTTTTTGATTTTTGGGATTTTTCAGGTTTAGATGATTTTTATTGATTGATTTTTTCAGAGGGACCGCAGGGCTACATCTCCCCGTGGCACGACATCCCGCTGTTCGCCGACGAGCCATCGAAGACGTACAACATGATTGTCGAGATCCCGCGCTGGTCGAACGCCAAGATGGAGGTGCAGTTTTGCAGTTTTTATGCTTTTTCGCGCGAATCGAGCTGAATCTCGATTTTGAGGCGATAATTTATGGAGTTATGATTCAGCATGAAAAAAATGGTTTAGAAAAAAGCTAGTTTATCTCGTTTTTTCGGAATTTCACGCTTGTTCGAGACGAATTTGAGATTTTGACATGCGTTTCCGATTCGGCGCGCAAAATCGTCCGACTAAATGTTGTTTTTATAGCCGTTGTTTGCGTGATTTGACGGTTTTCCGTGCTAAATTTCCGAATTTGACGCGAGAAGTTGTAAATCTTTCGATTCTGCGCAATAAACTGGCCTAGGAAAACAAACCCTGTTTAGCCACATTTTTGTGTAGCTATACGTTTTTCGGGGTAATTTTAAGCTTTTTCGCGCGAGTCGTCCGAAATTGCGATTTTAGCACGCCGTAGATTTTCGGATTCAACGTTGTCTTGTCTGTCTGTGTCTGTATCCAGATTTTTTTAATTTTACGCTTTTTACCGCTGCAGAAATCTCGTTTGTGATACGAGAATCTGTGGTTTTTTGAGATTCCACGTTAAAAACTGGCCCAGAAAGGCTATTTTTGGCAATTTCACCCCCGAATTTTCAGATCGCAACGAAGGAGCCGTTGTCCCCAATCAAGCAGGACGAGAAGAAGGGTGTCCCCCGCTTCGTGCACAACATCTTCCCCCACAAGGGATACATCTGGAACTATGGCGCTCTTCCTCAGGTATTTTTTCGATTTGTCTATCATTCTTATTGGCTTTTCTAGACGTGGGAAGACCCAAACCACATTGCGCCCGAGACCGGGGCCAAGGGAGACAACGACCCCATTGATATCATCGAGATTGGCAGTGTCGTCCGACACAGGGGAGAGGTCGTTCCGGTACGTTTTACGATGAAAAAAACCTAAACGTGGAAACTACAAACTTTAAATTGCAAAAATTGAGATTTTGGTAAAATCCGGGCTTTTGTGGCCTAATTTTTAAAATGTAACTATTCGAAAAAGTTTTCTGTGTAAGTTATATATTTTATTTCCCGTTTTTAAACTAAGAAGCCTTGAAACTTTTCGTGATTTTCGGCCAAAAAATTTTTTTTCGCTTGAATTTGGTAATTCTCAAGCGGATTTTTCGCAGTAAAAAGTTGTTCCGCCTAAATTATAGATTTTTATTTTGCTTCTTTCAGCTAAAAATAGACGCGATATTGGCAAAACAACTTCTAATTAAAAATCGGTATTAAAACAAGAACAAAAAAAATCGATTTTTTTTGGTGGCCTAAATTGCGATTTTTCAAGGTTTACGAATTTTTGGATGAAAATGTAGTTACAGTATGCTTTTTTAAACCCGCTTTTCCAGGTGAAAGTGGTTGGAACGCTTGCCCTGCTTGATGAGGGAGAGACCGACTGGAAACTTGTGGCCATTGCCGTCGATGACCCGCTGGCCGACAAGCTGAACAACACGGCCGATGTCGAGGTCCACTTCCCGGGACTCCTCAAGGTATTTTTCTGCGTGTTTTGACGATTTTGATCTGTTTTGTTTTAGGCGACGTACGACTGGTTCAAGCATTACAAGATCCCCGCCGGCAAGCCCGCCAACGAGTTCGCCTTTGACGGACAGTACAAGGAGGCCGATTTTGCTCACAAGGTAGAGAAGGAAATTTGTGTTTTTTGTGAGGTACTGGATTCTTAGCGGGGGGGGGCTGAATTTGGCATCCTTTTTATGCCTTTTCGAAACACGGAAATCTGCTAAAATTACAAAATTTTCGAAATTTGGTCTTTGGTAAAAATGCAGGAAAATGATCAAAAATTTCCGTGTTTTTAAATTTTTCTAAAAATTCTTTTGACCTTTTGGCGATCGACGGCTACTATACCCCCCGCTAATCGCCCAGGACCTTTTAGCGTACATTTAACGTCCATACAGTTGAAATACACTCCATTTACGTCACTTTTAACGCTTTATTCCTGTATAGAAATCTGTTAACAATTTAAAATTTCGAAAAATTTTGGTTTTTTTGCTAAAAAATGTGTGAAAATGCCTGAACCTTTTAATTTTTCAAATTTTCTAAAAATTATTTCGGGATCTGTGAGTAATCCGAAAATGCTAAAATATAACCCCCCCCCCGTTAATAGCCCAGTACCTTTTAATCTACTATTTTTGCAGGTGATCAACGAGACGCACGACTACTGGAAGAAGCTGATGAAGGAGCCCTCCCCAGCCCTCAACACCCAATCACTGCAACCCGAAGCTGTACACCAAGTCACCCAGGATCTATGGGCTCAGCAGGTGAGAGGAGGCGGGCTAGCAGAGACCCTTTGGGAATCTGTGGGCATTCTAGCAGTGGTCACTGGAATTTCAGCTCCTTACAGCAATTTTAAGAACTTTTAAACTTTTTTGGGGCGAGCTAGCAGTGGTCATTTGCAGAATTGGGCGCTTTTCGTTCAGATAACTAGGGGAAACTAGCAGTGATCATTTGCGGAATTTTCCATGATTTTATGGCTTTTTTATACAATTTTTTTGCATTTTACGCGAATTTTTGGCGATAAAAGCTAGCAGAGACGTTTTGGAATTTTATGCGTTTGACTATGCAAACTAGCAGTGATGATTTGCGCAATTTGTGGCCCTTGTTCAGCGTTTTTATGACAATTCTTTGCAGGTCGCCTCGCAGCCTCCCTTGGGCCAGCCGGCCGACATCCCAGTGGAGGTGGACAAGTGGCATTTCATCCAGTTCTGACTGGCCGGCCATGATGATCATCAACAACCACCATCCAGCCAATCATCAAAGCTATGAGAAGAAGTCGCCAAATAGCCCTCTTATTTAATTTCCCCTGTTTTATTTCTATTTATGCATTCCTTTTTCCTAGGATTCCTCCTCCCATTTCTAGAATTTCCCCTTTTCTTTTTCTTGTTTTCTCAAATACTTGTGTGTGTCTTCCTCTTTTTCTCTCGCTTTTCTCGCCGATTTCTGATTGTGATTCGTGGTAGAATCAGCCGATCGATCTGCTAAAATGGCCTCTCTCGTGCTCTTCTCCCTAGCTCGTGCTCTTCCCAAGCTCGTGCTCCCTCCCCACTCTCTCTCTCTCTCTCCATCTCTAGCTCTCCAATCCCTGACTGCCCCCCGTTTATCTATCGTCTCTGTTTTTATAGAAATCTCTCTACCTATCTATCGATCCCTCGTCCTTTTTATATGGATTTCTTTTTTTGTGGGGTAATAAACGGTGATGCATTTTTGTATTTTTAGAACGTTTTTAGAGTTTAGGGCGTTTATATGACGTGGAAGAATACGTCATAAATTATATTTTAGGCACCTTTAGATCATTTTTAAGCTAAAAAAGCCGTTTTTAGGGGCTATTTCAATAAATTTTTCGCGTTGGACGTTTTCACGGTTCCCGTTTTCTAATTTCACAGTCATACAATTAGCTGGTTTTCTGATTTTTTTGGTAATTTTTGGCTAAAAAACTCCTTTTTGATGTATTTAATTGTGAGATTTTTGTAGATCGGCATTTTTGTAAAAAATTGTTTGTTTGAGGTGTTTTGATGGATTTTTTCTAGCTTTATAGTCTCAATTTACGGTTACATAGCTTTATTGTAATTTAGCCGAATGAAATGGAAAGAACAATATCTCCTTTCTTTATGAATTTTTGGCCGATTTTCTCGCGTAAAAGTGGTGTTTCTGAGGTTTTTCTCTGGTGTTTTTTCTTGTTTCGACGAGATCTACCGTAATATATAGCTTTATTGTATACAAAACAATGACGTACCCGTTGCGGCGAGAGAAATGGACGAGAGATAACGAGAGAAATATGTGTGAGATCAACAAGCATTTGGGAGGCATTACTGGAGGGCACGTGAATATCGCGTCAATAGATAATTAGAGGTTATCGGGTGGATTTTTTCGGCTTTTCGGCTCTTCTGACGCACAACTTGTTTGCCAGAAATAATTATAGAAATTAAACTTGCGTTTTGAGGTTTTTCATTTTTTGATCAGCCGACCCTCATCCAGAAAAAAGTAAAAAGGCGAGAGAGGCCTTAAAAATGCAAAAAAACACGGTGCCGTCAATGGAAATAGGTTTTGAACGTCGTCTCATAACTTCTGGTCAAAAAGCAAAAACTTTTTCCGCGGCTGGGAGTCGAACCCGGACCCTGTGGGTGAGAGGCGAGAACTTTACCAATGCACCACACCAAAGGGCGCCAATCTTGTTTTAGCTTTTTGGCCAGTTTTTGAGGAGGTTTTTTGCAATTTCAAATAAGCAACCGGTTAATGACAAAATCAACATCGACTGGGCGAAGAGACAGAAAGCGACGAGTGATTACTGGCGTTTGACGGTGGACGATCTGTCGATGTTGTAATCAAGATTTTCGGGGAATTTGGAGAAGATGGGAGAGAGGGAATGGAATGGAGAGACGGATGGGACAGGGGAGCAAGAGGTGGAGAAACAGCTGTAGATTGGGGCTCTTCTGGCAGATCGGGACGTCGAATCGAGGTGGAGGGGTATTTCAGGCATTTCGGCTTCTCACCGGGTACCTAAAAAGATTTGGGTTGTATTTTGTATTTTGTAGCTTGTAAAAAGACACTCAGCAATCCGGAAATAAAGGAACTTTCCACGTATTTTTCTTGCGGGATTTTCTATTGGACTAAAAACTACAAGCTCTAAAATGGCTAGCAATTCGATGGAAAGCATTCATAACTCAGGGAACGGAATATTTTGAAAGATTTTCATACAGCAGATAGAGAAAGAGAGAGAAATAGAGAGAGCAAACAGCATCCCATGCCTCCGGGCACTATCCCTTTAAAGGGGCGGACAGGGCAGGATTCTGACGATTTTTAGGTTTTTTTTTGGCAGGCTGTCAACTTTTTGACGGGTTTAATCGATGTACTGTAGTCCAGTTTGACCAACTGTCTCGAAAAAATGACAAAAATCCGATTTTTGAGCTAACTACAGTATTTTTCGAGGCTCGAAATTCATACTGTAGGCAAAATCTCCGAATTTCGCACAAAGTTTGACCAAAATTAATCGATTACACTACGTTTTTGGATTTAAAATCAATGCATACCGTACCGCAGTCTAGCGAATGATCAAAAAATTCGGATGAAATTAATCGATTAAGCCAGTTTTTTGGGCTAAAACGGCGTGCCGTAAGTCAGCTTGGCGAATTGCCAAAAAAATTCCGCTAAATTTAATCGTTTACGATAGTTTTTGGCGCTAAGATGTATTTTATCAGCCAGCTGGCTGCCTGCCAAAAAGTCCGCCTCCAGCGTTAGCATCCCGTCCTGTCACCGTCCCTTTAATGCGAATCCTTTCATCCAATCCTCCACAAACCTGTCCATTCTCTTCCAAATGACAATTCGTCTCTTCTTCTTTCTATTTTTGGCTCGAATTCCCCTCTCAAATGAATCGATACTTACCCGACATGATTGTGTCGTTGTCTTCCCTCGTCATTGTTGTTGTTGTACTACAGGCTGTGGTAGATGATGCTAGCTGTGGAGGGACGAGTGATGGTGTACAGGATACGGTAAGACGAGGGTTCAATGCTACCGATGAAGCCGAACAAGACTGAAATTGCCATGCGAGTATAGGACACACTAATAGCCAGTCAGACAGGGCTAGAAAAAGCTCTAGAAAGCAGCTAGACATGCCTTTTAAAGGGACTGACAAGGCATTTTGGCTATGGATTCCATAAGGATTTTCCGCGGCGCGACACGCAACGCAGGCCCGCGTTTTAATGGCGTAATCGATGACGCAAGGTAATTGATCGTGATCTCTTTCCGTAACGTAAGCGATTTCGCCCTGTATATGGCTGTGGAGGGACGTGCGCGTTGCGTGTCTCGGCTGCGGCGAAATTTCCATGGAATCCAAGTCCGTGACACGCAACGCACACCCCGGTTTTCATGACGTAATCTATTACGCAATGTAATCGCTCGTCAGTCTTTCCATTGCGTAATCGATTGAGCCAAGCGGGGCCTTAATTAAGACAAGCGGCGCGTGCGCGTTGCGTTTCGCGATCTAAACTACTAATGCCAGCCAGAGAGGGCTAAAAAGCTCTAGAAAGCAGCCAGAAATGGATTTAAAGGGATTGGCAAGGCATTTTGCTATGGATAGACTTGACAATCCCTTTAAAATCTCTAATCCATTCTCTACGATCTGGGGTCTATTTTGTAGCCTGTAGTAGTCTCTATTTTCTCTCACCTGTCGTCTACTGTCTCCTCTCTCTCCTCCTCCACTCAGACTCGCTTGTCTCTGCCGTTTTTCCTCTTTTTTCATCATGTGAAGCCTGAAATAAGGATTTAAAAATTAAATAAACTAGCATAAAAATAAAAAATTAAAAGTTCAATTTTTTTTTTTGGTTTGACGGCTATCAAAAATCAAACTGGCTAACAATGTATCCGTAAATGATGTAGTTTGTAGCTATTCTTGGTCAGACTACAAAATACACCCTTGCCGATCTAATTTTTCAAAGCAACTGCTTAGGATAATTCAGTTTTCGAATTTTTATGGAATTACCTGAGCCTCCTCTCCAACCACCTCTTCCTCCCGAAATAAGCGAGAGAATTTGTGGCCGAATTGAGGACAATCATGAAATCGGAGAGTCGAACGAGAATTGAGAGCACGACTCCGAATGAATCGATCCCGTGCACATTCTCCCAAATATCAAAGAACACTGGCATCGAACTGAAAAAGGGGCGTTAATGGAAGGTTTATAGCAAGAAAAAAAATCTATATCTTTTATTAAATTACGGACTACAACTTTTTTTGGACGCCAATTTTTCCAAAAACTTCGATGCGATTTTTGGAAGCAATAAAAAAAATTTTTGCTGGACTACAATTTTTCCCGCTAGAATTTTGCCATAAAAGTTGTAGGAAACAGCTAGCTGGATGCCAGAAACATGAATTTCCCCGAGTTGACTGACAATTCAGCCGATTTTTTTTTTGGTTGGAAACTACATACCGCTATTTTTCAGGCTACCTATTTTCCTGAACATGAAAAAATGGTATTTTCGGTTGTCTGATGGGTGATTTTTGGATACAATCGATGTCAGATAAGTCATTTTTGCTGGAAACTACAGACTACAACATTTTTCCCGAAAACTGCAAATATTGGATTTTTGGAGGTCAGAAAGCCAAATTTTTGAGCCAAAACTACAAAGTACACATTCCATCGGCATTCCACGGCCCAAAGATGGCAATGGTTTGTCGCTCTCTATTGATGTCCACCGCCTAGCCCTGCAGAAAGAATCCAGTCTCTTTGACGGTATGGGGGGAGAGGCTTGAGAGGACCGGGTCCCTCCAAAGGATTGAGGGAGTGATGGCCCATCCCATCATCATCATAGCCATCATCATCACAAACTGACTGACTGCCTGCCAGACTGTATTGCCACAACATTCCCTGCCCTCCAGAATGCCATTTTCCAGCATTATTTTGATTATCGCGGTATTTAGGTAAGCTTCCGGTTCTTTTAAAGGTGCCTAGACGCCAAACACTAGAGGTTTGTGCCTTCCATGTACCTTTAAAATGCAAGTTGTCGGCCAGTTGAACCATTAAAAGCTAAAAATTTGTAATACTTTATGGATTTTCCCTTGAATGGTCCTTTAGAACCCTATTTTCGTGCCAATTCGATGGAATCTTGGTGAAAATCGACATGCCCTGTGGATTTCTACCTTCCAAGTCCCTTTAAAAACTATCTGGCATCGGTGTGGCGGGCAGTTTGTCCAAAAATAACTAAATCTGATGGTTTTTGCCTTCAATGGTCCTTTAAAACCCGTTTCCCGCTAAGCTTCCCCACGACGTCGGCTACGCTCCGCTACTATGTACGCGCCCCGGAATTTGGCAACCTGCCAGCCCCTCAATTGTCGTCGCATGGTAAATTTCGATTTTTATGAAATCTTAATTTTCATTTAGGTTATTTATACCCATTTTTAACTCCCTCGGATCCGATTACGCCATCAATTGTCCAGCCGGCATTCCCGCTGTTTGATTTTAGGAATCCGGGTAAAAACCGTTAAAAACTATTGAGTTACGCATTAATAGACCATCTGCCAGCCAGTAGAGGCAATCTAGCAAAGACTATTTCGGCAAACCTGTTTTTTTGGGTAACTTCTGCATTATCGGGGGGGCGAATCTTTGTATATTTGCCCAGAAATGCCTAACAATCTACCACTAAATATTTTCAATAGTCAAAGAACAAAATTCAGCTATATTTCTATTGGAAAAACTATGTAACAGCAACTTAAAAGACGATTTTTGAAAAGTTAGAAATTTTGGTCAAAAATTCGCGGGTTTTGGACGAAAAATAGATTTTTGTTTGGATTTTTCTCGTTAAAAGTTTATAAAGTTTTAGGTTTAGGATAAGCTGAAAACAGTTCAAAAACTATGCGTATTTATGTTAGAAAAATTGGATCCTAACCACTACGGGGTCCAAAAAGCTGGTTATCCTCACCCGTTAATGCAATAGCACATTAAAAATCATAATTTGATTGCCAATCGCTTAACTGCTAGGCAGAAAGGCAATTCAGCAGAGATCATTTGCGGAAAATGTATTTTTAGGTGTTCTGCCCTCCCAACTTCCGCCCGGAATGGTGCCAGTGTCCCCAGTATCTCTCGGTCTCTTCCAGCCCTCTCTCTCCTTCCATTCCCTTCCCTCTGCCCCTCAAGAATACATTTCTCAGCAAGAACATGGGAAACTACAGACTCCACAACAGTCCTATCTCCCCCTCTCTCCCTATTTCTTCCAATCTCTGCCCTCTCCCCAACTGCCTGCTGTCTCGTATCCGGTCATCGTTCAGCCACAGGTTTGTAGTTTGTAATCTACAGAATTTATAGACTGCATCCTCTTAGCTGCCAGCCAGTAATCCTAATTGTCCAGTTAAAATGAGACTTTGTAGTTTTTAGGCCCAATTCTAGCTTTTTGAGCCGGCTGCCTAGCCCAAAATCACTGTACCGGTTACGACATGAAAATCTTGAGTTTGCATTGTAGTCTAGATTTTCCTAGCTATTAGCTTATCTGCCAGTCAGTGAACCTATTTCGTACGTTAAAATTTGGTTTTGTAGTTTGTAGCTCGAATTCTACCCTTATTGGCAAGATGCCAGGCCACAACCACTGAGCAGTTACGCCATTAAAATATGGAGTTTATAGTCTAATTTTTCACCATTGACATTTTATCTGCCAGGCAGTAAACCCATTGTTTCCACTACAATTCAATTGTGTGGCTTGTGGCCGGGATTCTATTGCTTTTTAGCCGGCCACGGAGCCCCAGATGAGTGAACCGGTTACGCCATTAAAATCGGCCGTCCCTGAAGTGACCACGACTATGCCAATCGACAAACTGGCAACTAGCCAAGCTCCTGGCACCACGGTAGAAACATGATTTCTCAAAATATCGCATTTTAGCCGGCTACCGTAACCCGAGACCCGTCGGCATTTCTGTCGGCCCTCCGATCGGCGATGAGCACTTGGGTGCCTGTATCGACTACTGTAGCTCCGACTACCGCACCATCGACTACAAAATACACCCAGACTACAAAGCGAAGATTCACATTTACTAGCCCGGCTACAGTACCCCAGACAACTACCGTAACCCCGGAAATGGCGAGTACGCAAGATTCCTATCGACAAGCCGATGAGGAAATGAGTGTATTCCGTTTTACACTGACCACACCCGCTCCGGTTACTATTGGACATCAATCTATGAAAAGGCTTTTTGAGAGGGTAAGGTAATTCATCATTTTTGCGTTTTTAGCGCTTTTGTAAGATTTAATTATGGATTTTTTTTGTTCATTTCCTAAGCTGACAAACAAGATTTAATATTGTTAGAACCGAAAAATTAGAAACACGGCATTTTAAAGTGATGGGCATGGCAAAAAGCCGACGAAACTGTCGAATCTGGTCATCTCTTTGAATTTTTCCGAATTCGCAAAGTTCTATAAATTTCACAAAAGTCCTGATTTTCAGTTCTTCATGAAGAAATACAATACGACGCCTCAACCGCCAATTTTCCAGGTAAAAATGTACTTTAAAAAAATTAATTAATACCTTAAGGAATTTTCCAATAATTATTGATTTTAATTATTAATTTTTTATATTATTTTTGAATTTAATTAAGTTTTCTTTTTTAGATCCAGCCCCGGCATCATCTGCACAAAATCGGGCACAACTGGGGGAATGAGCGGCTGATCGGCCGAACTTTTAATTTGCCATTTTCTGGGCTTTTTAGCCTATTTTAATCATTCTTAAATAATTTTAATGCTTTTCTATTTATTTTGACTCTATTTCGATCTCTACTCAACAATAAACATTCTTAAATCTGATTTCCTGATTTTTCAAAACTTCCAAATTTCCACCCACCGTAATATCAAGAATTTAACGGCGATAAAGATGGATACAGTACGCGAGACTTTCTCCTTCAATTCCTCCGTCAAAACCACAGATCGAGATCGTTTCTGGCTTTCAAATAACCTAAATATCGATCGATAAATGCGTATTGAGTACAGAAACGTACTTTCTCCTCTCCTTGAGACTTCTGTGGACCTTCATTTCAGTCAGTAGAGTCAATACAGAGATGACAGCCACTGGGCCGACTGTTTGTGTCAGCGTATTCAGCACTGCTTTGATACGAGCGTACTGTAACATGGATTAATATATTTAATACATTAAAACGAAATGCTCAAAAATTTGAAATTTTATGGAAAATCGCATTCTTTGTCGATAAATCGTTTTTTTCGAGTTGAAAACCTTGAAAAATGCTTAAAAATGTTTTAAATTTCGTCGAAAATCGGCCATTTTTTGTCGAAAAATCGATATTTTCCTACCGACTTTACGACAAACTGGAAGCCACAAACTATACTCACATCCCCTCTGAATAGCGTCG
Organism: Mesorhabditis spiculigera; assembly: GCA_958295435.1. Classification (NCBI taxonomy): domain Eukaryota; kingdom Metazoa; phylum Nematoda; class Chromadorea; order Rhabditida; family Rhabditidae; genus Mesorhabditis; species Mesorhabditis spiculigera. The sequence goes on along the minus strand of CATQJA010002710.1, from coordinate 4,465,847 downwards.
GATTAGGGCAAGATGCCTCCTGTTGATGTTCATCATCCCAACATGGCTCGACCACAAACTCGAAATGTACTGGGATGTTGATGGCAAAGGAAAGCAGAACCACGAACACTAAAATATAATAAAAATAGAGCAATTTTCGATAATTTTTTTTCCTTTTCTAAACATTTTCTAAATGGTCACTGGTCAGTCATAATACGGTATTTTAGAGCTTTTAGTTTTTTAGAAAACTTCCTAACGTTCAGAATATTTTTCGACTTGCAAAACGGTGACTGCCTGCCAATATAAATTTTTTGGGCGTCAAAATAGATTTTTGGGAATTTTTTTAAGTCATTCAGAAGCTGGCGAATTGCTCTTGGCAGGCAAAACACTGTTTTTAGAGGGTTTTAGACTTTTATAGTCTTTCTAAATTTCCGAAATAATTTATCTGTATACCAAACTCCGAAGCGGTGGCCAGAATAGGATTTTTGCCTATCAGCATCAATTTTTGATAATTTTTTTGAAAACTTTAAACGATGAAAATGGCTATTCTGGGATAAAAACTATAAACTCCAAACTTACTGGGCATCAAATACGGTTTCAAAATCTTCCGCAACGGCAGCTCCCGCACAAAATCGATTGGGGTAAGTGCGGGCAACAATTGAGCAGAATCCGCAGATGAGGGCTCTTTTCGAGTTTTCTGAAAAATCGCGATTATTACGGTAGGTTTATCGATTTACTGTAGCCAGGGAGGCGTGCACAAAAAGGGGGCGGGGCTTAAACTTTTTCGAGGTGCGGGATACGGTAAGGATTTTAGCAATTTTTAAAATATCGAAAAGCAAGCAAAAAACGGATGGATTTTGTGAGTGATTGCATTGGCGGACAATTGGGGGGTACGGTAGAAAATGCAAAAATGGGGGGGCGTGGCGAGACAAAAAAGCTTTTTTATAAAAAATGGACTGTGAAGAGTACAGTACCAATCCGGGGATCGAGATCTGGGTCATCTGCAAATATAACCGATACATTAATGGCTAGACTGGAGGCCATTAAAGGGTTCGGTAAGTCAAATCTTTATTTTTCCGATTTTTTCGATTTTTATGTCGTAATCGGTTCGACTGACTTCACATTTATAAAATAAGCTTTCCAAAATTTAAACTGGTTGCTATTAAAGGGATTTACAACCTACAAATCGCGAATTTCGGATTTTTCGACTTTCATGCCGCAATCGATTTTGAAAGCGTAATTCAACGTTAAATTGTGTCATTTTAATTATGTGTCCATTTTCACGTCGTAATCGGTTAAACTAACTACCTCTCTACAAAAATTAACTTTGTAAAATCATCGCTAAAGGCCATTAAAGGACATGGCAAGTCAAAACTTTATTTTTTGGGATTTTTTTAAGATTTTCATGTCGTTTTCGCGTAAACTGGCTAAGATTTTAGAAAGTAAGCTTTATAAGATCTAAACTGTACGGCATTTAAGGTGTTATCAACCTCCATGGCTTGAATTTTCACCATTTAGCCTGTTTCCATTTTCATGTCGTAGCCGAATGCCACTCACCCTCCGCTGCGTACTCCTATTGCTCCTCTCTTGCAGGGTATTTGCATATCGTAATGGTCTCATCACCACCATACATCGTTGGAGGGAGATGTAGATGACCAACATTGTCTACAAGTACAAGGGATCATTCGATTACGATGGGAATTCCCTACTGAAGATGTTGTCATTGACGATGCGACGCCATGTAATGATGTTGTAAATGCCTGGTGTTGATACCTAAAATAGACTTATCGATTGATTTCGTTAAATTGTCTGCCAGTTTATCGATTTTACAAAAAAATACGTTAGAAATCCAAATTCGTTTTCGAAATCGTAATTTTAACTGAATTTTGTCAAAATCGCGAAACGGCACGCCAGATTATCGATCTGACAAATAAAACTAAAACTTACATAATATTCGTTCCTAAAAAGATCATTCCAATCGCCTCGATCGAGTAGAACATCAGTACAGTACACATCAGAAGAGAATCAACCACGCAAAGGGAGAATAGGGCTGAAAATCGCGGTGCAAATGGGTGCATTTTGTAGTCTGGACTTCCGTTTCAATTTTGAAACTTTAAAAATGTCAAATTTTGATTTTAAAAGCATGCATCTGGCTGTAAATCATGGCGTAAATAGGGGCAGTTTGTAGCATGGGTGTTATTTTTAATTTTAAGCTTGAGCACGAGCTTTAAAAAATCCAAATTTTCGTGTTCAAAGGAGAATAGGACTCAGAAACCCAGTGTAAATATGTGTACTTTGTAGTCTGGGAGACAGTTTGAATTTTCAGGATCGAAAAATTAAAATTAAAACAGTAAAATCGAGCGTATAAAGATTGAAACGTACCAGCAGTAAGATGTTTGTTGAGACCGGCTTTGAGGAGAAATTTGGCGGCGAATACCGTACCCGTCAACGCCAATACAGCAGCAAATGCTGTGCAAGGGCCATCTACCCATCTCGCGAATGATGTCTGCTGATCATTCACTGCAATCAAATGAAAATTTTTGGCTTTTAAAGGGACGTGTAAGGCATGGATTTCTATGGATTTTGTGCCAGGCTCCCGACACGCAAAATGCGCACGGAAATTTCTTTCGCGAACAATTCATTTTTCAGACTACGTTTTAGCTTGCACTTTTTCGCTATCTACCAGTTTGATAAATTGTATAAACTTTTTAATTTGTGGTACCTAAAATATATATTTTCCGAGCCTATTGAAAGGTTGGCTGGCTGCCAGTTTACCAATTTTCTCGACGATTTTCACTTTTTTTTTTGCCTGAAAACTCTACTTTTTTGGCTTTTTGAAATCTTGGCTGGTCGCCAGTTGGCCGATTTCGCATATTTTTTATTTTTAGCTTTAAAATTCCTACTTGTGTATCGATAACTGCAGTTGTGCATGGTGCCATTGACATCCGGCATTAGCTCGCTGAAAGATTCGAATGTTGCTTTTAGAAAAATGAAAATGGGGGGATGTCTGGAGGGAAGATGAGAGAGAGAAAGAGTGAGAGAGAGCGAGAGAGAGAGGGAGAGAGATAGAGACAGACGAGAAAAAGCCAGAGATGGAGCCTGATAAAGAGTTCAAAAAGTCAAGAAAGAGCTGCGCTTCGACGTTTTCCAGACCCGGAAATGGCTCTTTTAAGCATGGAGAAGCTTCACTATAGCTGGATTCGCCAAACTGACTGCGAGTTCGAACTTTACATGGGTCTTTCCACCTTTTGGTCACAAAATTGGGACCTAGGAAGGAGAAGAAAGGATTTATAGCTGAACTGGCCATCAGAGCTCGTTTTATGACAGTCAGTTTGAAAGAAAATCGATCGATACGAAAAAAATAGAAAGGGCTTGAACTGGTAGCCACAAGTTGGCCCTCGGCAATTTTGGGGCCCGGGGAAAGTTTGTGAAAAGTTTGAAACTGGGACCCTTGGAGGGGATGGGGTCTCGAAGTCACAAATTATGGGCTTTCTTCCCTTTTTTCGGCTTTTGGGGCTGTAATGGGTACCTTCAGAGGGTGAGAGAGACAGAGGGAAAGAGAGAAAGAGAGAGAAAGAGAGAGAGAGAGAGAGAAGAAAGAGAGAGAGAGAGTGAGAGAGACAAAAAGAGGGTTTTGTGAAGTCATGAAATAATGCCCATCCTCTTCTCTCTCTCTCTCTCTTTCTGTCCGATCCTTCCAATGTGGCCAATGCTACTATTTTCTCCCCACAACTTGTTTGCCTACAGGGTATCCAAAAAAATAGCCAGGTCTGCGATTTTTGGGGCCTAAAATCCGTTCAAAAATGCCAAAATTCGATTTTAAAGGGACCGTCTGTGGATTTTGAAGTATGGAACATTTATGCGCCGCCGCGCCGCGACACGCAACGCACAGGCCGCTAAGTGCCTTTTAAAGCCGCCTAATCGATTACGAAATGAATTGCGTTTGCGCGTTGCGTGTCGCGGCGCGAAAAGCCCCGAATCGGACGGAAAAAAGGTGAAAAATCGATATTAAAGGGCTGGGCAAGTCATAGCGCTGACCCGCCTTGTCAATCCCTCTAAAACCAAGGCAACTAGCGTTTTTAGACATTTTTGAAAGTTAAAATGCGACCAGTCGGTTGTAGGCTAAAATCAGCTAGTTAGGCCAATCGAGTAAAGAGTCCAATTTTGTTTTTACTAAAATGGCCCCCTTGAGACACGTAATTGAAATAACACCCCTCCCAGCGTAATTTCAAACAATCTGACCTTCGATACTTGCAAACTGGCAGACAGTGTAGCGAAATAACATAAAAAATCGAAGACTTTGCGAAACTACGGTATTTTCGATGGGCCACCACTACAACCCGTTTTTGGCCCAAAATCCCAAACCTTTCAGGCTAAAAATCTGAATTGGATGGCAGTTCGGCAAAATAGAGTATAGAAAAATGAGCAGCGTCTGGTGGAAGATTTATTCTGGAGGCCAATCAATCCGGAAAACGGAAATTTCACGAGGAGAACGCGAAGAAACGAAGAAAGAAATGGAATTTCGAAGGGAGGAAGGGGACCGGATGTAAAGATATATGGATGGTCGTCTGGAAGGGAGAGAGAGAGCGAGAGAGAGAGTGAGAGAAGAGAGAGAGAGAGAGAGAGAGAGAGAGAGAGAGAGAGAGAGAGAGAAAGGGGGAGAGAGAGAGGGTGAGAGAGAGAAAGAAAGAGAGAGAGAGAGCGAGAGAGTAATTGTAAGGAGTGCGAAATAGGGGATCTAAGCCTCAATTCCTCGAATCGTCCAATGGATAGCCGCCCGGGGTGCAAAACCGGAAATGGGCATTTCCGCGAGTTCGTGACTGGTGGAGGAGGGGATTGGAGGACGATATCCTTGTTCCATGAGGGATCAGCGGGTACTGTCCTGCCGAGGCAAAACATTCTAATTGCAAAAATCATAAATCCTGATTTCAGCGACAATTCATCTACTCGAGAATCTGTGTATATTTTGAACGCTAACAACTATTTAATAATTCTAATTGGGTGTAAGTTATGCTAATACTACAGTATTTAGGCTGATGCTGTATTTAATTAATTTGAGAGTTTTTGTAGTTTTTGCAAAAAATCGATAATCCACTGTAATTTCACGTCCAAAACTACGGTATTTTTATCTCGATTTTTTCCAGACAAGGACAAACATTAACGCTATCCAGTTCTCGGGCTCCGTTTCCGGCCAAAGGCGGCAAGGGTTACGCGTTTTTTGGGTAATGCTGGATGTGTGGATGGGGGGATGGAAGATTGGAAATTGGACTCCTAGCAGAAGAGGAGGAGGAGGAATTTCGAGAATTCCGAAAAAGAAAAGAGAACGGAACGCTACTACTGACGTGTCCATCTTCTCCATATAAATTGAAAAGAGAGTCGAACGGGGATATTGCCCGAAAAAAATTAGAGCTGCAAATGAACTGCAAAACGGCACGCAAAATGATGCATTAAAGGGAGCAGAAAATCCTTGGATTTTTGGCTTCTAAGTGACCTTAAATCCCCGGGCATTAAAATTTCGGAATCTCTTTAAGAATCTCTGCTAGCCGACCCTTGACAAAAAGCGGAAATGGATGGATTTTCGGCTTCCATGGACCTTTAAAAGCCGACCTTCTCTGCTGGCTGATGCCGGATCTTCAAATAATCTCTGCTAGCCTACCTGGAAAAAAGACGCAAAGTATGTATCAAAGGGAGGAAAACATCCCAAAATTCCCTAAAAATCTCTGCGAGCTGACCCTCCCCAAGGATATTTACTAGCTTGGCGTAAAATTTTCAGTCGGGTTTGCCCTTCCGATACCTAGAAAAAAATCTCTGCTAGCATATTTTTCAATCAGCAGAATTGAGATGTTTTTAAAAAGACAGTGACAGGAAAGCCTGGCAAATGATCTCTGCTAGCCTGCTTCGGACCCGAAACCCCCAAAATGGAGGAAGTACGCGCCAGACAGACAGATAAGAGATGTCTGACCCCCGAAAATAATCATAAGGTTTCCCCTCGATTTCTGAATTTTTGGGACATCAAAAAAGAGGGCAAATATCGCGTTTTTTTGGCAATTGTTGCTGTTTCGATAGAGAAAGGGGGTATTAGTCGAGACGTCGAGACAAACACGAAACAATCCTCTATGTCTCTCTCTTTGGGCCTTTTTGGGTCCCAGACAATGGTAATAGTAGACGGATCCCATTCAAGGCAACTAGTACCTTTCTCGGAAAACGCCATTTTTTGGGCGTTTTTCGACCAATTTGTGCCCTCAGAAAAACTCGGAAAATTGCTGGTTCCGGATCCTGGGTAGTTCGAGGTCGTGGCTGGGTGCCAGTTTGTGGTTTGCAACCATTAAATTTTTGAATTTCCTTTAAAAGGCCCGGCAAGGCTGGTTTATCAGGATTTTTTGAAATTATATCGGCAATCGACGTTTTTCGCTTCTAAGTGGCCTTAAAATTGAAACTGACTGAATTTAAATGACGTAATTGATTACGTCTTGAAATTGACATTTAGTGACCCTGGAAATCCGACGCAATTTTCGGTTACGCGGTTTTTTGGAAAATTGCTCGGCAATTCGGCTTTTTTTACTTCTAAGTGCCCTTAAAATTTAATTTGGCTAGTTTTAAATGTAATAACCGTTTATCAAAATAAATTCCGCTCAAAAAACCCAAAAATCGAGCGCAACCCCTCAAAAGTTGCAAAAATGAGGATTGACTGTTTGCCGGGCTGTTGTTGCAAATCTTGCCCTACAAGTCGGGATTCTTGCCCTAACCGGCAATTTCACTTGCGTAATTCGTACCTTTGGGTGCCAGTTTGGGGGTTTTTAGGGAAAACGAAACGATCCAGGGGAACCATTGAAACCACACAGTCTAATCCCCTGCAAGTCGACATTTTGGAGGGAGCGAGAGAAAAAAAGAAAAGAGAGATCAGGCAAGAATTAGGTATCGTTTTCCTAAAATTCGAGAGCGAGAGAGAGAGAGAGAGAGAGAGAGAGAGAAAGAAACCGACAGACAGACAATTTTTTAGGGCCAAAGGGCATCAGAACCTGGAGATATTCGAGACGTTCGGGGACTTCCCCCTTCAAAAGATAGCCAATTCCATTGTTTCAATGTTCCTCCTTTCTCTCTCTCTCTCTCTCTCTCTCTCTCTCTCTCTCTCTCTTTCTCTCTCACTTTCTCTCACTATATCTCTCGCCTTCAAAGAGCCTGACTAACACCAAAAAAGAAGAAAGAATAGACCCAGAAGTTGATCTCCTTCTGGTTCACTGGAGGCCCAACCGGGACGAAGGAAGAGTGGGCGAATACTGGCCTTTCGGGATGGAGAGTCTAGTTAGCATAAGGTGAAGCTTCTCTCCCCGACAAGCAAACGATTTCACAATTCTGGTTACCTGGCAGTCAGGTTGCATGGAAATCAACTTCAAAAATTTCTGAACAATGATATCGCCACAAACTGCAAGGTTTGAAGCCAAAAACCTGCCTACTGGCTGACAATACGTGCTTTTCAATGCCATGGACCCGATTTAGCGACAAATTACAGGATTTCAAGCCTAAATCAAGCCAACTGGATGGCAATTTATTGGTTTTTATTCTCATTAGGCTGATTAGACAACAGACTACAACTTTGAACCGGAAATACGGTATACTCCGGGGTGTTGGAGGTCAGTTGACACAACTAAAAAATTCAGAGCTCTTTGCAACTAGCAAAAAATGTCCAGATTTAGCAGGGAACCCGAAAAACTCGATTACACAGCGGAAAGTAACGGAATTAGCGGAAAAATATCGGACAAACTCGGCAAAAGATTCTAGTAAGCCTAGAATCTTGTACGTAAAACGTACAAGATTTGACGTGTAAAACGTGTAAAACTTGTAAAACGTGTAACGTGTGAAATCTTAACGCGAAAAGTTTTGGCGGCGCGTATTATGCTCAGAAATTAGAGAGGAGGGCGAGAGAGAGACAGAGAGAGGGAGAGGGAGCGTGAGAGGGCGAGAGAAACAGAGAGAGGGAGCGTGAGAGAGGGAGAGCGAGAGAGAGAGAGAGAGAGAGAGAGAGAGAGAGAGAGAGAGAGAGAGAGAGAGAGAGAGAGAGAGAGAGAGAGAGAGGAAGAGGGAGAGTGAAGAAGAAGTGATACGACGAATCTACTTCGAAAAAAGAAGGGTAAATACACAGAACAGAAAAGGAAATGGAGATATTGCTTCAATTAGGGAAGAAGGCGGGGGCGATTCGGGGTCTTTCTAGCCTGAAAAGCGGCAGAATAGACGAGGGTAATTCTTCTATGAATCACCCGGTTGTCCTCTTAGAACCCTCAGATCACTGAGATCGAAGTCAGACTAAAATGTACCCGAAATTTCCTTTAAATTGAATGGTTTCCATTTTGATTTGATTTTTATGCTCATAAAATTCAGGTATTTGAACAGGTATTTTGCTGTGAAATTCAACTAACATTTTCGTGAATAAAATGATTATTTGATGTTTTGAATAACCGACAGCAAAATATTCAAAAACAGCAAAAAACGCGTTTTGAAGTGATTCCCGGTTTACAGGATGGTCGGGTTGAAAAATATGCGGATTAGCCGGGCGCAAATATGCCCTGATACTATCAAATTCCATGAAATGTAAGAACGAGTAAGTGAAGAGCGAGAACGAACCCAAAAACCGCAAAAGCAACCGGCCGCTAGCGCGACAAAATTCGAAATGAGGCTCTGAGCGTCTCGTATGCAAATGAGGATATTTCCATACGTTTTAAAATCGCCAAAATAGGATATAAATCGTCATTTTATTAAAAATCTGATAAGCTTGCAGTAATCTACGCCCTCGACTACCCCTAAATACCTTTCGACTGAGTGCTAAAAATGATCCCCCTTCCCGATATCTTGGTAACCCGGTTTTTCGAGCCAGTTATGCAAAGTGTCCACAGATACACACATGAACTATTTTTTATATATACCAGGGCTGAAAAACCGCTTCGCGGCTTTTCAACCCTGGCCTCGTCTTCTCCAATGATATTCTTGGCTTTGCATAATTTTTCCGGATTCGGATGACGCAAATGAAAAATGCTCTTGCCGTCCCCTTATATAGGCTACCGCCACTTCCGGTGCATGCTAATTTGATCCTAACAAAGTGGGGTGTCCGATTTTCCATGAAAAACTTAATTTTAATGTCGAAAACATCATATTTTGTAAAATCTAATATGCGTGCAGCCGTCCCCAGGCCATTACGCACCGAATGACGTATCGAACATACCTCTAAGTACTTCCCTCCTTGAGATACGACTGGAACAACCTGACGGAAGTTGCATGCAAATGCACACACACAGACACACAGGCACTATTTTTTTATATATAGTAGGATAGTAGGATTTTTTAGAGCCAAACTGGCGGCCAGAAAATATATTGCGATGCGATCATCGCAATTTTTGGCAGTCAGAAATGCGAAAAATGTCGTAACTGGATCGCCAAAACATGGATTTATTGATTTTCAAGCCTTCTGGCAGTCAGAAAAGCTAAATCCATTTCCATGGCGTAACTGGTTAGCCAAAATCGCTAGGATTATCGATTTTCCCGATTTCTGACCGGTAATACAGGCTTTACAAGCTTAATTGGCACCCAGAATAGCGGATTCCGGCAAAGTTGGCCTAGTTTCAGGCGATTCGGAGGCTTCCACCAACCGGGTTCAATCAAACAAATTTGACCGGCTAGTTCATCGCCGCCATTCAGACAGACAGAAAAAGGATTCCCAAAAAAGGGGCGCGCAATGCTTGGACAGCTGCTATTACATGGGAAATAGTTTTTCGAAACTGAGGGCAGGATAGACTGGATTTTATGCCAGAAAAAAGACAAAAAATGGCAAAAATTACATAAAAATCCTTTGAAAAGATATGAAAATAACAAAAAAATCCACAACTTTTAAAAAATACAAAAAAGCTTTGAACATTATAAAAGCCAACAAAATTTCTATCTATGTGATTCTTTTCCGAAATAAACTCTGCTAGCCTGCCTCTTCCCTGAATATTCCGTAAAGAATCTCTGCTAGGTTGCCATCCTTAAAATTGCAAAAAATTCGTCAAAATCGTGGATTTTTAGACTCAACTTTAAACGTAAATTTTTTTGCTAGATCCATCGTGACGACTAGCCTTAATGGATGGCAGAAAAAGGATGAATGAAGCTGCGGCTCTTCTCGGATTCTCCCTCCTCAGAATCCTTAGGATTTCCTATGTTGACCGAGCAGAGGATGGCCACGTAATTGAGTTAATCAGAGAGAGGAGCGGTAGGGTTTGCAAAGAATCTCTGATATCCGTCTCTCTCTCTCTCTCTCTCTCTCTCTCTCTCTCTCTCTCTCTCTTCTAGCGATTCTGCGTCAAAGATCAAGGGCCACTCGTCACAAGAGAAAGTACTCGACGCGTAAAAGGAAAAGCTGGCCGTAGGGGGGGGAGTTTCCGAATTCGGATTTTGAAAGGAAACGGAAAGAAAGTGAAACTCTTGAAATCGAGCAAAGAACAATTTTAAAGGAACCGGGAAGGTACTATTCTGCGAATTATCTGCTCCGAGACACGCAACGCGCCTGCCCTTTTTTATAGCGTAATCGATTACGCGTTCTTAATGGCATGGCATAGGCTCTGGAAAAATTCGAATTTTGCGAGTTTTTCTGAGAACTCATGTCTCTTCTGACTTGCAAGCTCCTTTAAAATATCAACATTGACTACGGTAACCTTCGTCCAGAGTAAAAAGCGGACTCTTGGTCCTTCGATATAGGCTCATCCCCGCTAATCCGCCTCCTCAATTTCGTAAATTTCTCGCAATTCCGCGAAAAATGATAGTAAGGGGGTTTCATTCCTAAATTTGGGGGTCTATGGCTTCTCCAGATCGGAATTCTGGGAGTTGGCGTCCCTCGGAATCTCAAAGATCAAGTTGTCTACCGTACTACACACCACAGGAGGCACTCTTTACGCGGCAATTTTTGGGAGGAAAAAGGGTGCAACACCGGCCAAATCACACGGAGCGTCTCGTAGCTGTCAAAATAGCCTTTTTCCAGCCAGAGAGAGAGAGAGGCGAGAGATAGTAAGAGATAGAGCGAGAGAGAGAGAGAGACTTCTATCGTTCTGTAGTGTCATGCGTACACGACAATACCCTTCTTGACGACGCTGCATCCAAATTAGGGCTTTTACCTGCCGATTAACCCCTAAATTACAGCTTCCCAGTCTGCAATTTGGGTCAAAAGGATCGAGGCGTACTGGGGGCCAACTCGACTTACGCCCAAAAATATCTAGAAAAATGCCGGAAAAATTTGGTTTTTGGTTTTTTGAGGAAAGCACCAACCAGTTTAACGAATTATGTATAGAAATCTACCGGAATCCTAAAAATTTTCGTTAAAAATGAATATTACGTCAAACTGGCTAGTAAAAATTCTAAAAACTAAAAAATTAAATGTCTAGGTTATAAGATTGAATATTTTAAGTAGCTGAGCGTCCAAACTACCAGTCAAAAACCAACTTGCGTAAATCATAATGCGTAAAACAGGTAATCAGATGGTGCAAAAACCGAAAAATCGGCACTGGCCGGCAACTCGCCAAAAAATCGGAAATTTAAGTTTTTTTAAATTTTTTGATTTCTTTGATTTTTAATTAAATTTTTTGAAAAATTGAAACGCAAATATTCTAGTAGTATTCCCTAAAAATCTCAAAACCTCAAAAATCAACGATTCTGGCCGTCAGATGAAAAACGCTCGATGAAAATCCTCTAAAATCTTACCCGATAATTCAAGTTTCCCCTAAAACACACTTCCTGGCCGCCAGTTCAAAACTTCGACCAAAGGGATCCCCGCGAAAAACAAGGTTTGCTGTTAATTCCGTGGGTGTACTCAAGGGCCCTTCCCCGTAGAAGCTACAGGGAAGTATAGAAAGGGCCCTTCCCTCCTTACTGGGCCATTCTTTAGGGTCCTAATTTCACAAAAGCCATCGGCCCCCACCAATTCCCCTAGGGCCCACGAAAAACGCCAAAGAAAAAGGGCCAAGAAAAGGGGAAAATTCCAAAAATTAGCCATCAACCTCCAATACACAACTTGAGGCTTGGGCCTAGGCTTTTCCGCCCTAGAAAAATTTGGGTATACCGTGGGGGGACCCAGCTGGCGGGTATTGCGCTTTACTAGATGGCAGCGAAGAGAGAGAGAGAGAGAGAGAGAGACGAATCTCGGAAAACCCGGAAAAACCCCGGCCGTTCTTTGCTCATTTTAACGAATCCAAACACCAGACACACAGCATTCTCCAATTTTCCGCTGGATTCCGGTCAGAATACGGAAAATTGGGTATTTCGCTCTTGTAAAGGGGCTGGGAAGTGCCAAAATCGACCAACTAGATGAATGGAATTGGACGGCTGCAAATTGCTTCAACGTCGTCGATTTTCTCACCTTCGAGTGCCTTTAAAGGGACCGGCAAGTCATTATCGAGATTTTGTTTCCATGGACTCCTGATCGAAATAATTTTCCGCACTAAAGCTATTGTAATCGATTACGCCATGAAAATCGGTGGAACACGTGCGCGTTGCGTGTCGCGGTGAGGCAAAATACCGATAGCGATCAAAATCCGTAGAGTTCCCTCCGAGTCCCTTTAAAGGAACATCGACCGCTATAGCTACTTCACGCTCCAAAAATCACCCCCAATTTGTGATCTCTTTCCCGCTCAGACAGTTCGCCATTCTAGACCTCTGTTTTTGGGATTTAGGAAGCAAAACCCTGAGTTTTTTTCACATCCGGCTCGGGTTTTTCGAGTCTTTCAGAGTTGAGCATATGTTCCTGCTTGAGGGTTGGATGATGGGCAGGAGGATTAGGACTTTCACCCTTCCCATTTTTTGGCATTAAATTCACTTTTGAATGGAATTCGGATTACTCATCGCATTCTTTTTCTTCCGTTATTTGACGGACAATCGATTACGAAATCACTAAAGTGTCCCTGACCCGTGAAAGCCACCAGAAAACCCCGAAAGTTCCGTAGATCGATTTTGTCTTTCCAGACCCATTAGGCGACTCAGAAATCCGGATTTTTTCCGCAAAAAAAACGAGAAAACGAGACAGACAGGTGCTTTGCAAGAAACATCATTTCCTTGAGTTGGGAATTCTGGGGTCCCATGGCCATGGACTAGCTCCGGGTCCAATCCGCAAAACAAGTGCTCCGGGCGGGGGTCGAACCCGCATTCTACGGCTTTCGAGTCCGATGCTCTCCCTATTGAGCTACCGAAGCACGCGGAATGCCTCTCTCGGGGCAGCTATCCATGCCGGCCCCTCACATCCAACCCTTGAGGATCAGAATAGATGAGAAATGAACAGAAACAGGCTGAAAAAGCTGCTAGAATCTAGAAATGGCTGGACAGAAGGTCATGAGGGTGTCTGTCTGTCTGTCTGTCTGTCTGTCTTTCTGTCTTTCTTCTCTCTCTCTCTCTCTCTCTCTCTCTGTCTCTCTCTCCCTGCCTCTCTCCTATCCAATATTCCATTCCCTATGCGTAGATGATATCCTGGTGTGGGCGAAAAGTCTACCCCTCCCTTCCCTTTCCTCTGATTTAATCAAAAATGAAGGAGGAATTCATGAAAATCCCGAGAAATCCCATGATTTTTGCAAGGAAAAAATGGGATATACGGACAGGAATGAGGAAGTGAGCAGAGTTCCACTGCTTTCTTGAAAAACTCGCTAAACTGGAGCGAAATCTGTGTTTTGGTCAAAAAGCAAAAAGTAAAAAAATATTTGACCCAGGCGGGGATCGAACCGGGGGGTCTCCAGGTTTAAAAGGTTAGTGGAAAAAAGCAAACTGGCATCCAGTATACACAAAAACAATCCAAAAATTTGAGACGTGAACAGATACGGCTCAAAAACCCGAAAAATCACTTTAAAAGCAAAAAGCAAAAATATTTGACCCCGACCGGGATCGAACCCGCGGATGACTAGCCTAAGATTTTTATGTAACATTGTTAATGACATCCAGTGTACACTTACAAAGTGTTCGAAAGTGAGAGCGAGTAGAAAAAATAGAGCTATAGCTCAAAACCCGAAAATTCAGCGAAAAGCAAAACATTGACCTCGGCCGGGATCGAATCAACAGGTCAGTACGGTCAACATTTTTCCGGTAAACTGTAAGCTGGCATCCAGATAAATGAAAAATAATAAAATCAGTAGGATTAGTAAGGTACAAAGTTGTTCGTGAACTTTCTGAGCTGGAAAGTGGTGGTTTCCAGGAAAAAGAGGGCAAAGGATGAGATATACGCGGAGATGTTGTGAGGGCATCATTTACCAAGAAAGAGGAGACAATAGGATGTGGAATGGGGATTAGAGGGGATGGTACTGGAAGGAGTATTCACACGGAAAAGAACGAAAAAGTGAGGGGGGATCGACGATCCCTAAAAGGTGACACTTTTTGGAGGGGATTCTGGGGGGAATTTGGCGTCAAAAGACGTCCAAATGGAATTAGTTCTTTTTTTTGTCTGCCAGTTGGCTAGAAAATAATTAAATATTTCCTACAAGTCAACTAAAAGGAAAAATGAGGAAATGAGGGGTTTATATGGCGTAATCGATTGAATTTTGCCAACTTTGGCTTTGAAAAGCGTAAATCAAGAATTCCGCACTCAGCCATCATCAGATTGACCATTATATGGCGTAATCGAATCCAAAAATGCTTAAAAAGCACTAAAAAATCAAACAGCATTTTTGGCGTTAAGAACACCGTATGATTTCTGAATTTACGGATTTAGATAGCGTCGAGATTCCATTTAAATATAATTTTTCAAGATAGTTTCTGATATCCAGATAACCGATTACGCGAATTAACTCTCGTAGCCGGTCAAATTCAATTTTCCTATCGTAATTGATTCAATCTAAATATTTTCTGTCACCAGATAACCGATTATGCCATGAATTACCCTCGGAATCGGCTGAGCCCAAAGTTTCCTGCCGTAATCGATTCCATTTAAATATTTTAAGCTATTTTTCGACACCCAGATAACCGATTAGGCAATGAATTATCCATCATCATCAGTTAAACAAGAGGTCAAACTCAAAAGAACAGCCCCTTGATTCCACCAGAGTTCAATTTAATTTCCCGTCCCTGCCATTCTTTCCCTTCCTGAATTGTTTGCGTTCGAGTCTTCATTTCCCTTCCGCGTCCCTTTAGACGCCAAAAATCCCTTAATAAAAAGAGGTAGACAAACGTTAACGAGATTACAGATAGAAAAAAAAGGGAATTGGCAGCTAGCCAAAAGCCTGAAAAGGTGACCAGGAACTGACGTGAGAGGGGGAGGGGGGGGAATGGCCCAGCTAGGGAGCCGGAATTTGGCCAATCTAACGGCTCTTAAAATGGAAAAACGGGAAAGAAGTCAAGAGGAAATGAAGAGATCTGTCATCTACAGATCTATGAAGAGAGAGAGAGAGAGAGAGAGAGAGAGAGACAGAGACAGAGAGAGAGGAGCAGCAATTCACAAAGCCTGGATTTCTGTTTTCGACAGGAAATTGAGGAATAACTGGTGCTAATTCGGGGGCGGGATGAATTTTCTGGAAATCTGGACAAAAATAGCTTATTTTTATGTAGGGCAAGCTAGCAGAGATGGTTGGGGTTTCGAAACTGCGTAAATTTGCTAAACTTCCTGGAAATTCAGCCAAAAACCAGGGCAAGCTAGCAGAGGTCCTTGGGGAATCGAAAAAATATCCGAATAATGTAATCCGCCTGCCAGAATGGCCATGGGTAAGCTAGCAAAGATCACTTGAGCCTCAAAAACCCTTTGAAATCGCTAAACTGCCTGTCAGTCTATCGAAAAATGCAGAGCAAACCAGCAGAGCTCCGTGGGGAATCGAGAAAAACTTCGATTAATGCTTCTGCATACCAGAAAGCCAATGGGCAAGCTAGCAGAAGCAGAAATCATTAAAGACTCAAAACTTCCAAAATGACCGGAAACAATTCAAAATCTCGAGTCTGGCCATCGGAGAAGAGCTTATGGGAGCCATGGGGGTCATTTCAAGACCTTTGACGGAGCCATAAATTTGAAGCGACGAAGGGCAGCCTAGCAGAAACCATTAGGGAATTAAAACCGCGTTTTTTCACTAAACTGTGCTCCAACCAAGCTAAACACGGTGGGTAGACTTGCAGCGATCATTTGGGAATCTAAGAACCACGGATTGCTGCTCTTCGTAAGCCAGAGAAGCCAAGGGCAAGCTAGCATAGATTAATAGAGCCTCAAAACTTTGGGCAAACTAGCAGAGATCATTCAGGAATCGAAAACCCTTCTTTTGAAGCTCTTTGCATATCAGCTAATGCGATGGCAAGCTAGCAGAGATCCTTAGGGCCTCAAACCCCTAAACTGGCCGGAAACTAATCGAAATCAGGAGCCAGTCGATTGGAGACGAGCTTATGGCAGTCATTGGGTCATTAGAAAAGTCATTTCCGGTTGGATGGAGGGTACCTACATGTGTCCCCTCCTCATGTCCTTCCCCCTTCCTTCTAGCCTTTTTCTCTCGGATCCAATTACCCCCATAAAAACACGAAATAAATGGATATTCGAGTGGAGGGAACACCTGTCAGTTGATGGATACGAGGGGACGGCTAGAAAAAAATTGAGGGGATTTATGGCACGTGTTACGGTGGAATGGGCGTATTTTAGAGGAAGGAAGGGAGCGAGAGAGAGTGAGAGAGAGAGAGAGAGAGAGAGAGAGAGAGAGAATTGGAAAGGCTCTTCCGGTTCACCTGGCATTGATAGGCGAGAAAAACAAATGCTAATAAAAATAAAATCCGACGGATACCAAAAAAATGGGGAAAGAAACGAAAAAATAAATTTCGGAAAAATTCAGTTGTGAATTTAATTTTTAATTTTTTATAAATAGTAAAGCCCTTTTTCTGTTCTAAATTTATTCATAATTTTGTCACATTTTTAACTCGGAGTTTTAGCATAGTTCAATCATAATTTTGAAAATTTAAAACGAATTGAAGTACAAAATTAAAAAATTGATATTGCGCTGCAAAATGTCGATCGTGCAATCTGAAAGCATCCAATTTTTCCCACTTAAATTACCAATTTACACTTACGTTTAATATCCCTGACAATTTACACAATTTATACAAATTTACAATAAAAGTTAACAAATTTTCGAATTTTACAGTACAAAAACAAATTTCGATTTTCGAAATCATTTTTGACTTTTAAAGTTTAAATTTCAAATCTAGGAAAGAATTATACTGATGAGCAAAACACGGCAGACCTCCCAAATGGCTTCACCATATTTCAGAAGCCCGCGAATCCTGAGGAATAATGTTTGGATGTTGTGTGTCAATAGGTGTATTCCGTAGCCAAACACCTAATCCCCTCTCATCAGCCAATCAAAACACATCCGAGTTCGGAATTTCGCTTTTTGCCGTCCAAGAAATCAATGTATCGTGCGTTCTAAGGATTCGCTAGCGTCTGGAAAGTGGATTAAAGGAACTGGAACGCTAAATTTCGTTGGAAAAATGCGATTTCCCGTTTACACTAAACCAAAGATCGCTTAAATTCCAAATATTTTACTCTAAAAATTTTAATTGGCATACAGTAGACCTAAAAATTGGCTTATAAACCTAAAAATGTTGAAATCCGTAAATTTCAAGCTTTTGAACAACTACAGTAGTCCCAAACCCGCTTAAATTCGGCACATTATACTTTCAAAATTCCAACTGCCATCCAGTGGACCTAAAAATAAACCCAAAAAATAGCTAGCGAATTCAAAAAATCTGAACGGCCCTTGAGGGTGACTTCTGATTGGAGGAAACCGGAAATGAAGACGGGGTTCCGGTTGGGGAAAGAGGGAGAGAGAGAGAGAGAGAGAGAGAGAGAGAGAGAGAGAGAAAAGGAAACTAGAAAAAGTGGAAAATGAGAAGTAGATGAGGTAGAAGATGTCGACCGGAAGGCTCGGATGACAGCGCCCAAAATCAGTGTTCTTTATATCAAGGAATATGCCCCGACGGGGGTCAGATTTCTCTTTCTCTCTTTCTCTCCCTCTCTCTCTCTCTCTCTATTTCTTCAAAAAGGTACAACAATTGTGGAAATCAGAGACCCCCTTGTTCAGAAAGAATAGAGTGTGTTCTCCCGGCCCCGAAAATAGCTTCGTCTATTTTTCGCAGGAGGTAACCCTCGGGGTATGCATACTGGATGGCAGTTTGCCAATTTTTGGCCTTTAAAGGGATACCCAAGGTTTTGGAGGCAAATATATAGTTATGGATTCCGGGCAGTACAAATGACGCGCGAATTTTGTGCGACAATGGGGCGCCATTGCCGCACAGGATTCGGAGACCTTTCCCTCTTGTGGCGTCCCCATCCCACGCAATGGTTTGCCGCTATGGCCTAATGGATAGCATCCAGGCCTACGACCCGGGGGTCCCTGGTTCGACCCCCGGCCGCGGCATGGTTTTCGCTTTTTGAGCCCCGAAAAGGTGGGGCATCCCTTTAAAGGGGCATTGAAGTCAACTTTATGAAATTGGAATTGAAAAACTAGCTGGCAAAGAACATTTGGGAAACGAAAAAGGGATGATCGTCTCTAGGAAATCGATAAATCCAATTTTAAAGCGCCAGTAAAGTCAAATCCACAAAATTGACCAGGCAAGCTTGCAGTGGCAATTTGGGAACCCATCCCAAATCCGTGTGTCCCGATTTTAAGGGACCTTTGAAGCGAAAAACTCGCTTGTAACGGGCCATTTAGAAGAGATCATTAATGGAACGAAATCACTGGTTGCACTGTTCGACGAGGAAACCCTAGAAAATATCAGATTGTTATTTTGGTCAGTGTAGTCGGGGGCAAAAAGTTTCTCACTACAAAAGCGGGGGAGGGGGGAGGGAGGGGGAATTTGATACGAACAGGAAGTTTTCCTAGGATTTCGGGCCTAGCGGAAAGACGCCCAGATTTTGACTTTCAACCGGGAAGCCGGAGAAAGGACAGGAAAAGCTGTCGATGTAATTTTTTGGAGGTCAAATTTGGAAATACGGTAAAAATCTAGATAATTACACAAATTTAGAGGCCAAAATAAGATAAACTGGCAGATTGAGCGAAAAATTTCGAAGTTTAATTACGATACTCTACATATGTTATCGTAATCAGTATATCATCGCACTAAAAGCAAATTTTGTAAAATATTTAGCAAAGAAATTTCACTAGGTTACCCTAGCGTCCGCTAATTCCGCGACAGTATGCATGTACGTTCAGTGGAATTAGTACAGTAAGGTACCAACTCCAAAAATCCCGTTTTTCTACAAAGTTCACTAGACAGAGAGCAAAATTCCGCCTTTTCATCACCTTACATCACAGTACGTTAGAGTACGCTACCGTACACTCAACGGAATTAGTACAGTTTCGTACTATGTCGTTAGGTACGATAGTGTACGCTCGAGTACATTTAATGAAAGTGGACAGCGTACTTTATCGTACTACAAACGGGAATTCTTCAGAATCGGCACGTTCGACCCGGAACGCCCGAATATTATGCATTGCCCAGCTGTTGATCGAATTTCCGGGCTTTTGAGTTTTGGTCTATGGGGGGATAAAAAGCGGATAAAAGGGGGTTGCTTACGGCCTCGTGCCTACGCCACCATACAAATGACCCCCTGGCTCTTTATCCTCTTTTTGAGCCCGTCTTTGGGTTTTTTGTGCAAACTGACAGCCCATCTTTTAGGGTATGAATAGAAATGGGGCGGAAGGGGGAAAGAGAAGCTGCTGCCAATTCCGATACTCTAAATACGCACGGAAACAGCACAAAGAGGATAGGCCCCATTTGCACCCACAAAAATGACATGACTGGCTATAAAATTAGAAATTCAACGAAAAAGTGCAAAAAATCGAAGCGTAAAAAATCGTCTTGGCTTTTAGGATCATTTTTGGGAATTTTCGCTAGCCTCGCGGCCTCTTTAACATCGCAATAACGATTTATTTTTAAGCCAACTTTCGAAAAACGATCAATTTATTAAAATAAAGTATTAGTTTTTCTATCGACATTTTAGCCTGCCGGCCCCTTGAAGATGCTCAGAAAAGCGCACGGTATGCAGAAAATCGTGACAAAAGCTCAAAATTCCGAGTTTTCTGGGTTCCCGGCTCTTTTAAAAGTTTTAGCGCACTACGGTAGCTTTGTAAAATGCTGAAAATTCTGAAAACCCCTAGAATCGAATTTTTAGGGGCGTATGCCATTTCAGGCCGTTTTCGCAGATTTATGAACCCCCATATATGAAATCGGATCTGGCGGCGAACGCCCCCGATATCCCTTGTTTTCGTGAATTTTGAAAATCTGATCTTTTCTATGCAAATAGAGCGGAAATAGAGAAGATTGCGACCATTTTGTACGCTTATGCTAACAAAATGGGGAGGGCCATGAATGGAAAAATGGCAAAGGAAATGGGAAAATTTGAAAAACGAGAGGCCGGCAAGCGAGCAAAGCTGATTGAGGAAACCACCGTTACATGTCGTAAACGATAGGCTGACTGTCAGAAAAGGAAACCAATCAATAATCATTGAGGAAATTCGTTTGAAAATACGAGAAGCCATCTATAAATATTGGCTGGATGCCAGCTGGGGCGTCCGAGCAGAGATTATTGAGGAAGAGCGAAGAAAAATTATTTTGCAGGGTGTAAGCGATTGACTAATTTCCAGAAAAAGCAAAAGAGCAGAGATCATTGAGGAAATCTGTTTCAAAGAAGCTAGTGGATATATTAGAAGTCGTAACCGATTGGCTAGGTGCCAGAAAGGGCAAAGAAGTAGTTATCTTTGAGGATTTTTAGATGTCGTAATCGATTGACAGGCTGCCAGAAGAGCCGAAAATCCAGAAAAAATGGATTCTGTAGCTTTCCAGGTAGCTCAAACTTGAAAGAACATACCGTATAATGCATCTGATGGTTCGACACCTCTCGAGACTCTCCTTCGGTAATAACTTCCGTAATTCGGCAAACTCGTTGTGGACTGAGACATGACGCATCACGATCTGCCTGAAAATGAAGAGATCTTAAAGGGATGGTGACAGGAGACAGAGACATCGAAAGAGAGAGAGAGAGCGAAAGAAAGATAGTTTGATCGGCTTTCTCTTGACGTCTACATCTCCTAGAAGCCGTTCCGATGTAGAAAAGGCTCAAAAAAAGGCCAAAAGGCCCAAAAGATCGAGAGACAAATGGGTATCATCGGGGGAAATTGCCCATTTCCCCTCGACCTATCTATCGCCTCAGACTCCGTCTCTGTCTCTCTCTCTTTTACCCTCTATCGATGATCACAATGTGCCCCGAGGGCTAGAGATGAGGAGGATGAGCTCAAAAAGCAGTAGATATGCAGAAAATTGCAATTTTTTTTTCGGTGAAGTTGGCTTTTCTGGCACCCAAAGCATAGATTGGGGTGGGCTACAAAATACAAAACGATACCGATACCGTATGGAACTGGGATGCTGGGATTTTTCATAACGAAAATCGACCAAGATTGATTTTTTGATGTGAATAAATTAGAAATTTAGGCTGGTCTAATTAACAACAAAAGATACGGAAATTAAATACCGCAACCGGATACTTCTAAAATTTTATTAAATCTACTATATTAAAACAATCAATAAAATCGTAAAAACTAGACTAGTCCACGGATTGTACCGGACTACGAGTATCCCAAAATATAGAGGGATGTTTTGTTGAGGGCCGGCTATTTGTTGCTCCCCAAAAAGAAGAGGAGGACGAGGTGTAGTCTATTCAGTCGAAACGAGCGCGGATTTCCCTATTCAAAAAACCCTCGATCAACACACTCAAATAGACAGGTAGACAGACAGGTGGACACGTCAAGTACTTGGCAACGTCGCAAACTCCGAAAAATTATGTTTTAAACGGTTCTTAGCGACCTTTTTCTCAAAATTTCTCAGGATGGAAAACGCATTTTCACTTGGAATAGCCAAATTGGCTCCCAGTTAAAATGATACTGTAGCCAGAAAATAATTGGACGCCAAATATCACAAAATGACAAAAATGAGCCAAAAAAAGCGATTTCTCAGAAAAACTCAAAATTAAGATTTTTTAAAGAAGAAGCTTGATTCGGCCAGGTTTTCCCATTTCCCCATTTCCCTATTTTTCCATTTGTATCGAAAAACGACAGCACAAAATTGATGCTGTAAAAATGGGACGCCGCGATTTCTCAAAAATGACAAAAGCAGGCGAAAAGGCAATTTTCAGAAAATGGAAATGTAAGATTTTTTTCCCGATTTCCCCAGGTTTCCCCATTTTCCTATTTCCATACGGATTAAAAAAGAATTAAAAAGCAAACTACTGTATTCCAAAAACGTTTCCACGCAGGATTTTAAAAAAATAACAAAAATAAAAAATCCGCTTTTGGAAAAATGGGAAAATGTCCGATTTTTACAAGATGATGCCTGCTTCCTCCAGGTTTTCCCATTTTCACATTTTCCGTATGAATTCAGGAAATGACAGGGGCAACAGGGCTTTCTCCGTTTTATTCAATTCAGACGGCCATGTGGATCGTGTGATTATTGCAACCAGCGTGGTGGAAAGAAATGGAATTATCGGGGGTAATCGGCAGTGCGCGTCGTTTAATTTTTGTCAGAAATTGGTACGGTAATGGGATTGTGAGTCAGAACTTATCAAACCTAGTAAAATGAAAAAAATTGAAAACAAAAAATCGCGTAATAAATACGAAAATTTTGGGGCTTACTGTACTCCGAAAATAAAAACCACGCTTTTCAAAACCATTTTAAGAATTTTATTTACTAAAATGAGAGCCAGAAAACCCGTGAAAATCTCAAAAACCTCATTATCACATGAGGCAAGCGAATTCCATTAAGAAAACGCAACAAAGCCTCATTTTTTCAGGTGCTCCAAAATAACTTTACATTTCGAAAAATTATATAAATAATTTCTATTTTCAAATTGACAGCCGGAGAATCGGTTAAAATCTCGAAAACGACCTTTTTCGTAAAATAAGCCTATTACAGTAACTTTGGCCTCAAAAACATGGCCATTTCCGGTTATCCGGTCAAAATCAAGCCGCCCCCAAAATATTTAATGGAATCACGCGAAAAAGTTTCTGGATTGGCTCCGGAAGTGGAGGGATGAGAACGAGGGGATTCTCTTTACGGATAGCGGAAAAGGGAGGAAAAGAGGATTTTTGGGGGATGAGGCTAATATTTAGTAGCCGAGCGGAAAAGGTGGAAAAGGTCGTCCTCAAGTGTTTTTTCAAGAGCGCGGGAGAAACTTGTTGATCGTTTTAGAACGATTTTTGGCGTTTTTTAGGTTTACTGACGGCCAGACAAGGAAATGGGGAACTGAAAATTTATAGAAAAAGAGAAAACCCTATTTTTTGAGCATTTTTAGCCTTTCTGCCAGACAAACAAGGAAATAGAGAACTGAAAAAAATTGAGCAAATAAAAACCGATTTTTTTTACCTTTTTAGGGGTTCTGACGGCCAGACAAGGAAATAATTGGAGGTAGAACATTCAAAATGCGAATCGGGGTTTTAAGGACCCTTGACTCGAGGGGGATATCGAGTTCAAGGAGGGCAAGGGTCCTAAGATATTTTGATAGAGCCGTTCGGGCCCCGAAAAAGGTATCAATGGATAGAACACCGGCCAGTTTAGTAGAAGAATGGGTCAGCGAATAAAACGCTAGTCAGTTTACACGAAAAATGTGTCCAGGAACTTATCGGAACACTGACGTCAGAGAGCAGGTGAAAAGAGGAGAGGGCAGACTGGTCAGGAATCGTGGTGATGTCTGAGCCCTCTTTTTCTGTGTGTTCTCTCACGTTTAGGTATCAGGAATCAAATTCATACTGTAGTGCAAATTCCCTACGATGTACACCTATGGACGAATAGCGTAACTATCGTAACTGGTCATTTTAAAGGGACAGACAAGGATAGAAAATTTTGAGCTATGGATGTTGGTGGCTTTTGAAAAGCGCGAAACGCAACGCGCACCTGCGCCTTTCCATTGCGCAACCGATTACGACACCAAAAACCGCTTAAATGCGGCAGTGCGTTGCGTGTTGCGGCAAGGAAAATCCATAAAATCGATAGACCTGCCTTGACCGGCCCTCTAAACCTCAAAAATGTGAAAATCTGTGCAAAGCCCAATCTGACCGCCCCCAAGGTGAAAGTCCCACTTTTTAACACCTAAATATTTTATGGAAAAGCCCGTTTTTAGCTTAAACACTCGAGGTAGATGGCGTGTCGACGCGTAGCGTGCCAGATTTTAGCCCCAAAAAAGATAGAGTCTGATGTCGAGCTGCTAATCTTCAGGAGGTTCCGGAAATTGAGAGGAGGAGAGGAAAGGGCAGAGGGGGGTAAAGAGGAATGGCCCGGAATCTCGGGCTAAACCCCGGCCAAACTTCTTCTCACCACAAAATCCAAACCCCCTCTTTTCATAAAATTCGATTCAGCGCCGGGATTAGCCGCCGAGGCAAGAAGAAAACGTTACAGTCCTCATGACGTACAGCTTATGAAGGGAGAGAGAGAGAGAAAGAGAAAGAAAGGTTCACAAATCGCACGCTCCACTTCTAATAAAAGAATGAAACTATTGGCCCTCTCCTCTCCCTCCTATCCGCCCGCTAAAATGTCATTTCTCCATTTTGGCGCTATTCTGGGCCCCACCCTTTTTGTGAAATCATCAAAAAGTGTTGTCCGGCTTAACCGATGACGCGCTAGAATGTCGAGCCAGGGGAGGAGGAGGTGTTCAGAGAACTTTTATGAAAATGATAATCTTTAGAAAAATGCCCCAAAAGGGTAGATTCGTACTGAAGCATGATTTTTGCGATGCGAAGAAACTCTAACGGCGTTATTTAGCTAAAAACCATCAAAAAATTGTAGAAAGAGCGAAAAAGCTTCAAATTCTTCTGTGAAGCCACGCGGAACTGGAAAAAAAATTCACGTTTTCTAATGTGAGAGCGATCCCGCCGAAAATTAATATGATATTATTGCCATGTCGCGAAGAAGGAAAGACTTACCAGTGGATTTTGAAGGGATTTGCAGAAAGGGGAAAATTGTGTGTATTGGAGGGAATGAGTCAAAAGATTGGTGAAGAAGACCTTCAGGTCGGTGACTGGACGACCTACGTGGCTTCAAAGAAAAGAAGAAAACCAATAAATTCCAAGAAGAAAATCAAGTCCTAAAGAGCCCCTCGAATTTTTGGTAAGCCGCGGCACGCAACGCGCGGACTGGCCTAAATCCGTTACGCAATGGAAAGGCGAGTTCGCGCGTTGCGTGCAGCGGGTACGGCAAAAACCCCCCATAGAAAATCGATAAAACGCATACTCGTGTCCCGCACGTTCCTTTAAAAACCGAATTCTCTACTGCCGCTTAACTGCCGTAAGCGATTACGCAATGGAAAAGCGATGTCGCGCGTTGCGTAACCACAACCGCCCATGGGTTCGGTCCCGATGGCTCACGGGAAAAGGCGTACTGTACGGGTTTTTGCCTGGGGCGCGAAATAGCAGCATGATTTTAGCTGCGCAGGCTTGCTTTCGCAATGGCGCGACGCGTCTATCGCACGCGTTGCGGTCTTTCTTGGTATCCAATTCCACCGGACGTTTTATTAGGCGCCGGGCCGCTGTGTAACGCGGGTGCGGCAAGAACCCTAGAAAATCCATAGCCGGAAAATCCCTAGAATCCCTTGTCCATCCCTTTAGAAACTTAAATTTACTAGCAGAAATTTTTGAGGAATGTTTCCAGCCCTTAAACCCATTGAAAACGATTTGAAACGCTGTAAAAATTGTCTAAAATAGAAAATCGGATAGAAAAAGCGACAAGCCAATCTTTGCCCCTGACATTTCCAAGAAAATGCTACCCACCACAAGCATGAAATGACAGCGACTAACTAACCCGCTTTTTCTACCCGTTCGCCCCTTCTACCTACTAGCTACTACTCAGCCTCCTTCCAACAACAATCATCTATTCACAGGGATTGGAAGGGAACGAATGAAGGCTGAGGGTCTCTTTCTCACACCACACCACATACCTAACACTCAAAATATAGAATGGCCAACAATAATCGGACGAAAACGCAAGAATAATATTGGTAATGAAAATATTGGCAAAACTAGGACTTTCAGGCCAAAATCAACCCCATGAAATGTGGGTATTTCTTCATCTTGCATAATTACCATTTCGCATAACGCTATTTCGCATAATTGCATTTCGCATAATTTTTATGCCGTATAATGGTGATTTCGCATAACGATGATTTCGCATAACGCTTATTTCGCCTAACGGCGATTTCGCATAACGGTCATTTCGCCGAACCGTGATTTCGCATAACGATCATTTTGCATAATTTTCATTTCACCTAGCGATGATCTCGCAGAACATTTATTTTGCCTATTTTTAGTTAGTACCAACCAAGTGCAAAACAGGGCGTTTTATATGATATGAAGTGCAGTAAAGGTGTCAGACAACTCAAATGCCTAGCTACCAATTACGCGAATTCCGCATCTGCAGTCAAAGGAATGCTTTTGACCTAGACTTGCAGTCAGATTTGCTAGTTTACACATGTTTACTATCTACAACGTAGGATTTTTGGCAAAGCCCCTCGAAACAGACGTATACCACCTGGGTCAAGGGATTGAGCAGGCTAGGGATATCTGCACGGAAGGGCGCAACAAACCGCGCAGTCAGATTGTTTTTCATCGATTGCTGATTACTATGCTAGAGTCATATATACCATCGGCTGCTGGTGGCGGAAATTATGCGAAATGGCGGTTAGGCGAAATGAAAATTATGCGAAATGGTCGTTAGGTGAAATGAAAATTAGGCGAAATGATCGTTATGCGAAATCACGGTTAGGCGGGATCACCGTTATGCGAAATAAGCGTTATGCGAAATCACCGTTATGCGGAATAAAAATTATGCGAAATGCAATTATGCGAAATGGCAGTATGCGAAATGAAAATTATGCGAAATGACTGGAAATCGAAATGTGAGATCTTTGAAAAAAGGCGGCTGCTTTCGACGCGGAGGCAGGAAAATTGGTATGGAACTAAAAAAATACCGGGAAACGCTTGGAAGCTATTTCTAGAGCCGTCACGCTAAAATTAGACCAGAAATTGCCGAAAAATGCAAGATCTCTGCTAAAATCCGCTGATCACGAGACCGGAAGCGACCGGAAATTGGCACGGAAATATAAAAACTATCTGAAAAACGTATGAAGCTATTTCTACTGAAAGTGGCGCTAAAATAAAACAAAAAATCCGCAGTAAATGTCAGATCTCTGCAAAAATCTAACGAATTCATGGCAGGAAATGACCGAAATTCCAACGGAAATATAAAAACTACTGGGAAAGTTTAGGGCTAATCCCGAACCATCACTACTGGAATTAATAGGCTCAGAAATAAATTCTCGAGCATCCAAACGAACCCCTAGTTTGTAAATTCCACGCGCGCTGTTTGCCCGTTTTTACGCCCTAAAAACAATGAAGCACCGGAAAGACTACACTACTAACAAATACAGAACTTGGCTTCGATTTCGGCGAAAACTCGATGGCGAATAAAAAGTACCTAATAAACTTTCTAAGATATAAATTTTAATTATCAGCATTTTCACGTAAAAACGAAAAACTGGAAGCTCTAGACCGCGCGCGCCCGAAAAGCCAAAAAATCCAAGAATTGAGATTGTCCAAAAAAGCCTAATTTTCGAAAGCTATCGGGGAAAGATAAAAATCGCGTTAAAAATTAATAGCAACTCTAAAAGTTTAGTTTTTAGAGCTTTAAAAAAAATGAAAAATTTAAACCTCAATTATCTGCCAGGAATCCAAAAAATTTCGAAAAATGAAATTTTGCCAAAAATCAGGGGCTTCAATTCAATTTTTGCGAAAACTCAAGATCGCGTAGAAATGCGAAAAAAAACACCTAGAAAAATGCTAGAAAACTTTAAAAATTCCGTTTTTAACCGTTTTTTATAAAAAATAAATAACCACACATTCTCACTGTACAACTGTCAGGAAATAGAGCCAAGGAAGTTTCCAGAAAACCCGAGATTTTGCACGAAATCGCCGAAAAAATCCTGTTTTCTCCGGATTGTGGTCAGGAAGATGGTGAGAATAATAGCAGAAATACGGCTTATCGTCTGTGTGCGAAAAGAGAAGGGAAGAAGCTTTGAAGTGTTAATCCCCTTGGAAAAGGAAAGAACAGCCCTTCTACGCCAGAGAGAAGAAGATCCAATATTGACCATCTGAGATTCTGGATCGAGAAGAATCAACGAACACACAGCGATAGAGACCTACTTCAAACAAATAGCATAATCACACCATTCACACCTCTCTCTCAGCAACAACTGATAGCCTAAATCCTGTTTGCCACAAAGTTGCCAAGCTCGTCAGTCGTTTTCTCAGCTTTTTGCACTTTCTGATAGCAAAAAAAGCCAAAATCGCAAAGATCCTAGGCATCAAAAAATACTGCGAACTCTATTTTCTCAAAGTTTCCGCGCCTTTCCTTTGCATGTAGCCCTTTCTGATCGCCAAAAAAAAACGAAATTGCCCATGCCAATACATAGGCACCAAAAAACTAAAAACTCTAAAAATCACGAAAAATTTTACTTTCTAAAAGTTGCCAAGCATTTTGTCTTCCTTTTGACTTTCTGATAGTAACAAAACGCGAAATTCCCAAGTGCTATGCATCAAAAAACCACAAACTTCAAAACTCATGAACAAGTCTATTTTCTAAAAGTTGTTAGCGTTTTCTCCGGTTTTTTGACCTTCCTGGTAGCAAAACAAGGCAAAATTGCCAAGTTCCACGGACCAAAAAACGCCAGAAATCTCAGAAATCGACTAGAATCTGGCCGCCTGGGGCCGCCGCGCAGCGGTTATAACCGGCAATAAAAATTACGCGTTGCGCGTCGCGGTGGCGAAAAATCCCTAGCCAGCAAAATCCATAGTCATGCCTGGCTCGCTCCTTCAAAAACCAAAACGGAGGTTTTGAAGGCGTCCGGTCACTACCCTGAAAAATGATAGCATTGTTTTTCCCGGAAAATCCAGTTGTCATGCGGATGTCCTATGAAAATCATGCAAATTATTTCGGGGTAGTGACTTTACCCCGTTTTGAAGTTCCGTGAATATTATTCTTCAAAACCTCGCAGCTAAAAACCCCAAAATGAAGAAGTGAAGCCTCGAAAAACCCCCACTACACACTAGATTCCGTAGCTGACGAAAAAAGGGGCTGAAGAATATATCCACACACACGAGGAAATCCTGGCACGCAAAAACAAGCGATAAATGCTGCGCTGCAGCCATAATTCTGCTCGAGATCCGGAGAAATTGCAAGAAAGAAGAAGTGATCCGTGAATTTGGGAAACTTTAGAAAAAACTCATCAATCTTTTACAGTTATAGGGTGCTATGATTTTGTAAGAATAATCGTTGAAAAAGCGCCTTTACCCAGCTTAAAAAGGCCTTCAAAATGCGAGTAAAAGTGGCGAGAAAAACAGTTTTCAGAAATTCACAAAACAAGATTTTAGGGCGAAAGCTTCCTAGAAAAATTGGCCCAGATAAGGTTAAAATCGGTCTAAAAAGCTTTGAAGGTGCGAGTAAAACTGGCCAGAATCGTTTAGAATCGAAAAATTTATAAAAATGTATGAAAAACAGCTAAAATTACAGATTTCATTACAAAACAAGTTGATGCTGCTTTGGCAAAAAAATCCCGGATTCGTAGTCCACTCCGATACGCCCTTACGCATATTTGTACAGGTTGCACCGCGGAACCCCGAAAATCAACATTTTTGGAAGTTTTGGCTAGATTTTATTCTTTGAAATGGATTTAGCTTTTTTCTATATTTTAAAATGAGTAATTCTGTAACAAAATCCATCTGAAAAACTGCAGCTTTTGAGAGGCGAGACATCTGGGAAATCCCACAGACCAATCTAAGACGCGACGGCCATTCTGCCAATCTTTTTCTTCTCCTCTTCTTCTTTTCCCTCACCTTATAAGGATTCTTTTGTAAAAATGAGGGGATTTTGTGTTTATTGGGTGGCGCGTGGTGAGAGCTTCACACTTTCTTCCCGTCGACCTTTCGTTTTTTACCCCCCAAATATTGCGGTCTGGCGTAGCGAAAGGCGTGTGAGGTTTTGGAATTAATTGGTTTTTCATTTTTTTTATGGACAAGGGGTTTAATTTTGTGTTTTTCTGCTCCAATTAACTTTCTCTAGATTTGGGTGGCTTTTTAGTAGGTTAGAAAGCTTCGAGATTCACTATTTACCCCTAAAGAATTCTACTTTTGATTCTTCTCATACCTTTTGGTGTTTTTCGCTTTAAATTCATTTTCGATGGCTTTTTCCGTCGTTTTGCCGCTTTAGGAAAGCTCAAATTAGCGCATCGGACTTCAGGAGTTGACGCTTTATGCCTAAAAGTATTCCAAAAATCTCGAAATATCGAATGACCAGTGGAAAAAGACCGCTTCGCGGCCCTTTTCCACTGGACCCCGTCTAGGAATCATCAATTCCCTTTCCTTTTATCGAAGCCTGCGGCGCAAGAGCCTGACTCAAGGAACCATTCTTTGGCCTGCGGCGCCAGAGCCAGCGCTGGGCCAGAATCTTTGAGCCTGCGGCGCTAGCTACTGGGTTTTCTCAAGTATTTGGCCTGCGGCGCGAGAGCCTGGGTCAAGGAACCATCGTTGGCCTGCGGCGCCAGAGCCAGGGCCAAGTACCTTTTCTTTGGCCTGCGGCGCTAGAGCCAGGGCCCGGTCCTAAAACTCGCACACCGAGAGCCTAGAAATATGTTTTGTTGTTGAACTACCAAAAAGCAAAAAGTTAAATTCCCTGCGGATTCGAACCCTGACCACGCGTTTGTTAGACCGTGCGCCAGTCCAATACACCAAGGCGACGCGGCGATTGATAGCGGGAAAGGCCTCTTCTGTCCTGGGGGCGCGCCTCATCCCGGGAGAGCGGACTTCTGATAACTTTACAAAATTCTCTTTTTGAGTCTGAATGCGCCGAAAATTTGTAAAAATAATAAGATGCGCGTGATCCCCACTATCGAATACATAAGTAGACCAAATTACAGCCCAAAATTCCATTTGGGATTCGAGTTATTGCCCGGACACCACGGGACTGTGGCCATTTTATTAAGGACCGTCTAGTAAAAAGCTCATAAAAACTTTATTTTAAGGAATTCGGCAAAATCCAAAAATAGTATCGGGAGAATTGCTTTTACCACTCACCCTCCAAAAATTAGAGCCCAGCGCCTCTTGGCGGCCGAGAAAACCTCCGGACATACCTTTTTTTGGGCAAAATGTTAAGGATTTTTCACTATTTTGCTTGTAAAATCGTTAAATGAAGGAATTTTGCCAAACAAAAAAATGCGTCACTGACAAATGTGTTTCTCTACTTTCATGCCAAAAATCTGCCGGAAATTCGGCCTGGCGGCCGAGAAATCGGCTGAACAGAAAACAGACATACTTTTCTCGCTTATAGGATAGGATACCTTAAATTTGATTGACCTACTCCTAAAAAGTTCCAAAAAACGCCCCGGCTGTTGTAGTTTTCATTCATCATGTTTATTTTAGTCTTTTCGAGCCTTTTGGCTACCAACCAACTTCTTTTACGGCCGGGGAACATCGAAAGTGATTATTTATCGCCAAAGAATCCGTAAAAAACAGTTGTCCCCCAGCTAGACCGTATTTCCCAATGTTCAGCCAGCCCCTGCCCCTCCACTGTTCCGTCCGTCCAAAATGTGTGTACTCCTTTTCGGCGCAGTCATGCCAGAGAAAAAGAGAGATAAAGAGCCGAAAAAGGGGGGCGCTAGGGTGGTTGTTTGTTGTTGTTTTGCCCTTTTGCCCGATGGGTGGTGGTTGTCCTTTCTGTTTTGCCCGCCCCTCCACCCAGCCACCTATAGGCCTTCTAGAGACACACATTTTCCCCTTTCAAATTCTCCATACACAACGGCTTCGAGTTTTGCAGTTTTTCATGGTTTTTATAGAATTTCTTGATTCTATAGGATCGTTCTATAGTTTTTCTCTTTCTCAGTGATTGTCATAGTTTTCTAACTATTCTATTTAGCCTCTACAATGGAAGACATCGCTTTCATGAGTGCCGTGGCCGAAGTCGGCTTTACTGGTGAGTTTTTCAGCTATTTTCCTGATTCTTATAGGTTCTAGTTTTGCTTTTCTCGTTTTAAATAGCGTGTAAAGTAATATTTTCGGATTGGAAAGCTTGGAATTTGGAAAAGAAAGAAAATAAACGTTTTTTGGGGCGTTTTTGGCGGAATTTTCCGCATTCTTTTCCATAAAATATATTTTTTTTTTCAGCGGCCGCCTACAGCCAAATGCCGGGCGGGATCTCGGTCGGCTTCTCGAGTCTGAACACGAACAATTTCGTCTTCTTCCTCACCCTCGCCCATGCTGTCACTGGAAGAGGTTGCCATTAATCTATCAGAATGTTGATTTTTGTATTTCCAGCCCTTCTGCAGTACCGTCTCGGCCGGTCGACCATCATGGAGAAGGTGAATGACCACGCGATTCGGCATTTCTTGGCCGTTCTATCGCTTGGAATGTCCTATATGTCACTTATTCAGGTATTTTATTAGTTTAAAGTGCGAGTTTAACGTGATTTTTCAGTCTGGCAACTGGCCATCCCTGTCGTCGACGCTTCTGATGACCATCCAGGGTGTCTACATTCTCACGGTATTTAGCGATCGATTAATTATTGATTTTTCTCTTTTTCTAGGGCATCGTGAGCGCGATTTTCACGTACATGCCTCGTCTATTCCCGGATGCCATGCTCAGCCAATTTCTCCAGGCCCACATGTGGTTCGGAAAGGTGTTCTGGTGGATTCACTCGATTCAGGTAGGGATTGGCTTTTTTGTATCTTTATTTACCTATTTTCAGGTCATCTACACGCACTACCACTTTGGAAAGAAGGCCGGAAGGTAACATTTGACGAGTTTCTGAGGAAATTGTCTAATTTTTTAAACTGACGGTTTTTTGAGGAAATTTCTATATTTGCACATGTTGAAGGTTTTTACCAATTTTACGGAATTTCGGCCCAAAATCCTGATTTTTTACTTGAAAAATGAATACAATTTTTAACGCGTGATTCATATTATAAATTCTCACCTTTTTCGCTACAAAAATTAATCTATTTTATCGATTTCCAAACTCTATGTGCTTCTAAAATCTTGAAATTTTCGGAACTTGAAAGAGTTTTTGCGACTTTATATGATTTAGCTAGATAAATTCATCTCCGTTTTTCAGCCTGGGCTGCTGGATGTGGTGCGCGGAGGGATTCCAGACTCTCTATCACATGGCCCTCATCTGCACCGTGATCTCTTCATTCTCAATCCACTACGTGCTCACCAACCGTCCCCCGCCTCATGTCCATCTCAAGGAGGCCGCCAAGGAGGCCTAAATCAAGCCCGGATTTTAGCTTTATTTGCTCGACAAAATTATTTCTAAATTTTTCTGCCCAAAATTTTGGTTTTATTATCCCCCAAATGTACATAATATTCTTATTATTTCTTCTCTAAATTCCTCTTTGAAAAACCTGCTTTGTCGCCCGAAACGTGTACCCTTTTCTCCAAAAGCACCCTCGCATTATTCTTCTCTTTTTCTTAGCGAGTTTTACTCGTTTTTAAAGGATAAAGCCTTACTCTAAAACGTCTAGTAAAGGACTACATTACGCAACAAATTACGGGCGATGTACTTACGATTTTCTCGTCTTCGAGACGCCGGAGTTTTCAGACAAACAAGTTGTCTCGTCTGGCCGATCAGATAAGAGTGTTTTCGAGAAGCGGGGTTTGCTTGTAGTTTTGAGTCTCAAAGGATCTCTGCTAGCTTACCACGTACGTTTTAGCTTCAAAGAACCGAGAGCTATTTTGAATACCGTAGTTTTAGTTTAAAACAAACTTCTATGGGACAGTTTAGATTTTTTTCAGTATAACTTTGGGATTCCAACAGAATATTTTCCAGCATGCCATTCGTTTTTACCCTGGTAGACTTTTTAGAAACGTTTTCCCACTGTTAAAACAAATTTTAGATAGAATTTTAGCGTTTTTCTATTTTTGAGAATTTGGATAGATAAATTTCAAATTCCCAAAGATTCCCTGCTCGTCTACTGCTGATTTTTACCCAGAAAAGCTTTTTCTATTGCGTTTTCAATCTTTCAAAAGATATTCTTTAGATTCTAACAATTTTTGAAGCTTTTTTTCCGGGATTCCCCAAGAAGCTCTGCTAGCATGCCGCCTCCTCGCCTGTTTTCGAATAGCTAAACCCAGTTAATCGTTGCCGAGATACCAAAAAACGGGCGGAATCTCGTTGCCGGGCAGGTCACCTGGAATCCACTGAAAAAAAAATGGCTGAAGGGGGATGCTCTGGCGCGGAAAGTCATTTGGGCGAAAACGGAATCACCGTAAAATCATGGAAGATGCACCAACAGAATCTCGAGGTCAAGCCTTCATCGCTGCCATCATTTCCGCGGCTTTTGTCCTCATTTTTGCCGTTGGAATGGTGAATTTTAAGGTGAGAATTGATCATTTTTGACCCCTTTTCACTTGCGGTTTAGGTAACGACGCGGTTGGAGAAGAATTTCACCGCAATCCGTTCGGCGGCTGATGCTCAATTGGCTGAAAGAATGTGGAGGGAGCAGAAGACGAACAATAGCATTGTTGATATCGTCGCTGACGCGTTGGAGGCGCATTATAACAATATTTATACGGTATTTCTAGCTTTTAGATTTTGAAAAGTAAACGCCGTTAAAAAGATCGAATTTTTGCTAGGTCTTTTTACCTAACCTTGTTTGGCAATCATTAATTTCGAGCTTATAATACTTTTTGATGGCAAAATAAGGCTAAGAATGTCTAGTTTTTATGGTTTTTATAGCTTTTTAATAAGGTAATGCCAGACTTTGGCCGGACCCTCAATTTCAAAAACATTTTTTTTCTTCAAAATTATTTTTTGTTTAAAAACTCATTTTAATTGCTCGCTAAACGTCTTGGAGTTTTTTTATAGTTTTTTAAACCAAAAAATAGTGCTAAAAGTAGCCTAAAAATGCAACTTTTTTAGCTAGAAACTTTTCTAAAGACCATTTCAGGCCTACCACACGGTCCATTATTCGGAACCGAAAAAGGATTTTGTCTACATTCTAAACATGATCACTACTACGGGTATTTAGATTTTTTTTGGCTCAAAAATTCTAAATTTATAGGAGACCCTCGTGAAGATACGGCAGCCGCTTGGGCATCAGTGTGCTACCTTCTCCCCTCGGTCCTTGTCGTGGCCTATTGCTACGTAATGACGGCTGCCGTCGTAGCTAGAGGCGTTAAAAGCTTCTTTGGTAGGCAGATTGGGTGATTAGATAGTTTTCGCACGTTTATACACTAAATTTGTCAGAAAAAATCCGAAAAATGCAATTTTTGTACACCAACAAACCGAAAGGTGATTTTTTTAAACAATTTTCTGGCTTTTGCGAAATTAAAGTATGTTACCTTTCGTCTATCAATTAAGCGATAATAAGTCAACGTAAAAAACGGTCAGGCGAGACTTTTAGATAGTTTTCGCTAGACGATGTTTTACCAAGAAAATGGTAGAAAAATTGTTTTAATAGGCTTAATCCTACCTTATATAATTTTGGCGCGTATGTGTGTGTGTGTGTGTGTGGATGTCACTTTCGAGGCCCGATTCGAGGGCCTTCCCGTGTCCAAAATGCCCTAATTCTCCGTCACCCGGGGGAATCGACCCTTCTGTTTCCGATGGCGTTCTCAGAATTTCGATAAAATACAAGTTTACAAAGTTAAGACCGGTTTTATTCATTTTTGGGGGTCCCTGAGGGGCTAATTTGCATAATGCGAAAAATACAAATTTCCTCATTCTTGCCAGTTGCACTCGCCCGTGTGGTCGGCAGAGGGGAGGGGGTCCGAAGGACCCGAGTGATGGGAAAGTCAAATTTCTCATGCAAAAACCTCATTCCAGCGCTCAAGGCCCGCGAAGCGGGTTTGGGGCGCTGGTTACTTTAATGAGAATACCAGAGAAAAGACAAATTAAAATCGTTATTACGATTTTTCAGAAATCTCCCATCCGGCCTCGGACTACTCGATGAACTACGATCCAGTACTCGAATTCGGGCAGCCAATGGATGGATTCGAGAATCCGAATAGTTTCAAGGTATAGGTGATAGATTGGTGAATAGATCGATGAACTGGCAACCAGACAATTAAAAAAAAAACTACAAAATACAGCCTACAAACTCGATTTCAGCCCCGCGTCTTCACCGGCGCCTCCCCAAAGATCTCGCCCCTCTTGGGAGAGCTGGATCTTTTCGCTGCCGAGGCCAAGGAGGAGACGACGCCTAGTGGTTGGAATTTGGAGTTTCTAGCCAAAAAAATTAACCGATTTTTAGCATAAATTGAAACCCAAAAATTCATACTATTTCAGTGGCGTTCGTGTTCGTGCTGTGTATGTATGTGGCTGCTGGGAGCACGCTGATCGCTCTCTACAAGGGGATCGACTATTTTACGGTAATTTGAGTAATTTAAAGTATCTAAGGTTTAAACTGACAGGTAAATAAGCTAAAAACGTAAAAATATAATTTTTCCGTTTATTTTTTGAAAATCCAACTTTTCGAAAATTTTTGATTTTTTACAGGCCTTCGTCGCGTTCGTCCGGTTCATCTCCTTCTTCGGTGGGTGTCAGAATAGTCAAATTACCGTTTTTTGGTAGATTTACCGTCAGACATCTCATTTTTCAGAACCGATCACCGTGTTGGACAGCCTGGGAGGATATTTGGTGTTGATCGTGTGCTATTGTGGACAGGTAAGGGCAAAAAAGGAGCTTTTGCATTATCGGGGAGGGGTAACTTTTCCCTAGAGTTCAATTTTTCTAATATAATTAAAGGAAATGTTTCAACACTGTTTTTGTAATTGCTAAGGGTAAAAATGTTACAAAAATTCCGAATTTTGACCAAAATTCAAATTTTTACGGAATATTTCTAAAAATACTATTAAAATACTTATTATTACGTCACTACGAATTTCTAGGTTAATAAGAAAAATTCGCCCCCCTCCGGCTAATGCAAAAGTACCGAAAAAAATCGATTTGTAAACTGACCCACAGACAAACCGTCTGTCAATTAAAAGGCCGTCCGCCGGTCACTCGAACAGCCCCCATGATGCCTTGGCACAGTTTTTTCGATCCGGTTTTTTTGATGCAATGTGAAAGAGCATAGTCGAATTAGTAGGGTGGCGTTATTTCGAGATTTTTAAAAGTTCATTTTCTAGGTTTAAATGGGTGTTAAAGTTAACAACCTTGAAAAATTATCTAAAAAACTACTGGGCCAAATTGCTCGAAAATTTCAGACAACACCTAATTTGGGGCGCTGATCATTTTTGTAATACATTGTAAAGCACGAAAATAGCCGGGACATAGGAATACCGCGTACACAGAAGGGTTTTTCGCAATTTTCTATTTAATGGGCATGCGTCGCCACTCTAGAAATACCCTTAAAAGAGGTGCAATTGAATTCTACGTCGAATCATGTATTTTTCAGCGTGGCGACAGATACCCATTAAATCGAAAAAATAATATTTCTAAAAACAACTAAAATGGTTCCACAAACATAAAAATACTGTATTTTGGGAATCCGCGGATTTCAATTGACTCTAAAGGAGAAGGCAAGTACATTACAAAAAAGAGCAAAAAGAAATATCTTTTCTACGCGAAATTGGGCTCGGTGGGGAATCGAACCCGCGATGGTCCGCCTGGGGGCACTGGGGAAAGCCACTAGTGGGCGCCGCCAGGTCCCAGGCGAACGACCCGAGTTCAATCCCAGCCCCCTTTTAGAAATCGAATTTCTTTTTGCTCTTTTTTTGCAATCGTTCTGCTTTGGTCTCTATATACGAAAAACTGTCTTTCTTTTCCGGAATCCGCAATTTTTTCCTGTTCGGCTTCCTTAAAAGCGATTTTTCGATTTAATGGGTATCTGTCGCCACGCTGAAAAATACATGATTCGACGTAGAATTCAATTGCGCATCTTTTAAGGGTATTTTTAGAGTGGCGAAGCATACCCATTAAATAGAAAATTGCGAAAAACCCTTCTGTGTACGCGGTATTCCTGTGTTCCGGCTATTTTCGTGCTTTACAATGTATTACAAAAATGATCAGCGCCCCAAATTAGGTATTGTCTGAAATTTTCGAGCAATTTGGCCCAGTAGTTTTTTAGATAATTTTTCAAGGTTGTTAACTTTAACACCCATTTAAACCTAGAAAATGAACTTTTAAAAATCTCGAAATAGCGCCACCCTACTAATTCGACTATGCTCTTTCACATTGCATCAAAAAAACCGGATCGAAAAAAACTGTGACAAGGCTTGTTCGGGTCTCTGGCAAACGGCCTTTTAACATTCTGACAGGCATTCTAACAACCAGAGCCGATTTTCAGATGTTATTCGTGTGTTGTGTGGTTGAACAGGGTCGTGGCATCGAGACATTCCTCGGAGAAGCCCTTTTCAATCGAGGAAAAACTGGCCGTAAACACCATGATCCCCTCCATATTGATGATGCATCACTCGCCGATCGGCATCATTAAATAATTACATGGTGTAATCGATCGAAAACAGGGAATTAAATGTCGTAACTGGTTGTGATTTTTATTGGTTTTTCTGGGAGGGCTGCATAAATATTTTCTGTTATACAGTTTTGATAGCTAATTTTTTATCGATCGATAACTTTATCCAAATAGCTCCTAAATGCCTTTACAAGTGAAATTGTTGAGATCAAAACCCGGCTGGTGGGTGGCGCGTTGATATCGATTCTAAAAGATTCCAATTTTCCCATAAGTCCATTAATGTCTAGTGACGGCACGATATTTTCATAATCTTCTTCGCAAAATTTACTTGAATTCAATAAAGCGCTTTACACACCTGGAAAAATATTTAATGTTTTTAATTTTGGCCTAAAATCGGTATTATTGGCCGAAAATCGATATTTTTGTATTTTTTTAGCAAAAATTTCTGCCTACCCCAGAGTGATTGGCAATATGTTGAACATCAAAAGCTTCATCCCCGTAATGTGTTCGATTGAATAGACTCTCTGCCATACAAACAATTGCTGCAAAATCGAAGGAGCCAAGGAATTTGTTGAGGGAAATCACTCGACGAGCATTTATCCTGGAAAAAGCTGATAGTGACTACTGATGCGATAAGTTAAGATACGCTACGCTATGTTATATCATGCTAAGCAGATGTTGCGTACGTTACGCTGCGTTATGCTACGTTATGCTACCCTCAGATATGTTACGCTACGCACCATTACGCTACGTTACGCTTTATTATGCTATGCCAAAACAACAAGCCGCCTTGTGCTACTTGTGTTGCCGTAAGTTATCCTAATTTCGCTAGGTTACTTCAAGCTACGATACCTTACGGAACGCTACATGACGCTACGCACACTATTTTTTCGTTTTTAGTCACCGACTTACCTAGCCTCGTTCAAATCCTCAATTCCATACACACATATTCCATGTCGATTATTGCAGTTTTTATGTTTATTAAATGACCATCGAGTGTGTCTAAAAATCGGGGTTAGCGGGCGTAGAATTTAGCGTTTATGAATACCATATTTGGAAAATCAAAGTCTAGACAAAAGTTACCTTGTTATATAAGTAAAGAAGTCGTCCTGATTACTATTGTTGAGACATGAACTATGATATCCCCCTGGCATTCGAAGAGTTTCCGAATTGAGCAAAGTTGCGAATAGCTGCTCATCCACTTGGGAATGCTGAAAAACCTGGTTTTGGTACTGAAAAAGTATAAAGCTCTAAAAAGCTATAGTGCATTTTTAAAAGGCAATAAAACGGATAGAAAATCATAATACAAAACGGCTATGAAAACAAGAAAAAACCTAAAATTACCCCATCATTAAAATAATTCATCAGCGTCGTGACGTTGATCTCTTTTACTAGCCAATGGACGGCTGCTCTTCTAAAGGGAATTCTTTAGAGAAATCAATTTACATGAATGATTTAATTACGATATAGGAATTCTATTTAATTAGTTATTAAATTAACGATTATCTGGTGCCTCCAATTAATCTTTTTCATCATATAAACCTACATATACGTCGCCTCTTCGAGTCCCCTGGCAAATTCGAGTTTGGCATTTTTGCGTTCTTCCAGGGTTAGAGTTGTATCTCAAAAAAGGACATTTTAGAGAGCGAGAGGGAAAGAGATAGAGAGAGAGAGAGCGACAGGGAGAGAGAGAGAGAGTGAGAGAGAGTGAGACACGTAAAACCTGGAACCCACAGTTAGTCCAAAAATTCAAATCCTGAAGGTTTGGAGCGATGCCGGATTGTACCCGTCTCCATCTCATATGGTCAATATTTGAATCGTTGGTGCCGTTTAGCAGCTAAAAATGTGGAAATAAATTTAAATCAATTTTGGGAACATTTGATTAGAGGAACAAAAAGTTGTGCTGACCTTTAGCATATTCATCAGCTCAGAATTGGTATGTGCCACTAAATCGTGGGCCGGAAAAATGTCTTGAAGCGTTTCGTCGCCCAAAATTACCTGCAATAAAATAAGGTGTTCCCACCCGTGCATTTCTAGCAAAATCTCCATACACTTCATATGGGCGGCATTATTGTTTTTGCCTTCACTTGTCGTGTTGTAATTCTCTAGAAATAATCTAACAAGGGAAGGGCAAGTGCACGAAGTGGAAATTCGAAAAACGCTCGCGGCTACCCCTAGGTTTTCGACTACGGCGATTCCGATGCGCTATTCAGAATTAGCCACCGAGGTCTGTAAAGCGAGATACCGCACTTCCGGAAAAAGCATAATTTGCATGTGCGTAATTAGAAAGCTACTAAGGGTTTATTAGGATCTTCCACGTATCTACCATCAGCTGTGAATTGGTCGAGTGCCAAGCCACTCGATTTTTGAAATACCAACGGGGGTTCGGATCCGCCCTGATTTTTTTGTTTTGTTGTGTGGGGCCTAGTATTGCAGGTTATCGCTCCGTTTTCCTCATGGTTGAAGGAAAATTCTATTCAAGATCCGAGGTCCAACCCAAAAATCACAAACTTCCAAAAAAGAAAAACAAAAAGGAGAGTGGATCCGAACCCCCGTTGGTATTTAAAAAAGCGAGTGGCTTGGCACTCGGCCAATTCACAGCTGATGGTAGATACGTGGAAGATCCCAATAAACCCTTAGTAGCTTTCGAACTACGCGCATGCAAATTATGTTTTTTTCCGGAAGTGCGGTATCTCGCTTTACAGACCTCGGTGGCTAATTCTGAATAGCGCATCGGAATCGCCGTAGTCGAAAACCTAGGGGTAGCCGCGAGCGTTTTTCGAATTTCCACTTCGTGCACTTGCCCTTCCCTTGTAAGTTTCACTTAACTTAACGATTTTAGTTGAATTTTTGGTATTATACTGTTATCAGGGGGTGGGGATGGGGCTTATTGAAGTTCTTCAAGAGCAAAGGGAATAGGCCTGGCTTCCCCCGCTAATAGATCAGTTTCGAGGTTTTTCAAATTTTGCAGGCTTGGATTAAATCTTGCTAGTTTGCGAGGTTTTTGGTCTACAAAAATTTTAATTCTTCGATTTAATTCACCTTTAACCAAATAAACGTTCGGAAAGCACTCTTCTAATTTAGCGATTTGATCCTTGAATTTTTGAGGTGATTTGAGATCGACATGATAGCAATAGTGATTTTCGGGGCTGTACGTGGCCGAGAGGAGAATTTCCAGAGATTCGTAGTCCTAAAAAAAGGTTTTAAAATTGTCATAAACAATCTTAATTTATTTGAAATTGGATTAAATTGCGATTTGATCAATTAAATAGATTTTTAAGCAATATTTATGGTTTTTAGGGTACACGGCAACTTACCGTATACACATTCCTCGCAAAAGCTATAGAATAATTCAAAATCGGTGCCGGATAAGGGCCAATTATTCGATATCGAAGTTTGCGGCACGAACTTTCGAATGGTAGCTCCTGAAAAGAGCTTTAAAGGCGTTAGAAGCCTCACAATCGACTCCCATTCTTGACTAGGTCTCGACAGTTGCCCCTCAGGCCAATATACGCATACAAAGATCAGCTTTCAAGCTTGCTTAGGCAGTATTTGGGGGTGGTTTTTGGCCCACCCTATCCTCTTCAAATTAACATACCCGAGCCACAATCCTTGGTATCATCTTCTCTCCGAGCCACCATCTTATCCGTTTGGTCCATTTAGTGAATATATTCGGGTATAGTAGATCATTTATATATTTCTCATCCCCTTGAAATAATCGTTGACAATAGATATGTCCCAAATAATCTGGTTTCCGGAATATTGGCTTTGCTGACTGGTAGTGAAGATATTTTGTGATTTTTAGGGCTAGGACCGGCTCCGAGAAAATGTCTTAATTTTTGGGGTTACTTTTAAAAAGCCAATAAAGCCTACCAGTTTGAAGAGCCATCCATAATAGAGCACCAGTAGCGACGGTGGCCAGAAAAATGTGAGTAGAGCAACTATGGCATTTGTGCATTCGTTGAAGGACGCTGGGAAGCGGATTTTCAGAGGAAAAATAGTTAGAATGGAGAGAATGATTCGAAAACAGACACTTCCATTGATTTTGAAGGCTTACAAATCTATCTTTATTTTTTGTTATACTACCGAATACAGTAAATCAAATAAAAATTGATTAAATTGTTATCATCTCGCATGCTAAAAATGGAAGAAGGCCTTCCGCAAAAAATAATAAAAGGCCGAAAAGTCGTATTCATTTTAAGAGTTAAAAACGAATTTTTATAGTAAGTAGGATCCTACTATTTAAATGAGCATGAAAACAACGTTAATTAGCAGCATAAGACGCTATTAAATCGAACTAAACAAGCAAAAAAGGTCATGGCAACAAGGTCAAAAAGTGCATCTGCCTGGACCAATGCTAGATGAGCTTATGGGTATTGCCTTTCATATTTTCCATAGCCTATAAAAACTATACTAATTAGCCAATCAACAATGTGTTCGGCTTCCTATAACATAATTGGTGGCAGTGGCATGCAGCAGACGCCCCTTATCCTAATTCGTCACCCTTATCAATCCACGCAAAGTGCACACATCACCGAGGAAATGAAAGGGAACACAACCTATCTATCATAGTTTATGAACGTCAGGAATTTTAGCTGAATTCCGATACATTTTTGGACTACAGCGTGTCCCAAAAAAAAAGACCCCCTCTAGCGGCCGGCAGTGATGTCTGATTTTTACGATTTCGGTATCTATTGAAAGCTCTCGTCGAGCTGAGGAGATATGTTCTTTCCGATTTTCGAAATTCCCGAATTTTTATGACATTTACTAACATTTTTGCGAAATTGGCTGAATTTTCGATGCTTGTTCTCGCGCAAGGGTTTTTAACAAAGACCCCATTTTGCAAATTTTTACATCTGTTCTAGCAGCCCAAAATCGGCTTTTTCAAAGGCATTTGAGAAAACACAGCTTGGATGGGACTGAAACCGTTTAAATTGAGTTTTTGCACAAAATTGCGGAATTTATGTCCAAAAAACGATGAAAATCGGGTTAAAAATTCGAGAATTTCAAAAATCTGAAAGAACATATCTCCTCACCTCTTCGAGAGCTTTCGATAGATACCTAAAACGTGAAAATCGGACATCACTGCCGACCGCTAGAGGGGGTCTTTTTTTTGGGACACCCTGTATTGATAGACGTGTAGAAGACTATAAATCATCTTTCAGACTTCGCATGATCCGACGGTTGGAAAGGCAGGCACTCCTGCACGCCAACGCCAAAGAGGAGGATGGACCAATGGCATAAAGAATGTTTGAGTTTGAGTGCAAATAAAATTTTGTCTGCCCCCGCCTTCAGGAGTTTTGCGCCAGAATAACCGCATGCACATCAGCGGGGCTCAGTTTCAGAAAAAGACCAACAGCAATCCTCCATAATGATCGCTGCCATCCCGGCCATTTCATTGCGATGCCGCAATTTCTGGTGGAGAGGCTATCAGATGACCAAAAGCAGGATGCTCTTCCTTTCTCTTCCGGCCAGAGCGGCCCTCTAGCTCATTTTCCTCTTTGACCCTTAGACCCACCGAGGCGATGTCAAATTCGAGCAGCACTCGATTGCTACGCTATTGTCCTGCTGTTCACGCAGGTAAGAATTCCATACTTAATAAATTTTAAATCAATTCTTTTGTCGCTTTTTTACAGTACTTTTTTGGCTAGACTTTACTTTACCCCCAGCCCGGAAGTCCCAAAAATTTTGGACATTTCTGTTATTTTGTCGATATTTTTGGTACGTAAAATACGGTATGTAAAATAAAAAAGTCGCATCAAAAAGTAAATATTTGCCGTATCATAAATTATAAATCATTTTCAAATAAAACGCAACAATTTTAGGAAATACGGAAATATATTGA
This sequence comes from Mesorhabditis spiculigera, assembly GCA_958295435.1. Classification (NCBI taxonomy): domain Eukaryota; kingdom Metazoa; phylum Nematoda; class Chromadorea; order Rhabditida; family Rhabditidae; genus Mesorhabditis; species Mesorhabditis spiculigera. The sequence continues at coordinate 4,421,571 of CATQJA010002710.1, read as the reverse complement.
AAAATTAAGGGACGGACATTGTGGCAATATTTGATCGATGGTTAAGCGGTCCATGCACAATTGCCATCGCGATGATCCCCGTCGTGGGTACTGTATTTGGTGTGAGGTTCCTTCTAAAAGCCCGTCTCAACAGGAGTTTCACTGCAGGTCCGATTTGCCCATTCCTACCGACCGGCATATCTTTCAGGATTTGCTATCATAACGTCGAAATTTCAAAAGCCCCAAAGTTTGGAATGTCGAAATTTCAGAATTTCGAAACAATTTTGCATAGGTTTTCCGAAAATTAGCTTATTCTGAATTTTTTCGGTATTATGAAATCTCGACACAGAATTTTTTTTGATAATATGCGATTACGCCATTCGTAAATTTCGACATTATGACTTCAACGTTTTGATAGAAAGCCATTTTTTTCAGCCCTGTTCGCTCTGTGTCTCGTTGATTTGGTTTTGATATTTTGTAGATTGGTGAGCGCTTGTATCGAAATAACTGGCATCGTCATTTTGAGAATCAAATCCGCGTAAGATTCGTTTTGGTATTGATGATTTTTAGCGATTTTTCAGACATGAATACAAAGCATTTGCAATATCACTACAGCCGATCGGTTCATCAATGATTACTGCTTCTGTAAGTCAGTCGAATCGTATAGAAATTATTTCGGAAAAGACACTACTGGTCGTCTACATCTCCCTCCAACGTTGTCTCGTAGTGATGAGGCCATTACGATATGCAAAGACCCTGCAAGAAAGGAGTAGCAGAAGTACGCAGAGGAGGGTAGGTGCCATTCGATTACGCTATGGAATTAGAAATACGCAAACGTATCAAAATTCGGAAAACAAGTTGGCAATAGCTTTGCTGGCGCCCAGGTTAGGTTTTACAAAGTTTGTTGTATCCAATTTTTCCCGGTTTAACCGATTACGACATCAAAATAGAAAAGAGGCTAGGTCAGCAGTTTGCCGATGCCCGAATTTCATTAATTTCTTAATGCGAGAACTGTTTTTAGTCAACGAATCGAACGGATTCCTCGTCGTCGGCGTCTTTTTCTGCTCATTTCCTTCTCCAGCTACCAAATATTAGTTGTATGCAAAACGGGTCGATTCGAAAGATTCTGAAGCCGTATATCATCCCAGGCGAGTATCTACTACTTTTTAATTTTATTTGAGTGCCAAGTTCAGTATTAATCGTCCTGATATCCTGCCTTCTCCATATTCATTCATATTACGAATTTTCGGCGGTGAAATGTTGGGATAGAGAACATTGTCAAGAATCATGGCGTGTCGCCTATCATTCTACAGCTAGTCCCGTAAATTTCGTTTTTGTACAGGGTGTTCCAAGAAAAAACACCCCCCCCCCCTCTAACTCGACGCAGAAGTATCGGATCGGAATGATAGTTACACCATTAGAAAGCCCTCGAAACGGCGAGCTTGCGACAAACCGGAAAACCCGAAAATTTTACAAAATGGCTCCTAAAATAGCGGGTTTAAACAAAAACCTGGTTTTGAAGGTTGTTGCAAACTGGCCGCTTCAAGGGGCTTTCCAATAGTGCAACTGTCATTCCGACCCGATGCTTCTGCGTCGAGTTAGAGGGGGTGTTTTTAGTGGGTCACCCTGTATACACCACAATATCAATTCAGCGGCCTATTAGAAGAGTCCTACAAAATCTATTGACACGACATTTGGGACCGGCCATTGTTATAACAATATCAACCATTCTCACTGAAATCAAGGTCCAGGAAAGTCTAAACGAGAGGAAAAGGTGCTTTTCTCTCCAGTTTACTGCCATAAATCGATACTTTCTAGATTATTTGAAAGTCAACCCCGTCGTCGTTCGATTTTGTTGACAGAAGACTTGAAGGAAAAAGTCTCCCGAACCGTTTCTATATTTATTGCGGTGAAATTCTTGATGTTACGGTAGATGCACAAACTTGATTTTTAAATTTTCCTAGAACGCTTCCGATAGTGTTCGATATTTGGAATTTAATTGATGGGTTGAAAACGTATTGGAGAATAATGGATATCATCATTCCGATTGCCCCATTTCTAACAACATTGAATTCTGCGACAAATACTCTCGCGTATTTCTGGATGAAGAGGTGGATGGAAAAATTGTTGAGGTTAGAAAACCCAAAACCGGAAAAGTTCTTATTTGATTTTTCAGATTACGTATTGTGCGACAACTTGAAAAACGAGCACTACATACCTCAAAAGAAATTCGATGACCGGGAATTTGTATAAATCGTTATCCAGATATCGTTAATCGAATCTCACAAAATATGCAAGGCAGTCATCCAGTTTGCCAGAATGATCCACAATTTAAAAATAACAAAAAATTGGAGCAGTTTTAGTAGGGCAGAAACTTAATTCCGCGAAAACACTGCGGCGTATTTTCGGAGTAAAAGATGGCTCGAAAAATTGTTAAGGTATGATGCGATACCTTTGAGTTTGCACAAAATTGATGTTTTAGATTACGCATAATGCGACAACCTGAAAAACAATTTATGAAGCCTATCCCCGTGCTGCAGACCATTAATTTAGGTTGACTCTTTTTCTTGGTCGCCCAGCTGGAGGGCAGAGAGGCCCTAAAGCGAATCTTTTTCTGGCCCCTCTGGAATCGATGGAACCTCCCGTTCTCTTCTTTCTTTTTTTTAGGGGCGGGGGGCACGACTACCCGGAATCCCCCAGCATCGAAATTTCACGGCGCTTCAAAATGCATCCCTTATCGTTCGCAACTTCTAAAAAAGGTCTGATTCAGCTGATGTCAAATGACACTTGGGACGGAGTTCCTTTCCCGTGCTTTTATCGAAATACAGGTAGGAAAGAGGATCCATTTTGTAGACATTTAAAGGGCTGGAGGAAGATGGGCGGGCGTCCGTCGGGGTGACGGACCGCCGCGGCGCTACCATCGACGCTTTCCCTCGCGTAAGCGCCCCCAAAACCCCCACTCGCGTTTGAAGAAATCAGTTTAATGGCTATAAGTTTTTCATTTAGCAATGTTTTCGACTAAAAATTTCCGTAAACGAAGGACTGAGTGATACCCATCGATGGTAAAAATTTGAGCCGGATTGGATAGAAGGCGGCCAATTTCTGGGCTAGAAAGGGTTTTAGGACGCTGTTTCGGCTGAAAAAGAGTCGCATCGACAGCAAAACACCCCTGGAAAGGTGAAAAGTACGTTGCTATCCCTTAGCTAGATTTTCTACAACATTTTTGGTTATTTTCTCTTCGAAATAGCTTTATTTCTAATGGCAGTTCGAAAGCGGGCTAGGTTCGCCCCGAAGACATTTGGGGAGCCTCCACCGCCCCTCCCCATTCGGCTCTTTGGTATAGTGGCTAGCGCATCAGACTGCGGAGCGGGCCAACCCAGGTTCGACCCCCGTCCGGTGCGGCCTTCTTTGCTTTTTCACCCATGCGATCTTTCTGCAGCCCTTTAAAAAAAACGCAGCATTCCGCTGCGGTTTCGTCGGTTGGCCTTTTTTGAAGGCCAATAGAGAACTATATACCACCGCGGAAATTTCAGGCAAAGACACCGCTTCCATATTGGCGAGATGGTTGGATGGACCTTGTACAATTGTGGCCGCGCTTTTCATGTTTATCGGTACCGTATTGGCCGTACGGTTCCTCAGGAAGGCCCGTCTCAACCGCCATCTCACTTCAGGTATGCCAGTTTAGACGGCCAGGTGTAGTTGAAACCAAATTTCCCTTTACAGCCTTGTATTCCCTGTGTTTTGTGGATACCCTTCTGATGGTTGGTGTACTATTCTATCGATCGATTGAGGCGACCGGGCGCATCGTTCTAGGCACAAATGTCATGTGTGTTTTTCTGCTAAATATAACTATTTTTCACAAAAAATTTCTGATTTCCAAACATTTTTGCCTAAAAATATCAAATTTCATTTCCAGGTACAAACATCAAGCCGAGATCGCATTCCTTCGAGCCATTGTTTCCGCATCCACAACGGCTTCAGTAAGCTATTTCATGTCGAAATCGACTGACCTGATTTCTCAGACCCTGCTGGTAATCTACATTTCTATACAACGATTCGTGGTGGTGATCCGACCATTACGGTATGCAAATTGGACGCAAGAGAGGAGTTCGAGGAGTGGGCAAAGCAAGGTTTGTGGAATAATGGGTTCTGGACTGTTCGCGGGGGCGGGGGGGTTAGCAGGGGGAACCAAATTTTTCCCTGTGATTCTCTGCGGCCCTATTAAAACACATAAACCATTTTTATGGCATTTTACACAGTTTTTCGATATAAAAAATAATACAACATTTTAAAAATCTTCGACTTTTTGGTAAAAAATGCATGATAAATGACCAAAAAACGTCAAATTTTTGAATTCTGAAATTTTTACAAATATTTGTTGTAGCTTTATAGCAATCGAAAATAACTAAAAACACGATAAAAATAGACTTCCCCTGCTCAAAATCCCCCCGCTAACAGCCCAGCACCGAATAACGCCCTTGCCAGAGCAATCCAACTGACTCCTCTTCATCGACCGCCTATTCCGTCCAATTGCTCCTCCGCCTCTCTTCTATCAATGTTATACGAGACATTTCATTTCGGACGATGTTTGAGCCTTTTCTGATGACGGGCAAGTGTGACTGGCATCCAACGAACCTCTATTTCAGTGTGTGTTCTACTGCTTTCCTGTATTCTCAATATTCCGATATGGCTAGAGCTTATGCAGGTTCCTTGTTGGGATGAAGAACATGAAGAGATGGTGCTCAATCTTTACACTTCATCCCGGGATCAGCAGGTACTCCATTCTATAAAAATGGGATCTCGATTTTGTGCGCTTTCTCTAAAAATCCTGTAATTTTTGGGCGCGAATCCGCAATTAACCGGCGGCAATTGGACTTTTTGATTTTTTTCAAGCGTAAGAACAGAATTAAAATATCTTAATTCAGAAAACGAAAAGCGCCTGATTTATCGCTTTTTAAGAGCTTTCGATAGATACCCAAATCGTCAAAACGTGCCCTTATTCGAGCCGCTGGAGCGTCGGTGGTTTTATTAACGGTCCATTCTACTTCATCGTTTTAGAATCTGGGTGCTCGAGCGCTGATCAATGCATTGACACAGACTATAGTCCCAGCAATGTTGATCTCGCTTCTAACCCTTGGCACTGAAATAAGGGTCCAGAAAAGTCTTCTGGAGAGAGGAAGGCAGGCTGAATTACTGATGTCATTATCGCAATTTTTAGCCTCCTAGAAAGCCAGAAAACAGCGGAGTGGGCAGAGGAGCTGAAACAAAAAGTCTCTCGTGCCGTATCCCTCTTTATTGCGGTCAAATTCTTGATGTTACGGTAGGTTTCAATCAATTAATTTCTATAACTATCCAGGGACACCCGAGTCTAGTCCCCATCGATCAGCGTTGATTTCTGGCAAATAGCCAGATACGGCCGCAACGCTACCGCGTCGCACGCTCTTTTGTCCCGGTTGCGACGTGAAAGCGCGCGAATTGGAAAATTCTGATGCTACTTCTGGAATTGTCCAGCGATTCCAGATCATTCTAGCTGCCTTAACGTTTTCAAAATTGACCCCGTAATCACCGAGATCTCTGAATTGGATGCTTTAAAGGGGCATTACGACATGTAAATCCCGCCCGACCGAAAACGCGATCTAGCGCCCAAAAATTTCCGGTTTTCTCGACATTTAGCGTTTTGTCGTAACGTAATAAATTTTCCAATACTCGTAGGGATGTTTAACCTTCAGTTTTTTGACCCGTAGGTTCGATCCCCGAGTACACGACGTTTGATTTCTTGGCCCCTTTAAAACCAGATTCTAGCACGCTGCCCATGTTTCTCGATATCATGGAAGTGTTGGGAGTGCTGGACCACCTAGATGAGGAGACCGAATACTACCTCGTCCTATCAATTCTGTACCGAATGTCAGAATTCCTTGTCGTTCTCAATTCGGCGACAAATCCCCTGGCATATTTTGGGTGGAGAAGATGGCTGCAGAAATCGTTGAGGCACGAAATATTCTTTTACCTTAAATTATATATGGGTCGAAGCCCGGGGGCGCCGCCAAGGGCGCCTCCCGAGGGCCGCCCTATCAGAATCTCTAAAAATCAGAATCTCTAAAAAATCAGAATCTCTAAATGTCAGAATCTCTAAATTTCGAAATCTCTAAATTTCGGAATCTCTAAATTTCTTTGTTCAGAAACCCATACAGATTTTGGCGCAAATTGTAACGGTAATGCGTTTTTACCCAGAGTCGCTTCGGAAAACTTTTTCTGGGGTAGTTTTTTGCGCTGATCATAAAAAACGTAACCACGAAACACAAAAATTCAAAATGACTTTCTTATATAAAAGATAACTTTGGGCTTTTTAGCTAACAGTTGTAGCCTAGCACGTCAAAATGATGCTAAGTAAATGCATCAAAGTTCCCGTTACACCGCCATTTATGGCGATGTTCGGATCACTTGCGTGCGTGCGTGGCCGCGTTTTGACCCGTGAGGTTTAGGCTCTGTTCGAAAGAATGATAACCGGGCATCAACTGAAAATAGGGTTTCACAAATTCGTGGTTACGTTTTTCGTGATCAGCGCAAAAAACTACTCCGGAAAAAGTTTTCCGAGGCGACTTGGGTAAAAGCGCATTTCAGTTTCCATTTGCGCCAAAATCTGTATGGGTTTCTGAACAAAGAAATTTAGAGATTCCGAAATTTAGAGATTTCGAAATTTAGAGATTCTGACATTTAGAGATTCTGATTTTTAGAGATTCTGATTTTTAGAGATTCTGAAAGTTCACCCTCCCGAGGCACCCCCTGGGGGCGTGCCGAGTGGCGCCTGTGGCGGCGCCTGGGGCTGACCAAAAGACGCCGGAAAACCGAGATGCAAAGCAAAGATGCGGTGTTATTATGGAAATCAGATTTGACTGCTGATCCTTAATATCAAAGAAGGCAAAAAACTATTAGTTGATTGGCCTATAATTTTTCCATGATCCTTTCGCATTGTAGAGGAAGGGGGTGTTTATGGGGGACCCGCTTTTTTCTAAGGACCTTGTCCTGTAAAAGAAATAGTGGAAGCTTTCCAAACTGTTGTTATTATTCTTAAACGTAAAAACTTTACCAACTGTGACTTAAATACAGAAAAATATAGATTTTTCTGCGAAAAATTGCCGATATTTCCAATCTCACTTCCAATTTCGAAATTTCCGCCTAAAATTCCTTCCAATTTTTTCTTTTTGCCACTTAAAAGATAGTTAAATTTTACTAAAAACATTATTAAAAGGCTGACTATTACGTTGATGGGCTGTTCTGAAGTGCAAGAGGAAAAGTTATTTGCAGGTTCTCTCTACTGTCCGTCGCTCTTGCGCTTGAAATGAATAATTAACATTAGACTAGAAAATTTGCATAATCTCACAGGCGCCGTTGGTGACGCCCCCCCGCCCCGTTAAAAATCATAGGGGCGGCGCCCCCAGGCGCCACTCGGCACGCCCCCCAGGGGGTGCCTCGGGGGCGCCTTTGGCGGCGCCCCCGGGCTTTGACCCATATATACCTTAAATAGACCTATTTTTAGGCTGCAGATGATCCGGAAAGAAGAAAAAGCGGCCACGAAACTACTGGAGACCGGGAAAATTGAAAACGCAGTCGTTGCAGAAAAGTGAGCTGAACGCCCTCAAGATGTTCGTTAAAGTTGACAGTGCAGAAATTTGCATAAATCTGTTTATTTCCATCGAATCTGGCTTCTAAAGACAAGATAAAAGCAGACATGGCAAGTGGCCGCGGCCCGGCCCGGCCGGCCCGGCCGTAGCTACCCATGGCCGGCCGCGGCCGGCCGCATATGAAATTAGCATAAATCCCGGCCACCGCGGCCGTCTCCAAAAAAAGAGTCTGGCCGGCCGCGGCCGGCCGCGGCTGCATCATGGCGAAAATAATGACCTATTTTTAGGATTTCGAGTTGAATTTTACTGATTTGCATGATTTCTGAAAAGGAAAAAGGCAACGAGCAGTTCATTGCAAAAGCCGCGGCCGGCCGCGGCCGGCTGCGGCCCCAGGACGTTTTTGCGGCCCGGCCCGGCTGCGGCTGTGGGTAATTTTTGCGGCTTTGCGGCCGGCCCCGGCCGTTAAAAAAAATTTGCATGCGGCTTCCGGCCGGCCGCGGCGGCCGTTTTGCCATGTCTGGATAAAAGCGAAAAATTGGTGGAGTTCATCTGAAGAAAAGCAAAATTTCGTGGATTAGCACGCTCGTTGAAGTTTTGATGATTTTCGGCTAAATTCAAGTATACGGTCACCTAGCCAAACCCAAACTTTTTATAAGTAGAAATGTTCAGCTCGAAGAGCTGGTTCAGGATCAGTTGAAAAAACGATTGGGAAACACTTCTGGAGCGAGATATAGGGGTCCAAAGTTTGAACTCCAGAAGGGCCAAAAAAGGCCCATTTCCTTTGGATACTTCGCTCTAATACACTCAAACTTTACCTAAAAATAAGGCTTCGTGCCATCCGAAGCGACGGCCCACCTTGCCTGACAATGTGAAAAGCCTCACCGGTACCTCTATTTTACATTAATATCGTTAAAACGCTTTAAAATTACAAACAATCGTTATTGAAGCGGTAGATAGGAATACAGGCTACACCGCACCGCACAAAGGAGTGTCGCGTAGCCGGAACTTTCCGAAAACTGAGTTTCAAACCTTCATAACATTCTTTATACAGCTTTCCCAATAATTCTTTCAACAGATATGGGCTCTGCTCGACGAGCTGCACATTTCTATGCATAAAACAAGCCTGTTTGGATAGGTGACCGTATCCCTAACTAGCTAAATTTGGGCCCCTGTATCTCGCTCCAAAAGTGTCACCCAATCGTTTTTCAACTGATCCTCAACCAGCTCGTCGGGCTGAACATTTCTACGTATAAAAAGTTTGGGTCGGGCTAGTTGACCGTATACTTGAAGTTTCCCTGTTTTTCAGACAGACAAAAAGCGTCCGCCGAGATAATGATGGTCCATCCCCTCCTGAAGCCAATTTCGACTAACCCTATTTACTGGCCCTGGCCCTAAAAAGTGCACCTTTTTTTGAACCCAAAAAAACGGCCCAAAATCGATGAAAGTTTGAGGTTTTCTCTTTTTTAGGGGCATCACGTCAAATCCTATTTCCGGCTCTCTATTTTCCCATTTTATTTGGAGCAAATAGTTTTTTTGGCTTTGAAAAATTGGGCTAATCCCATCTGGCCTCTCTGGCCTTTTCGAATTTATCACAACTAGGGCCTCAACGACACATGTTAGTCGTTTCTCTCTCTTTGGCTCTCTTCTCGTGCTCGTTCTTCCGCTCCCCGCTCTTTCGACTTTTTGGGTCTCGTTTTTCGTGATAATCAGCCGATTTTTTGTTTACATTACTAAAATTTTACCATTTACTTAATTTATTTTACATAGTAACTTAATTTTGATTATTTTAGACCGTACTTATGCAGCATTAAATAAAGACGCTATTTCCGCGTACGCGCTCTCTTTCGTACCTACCTTTTCTTTCTCTCTTTCTCTCTCCTCTCTTTCACTCTCCCTCGCTCTTTCTCTCTCTCTCTCTCTCTCTCTCTCTCTCTCTCTCTCTCCCTCTTTCTCTCTCTCTCTCTCTCTTTCACTTGTCGTGCTCGTTTTTAGCGTTCTTTTTCACTTGTTATTCCGCCAAAAGCTTTCCGTTTTTCGTGATGCTATCTATTTATTTCTTGTTTTTAGGCGTTGAATTATTCATTAAAATGGCGATTAAAGTACTATGTTTTCAGCGCGGATGCCAGATTCGAACGAAACCACTTCTTTAGCCCCTTGCCTTTATATTTACGCGAATTTCTACGTTTCTGTATGTTTTTCGTTGAGTTTATGCTGTAACCAAAACATTTCCGAGATGGCTAGATGGCCCGTGCACAATTTTGGCGGCTATCGTCTCGTTTATCGGTACTGTTCATGCCATGAAATTTCTTTTCAAAGCTGGGCTAAACAGGAATCTGACTGCGGGTATGTTAATGGATTATCGGTTTGATTTTTTGTTGTTTTTAGCCCTGTTCTCCCTCTGTCTGGTCGATGCGATTCTGATGTTTGGTGCAGTGATATTTCGGTCGATCGAAGCCACTGGGATGATAGTGTTTGGGACGAATTTAATGTAAACTTCGCCATTAAATTAGCTTCTCCGGGTCTTGCCTGTTAGCGGGGGGGGGGGGGGGGACGAAATTTTTTCTAGTAATTCCGTATGGCCCTATAACAAAATATAAACAATTTTTTATAGGATATATATTCCGTAATTTTTCCCCTCTCCATTTTCCCAGAATTTTGGAGCAAATAGTTTTTTGGCTTTGAAAAATTGGGCTAATCACATCTGGCCTCTCTGGCCTTTTCGAATTTATCACAACTAGGGCCTCAGCGACACATGTTGGTCTTTTTCCCTTCCTTTCTCTCATTTTTGGCTCTTTTCTCGTGCTCGTTCTTTCGTCCCCCGCTTTTTCCACTTTTTGGGGCTCGTTTTTCGTGATAATCAGCCGAATCTTTATTTACATTACTAGAATTTTACCATTCTAGTTCTAGAACCAGAAGAGAGGATTAAATTATATTACGTAATGACCAAAAAAGCAAAAATTTTCGAATTTTTAAAATTTTTTGAAAAAATTTTTGATATTTTTCTAGCAGTCAAAAACTACTAAAAACGCTATCAAAATACAGTCTATATCATCAACAGGCAGGTGGTATAAAAAGTGGTTTTTCCTTCTAAACCTCCTTCTAAACCCCCCCCGCTAACAGTCCAGTACCGCTTCTCCTAGGTATCAGCATCAACGCGCTCTGATCTTTGTACGGCTAGTCGTGTGGTCCATGATTACTTCATCGGTAGGCAACTCAATCTGTTTTTCGGATGGAGAGAGAGAGAGAGAGAGAGAGAGAGAGAGAGGAGAGAGAGGGAGAGCGAGAGAGAGTGAGAGAGAGGAGAAAGAGAGAGAGAGAGAGAGCCGGAAGTGAATTCGCATGCAAAGCCAGCACTCTAGGCTTTAAACCCTAAAAAATGTGCCGTGAACGTCCAGTAAATCGTCCATCTAGACCCTGCTGGTCATCTACATCTCCCTCCAAAGATGTCTCGTTGTGATGAGACCATTACGATATGCAAATAATCTGCAAGAGAGGAGTAGCAGAACCCAGAGAAGGGCAAGTACCATTCGATTACGCTATGAAAATCTCATTTTCAGAGCAACCCGACCGATTCTTTCACTTCCGCTTTTTCCACCCGAATTCCGCTCGGCGTTTCGGCTATCGATTTTCTTCGAGAAATACAATTTCGAAAGTTACTAAAACCTTACTTGGTCCCTGGTAAGTCCGGGTTTTTTAACGGCCAAAATATTTAGATTTTAGCATTCATAATTCTCAGCTCCTGTCTTCTAAATCTCCCTTCCTTCTTGGAATTTGGTGTCTCTGATTGTTGGGATGAGGATCATCAACAACCCGCTCAACATATATTTTACAAAGCTGACGACAATAAGGTGTGTTCGATTTGACGGTACTGGACTGTTAGCGGGGGGTTATAGTGTTTTAGTGGTTTTAATTGCTAAATTAATATAAAAAAGATTTCGGACATTTTTGTGATTTTCATACATTTTTGACCAAAAATTGGAAAATTTTTATTCTTTTTTATAAAATTTTTATACCTAAAAATATGTAAAATGCTATGCGGATGGTTTATATTTCATTATATGGCCATGCGAGAAAATTTTTAGGGAAATTTAATTTCCCCGTCCGCTAGAAATCCCCCCCCCCCCCCGCTAACAGTCGAGGGCCCTTTTTACTGTTTTTAGCAGTTAACGTAATTCTGAATTTTATTTAGCATTTTTGCACTATTTTTTAGCTAATCGGCACGACAGCGTTGATAAATATGTTGACGCAAACTGTCCTACCAGCCATCGTCATCTCAATTCTGACCGTTATGACGGAAATGAAGGTGCAGGAGAGTCTGAAGGAAAGGAGAAGGTACATTGCTGGGCAGTTTATCGTTTTTCTACTTTAGTTTTAGCATATCTCAGTTTTCAGACTTTTTGAAAGCCAACACCGTCGCCAATCCATCGTATTAACCGAAGAATTAAAGGAAAAAGTTTCTCGGACTGTCGCTATATTTATTGCCGTTAAATTCTTGATATTACGGTAGGTTTTTTGCAAATTTGATTTTCGACTATTTTATTCACTCTATTTTAGCTAGTTTTTATCTTTTAAATCGATTTTAGCCATTTTACAGGACGATGCCGGTCTTTTTCGATATTTGGGAGCTCATTTTCGGCATTATGCCATATCAGGATATTTTGATAATTCCCTTCCGAATATCACAATTCCTGATCATCCTCAACTCTGCTACAAATACACTTGCGTATTTTGGAAGGCAAAGATGGCTGGAGAAATTGTTGCGGTATGGATTTTTGGTGCTTTCGCATTATCGGGGGGACGCATTTTTCCTTAGCTTCCAATTTTTCCAATATGAATAGTGTAAATGTTTCTAAATTGCCCGTTACTATTCTCTTTTATTAAAAAGTACAAAAATATCGTTGTTCGACCAAAATTTAACATTTTTACAACATTTTGGTAATTTTTCAGGCGATTTTCAGCTTGAAAATAAACTAAAGTTTGCTAAAAATAATTTTAAGATCCTCGTTTCTGACTGGAATCGGTGGAATCGTATTAAAAATCCCAAAAATATAGTTTATTGACCAATTTCTTCGATATTTTTGTACTTGAAAATAGTTAAATTTAATAAAAACGCCACTCAAATACTTATAATTACGTTACTAAGAATTTCTGGGCTATTTTCAGGCTCCGAATGATACGGCGGCAAGAGCGGCAAACCCTCCTCCACGACGCCAACAAACTTTCGGAAGTAGAAATTCCATAAATTTTTATCCACTTCAAAAATCTCGAATCGCAAGGTACAAGAAGGCAGTCTGCACGGCAGTTTGTCAGAAAAATACATAAAATATGAAAATGGAATAACTGGAGCAATTTTAGTGGGCAGAATCTGGTTTAAAGCACCGGTAAAAATACGGGAGATATTGATTGGTTTCAAAATCGATTACGACATGAAAATGGGCTAAAAATCTGTCCAAAATCAATCAATATCTCTGGTAAAATAATGAAATCGAACGGAATCTGCGGGGGAGAGAGACTAGAGTATCTGGGTAAATCAGAAAAAAGCAAAATTTCACCCAAATACGGGCGGGTATATTCGATTACGACATGAAATCGGGGGCTAGCAGTAATACGTTAGATATGGCATTCGATGGCGCCATCTAGTCGGATGGCCACGCATATCCCAGCCAAGCACCGGAAGCGCATCTGCATCGCCGGTCCACACCTGCAAAGAGGGAGGGTTACGGTAGTTGGGGCACGGGATAGACTGTCTGGCAGTCTGACGAAAAAACTGGGTTTTCAACATTTCAAACTCTAAACTGGCGTCCAGGGAAACGATTACGATAGGTAATATCGATTTTAAATAGACACTTAGACAAACTGGCTGACAAACAACACCAAGATCCATAAAAAACTCACCGGTTCATCCCCACGATTCGGATCAATCGATAATTCGAGCTGTCCATCACAATCAATCAGAGATCCATCATCCAGTGTACACTTGGCCGGACATTGTATTCTCTCGTTGTCTTCGAAAAGATTCACCATCAGCCGGACACTGCCCGAGGAGGAATGCGACGGATTGGGGGCCTAAAGTGGATTGATTTTTATTTTTCTTTGATTCTATGCCGTCACCAATAACGAAATACATAACGTTAAAAATTGCCAAATATTTCAAATTTTCTAAAAATTTTTGGCCTTTGGGCAATCCTCATCAGCGAAAAACGCTTTAAAAAGACATTAGGAAACGCAAAAAAATTTTAAGCTTACCTGAGCAAAAATGATGGTCGGATCGAATGGGCTGGCCGCCTGGGCTACGGTAGAAAACCATGGTTCCCGCCATTCATCTAATTGCTGGACTTCCACCTGAAATGAGACAGATTCCAGACCGCTCCTCGTACTCACCTCCAAATTCCTCCTCTCGCTCCTGTGAATGGCCACCCGAAACCATATCATTGGAGAGGTGGGGGCCGTGGGGTGAAGTTCTTCTCCGACTGCTCCCAATTGCGCTGATGTTAACACCTGCAAATGTGGAATTTTTAGCTGTCGGAAACGGAAAAATGACCGTCACGCTCCCTTTAAAGGACCGTGGAAGGCATCCCGTACACATTTTTTCGATTTTTTGCTATGGATTTTCTATATATTTTCCGCAACGCAATACGCAGCGCGTGCCCAATTTTCCATTGCGTAACGGATCGATTACGCAATGAAACTGGAAAGGCGCGGCGTAATTGGAAGGAGAAAAAAAGCAATAACGGCGGAGCGGCAAATGCGCGGCAAATCTATGGGAAATCCTTGGAAAATAGTTTTCTTCATCGTCCCTTTAATAGGTGAGTTGCAGCGCCGCGACGCACGGCGTATTTTCATAGCGTAATCGGTTACGACACTTTTACCCCGGCCGCGCGGCGTGTGCGTTGCGTGTCGAAAGGCGGCAGAATCCATGGAAATCCCCTGAGTCCCTCACCTTTCTGGTGCACGCAAACATCATAAATGGTAGAGTGGGTCGTATTTGCATTGGATGGACGGACAGATCTGTATCCAAGTATCTAAAATATGGGCTTTTTGAAGCTACAGTACCAAAAAATTACCGTCGATTCTGTTTGGAGTGTGTATAGGATAGAGGGGCTGATTCATCGCCACGCATCGCCAAAGAGATCCTGGGATCGCAAACCTGAATTTGGGAATCGATTATGTGATGTTATTGGCTGGATTACAGACTACAAATTCGGAAAAATTGGAAAACTTCGATTATCCATTAGAAAAATTTATTTTCCGGTTTTTTGAAGCTTGGAATGTACTACGACACTAAATTCAGGAGGGCTACAAACTACAAATATCTAGGTTATTCCGTTTTTTTACTAAAAACATTTTATTTTGCGAAATTCAGACGTTTTCCGAATTATTCTAAACCGATGACGATAGGTTATTCGAAATGTACAGGATCAAAAATTTGTTTTTTTTTCTATATTTTTAATAGAAAACCAATTTTTCTAGGATTTTCGGGATTACGACATGTTATTCCTGAGGATCCAGACTACAAGCTACAACCCGCGGTACCTGATATCTCTCAATCGTTTCGTTGTAGCAATGCGCTTGGCACAATCTACCGTATCCATCCCTTGCCACGAGGGCTAGACGATGGACAACACCCGGATGGGGCTTGAGGAGCGGCATGTACAGGGTACCCTGAAAAGATAGATTACGGTAGAATACGGCATCATACTGTAGGATACGGTAGAATACGGTAATATACGGTATGCTACGGCAGTGTACGGTTGGATACGGTAAGTGCGATAAGCTACCGTAAATTATGAGATTTTACGACTAGCTACGGCAGACACGATCTGCTACAGTCCGATGGGATACGCTACGTAAGGATACGATAGGCCACGATAGGTTACGATGGGCTACCGTAAGGTGCGTCAGAATACCGTAGGCTAGGATAAAGTGTGGTCAGATACGGTACTCGAAGAGTACGGTGGGATACGCTTTAATACGAAATTCTGCAGTAACCGGAGGTATAATACGGTGAGATACGCCAGGATACGGTAGGTTCCGGACGCATGATACGCTATTCTAAGATATGATACGGTAGAATAAGGTAGAATATGGTACGCTACGATAAGATACGCTAGATTACGGTAAAATACGTTCGATAAAGTCATTAGTACCGACCGGAATCTCAGGGAACGATGTCAACATTTCTATATAGCTCGTGTAGTTGTCCCCCACCGCTTCATCGACAACCGAGACTGAAAAAAAGTAATTTTTATTTTTCAAATTATAGATTAATCCTAGAATTTAAGTAAACCAATTTTTAGTAAACTGGATGCCAGAAAGCCGGAAAATTACTGTAGATTTTTCAAAAAATTAAAAATTAAAATTTGGCGACAGAAACGAAATTTCTGCGGGTTTTTTTGGAGTAATTTGGTTGCCAGAAACCAAGAAAATCACAACAGATTTTTTTGGAAAATTATAAAAATCTAAAATCTTTTAAATTGTCTCGTAAATTCGCGAAAATATTTTCTCTACCGTACCGGTGGCCATGGTATCCTTCAGCGGATGTGCATTTGTGTCGAGGAATACAGTCTTTGCCCATACTGTCTCTCCAGGCCTAAAAAATTGATAAATGTCAATTTAACAAATTAAAGATCACATTTCCCGGGTGAAATAATCGTATTTAGTGAAACTACGGTAACTGAATGACCAACAGAACCAAGAGACCATTTTTCCCATGTTCCCGTGCTGATTACGGTAGTCAGATTAGTGGCGTAATGTATTACGCGATGAATTTCATGGTGTAATGCGTAGTGCAGCGGAAAAATTATCATTGTTATTCTAACTGGTTACTGTAGAAGACAGTGCCACCCTTCTGTTGCCTCTCTCATTTCTACCTTCTATTTCGTGCCAATGGGGGCACCCAAGGCCCTGGCAGGGATAATGTATCCAATCTAAATCCACATTTTTCGGTGAAATTCAGTAAACTGCACGGCAGTTTGAATTTTCCTAAACCCAGAAAGTTTTTAGCTCACTTTGGCAGGATGATATTCTGCTCCAAATCTTCGCGACGAGGCGCTGAATCCGGATACGGCTGGCAGACGCCCTAAAACGAAAAATCTGTTAAAATGAATTTTTAAAGCATCTGTTACTTTAATCTTAAATATTTTGCTAATTTTATTATGAATACTATATATAAACATATATAAACAATTTATTAAAAATTAAATAATCATCGAAAAGTCCGAAAATTCAAAAATGTAGTTTTTTAATTTCAAAACTATTTTCTAATTTTAGTGAAACACGCTCTAATTAAAATTATAAATCATCAATTACAAGTTGATTGAAAAACTCACCCTCTGGCAGACAGATTGATAACAAATAGACGTCTCCTCGAACCCCGTGCAATTCCCGCCTTTCACGATTTTTGATCGGCAACTGAAAAATCACTTTTTTAGATTTTGCAGATTACAAAATATATTTATTTTTATGTAAATCTTTAAACTGACCGCCAGCTGCCCTTATCACACCACAAATACGGCCCGTCACAATATTCGCGCGATTCACTGCAGTGCACCACCGGCTCGTATTCGTACCTAAGAAAGCGGTTAAAATTCTTCAAAAATTAGTTATCGAGTTTTTACATCTAAAAATGAGGCATATGGATGCCAAAAAGTAGGGAAAATCTATTAAAAATACATGGAAAAAGATTGTAAGCTCTCTGAGGTCTTCTAAAATCAAACTCGAAGCGTCGATTTTCGATATTTAATGAAAATCGGCCCGAAAATGAACTTTGTGGTCTGTAGTTTCCAAGATTTGCACAATCGTCTAGTCCCTACCATAAATCGGTATAATTATTGGAGAGTCCATCGCGATTCTTGATCGAAAAAGGCTTCATCTGCCCGTAGGCTTCTTGATTCTTGCTGCACGGGTTCTAAAATAAATATTACATTTTAATTTGGGTCGATTTTCAACTGACATGACTCCAATCATTTTCCCTCTGCCATCTATTCTGCCTTCGATGTCGGAATTGTTCCCATAAATTGTCGATGAATGCGTGGTGCATGTAGAATGCCGGGTCGTTTGGAGACACCCTCAAAATTACGATATTTTCCATTTTTCTAAACTTTTTCGGCAATTTGCCAGCCAGAAAAAAGAACAAAATACAAGAAACTAGCCTAGTCGGTAATTTTACGCTTTTTTTAAAGTCTTTAGAGCATTTTATCAGCCAGAAAATCACAAAAATGAATGTAAAAACTTCAATTGGTCGATTTTTAAATGGATTTTACTGTTTTTAAACAATTTTCCAGTCAGTATATTGATTAAAAAAGTTTAAAAATTGGAGAATTCCTATATTTTCGTAAACTGACCTGATAACAAACATAAATCCGCCAACCCACGCATGCGAGAGGCCGTGGATACTTTCAAAAGTCTAAAAAGAGCGATTTCTAACTGGTTAAAACCTCTAAAACTCACCGAATCATGGCAGAAAACGAGATTTTCAAACTTCTTCCGCGACAGAATCCAGTCGACATCTTTTGGGGACATTAGTCGATCCTGGGCACGGCCGCCCGTCATTCTAAAAATGAAACTCAGCCGAAACACTTTAAATTGAAACAACTGGCCGATAAACTTATTTAAATTATATAAACTGGCAGTGAGAAAAGCAATAAAAACAATAAAAACATTGTAATACAAATACTAATCGAGAAAAGCCATAAAATTGATAAACTGACGTCCAGAGAGGCTAAAAAGCAGAAAGAAAGCGGCTAACTTTCCAAAACAAATTAATCGATCGATGAAATTGTTTAAAAAAGATAAACTGACAACCAGAAAAGCCAATAAAGCACTAAAAACATAGTCAACTCGCCGATAAAGCTTCTTGACGGGCACCTGGCTGAGTGGCATCAGAACGTTGGTGTCCCATTCTTTGAAAGGGCCCGTTTTCACGTAACTAAATGGAATTAACATAATTTTGCAGTCAAAACGGTACTAGGCTGTTAGCGGGGGTATAACACCATATAAAAACGACAAAAAATGTTGCGGCATTTTTGAAAAACTTACTTTCTGGGCAAGAATGTATGAAAATATGCCAAAAAGACCCCTGCTTTTTAACATTTTTAAAACATTTTTTAATTCCCCCTCCCCCATTAACAGAACAGTACCAAAATTTAATAATTGTTAACATTATTTCTTACCCATTTCCATTGCCCAACAACATTTCCGTCCACAAAACACTATCGGCTGGATCTGGTAGTCCTTGATCGAGGGTTGAATCCCAATATGCCATTGCTACTCCAGGTACTTCTCTCTGGAGGGCCACCTCGAATTGACGGAGGAATTCACGATGCCACGGGAGGAAGGCCGGGCCCCAGTGGGCGCCTAAAAATACAGAATAGTCTATTTTATAATTATTATATTTATATTTTATAGAATTTTTCTTGCAAGTGTTTCAATAGTGTTTTTGCTAAAAGTTAGCTTTATTTTAAACCCTTTTAGAAAGTTAGAAATGCTTAAAATTGGTCGAAAATCGATAATTTTGAGCGAAAAATCGTTATTTTTGTATTTTAAATAACAGTTTTGGAATTTTTACCCTGAACAACGGCATCAGGTTGAACTTTTCGTTCTCCCCTCCTTCTCCTCCTTCCTCTCGAAGGATAAGCCAGTTTTTCACCCCCGACCTTTCAGTTTTCCGAACTTTTTGCCGACTGACGCATCGTGTTCACATTCTAATCCTGCGCGTTCTCTTTTAGATGACGTGATCGTCTACTGTCTGTCTGTCTCTCTCTCATTATCTCTCACTCTCTCACTCTCTCGCCCTCTAGTTTGTCTACCGTCCTCCAAAAGATCTGCAGCCCACAATCAGCCACACCCAATCTCATGCTCCTCATCCTCCTTGTGAGTAATCACTGGGGAATTGTACCCGTTCTACCAAAAAAAATCTATCAATAAGGTATCCAATTGATTTCATAATGGTATTAAAACGTAAAAGAAAATAAGCATTTTAGTTTTATTTTAGTCATTTTAGTCATTTTAGTTCTTTTTAAAGCCAAAAACCATACCTGGTGCAGAATCCGGGTAGTGAACGAGGGTGTGAAGATCCCACGCAGTGATATTGTCCACCATTCGGCCTAAAAAAGGGAACTGAAAAAACTACGCCAAAACGCACTCTTCAGCTTTCCCATGGCTTCAAACAACCGGCTCCTCTCCTCAGGACTCATCATTCGGATCTCTTTTCGAATATTTTTACCGGTGGCTCGCTTCTAAACAAAAAATAAAACTTTTTATGTATTTTTAGTATTGATAGTATTTTCTGATTTTCTATGCACTAGTTATTTAGCGTCTTTTTCATATTTAAATCGTTTTATCTACTTTCCCATTTTTCCCAATTATTTACCATCCGCTAACCAGTTGCCCCCAATGTCTCTTTTCACGGCCAAAAACCGCGCCCTGTTTTTGCCTTGACCCATCTCTTCTGAGCTCGAGTCAGCGGCATAGCTCAATTTTCTCTCTCGGCTCTCCCTCCTCATTCCAGATCACTACAAACACGGGGCGCTATACAGAAAAGTACCGCAAAAACGGGGTAAACGATGCACTCCTTTTAATCTCGAAAAATCGCAAAAAATGCCGTTCCGGACGGCATCTCACATGACTTTAGGGTCAAAAAACGAAACTGTCGGAAACGGTACAAATTTCTGGGCATCCGAGGGGATAAACAACCCTTCTCACCGTCTTTTCGTAACACCAATTTGGCCCGAACGACCGGCCGAAAAATTCCGAACGATCTACGGACCCTTTGCAGTAACGGGGGGGGGGGTCAGACCCATAAAACACAATCGGCACTTTTGCGTTATTGTTAGTATCCAATTTTTCTCGAATCATAGGTTGTTTTTGTGCTATTTCGCTGTTTTTTACTACTCTTAAACCTAAAAGCTTTCCAGATTGTTAGAAGGAATAAAAAGAGGTTCGATTTTCCGCTCAAAACGGCCAATCACTAGCTAACCCAAATTACTAGTTTTCCAATTTTGATTTTTCGCTAATTACAATTACGTTGCTAGGCATTTCTGGAGTTTCAGAAAAATTATCTCCCCCCGTTAATGGGAAAGCTCCCCGCTCCGATCTAACCCTGATTTTCCAGTTTTTTTCCACAAGACCGATCTTTTTGCCAGATCCTAGTCGAGATCTGTGGGGGGTTGAAGGTTATTTGGATTGCATCTGAGGGGTTCCTAGACTATGAGGATTTGAGTTCGGTTTTTTCGAGGAGTATGAGGGTGTTTAGGATGGAAATTCGAGGGACGAATGGCCTTGAATGGACAGAGAGCGACAGAGAGAACGAAAAAAAGCCGAAAAGACGTTTTATACAACGGCAATGGGCCATAGCACGACGGGTCATGCTCGAATGGAGAGGGCAAATGGTCAAAATGGCACGAATTCCTTGAAATACAAAACTTGCGCTACAAACATTTAGATTTTCTAGGCTTAAAATTTCCTGTTTTAATGGATAAGCGGAAATTCTGACGTTTTCTGAGATATAAAAAAGTTTAAAGGCGTCAAAATGCATAACATTAAGCGGAATTCATAGATTTTACGTAAATAAAACATTTTACTGTATGAAAATGGATAAAATCAACCGAAAACTACGATTTTCACGTAAATACAAGCCTAGGATTTGGCCTAAAATCGAAAACCCCCACCTTTCGGGCGTTTTTGGAGCAATCCGACCTCGTGCAACTCTCCAAATCCTTCAAATATTCCTTCTGCTTGTCTAAAACAATATATTAATGTTAATTGACACAGTTCAATAAAAAATGCCACTTACAAGTGGCCTCATCAATGGCCGCTTTCCCCGTCATCAAACTGTGATCCCGATCATGGTGCCAATGGGCGAAGTGGTCACAAACAAGGTCTACCTGGAAATTTGGGATTTTTTGCATTGCGGGGGGGAAACGATTTTCTATGGGCCCAGAAATGCTTGTTATCGTAATAATAATAAGTATTTTCGTAGCGTTTTTAGTAAAATTTACCCATATTTCAAGCGGCAAAGTGTCTAAAAATCGTAGGAAATCGTTAAAAAACCTAAATTTCAGTGAAAACTTGCCATCTTCTTTGTAAATCCAAGGTTTTGTAATATTGTTCGTAGAGTTTTGGTGTTTAGAAATCGCTAAATTATTTTTAAAAACCTTTAAACGGTTTAAAAATTAAAATTTTCGTCGAAAATCGAATTTTTGGTAGCAAAATCCATATTCATCGTATTTTTCATGAAATTTTGTAAAGTTTATACATTTAGAAATTTAGGAATACTTTTAAAGCCAAAAAATAAACCCTATAAACTTACATGTTGCGCTTGCAGAAAAGACGCTCGCGGTAATGATCGACACATTGACGCGAATTCGACGGGAGGCTAGAAAAAATAATAAGTTTTAAGGCTATTAAACAACATACCGGCTGGATTTTAGCTTGTAAAAGGGCTATAAAGACAGTTTGTAGAAGCCATATTGTTGTCAATCGATTCTTCCAGATCATGTGGCCAGTCTCAGCAACATTAGATGGAAAATTGGTTAGCAAATCGACGAGGAGACAGAAAACGCGTTGGAAATTGGCCTGAAATCGTTGTTTCGAGAAATAAAAAGTTTAGAACGGAGAAAATGGGTGAATTGACAGACAGAAAGCGTAATGGTCTCGGACAAGCTGTTCTTAAATAGAATTTTGGAGAAATATAAAGTTTAGAGGGATGGAAAAGGGTCGATTCCGGAGAGGTAGGCGCTGGAAAATGATCTAAAATCATATTCGATAAATATAACGTTAAGAAATCAGAAAAATGGGTAGATCAAGAAGCAGAAAGCGGAATACGCATTGAAAATTGGCTCTAAAATTGTTATATCGTGAAATAGGAGCTTTAGAAACAAGAAAACAAATCAATTGGCTGACCGAAGGCCGAATTCTCATCGAGAATTGGCGCGAAAATGATATTTTCGCGACATAGAGACTTTTTAGTCATGGAAACAGGTAAACTCACAAGCAGAAAGAGCAGGAAAGCTCGCAAAAGGTATTTTCTATGTTTTACAATCCTACCTTATATAATTTTGGGGTGTATCTTTGTGTGTGTGTGTGTGGATGTCACTTGGGAGGCCCGATTTAAGGGCCATCCCCTGGATAAAATGCGCTAATTCTTCGTCACCCGGGGGAATCGACCCTCCTCTTTCCGGCGGCGTTTTCAGAATTGCGATAAAATACAAGTTTAGAAAGTTAAAGCCGGTTTTATTCATTTTTGGGGGTAATTTGCATAATGTGAAAAATAGAAATTGCCTCATTCTTCCCAGTTGCACGCGCGCGTGTGGTCGGTAGGGAGAGGAGGGTCCGAAAGACCCGAGCTATGAAAAAGTCAAATTGTTCATGCAAAGGCCCGCGAAGCGGGTTTTGGGCGCTGGTTTGAAAATGAATTATTTGGGAGACAGTAGGGCCAATGCTCATCAAAATTCGGCCTCAAAACCTATTTTCAAGAAATCTAAACTTGAGAATCAATGAAAAAGTTTAACTGCCAAGTAGAAAGCCAAATTCTCGTTGAAAATTGGCCCTAGAAACCGTATTTCTCACAAAATAAAATTTTTATCGCAGAAAAACGTTAACTGACAGGCAGAAAGTAAAAAGATCAATAAGTTATCCCAATTCAGCCTCTCTTCCTCCTTTTTGGGGTCATCAACTGGGACAAGGACAACGCGCAAAAGCAAGCGAATTCGAAAAAACGCCGACAGACGGATCTGGTGCGCAAAACGACGAGAAGGAAGAGGAGGATGACATAGTGAAAGTGAGAATCTGATGGAGAAGCGGGGAAGAAAATCGGAAAAATGAATTGGAACACTCGAACGAGACTGAAGGGGAGGAGGAGCAAGAGGAGGAGGGGAGGAGCAAGAGTGGAAGAGGGGCATGAGACCGGCTATGGATTGAGCAAGAGGATGGCAATGCCATGGGAGGAGGAACGGGTCAACAAACGAGACTATCAAGAATATACGTGGGGGTGTTGAGCATGACTGGAAGATAGACAGACAGACAGACAGATGGACAAACTGATAGACAGACAAACGGAAAATGAAGATAGAAAAGCGTGAGCATCATCTCTGCTGCTCATTTTGTCCGATTTCGAAACGCATAAACAACCTCTATGAAAAGTTATGTAAATTTTTGCAACTGTACCTACGGTACTGGGCTGTTAGCGGGGGGATAATTTTTGTTTTTTTTCCGCTTGAGCCTGTTAATAATAAATAGTGTATTTTAGGGTGTTTTTAGTAGTTTTTGCAGGCTAGAAAGTGAAGAAAACATTTTGAAAATTCAAAAATTTTGGCCGTTTTGCCATTTTTCATAAATACCAGCCCCACCCCGCTAACAGCCCAGTACCGAAATGATTGCTTTTTGGCTGAATCGACAGGCGGAGAAAGCCATAAAATAATCCTTATACTTTTAAAGCGAAAAATCGAGGATTGTGATTTAGCAAACCGACTTTCCCTAGCTTTTTCTTCAATTTTTCGACCAAAATCGTTAAAGTGAGCGCCTTTTCGCACGAATTTATCTGTTTTGGGTTAATTTTGAACTTTTCGAAAATCGACTTTTCCCGGATCTTCCTATGATTTTACGTCCAAAATCACTAAAAATGGACTTTCAACCCAGATTTTCAACGAACTGTCAGCCAGTTAACCATAAAAGCCAAGATAAAGATGTGAAAAATGGCTGCCGTGCATCAAAATCTCTCAAATAGTAGTTGATCGGCCATTCGGGGAAACGCCCCCCTTGAGAAAAGACCCAAAAAAGGGGGCGGAGAGAGGGAGAGAGAGAGAGAGAGAGAGAGAGAGAGAGAGAGAGAGAGAGAGAGACAGACAGACAGACAGACAGACAGATAAAAGATATCTATAGCTACAGACAGAGAAAAAGAAAATGAATGGTCAGGTGGGCGTGCAGAGAATGTGCTAGTTGATACCCATTGTCAATCCCCAGACCCGAAAACGGCTCAAAAAAGCCTTCCTCACCCTCTCTTCCACCCAGTTAGCCTATCCATCCATTTCGGCGCTCTTTTTACGCGGATTTCCCGAAATTGGACGCCGTCCAAAATCTGGGAAGTCGCCCCGCGTGTCCACCACATAACTCGAAACGGATGCGATGCCTGATTTTTTGCAGCTCTTCCATTGGCAGATGGGTTGTTTGTCGGTCCGTTCGCATATATCTCTTCCAGTTAGAGCGGTCCTATTTTTTGCCATTTCTCCGAATCGCCGAGCAGATTTCGCGAAATTGTATTACCCCGTGTAATCAGTTCTAAACATTTTAGATTTCTCAGATATGGCTAGTAATGTAATAGCAAGGATTTTGATAGGGTTTTTAATAAAATTTAGCTGCATTTCAATTGGGAAATTGTTTGGAAAACCAAGAAAATGTCCAAAAATTCGAGGTTATGGTCGACAAAACAGCGGTTCCTCGCCTAATCATCCCCAAAAAAGCCGGCTTTTTCAGAACTGGCTGGTAAGTCAATCAGACCTATTTTTTAATAGTGTTTTTAGTAAAATTTAGCTAGGTTTCTACTGGAAGACGGTTCAGAAAACGTTTAGAAACCCGAAATATTGGTCGCAAAATCCATTTTATATAATAGGAGTTTGTGAGTTTTTCGGGTTGAGCAATAGTAAAAAAGTGTAGAAACCCTTACTCCACCTACCACCTACAAAAAAAACTTGACGCTCCCGATATGGTACAAGCACCTAAAAATTCTAAAAAAAAACGTTGTTAGAACTTTTAGGCCAGAAAATCGCAATTTTTCTTTCCATAATTTATCAAAGTGACAAACACCGTAGGCAGAGAGAGGAGAGAGAGACACCGGACGATAATGACGATAAATACTATGCACGTTTTGACAATGTTATGAGCAAAAAAGGGGAATAAGAAAGAGAGGGATGACCCGCCGAGATCACAAACAACACAAAAACGTCAATATCAAAAAGTATATCAAAACGGGGATGGGTAGCTGAACGAGGTGAAGATGATGGTCATCTACATATTCTCCTGATACCAAGGTCCGCCCTGTCTTGCCGTCAACACTTCACAGCCCGTCTCTGTCACCAGTAGCGTCTGCTCGAATTGGGCAGAACGACGGCCGTCAGACTGAAAAAAAGCAAACATAACGGCCTAAATTGACGGTAAAAACCTAAAAATTTAACGAGAAACTTTAAGAAAACTCGGTACTGGACTCTTAGCGGGGGGAAGCCAACCAATTAAAAACACGCCGTTTCTATAGTCTTTTTAAAAGAAACATTCACTTCTTAGAAAATTACGATGTCGATTTTTTTTATGACTTCTACCACAATTTTCTCCGATTCTGGCAAATGTCAAAATTTCCAAATTTTTTACGACTTTTATGATGGCGTAATTCGGGGCTGCTACGCGTACAAATTCTGGCACTTCCTCGCTGAAAAATATGTAGCAAAAACTGTATTAAAATAATGGCAAAATTTCAAAGTCAAATTTTAAAATTTCTCTAAAAAGTTGTCCGGAAGAATTGAACGGTAACGGCCATTGGAGGGCCGATAACGACTCGCCCACCGATATTCTATAGCATCATTACCACCCAACAATCCATTTGAAAGGATTGATGGGTATTAGAAGATGCATGGGAGGGGGTCGAACCCGGGTAGCTGGATTGGGAGGCCGGGAGGCATACCGATAGACCACAGGGTCACGTGGACACGGGAGACGGCTGGGATCTTTTCCAGCGCGCGCCGAAAAATCGGCACATTGTATTTTTAATGTCCTAAGTAGCTTTTGATTGCTAGAAATTTACCTAATTGATTATCTAATATCTGTATCAAGCGGGGAACTATTTAGACACGTAGAAAAACACCTAAAACTAAAAATTTGGTCGAAACTCGATATCTTTGTATTTTTCAGAAAAATTGTAGAGTTTTTGCGTAGAAATAGAACCTAATTTATCTATACTTTTCTATCCAAATTTAGAAAATTAAGATTTTAAAATGTACCGTAACAGCGGTCCAATCATCGGGCCACCGATCGTCGTTCAACTTTCCGGCGTTGATCATCGGCTCGATCGTGAACGAGTTGCCCGCCTTCATCACGCCCGTCGCCGTGTTTTCTGAAAACAATTTCCATAAAAAATCATAAAAATCCTTTCGCAGCGTTTTCACGGCAATTTGCGATCAAAGGCAACGTCGATAAATGCTGCTTTTCACCGAGAAATACCTCCAAAAACGGAAAATTTCGTCAAAATAAGGGTTTTCAGACCAAAAACGCCGAATTCAAGCCAAAAACACTCCAGTCCAAGGAAAATCCTCCTCGGCTTGCTGACCTGCATCGCCATACGCGATGCCCGTATAGTACAGGAGATTCCAGATGCAACGCTCCGCAAATGGCACTGCAGACAGAAGGGGCATTTTACAGAAAAATCCATGGAAAACTCACTGGCATAGTGGGGGATGTTGGGGGCCGTGTGGAAGAGACTGAAAAATGGTATTTAATTGGTGCTTTTGCAATATCGGGGGGGGGGGGGTGGGGGAGTGGCAAATTTTTTCCTAAAATCTATAAGAACGCCTCCACCGTAATATTAAGCATTTTAATAGCATTAGCTAGGAAAAATAGAAAATTTTGAATTGATATTTTGTTCCAAAATAGGCAATTTTTCGTCGAAAAACGATATTTTTTGCTTTTTTAATAAATTTGCATCGCTGTTACGTTTCGAAATCGCAAAAAAAATAAAAACGCTTTTTAATAGAAAAATTTTGCCCCCCCCCCCGATAAAGGAAAAGCACCATTTAATCATAATACTCCCTTACCGATGGATGCCATGCCCGCAATAAGCCTTGACCACCGAGAATCCATTGGCATTCGCGTGTTTCTGGATGACATTCCCGATCTCGCGGAATTTCACGCCCGGCCGAACTAAAAAATATGAAAAATTCAGGGTACGTTGATACCAATATCGATAGCCTTCTGGAGACACTCGTAGGTGACGTTGACCAGCTTCTTCGATTCGGCATCCACCTAAAAAATGTTATTAAAAATCGCTACGAAACGATACCTCTCCGACAAAGAACGTCTCATTCAGATCACCGTGGAAACCGCGATGGTAGACGGTTACGTCAACTAAAAAATATATGTAAATTGGAGCTTATGCAATATAGGAAGCCTATTTATCCACTCATATTTCGAGTGAAAAACTATTTAGCAAGTTTTGAAATGTTTAAAAATACGAAATTTTGGCCAAGAAATCGATTTTTTTAGTTTAAAAAACCATGTTTTTGCAAATCTAAAAAATTTACGTTTCCACGTTTAGGAACAGTAAAAACGGTAGAAATGCTTCCCCTACAACTGTTAGAAAATTCGATTCTATGGAAAAAGTACCATTGCAAAGATCGCCATCGACCAGCGGGCGAAGATCGGGAATTCCATGGCAGATGACTTCATTGACACTGGTGCAACAGCTCTTCGGGAATTTGTAATAACTAAAAAAACAGGCAAATTGGGTCAAATGCCATCAAATTACCCAAGAGGCGATGGATAGCAGTCCCTCTCAATGGCAGCTTCATGCACCACACGATCGATCTCATCCGTGGTGACACCCGGGGCGATGGCCTTCGCAGCCTCATTCAGCACCTCACGCCCCAAACGACAAGCCACTTTCAGCCCTTCTTTCTCCTCGTCGGTCAGCAGCTGAAAAAACTCGAAAATTCTGAAAAATCGAAAAATCGAGATTTCCAGAAGCGCATTTTTCTCCTACAAGTCCAGAAATTGCTAAAAAGTAACAGCAAGCGTTTTAATAGTGTTTTTAGTCCAAATTAGCCATATTTTAAGTTGTAAACTATTTATAAAACATTCACAAAAGTAGAAATTTAAATCTTGGACGAAAAATGGCCCTTTTTGATCAGAAAATCGATAGCTTGAGTGTTTCGATAGGAATTTCCGTTCTCAATTGTAATAACAAATATCTTAACAGGGTTTTTTGAAAAATGTCGTTGTGTTCAGAGTTGAAAACATCAAAAAAAAATCCTTAAAAATCTGCATTTTGGTCCATAATGGCTATTTCTGGTTAGAAAACCGATATTTTTAGTGTTTTTTTGCCGAATTTGTAAAGTTTTTAAACATAGGGACTAGTAAAAAACAGTGTAAACACATCCTGATTAAAATTATAACAAATGAATCACAAGGGAAAATCTATATACCTTGACATCACGATTCTTCTTGGCCTCCCGCTCCTCAAAAGACACGCCATCCGGGTGGAGGGCATAATCCGGGCGCGGGATATGCTCCGGAACTGTACGGCGGAACGTGAGACGAGCCGGGCGAAGATCTCCTGAAAAAAACTGTCCAAAAACCCAGAAAACGACCTAACCGGTAAACTTGTAGTTTGGCCACGGGTTGTAGGGCCCGTTGAGATCGGCGTGGACGCCCTTGTGCATTCCCCAGTTCGCTTTGAAGCACTCCTAAATGAGATTCGTCTAGAAAACGTGCAATTTTCTGACCTGATCACAGAAGAACGAGTCGGCGAGGTTCATCTTGAGGCAAGTGGGGCATCGCAGGGAGGCCGGCTTGCCGCAGCCCGATCCCTGGCACAGCTTACCCTCCAAAAGTGACATCTGAAATTTAGAGATTTTTCGGGATTTTGAAACGTAAAAATAAGAAGAAAAGTTGAATTTCGGAAATTTCGAAAAATGAAATATTTGGAGCTGCGTACGAACGCTCCAGTGTACGGACTTTTGTTCAGTGTATTGTAACGGAGCTGCGTTCTCCGAATTTTCAAACTTTTTCAAAATCATTTTTACCAAACTAAAATGTTTCTAAAGCTGATTTTTTTTCGCTTATTTTTGTAAAAATACAGGCTAAGATCACGAAAAGATTTTCGTCGAAGCATTTTCCGTAGTAACGAAGTGCTTTTTTCGGAATTGCATGATTATAAACGTTTTTCAGGGTAAAAATCTGTCTCAACTCATTTTTCGTGTTTTTTTAATAAAAAAATACAGCTAAAATAACGTAAATATTTTCCTTCAGGCCTTTGCGATAGTAATAGGACGCGGCAGTCCTATGCCCACTGGGCGGGAGGGGAATTAGAGGAACCAAGGGGGAAGGGACGGATGAATCAACATGGACCGACCGAAGGAAGAAGACCCTTTCCGCTTCTACACAATGTTTTCAGGCCGTAGACAACTTAGTTTCGATTCTTAAACCGCTATGGAACGTTTACTATCAATTTTGCGAGAATATCTTCCCCAGAAACCGCTTTCTCAAGCCTTTTTCGAAATTTCTCGGTTATCCGCTCGTTTTTCTGATCAATAATGTGTGGTTTCGTTTACTATCAGGAGAATTGAGATTGTTAATCCATAATTTAAAGGAATTAAAGAAATTTGGCGGGAATCGCGTGCTCAAAAACTACTTTTTCAAGCCTTTCTTGAAATTTGACGCATAATCGCTTCTTTTCTAATCAACTTTGATTTTCATTTTCCATATAAGGAGTCGCGTTTTTTAATTATAGCTTGTCCAAAAAAATACTTTTGATAGCCTTTTTTCTCATTTTCTCCTTTCTGTTCCTATCCGCATATCTTTTGTAAAATCCTGCCATTAATCTACTTTTTACAGAAATGGCAAGCGCGGAGCGAAGTGCCGTGGCTTTGAAGGCGTTCCGGCAAATCATCCAAGAGCTGCGCAAGACTGACAAGACATTCAACACATCTTCTCCACAATACAAGTTCCTCGCCGATCAGATGCTCAGACATAAGGTTTGTCATTTTAAATCGTCTATTATACCTTTTTAGACGACACAACGTGTTCTCTCGAAGGGGCCAACCGAAATGGAAAGTGTTGCACAGTTGTACGCCACTTATTTGAGCAGGTATCTTGTTTTCGGCGTTTTTAAACTTATTTTTGTTGAGTTTTAATTAGTTTTTAGCTATTTTACGCGCTTTTTTGGCTTATTTTTATCGAATTTTGGGTAGCTTTTTAGGTACTAAAACGCAGGAAAAAAGGCTAATTAACCTATTTTTAGCACCCGTCGCCTCCTCGCTCTGCAAGAAACGTACAAGGGCACCGAGAAGACTGTCGAAGAAAGCGCGAATCTCGTCGGACTGTCCCTGCCGAAGAAAGAACATTCTCATTGATTCGTCTATTTCTTTGTGCTGTACATATCGATATGATCTGAATTCTTCTTTTGATTTGAATAGTGTTAGACTAGCATCGTTTTCCCTGTTGATTTTGTTTTTTTTTGGCGCGCTGATAAATCTTTACCCGGTTTTCAATTCATTTTTATGATTTTGCGGGTTGAAAATGCCCTGTTAATTCTTGAAAAGTGGATTTTAACAATTTGCGTAGCATGTATGTGAAAAAAATTGCTTTTTTCCGGCTTTTCCTTCTGCTTTTTAGGGATTTTTGCGGTTTAGAAATGCTTTGGAAATCCTTGAAAATGCATATTTTCACCATTTTATTACAATTTAATGTAAAATATTTTTGCTTTACGGTTTTCACTTGGTTTTTATGATTTTGAGGGCTAGAAATATCCCGTAGATTCTTAAAAAACGTCGTAAAAATCGTATTTTTGTCAAAACTTTGCATATTTCCGGTTTTTCACGTATTTTTTACCTATTTGAACAATTTGGCCGGGAAAATTTCTAAAAACCGTATTTTTCTTTGCAGGCACGTCTCAAAATGCCGGCCTACAACTCGCACATGGACTCGAAACAATCGATCGGCAATATGGCGCTCCATCCTCTCCGTACAACATTCAAAGGACCAGCCCCGCAAACACAAGACGAAGATATCATCGACGAGGCTCTCACCTATTTCAAGGCGAACGTCTTCTTCCGTCATTTCGAGATCAAGAGCTCCTCGGATCGGACGCTCCTCTTCATCACTCTCTACACCACCGAATGTCTCCGTAAACTCCAGAATTCCCCGAATAAGGCGCAAGGGCTGAAGGATCTGCATGTTCTCGCGCTGTCCAACGTCGTGCCGATCCCCGGAGAAGCCGCATTCCCGCTCAATTCGTTCTTCCACTCGCCGAAGGATAAGAATGAGGAAGAAGTGATGAGGGCCTATCTGCAACAGATCAAGCAGGAAGTGGGCCTTCGTCTGTGCGAGCTGGCATTCCCGGTGCCGAATGAGAGGGCCAGCAAATGGTGGCTATGCTTCTCGAAGAGGCGCTTCCTCAACAAATATCTCATCTCGCCCGGCGTCACCATCTAAAGAAGGATTTCGCGTTTTTCGCAGCTTTTGCGGTACTTAACTGTTAGCGGGGGAAGCTATCATGAGATCGCATATTTTGTCTACCGTTTCGCACCGGCTTTGAGTGTAGAAAGGTCTAACAATTGTTAGGATTTTTGTCAAAACCATGGAAAATCGACAAAATTGCCGAGTTTCTACGATTTTTAGCACTTTTTAGCAATCAAAAACGGCTATGAAATGCTATAAAACTGTAAGAAGTCTTTTCCCACCCCCGCTAACAGCCAAGTACCGCTTTTTCTTTGCCGTTTCGAGCTTTTCTCAATTTTCTGTTCTTACCGCTGCCGTAAATTCATAATGCTAACTCTGCAACTCGTTACTGTCAAATTCATCACTTCCCCCGCATTC
The DNA here is from genome assembly GCA_958295435.1 of Mesorhabditis spiculigera. Classification (NCBI taxonomy): domain Eukaryota; kingdom Metazoa; phylum Nematoda; class Chromadorea; order Rhabditida; family Rhabditidae; genus Mesorhabditis; species Mesorhabditis spiculigera. The sequence goes on along the minus strand of CATQJA010002710.1, from coordinate 4,389,397 downwards.
CCTAACCACCATCTTTTGATGTACATCATCTAATTTCCTAAAAAATGCAGTTTCTCTCGCTGTGATAAGTGTCCTTCCCCCGAATTCTCTCTGCTCACCATGCTTTATCCTCTCTGACCAATTCAATGCTTCTTCTTGTAAATTAATAAATAAAAATTCAGGAATGGCGCTGTGGATCGACAAATATCGCCCACAATCGCTGGACGAGCTGTCGTATCACGATGAATTGACGCAGCGGTTGAGGGAAATCGTCTCCAGCAATGATTTCCCGCATCTACTCCTCTATGGGCCGAGTGGAGCCGGCAAAGCCACCAGGGTTCGATGCATTTTGAAGTGAGATTTCAATCATTTTTGGCAAAAGCAGAAAAGAATCGTTGTTTTTCTCCGGGATTTTCGGATCCGATTTTTCCGTTATAACTCCAGTTTAGCCAGGTAAAGGGATAGCAAGGATTTTACGCGTGTTTTGAGAAAGTTTAGCGATTTTTCAATCCTAAAAACTATTTAGAACGTGGAAAAATGCTTACAAATTTGAAATTTTGTCGAAAATCACCTATTTTTCGTCGTACAAATCGATGTTTTTGTTTTTAGATCAAAATTGTTAAGTTTGTTCTCTAGAATGGATTCGAATGTTGTTTTATTGTCATTTAGCTATTTTAAATTGGAAATATATTTTTAAACGTAGAAAAATGTTTCGAAATTTGAAATTTGTCGAAAATGAGCCATTTTTGGTCGTAAAAATCAGAATTCTAGTGTTTTTAGACATTTTTTGATGGTTTTGCTTTCAGTAATAGTAAAAACACTTACACACTTTATATATGAAAATAACGCGCCGTTTTTAGAGCTCTCTACGGTGCCGGAGCGACGAAACTTCGCCTGGAAACGCGTGGCTTCACGACACCCGGCGGGAAAAAGCTCGAAATCCAGACGGTCAGCAGCAATTATCACATCGAATTGACACCGAGGTATTGTTAAAGATATAAACCACGATTTTTGCGTTTTATAGCGATGTCGGCATCCACGATCGAATCGTCGTCCAGGAGGTGATCAAGCAAATGGCCCAGACACAACAATTGAATGAGAAGGCGCAGAAGGAGTTCAAAGGTATCTCCACTTTCCAAGCCAGCCAAAAATTGTCTTTTTTTTCTAGTGGTTGTGCTGCGTGAAGTGGATGGGTTGTCAACGGATGCGCAGCACGCTCTTCGTCGTACAATGGAGGCGTATTCTGGTACATTTTTTTTCTGACGAATTTTCTAGCTCTTTTCGATATTTTGCATTATTTCTAGATACACACTGTTTTTGCTATTCCTAACAGTTAAAACTTCACCAATTTTTATTAAGATTGCAAAAATAAAGGTGTTGCGACCAAATGCCAAATATTTCGACTGCAAATATAGCTAATTGCTATCAAAAACTACGAAAATGTTGATTATTATCGTACTAGGTATATCTGGAACCGGAAAAATAAGAGAAAATACAAAAACATCGATTTTTCCACCCAAACTTGAAGGTTTTCGACCTAAATTTGAATTTTTAAAGCATTTTCCAGATTTAGACCGTTTTCGACCGAAAATATATCAGAATTTGTCAAAATCATTATTAAAACGCTTTATTGCTGTACTGGAAATTTCTGAACTCACAAGGAGTGCCGTTTGGGTGTCATCAGCAAACCCTTACGAGACCTTGCTCATTCGATAGAGAATTCGATTCTGAACAAAACCCCGTTGTTCTTTTTTGCAGAATGGCTATCCCTGATTTTATAAAATTTTAAAACTGCATCCAAAAGCCTATCTTTTTGCTCGAAAGGCGCTCGGTAAGAGACGGTCACTAGTATTTTAATTTTATAAAATCAGGGATAGCCATTCTGCAAAAAAGAACAACGGGGTTTTGTTCAGAATCGAATTCTCTATCGAATGAGCTAGGTCTCGAAGGAATTTGCCGATGACACCCAAAAGGCACTCCTTGTCAGGAAAATTAGTCCCTACCCCTCCCTCCTCCCCCCCGATACTGCCAAAGTACCGGATTTTCGATATTACCCATTTGCAGGCAATTGCCGTCTAATCCTGGTGTGCGAATCATTGTCGCGTGTCATCGATCCGTTGCGTTCTCGTTGTATGATGTTGAGGGTACCGGCCCCTTCTGAAACCGATGTAAGCAAATTTCCCTTTTTCGTCTATTTGCGATTCTTCAGATCGCCTCGGTGATTGCAAATGTGGCGAATGCGGAGAATGTGTTGCCGTTGCCGCAAACTGTCATGAGAAACGTCAGTTTATCCTGGTTTTGGAAATTCATACATTTTTTAGATCATCGCACAAGGCCGTGGCAATCTTCGTCGTTCTCTGCTGCTGCTGGAGAGTGGAAGGGCACAGCAATTCCCATTTCAGGAGAATCAGCGGGTCCGTTTGGCTCTCCGCGTTCTTCGCCCTTTTTCGTGTCAAATCCGTTCATTCGGTTCTTTCGCATTATCGGGGGGGCTTTTTTCCTCGTTTTTTTTATTGGATTTGCCTAATATCAATAGAAAGCGTGTTTTTAGATCTAAAAAGCTTAAAGATTGTAAGCGCAAAACTACAAAATGTTGTTAAAACTAAGACATAAATTTTCGGTGAAAATCGAAATTTCTAAACATTTTCAACGTTTTTTAAATAGTTTTATAAAGGTTTTCTATTTTTTTTTTTTGGCGCTTGAAATATGGCTAAATTTAAGAAAAGCATTATTAAATTACTTTCTATGATTATGGTAGGTTTTTGGATGGTAGGAAATCCCAAACCCCCCCCGATAATGCCAAAACACTGTGAATTCCATATTTTTAGCTGCCCGAGCCGGAATGGGAGATCTATCTGCGCGAGACGGCCCAAATGATCATCCGAAAACAGAGCGCTGAGGTCATCATTCAGGTAATTGAATTTGCCTTATTTTAATTTTTTGTTCATTGTTGAATTTTTTAGTCGTTCTTATGCTGGATTTAGGTTCGTGAGCGGCTGTACGAGATCATCAGCCGCTGCATCCCGCCGCCAATCATCTTTCGGGTAATTCTTATTTGATTTTTTTGCAGAAATTTAATTTGAATTCGTTATAAGGAGCGAATCGATGTTAATTAATTTTCATTGTGTTTATTTCGATTGCAGGAACTTCTGCGCTATCTGCTCGAGGCGACTCCCCCGCATGCAAAGGCTGAAGTGGCGGCCATTGCTGCCGAGAAGGAATACGGACTCACCAAGGGCAATAAGGTACTTTTGAGAGTTTTTACGGCACTTTTGCAATATCGGGGTACTTTAAAAATTTTTAAATTAAATTTGTGTTTTGATAAATTTAGCCGGATTTAAAGTGCGGAAACTATTTAGTAATCTAACTGCGAAACTTTGAAAAATCTTTGAATTTCAATTTTTCGGAGAAATTGCAATTTTCGCTCAAAAAAAAGCGATATTTTGAAAATATTTTTCAGGGATATTTTATCAAGAAGGATTTTAACGGCGTTTTTCATCAATCGGGTCAGATTTTAAGTGGAAAACTCTTTAAAAATTTCAAAAAATATTTAAAATTTAAATCAGGTCGAAAATCTGCTCTTTTTTGTGGCAAAATCGTTATTTTTCTATTTTTAATGCAAATTTGTACAATTTTTACGTTTAGGAATAGAAAAAATCGTCTAGAAACACGCATCTAATGATATTTGAAAAATTTGATCCTCAGGAAAAAGTCATAAAAATAAAATATCTCATTTTTCCAGGCGATCTTCCACCTGGAGGCGTTCGTGGCGGCCTTCATGGACATCTACATGCGAGCCCGCGAGGGTCATTAAATTTTTTAAACTGATTTTTCTCATTTTTACAATGTTAAACGTGTGTGTATGCGATACTCAATTGATGACCTCATTCCTTTCTTTCTCTGCCTCTCTCTCGATCCGGTCTATATATTACGAGTCTCCCTGCCACTTCACAATGCCTTTAATATCATATGAATTTCCCCAGTTTATTCCTTAAAAAAATAAAAGACAAAAACCACATACAGATTGGATAAAATGGATTCAGAATTCCCGCAATTGCAGCCGAAAATTAGAAAAAGAAAACATTTTTCGTTTATCGTTGTAAAAAGAGGGCAGAGATAGAGAGATTACGGTACTGAACTCTTAGCGGGAGGGGGGGGTTCGGTCTCATATGGAAATTCAGACCATTTTTATAGGGTTTTACATAGTTTTTAGATATCAAAGCCTTAAAAATCATGGAACTTTCGTATTTTTTGACTTTTTGGTCAAAAAGGTCCAAGATCAAAATTAGTCCCCCCCCGTTAACAGTCCAGTTCCGAAGACACGAAACAAAACACAATTCACAACACAATGATGCAAAAACACCCTAGTGGAATGGATAAATGGAATTGATAGAGATTACGGTGTTTTAAACGTATTTTGTAGTTTATGGGAGTTTAATACAAACTACAAACTCAAAAAAATTGATTAAAAACCTTTTTTAGGTTAGTGATGGAATAGACGAAGGCCAGTATGGATCAGAACAATGCCATGTTCATTACAAGCATCAATAATGTCCTCATCGCGAACCGAGCCGCCAGGATGTGCGATGTAGCGGACTCCGAACTGAAAAAGCGTAGGTTTATACAATTTTTTTTAACTTTAAGCTTGGAAATGGAATTTTAAAAAGTTAGATGAGTAAAACGGGATTTGTTTATAGGGGTTTAGGTTCATTTATACATTTATATCTTACATTTTTTAATTTCCTTGTTAATACCTGTTTAGCGCAATCGACATTATCCCTAAACGGTAGAAAAGCGTCAGAAGACATGACGACATCCTTCTGTTCGGCCAGCCATTCTTTTCGCTCTTCCTGAAAGTGAAATGATTCATTAAATTCCTGCAAAAATATTACTTTAAATTCTTCTAAATGGACGAAATATGCAGGCATTAAAGTATAGCTAAAAAGTGTGATAATTCGCCAATTTCACGCCCCCCTTTTCTGCATTTGACGGGTGCAATTTGTGTGTTCAATGGGGTATGAGGGAATTTCAGGGGCTATTTCTGCCCGGAATATACCTACGTAATATGGATACATCACTTTTTGGGAGCCCAATGTCTTTTCTGACCGACAATTCGATTATTTTTATAAGAAAACGTATTTAAAATAGATTTTTAAGCCTTAAATGGCTTGAATTTCGTCTTAGAAGTGGGTTTTGGAGTTTCTAGAATTATTTTTGGCTTCTATTTTTGTGATACAAATTTTTTTAAAGTTTTTACTGTCTTTTCTGACCCAGAATTCGATTATTTTACGTGGAAACAGATTTTAAAATGAATTTTTGAAGCGTAATAAGCTTGCAAACCTCTAGTATTGCCCCTATAAAACTATGTAAAAAGTTTTTAGCGCTTTCCTGCGTACTACTTTTTCTTTTTAGACGTTTTCTGGATTTCAGTATGTCTATTTTGCTAGGAAAAGGCTTTCTAAATAATTTTTCAAGGGTCTAAAGTTGGAAATGGATTAAAAATTTACCTGAAAAAACTCCGAAAATAATTGCTAGTGCTTTTCCAGGCACTAATTTTGTTTTTTTCATCTTTTCTGCCTGGCAGTATGATGATTCACGGAGTTTTCAAAGTTCATAAAGCGCATTTCTGGGGTTTTCGTGCGGCATCCCGAATTGTGTGATGTAAGTGGTTGCACAATGGAGGGGCCAAGTGTTTCCCCTCCAATCCACTTTTCCGCCTCTTTTCTGCCACTTTTCCCGTAGAAGAAGAAGAAGACGTCATCGTCGTGACCCCTTCTCCTCTGGTTTAAAAACTCTCTTCTTCTCTTCTTTTTCCGGTCCGTTCCTCGTGACAAATCGAGGTGTATCAACCTGCTTCTCCCCGCCCTTTTTAGGGGGTTTAAACCCCCTCTAGGTAACTTTTCAGGGCTTATTCCTATGACGGCAATCGGGGAAAAGCCTCTGGCTTTATAGGGGCTTCTTCGCCAAACGGAAATAGCCCTTTTTGGGTCATTTATAAGGGCAACTTTGAGGGGTTTTTGGCAATGATTTGTGCGTTTTTAAGCGAGAGAAGGGAAATTTTAAGGATTTGCGCGATATTTGTCTATTTTTAATCGTTTTTCAAAGTTGATAGGCTTTGTTTTTATAACTTACGGGCGTAAATGGATCGACGGGATCGGTGAAGAATTGATTCCACTGGTCGAGCGGCACCTAAATACAGCTCTTTACTTTTTTTTACCATAGTATAGATCGTATTTCACGATTCCCAGCTTAGCTGACAGCCGGAGGAACGGCTTGTGGCTTCAAATTCACTCTAGATTTCTATTTTACCGTGCAGATACCCCAGTAAAGTATCTTTTTGCGTTATCGGCGGACCAAATTTGTTGTTATTAATCCAGAAATCCCTAGTAATGAAATATCAAGTTTTTTAACAGCGTTTTTAGTAAAATTGTAAAATTTCATTGTATTTTAGGCGTAATAACTATTGGAAAACTTAGAAAAATCCTTAAAAAGTTTGAAATTGGTCGAAAATCGGCCCTTTTGGCTGAAAAATTGAATTTTTTATTGTGGTCGGTTTTACGTCTAGAAATAATTTATAAGCTTTTATATATATAATAGTAATTAAGTCATTTAAAAACATTTTAAAAGTGAATTGTCACGCTTTAAAAAGAGATTTTTCACGGTTTTTGAGCGATTTTTCACGCATTTTCGGCCAAAAAATTATAAATTTTCAAATTTTAAATTTTTTAGGTGTTTTTAAATGGATTTTAAGACCACGATTTAACGTTATAATGCATACCTCATTGCCCAATACCCCAGAGCAAAGCACATCAATGGCATTACTCCTCTCGGCTCTCTTGACCATTGCCCTCCACGGCAATCCAAGCACTCGTGGATGTTGACGCAACCACCTGTAAAGAGGAAAGGATTCGCTCGAATAATTCGGCGTCAAAAATTCCGCGAGAATACGCATTCTGACGCTTCACCGCCATCTTTTATTCTCGCCCGTGGGGTTTTGGCGTATTTTTAGGGCCTCGATGCGGTCACTTTGATATTTTGGGACCATCGGGTGACACACTTGTCATTTTCGGCTCTTAAAATAGTACTATTGGCTAATGTAGCCCAGAAAATTTGAAAATAGCAAAACTGGGTGTCGATTCGTATTATCGATTGATTTCTGGATTGAAAATTTTTGTTGGCTACTAATTACAGGCGAAATTCAGTGTTTTTAGGTAAACTGACAAGTGTAAAAGCTAAATTTACCTACAGTAACCTAGTAACTTTCAAAATAACTTAATTGTCTGCCAGTTAGTCTGAATGATCAATTTCTGGCTTCAAATTCCGTTTGGCTACTAATTACATGCGAAATTCCAGTGTTTTTAGACAAACTGACAGCCAGGAAAGCTAAATTCATCGGTATTTGCCTTTCAAATACCGTTAATTTCCAAAAACACTGCTAGTTGTATAGCGTACTTGCTGTTATGCTAAATGGTGCCCTCCAAACTCAAGTATCCCCCGAATTACATGACGTAATGGGTCTCTCTCTTCGGCTGGTGGCCCTTGATATGAAGTGGATCTCCTCCAAATATAAATAGCTCTTTCTCTTTCTCTTTCTCTCTCTCTCTCTCTCTCTCTCTCTCTCTCTCTCTCCCTTCTCTATTTTGATGCTCGTGTAGAGGAGCATCGCGGAATTCGCGCTCGCGTCACGCCGCGGCCCGAATTTTCAAAATGAAATCGCGGCCAAATTGGGGCCAAAAACGTAGGGGCTACTCGTGGTTTGGCCTACTGGATTCCCCGCTCAATATATTACTTTTTTGGGGTTTATCGTGGTTTTTTGGACCTACAGTAGCCAGTTGGAGTGTTAGTGCGACTCAATCCACCGTACGCCTTGAGTTTTACGGATTTAACCTGGCTTATGGGTCATTTAGCAGCCAGCTAATCCATTACCCTATCAAAACAGAAATTCGCGACGAAATTAGGTGTATTTCGTAGCCAGAACCCTATTACAGTTCAGCTCGATTCATAGTACGACCCACTCCAATTTAGAACGCCACTTTTCGTACTTTAGTTGCTATTTAGGTTAACTGTCAGACAACCAACCGATTAAGACACAAAAATTCCAATTTTCTAGCGTAAATAGGTGTATTTCGTAGTCTTTCGCTAACTACAGTAGCCAGACCAGTCGTTAGTACGAATAACTCCTATTTACAATGTCATTATCGTACGTTAGTTGATATTTACCTTAGCTGGCAGACAGTTAATCGATTACGCTACAAAAATCCCCATTTTGTAGCGTAAATAGGTGTATTTGGTAGTGTATTCGTACTACCCCCGCTGGCTGCCCTTTACTCGATGATCTTTTGCTACAATTCCCTTTGGTTCTCGATTCATTTCCGGCCCTCCTCCCACTTCCCTTCCTCCCTATCAGCATTTCTCGGCCTATTTTAAGCACAAACACGGCATTTCATGCCCCGCTTCTTCCCCCGCTCTCAATATATGGTGATCACACCTTCTCAATATTTGATCAGTCGATACTTCATTGATCAAAGTCCATACACTTCTATAAAAATTCATTAAATTCTAGAAAAAGAGATTAAATTAGGGCCTAAAACGATTTTTAGGGGATGGTGACACCTCGATTTCGAGGAATCGTGCAAGCAATTACTTTTCTGGCGGCCGATGCGATGAAAAATAGCCAAAAATCCACTTAAAAATTAGTTTCTCTGAATTTTTCCACATTCTCCCAAGCAACCGTCACGTTCGCTTTAAAGGCACGCGCCTGTTCGGGATTTTATCACTTAATCAATTACGACCTCTAATCGCAGCCAACCAACGCGCGCGGCAAAATTCATAGGAATCTAGGCGAAAAATCTTTGGCGATGCCTTTCGGGCCCTTTTAAAGGGATGGCTACATCTCAATTTTTACAAAAAGCCATCCAGATATATTGTAAACAACTCCTCTAAACTCTAAACAATTTAATTTTTTCTAATTATACTTCTACTTTTTATTTTTCTACTAATCTGGCAGCCAGAAGTCGACTGCTTTAAAGACAAAAATTTCTCGTTTTGTAGTGTTCCTCGGATGCGCAAGAGATTTCTTGGGTCGACGTCAAGACGAAGAACATGTTCGTCGTCAACAGGTACTACTGTACTCGCTGCCGTACCTCAATTCTCCTTCTTTAGATGCAGTGTAATGATTGGCAGTCTATTCCTTCTCCTCTCAATTCTTGGCCGCGTCTCTTCAATGTTAATGTTTGATAAAGGTAAGTAGCGTCAATAGTATTCTATCGTAGTCCGTAGCTCAGAATAGAATACGCTGAAATGCTTTTATTGTAGTCTGCCATCCAGCTTATCAAAACTAAAAAAAATAATGTATTTAGGTGTATTTTGTAGCCTAAAGGCAGAAATATGATTTGTTTTTGTCTACTGTATTGTAGTTTGGATGCCAGATCACCGTAGTTTGTAGCCTATTTCAATTTCTATAGCATTTTCTTGTAGACTGGCAGGCAGAATAGCCGAATTTCAAGTTAAATAGCATACTTAGGTGTACATTGTACAGGGTGTCCCAAAAAAAAGCACCCCTCCGGCATTTCGCCGTATTACATCCCAACAGTCCCAAAATTGGACTGGGGGTGTATCAGGCCCTAAATAACCACAATCCTGAGTTATAGACCGATCGCTACAGTAGTTTTCGAGTTATCTTCAAGATACTTTTTTTACGCGGTTCTTAACAGTTTGTTCGGCTATCTTTTTTGGACTTTGCATCGATTTGCATCGACTTCCGGCTGCGAATCCCTAATTTCGCTTAATATCGGGGGTGATTTTGCGTTACAAAAATTGTTGAAATCCACTGTTATTTCACTAATTTTTATCAGAGAAAAATCTCTAGGGGTAAAACAGGCTTGCCGCTTCATTTTCATTTAATAGTCGAAGGGTCGATTTCGACGAAAACTATATGAAAAACGGATAAAAAAGTTTATTTTTGTTGTATTTCGAAAATTACTGTGGCTGGCGGGCTATAAATCAGGATTGTGGTTATTTAGGGTCTGATACACCTCTAGTCCAAATTTCGGACCGATCGGATGTAATACGGTGAAATGCCGGAGGGGTGCTTTTTTATGGGACACCCTGTAGTCTAAAGCAAAAAAATAGTTGTTTTTTTGGCTACTGTAGCGTAGTCTGACTGCCATATTAAGGAATTAAAGTACCCGCTAATTGTTTTAGTGGATGCAGAAAATGCGTGCCTTCTGTCGATGTGTGACGTTGATTCGGGTTGTGTCCCCGTTGGATGTCAAGTTGATGGAAATGAGAGGATCGGATGCGGATATTTCAATCTCAATATCTATCAATATAGGGTAAGGCATGTAAAACCATATTTAAAATAGTTGGTTGCCAGATAAGCTATTTCTATCGTTAAAGATTAAGAAAGAGCGAACATTCGAGATTTTGACTTCAAAAAATTTTGGAAAACCATGGTATTTCGAGCATTATAGCTATAAATTTAGTGTTAACGATGAATTTATGTAAACTGGATGTCAGTGAAGCGAGAGAGAGAGCAAGAGAGCGAGAGAGAGAGCGAGAGAGAGAAAGCGAGAGAGAGAAAGAGAGAGAGGCCAATGTCCAATTTTTTCCAGCAATGCTACCAGCCCGGAAAGAAGGACGATGAGCCAGAAGAGACAGCTTGGGTGCATTGTGCCGAGGACTATCATTGCTCGGCTAACTGTATCAGGGTACGGTAGAATTTACAAAAAAAAATCCGGAAAATCAGCAAAAACTTTTCAAAAAATTATTTTTCCGATTTTTGGCCTCAAAATTGCTCAAAACAACCGATTACGTCATGAAATTACTTACTTTCCGAGGGAATGCTATAGCTATGTCTAAGTTGCCTTACAACGCTTCACTTCCAGATAATCGCCTCTCGTTTCCGGTTGAAATGCTATGGAAAGACAGATTGTGAGACAATGGCCCGTATCCATGATGGAGGGGCTAATGGATGTCGGGCACCGCTTACGGCATCTTATTGGAAAAAGGTGGGTATTTTGTAGTCTGTAGTCTAACTGACGGGCACTGAACCAGAATGTTACTTCAGAAGCCATTTAAAGGTACTAGGGGGGCAAAAAAATGCCAAAAAGAGCAAACCTCAAAAAATTTAAATTCGAAAAAACGAGTTTTTTCGTTTTCTGTCCTTTAGAAAATGTTTTGTAAACCAAAATATACTAACTGCCAGCCAGTTAAATGAATTAAAATGCTATAAATTACCAGAGTTCCAAAATAATTTTGTATCGCTCCAGAAATCGGTATTTTAGGTGCGCGGCGTATGCGGTGAGGCGTGTAACAAGCCAATCTTCCGGCGCCACTGATTCATCGATCGATGTTGATCGATTTCGACTGATTTATCAATCAATCGATATTTTATCGAGCGATTCGCGAAAACCCTTTCGTCTTTCCCCCAAACAACACCCAGAAGATCTCATTCTCCATCCATTTTCCATTAATTAGCGCCATCCCTCCCCTTCTGAATACTCTTCCGTGAGAATAAACGGACAATTTGTGCGACAATTCGACAGTATAGTCTACAAAATACACGCTATAAACTATATAAAAAAATGTTAGTCCGGATAACCTCAGATTTCGAGCTTTTCGGGTTTTTCCAAATCAACCCATCAAATTCTTTTTAATTTAGGCAAGAAAACCTTGATTAGTTGTTCTGACTAGCAATTTGCCAAAATCCATAGCTTTTAGCCTTGTCAATCCCTTTAAACCGAGAAAAAATTTTCTTACCAGTTAGCGGCCTTCTCGCCGGCGAGTCGTGTGCAATGGATACGCGATTGCTGGCCGGCGCCCATCCCGATTACCTGGAATTGTAATGTATGAATTATTTATGGCCGTTTATCATATTTTAAAAATATAAAATTGTTTTAAATGTGAACGCAAATTTTAAAAAATTGATAAACGATCTTTTCAAAAGTGATTTTGTCGCTGATTTTGAAAAATACGAAAAACTAAAAAAATCGGAAAACTCGAATTTTGTAATTTCTTCCATTGTTTTGACGATAAAAACGCTAAGCGTATTGCAATGATTTATGCGAATTTTAGCTTTGTAAACGTCTGAATTGCATTTAAAATTAATCCAATTGCTCGATAATCTAATTTAAAAAATTGTAAAATCGAATTTTGAGCGAAAGGTTTTGTTTTTCTGCATGAAAAAGTTAGCAAAGTATACGAAAATACCGTACCTGTCCCCGATGAGCAAAACACACAGAATTGGACTGTGTATATTTGAGGGCAATTGTGGCGACAACCATATCCATCAACGCTTCTTTCGTGACATCCCTCTCTTTCCCAATAATATTCTCAAATGTCTCCGGGCTGATCACCGCATCGTTTCGTTTTTGTCTAAATGATTGTTTTTGGCTACCGTATGCCTCAAAACTACCGTAATTTCAGCCCGAATACCGTCCGTTCTTCGATATCGGTTGGGACGAATTGGGGGTTGATCTGGAAATTGCGGAAATATTCCTAAAGAATCGCTGCATGTCAGCTAGCTGTCTCGCTCCCTTTAACATCCCAAACTGTCTCTGCTAGCCGTCAAACTTCTAGAACATGCTAGCTGTCACGTTGCCTTTAAAATCCTAGATTGTCTCTGCTAGCAGCCAACTTTCTTAACGTCATGTGTCACGCGCCCTTTAATCCCCAATGATCTCCGCAAATCAGCTTCCAGCCCCTTCAGAATCTTCAATTTTCTCTGCTAGTTCCCTTCATGTTCGAAAATCAAGCTAGCACTCTCCCTTTAATCCCAAGGATCTTTGCAAGCTACCCAATTTACAGACAAATCGCCAAATTGTCCCTGCAAGTTGACCTTTGCTCAGAAATCGGCCTGTCACGCGCCCCTTCAAAACCCGAAATTGTCTCTGCTAAGCCTTTTCAGCGAAAATCAAACTATCACGGTCCCTTTAAAATCCTAAATTGTCTCTGCTAGCTTCCAGCTCTCCAGAAAAACTAGCTGTCACGCTTCTTTTGAAAATCCTCGCCGATCTTAACCTTGAAGAGAGAAGAAGATCTCTTTCCTAGAAGATTAATCTGTCGCTCTCCCTTCAATCCCAAATACCGTCTGCTGTTGCAACTGCAAAAGTTGCCTGTTTCCCTTTAATCCCCAACGATTTCTGCTAACAGCCAACTTTCCAGAAATCACTAGCTGTAACGTTCCCTTTAAAATCCTTAAGCAACTCTGCTAGCTACCCCCAGCTCGCTCAGCTGTCGAAACTGACTTACCTTGAGTACGGTATAGTTTCCATTCTTCTTCTTGGCCAACAATGAAAGGGCTGCCGGCTCGTAGTCTGGTGCCACCACTCCGTCAGACACCTAGACGACAGAGGTGGAGCTTATACATTATTGGGGGGTTACTCAGGATCGAATGTTTCTAATATCAAAAGAGGAATTATTTCTGCACTAATTTAATTATTTAAACAAAAAACTACAAATTTTTACAAAAAAATACAAAATATCGATTTTTTTTTTCGACTAAAAACACCACTTTCGAGCAATTTGCGCTCTTCCACCCCCGATAATGCCAAAGTACCAAAATACCGCATTTTTTCTACCGTACCTCTCTATTGATAATTTTTGCCGTCAATTCGTCGCATTTGTCGGACAGCGCGATGAAATCACCAAAAGAAGACATCCGGTCGGCTCCTGAAAAAAAAATCATTTTTCTCAAAAACTAAAAAATCGATCGATAACTCCCTTTTCGAGCGTCCAATTCAAAAATTTGTGGTTCATAGCTGCAAACTGATTGCCGCTTTAAAACATGGACATTCGAAAAGGGCTTTAAAGGACCCCTAAAGTGAGTCAATCCAGCCAATTAATCGCAAAAATTGATACACACGAACCAAACGAAATAAGAGAAGCCGGGGGGTTAGGGTATGCAAATATTCTGGCATTCTGCCAAACACAAGACCCAAAATCAGCGCTGGCAAATGCTCTCTGTTGGATACCCAATAATCGTTCCAACTTCTCGAGTCGATCCGTGATCAACATCGGCCATTCCTGTTCTGTGCGAAAAGGGCATGGGATAACCGATTACGACAGGTAAATTCAGGTAGGTTTTTTGCATGAAAATGCCGCCTGGCTGACAGAAAACAAAAATGCAAAATTACGCATTAAAAAACCTTTTAAAACACCGGGTTAAAATGCGAGTGATAGGGTGCTAACCAATGCATTACGACATCAAATTCAATTTTGGTCAAATCGTGTTTTTTTCTGAATTTTTAACAGAGGAATCTTGGAATTTGCTGCCAGAAACATGAACTAACAGATCAAAATTGACAGAATATGTCGAAAGTTATGTACAAAGTACATGACTTACGAGGTTTATTTGGTCTGTGGGGGCGGGCGGCCTTTCCCCGGGGGTCCCGCAGCGACCCTGCTACGGTAGGTAAATCGCGCGGCCTAGGCTCTCCTCGCATTTCGGGCCACTTCTTCCCTTTCCCAAGGGAGTCGTTGCCGCCGGTCATATCTATGGCCGGTCGGGGATAGAATAGGAGCTGTGTGGCGGTTCAGCTGCCCATAGCGACCTGTTAACCGGAAGGTGATTCCCATCCCCGTAGATCCCCATTTCGCCTTACCTCCAGAGCTCTTTCCGCCCCCAATTGTATTACCTCCAGGTTCCCTGGCCTTGTGTATTTCCTCACGGTGTTCTCTCTATGTATTCTACTAATAAACCATTCTTATCTCTACGTCCTCTATTAGTGGTAATCGCATTGGATCTTATTCATGGTCTGCAGGTGTCATCTTCTTGGCATATATTAGTCTTACAGACCTCCACTGACCCGACACCCGTGTATAGGGAAGTGTGAAGGGTCGTAGGAGGAATAGGTGGCAAATCCCTCGCGTGGGCATTATTGGGATTTATTCCTAATAGTGCGGGATTGCTATTCCTTTTCGACAGAATAGGTCTACGGTACTTTTACGGTAGCTCAATTCGAATCTTTAGCTCAAACATTACGACATGGAATTATTTTTAGGTAAAACAGTGATTTTTCTGAATTTTGATGTTCGCGATATGTAAAGTGCTATCCAGTAAGATAAAAAGGACAGATAAAATATTTAGGAAATGATTACGGTAATACTACTGTAGCTAAGTCCCATCCCTAGCTTGGCATTACGAAATGAAATTATTTTTAGGTGAAACGGCGGTTTTTCTGAATCGTTAACTTGGCAATCTGTAAACTGTCTGTCAATCGAATAAAAGGAAGAGATATAATACTAAACAACACGAATTACGATAGTTCGACGGTATCTCGATCCTACCTCTAGCCCTGGCATAAGCCGCAGCCAGTGACGGTTTCTTTCCATCCAAACCCAGATCAGCCACCATACATGCTTGAGATTCGGCATCATTCAGCGGGACACCGATTGCAGCGCCTACAGTGGGTAAAAGTATATTTTAAAGGGTCATTGAAGGGAACTGACCGGCTGGAGAGACATGTTTGAAGGAGGCGGCTGCTGGGTGGCCGGTGGATTGGCTCAGCTCCTAAAGAAAACTTTAAACCAGCAAGTTAAAGCGTTTTTTCAGGTATCTGTATTCCAATTCAGCAGTTTTCATCATTAAATTTTTCATAAATAACGAAAATACGAAATTTTGTGGTCAGAAAACTGAAAAATCCGATTTTCTGACGAAATTTCGAGTTAAAGTTATGAACTTAATTTCAAAAACGAATTTAGCTAAAGTGGTTTTGAGAAAACGTAGAATTATATAAATTAAAACAATCTTTTATCGTATTGCCTGCAATTTAAGCAAATTCTATCATCAAAATGGTCAAAACTGGCGAAAAATGCGAAATTTCAAAGCTTGAAAGCTAAAAAAATCCATATTTTTCGAATTAAACATAGAAATTTAATTTTAACGATGAATTAAATTAAAGTGGCGGTCAGAAAGGCTTTTAAAACGAGTTTGATAAGCTTAAAAAGAAAAATCAATCGATACCTTAACTAACTGCCATCCATTCAGCGCATCCAAAATGTTGATATATCCCGGAGAACCGTTGAGCACTGAAAAGTTAATTTTTTTAAGGAGGCGGGAACCTAAATTGGCGTGCCTACTACCCAAAAAACAATGTTAAAACGGAAGCGGAAGCGGAAGAAGCGGAAATGACAGGACAGGCGTGCATCGAAATACCAGTGATAGCCTGCTGAGGTCGTTGAGGGCGTCTTCTTGGAGATGATGAGGTAGATGAGGATGATCTTTTGACGGTAGAGGAAGGAACACGACGAGGGACAGATTGAGATGATTGACGAGGCAGGGAAGAGGAGGACGACCTCAGGATATGACGAGAACGAGCTGGAGGAGCAGCTGGTGGAGCAAGAGGACGGACAGGGGCTGAATTTGCACACTGGATGCCGGGCAACAGAATTTTTGTGGCCGGTAGTTTGTACTGGCATGCAATTGGCAAACTGGCAGACAGCCAACAGAATGTAAAACTGAACTTTTGTAATTTGTAGTTTGTAGCCTGAAAATCCGCTCAAAGGCGCTAACGATTGGCAGATGGACCGAAAATCCGAGGGTTTTTGTAGTTTGTAGTTTGTAATGCCGTGTAACGGACAAACTGGCAAGCAGCCAACATAAAAACGAAAATTTAGTGGTCTAGTTTGTAGCCTTGAAATTCGCTCAAAAGCTCTACTGGTCGGCAGAAAATCGATAAAAACCCATTTTTTTGTAGTTTATAGCTTAAACCTTTTCTACATGCACTAATAGTCAAACTGGCTGCCAGATAAACTTTCCAGGAACATAAATCAAGTGTGGATAGGTGTAGCGTGGAATAAGGTATGGACACTGCGTGCTGGGTGCCAGATAGCGGCTTGGCAAAATACCAACAGAAAATTGCAGCGTTTTTGCATTTTCTAACTGAATGAGTGCCAGTTTGCACACAGAAAAGACAGGAATGGCTAAATTGTCTATTTTCCTTGAGGCACGCTCCCTTTAAAACCAAAAAATCGCGATTTTTTTTCTGACCTTTCAGCGGCATTTCCTCCTCGACGGAAAAGAGTTCGGCGTCCGGTTTTTGATGGGGGTTCATCCCTATAATTGTATAACCGGATCTTGTGCATTAATGTGGGGACTATGAGTAAAAAAAGAAACTAAAAACTTCCAAAAATGGAAACTTGTCAAAAAATGCACTTTTCCGGTTCAAAAATTGCATTTTTCGTTTTTCTAATGGAACTTTCAAAGTTTTTACATGTCGAACTCGTAAAAATTGTACAGTACACCTACCGTAACGCAATGGCAGCGATCTGTCATCCCCGGCGAACCTCCTTCTCATATACGAGGCAATACTATCGTCGTAGGAGGCTGTCTGCTCGAAGGCCTAAAAAGAGAAACGCATTAATGGCAGGGGTCAAGATAGAAATTACCCTAATTTAATTCATCATTTTATTTCCTTGTGGATTTTGGCTTACCAGTCCTTTAAAAAACCGTTAAAACCCCTTTAAAAAGGTTTATCGGAATTTTTTGGCGGTCAGATCAGCCAAAAATACGGTCTTTCAGGTGAAAAATACGGTTTTAGGCGAATACCGTATCCGTTCTATCTCTTTTTATATGGATTTTTGACTTCCCAGCCCCTTTAAAGTGCATTTTGTGTAGTTTTTGGTGTGCCCTTTTAGTAGTATTGGTTCTTGTGTGTGGATTTTGGGTATTCTCATTCCCTTTCCCCTTCAATCTCTCTCCATTTTGGGCAACCGGAAATGGACCAAGGTTGGGGTGGGGGTATAGTGGCTGTTGGCTTGGAAAAAGAGGGGTCATTCGGGTGGAAGATGGCACAGGAAACACGAATCAAACATTTTCCAAGGAAAAGCTTCGGAATATACAGATATTGGGAGAGAGAGAGAGAGCGAGAGAGTGAGAGCGAGACAGTGAGACAGAGAGCGAGAGAGCGATGGGGGTAGAGAGATCGACAGACAGACAGACAAACTCTTAATCCCTCGCCCTTTCCAAATTCCGGAACCAAATGTTGCAAGGTCGAATTTGGGTGTTAGAAACCAAAAACATGAGCTTCTGAGCCCAAAAATTTTTTTAGAATGTTATGAGGCGCCGAAAACGGCTTCAATACGCTCACTGACTGGCAATAATGTTAAAAATTGGGTTAAAGGTCCATTTAAGCGACGGATCAACGATTTCTCCGGATTTTTTGACTAGCTGCCAGACACGGAATCCATACAAAAGTTAAATCCCGCTTTTAGAGGCCATGGAAGCCATGGGTCAGCAATTTGTATGGATGGGCTAGTTGCCGGGCTAGCTCTATAAAAACGTTAAATACCGGTTTAAAGGACAATTGAAGTCAGGAATAGACTAGATGGACTATTTCTCTGGGTTTTTGGGCCAAAAACGAAGCAAAAAAATTGTTCAAAGAGCACGCTTTTTAAAATATCACATTTTTACCAAATCAATTGACGCGCAATCGTCAAGTTTCAAAAAAATAAATCTTAAAATACCGTACTGCGGACGACAAACTACAAACTTCAAAATATGTACCGTATGTCCATTATGCCTCCTTTGGCTATGACTTCTCGCCCTATCGAATAGCCTAGCTGTCGGGGATGAAGCGGAAGAGGATGAAGCCTCCGTTGGCCGTCCCCTTTCCGGTGCCAACCCGTCTTTTTGCTTGTATTTCCAAGCCATCGACGATATTCGGGACATGGCGAGTGTGGAATAGGTAATCTGGGCTACAGACTACAAAATCGGATAGTTATAAATGTAGTATATATCTTGAAGCGTAGACAGGCAGGCAGTTTCCCGATTGGTAGGGCCAGAATACGGTAATCTGGGTTACAGACTACTAAATAGGCCGCTTGGAGTTGTAGTTTGTAGCTTGAAGTTAAAACTGGCTAGCGGACTATCGATTAAAATGATTCAAAATTGTAGTTTATAGCCGTAAAGCCAAACTGGTTGGCAGAGTATCGACTGAAACACTCAGAATACAGTAACCCGGACTACAGACCACAAAATCGTGTCCAAGAATTCTAGTTTGTAGCCTGGAATGTATAATGGTTCGCAGGTGAATGATTCGAATACCCGGAATTCCTACAGTATGGACTACAGACTACAAATCGTCCAGTTCCGCGTCCATACTTTCGACAAAAAAGGCGGGCAGAAGGAAATCCAGTGGTGTGACAGGAGACGCGACAAATTGGAGTCGACCTCCCCCTTCCGCTCTCTCTATTTCTCTGCCCTCTCTCTCTCTCTCTGTCTCTCTCTGCCCTTTTTTGGCGGCTTCAACCCCCCGGTAAGTTTATAGCTTTTGAGGGGGGAGGGGAGGCGGAAAGGGGGAGGAGAAGCCTCGCCTCTCCTTCTGCTGAGAGTGGGCCAAACTCATTTGGAAGGGAAGGGAAAGGACCTCCTCTAGTTGAGGCCGAGCAGACACATACCCTGGGCATTTCGGAAGGGGGGCCGAGAGGACGATGGCCTATCCCACGCATCCCCGCTGCCGCTTCTACTCAACTCATCCTAATCATCAGAGGTCGATTTGCTGTTTCTGGCGGCCAATTGGTTGATTGGCTGTCAGAAAGGTGGAAAAACGGTAAAAATACCGTATCTGGAGCACGCTGTACCGCGTGACGTCATTTGGAAAGATCGTTGGGGCTGGCTAATGGATTACGCGAGGAAATCCGCTCTTTGGCCGAACATGGATTGATTGGCCGACAGATAGAGCGAAAATCATGTAAATACGGTATCAGGAGTACGGTAGATGGTATGACGTCATTTGGAAAACGCGTACTACGGGTCGATCTTACATTCCGTGATTTCGAATTTTTCTAATCGCTTACGCCATTAAATTAACTTTTCTGCTTGGCATGGATTGGTTGCGATAAAATGCAAGATAAACAAAGGGTAAGGTATCTGGAGTACGGTAGACGGTATTAGGTCGCTCGAAAAAAACGTACTACTATCGTGAAAATCGGAGGGAATTTGAATTTATCTAATGGCTTACGCCCTGAAATTCATTTTCTGGCTGTCAATGCGGGCATTGGCTATCAGAAGGATGAAAAATCGTGAAAAACGCTTTCTTGTGTACGGCAGACAGCATGGAGTCATTTGGAGGATTCGTACCACAGCCAGGAACAACTGGGGAGGGATTTAATAACGTAATCGAATAGGGAATATTGACTTACTGACCAAATTAATAGATTTGCGCGTAAAAACTACCATTCACCCCCAAAGACGCAATTTTAAGACATTTTTGCATCACTGGCATCCATTTTGTAGTTTGTACCCAAGAAAAACATTGCGAACCTCGTCTCCGTCAATCCATTCAGTCACATCCTGTAGATCATTATAGAGAAGATGATGATTTTCATCAGATTCTCCATCTCTTTGCATTCTTTCAATCCGTTCCATTTCACTCCTATCGTCGTCCAGGGTATCCTCGCGGAATAGTGACATTTCGGAGGGTCACTGGGGCCAGGGATTAGTTGAGGAGGAGCTCTCTTGGCCCTTTTTCGTCCTTTTTCAGCCCAAAAGAATTCCGCTCGAAATATTGCGTCGAGAAGCTGGAGAAGTTTGGTGTGTTCCAACGGCTTTTAGCCGACCATCGACTGAAATTTTGGAGGAAAACGGATCGATTCAGAAAATAAATCGATAAAATGGAGGACAGTTAATAGGATCGCAATGGAATTTTGCGAAATTGACGAGCATTTCAAAGATACTTGTTTTCACGCTTTTTGTTCGTCAGTTAGATAATCTGGATCGCGAAAATCTTGAAAAATGTCGAAACTTGGAAATGGAATCGATAAAATGGAGGACAATTAATAGGATTTCAATAAATTAAAAAGGAGGGCAGTTTGAAAATTCAAACAATTAGTAAGTTTTTGTATGCCTGTTAAGCGATTTCTCGCGTTAAAAAGCCAAAAAAAAACTTAAAAATGAGCGGCTCCGACGACGGAATTCCGGGTAAAGGCCTAATTGTCTTAATTCAAGCGGTAAATGTGATTCTGCCGTTGAATATATCTAAATTGAATGTAAGATACGCACTTAGAAGTGCGACAAATTGCGAAATACTTCGGAGTGTTCTGTTGGCGAAGTCGGAAAATCGAGCAAAAATCATAACTTTCGAATTAAAGCTTTAAATTTAATTTTCGAATTGGTCTTATGTAAACTGAATGTCAGAAAAGAGTTTTCCCGGCAAACGAAGAACGATAAAACCCTATTTTCGGGCCAGCAGTTCTAGAATAGAAGTTGACGGGGGGTAGTTTGGAGGTCCAATATATGACAGGGGGCAATATAGAGACAGAGAAAGACAAAGGAGAGAAGAAAGGATATTTGATATCCACTATAAAATGAGAGAGAGAGAGACAGATCGAGAGAGAGAGGGAGAGAGACAGACAGAGAGGGAGCAAGACAGAAAAAGAGTGGAATGACTGGATGAACACCATCATAAAAGTGTTCTCTGCAACTTATATTATCCTCTTGTGCTTGGCTATATAACCATAGAATTTTCTGGTAAAAATAGGTCATAAAAGAGCAAGACTACAGCAATATTTTCAGAAAAGTACCAAAATTGGGGAAACCAAAAATTGGACGACAATTAGGCTGAAAAAAGTAGGAATAGTAGAATATTCAGCAGATTTTTGGAATTAAAAAATGGCAAGGCGTGAAAATGGCTTTTCTATACGGCCAATTGGCCGTATAGAAAAGGTTTTGAAGGGATTTGAAGCAATTCCCCGGTCTCTGTTGTCACGTCCAAACCCCCGAATTCATTTTAAATCCGGTGAAATCAGGGGAACGCTCCTTTTTCTTCTCTTTGGTCTGTGAGGCTCTGAATTTCGAGATTTCTAGATTTTTGCTCTGCATTTTAACGGAAGAGGATCTTCGAATTGGTCTGTCTGGTTTGGAACTAATTTTTTGATCTTTGAACCACAAATCCTTGATTTTCCAGTCCCTTTAAAGGCTTGGCAAGCCACAAAATATGGATTTTCTAGCTAGAGAGCCTTTATGGATTTTGCCGCGCCGCGACTCAAGCAACGTGATGCGCAACGCGCCATACGACGCAACAGGCAATGCGACACGCGCCGTGGCACTCAACGCAAGACGCGACGCGAACCGAACGTGCAACACGCTTCGCGCGACGCATCGCGGCACGCAACGCGCACAGCACATTGCCGCAATTAAAGGATCGTATTCGATGGGAATCGATGGGCAACGAAAACCTAGCACACGCGTTGCGTGTCGTGGCGGAGCAAAATCCATAGCTAATCCCTAGCCAACCTAGTCCCTTTAAAAACAAAAAATCCGCCTACCTTCAGCGCGAGAAGGCGTCGCGTGCCGTCTGCTACGCCGCCAGAGCCAAGCTGAAAAATCAATATTTGGATCAGAAAAATGTCTTTAAAATATGTTTGATGTTTTTGAGATCAGCAACAGCTGATCTGCTAGCCATTTAGCCTACTGACACCCGAAAAAAAAAATTAGAAAAAGCGTTCCCTCGGCTTGTTGGCGGTTTCGAATTACCAGGAATGGATCGTTTTATGCCTTTTGAAGGTCAAGAACGGGCTTTTTTCAAGACTGAGCACGCATTTTAGGGGGTCAGAAATCATACCAGAGGCTTCTATGGACAGATGGACAAACTGGCGGACAAACAGACAAACTACACGCAAAATAAGTGAGCTGGCAGCTAAATAACCGAAATAAGATCCAAAAACGGCAAAAACCCAAAACTAAATGCTGACGCTGATTTTTGCGGGTGGTTTGATGGACAGATAAACTAACTGGTATACAAACAGACAATTTGACAGACAGCTAGAAAAACTAGAAGAGAAATATGCGAATTATAGGACAAAAAACTGGCAAAGTAAGGCGAAAACTCCGAAAAAATGTCGGAAAATCCAAAAATAAATTTTTACCCTGATTTTGACGGGTGCTTTAATCGACAGTGAAACAAACTGACAGATAATCAGCCGGTTTAATGAAAAACCGATCAAATTGACTGCCAAATTACCGATAAAAAACTAAAAAAGCACCTCGCAGAGCGTGTTAGCCCTTTTGAATTGTGATCTTCTTCTTGGGGGGCGAGTCGGGGGAGGGCCATTTAGGGTGGAAGATGGGGATGAAGAGGGGAACATTACGGTAGCGATTTATCAGTATTTAGGATGGGAATGGAATGGCTAGCCGGCAGAATGGGCAGAGCTTCATCTATCCATCCGTATCTGGGTCTCAATCTATTCTACCTGGTTCGCCCTCCAATTCAATCTCATGCTCCCCATTTCTCTCTCTCTCTCTCTCTCTCTCTCTCTCTCTCTCTCTCTCTCTCCGGCTCTCTCTGCCCCAAAATCGAGGCTTTTCCCCTCGGCTTCATCTCGAAAGAAATGCCCCCCCCCGACCCCAATCACTCGCTCCCCTTTTAGAGGAAATTGCTCCCCTCTCTCTATCTCGTTTTTCTACTTTTTCTTTTTCTTGGGCTTCTTCTGTTTTTCCAAAAAATAGACCCGCCCAAATCTGAACCCTTAGAAAAAGAGAATTTGGTTTTCTGGAGGGCTTTTTGGAGAAAAGTTTGCGAAAACCCAGCTGTCACGGTACCTTTAAAATTAGAAACGCTAAAAATTCCGATTTTACAAGTCAGGCGAACTGGCAGAGATTATTTAGAATACATTTCTGCCTACATCTGAACTCCTAGGAAAAAAGAATTCGGTTTTGTGAGAGCTTTTTGGAGGAAGTTCGCAAAAATCCAGCCTTCACGGTAACTTTAAATTTGAAATTGTGATTTTTCGAACAGGGAAACTAGCAGGGATTATTTGGGTGATTTTCCCAGACCTGGGCGAGCTAGCGGCAGTTCTTTCGGGAATTTTCAATCAGGGCAAGTTAGCAAAGATTCTTTGCGCCATTCCTAAAAGCCACTGACCTCTTCGATGATTTTTGGATAATCGTCCGGATCCGAGACAACGATGACGCGTTCGTGATTCTTGGCCGCGGCTCGGAGAAGGGTCACTCCTAAATGACACTATAACTACAGTAACCTAGACAAAATAATAGATAAATGCGACAAATTACAGCCAACTGACACACAAAACACCCAAAATAGCAAACCAAACCCCCGACAAGGCACCTATTTTTCAAACGGTGAAATATTCGAAGGCCAGAGAGAGAGAGAGAGAGAGAGAGAGAGAGAGAGAGAGAGAGAGAGAACGAAATATGCCGGGGGGTCAAATATTCGATGCTGACAAATGGGTCCGGGAGGGGGTAGCAGAACGGAAGGGACCAGGAATATCCACCCAAAAAGAGGTACAACGCTATTTATCACTCAGGGAATCGGAAACGGCAACAGAAACAGCACAAATCAGCTGAAATGCGGAAATTCAAATCCTCAAAAATGACGATCCGGAATTTCGCATCAAAATAGTGATTTTTAACGTTTTTAGCTTCTGAAACCGCCAAAGCGACGTGCCTGGTCAAGTCCTTGAAACGCGAAAAGTTTGCTTTTTATCCTTGAAACGTAAAAAGTGCCGAAATTTGCCATTTGCCAATGATTTCAGAGCCTAGGAACGCTATGGTTTCCAACCCCTTTAAAACCTCCGCTCATTGACGTCGACTTCCAGTCTAGTCTTCTGCCATCCAACAAACATTTCCTGATTATCAGGTAAAGCGGAAGGAAATAAGAGTGTTCCGTCTCTCTCTCTCCCTCTCTCTCTCTCTCTCTCTCTCTCTCTCTCTCTTTCTCTCTCTCTCTCTCTCGCTCTCTCTCGCTTTCCATTCATCTAAAAGACTAGACAAAACAATCCAGACATCAGGGCCAGCTTTTAGGGTCCTTGAACAATCAGCAAGTCAACGGTGAAATGGGCAACAGCAGACGGAAGAGGAGAGACGAGGATACTGTAGTCTAGTAAATGGCGCAAGGTGAAAGATCAAGTTTATTCAGGTAAAGATCGGCTGGGAATCCATTACGACATGAAAAGATCGAAAAACGTCGGATTTCCTGATTTTTCAAGCTAGGTAAACCGCTTACGACAAAAAAAATAGGCTAAAACAAATCGGCAAAAATCGTAAAATCCAGACTTTTCCGGACCCGGAACCAGTTACGCCATCAAAATACCCGTATGGGGGATATTGGAATTGAGAGTGACCTGGGCGGGTGGCACCAAAACGCCCCAATCCAATCTAGGCAAATTGAGTGTTTACGAGGAGATGGGAGAGAGAGAGAGAGAGAGAGAGAGAGAGAGAGAGAAGGAGCATGAGTAGCGTGATTTGAGCACGATATTGGCCTCCGCGCTACGCGATATTAACAGCCTTGTTTTGAAGGTTTTGAGGTGGGTGTAAAGAGGATGTAAACGGAGCAGAAAACGGCAAAATCTCAAATTTTCGAGCTTTTGCGGAAAATCAATCCGATTACGGCATGAAAATGGACGAAGAGTGCGCTGCTTGAACTAGTGGATTATTCTAGTTAAAAAACACCAAAATTTTAAAAAATTCAACCGATTACGCCCTGAAAATCCTCGGAATTTTTGCTTTTAAACGCCTTTAAAGCCTAATGAAGGTATTTAAAAGGTTTTCGGAGGGTGTAAAGAGGATGGAAACGGAACAGAAGAGGCCACAAAAAGCAAAGAAAAGACAAAAGCCAAAAAGGGAAATGGATGGCGAATTTTAGAAGCAGCAGAAGACAAAGAAGTCGACGTCAAAAAAAAGAGGGAAGCGGGCGGAAGGGGTCGAGTTGTCAAAAAGGGGTGACAGATGACAGCCGGGATCCCTTGAGGCATCCAGGGGGGTAGAGGCGCAAGCAGAGACATTCCAATAAGGAAAAAACGCCACTCTGGATGGCAGATTAAATTTTAAACGGATTTTTGGATGTCAGAAATCTCGGAAAATCAATTACGACATAAAAACTAGCGTTTCTGGAGGGTAGAAGTCACTTTTTAGGCATCACTGATTAATAGAAAGCTGCGATAATCGATTACGGGATGGAATTCGCTTAACTGGATGCCAGTGAAAAGTTTACAGGAATTTATAACACAGAAAAGAATCAAGAAAACCGATTACGCCATTAAAATCACTGTTTTTGGTGTCAGAAGGCATGAAAAAGTGGATACATTTCCAAACTGACCTCCAATATCGATATTTTCGATGGCCTCCTCTACCGTACACCCTTCTTTGCTGATTGTCTGCTTGAAAGGGTAGAGATTGCAGACGACAAAGGAGATCAGGTGGAACGAGTGAGCCTGAAAAAGGGGAAATGGGGGGTATTTCAAGGGATTTAAATGGGAAGGGAGAAGCTGTGAGGAAATAACCCCTTTTTATGGGATGGCAGCTTACCTTGAGGTCTTGAAGATCCGAATTTTCAGTTTCTCTGGCGAGAATGCCAGCATGGACTGCTGGGTGCAGCGTTTTGACACGGCCTCCGAGTAGCTCCGGAAATGAAGTGATATCGCTCACATCTCTGAAAATGCAATTAGTGCGCGTATTTCCGGAATTTCAGCGGCCAAAAAATTTCTGCTAGCTAGCCGCAACTTCCCAAAAACTTTCAACGAAAATTCCTAAAGCTTCTCGGCTAGCCTGCCCAGGCATATCGAAAATTCCTGCCGCTTCTCCGCAGGTTAGCTGCCTTTCGAAAACCGCGATTTTATCGCCGTTTTGGGCTTTTAAAGGGCACGTTCAGGGACGTTTTTTGGAAAAAAGCAAAGATCTTTGCCGTGGCCGGGGGTCGAACCCGGGCCCTCCGCTCGGGAGGCGCGGATGGATACCAGTCAGGCACAGCTACAACCTGGCGAGGGGGCGAGGGGCGCCCCACCCCGCAAAGGAGGGGAATGGCCTGTCTCAGCACGGGCAGGCAGTGCGCGCGGTCCCTACGTCCATAGGGTGTACACGTTGGGACGAGTACACGGCCCCTCCCTGAACGTGCGCTTTAAAGGAAACTGGAAGGCATGAGACCAGAGTCCTGGATTTGGTGCCACCGGTAACGCAGCGCTCACGCCGCTTAGCGTGTCGTAATGCATTAGCCAATGTAATACGGGCATACGCGTCGCGTGTCATTGCGCCGAAGATTCCAAGCTATGCCTTGCCCGCACTTTTAAACCGCCGAAATTCGGGAATTTTGCAATTTTAGTTGGCTGGGATGACAGAAAGAGACAGACAGACCGACAGACAGACATACAGACATTCAATTTCAAGCCAAAATACCGTACCTTACAGTAATCCCCTCGTCTCTAATAGCCTTTGCCGTTCCTCCAGAAGCAATAATTCCCAATCCAGCATCAACCAGCGCGCGGGCCAATTCGATTACGCCACGTTTATCGCTCACCGAGATGATCGCTAAAATCGGGTTTTTTTCTAAAAACAGCGTTTCATACCTAATTTTTGCTGATCAGCCATTTTTCTGCCGATACGATGGGTATTTAGTAGTGACTGGTTGTGTTTCGGATCACGGAAGTTTAGCCCTGTAAATGGCGATTGGAAAACAACGTAGATGGCGAGGGGCAGATAAGAATGAAAGGGCGGCATAGGAGGGGGAATTGTTTTTCAGACAGCAATAAAGGGTATTTAAATAAAAGGAACTGTTATTTGTCTTCAAGGGGGTGGCAAAATTGGCGAATTTTAATGCATAAATCTTCAAAAAAGCATAATCCTTTGACAGAAATTAATTCAAAGCATATCACGAAGGTAAAAAGACGATATAACCAATGACACCACGAAATTATCTATTCAGGACCACAGCGGCCCGGCTCCTAATAAAACGTGCGGTAGCTTTGGAAAGGAGGGAAGACGGCAACGTGTGCGATAGACGCGTCGCGCAATTGCGAAAGCAGGCCTGCGCAGCTAAAAACCGGTTGCTATTCCGCGCACCCGCACGCAACGCGCGAAAAACACGTACAGTACGCCCTTTCCCTTGAACCATCTCGACCGAACCCATCGGCGGTTGTGGGACACTAGTTTGGCTTTTGGATAATAAATCACCCCAAATAAAGGCCAAGGAATCGATGACGACATTGAATTATTATTTCTGGATATTTGTAAGAAGAGCCGTACAAAACAATTACGCTATAAAATTAGCGTCTTTGGATGCCAGTTGGGCCATTGAAGTAATAATTTCTAAAATTAAAGCCTTGGAATCGATTACGACATGAGCTAAAAGTAGAGCATTTTCGGGAAGTGGCATTTGCATATGGTGGAGTCACGAGGCCTGGGGGAATCCCCCGATCGGCCGGCCCATAAATGACGCGACACCTCGTGGTCTAGATCATATCAAAGAGGGAGGGGGAATACCCCCGAGGGCACGTCTCGTGTCGTAGAAATAGCAGCGGATAATGTTGCGTGGACTGTCTTTAGTCTTTGGACTCTGGTAGAGCAGAAATAGGCAAGGGAACACTAGGAAACAAAGTCCAAACGATCGAATAACGTAAAGTCAACCGTTTTCTGGTGTAATAATTTTTCTAATAGTTATAGAAATTTAAAAACCCTCTAAATTGTCAATCTGACTTCCAGACGGTTGAATAAAATCGTCATTTAGTCAGCAATGCTTTACTAAATTATTCTGCTCGATAAAAATTGTCAGTGTGTATTTTACTGCTTACCTATCTATGCTGAAAAACAGAATTTTGGATGCCTTTATCAAAGCATTGTTAAGAATTATTGAGGTCCCTGGCCAGACTGGCTGCCGGACTGCTGGCATCCGAGCTTCGTGATCTCGATGGCGCCATGGGTCGGGCTGGTGAACTTCCTGAAAGTGATCTTTTTAGAATATGTCGTTTAACGGCAGCGCAACGAGTTCAAAACGCACCACTTGGCCTGCTGGCAGACGAGAGTCAGCTGGGAGCCCTCGAGCGGCACGTCGTTCACCTGAAATTCGGAAAGCTAGGCTAGCTTATAAGCGTTCCCCATGAATCTCTGCTAGGTTGCCCAAGGCTTGTCAGTCAGCTAAAAAAAAACCCAATAAATCAAACGCACGAGAAGGTTGGATCCGGCGGGGCAGCTGGGGGTGAAGTGCATGCACCCGTCAATGGCCATCATGGTCGTGCTACAACATTTTTGATTGTTCCGCCGATTTTTTACCGGGGGACCTGATTTTTTTCCCTACGAGTTCAGAAAGCCTATTTCAGTAATGCTATATTTCAATTGCGTTTTAATAAAATTTTGCCATGTTTTAACTGGCAAAGCTATCCAAAAAATAGTAGTATTTTCGAAAATTGTAGTTTTTGATCAAAATCGGCTATTTTGGGACGAAAAATCGATATTTTTCTATTTTTCAATACAATTGAGCGGTTTTTTCGTATAGGATTAGTAAAATACAAATCATGGCCGATTTTCCTACCCAGTGACGAAGGTGTCGACCTGGATGCTGTCGAGCCTGCACGACATGCAGTCGATGACGGCTGAAAGGAGTTTTCCGTTTTGAATAATCTCGTCTTTAACGCTCAGATCATGAAGCATTTTGATAAGCCTCTAGAAAACCCACTAGAAGCGGCCACGGCCACGCAGGCGGCAAGGACGAATAGCTGCTTCATCATCTCCTAAAATTTAGATAGATTCGTATGGGCCTAAAAAGTAACAATGAAGTTAGAAAAAGGCTAATAAAACTGCTCCACACCCCTCGATCATCCACTTCCTTTTATGCAGCGCCTTGCGGAAAGTTTTGTCTCGAAATTGGTCATTGGCTGCCGGCAAAGTGGCGCAAAAATGCCCAAAAATCATGCGTGCTGCTCTTTGACGCCCAGAATTCCTGCAAAAACGGCATACCATTGACATGTTTCGGTGATTTCTTGCCCGTCCGAATCACGGAAGACACAGCAAATGTTTCGAGCGTCCAAATAATTTGGTGAACATTGGCGCCGGTGAATGGACAATCAAGAGGCCATCAAAAACTGCAGGCACTGCAAAAAAAAATTGAAAATTCCTGGCGAATTAAAAAAATTACCGATACAGAACGGCCCGGCGCCTACTTTTACGTCCGGTATATTTTAAAACGAGGAAAGACCGCAGCGCGTGCGATAATTGAGTGCAAATGTGCGAAATTAAGAAAGAAAGGCCCACGCAGCTGAAAAGCGGCTGCTATTTCGCGCACCCAGGACGCAACGCGCAACCGTTTCCCGGGCGCCACCCTGGCGGAACCATGGGCTGTCAATCTACAGTTTCATCCATTGCGCCATGTAATTGTATGCGCCTTCAAAGGTGCACATAAACTTTTTATTCTGCCAAACAATGCATCTAAAGAAGCGTGAAAAATGGAGCTTTTTCCGTTGATCATAAATACGTGTAGACTCCACGCATTAATAGGACGCATGGCTAAAAATTTCTGGCTGGGGGCCTCTTCGCCCTCGGCCGAGGGACAGCCGTTCGCCTCGCCTGGCTGGACGCCCTCGCCACGACGCCGTGCAACAGCCACGCAATTCCAGTACTTAGCGGGCAAGCACGGATAGCTTTTGGGCTACGCAGGGCGCCCCTGCACAATGGAACAGTGCGCTCATTACATGTTTTTGCGCCCCCAAAGCAAAATCTACAAACTTTTAGACAAAATCGTATTTTTCTCGAAACTTTCATAGAAGTTTTTGAAAATGAATTAGATTTAAATAATCTGGACGCCAAGACGCAGCTTTTGAGACCTAAATGTCGAAAATCTATTCTGGTACTTTTTTTTGATCATCGTTTGAAGTTTCGTTCAGGAATATTGTGCGGTTTTCGATAACGCGGAAAAGAAGTATTTTATGGGTAATCTGAGCTTTGATTTGGAAGAATTAGGGTTGTTTACCCCCAGACCGGGGAAATTTGTGCAAAAAACGCTTAGGAATGGGTATTTGGCACAAAATTCGGCAATGTAGCGGTTCAATGACTTGCAACAATCGCAGTTTATCGCGTCGTTACTAATTTTCTGTACAAATCTTCCTTATCCGATGAAATACAAAAGCGTTGCCCTGCTTTGGACGAAAAAGCAAAAAAAATTGTGGCGGCGGGATTCAAACTCGGGTCGTGTGCGTGGGACCGTGGCATCGGCGCTACCCGGTTGCGCCACGCCCCCAGAGGGGCCTATCCGTGCCTCTGTGGAATGCCGTGCAGCCGCGCCCCAACTGTTGCGGAGTGCCCGGGTGCCCGTTCTTCTTGCGGCCCCGTTTTTTTTGCTGCCACCAACTCACTTCGCTTCACCCTCCAAACCGACCATTATTTTTTCCATCATGGTGCTATAAACCCTTTGTATTCTTTATACTCTATACATTATCTACCTACATTACATTATATACCAGCCGACAACCTACCACTGAAAGGTATTTTTGCATTATACAATGCATTATGTGTCAAAACGATAAAGTCACCCCTGTAAACGCGATTAGCTCGGTCCTCGTTGGGTTTGACGCCAAGCAAACTAGCCAGTCTTGTAGCGCTCGAAAAGGCGCATTTTTCGATCTGCTTGAGGTTTTTCAAAGATAGAGCACGCGATTTCTATAAGCGGGAGAAAGAAATAGAGCAAAAAAAACAGCAGTGTCGGAACGATAGAGCCACACTTTGCATGTCGTTAGCATCAAGTTTGGGCTTGAAATTTACATATGACCGTGCAAAGTGAATATCCACTTCTGACTTCCGGAGTTTTCAGGGTGATGGTGGATCTGCATAGATTTGAACTTCGTATTAGCAATTAGCAAACTTGAACTTGATGCTAACGACATGCAAAGTGTGGCTCTATCGTTTTGACACTTCTTTTTTTGCTCTATTTTGTTCTCTCGCTTATAGAAATCCCGTTCCCTATCTTTGAAAAACATCAAGTCGATAGAAAAATGCGCCTTTTCGAGCGCTACGAGACTTGCCAGTTAGCTTGGCGTCAAGCCCAACGAGGGCCGAGATCTCAGCGTTTAAAGAAATGGTTCTATCGTTTTGACACACACTGTAGGCTTGGTCGCGTTTCCAAACTCCGTGGCCACTTAAATTCCCGACACCGATAACCATTTTCTAGTGGTACAATGGAAATCGATGCGTCCTACTTATTCTCGGGCCAAGCACAATCGCGGCCGCTTGTTGATGCAAAAACCCGATCAATAAAATATTGATGCAATTGCCATGTTCTGTCAAAAATAGGAAATAAACTATCTAGTCTGCCCAACAATGCATCTAAATAAGCGTGGAAAATGGTGATCAGGGACTGTCATTTAGACAGCCGTGACGACACGCAGCGTAGTCGTGTAGCCAGAGCCTGAAAAGTTGAAGCATTATTTTTTGAATAGAAAAAATATAGCTCGGGTTTTAAACGCGACACGCCACGCACACACCACACTTGTCCGTCAAAAAATGGCGTAGCCGATTACGCGATGTAAATGCGGACGGGCGTGGGCGCTGCGTCTCTCGGTCGCGGCACAGCCAAAACAAAGCTGTTCATGCGACGCGTGCATTTCCAGCGCCGCGACACGCAAGGCGCCCGCGTGGCTCAAAGGCCATAAACATGTCGTAATCAATTACGCCATTATTCAATGTAAATGCAGCGGCGGGCGCGTAAAACGTTAAATTTTAAAGTTAAAGACGAAATTTGGGCTAGCGAGCTCTAAGATATACCAAAATGTTTGCAGTAGGCTAATTAGTGAGAATACATTGCAGTTGCGTCGAAAAAGTAGCGAAAAATAAAAATAAGGAAGGTAGAAAAGTTGAAAAGTCGGCTGGGGGGGGGGGGATTCCTAGACTTTAGCCAATCATAATTTGTTTGCTGAACGAGCAAGAAGATGCGCTTGGCGTTGTGAAATCAAGCCGTTCTCTGTCGGGCCCATCAAAAGGGCAAAAAGGCCGGAGAAAAAGTGGTGTTTACGGGCCCAATTGCCAAGTTTTTCACCGCCGAGCCGAGATAGGGGCGCTCGGGCCCCCATGAAAAACTCTGCAAAGCTGCTAAAAAAATGTTTTCGGAGCCGAGGGAAAAACTAGGGTGTTTTGACGACGCAGGGTATAAAAGCCGGGCGGCAGAACTAGAACGGCAAAAGTATTTTCCGGACCCAGGCAAGAGCTTGGTCAATTCTTCCCTATGCGCTATACTCTGGCGGGCGATCAATTTATTGGCGCAAGTGTCGGGACGCAAATGTCGTGGAGCCCGTGCTGTTGGTAAGTCTCGCGACTATTCTCATTAGCGCGAATCCCCAACTACCGTTGGTGAGAATTACCGTCTAATTTGGTGATATCCATGCTCCCTCTTATCCCCACTTCTTATGAGAAGGATCGGACGGTCGACTGAGACCGGCTGCCGTCCTATCCCCAATCCCGAGGGCCCCCTGCCCGTCTCACCTATTACGGCCTAGCCACATAAATAGGAAGGGGGCCCGCTTTACTGTATACCATCTATACCGTGCCGTACGACCATAAAGGCTATCTGGGATCGGCATTCTACATCGACACACATCTTACATCTTGCTACATTCTTATTAGCTTCTAGCCCTACCACTGAGGGGTTTAGTTTGCTCAGTAAGTGACTAATCGTTTCTGACGATTTTACATGCCGAAACAAACCAAATTTCCTAACGTTTTGCGGAAGATTGCGGTTCTTTAGGATTCGCGGGGAGCGGGGGGGGGGGATGATCCCGGGGGAACCAAATATTTTTCGGCGCAAGTCTAAGTTATTTATAAGTAGCGGCGGATGCGTTTCTAAATTGGTTTTAACTATTCCTAACGATAGAAACTACACAAATTTTAAACATTGAATTTTAGATCACAAAATTCTATAGAACCTTAATGATTGGCGGGGGGGGGGGAAGGACCGAAAAGGACCAAATTTTCGACTTTTTCAAAGACTTTTCTAACTTTTTTTGAAAGCGTTGGGCTTAGGTATAGTTAAAACTTACTAAGCTCAATGTGAAAACACTTTGTATTTGATTACTAGTTCAAACGGGAACGCCAGGAAAAAAAATTCTGCGCAACCTAGGCTTGGTGCCATCTCGAAATTCATTATCCACCCAAAAACGTCTCCTTGTCAGTCATGAACAGCCATTTTCCAGCACCGGCCTGGAAATCGACGACTCGTATTTTTTGACAATGGAATTGAGGACCTGCGTGGACGCGCAAAAACACCGATCGACAAAATATTGAAGCAATTGCCATTTTCTGTCCAAAATCGCAAATAAACTATTTATTCTGCCCAACAATGCATCTAAATAAGCGTGGAAAATGGTGGTTTCGGACTCGATTAGGCAGCCGTGACGACGCGCAGTGTATTCGTATAACCAGAGCCTAAAAACGAAACAGAAATATTATTTTTCTGGTACAGAAAAAGATAGGGTCATTCTCGATCAAAATTAACTATTTTTATGAATTCTCCCTCGCCCGCGGCACGCAACGCACACGCCACGCTTGTCCGTCAAAAAACGTCGTAATCGATTACGCAATGTCAATGCTGACGGACGTGTCCGCTGCGTGCCGCCGTCGCGGCATAACCAACAATAATGACGCGACACGCAACGCGCCCGCGTGGCTTGGAGGTCATAAACATGCCGTAATCAATTACGCAATGAAATTTTGAAGATAAAGCGGCAATCGAAAACGATACCTCTATGCCATCCAGTAATAATGACAAGAGTGCTTCCAGATCGAATAAATCCCTTCTGTTTTCCAATCTCTATTCCATGAGCAATACGATTTTCGACATCCACATCCCACACCGCGTCACGGTCCGCTAAAAAAGAGTGGAATTAATTCAGCTCGAACATAAAAATATAGGTTGTCTGCCAGCCAATTACATTCTAATGCCAAGTAGAGTAGCAAAAAGTTTTTGAGATATATTCACTGCCTAGCAGTTCAACAGAAAGAATTTAAATAACCTTAATTGATGTCCAGTTTAACGAATTACGCCATGAAGACCGGCGATTTGTCTCAACTTACTCTCGAAATGAATGGGGAATACACCCCTGTAGAGATGAAGTTGACGGGCGGTTTGAGCTGATCGAGAGATTGACACAATCGGCACAGCCGGACGGTACCGGGAAACCAGCCGGGCTGTCCTAAAATCGGTGGATTTATGTGTAGTAAGCGATTATGATATCAAATTCTGTTTATAGCAATTCATAAAAAATATTAATTAAGCGCAAATAAGTAAGAGATTATGATAGCCAAGTGTGCCGTCCAAAATTGTTTTAATCAACTTCTAAAGTCCAAAAATACTAGAAAAAAGTTTTTCAAGCCCAAAACCGATCCTTTCAATATCCTAAACTTTTCAAGACATCAAAGCCGGGTTATAGATTTTACAAAATTTTGCAACTTACACTTCTGCTGGATCGATTACGCTAGCTGATTCTATCGTACTTAGCCAATAAAGAAACGCTTTCCAAGATCAAAATTTCTATGATCTTTAAGGTTAGTTTTTTATTTTTTGTATTATATTTAAAAAACTTTTTTAGGTTCTTGAGAATCAAGCTTTAAAATAGCAAATAACGTACTGTCCAGTAGTAGTCAGCAGCAATATGGCATCCGCGTGACTACTAACAACAGCCTGTACAGCAGCAATGGCCGTTGTGTGTGTCTTATCTGTCGGTTTCTTCGTCGCGATCAGAATCTCTTCGAAGAATTTCGTGTGGTAGAACGCCTTTTCTGCTTCTTTACAGATCTGCAAAATATTATATACAATAAAATGTTTTACTTTTTTGCAAGTTAAAACGAATTGTTTTTAAATTCACTAAAAATAGTTTTTATGATAGTTTAAACCTAAAAAATTAATTTTCGGTTTGTATAACCTGAATGTTGTTGATTTTTGGAGTTTTAGAGGCATTACGGTACTTACAGCGTGCATCATCTGTACAGTCTCCACGGGATATTGTCCCTTTGCCGTCTCTCCACTCAACATTACACAATCCGCACCATCTAGCACCGCGTTTGCCACGTCGGAACCTAAAAAATACGGTGAATTTCGCGTTGCGTGCCGCGTTTTCACGAAAAACTTTCGGAATCGAAAAGGATTTCACTACGTCACGCCGCTGGGCCGCATAAATGTGGCGTAATCAATTACGCCATGGAAATATAAAGCATGCGTGATGCGGGTCGCGTCACCACGAAAACCTTGGAATTTAAATTGGTGGAATTCCAAGGGTAATGGCTAAAAATTTGATGTTCAGCGTTAAAAGGAGTCCCTAGAGAGAATTTGACGTCGTAATCGAATAGTCAATGCCTTGCATTGCCCTTTAAAATCCTGTAAAACATCCTACATTCAGCCCTGGTCGCCCTCGGCTTGGACACCATCGATTCCAACATTTGCGTGGCACAGATCACCGGTTTTCCAGCCGCATTGCACTTGGCGATCAACATCTTTTGGGCGAGGAACACTTTCTCGGCTGGGATTTCGATTCCCAGGTCTCCGCGGGCCACCTAAAGTCGATTTTCACGCTTTTTGGCAGCCAATTTACATAAAAACGCCTTTAAAAATTTTCTAAAAAGCTTAGAGAAATTTTTGGGCCTAAAAACGGGTGGTCACTACAGCCAATTACAAAAATTTCCATTTATCAGAGAACCCCCAAGATAAAATTTTTGCATTTTCTGGCGGGCAGTTTAGCCGAAAATGCATCGTTAAATTGGAAAAAATGCACAAAAATTTTATTTTTCAAAAACTCCAAACTGGCATCCAATCAGGCCAAACTGACCATAATTCCATCGGAATACGCGATTATACTATCGGCATTGAGGACACCCTCTTCGCTCTCAATCTTGGAAACAATCTTGATGTGAGCACCACTAAATATCCTATTAAAGGACCATTGAAGGCAACTTACTCCTCTCCGAGAACTTCTCGAATTTCCTGTACTCCAGCCCCGTCACGAACGAATGAAGCGAACACCATGTCCACATTTTGTTCTACCTAAAAATGCGTATTTTCGGGAATTTCACTAGACTACAAACCCCAAAACGCAGATCGGCCTTGTCTTTTTCGGTGACGGCGGGCAGATCGACGTTCGTTCCGGGGAGGTTGACTCCTTTTCTGAATTAAATCGTTTTAAAGTTTTAATAAAAGTAAAATTGGCATAAAATCGACTTCTTTTGACAAATTTCTATCCAGATTATCGATTACGATAGCAAAGTCCTTTTTCCAAATCATTCAGGAAAATCTGTTTTCACTGTTTTTAATGTGATCTCTATTATGAACTTCGATTACGCTAGAAAAATCCGCTTTCCGGGATAGGAAAAAATAAAATTAAAGATTTTCAAGCTTATTTAGGCAAACTGACGTCAATTTTATCCGCTAAAGTAGGGGAAAGTTTTGGTTAGGCAACAGTAACCCAAATAGGGGATATTTTTACGCTATTCTGTATCTGTTTCTAAACTAGCCTGCATCCGAGCATCCCTCCATTTTCCACAGTACAAACTACGGCCTTTCCCTCTGTCTCCTCGACGATAAGCGACAGTAATCCATCATCGATGTAGATTCGGGAGCCTGAAAAATGTTTATTTTTATGGGCTCTTTTTTTGGCGTTTCTGTATAGTTTTCGCATTTTTATCGGGCAAGCATTTTCTGGATTTTTTTTGATTTTATCTATTCTAAATTTTCCAACTTTTATAAAGTTTATAAAAACGTACCCTTCTTGACGACATTTGGTAGATTCTCATAATCCACGTAGAGACAAGTCGATGTGCCCGAATTCTCGAAATGTTGTTCCGTTGTCAGACGAATTGAATGGCCGGTGATCAGCTCCACTTCGGCACGGGTACCCTGAAAATTGACCCGTTAAAAACAGTTTTAAAACTTTTTGGCAGCAAATTTAGAGATATCTTTTTAGCGTTCCTTCACGCCGCCATTAACAAAAAAAGTCTGTTCAAAAACTGACAGCCTGCAGCATTCCGGTACGAATCTCAGGTCCCTTCGTGTCCAGGGCGATGGCGATCTGGAATATTTAACATTTTTGATGTTTTTTATTAGATTTTCAAAAACTATTGAATCTACCACATTTCTGTGCCATTAATTTTGATTTTTGAAGTTGAAAACTATGCGCTGGATTTTTTATAAATTTCGAGAGTGCTATACACCCGCGTTTTTCTATTTTTTCAGATTTTTTAAATTTGCTATTTTTTTCTATCTTCTTCTCCTCTTCTATTTTCTATCTAACTGCCAGTGAGAATACCGTATTGCCGACCATTTCATCAGCCTTCAATCGCCCTTTAATTATCACAATTTTTCGAACAATCCCTTACCACCATCGGCGGGTCGAATGAATTGGCAGCCTCGCGGACAAGGCGGATTGTCTCGGCGTGCGACTGAAAATCGATTTTTTATTTATTTTATCGTTTTTAGTTAAAATATAGCTTAAATAATTCTTGATTTAAATTTACCTCATGAGATCCATGCGAAAAGTTGAGCCGGGCAATATTCATCCCATTCTTCATCAACTCGCGCAGTTTCTCCACGGTACCACATGCCGGTCCTGAGAGTTTGAATTTTTAGCGGTTTCTGTCTTACAGATAATGTTTTAAACCGACTATGATCTAAACTGACAGCCATTATCAGTTTCTGAATGGCTAAAAACGCAATTCGTTGGTCAATTCATGGATTTTTGCGCGAAAAATGGAAAATCTAAAAAAATCCTAAAAGTGGGATTTGAACAATTTTTGCGGATTTTTTAGGTCCAGAGAGGATTTTAAGCTACGCGTAAGTTAAACTGACAGTCATAATAAGTTTTTAGATTGTTAAGTTTTAATTTCTGAGCCAGTTAGTCGATTTTTGTTCGAAAAGTCCCAAAAAAATCATAAAATTACCGATAGTACAAATGATGCCGGTATTTCTGACGGGTGCAACGTCATGTCTGATATCCAGATTGCAGACATGGGCCAGATGAGAGACGGCATGCACCTCGAACTCGCTAAATCAACTAAATTGGCCAAAAATTAAAGATAGGGTTCGCGGGAAAGCGATCGATATCCATGGCTTTCCCAAAATTGCCGAAAAACTC
The DNA here is from genome assembly GCA_958295435.1 of Mesorhabditis spiculigera. Lineage (NCBI taxonomy): Eukaryota > Metazoa > Nematoda > Chromadorea > Rhabditida > Rhabditidae > Mesorhabditis > Mesorhabditis spiculigera. The sequence continues at coordinate 4,350,595 of CATQJA010002710.1, read as the reverse complement.
ACGCAATTGTGGACTTCCTTTCGCGTCTGAAAACTAGGTTATTATTATATTAGTATGAACAGGCTGTCACTTTATTTTTTAAAGACTTTTAAAGGACCGTGGAAGCCAAAAAAATTGGAATCAACGATTCGGACACATTTTCGCGAAAATCCATAGAATTTCGGGCTTCAGTGGCCCTTCAAAAATCATATATCCTTGTTTCTGTATACATTATTATTAACTGACAGTCAGTTAGTATTTTTAAGCTACTTTTAGAAGACCATTTAAGTAAAAAATTTAGAAAATAGTGATTTTTCCAAAAATTTAGCGAAAATCCATGAAATTCTCGACTTCAACGGCCCTTTAAAGGAAGGAATTCTAGTTTTGAATAGTTTATTCATCTATCTGCCATGCAAAGAGACCAAAAACTAGACTCACGCCATGGTTCGTTTCGAGAAAAACCAGTCAACAATACAGGAATAGAGGCCGGGGATCGGAAAAATGGAAGGGACTGTTTTCTTGCCTTTTCTCGACTCAATACACAACGCCCACTAGAGGGAAGAGAGAGACGAGAAAGAGAGAGAGAGAGAGAGAGAGAGAGAGAGAGAGCGATGCCAGATAAGGATGATCTCTGTGAGAATAGATTAGACACGGGCCGTTCACGTGTCGTTATCTCTCTCTCTCTCTCTCTCTCTTTCTCTCTCTCTCACCCTCTCTCTCTCCCACTCATCAATCGGAAGGCCCGGGCATTTCTAAAGAACACTGATCATTTGGATGGGTTTAATGGATGACAGTCGGCACATTTGCTCTCTTTTCAGGGCTATTTTTGGTGTCTCTCGAATTTTCGAACGGAGTTTCTAGTTTTCAGGGTTAGAAAACCCGATTTTGAATAGATCTTTTCCTTTTCAACATTCCAAAAAGTCGTAATGTAGGTCAGTTAGTTCGTTTTTCCCGAGCTCCTTCTAATGGCAATGATCACCGCAATTTGGTGTCGTAATCGAATATCCATAGCCTGTCTTGCCAGTCCCTTTAATTCCCTGAAACACTTTTTCCAAACTTCCCCCCTGGCAAAGCCAATCTGGCAGCTTTTTTGGGAGCTAAAGTGCCCAGGCTGGTTGCGTTGGTGGGGGTGCCGAAATGAATTCCCTTCTGTGGCCCTTCTCGCGGAGTGTCAATCCCCAGGGAATTTCGTCCCCGGATTTCACCGAGGCTTTTCCAAAAATGGGTAGCCATGTCGGTCTCTCCCTCTCCCTCTCTCTTCTTCTCTTCTCTCTCTCTCTCTCTCTCTCTCTCTTTCTATCTGTCTCTCTCTCGTCATTTTAAAAGATTGCTGGAGGCTATATCCCTGGGGAATCACATCTCTTCCCTCCATTTGTCATCTGCCACCCCACAAACGTTTCCAAAAACTATTTTGGCAAATTTTGGGTGGCATACGGCATTTCAAACACTAAACTGGCAGCCAGTAGACGTAAGTTTTAGTTTTTATACGCAAATTTCCTTTTCTGACAGCCAGAAAAACGATTTCCGGAGCCAAAACCGGGACATTCCATTCCACACTGCAATATCGAGAGAGAGAGACAGAAAGACATAGGGGCCAAAATGGGCCCCCTTCCACAACGATCGCCTGAGAAATGCATGGAAGGGGACTGAAAGGGATACTACGAAGCGAGAGAGAGCGAGAGAGAGAGAGAGAGAGAGAGAGAGAGAGAGCGAGAGAGAGCGAGAGAAAGAAAGAAAGAGAGAGAGCGAGAGTGAGAGAGAAAGAGGGAGAAAGAGAGCGACAGGCATAGAAACTCAGACAGACTCAGAGACAGACTGTCGAGTTGCTGAAAAGCCACTGTTCCTTTAAAGGGCCGAGCAAGTCAGATAAATGATTTTTTTGCTATGGATCACCCGGTTCTCCATTACGTAATCGATTACGGCACTTTTATGGGTTCCTCAGAGGACTTGCTGTTCCCCTTAAAACGCAATTTTCCGAACTGTCACTGCACCTTTAAAGGCCCGTGTAAGCCAATCTTGATTTTTTGGGCTATGGATTTCCTCTGGATTTTCAAAAGCGACGCGACGCGCACGGACTACTTTTCCGTTGCGTAATCGTCTACGGCAGGAAAATTGGGCAAAAGCGTGGAGTCCGTGTGGCGTTTTGTGGCGCGGCAAAATTCAAGGGAAAAATCCATGGCTAGCCATGCTTTGCCGGTCCCTTTAAAACGCAACACTTTTTATTGCATTTTTCACGTATTTATAGCAATTTATTAAAAATATATATAATTTGAAGCTGATCATTGGAAGTATCATATCATATTTCTTGACTGGCAGCAAGGCAGAAAGGCAATTTCAGAAGGGGATAGGGGCGGATACGGTAGAGTACGGTAGCTGGGGCACCATTTAGAGAGAAAAAAGAGAAGAAAATCGAAAGAGGATACCCGTATCTGGAGAATCTGAAAATCCACACAAAAATAGAAAAAAGCAATCAATCGTTCGATTGGTTCTTCGCTGTGTACAAATTATGCAAATTAGGCAATGAAAATACGTTTTAAAGGGATTTGGAAGGCAAAATTTATTGGAAAAATTATTTGAAAGCGGTTTTCAAGAGATCGGATGCCAGTTTAGGTATTGTTAAAATGTTCAAGAAAACTGATGACAAATGAATTTCCTATGCCAATTTTAAGCCCAAAAATGACTGAAAAACTAGTGTATTGCCTTCCAAATCCCTTTAAAAATACTTTGAAGCATTATAAAAATTTTACCGTATTTCTGGTGACTTCACTGGCCCTTTAAAAACTGTAGACTGGAGAGAAAAATGGTAAAAATCGATTGGAAAGGAGAAAATCACAGATGGAAGGGGAGGCGCCGAGAAAATCGATTTTCCCGCATTTATGGATCGATTCCGGGAACAGTTGGTGGGGGTATCCGTCGATCGCCATTGATCTGAAATCGCTTCGAATTCTTGTATTCTGTAGTCTGTAGCCCGTACCTCATTCTCCACCAAACAATTCCAGTCGTTTTGACTTCGGTCCGAGAATGCCGCATCGTACGGCGGTGGGGCTGCAATTGTGATTTTTTGTATTTTAGCGAATTTCCTAAATTTCCTCAATGGCCTCTGCTAGCCTGACTGCCAGTTAGCATGTCATGGGCCTTCTCAGCAATTTATTACCATGTTTTAGCGGTTTTAGACCAAAAATCGGTATTTCCGCATCTTTTAGCGCAATTTTATAAGGCTTTAGGCTTATTTTGCAAATTTCCACAGCGTGCTCTGCTGGCCTGCCTGTCAGTTAGCGTATACCTAACGTTTTAAAGCTATTTTTGACCTTTTTTTTCGGACAGTTTCGAGCATAAACCCCAAAAATTCATACCTTCATAGATTTTTGTCGGAGGTATCGTGTCGACGGGTCGATACATCGACCCGGAAGTTGCCAGTGTATTTACAGCCACTAAAATCGATGGATTGGGTGACAGTATGCCGATTAGAAACACAAAAATGGCAATTTACCTACCCGCTGGATCGTGGTAAAGTGGACAGATGCGGAGCTTCTTGCAGAGGAGGGATGTGGCAAATATTGAGAGACACACGCCCAGCACGCTGCCGAGGATCAGCACCGTCAGGTAACTGCAAAAAATCGATTAAATTCGATTAAAAACGGGATTTTTTAGTTGATTTGAATTTTTGAAGTCGGTTAAGTGAGAAATCGCTAAATTTCTGGTTAACTCAAATTTTCCAGCGAAATTTTTGTAATTTTATCAACTTAAATGTGTCTATTGAGCGACAGTTTAGCATTTCAAGACGCCATAGCTAAAATTTGGGTTTCTCGGAATTTTAACGTTTTTGATCACCTGGAGGCGAATTTCACCAAAAATGGCTTGATTCGTTATCAATTTAAATCTAAGTGTATTATTTTTTTGAGGCTACCGTTTTAAAAGCTTTATTGACAGACAGTTTAACATTTTTGGTCTCCATATTTAATTTAAAAAACTTTAAAACGTTTTTTGGATTTCTGTGGGCCGAGAGGCGAATTGATGGCCCAAAATAGCTTTATTGAGCATCAATTTAACTTTTCACTTTCGCTTTCGTAATTTTTATAATTTAAATGGTTGATTGACTGGCAGTTTGGCGCTTTCAAATGCTATTTTTATGTAAAAAACCCGATTTTTGCAAATTTTTGCCATATTCCCCCCATTCGCGCGCTAAATGCGTGGTTGTGTATGTCTATGGCCATTCCCATCGAATAGCCCACCACATAGCAGAATGGCCAATCTGAATTGAATCGGGGCAAAGTGGAGGGGGGGGGGGAGGGGAGCAAGAGGAGTCTCCCACGACCCAGGTTAAAGCCATCCCGGCTTTTAGCTTCAGCTCTACTCCCCCACACATCAACAGATTTTAGGCCGGAAGAAATTCAATTATGCAAATCGGGCTCTAAAGGATTTTATTAGAGCCATAAAAGGAAGACTAACAATTGGAAAATTTCGAAATCGGGGTTTAGGACCTCGGGCTACAGAGAAACAGCCATATGGCAAGCCAGTAAACTTAAATTATGCAAATTGCGGCGTGGTGCTGAAGCGATAAAACCTGAAATTAAAATTGGCAAAATTTGCGGGGAATTTCAGATCCGGAAAACCGGGGTTTCAGAGCTAACATTAATGCGTACATAAATCATCGATATTTTAACGATCGACTTCACCGTCGCTTTCACTGGCGGCCATAGTGTATCATCAGCAAATTTTCCAACCACTCGAGACCCAAAACGCCGGATCGCGCGCGGCTTTGATGGGCCCCGTGAAATGTGAGATTTGCCGTGTCAAATGTCTGGTAAGATCTAGAGGGATTTTGATTTGCAATGGGATATGCTCTCTATCTGTCTGTCTGTCTGTCATTCAAACGAGGCAGTTGTCCCCCACGCGACAAATGTCTTTCGGCTGCCCCGTGTTCTCGGCGGTGTAGAACATATTACGACTATGTACGCTACTCCCTAGGTAGCTGGGGGCAACCAACGATCTACATCACTCCCCGGGCATGAAAAACGCATTAATGGGAGGCAGCATAGATAAAAAACGTCTTAAAGGGGTCGGCAGGGTAAAACTATCGATTTTTTGTGTATAAATTTGCTACGGATTTTTCCGTGCAGCGACGCAAAAGCCCCCCGAAAGCGCAAAAGTACCGGAAATCCATAGCATTGCTTTTTGGCGCCTTTCAAACGCTTTGAACGGTAAATTGGATGCCAGTTCATCGATTCCAAATGGAATTTGGCGATTTTCAAGTATCCACGCATTAATGGGAGGTTTTCTGGCTGCCAGTTTATGGATTTAAATTAAAATTTGTAGATTTTGAGGTATCTGCGCATTGATGGGAGCTAATTTGCACGCCATTTCGTTCATCCACCAAAAATTCCGACCCTTACACCCATGGTATTTTTCATCCCACCCCCCGTAAAGATGAGTAGTGAGTGGCTGGGGTGGCGGAGAAGCCAGACTTGCCGCCTATGGCCATCCGGCAGCCACCTAAAGTTGTTTTTTTGGGGTGTTCGGGGAGACTCGGGCGGGGGGGGTGGGAGCCCCTCTGCCCCCCAAACAGCTATTCCGGAAAAGGCTTCACCACCCCTCTATGCCTCGGTTTGGGGTCATAACTGGCAGCAGAAGCTGAATTAAATCGGATGCAAAATAGCGGGGGGGGCAACGAGCCCTTGTTGACTCACATAATCGCTGAACTGCATGGCAATGGGGACAGAGAAAAGGCTCTCCTGTCACTGACCCTTTAAAATGGCGCAAGTTTTTCGGAATCGTGTAAGCTGCCCAGGCAAGGTATATTTTGGTTTTTGGTTTAATTTTCAGGGTTCGTTTGCATTATCGGGGGGGGGGACGGATTAGGCGAGATTTGCATTTTTCACAAAATTCTAAAGTTTTTACGTTTAAGAATTTCAATAACGGTTTAGAAATCTTTCCCGTTCTTAAGAACAATAGCATCCTACGGAAAAAGTTGCTTCCATCACGCTAATGTACAAGTACCTTCTTTCGGTTTTCTTGAATTTTCATACCACCTGCCAGTCAATCTACCCCTTGTCCTAGTTGAACTCGCCGAAATGGGGCCCCACCAGCTGACTACGGTACATTAATTAAAAAGTGAGGGGCGCTTTTTCTGGCCATTCTGGGGTCTCTCTGTCTCTCTCTCGCGGTCGAATTGTGGTAGGTCTCGTTTCGGGCTCGGGGCCATTCTGTCAGGAAATAACCCTTTCCTTTCTCTCTCTCTCTCTCTCTCTCTCTCTCTCTCTCTCTATCTCTCTCCCTCTCTCTCTCCCTCTCTCTCTCTCGCTCCAGCTACTATTTTCTGAGCGACAAAAAGCGAAAAGCGACACGCGAAACGGCCCTTTCCTCGCTGGATATACCCCCCGGGGCTACATTTCAGGCAGCAGAACGAGGAGCAAAGGAGGATTGTCGACACTTCGGGTGGAAAACAGGGTTACCAACGCCTTTGATAGACAAACTGAAAGCTGAAGAAGCACCGACGAAACGAAAAACCTTTCCTTCTGAGCCTTTTTTACTTGCCAATCCCTGAAAAACGAGATGGAATGAATCTTTCGCCGCGAGGCTTCATTCTGGCCTCCACCCGATACGGTTCAATTGTTCTCACATCCCTTGCTGATTGTCTGTCTGTCCATCAGGCCCTCTAAAGCGATGGCAGGGAACCTCGAATTGGATTGGTCTCTCTCTCTCTCACTCTCTCTCTCTCTCTCACTCTCGCTTCCTTCCAGGCTGTGCTGTGCGACCCCCCATTAAGGGACAGGGGCCAAGGGAGGGCCCAGACCAGGGGCTAAAGCTGTCCTGGGGCCCAACTCGACCACACTGATAGCCACACACAAAATGGCCCTGACGCGGTGGAGGGTGGGAAACCGCCAAAAAAGGCGCCTGATTGGGCCGGCTGGAAAGTGTGAATTTGGTCGGATTTAAGACCTTTTCTGGAAGTGAGTTTTCCAAATTGCAGTCTGGCTGCCAGTGAAGATACAGACCACATAAAAATTCCAAGAAAACTGTCTGAACTCTCTAACTGCTCCCCAACGCATCACCTGCGAAAACTCAATCCTGAAAGATACGCTATTTTTAGGGCCTGTCATTTCAAAATCTCAATTGTAGCCCGGTTTGATGAGTTATTGCCAGTAAAACTACAAACTACATAGAAAACACTACGAAAACTGTTTAGACTCTTTTACTGACCCCCATTCTCTCCTCTGAAAAACTCAACCCTCAAAAATGTGAGATTTTTGAAATTTTTTAACGCTAAAAGTTCAGTTGGATGCCGGTTGGAACAATACGACGATTTTGACCCCCTTCTACTCTGCCTATGAAAGCTAAAAGGCAAGGCAACAGGTATGTAGCCAGTCACTCAGATGGTCGAAAAGAGAGAAAAAGAGAGAGCGGAGGAAATGTTATTAGCGGCTATCCCGCCCTTCTTTCCTTCTTTTCACGAATGTCCAACAGAAGCCACGAGGAACAAGAAGGGGCTAGAGATCGATGCGGCCACAAGGGTATTGTATATCCTACCGTAATCACGGTTTAAAGGGACCTTGAAGGCAAAATCCATATCTTTGCTGAATTGTTGGGAATTCAGCAAATTTTGAAAGTTGCGAAAAAACGAATAATAATGTGTTTTATCGTCTTACTGTATGGCAATTTACTGTTTTTGGTATTTCGCAACGCCGTGGCCAGTCTAGGATTTTAAAGGAACCCGGAAGGCAAAATCCTTACCCGGGTGAATTTTCTTATCCGCCAAAAATCGAATAAAACGGTTGCGAATCGGCTTACAGTATGCCAGATTGCATTTTTTATAATATTTTGTCATGCTGTATTTAGCATGGCATTTTTAAAGGGACCGCGGCACCCGGTTTTCCAGGACTTTTTCGACAAAAAATACCTCGTAACGATTTTTGGACCTAAAAGCGCTGGACCCATTTCCTTGCGCTCCGCACGCATTACGCAGTCGATCAGTTGAGAACAATTGGTGGGGCCCTCTATGCCGTCTAAATGTGCCCTGAGTGAGGGCATTTCTGGGCCCCCTTTTGGCCCTTTTGGCCCTCCCCTTGTGGCCCAAAATGTGTGGTGTTCAGTGAGCCGTGTCTTTCCTTCTCCGCTCCTCACACAATTTCCCCCCATTTTCGGCCACACCGGCCAGTACTGGAGACGACCAAAAAGAATAAGAAAAGCCCGAGACGCTACTATAAACATTCGTAACAGAGAGCGAGAGAAAGAGTTGGAAGCCTAATTCCCCGTTCAAAATGGAATCTGGCTGACAGAAAGTTGCAAAATCTTAAAAATTTTGAAATTAAATTTTGTCCGAAATTTTTGTTGAGAATTTCTCAAACCCTATAAAGCGTTCAGTCAGCCGGGGCCAATCAGAATTCCCCCAAAAGGGGCAGCTTAATTTCTTAGAGGTTTTTTATGAGATTTTGAAGTATAAAAACTGTGATCTGACAGGCCGGAAAACGAAAAAGGTGCCACATTCTCAATTTAAATATTTGCAGCGTTTTTGAGAATTTTTTTTTAAGGTATAGTAACTGTTGCCTGGCAGTCAGAAAGCCGATTAAAAAGATAAAGTGTTATTTATCGATCTCGTTATTTTTTGATTAATGTTTCCTATTGACTGTGCGACAGATCAGCCAATTTTACTTTTTCAAGGCAGCTAGTTACCCAATTCCCCAACTTTCCCCCAGAAAAACTCGAGGACTGCTGGCCGGCCGTAAAATTGGCCACCACCCACCCGCCCTCCCCCTCTAACGAGCCATAAAACGTGCGGCTTATTGCTTTTTCTTGGGTTAGTACAACCCCCCCACTGGAAATGTCTCCGTTTTCCTCGTAAAAAATAGAAAATTTTACTGGCTTTTCTGGCAGGGAAAAGTGCAAAAAATGGGCTAACGAGCAGCTAACGCGTTCTTTTGAAAAAAAGGCTTCTGGTGGCGAAAGGCGCGTTGAATGGAAGTTTAAATTCCCTAGCGGTCAGTTTTTTAACTCTATATCCAATTTTTTAGGTTTTGTGGCATCCAAAAGAGCTTTTTCAGCCTCATTAAGTCGAAAAATAGGTAAAAAACTCCTTAAAAATTCAAATTAAGAGCCTGTTTAAATGCCCTGGCGGTCAGTATAAATTTTATCCACTTTTCTAGCTTTCTGGCATCTAGAAAAGCTTTTCACACCCTCGCCTAGTCAAAATACGCCTCGCTATTGAGGGTGGGTGAGACGCGCGTGGGGGCCGTTACGCATATCAGAAAGGCCAAAAAGGGGAGGCGATGAATGGATGGATGGAAGGGAGTGAGGCCATTGAAAGTATCTCTCTCCCTCCCTCTCTCTCTCTCTCCAGCTTTGATACTTCTTTGTTCGACATCCAATATTCCGCTACAATCCCCCTCTTCCGGTCCACTATCCCTCCATACGACTACCCTCTTTGACTATTAATGCCCTCCGTGGCCGTGGGTCCCTCTCTTTTCACCTGCCTCCCCTCCAATCTGCTAATGCATCGGCTTCTCGGTCTCTGGGGTATGAATCGTTGAAGGTATCGGCATCTATGAAGCCCAGTTTGGCCACTTTCAAGTGATTTTGCCAACGAGGGATACACGCAACGCACACGCGGCATAGCTACCGCGAAGAGACCGAAATCGATCCGCGATAAAAAGGCGGACGTCGCGTTGCGTGTCGCCGGGCGCCAACTGCTTTCCTGGAACTTTTCCGCGCGACACGCAACGCCTGCGCCCGTTAGACACTGTTGCGTAAGCGATTACGAAGTTTTTATGGCTCGCACCCGATTAAACGCGTCGCGTGTCGCGGATGCCGAAAAGCCGTCCTACGAATTGCCGCACACGTGACACCCAACCCGTTGCGTACTTGAAATTACATTGCGTAAGGATGACAACCCTTTACGGCGATTATGTTTGCTGTGCGTTGCGTGTCGCTCTCCGCGGATTGTGCCAGCCGCGACATGCGGCGCGCAAGCTGGAAGTTCCATTGGGTAAGCGATTAGGCGGTTATTCTACTTATCCGCCACTTTTACCCATTTTCTTGGGCAGGTAACGCGCAGGCATGCATTTCCATTGACCCGTGCGTTGCGTGTCGCGGGTGCGACAAAACCTTTAGAAATCCTTGCCTTGCTCGTTCCTTTAGCTGACTTTTTTCAGCTATAGCCTATGGCTATTTCCATGCTTTCCGGGTGATGTGTGTTGCGGTCAGCTGGTCCCCCTTTTCGCCAGCCTACCTGGAGGGATGAGGGATTGGCAGGGCAAGTTGTAAGGCTTCTCTCCCTCTCTCTCTCTCTCTCTCTCTCTCTCTCTCTCTCTTTTCACTTGAGGGACCCCATTCGCCTTAACTGGGCCCATTGATGGGGGCCCAGATCACCTCCTCCCCTCTCCTTCATTCCCAAATGGTCTCTGCCGCGTCACCCTCACGAATTGGGGCTCACTTTTCAGATTCATTGGATGGCCTTGACCCGCCCACACACAACCCAAACCCTCGCCGAGGTACAGTCATCCAGCTGGGTTGGGAAATACGTTTACGGATGGTTTTACCCTGGGAATTCCGGATTGAGTTTCGGTTCGTGAAGGAATTGATTTTTTGGAAAAATGTCGAAAAATCTTTACAGATTTTCGATGACACCGCTGACGGGTATACTGGCATCCAGCTGGGTTGGGCAAGACGTTTTTGGATCGTTTCTGGAAATTTTGGATTGAGTTTTGGTTCGGGGGAAAAAAATCGACTTTTTTGCACAATCAAACCGAAAATACCAGAATTTCCATGACAATTCCGTCAACAGCTCCATCCGCGTACAGTTGGGCTGGGAAAGACATTTTGGGGTGGTTTTACCCTGGGAATTCAGGATTGTAGGCCAGAAGAGGCGAGCGTCAAAACTCAAAAAAATTCGGTTTCTGGGAATTCTCAAAAAAGATCCGGTCTGGTTCGATCGCAGGGGGAGCAATTTTTTTACGCTTTACTCCCGAATCAATGTACTAAAATTTAAATTTGTAACTGTGGGTGACGCTCTTTTGAGCCCCAAAATGAAAATTTCAAATCGGTCAAATGTCAAAAATTCAAATTTTTCATCCGTTTGATATTTTTTTAGTTTTCTAGGCCCCCGTTAATGCACAAGTCTCCAAATTGTACGCCAGTAAATATTTTCCAAGTCTCACAATCCCCAAAACAGTCGTTGCCTGGGAATTTGCCACAAAAAAATCAGCGCTACTTTCCTACTGACTACTGGCAGTCGTCGTTTTGTGGGGGTGTCTTGCATGTGTGGGGGCAATTAGGAAGGAAATCTCACTCAACCCCCAGCCACATATATACAGCCTTAGGCCACAAAAAAGGGAAGGAGGGGGAGGAGGGACGGAAGCGAGGGGGAATCAGAGCCAGGCAGGGGGCCAGAAGGGACGAGGCCATCCAAGCAAAAAAACAAATATTGCATTTCCACGCACCACCAAACAGCCAGCAGCCAGCGACGAGGCTCACAGCCAACATCAATCTATTTCAAAGGCTAGGGCGAGGAGGGTGACAATGGATTGAGAAATCGGCGAGTTGTACGCCAGATAGAAGGGATATCGATTGATTTTTTGGCTATCCGATTTTGAAATCGAAAATCGAACCCACCTAACGCCAAACTGTCAGACAGTTGAAATCATAACGCCTGAACCGACGGTTTGTCCTCTATATTTCAAAGGTTAAGGCGAGGAGGGCGACAATGGAATGGGAAATGCGCGAGTTGGCCGACAGATTGGAGCAGTATCGATCGTTTGTGAATAGGGAAATTCGAAATCGGAAACAAAATATTTGTAGGTCTAAACTAACAAAATTTCAGTAAATACGGACCATACCAATCAAACTGTGGGTTTTACAAGGCTAGGCAAGTCAGAAAGTAAAAATACAGAATTGCGACCCATCATGGTGGTTCAGGTCGTAAAGAACATATCATAATCGAAACTTTCTGGTAAACTTCAGAAATCGAGCCCAATTACCAAACTGTCTGTCAATGAAAATTACGGCGAGAGAAAGGCGACCGGCTTAGAGACTCGGTGAAGCCAAATAAGATGAAAAAATTCAATACGCCAAAACGTCAAAAATCCCGAAAAAACCGACTTTGAGAAGAACTGTTGCCATTCCTTCGACCGTGCCTGCGCCTTGAACTCCTCTACTTGATTCAGGGTACAGCAGAAATAACCGCGAGACTAAAAAATGGCCAAAAACTTATAAAAAGATGAAGTACCACACCTGTAGATTCGACGGGCAGCAATAGGATTGGTTGTCGAAATCTTTAAAGTCGGGGCAGGTTTTCTGAAAATAGAAATCTTAAAAATAACACTAGATGATTAAAAGGGACTAAAAATCCCCAGAATTGAGCTACGCTCAAAAACGGACCCTGTACGCGCGAGGCCTCTTTACGCACAAAGCGCGGGAAGGCCGTGGGTTCGAATTTTTGTATCGTCACCCGAAATTCGCGGATTTTGGGCCAGTTTTGACAATCAAAAAATGGAAGCTATGTAAAATTTAGTCAGGATTTCAGAAACAAGCTCAAAATTGGAAAATTTTAGCGTTTTATCAAGAAATTGGCGAAAAATACCAAAATTTCTATTTCCTTGGACTGCTGTCGCGATTTTAGGCATGCTTCGCATTTGAAAAATTTCTGCCGTTTCGAAAATGTGAATTTTCCAGCTGTCACGACCCCTTTAAAATAATTTCTGTGACACCTTTTTAAACGCAATTTTTAGAGATCCCCATCGCCAAAACAGCCAAAAGATGCGAGGTCAGCTGTTCCCACGGCGGCACCCCCACGAGCAGAAGAAATCATGGAATTTGGTGTCATATTTCGGGATTTTAAGAGAGCTGAGAGGACAGACAAATATACAGACAGACAGACAGTTCGACAGACAAACAACCGGATTGAAGGCAAAAATACTAGAAAACGCCGAAAAAATCATGTTTTTTTTCCAGAAAAAGGTGTTTTTGAGAAAATTATTTTCGAACGATCTTTACGTAAGTCGACAGTCAAATCGACAAATATAAAAACAGACAAGGTAGACAATTTGGCCAACACACTATGGAATAAAACCCGAAAAACGGACCTGATGATGCCCGGGCACTTTCGGGCATATGGTGTGTGATGATAATGTCTCATCGGCTGCTAGTGATATTGAAGGGATATTGACCGTCAAATAGACACCCAATAACCATAATAATCGATCCATTCAATCGTCAGATCGATACCCGCTGAAATTCTGAGTTAAACATCGAAATAGTCAACGCAAAACTGGAAAATCGCAAAATTGCTGTAAACTTCGCCAAAAATGGCCAATTTGATTTTTCTTGGCGTTCAAAATTCGAAATACCTGCCAGTTTACAAAAATCAATACCTAAAACTATCGGGTTTCCCAGGAAAATTGTGCGCAAACAAAAGAAAAAGCACGGGTTGTGACCGATGTGAACGAGACACTCCGGGGGAAATGACGCTGTGCAAACAATTTGGGGCAATCGATTACGATAGGAATACGGCTTTTGGCATTCAGTTTAACGGAAAATATGACTAAAAATAAATTCATAAGCGATTTAGTTGGAAGAAATCAGGGCCAAAGGCTCCAGCACGTAAAATCTCGATTGTTCGCCCATTTTCAGTTTATTTTGCGTTGCTGGCTAGCAGGTGACTTGAAAAATACATTAATTTATAGTTTGGATGCTATTTTAGCGAAACACAGATGTTTTTAACAATTTTTAGCTGATAAAAATTTTCAAGAAGTCCATAGATGCCCAAACACGAATTTTTTTGCTTCAAGGGGTTTTAGCGAACGCAAATTATCGTCAGGTTACTCGGAAACTATATTAAATTATAGCTTGCCTGCCAGTTTACAAAACCTTATGGTGTTTAGCCCATAAAATATTCCACTAGGCCCGGAATGCCAAGAATTGAGGCCGAAAAAGGAGGAGCGTCAGTTGGGGAGGGCGGCTAGAAGTGGAAGGAGGAGGAGGGCTTCTTCTTGTTGTGTTTAAAAAGAAACCGACGAGAAGGGGGTTCAGTTCAAAAACTGAGGCAAAGGAAAAGGGGGCCAAAAGATTACAAGGGGAAGGGAAGGAGGAATGGAATGGAAACATCGGGTGGAGGGGAGGGGGGAGGGCGAGAGAGAGAGTGGGGGAAAGGGGGAGAGGCCAGGCCACGCCCCCTTTCTCTGCTCTCTCTCCTCTATCCACACACACTTTCTTCCTCCTCTCTAAAGGGAAAGAGAAATGGAGAGACATAAAAAGAGCGGGGAGCACCAACCAACCAGCCCCCCCAACTCTCGCAATTTGTGGCACCCCATCTCGGGATCAGAAAGGAGGAGAAGGGAGAGTTGGACCTCTTCTTCTCGGCAGTGTCAACACACGAGAACATGTGGTTAGAAAATTTACAAAGACGTTTGCAAGACATTTTTTGTTGATTTCTGTTGATTGGACGTGAGTTTAGCGAAAAATCGGGAAATTCAATTTTTAGACACTCGGAAGGCAAACGGTGCTCTCGATACCCCAAGTGCCAATCGGCCAAAACCGCGGCTTCAAAATTTTCAAAATTTTTTGCGGTTTGGACTAGAATAGGCTTTCTGGGCTGCCAGTCTAGCCAAAAATCATGAGTTTAGTTCAGAAGGCATTAGCAGCGCGAAAAAAACAACTAACAAAAATTAGCGGTTTGTGTGTTAGTAGTTTGGCGAGTGGTTTAAGGCTATTTATCGCAAGTCTGAATACTTGTCGGTGAAAATTTCACATGGTTCCACCCCGATGGAAAAAATGGGGGCAATCAGAAAGAAGCACGAATCCTTGTTTTTCATACCGTCACAATGTGGAAACGAAAATACCAATTTTTCTTTTCGTTTTTTGGAAGCTACGCTGCGTACCGTAGTTTTCCGGCTGGCTTTACCGAATTGTCTGGGTTTTTAAAGGGACAGTGACACCGAATCAGTAAATTTTGTTAAACCGCAGATATATTTCTGGACCCCTTATTTGATTGGATCGATAAATTGGGAAGTCGGCCCTTTCCCTTGGGGGGCCACTTTAGTTAAGTGATTGTCCCCCTCCTTGGAAGTGTTGTGACATTTGAAGTGGACAGACATAAAGACGAAATGTTTATCTTCTGCACGAAAATATATATAGCAAGAAGAAGATGAAGCAGGAGAAATATCACAAGGACAGTGGGGCAAAAATTGCAACGAAAGCATTATAATGACAAAATAACAGAAATTAGTATTATTGTTTTTACAGGTTATTATCGATACTTTTTAGCGTTATATAAATTTTCTGACTGCCAGTTGGCACTTGAACGGGATCGGGAAGGCGATTGGTCACATTTCTGCGGATTGTAGGCCACAAAGGCACAAAAATAAAGGATAAAGTGAAATGAATAGAAAATTGATAAGCTCTCTTTGACTCTTTTTTCTGCTTCTCTATCTCACTCGCTCCATTAAAATGAATGCCTTGAGATATAGACCTCTATTAATGCATAATTCAAATTGAGTAACACTCCGGTCCGAGATCTCGTCAACATTTCGATACGAACTGTCTCTTGGCGAGGGCCACGAAGAGGGGCGGCCAGCTTGACGATTCCTGAAATAAGGTGGTTTTAAAGGGAGCATGAAAGTAGAAAATTTTAGATTGTCCTAGCTGTCACACCCTCTTTAAAGGGATTGGCAATTCACGGCTTTTTTTTATTTTTTTCCGCACCGCGCGATGTAATCCGACTTTTCATTGTGAATCCTTCACTAGGCTTTTCTGGCGAATTTAAGCCTTGCAAGTCCCTTTAAAGCGAGCATGACAGCTGTGGAATTTGGAATCCGTCAATACCGTCAAATCCCCGTAAAAACCAAAAATTACCAATATTCCTCTCCTGATCGACAATAAAATGTGCCGAATTAGAGGGGTCGACTCGATATTCGACACTGAATGGCACGCCAAGTTGGGCACGGATTCGGGAGATCTGAAAAGCTGGATTTTAGTAGTCTGTTACACTACTTTTTACAGATATATCAAAGCCTCCGGAAGGTTGAAAAACCTGGTAATTTTACCGATTTTTCGTTGAATTTAGCGAATCTGGATGGCAGATTACATAAAAACCTATTTTTAAATCCGGAAAAGGACCCCAAAAGAGTCGTATGGGGGGGTACCTCAAACCAAAAGGGGTTAGCGGGCTACGCCCGCTAACCCCGATTTTTTATATGGTTTGGATGCCAGTTTAGCGACAATGGTAGGCCTTTTGCATTTCACAATCATGAAAACCCGGTAAAAAGCCTTAAAAGGAGCAAGTGGAGCTCGAAAAAAGAGAGCCAGAGGAAGGCAGTACTGTATTTTATAAGCCAAATTACGATACCTCAACAGGTTGTGTCAACGTCTGAAACGAGGGAACAGATCTGAATTGATAGAGTAGTTCTTTTGTATGATTAGATAGACATCCTCCATCATCTTCTCGACAGGCCTTCAAGCACGACCAGCCATCCTCCACGTGGCTGAAACGGAAAACGTAAACGGAACCTGACAGCTTGCTAATTCCATCGAAAAATATTGATTTTCTATTAATTTTTGAGGAAATATCAGTTTCTTCTAATTTTACACAATGAATATTCTAAGCGGTCCATTTTTATGGATGCATTTTCGTGATTAGTTGATTAGTGTGGTTAGATAAGTTTATTGGGAATCACAGCCACACTGTTATTTGCGTCGAATTCCTTCGATTCGAGGGCAAATTATTATGCATGCACCAAAAAAAACGGAAAACACATAAAATACAGGCATTTTCAACATCTACGGCACACAGAAAATTAATCTAAAAATTCTAAAAGGACTAGGAAGGCTGAAAAATCGAGATTTGAAGATTACGGTAGCCAGAAAAAATCTAATAACCGAAACTGGGAGTAAATTCAATGTTTTGGAATTTTACGAGCGGTTTGAAGCAAATTTTGGGTTCGAAGTACCATCAAAGTGTTGAAAAGTCCGTTTTTCTACAATACTTTTACGGCATCGGGTGATTCCGCCTCTTTTCATGGGGACTAATATGAATGATGAGATTTGCGAGGTATTTTCCCGCAAAATGGCCGCCCTTCGTCAGCCTCAACATCAGCTCAAGCTCCACCAATTGAGGGCCATCCAGACTGAAATACATGGATGGTCGTCTATAGTCTCTCTCGCTCTCTCGCTCACTCCCTCCCTCTCTTTTTTCCGCACTAGCTCTCTCTGTCTCTCTCTCTCTCTCTCTCTCTCTCTCTCTCTCTCTCTCTCTCTCTCTCTCTCTCTACCTGTCCCTCATTGCCACCACAGCTGCATTCATCTCGGCTCCTTTCTGAAGTAGGAAATTAGCTCGAACCGCCGGGATCACGCCGAATTGTTCTAAAATTGGTAATTTTAACGGGTTCGGCAAGGAACTGCTATGGATTTTTGGCTACGGGTTTTGCCGCAAAGCCACAAGCAACGCGCACGTTGTTTGCCGCGCCGCGTCGCATTGCGCAGTCGTTTTCAGAATTTTTCGACGACGCGCTACACGTCACTTATCCGCCGTCAAGAGTCTGAATAAATTACGCGCTGAGAATGCCGGCAAGGAGCGCGCGCGTTGCTTGTCGAGGAATCCATAGAGAATCTATGGATTTTGGCTTGCAACTCCCTTTAAACGCATTTTAAGGCGATAATAAACCAAAAATAGGACAATCTGTCAACCAGCGAACTCGTTCTCTACCTGGACTCGCCCGCTTGAGCACTAGCTCAAACTGCACATGGCTTCCTGGTGTAGATGGCCCTTTTATGGTGAATAGGGTGACGGATGGACGGTGTTTATTGAGAGGGACATTTTTTGGGAGGCCGATAAACTGGAATTGAGATAAATTTTTGGTTTTGTTTGTATGAAAAAAGACAAAACAAAATATCGATTTTTCGAGCAGAAATGCCGATTTTCGACAAAATCACCATTTTTTAAAGTTTTTATAGTTTTTCAAAGATTTTTTGCAGTTTAAATATGGCGAATAATTATAAAAAAACATTAAAATTTTTCTATTAGTGGGTGAAAAACACCCCTTCGAGATTGGAAAAGTACCATTATAGCACCTGGATCAGAGTTATTTTCACAATTTTTGAAAATCTGTCACTTTTTACATTCAGTAGCCCTTTACAATGGTACACATAGGATAACGGGGGGAAATAACGGGGGAGCACTCAAACTTTTTATATGATAAAAGTATTTTTAAATAAGCTTTTTTGGGGCTGTAAAAAAACTCTTAGTATATTTTTCGGTCCTCTATCGAATGGCATTTTCAAAATTTCGAAAATATTCAAAACGCCGAAAATTCCCCCCCTGTTATCCTATGTGCTGCCCATAGTTTTCAAAAATAGTTTTTAGGCTATAAAACTTTTATAATACATTTTTTCGCGTTGTAAAAAAATCTCTTAGTATATTTTTTGATGTTCTATCGATTCGCGTTTTCAAAACATCGAAAATCTCAAAAATTTGGCTTTCCCCCCCGTTATCCTATGTGCTGCCCATGGATTTTGATCAATTTTTGTTTATTCGATAACAAATTTCATTTACATTATTTTGGGCTGAAATTAATTCTCTTAGTATATTTTTCGACGCTCTATCGAATGGCACTCGCAAAATCCCTCAGTAATTGCAAATTTCATAGTAATGAGTGCCCCCCGTTATTTTATTCCCCCCCGTTATCCTATGTGTACCTTTACAATACCGTAAATTTTCAACTGCCATCCAGATACCCAGTTAAAGTAGCAAAAACCGACCTGCCAAGTAATATGAACGGGATGCGCCTGTTTACAGTCGGATTCGCCCATTCCGAGACACGCCTCACGACGACGATTACACCGACTAGGCAATGGACAACGGATTAAAGGGAAAGTGACACACGTGCTGCATGTCAGTTAGTAGAATGCACCACAGTTCAGATAAAAACAAAGTTTTTCGCAAGTTTTTACCACATGTTTAAAAATTCTTGTATGCAAAATTTTCAAACTTTCCATGTTGTAAAAATTTAATTTTTAAAATGTAATATGCATGCCAGTTATTACAATACTTGACACTTTAATAAAAACCATGCGCTTGCATGCATCCTACTATATATAAAAAATAGTGTCTGTGTGTGTGTGCCACTTTGCATACAACTTCCGTCAGGTTGTTCCAGTTGTATCTCAAGAAGAAGAGTAGTTAGGGGAATGTTTGATACGTCATTAGGTTCGTAATGGCCTGGGTATGACTGCACGCAAATGAGATTTATCAAAATCGCCTGTTTTCGACATTAAATTTTAATTTTTGTTGCAAAATTCAAGACCCTCTTTGTGAGGAATCAATTAGCATACGCCGGAAGTGGGGGTAGACTATATTAAGGAGCAGAGAGCGCATTTTTCACTTTTTTTCAGCGTGAGTTGGGTGGAATTATGCAAAGTGTAAACTTTCATTGGTCCAAAACGGGGCCAGGGTTGAAAAGTCGCGAAGCGGCTTTTCAACCCTGGTTTTTAATGAATTTGTAAGTTCTTAAAAAGCTAAAATACAAAAAAATTTTCTGGATTTTTGTTAAATTTTCGATTATATTTTTTATTTAACTATGTCATTAAAAAGACCTACTTTTTGTAGTTACTGTCATGGACATAATTATTGGGACATTCGATGCGATGGCATTTGAAATGGCCCAAAGTATTGACACAGACACGATCTCCGCCCTGGCATTCACCCGCCGCGCACTCGTCAATGTCTAAAATCGAGATTTAGATAGAGAACAAGTTTTTTAATTTGAAATCGACAATTCTGGCATACAGTTAAAATTAGTTACCTCAAAAAAAAAAAAATCAAAAACAACGCTTTTAAAGGGACCAGTAAGGAATTTCTATGAATTTATGGCTCCGTATTAGCAATAACAAAAATCCATATTTTAATGGGTCATAACATTTCTGTTTTAAAATCTGCGATTCTGGCTAACAGCAGGAATTAATTCGTTGTGAAATACAAAAAAATGGCTTTCAAGGGCCGGCAAGGCAAGGAAAGTCCACGAATTTCCGGCTTTTGCCTTGCCCGTCCCTTTAAAAAGTAAAAAAACCGACATTTCAAAGCCGAATGCCTTTTCCTGGAATAAAACCCGAAAAACGAACCAACACACGTCCTCCCGTCCTCTTGGATTTTGTAGCCGGGCGGACATTTGCAGGTGTAGGCTCCAGGAGTATTGATACAATCACCCATACATAACTCATTGCCGATACCTAGAATGGGAGGAATGGACGGAGTGAAAGCAAGAGAGAGAGAGAGAGAGAGAGAGAGAGAGAGAGAGAGAGAGAGAGAGAGAGAGAGAGGTGCGAGAGAGAGAAAGTGAAAGAGAGAGGGAGAGAGAGAAAGAGAGAGAGGGAGGGAGAGAGTGAGAGAGAGTGAGACAGATGCCATATACTACAGACTACAAACTCCACCTACCGGTACCACTCCACAACGAGCATTCGTCAATATCTTCACAAGTGACTCCATCCGGGCCAAGTGCATAACTAGAATTTTGATCGCTTATTCATATGAAACCGGAAAAAATATACAAACTTTATAGAAAGACCTACCCTCGATCGCAAATACATTGATAACTGCCCGGGATATTCACGCATTTCTGCGCGCAATGCGCTATCCCGCGCGAGCATTCGTCGATGTCTGGAAAAAAAGTAAATTTGTGTATTTAAATTTATTTAGGAGACGACCAACAAAAAAATTATAGCTTTTCGTGTTTTCTGGAGCCTAGAAAATGTCGAATGCTAGCCAGTTTGGAAGCTGGGAGCATTTTTAGCCGGCCGAAAATATCTAAAAATCGTGAGTTTCCGGTTTATAAGCTAACTGGAACCTATTGATCCCGAATTTCGCTTTTTAGCCTTTCTAAGAGTTTATAAAATGTAGGATGATAGTCAGTTTGAAAATACGATGATTTTCAAGGGACAAGATACGGTAACCATCATAAAAATCAGAGGCCATACCGATACAAGTCTTCTGATCCTGTGCCAACTCGAATCCCTGTCTGCAGATACAAATAAATGATCCGACGGTATTTGTACAAGATGCCAATACATCACATACATGACCTTGGAATCGCTGGCATTCATCAATGTCTTCGCAGCGTTTTGTCTGCAAAACAAAATCGATTAGCTTATTAAATGGCGTGATTGGCAGAGGCATCTTTTTAACCGGTTAGACCATGAAAAACCGAGAGTCCTGCCTGAATTTTGTGATTTTTGAGTAGTCGGATTTTTTCGCGATATTTCCAGCGAGTAAGGTTTTGAGAAACTGCCCGTTTTTGAAAGCGAAATTAGACTTGACATGGTGTAGCTGGTTGGAAATCTTCAATTATCTGAGCTAAAAAATTTTCCAATAATGGGAGCTACAAATTCGCCATTTCCAAACCGATCACGCCATAGAAATGCTGTTCGTCCGCTACGAGAAAGCTTAGCCGATTGAAGCGGTTTTAAATTGCGTGACCGGTTTGAAAATCGCGATTTTTCACAATTATACAGCTCCGAACCGATTACGCAATGTTATTCCCTTTTCTTCCTACCCACCCGATCATCAAATTCATATCCGGTGGGACATTTACAGCGGAATGTCCCCGGCAGATTCGTACATTCCATACCATGACAAGAATTAGGAGACAAACACTCGTCAATGTCTGAAAAGTCGATAAATTGGCTGCCAGTTTATAGATGAAAATCAATAAAAAACTGAGGCTACCTTCGCAAAACCCGGAATGTGGATTGACTTGATATCCGAAAGAGCATGGATTTCCTCGCTGTTGACAACGATATGTACCCGGGGTATTGACACAATCTTCTGTCGGAAGGCAGGGGGATTGCTCTTTGCTGCATTCGTCGATGTCTGAAAAAACTATTAGGAAATTTGAGGTGCTGGTCTGTTTGCGGGGGGAGGGTTTGGAATTTTTCTCACACTCGAAAATTGTGACCTTTTTGCGTTTTGACAAATTTTTGATTAAAAATCAAACATTTTCGAAATTTTTGCCAATTTTTCGGAGCTTTTTCGATTGAAAAACTGTGTAAAATGCTAGGAAATGAATTATGTTTCATAAAACATGGGAATTAACCGGTAGAAATTTGGTTTTCCCTCGAAAACGCCCTCCCTGTTAAACAGGAAAAACCGATTACGCAATGCAAAGGCCTAATGGAGTGGACCGCGACGCGGCACGCAACGCGAAAATGGTCGTAATCGATTAAGCAATGAAACGTCGCGCATGCGCGTTGCGTGTCGCGGTCCGGGACGCCAAACGTACAACAGAAGAAAGGTAAAGAGAACAAAATCCAGTACGCTACTCTGTCCATACCATTACACCTTCCATCCTTTGCATAATACCCCTTGGGGCAATTGATTGATGTACATTCGCCGGTTTGTGGGTTCTGCACCTCGCCGTCTCCACATCGCTTTGGCACACAACGATAGCTGCCTAAATACCGGAATTTTTGATGGAAATAACGAAAAAATAAGCTAACACATAAACGTGTCTAAAAATTATTTTTCAGACTTACCCTGTGTATTTTTGCACTGATACAGCGTACCGCAGTCGTGAGAGCCAAGATTACACTCGTCCACGTCTAAAATTAGACTTTTCAACTTTAATTACGAGTTTATAAATTAAGTTTCATGCGTTAATTATAAATTTACTGGCTAAGAATTAACTTTATTCGCTAAAAAAATAAGTGGCGCAAAACATGCACATTGTTCTTTTTCTGCCATGCAAAAAGACGACATGCGATATATTTAGCTTTTAAATATCGACTTTCATCAAATTAGCAATTTAGAAAACTTTTAACGTGTAGTCAAATTCAAAATACAAACCGGTGCACTGTTCAGTATCAGAATCCATGACATATCCCGTTCCACACGACAGCGTTCGAATACATTTATATCCACCTGGGACATTCAGACATCTCTGGCCCTCCAAACAAACATCAAGAAGGAGACTGCATTCGTCGATATCTAAGCCATGCAATGTTAATGCGATCTGTTAGTAAGGATTAATGGATTAGTCCGTGTTCCCTTGATTTGCTGGAGTAATAACTATAAAACGGCAGCAATTCCCCTAATTGAGTCGAATTGTGGGTCTCAAACTACAAAGAACAACCCGACGTAGAGTTGAGTTTGTAGTTTGTAGGGGAGTTATGGATCTCGTGGACTAAAAACTAAAAAAGTCCATTGTTTGCATGGGCTACTATTTTATATCCTATTTCTGGAGGAAAAAGTGTAAACAAATTTTGTAGTTTGTAGGCTGACCAAACAGCATTCTGGACTACAATCTCTAAAAATCCAGCGATAAGGATCACAACCTTTAGTATGTAGTCCATTTAGCTGGGCAGCTGGACTAGAAACTACAAAAATGAACCCATCAAATGTTTCCTCGATTCGATAGTTTTTGTAGTCTGTAGCCCAGCCAATCGGGATTCTGGACTACAATCTCCAAACTCCAAGCTACGAAGTCCCACATAAGGTAGACAGTAAGCTTTGGTAAGTACAGAGGGCAAAGCATTCACCTCAATCCGTTCCATTCTCCATGCTCCATTCGACTGCTCACCCTGACAAACTCCTTCTCGCTGCTGAAATCCCCTCGGACATCCCTGTTGTTTGTAGTTTGTATTCTGTAGTTGATGATGTCGAGGGGGTTGATCGGATTGATGTCTTTCATCTGGTCGAATAAGAGCAAGAGGAGGGAGGGGACGTCCATAGGATCTTCGCGTAGGTTGTAGTCCAGTAGTATCGGACCTTGTAGTCTGTAGTGCAGTAGGGCTTTTTGTAGTCTGCCAGCCCGTAAATGTCCTTGTGGTGCTGGGAGGTCTCCTTTGAATTCCTGGCCTTTTTTGGCCGATTCTCTGGCTTGGCGCCTCGATCGATTTACAGACGTAGGATCCGGGAAGATTTAGGCAAAATGAGCGATCCCCGCAAAGGCGAGCATTGCCCTCGCACTCGTTTCGATCTGAAGCGGACATAGGGAAATTGGGCCGCTGGGGAAACAGCAAGGATTTTTGGGGAAATCGCGGGAACAGGGAAGCTGTTTTTGATAGAAAATCTGAATAGAAAGTCTAAAAAATGCTACCTTACCGGTTTTTACCGACTTTTCGGGTAAACTGACATATAGTGAAGCGAATTTTGGCGAAACTGACAAGCTAGCAGGAACAATTTGGGGAAAATTCTGCAAACTGGACGTCAATAGATGATTTTCCATGGAAAGCTGAACTCGAAGCAGGCAAAATAAGTTTTTTGATTCCATGGGTACGGATTACGATTAAAGCCAGACAGCAAATCAATTTTTGTGCAAGCTGGCAAGCTAGCGGGGATTTTCAGGGAACTGTCAGCGGATTGGTCAGTATTTTAGCTATTTCCCAGGGATACGGAAGCTTTAGCTATTCACGCGAAAAATATTTTTTGCCGTTTCTTCTTTTGCCGGAGAGTCACTTTTCGATTAAACTGTCGAATATGGCGTGATTTTTGCGCAAACTGGCTAGCTAGCAGAGATTCTTGCGAAAAATCCAGTAAAATGGACCCCAATGGACCAACCGATACAACTGGTCCCATCCGATCCCAAATCATATCCTTCGCGGCATGAACATTCCACTTGATCACCACCACTAAAAAGATTCGTTATTTTCGGCAAAAAAAATGGAATAATTCCACCTGTCATTGCATTGATGTTCACAACGGGATGTCGCGCAACGATCACCGACTTGGAGGAGGGCAGTCACATCGTCTGAAATGCGCGGAATTATAAGGACGCTCAGATTAGATACAAAAATTCTTAAATTTTGCGAAGAAACAGACGTCTTTTAATGTGTTCAGGCTTGGACTAGCCCATTTTGTACAGAATTTTTGCGATGATTCCGAGCGTAGCTGCCAAATGTGCAAAGCCGCGATTTTTCGGAGGTTGTGAAAGAGCAAAACCGATCCGCCCCGAAATCAGCCACGAGATCAACGCAAATTTCTGCAACTTGCAACCACGAAACACCAAAAAAATCTCCTTGTTAGCACCATGTTGCGCAGTTCCTCGATTATTTTTTAGTTATTTCGGTCCATTCCTTTTATTTCGAGTTCTGGCTTTGTCCTTCCTGAATCTTGGCCGTCCCTTAGTTTCGATTGCTTGATCTTCCTCTGGTGAGTTAATAATGCTTCTTGACACTTTGAGTCGAGCGTTCTCTAGAGCTCTTCCCTTCCCTCTAACTAAAGGCCCACCAAGGTGTCAGCCGTTTGTCATATGATATCTCTTATGCCCCCCTGAAAGTGCCACTTTTCGAGGGCCGAGAAAATGAGTGTCGAGAGGTGTCTGCTGTTTGGCAAGCAAAACCAAGGAAAAGCCGAGAGAATTTGCTAATGAGCATCGAGGAGATCTAACCCGTTCTCAAATATGATCCTAGGGTCCATTCGGATCAAAAGTGACTCATCAAATTGTTTACTGGCATTCAGTTTTCACAAAAATATGGCTTGGGTTTTGTTTATCTTGTTTTAGCTAATTTGCATGCCAGTTAGGTTTTTGGAAAAACAAATCCTTGAAAATGAATTTTTGTGATGTTTTGGAGCTCGGAATCTCTCCACTGGGTGACAATTGTTGTTTTTCAAGCGTCTACCGGCTGTTTCGGAAATTTCCTCGAGAAAAGTTAAAGTGATGCGGCAGATTGCTTACTGGCATCCAGCTTTTCCAAAAAAAATAGTTCAGGTTTTGTTTTTCAGGTTTTTAGGTAATTTGAATGCCAGAAAAGCTATATAAAAAAAATCCTTGGAAAATTTTTTTTTGTGATTTTCTCGAGCTCGAAATCTCTCTACTTGATGACAATTAGCTATTTTGCATGCGTCACACGTTCCAAAAATTCAATTATTCAAATTAACCTTTCTATGCAATTCCGGAGCTTTAAATACGGTAACCGGATGGCAGATAAACTTTTCGCGTGACTGGAAAGCCTCAAATCAGAAAATTAATGTTTTGCGAATTTTCGAAGTTTCAATCCCTTGACTGGCTGTCAATTAACGATTTCTAAAACGTTTACCGGGTTGTTTCGGAATATGCACAGCCGGTGTGATGATGTCCAAATCTGATTGGCAGCATCTGTTGAAAGAGCGAAGGCAAAGAGCAGAGAAACCGGTCGGAGCCTAAAAATACGATATAAATTTGACGGGTTTAAAAACAGTAAAATCAATATTAACTAACCTACAAACTACAAATTTAAATTACTAAAATTGGACAATGCAAAAACCGGGGTAAATCGCAACAAGACGTACCTGGCAAGGCTCATTTCGGCGCACCAATTCCCGGGCCAACAAACAACAGTCACAGCATTCCTAACAATGGAAGTTACGGTAACTGATTGCCAATTGGTCGATTCAGATACCTTTCGAATGCCTCCACCCAGCACATTGATATTTGTGGGGCATGTCTCGTCATTTCGCGCCATTGTTGCGCCTAAAAATCGTGGAAATTGCGAAAATGGACAATACCATCATCGCAAGAAGAATCGAGAAGTGTCCGTAAACAACATATTGACGCTGAACGGACACACATCATTGACGAACCTGAAAATTTTGATATTTGGCTGCCAGAAAAGCAAAAAAATTAGTTTTGGACTTCAAAGGTTTCTGATTCCATTTACTTCCTGGAAAAATTCTAAAAATTCACTTAAAATATTTTTCAAAATTTCTATTGCTTTTCTGGCCTGTGAACTCATTTTAAAGTTTAAAATGGCTAGCGTTTTTCCAAAAAAAAAATAGACGAACCCTCGCTTCTGATGGCGGAGCACGTGCTCGTCTGCTGGAAATGGCGAGCACCACCCGAACAACATCGCGACAATTCGTTTGATGCTAAAAAGTGGTGTTAGCGATTTTTAATCAATTTAATTTGAAAATCGACAGTAAAATAATATTAACCTTAACTCAAATAGTTTTAAACTCCAATTTTCATACTTTTGAAGAAACTGACCGACAGATAGGGCAAAGACGAAGAATATGGCCAGAAAACGACAGCTTAATCTTGCCCAAGGCTGAAGCATCTCTAAAATGGCACAAAATACCGATAGTTGAATGTTTAACAAACCGAAAAAATCAAAAAAATTGAATTTCCCGAAAATCACAATCTGTAAACTGCCACCGAAATGACCAAATTTAAACTTTAAAAATGTATAAAAATCAATAAAAACCGATGAATGGAGATCAGAAAACCAGATTGACACCCAAAAATCTACCTTTTATCGCTAAATAAGTAAAAGATTGTCCTGAAAAAAAGAATCGCTAAAATGGCACCCAGATATCGATATTTCAACGTTAACGCATCAAATAAAGTAAAACCAAGAATTTCCCGAAATCCGCACGTTCGGGCCAATAATTCACGAGGGTCCGTCCGGACGCTGGCTGGCCAGGTGGTCAGACATTACGGAGGAGTCATTCTGGAGGGAATTTCGGGGGAGATAACGCCCAAAAAAACAGAAGAAAGAGACGAAAAGAAAGGGAATAAAATAGTTGGCAGACAGTTCAGGGCACAAGCCCAATTTCAACGCGTAAAATGGCTAAACTGGCATACTAGCTATCCAGCCAAAACTCAAAAAAGTTTTCTAGCGCTACACTGCCAACCGGTTACGCTATATAAGTAATCTTAGCACCGGAAAATGTAAACTGCCACCCAAACTAACGAAAAATAGCCTTTCCCGGCCTCCAAATTTATTTTTCGGCCGGTGAACTGCCATCCAGTTACGCTATATAATTAAGCTGGGCATCATAATTTATAAACTGCCATCCAAACCGCCTAAAAAACAATTTTCAAAATTTCGAAATAACCATCCTGACTCAAAAAAAAGGTTTAAAACACCAAACTGGCATCCGATTAGGCTATATAGGTCCTCAGGACCTCAGAAGCTGTATGCTGCTATCCAAAAAAAATTGAAATGCCTATTTCGAACACATCCACGCTATAAGCCGGGCAAATCGGCATACAATCAGTCGAAATGGCCAATTCGGGACCCAAAAAAATTGCTGTCGCCAAAATGGCATTCAGTTACGCTATATAAATCATCTGGGCCTCGGAAACTGGAAACTGCCATCCGAACTACGCAAAAAACCAATCCCGAAATCCCGAAAATCTTCGAAAATGAGAGCGAATGACTCAAAATAACGTCTGATCGCTAAACTGACATCCAGTTACGCTATGTAATTAGTTTATTCTCGAGAAATCTTAAACTGGCACCCGATGGATCTAAAAAAACAAATTTCAAGTGACCCACAGCCTGCGAAGGGACAAGGGAGACAACAAAGCTCCCCGCTTCCAGCTTCCGGCCAAGAGAGGAGCACCAGGTGTTGGATTCGGGATTGGGACATTTGGGACACATAGATCATGATCCCCCAACTCACGACAATAAAAGCACGGATCTCACAAGAAAAAAGGATTCGGAGGGGCAGGGGGACAAATTGAGATAGAGAAGCTCATGCTCACCCAAAGGAGAGGAAAGAAAAGTGGAGGAGGAGACTGAAACAGCTGACACTCAGGGGAGGAGAGGGAGAGAGAGAGAGAGAGGGAGAGAGAGTGAGAGAGAGAGAGAGAGAGAGAGAGAGAGAGAGAGAGGGAGAGAGGGTGAGATAGAAAGTGAGTGAGACAAAAAGTGAGAGAAGGGAAAAGAAAAACGAAAGTTGCCAACTCAACCTCTAACTGTTTGTGTCCCAACAACAAAGCAGTGACCAGGAAACAAAACGGGGAAAATGGCTATTTTTAATTTTTTAAAGGTAAAAACGATAAACTATATGCCTGAAGGTATTTTAGGCCTTTAAGCATACTAAAAACGCTAAAAACCTTTAAAAATCATTTGAAAACTAGATTTCGATGTTTTAAACATATTTTAAGCGGCACACATAGGATAACGGGGGGGGGGGGCACTCAAACTTTTTATATGATAAAAGTATTTTTAAATATGCTTTTTTCGGGCTGTAAAAAAAACTCTTTGTATATTTTTCGGTCCTCTATCGAATGGCATTTTCAAAATTTCGAAAATATTCAAAACGCCGAAAATTCCCCCCTGTTATCCTATGTACTGCCCATAGTTTTCAAAAATAGTTTTTAGGCTATAAAACTTTTATAATACATTCTTTCGCGTTGTAAAAAAATCTCTTAGTATATTTTTTGATGTTCTATCGATTCGCGTTTTCAAAATATCGAAAATCTCAAAAATTTGGCTTCCCCCCCCCGTTATCCTATGTGCTGCCCATGGATTTTGATCAATTTTTGTTTATTCGATAAAAAATTTCATTTACATTATTTCGGGCTGAAATTAATTTTCCTAGGGCAGTTTTCGACGCTTTACCGAATGACGTTTTCAAAATACCGAAAATTTCGAAAATTTCGAAAATTTGACTTCCCCGTTATCCTATGTGTTGCCCATAGATTTTCCTCAATTTTTGCTTATTCAATAAAAAATTTCCATTACATTATTTTGGGCTCAAATTAATTCTCTTAGTATATTTTTCGCCGCTCTATCGAATGGCACTCGCAAAATCCCTCAGTAATTGCAAATTTCATAATAACGAGTGCCCCCCGTTATTTTATTCCCCCCTCCCCCCCCCGTTACCCTATGTGTACCTTTTAAGCTTCTCAAATTTTTAAAAAATTTCTGAAAACCCCAGACTAAAATTTTTGGGGCTGTTGCCAGTCAGTTTGACGATTTAGCCAGAGGTTAGAGCCGTACTTTGTAGTCTACACTTTTTAAAAAGGCTAACTGGCATCAAAAATTTCAAAGATTGAGCGCGCTAGCCAAAAAAATTACGAAGACCGTCAGTTTAACGATTTATAAAGAGCCCAGAGTTGTAGTTTGTAGTCCACACATTTTAGAATGCCTAACTGGCACCCAGGCATCACTCTGTGTAGCTAAAAACAAAAATCTCCCATTTTTCAAGCGCCGAGTCTGTTCGCTGAAAAATTACGCCTTGCAATCAGGCAATTTAACGACTTACCGGCATCTACCGGACTTACGGTTTTTACCGAGACTAGGGAAGGCTAACTGGCACCCAGGTGTTACTCCTAGGTAGCTAAAAACCAAAAATTTAGAAATTTTCCGGGATTGAGTTCCTTTGGGGTGCAATCTGCCGCGGACTGTACTGAATAATAATAATGCCCCGGCATGGAGAAGGGGGTCATTTTGAGAGGGAACAGGAAAGCCGCCTACCATCAAGAATTATTGAGGGGAAGAGATAAGCGGGAAGAGACAGGCTGTTCGAGAGTTCTTCTTTTCAAAAGACCGGGTGTCCCTTCTAAAATGCGGCTTCTTCTATGCAAACAGTATAGTCCGTATCTCTGCCTCCCTCTCCCTCTCTCTCTCTCGCTCTCTCTCTCTCTCTCTCTCTCTCTCTCTCTCTCTCTTTCTATCGCTTTCCGCCCCAAAATGACCCCCTGAAGCAGGGCAATCACGAAATATACGAACAGAATCTCAGGTTCTTCCGGGGCTCTTACAAAAATGACAAAATTCGGTGGTTTTGACGATTTTAAAGGGACGGTGAAGGCAGAATTCGTCGAGTCCTCGAGCTGGATACCGTAAATCCACATGGTACATTGCGATACCTGTGAAACCTCGATACGTGGATACAGTCAGGCAGCTCGAGCCTTCCGACGTCGCTTTTGGCGTTGATGTGTTTTCCCTGGGTGTCGCTGCGGGTCTAAAGGTTTCTAAAGGGGCAGGCAAGGCACATATTAGCCATCTGGCATCCACCGAGTATGGGTTTCAGGGTTACCGATGTGTCACTGCCCCTTAAAAGAGTCTTGTACGTCAAAGTTTTGGAGTTAATCTGCCCTCTTGGCCATCGAATCATGTGAGATTCGAAGGGAAAAGCTGAGATGAGAACAACGGCTCTACTTTTTGTTTGTAGAGACATTGGGATAGAAAGGCAATTTCGGGAGGATGTGGGTGGAATATTGGATGGATGGATTCGGAAAAGACACGTAAAAGAAAGGCCGATTTCAGGGATCTCGCAATGTTTGCCTAACCCTTTAATGAACAATTGTGAATCGAAGGATTCGGCCCCCGCCCCACAGCTTCATCCCACATCTGGGCAGCATCTTCAGGCCTCGTTTTCGAAGGCTTGAAGCGACTGGCAAGGCACGGCTGTGAATTTTGCCGCGCCCGCCACACGCAACGCGCACGCGCCGCGTAGCACCCAAACTGAGGTCGCGATCCATGACCACCAAGGGGGCAACCCACGACTACTATAGCCGCGCAGCAATAACCTGAGAGGCCAGGGTTCGCTAAAGGAATCGATGCCTTCACAGTCCCTTTAAAATCACAGGAAAGACCGGTTCAGAGCAAACCGTCCTGGAATTTGTTATTTTTCAATCTTCCCCAAGCCAAAATACCTCCTTCTGCCGTGCAAAAAAAAACATGTTTTCATGGAACTTCCGGTTGCGAGAGTTTCGTCCGCAAAATCCTAGTGCGCCCTTCGAGAAGCCGAGAAGTCGTGTGCCATGGTAGTGGAGGACGGGGTGTGAAGAAGGATATCCGGCCCCTTCCCGCCGTCCCTTCAACCTTTCCGTCCCTCCCTCCCTCCCCACATCATCCACCCTCACCCCTCACGTTTTTTGGTCATTAACAAGTTGGCACGCAATCTCTGCATCTTAATACCTCCGTTTTACACTCGTATTTTGATTTTCAGGTTTTTTCGAAGTAATTTTATCCACTTTGGCTGGAAATTGGTACCGTAATCGGTTAAACTACAGTAAGCCCGAAACTCGCTTTGCCCAATATATCCTTGTTGCGCAGAAAATAGCTTGCACGAATTTTCGGGTTTTAGAAAATTGGTAGCTATTTTTAAAGGGAATATGGCCCCCTATCGCCGTACTGTCGCTCTCCCTTTAGAGCGGACGGGCAAGGCAGGTTATGGATTTTTGGCAATGGACTTCTATGGATTTGATAGTTTTGATAATTTTTTATTGTTGAAAATCTAGAAAAATCTTTTAACGTATTTTAAAAACTTGAAAACTGCATTCATGCTGCACCAAAAGCTCAAAATTTTTGAAAATTGTAAAGTTTTTATTGAACTTTTTATCACCAAAAAAAACTGTATAAAATCCTCTAAAAATCGTTATATTTTCTCATAGGAGGACCGCATAGAATCCTCGGGGAAATTAGTTCCCCCCTGCTAACAGAGCAGCACTCAAAAGTCAGCAAGTCGCTCTAAAGAAGCTCAAAACGTCGATGACAATCAGATTAACGACAAAGCCCGGAGAACGTTCAAAAATTGATGTCTCAGACGTCTTTAGGCTTTTAGAGTAGATTACGACAGGTTTCTAGCGGTTGCGTTGCGTGTCGCGGGCCCAACCAAGGGCCTAGGGAATTAGCGTTGCATGTCTTTTCATCGCGTAATAGATTGTTTCCCTTCTGGCAGTGGCAACCGGCGTGCGCGTCGCGTGTCGCGGGTTGGCCAAAATCCATAGGAATTATGGATATTATTGCCATAGGAGCCAGGCCCTTTAAAGTTCCTTAAAAGGGTTTTCCACTATTCTGGCAGCCATTTTAACTCCACTGCCCGGCAGAACGTTCAAAAATTGATGTCTCAGCCATCTTTAGGGGTTTATAAGTCTTTTCCAGCCCTCGTTTCAGCCTACTTTCGCTTCTTCGGAAACACCCTCCGGGTGTGGGAATGTTTTCCGCTATGTACTTCCCTATTCCTCTACCTGAAAGTAGCCCCCAATTGGCCACGTGCCAGGAAAGAGGCGAAAAAACAGAAGGAGGAGCACAAGGAGAAGAAGCGGCACTTCAGAGTCAGTTGGGGGGTTGTTTGTAGAGGTGTTTATGACCTCCCCCTTCCGCTCTCTCTTCCCCCTTTATTCTCCCCTAGCCAAAGCCGATTTGGACGTGCGCGCAACCTATTGAATTGAGACACCGCCGCCGATGGATCGTTGACTGCCTGTTTGTATGTCTGTCTGTCTGTCTGTTTATCAGTTGATCGATATATCGGCTTTTTATGACTGTTTGTTTGTCAGTTCGACGATACAGAGACCGTCTGTACTTTTTTACACATGCCTGTCCCGCAGACTATCTGGGTGTCTAAAGATCCGTTTATCGGTCTCTTTCGCTATCTGTATTTCCATATCCATATTCAGTCTGGCGGTCGTCTGTCTGTCTATCAGTTGATCGATGTCTGTACCATTTTTTTACGGATGTTTCTGCCGTTCTGAAATTATCTGGTGCTTTTTCTCTGTCTAACTGTCTTTCCGTCTGCTCGTCTTTCCGTCTGTTTTTGTGTATTTGTCTGTCCGTCTGTGGATCTGTCTGTCACTCCGTTAGTCGATCTTCACGTCCTTGTTCCTACGTTCTTTAGCTATTTTTTTCTGGCTATTTGCCTAGCGTTCTACCTATTAACGCTCGAAACGTGCGTTTCCAGATTTTAACGGCATTCTTTTGGCTGAAATAGCTTAGCTGACTCCCAATATACCTAATTCTGGCTTTGTTGACGTCAAGAAGCCATTTCCGGTTGCGTTGTAATGAAATTCGGTGATTTTTTGGCTTTTATCGTTCTGATTGTCGCTTTCGCTCTCTCTCTCTCTCTCTCTCTCTCTCTCTCTCTCTAACATAAAATGTTGAAGCTCATCTGGCCGTCCGTCCAGTCCTTCTGAACCCTCTTGCTGGCTTCTCCTCTTTCTCCAGTCAAGTACCCTCCAACCTCCCGGGGGGCCCAAATTACGTCAGGTTTCGCGTTTTTCGGCGCCGCACTTGTTGTTTCAATTTCCTAACGGCACTTTTTTGGAGTTCACATCTAAACTGGCTACCAGAGTATCGAATGATACCTTCAGCATCATCTTCCTGAGCTTACCCGCCGCCCTAGAGGTGTTTCTACACGCCCCGGGGTGCCTTCCGTCTGTCTCTCTCCGTCCCTCTCTCTGTCCGGGTCATTTCCGTTCCGAGATTCCATCCAACCATAAACCCCTTCACTCCCTCCCTCTTTCCCATTTCCCCTTTTGGCAACAAATATTTTTCGATTCGGTGTCCACCTTTTCGTTCCCCTCTCCAAAAGGTCCCGCACCGATTTTTCGGTCCCCTGGGGTCGGGAGGGTGGGGCTCAATCCCCACAGAAATCCATACTGTTGTGTTTACAAGTTTGTAAAGCGACTGTCTGGCAGGCAGTTAGCCTGAATTCAAACATTAATTGACCGAGAAAACGCAATTTTCTTTGAAATAGCGAGCGGCCAGTTTAGCCAAAATCATAATTTTTGTTGTTGTTTATTTTTCCGCGGTTTTTAAAAGGACTGTCTGGCACACAGTTAACCCACATATAAAAAAATCCAATTTAAAATACTGTATCCAAAAAAGCTACTTTAACTTGAAAATGAGCCATTTATGATTTTTGGCCAATTAGCATAGCACAAGATTGCAATTTCGCGATTCTATCTATTTTTCTACAATTTTTTTAAGCGATATTTTGGCAGCTAATTAACCCAAATTAATAAATAAGTGACTTTATAAAGCTCATTCCCAAAAATGACGGCTAATGGAAGCTAAAAATCAGTTAATTTTTGCGTACCTGATCAGTTACATGAAAATCACCATTTTGTGCATGAGGTGCATATTCTGGAGATCCGTAACACTTCCCGATTGCTATTTTGCAGGTGGTTTTGTAGTTGGAAGGGAAAAGCTTCGAGTTCCGCTTCATTCGAACACCCCGCCAGCTGAATCTGGCACCACCTGATCAATGCTTTTTCCTTGGAATCGCCTCAAACTAAACTCTTATTCATAGAAATTCGGGAATTGCACTGACTGCTAGGCAGTTTCAGAGAATTTGAGACAATTTAGGATTTCCAAAATCTTTTATGCAGTTTAAAGGGGCGATGAAGGTAATTTTTCGGCTAAATTCTTCAAAATTCCGGAAATTATTGTATGCTTGACAATTTACAAGTTTTCACAAAAACAATTTAGCCGTTATAGTAACTTGAAGGGATGTATAAAGGACCTATAAAGAATGATTTGGTCATAAAACGTTCGCCCTAACTCAGATGATCGGGTTATGTAAAGTGGATTGCGCTATTTTCGGAACCGGCTGCTTTTTCAAGCTACTCTGTTTTAGTCGCCGCGCCCGGCAGTTTTAGTTCGTTGGTTTTGAACGTTTCGAAATCTGCATTTATTAAACTTTTGTTTAAAGGGATCCGCAAGACTTTATCATGTTTCCAAGCTGCCTCAGGCCACCTGCAAATTGCCGTTTTCTCCCAGAAAAGCATTCCAAATCCTTCGAAATTTCAGGATAGCGTTCGCTGCTTGGTTGGTTGCCAGAACTGGAGACAATTTTGGCTTTTGGGTAATTTTTCGATGCATTAAAATAGTTTGGGAAAATAGAATTTTGCGCCACAGCTAGCGCAGCTACAATGCACCCTATTAACGCGCCAACTATCTCAAAACCAGATGGTTACAGTCGCTTCGCGACTGCAACCATCTGGCCTTCGGGCTACCCTACATGTCCCACTCCACCACATCCTTTCCCACCTCCATCAATACCCCCCCCCCCCATGGCTGAAATCCCCTTCAAAAACTACCTAAATACCTTCCTGATGGCTTTAGATACTTTAAATGATTTAAATAATTAATTAACATAATTAAAAAGTATTAAAAAGCATTAAAGTAACTTAAAAAGCTATCTGGGCGCGGGAAAGAGCCTGGCGAAGAAAGCGGGAAAGGGGGCGTGGCCTCCCGGGAGAGAGCCCCCCCACTCGTTTTATTAAGGCTCCACTTTCAAAGTTAATTTTAATAATTTAAACTAAAAGTTTTTCATAATTTTTTTATCAGTTTGGGGGTTTCTGACCACGCTCTATCCGAATCCGAAGAGAGCTAAGCTCTAGCTCCTTTCCCCTTCGAGTTGAATTCGGCTTCAGACAGACAGACAGACGGAGACCACAGCAAAATTATTATAGTTGATGTTCGTCTCATTATAAGCTAATTTTCTATGAATTTTTTACAACCAAAAGTAGAATAAAACAACTTTTACAATCCAGTTTTCATCGACCGGGACGGTCCTTTTCATGTCATAAGCGTCCAGGGTATCGCCGCGTCGCTCTTTGCCCCGACTAGAATGTAGTTTCAGCTGAACAAAAACTTTATTTAAATGGTTGTATCTTCCTTAATTTTTGCATGAAAAATACATAAAGCAGTAGTTTAGAATAAGTCGAACATTTTTAGCTTTTTTTAAGTCGGGATACTTTATCTGAGAAGAAATGAACGGAATTCGAAGATTTTACGTTTTAATTCCGTTTTCAAAGTATTTCATTTGGTTTTCACTGACCGGTTCTCTTTACTGGCAGACAGTTTACTATTTTCCATTCGAATTTTTCGTTGATCTACCGTATTTTTGAAATCTACTCGTTTAGCTCGAGCGATTTATCGACGAGTTAAGAGATTCCCGTAATTCCCTGGTGAGCCGAATGTTCCCTCCGTGTGTTTCTTCGTCTTCTTCTTGGTCGTCTTCTCGTTGGCCCGTTGGCCCATCCACCTTCTCAGATTGCTCTCATTAGAGACATCCCCTCCCCTCCCTTTTCCCCCAAAACAGACAGACAGCCACAGGGAAAGGCAAGGAGGGGTACATCCATTTGCCTTCTTCGGCTTCTTCTTCTTCAGAAAGTATCGAGAAACATGTACACGCCGCACATTATCTATGTAGGTGCTAAAGGTGCTAGATTTCCACAAAAATCTCTGAAATTTGCCTGACATTTGTAAGTATTTATGGATTCCTCAAGAATCTCGGTTAGCATGCCTCGTTGTCAGATTGTCAGTTCTGTCACGTTCCTCAGGGACCTTTGCTAGCTGGCCGTCGACATTTCCAATTCCGCGAAGAGCTCTGCTAGCTTACCTCGTTTCATTAAATTCCTCAACGGTCTTGGCAATTTCCCGGTTTTCTTTATTTATCAAGGATATCTGCTAGTTGCTTCTCAGTTTCCAAAAATGGGTTTTAGCCAGCATATTTCCCGAAGAAGTTTTTGGATTCCTCAAGGACCTCGGCTAGTCTACCTTGGCTCACCTCTTCCACAAGTATCTCAGCAAGTTGTCCGGTGCCATTCGATTTCCAGAAAGGTCTGTGCTAGCTTTGACATGCTTTTCGCTTCATTTCCTCAAGATCTCTTCTTTTTCATAATTTTTGATTCCTTAAGGCTCTCTGCTAGCCTACCTCGTTTCTGGCAGGCCGCTTTCCGGTTCCTCAACGAATGCTGCAAGTTGACGAATTCCTCAAAAATGTCTGCTATTTACCTCTTTTTTAATTCCTAGAAGATAAGATTTGTTCCGCGATTTTGTTCTCTAAAAATCGCATTCTTTTCCCCTGTGCTGTTCTGTGTGTTTTTGGGCTTGGTTTTGATCACTGACGCCCGAAATGTCCCCCGTCAAATTGGCGGCTATCAGCCTATCAAATTGCGCTAGAATACGAAATGCACCGCTGTACGGATTATGATTGCCTCTTCTTCAGCAACCCATTTCGATTGTTCATTTTGATGCAACTGGCCGAACCTGTTAATTATCATTTTTTGCCTTTATCAGGTGTACTGTCAGCCAGTTTGGCTAATTGCCAAAAAATACTCGCGATCAGGTCATTTAAAGGGACTTGGAAGGCAAATATGTGAATTTTTCGTCTTATGGATTCTGTCGTAACAACGCGACACGCAACGCGCGCATCCGGAATTCACTTGCGTAATAGATTACGCCATCTTAATAACGGTTAAGGAGCGTGCGTTGCGTGTCGCGGGCCTAAATTTAGCCGCGCGGCGACACGTGACGCGTACGCCGGCTTTTCAGGGCGTGATCGAGCTCCTGATGACGCGCCACGATACGCAACGCGCCCGCTTGAGTTTCCAAGGCGTAATCAATTACGGTCACTTAAAAATTTCCGCGACGTGTGCGTTGCGTGTTGCGGGCAAAATTCTAAAGGCATACGTCGCCAACAGAATCCATAGAATGTCTTACCCGTACTTTAGATAATCAGAAAACGCAAGAATCAACCCCTTTCACCGGCTAGATCTCGACAATTCTCGGGTTTACGTCTTCTCTGACTTCCTGGTTCCATTAATGAATGTCGCTGGCGCCATTTCCAATCGTAGCCTTTGTTTAAATGATGTTTCTCTGTCTGTCTCGCTCTGTCCCTCTCTCTCTCTCTCTCTCTCTCTCTCTCTCTCTCTCTCTCTTCTAGCCGATTCATTTCATTGGTTTCATTTTAGACGTCTTCCCCCCCTAAAAGACACTTCTTCACCCCCTCTATCCGAATTGAACCTGCTTCCCTTCTTATTCTTCTCTTGCTCCTCTTCTTCCCAATCGTTCTCCCCTCCCCCCCAAAATGAGCGCGAGCCCCTCTTCTACGCGTCTTTTCAGGAAATTGGGCCCATCAACACCATCCCTAGCTTTTAGGCCCCCCCTTTGGCCCAACGAGCCAGAATACTCACAAACACTTCTTACCCCCCCTGTCTCGGTCTCTTCTGGCCATACACACACTTTCCATCTGATTCTCGGGAATTTCTAGGTCTTCTGGTATACGGTAGATGTTTTTATTTACTTACTCAACGCCTACGCGCTATGCGTCACTTTTTGAAATTTCTGACGTAATTTTTGAAAAACTAACTACTCAAAATTTCGAAAAAGAGTTTTTTTGCGGATTGTATTTTGCAGTCTGGGTGCCAGAACCACCAGATCGACACACCATCTGATTCTGCGGAATTTTTACGTTTTCTGGCATACGGTAGATGTGTTTATGTACTTGCCCACCCACGCAAACGCCACACTTTTTCGACTTTTTGACGTAATTTTTTAGAAACTCAATCCTGAAAATTTCAAAACAGGTTTTTGAGGATTGTAGTTTGTAGCCCGGACAGTAGAATGGCTAAATTGCCGTCAGACACACGCTTTTGGGGACTTTAAAGGGATTGGCAAGGCAACTTCCGAAGTTTGCAATTTTCTGCGGGCTGTATTTTGTAGTCTGTACGGCAGTTTGGTTAAATTGGACACAAGCGCATTGATGGTGGGTCGCAAAACTGGAGAAACGAAGTTTAAAGTCTAAAATTCAACCCCAGAACGGCTTTGCCGGATTTTAAAGGGACTAGCAAAGCAATTCGCCAAATATCGTCCACAGTCCAGTCAGCTGGCATGCAGCCTGCAATTTCCATATGTTTTTATCACCCCGTCTAGACCCCCCGGTTCATTTTTCACGGCAATTTGCCCTTCGGGGGGTCTTCGCATGGGTATGACAGCATAAAAACTGACGTCCCAAAATTCGAGTGGACTGGCCGTCATCCAAAATGACGATTGGATGGCAGAAAAGAGAGGAGTGTAATGGGAGAAGAATATCTATATAATGAAAGGCAGAAAAGAGCGGTCGAGGACCGAGGACTTCTCATAAACGGCTAATGGGTTGGTTTGGACTGGATATTCATTTCCGGTTTTTAGAAGGGAGAGAGAGAGAAAGCGAGAGAGACAGAGAGAGTGACAGCGAGAGAGAGAGAGAGAGAGAGCGATTGAGAGATCGAGAGTGTGAGAGAGTGAGATAGAGAGACATTGAGCGGACAGAGAGTGACAGCGACAGAGAGAGAGAGAGAGAGAGAGAGAGATAAGCGAGAGACACGCAGAGATGATGGAAGAGTACTTGATACCGCCCATCCGGTCATTATCTCTCTTTTCTAGCGACTCTTCCCTTGAGTTCACATTTCAGAGGGCAAAACCCACTAACTGGCCCCCCGCCCCATCTGATGGATGGAATGTTGCCTTTCAGGAAAATTATCTCTATCGGCCTATCTGCCTAGCTATACTTCATTTTTGATAGCCAGTTAATATAACTGGACTACAAACTACAGATTTCCTGGCCGTGAAGGCGGTTTAGATACCTTTAAAGGGACCGGCAACTCATCGCTAGAGATTTTGTTGGCTATGGATCCCGATGGATTTCAACGAAATTTTGGCGGTTTTTTTAAGCCACTGTGAAGTGGTAATCGATAAACTGGATAGCAACTAGCCAGTTGACGCATGATTGGCCTTCAAATATGTCTTTAAAAGGCCCGGGAAGGCAAATCTAGAGATTTGCCTTGCCGACCCCGTCAAATGACGTTAGGTACCTTTCAAGGCGTGGATTTCCAGCTGCCAGCCTTTTTATCAGACCTTATCATTATTTTTCGTGCTATTAGCCCGACTCGAATTTGTTTTCACATTTTTCCAGTTTTTCAATTTTCTGACTTATTCAGCTGAATCGATCCAGCTGAACCGTACAGTCCAAAGACACCTAAGATTATTCTTCGAATTCTGAAAACTCGCTCTTTTTCTTTTGAGCAAATCAACTTGCAATAAACAATTAGCAACCGGGTCCCCTGTGGGCAACGCTCGGCTCCTCATTACACCCCAGCAGATTTCGTTCCCTACTGTACTCACAACAAATTCATCGATACGTTTTTGCTCCGTTGGGTAAATTTCCGTGAAAAATGAAGATTTCGAATTTCTTAGGACTAATTCTTAGGTATTTTACCGGTTTTTAAGAGGTTTTTTTCGAATTTTCACGATTTCCGATTTTTCCGTTTTTCTTTTTGATTTTTAATTGCATTTGCTTATTTTTTTGCCAATTTGGAAGCCACACAGCCGAATTGCCATGCAAAAGAACGATTTTTAAGATTTTTGGGTAGAATTTTCCACGTTCGCTTTTAATAAAATTTCTCAATTTTGATGTTTTTAAATTTTTAACTTTTTGGTTTTCGAATTGTAGTTTTGCACTTGTTTTTAATTTATATTTTAATCTGCCATCCACTCGATCGATTAAAATAATTTTCAGACGACTCGGGCAGCCAAATGGACGAACAGAATCGTCGGATAGGCGAAGTACTCGCCGAGATAGGCAACATCACATATTTCGACCATGTCCACAATATTACGCAGACTGTTCTCACCATCCCTGCATTTGTAAGTGCTTTTAAAGGGGCCAGAACAGGCCAAATTTTTGGTAAAGGGGGATTAGGACGCGGCAGTTCTTTTGACGCAAAAAGGGCGGGAGGCTTGAAATTTCGGGTCGTCACCTCAAAATCACTTTTTTATGCGGTTTTCGGGTAATTTCGACTATGCAAAAAAATGAAAACTATGTAAAAAAAGTGAGCATTCCCAAAATTATTTCCAAACGACCTTTGCTGATTTGCCAATCATTTTTAAGCGCAATTTTTGATCTTTTGGGCCCCGAAAATTGGCTGAAAAATGGATCAAAGAAGCGGAAGTTCACTTTTTACTGCTGATTCATGCCGTCTGTCTGTCAGTCTGTCAGCCGGTCAATCGAGCCATTTATTTGTCTATCTGTCCATCCACCGGCGTCCCTCTAGAAATTGGCTTCGTCGGCTTTTCAAAATTGGCTTCGTCTTCTATAGTCCGAGACCGGGAGATACTAGGAAGTGACCCGATAGGGGGACGGGAAATACGGGCACAAATAGTGTTCGTCATTCGGCATTGGAACAGATCGGAATTTGTGGTCAAAAAAGGGCCAGAAAAGTGTAATAAGTAGTAGAAACTGCCAACTGACAGCCAGTGAATCGATTGCGCGATGATATTCGGTAAAAAAACGTAGAAGCTAGATGCTGGCGGTCAGTTAATCGATTACGCAAGCTAATTACCGCACCTTCTACGATGTAATTCAGCAAATTACAAACTGCCAGCCAGCTAATCGTTTACGATACATAATTCTGTCGTTACAAAGCTATCCCTGATTACAAACTACAAACTGGCCGATTACCCCATCTAATTCCGTGAAAATCACAGAATAGAGACAACAAAAATGCTTTCAGTTAGTTCAGTTAGTTAGTATATTCTATGAAAAAGGGTCCAAACTACAAACTGGCTGCCGGTAAATCGATTACGCAACATAATCCTACCGTACCCATTTCAGTACGTAGGCTGCGATCAATTCCTCCGTTTCGTGCGTGGGAGGGTGGAGATCTTTCTACAGCGATATCTTCTCCCGGTCCAGATTGTCTTTGGAATATTCGGCAATTCGATCAATTTGGCGGTGCTGCTGTCAGCTGGAATGCGTTCCGAGGTAATCTCCGAATTTTTTAGGGATTTTGGGGATTTTAAAGGGACTGTGAAGTTATTGGAGAGTCAAAATCTATAAACGCGTTGCGTGTCGCGGCGCGGCAAAAACGGCACGGAAAATCCGGTGCGGAAAATCCATAGGATCAATGCCTTCCACGTCCCTTTAAAAGCACGCCCGACCGCTCGCATTTTCATCACCTAACCGATTACGCGTTTTTACGGCTGACGCGCCGCGCTTCGGGGAGTTTTACGCCGCATTGCGTGCCGCGGCGCGGCAAAGCCACAGGGTTCTTGCCTTGTCAGTCCCTTTAAAAAGCCATTACGCGTTTTTGCGGGTGACCCGCGGCGCTTCGCGGTTTTTTAAGAAGCGTCGCAGGTCGCCGCGGCAAAAATCCACCAAATTCCAAAAATTCACAGAATCCATGCGTTCCACGTCCCTATAAAAACCAAAAACTTTGCAGGCAAACGTTTTACTGTCCGCCATGGCAATTATGGACATTTCACTGCTTATCTGTAATATCCCGTATCTCCTGACC
Source organism: Mesorhabditis spiculigera (assembly GCA_958295435.1). Taxonomy (NCBI): domain Eukaryota; kingdom Metazoa; phylum Nematoda; class Chromadorea; order Rhabditida; family Rhabditidae; genus Mesorhabditis; species Mesorhabditis spiculigera. The sequence goes on along the minus strand of CATQJA010002710.1, from coordinate 4,308,089 downwards.
GTATTCCCAGCCATGTATATCCATCCGTATTTTAGGTATCCTACCGTACTACCGTACCCTTAATTGTCAATTTTTATTTTTCAGAAGATTTTATTATGCGACTCACGTATATTTTCATGCGTCAACAAATATATTTTCTGCAGCAGCATCATGGCTTGTGTTGGCTGTTTCGTTGGAAAGGTAAAGGTTTGCTAAAAACCTAATTTTGAAAAATTTGTCAAAATAATTAATTTTTTTTCAAAAATTGAGTTTTCTGATAAGCAGAATACCGTAAAAAGCGCAAGTTTTAACAATAACAACAATAACATTTTACAACATTAACATTTTTAACAATCTGGCTGCCTGAAACTGTCAGAATATCGTAAAACTTCATAGATTCCAAATTTCCAATTTTTTTTAAAACCAAGCCTAACTCGAATAAAATAACTTATTTTTTGCAAAATAAGATTTCTTGGCAGTCAGAATAACGTAACTCTCCGAAATTCCAGCAAACTGTCTGTCAGAAAGTGCGAAAAATCATTGTTCGAAAAATCAATCCTCAAAAATCGATCAAACTAAATTGATTTGGACAATATTATATTTTCCGGTATCCAGAATCCTGTCATTCTCAAATATTTTATCAAGCTGACTGTCAGAAACTCAAAAATTCATTTTAGGTACATTGGAATCCGATCGCCAATGCACACGCGGCTGCAATGGAATAATTCGCGTGTATTTCTCACGATATGTCTCATCTTCATGGGTATGTTTTTTGCGATTTCATGGTGTAATCGATTAACGTGACGCGACCGCAGCGCTTGGGGCGCTTGCTTTCAAAACGAAAAGTAGCTATTTTTCTGAATTGAACCGCCTAATCGGTTGACAGGACGCAACGCAGTCGCAACGCGTAGATCGGATGCTAAATTCTAGGAAACTTAGCCGCTGTCCGCAATTACCTGGCGTAACCTGTGTCGCGACGCGACTGTGACGCGCGGGAAGCACAGTTTATAAGAGTATTGAAAAATAAATCTCCGGATTACATAGCGTAAACAATTGCTGACCGTCGCAACAGGACCGCGACGCGTTCGCGACCCAGTTTTGCAATTACGCGCACGAGCATCAATTTTCATATTTTCATCGCGTAATCGATTGCCGCGACGCGAATGCAACGCTTTCCAGCGATTTTCGGTCCAAAAGCAGGTCCATTAATTAAATGGCGTAACCAGTTGTCGCTGCGCGGCCGCGATGCTTGCGTCGGCTTTCGATTTAAACAATGTGTTTAGGTGCTTGTATGGTGTCATTCTTCCATTTCTTCGAGCACACGTATGATTATGCGCAACGGGACCGTCCAACCACTGGCGTACGTTTTTCAGACCATTTTGGGGTATTTTTTAGCAAATTCAGTATTTCCCATTTTTGCAATTTCCCCCATTTTCGGCCTTTTGCAATTTTTCGATTTTCTCGTGGTTTTCCTCATTCAGAGCACATTTTTTTCTTCTTTTTCCTCTTTTCTGGATGGTAGTGGGGGCAAACGAGCAGAGGTCATTTGGAATTTCGGGGCTTTTAAAGGGATTGAGAGGTCTGGAGGGGAGTAGAATGGGTTTTAAAGGGAGGGTGACAGCAAGCTTTTTAAGGGTTTATCGGACCAGTATTTTACGCTGATTCCAAATTTCTAATTAGTTTTTTTCAAAACTGTAGTTTTCGAGATTTTTACGTTTTATTAAAAAAATGTTATTTTTCAGATTTTTTTGAACTTTTAGGTTAAAAATCGCGGTTTTAAAATTCTTCTTTTTTATAAAAATTCTTTTTGCAAAATTGAAATAGTCAATCTATATTTTAAATTTATAAGGATAAATTTTAAAAGAGCCTTTTTATATTGTTGAGTTTTCATACAGAAAAATGCGATTTTCCCCGATTTTTCCGATTTTTCTGTCCTCGATAGAGCACGTGAAATAAAGAAAATAGCTGTTTTAACTGCAAAAACTATTGATAACTGATAAAAATTAACCCGATATTCGAATTCCGCGTCAAAAATCGGTCTAGACAAGTGATTTTTTCGAATTACCGGCTCCAAGCCGGAAGCGACAATTTTGGTGTCACGCTCTCTTTAAGATTAAGTTCTCCAAGTTTAAGGGGAAATAGTTATTTTAATATACTGTATGACAGACAACTTATCTATTTCTATGAATCCTTTCTTCCTGTGTCGTAAAGAGTAGTCTTTCGTATAGTTGTGGTATTCCCTTCACTTCCTGCCTGCCGATTCTGATGTGTTGAGGATGTTGGATGAACGGATCAGGAATGGAAGCCCGCCCCCTAAATCTGCAATGGTCCGCATTCAGAATATAAAATAAGAGAGAGGGAGAGAGACTACTAACTACTCTAAAATAGCATCCAGCACCTCACCACCTTTTCCACCTCTAATCTATCACCCTTTTCTGGGGGAGACGCGTCTTGCTTCCGGTTTTGAAGTCATAACTGGCTTATTTCGGGGTTTTTGTCTAGAAAGTACATGTTACTACTGTTAACTGGCTACTACAGGGGCGATTCGCGCCAAAAAGAAAACATTTCGAAAATCAAAAAAATTTCAAAAAAATCGAATAATGGTTTTTTCAGGTCGTAATCGATTTTCCGAAATTCGTACTGATATGACGGATTTGACTAAAAAATAAACTTTAATACGCTTAATTGGCTGCCGTAGAATAGATTCTCGCAAAATCAACACAAAATTCAAACATTTCGAAAAATCAGAAAATTAATTTTATGTCGTAATCGATTTTTCGCGGACCGATATTTCACCATCGAAGCTTCGAAAAGTTTGTAGTCTGTCATTCTGACTACCAATCAAGCTTTTCATTAAAAAAATCACCAAACCGAGCTTTATTTCGCGATTTTCATGTCGTAATCGGATTTAAGGTCAGAATTTCTCGATTTAAATGATTTCAAAGATGCAAAAAAATGGAACCGGAAATAAGACGCGTCTCCTCTTTTTCACTCGCACCTTTACTCACATGACCGAGTTACAGTACGCCCTATTAATGCTAATAATAAAAAATAATCTAATAAAGTGGCCGACAGCTTTTTTTTGCTTTACACAATGCTTCACACTTGCTCTAACTGCGCATTAATGGCCATTTTCACGTGTTTTTTTCAGATGGCCGCGCAGTGTTTCCGTGTGTTTGAATATGCTCGATTGAAGATCACTCCAGAACATCGAATATTTGATTCGGGGCCATTCTATAATATCACCAATCGAGATGTCATTGGCTGGGCGAAGGCTATTCAAATATGTTTCGTCGTCGTTGTACCTCTCGTACTCATTCCTATATTTAATCTATCGATCATTCACGTTTTGAGGAATCGGTGGGTTTATATATTGATATAATTCAGGGCCAGGGGTAATTTAAAATTTAAAAACTGATTCAAAATTTCATTTTGGAAAATTTTAATTTAAAAGATTCTGCGCGTTTTTATATATTTTTTTATATTTTTTTGGTGCTCTGAAGCGGAAGGTTTCAGAAATTCTCGCGGTTTTTGATGATTTTTAATTCGTGAATTTTCAGGCTACAAAGTTTGACAAAATAAAGTTTCAAAAATTCATTTCAAACTTTTCACTTTTTTAATTTTAAAAATTTTTATAAAGATGTTTTTAATTCTGATTCCATTAATGCGTTATCTGACAGCCAGTCTGGCAAGATGCAAATTTTCCCATCAAAAACTCAATTTCCAGCGACATCCTCGTGAATCGAACGTATATTTCGGCGGCCCCGAAGGCTGGCGAGGATTTTGTGAGGTAATTCGACCTGGGACTGTCCCTTTAAAACGTCTTTAGGCACTATTCGGAGATCGGAATACGCCAACGACAAGAGAGGAAGGTCACCGCTACTGTAGTGGCTATTATAACTTGCCATATTATTACTCATGTAAGCCATTTTTTATATTCCAGTCCTTTAAAAGCTTTTTTTATGCAAAATTATGCACTTTTCAGTCGCCGTCAGCCCTTCCTTTCCTGTGGGAATTACTCCCATCCAATCCGGATGGATCAGATCAGCCCCAATTCTGGTATCTCAACTGGATGAGGCCACAAAAAGACCTGAGATTTCTGTTGTCCAATATCATCAATTCGGTGCTGTTGTGGGGAAAGGTACGTACTTTCTATTACGTTACGGTACGCTGCGGTACGCACGCCTACGTTACTGTACGCTAGTGTACGCTACAGTACGGTTCATTAGGTTAAAGTACGTGACAGTACGCTAGAGTACGCTACATTAGCCAATTTCGCGCTACTATACGTTAGAGTGTGCCACAGTACCACACAGTATGCTAGAGTACGCTATAGTATCCTATCTTTCGCTACAATATCCTATAGCACCTAATACGCTACAGTACGCCACAGTACGCTAGACTACACTACCGTGGCCAAAATTCGTAATTACGTTAAGGTTTTTTTGCGGAATTGTGTTTTTAGCCTAACTTTTAACTGGCCAGTATAGAGTTTGTAGCTAAATGACTTGCCGGGCCCGAAGCCATTACGCCATGAAATTGCCACATTTTCAGGTGCTAAACTTTGTCCTCTTCTGCCTGTCTTCCGAACATTTCCGGAAGCGAATGTTGATGATGTTCCGGATACATTGCGTAAGTGGAAAGAGGAGCGTGGCGTACAGTACAGTACGCTACAGTACGTTACCGGATCCTTCTTATCTTTTTCTTTATTGGATTTTGATGTTGTAGAAAAGGCCACTTCTCTCCCATCCGAACGGATATCAGGCTGTCGGTGATATTTGTATTGAATGACCTGAACTAGCACCTATAGCACCAAATCGCAATTTTAGACGCTTTCCCTTGCTTTTTCTCACAAAATTCCGAATCTTTTTTGCTTAATTGGCAGCCAGTAAGTAGTATGGTAAGCGAAAAACCAAACAACGACGGCATTTTCGTGGATTCATCTTTATTGGCAAAATCTCCGGCCAAAAAAACCAGGGAACTCTGAATTTTACGGTCGCTAAACTGGTAGTCGGCGGTTACAACCGACAAAATTCACGCGGCTTGCCCACCACCCTATCCAATCCACCAAACGGTATCTCCACTCGCCAGACAGCTAATCGCTTCCCACCCAAAGCTCGGTTAAAGTGACTACCAAGCAGGATTATCGATTTTTGCTACGGTTTTTATTGTGACACGTAACGCGCACGTTTGGCTTCCTTAACAGCGTGGTAATCGATTACGTAACGGAAATCCATCGACGCGTTGGATTGAATAGATATACAGGGTGTCCCATAAAAAAGCACCCCTCCGGCATTTCGCCGTATTACATCCCAACAGTCCCAAAATTGGACTGGAGGTGTATCAGGCCCTAAATAACCACAATCCTGACTTATAGCCCGATCGCTACAGTAGTTTTCGAGTTATCCGCAAAATACTATTTTTTACGCGCTTCTTAACAGTTTTTTCGGCTATCTTTTTGCACTTTGCATCGATTTGCGTGGACTTCCGGCTGCGAATCCCTAATTGCGCTTAATATCGGGGATGACTTTGCGTTACGAAAATTGATGAAATCAAGGGTTATTTCACTAATTTTTATCAGAAAGATCTTTAGGGGTAAAGCAGGCTTTCCGCTTCATTTTCACTTAATATTCGAAGGGTCGATTTCGACGAAAACCATATGAAAAACGCATAATAAAGTTTATTTTTTGTTATATCTCAAAAACTATTGGAGCGATCGGGCTATAACTCAGGATTGTGGTTATTTAGGGTCCAATGCACCTCTGGGCCAAATTTCGGACCGATCGGATGTAATATGGCGAAATGCCGGAGGGGTGCTTTTTTATGGGACACCCTGTAGATAGATAGAGAAACCCGTGACACGACACGCACACGCCTCGCTCGGCAAAAGGTGGCGTAACCTAGCTCGCTGCGCTATGTTGCGTTGCGTGTCGCGTCACGTTGCGTTGGGAAGCCTCCGCCTAGCATTGCGTGCCATTGCGTAGCCTTGCGTATCGCCCCGCTGCAAAAGAATCCGAAATCCAAAACGAAAAAAAATCGATAATTCTGCCTTATCCCGATCTTAAAATAAAAGCCAAAAATCCGATTAAAACCCTAAAACTTAACCGCACACCTATACCATATCCTATAATTTCGAGCACCTGGCTGACAATTTATAAAAATTCCCCTAAAACCTATAAAATTTCAGGTGCGCAGTCGATCGAAGAAATATTCAAGTGTCGCGTCGAATTCGCAGGTATTTTTCGTAGTTTGTGATGATGACCATCCTAGATGAAGTTAATGTCTCTCAGAAATCATCGAGAATTCGGACGGCAAAACAGTTGCACAACGCAGGTATGCGCCATTTGTTGTAGTTTCTGGATCTTAAAGGGACCGGGAAGGCATGGCTATGGCTTTTCTAATTGTAAGCTTTTTCCCGGAGCCGTGGCACGCAACGCGCCAAACTGCCATTAGTTTGCGTGATCGATTGCGCGGTATTCTAGACAGCCCAGCTGACTTGCGTTGCGTGTCGCAGGCATAAATTTAGCGCAGCGACACGTAACACACTCAGTCTATTCCATTGCGTAATCGATTACGGCATTTCTATGGGGGTCAGATACCGCGCGCGTTGCGTGTCGCGGATCTATATCAGCCCGCGCCGCGGCACGGAACGCAAAGGGCAGCAGGAATTGAAGCGCGTAATCCATTACGACCCTTGCAGTATTGGCAAAAAGCGTTTCGTGACTCGCAAAAAAGACATCCAGCACGCTCCCGCTTGGCCTCTGTGCAGGCCGCTGCGCAGGCCCGCTATCCGCGACGCGCAACATGTGACGCATCCGCTGCCTAGCGTAAAATGGCCGCAATCCATTACGCGATATAAGGGCGAGCGTATCGTGCACAACTGCTAGACGCGTTGCGTGCCGCTCCCGGAAAAATCCAGTGTCAAGATCTATTCTGGAATGCCCACAGCCACGCCTTGCCGGCTCCTTTAAATAGGCTAGAAAAAGAATTTCAATTAGCGAATTTCTTGGCCACCTGCCAGATTAGCTATTCCCCGAATTTCCAATCCCATTCCCTTCCCAGGTGATGATGCTCGGCGAGTCCAGTATCAATCGAAAGGTCATTTCCACGGAATTAGCATCCCGATTGTTAGACATCTAACCAACCAAATCTCCTTGAAATTACTTACTGCCTGCCAGTAAGCGTTTTAAAAAGAATTCCCGGGCCCAAATGTGGTTTTAAAGGGCGCTGGAAGTCAGATTGGCTGCCAGACGCAGCCTTTCTAGCGAGCGATCGATAAATGAAGCTTGTGCAATATCGGGGGAGGGTTGAATTTTTTCTATTTCGCGGCGTTTCGTAAGTTAGCGTATTTTCGTGTTAACAACATGTCAAAAACAATTTATGAAATATACAAAATGTCTAATTTTGTCAAAAACTGGCATTTTTGCGTTGAAAACTTTATATTTTTGAATTTTTTTCCAGAAATTTGTACTTTTTAGGTTTTGATATGGTAGAAAAATCTTCCCTGTTTGTATCAGAACTATTAGCTGCTAATGAAAAATTCACATACCATCCCCCCGATATTGGAAAAGCTCCGAAAATCGCTTGGAAAATCGATATTTCCACTGTTGGCATGGCTGTTTTGTTGATGTCTCCCCCGTTTTTCTCTGTATCTATATAGATGGCCGAACTGACAACCGAATATACCGTCAATGAGGAATCTGTCTTCTGATGGGGGCGACTACAAACTACAACACGTGTCTCCGTCCGTCCTTGTCCTTCTCTACCCCCCGGCTGATATCTCACACTGTCCTCGTTTCTCGGTTCGCATTTCTTTCTGTTTTTGAATTGCAAAAAAAAACAAGACAAAAAATTAAATTTTATAATTTTCACAAATTAGGGTTTTTCAAATTTTTCTAAATTTTCTGTGCTAATTTTTTACTTTCCCTAGCGATCGATAGCTGCTTCGTAGTATAGTTTGTAGTTTCTCGGCTCCTAAAAATAATATTAGACGCTTTGTAGTATTTAGTTTTCCGGCATTTTTCAAATAATGGTAGAAGCTTTGTAGTTTGTAGTTTCCCCGTAAAAAGCGTAGTTTGGTTTCAGACTTTATGCTTTTAGCATAGTTTTAAAATCCTCCTGGTGTCCAAAATACCGATTTAAAAATTTAACAAAGTAAACTGTCCTGCAATTGTTGATTATTAGGGCTTAGAATTCAAATTGCCTGTCAGAATATAGATTTTTGCAATTATTATTATTTCCTGAAAATCGGTTTGACAATGGAAATCGTTTGAAAAGTTTTCTGGGGGGCAAAATCTATTTTTTTAATTCTTAACCTTTAAATTAACAGCGATAATATAGATTTTCCTAAATTCTAGTACTTTCTGGCATCCAGTTTATCGATTTTCGTCTTTAAATTATTTTTACAATGCAGAATTTAATTTTAATTATTTTTACATAGAATTAAGTTTAGCACAAAATGATTGGACTAATAATAATTATTTTTTCACTTTTTGTATCGTGGTGCATTAGCAAGCACGTATCTTCTAACAAAAAAAATAATACAAATATTAACAAAAAAACGACGTTACAATGCCCACGGATACGATGCTTTTCAGATGACGGAACCCACTTCCACCGTAGTCGCGCCAGCGCCAGGTGGAGGAAAGATGAGCTGCGCTTTTTAATTCATATTTGTCGATTAATTGTCATGATCGGCTGACCAAATATCGATCGAAAATTGTCCCCTTCCCTCTGCTCTCTCTCGAATCCCGCACTCTCTCACGATGCCCCTGATCCAACGACAAATCGATTCGTATATCCCCCATTATCTACGAGTATATGCATTCGTTATTTTGTAGAATTGCCTCTATCTTTCTGTGCGTCTTTCGCACTCTCTCTCTCTATCGCTCTCTCTCCCTCTCTGACTCGCTCGCCGTCTCTCTATCCATCGCTCGCTCCCTAGCTCTCTTGCTCTCTCTCTCTCTCTCCTCTCTCTCTCTCTCTCTCTCTCTCTCTCTCTCTCTCTCTCCCTCTCGCTCTCTCTCGCTCTCTCTCACAATCTCTCGCTCTCTCTCTCACAATCTCTCTCTCTCTCTCACAATCTCTCGCTCTTTCACCCCTCTCTCCCTCCCTCGCTCTCTCTCTGTCTCTCTTATTCCCTTTCTCTCTCTCGGGTTCTCACTAGTGTTCAGCTCGCTTCACCCCTTTTCATCAGTATTTTTGCTTTTTAACATTTCATCGCGTAATCGAATGCACCAATTGCCAAACTGGCGGCCAGGCTTTGATTTTTCAAGTTTTTTTAAATCTTTCCTGGCAGCCAGTTAACCCGCCAAACCGCTTATATCGTGAATTTTTACGATAATATTTTTAATTTTGTTTTTCATGCTTTTGAACGATTTTACACATTTCCCAATCTCCATTCCATGGTCCATTACCGGTCTCTTACCCCATCTCCATCCCGATCTCAACGAACAACTTATTACCCCCAATTGATCTCTCTAGTCTCATTTTTCCATTTTTTTTGTCTATTAATGGCTGATATCACTCTATACAACGTTGACTTCTACATATTTCCCGCATAAATTCTTTCATATTGTGAGTTGAAACGTGATCGGAACGACAACTTGATTATTGCCTGGCAAAAAGAACTTTTAAAGGAACTGGGAAGCGGCTAGATCGACCCCCACGCCCAACTGTGTATAAAGAAACGTGAAAAATAACGAGAATTTTCGACAAAATCTGACTTAGGAAAAAATTATGATAGTTGCCCCTAACAGTCCAGTAGCAGGGTTTTGAAAGATGGCACTTGACGAGTCGATACCGACAGAGAAGAGAGAGAGAGAGAGAGAGAGAGAGAGAGAGAGAGACGGACAGACATACAAATAAACCGAAACAGACAAAATAGAAAAACAGGATCCAACCCAGATGATATCAAAATGCGTAGCCATCCAATTACCAGGAGTTGCTGCAAAAGTGTGTCCAAGGTGGTATTGGCCTGTTTTTTGATGGGGGCGGATGGAGGAAACACCTGTCGGTCGAATTGATCCACACCAACGTTGACATATCCGTTTCACTCTAAATTCTGGTTCCTACATTTTCAGTATTTTCTCAATGGGAGAATAATGTCTATAATTGTATTAACGAAGGATGGCACTGACTGAAGACTATGAATATCTCATTTATGGAAATTGTAAGTATGAAAAAGTAGTTAGTTGAGGCCTGTAGTTTGTGACCCGTAGCTTGCAATTTGTAGTCTGTACGCTAGAAGGCCGTCTCTGGTGTTTTAAAGAAGCATGTCAACTAGAAATGGCCGAAAAATGCGCTAGAAAGTTTGGACGCCTAGGCTCCACTAATTAATTTTTTGCGAAAATCAAAGCCATTATCATTGTAGCCGGCAGTCTGGTTGCCAGAATATGGAATGATGTATTTGAAGGGGTCGCGAGCACCTAATCCGCAGTAAATTTTACAAATTGTCTTTTTGAGTAGCACCGCTTAACCCAGAGAAGCAAGATATTACAATAAATAAAACAGCTATTTTGCTGTTTGAATAAGTTATTGCTGGCTCAAAAAAAGGCTAGCCGAACATTTAAGGCGCGCTAAAGGTATGGGGCAGGGGATGTTTATGGATTTTGATGTCCGTAGACGGACTATGGGTTTGGCCGCGCCGCAGCCGCAACGCAAGCGCGTTGCTCAGCGCTCGTCAGCGACTCTCGCGTCGAGGTAAAATCCATGGAAAATCCATGGCGAGTTTTTGCCTTGTCAGTCCCTTTAAACCCGTAATTTTGTCGATTTCAGTCCGTCTCCTCTTCCTGGTGTTAGAATGCCTGCTCCTCATCCCGACAGTCTATATTTGTACCCGTGTTGTGTGGGATACAATTCTATTCTTTGTCGTTGCTGTCTCTCTTCCAATTCTTATCTATGATATCATGAAGATTATCAAGAATGGATGCATGTTTATTCCGCATTATGAACACTCGTAAGTCATCATTTTAAAGATTAACGATCCGAAAATTCAGGAAACCGGAAAATCAATTTTCTTGTTTTTTAAAAGAAATTATAGCATTTCTAATGTGATAAATAGCTACAATCTCGTTTTTAACTTCCAATTTTTCCAAATTTCCTATTTAATTGCCAAAATGATTGGAATAGATTTTGACATTTCGAAAAAATGGAAATGGGCTTTTTTATTTGATTTTTTAATTATTTTTTCTGATTTGAGCTGATTAAAGAAGCGCTAAAAATGTAAAAATATCGATATCTTCTGCTAAAAAAATTCCAGTTTCAGACTGCAACCAATCTTTATCCAAATCGACTATTTCCTGCATAATCTCATCCATATCACATTTGTCATTTGTACAGAAGTGTATTTCCTCCATCATTCTCTATCCAAGTACAAATATGATTGGTAAGTGCCGTTTTGCCGGTTTAGACAGGTTTCGGAAAAAAATCTCCATCCCGGAGAGCTTTTGCATTAAAGGGGGGGGGGGTGAGAGATTTTTCTAATAGGGGATAGTAAGTGTTTGAACCCTGTTTTTCACTATTCCTCACGCAAAACTTGACATAATTTTATTAAAAATACAAAAATATAGCTTTTTCGACAAAATATCGACTTTCGACGTAGCTTCAAATTTTCGTCATTTTTCGGAGTTTCCAAATGGTTTTCCGGGCGAAATCTAGCTAAATTTTGAAAAACACTATTAAAAACTTTATATTCGACTATTAGGCATTTCTGGATTTGCTGGAAAAATACAGTTCTCTCCCCCGATAAGGCCAAAGCTCTTCCGGATTTAAAGTATGATTTTTCCATTTATTTTCGTTATTTTTGCCCTCTGACATGCCGGTCCGAATTTGATGCAAATTGGTGGAGATCACCGACAGACGTAAAATTGCACCTGTCGCCTATTCTCGGAACATTTCAGCATCAACTTTCTTCATTACGGCGTTTTAAAGGAACTCGGAAGCCAAAAAACAAACCACTGGCAGACAGCTTAAATTGTCACACCTGAAAAACAAAATAACATTTACATTTTTTCGGGTCTTACGATCTATTTTTGTTTTTCCAGGGCCCCATTCGCGATCTCGATCCTTTTCGCGGGTTTTCTGGCCGCGTGTACATGTTTTATCGATTCGATCATCACCAATCTATTCATTGTCGGCTTCACAACGGGGACGATCTCGGCTATGATACTCGTGGGTTTTTAGAAGTTTTTGAAATTACGGAAAATGAGTCTGGCAGGCAGAAAACCTTATTTGGGTGCCGAAACACTGAAAAACTCAAAAAAAGATTACTTTGAGCTAAAATTGCACCGCTCCACAATCTGGCAGGCAAAAAACGGTCTTCTGGATCCCAACCGGCCGGTAAAGAAATCTAAATTTGTTTTTAGCTTTTTGACAGTCTTCTGGCTGGCAATGGAGGATCTGTTATCCAGAAAACAGTTCTCGGATCATCAAAATTTACCCAATTTACTATTTTGGGTATTCTGGCTGTTAATCCTCGATCTGGCAGCCAACAAATCCAACCCCGTCATTCAGATGAGCCTCGTCCGGAAGCTTCGCGCGAATATAGAGGGCCACCGTCAGAATCGTCATACGCCAATGGAAATGGCTCTATTCTCTGTCTACGCCACTACACCATACACACTCAATGGTTTACAGTTTTGTGAGTGCACTGCAAATTGGGGCTTAACGGGTCCTAGAAGACATATTATAGACTGCTAGGGGGATTACATACCGTAAAAGGTAACGTAATCATTCTACCTTTCAGTGCTGTCCTTCGTCTCGATCATTGCCCGTGCGAAGGCAGATTCCGGCTCAGAATTTGGTCTCTGGGATGAGAGTGTCCATGCATATGCTGCTTATTTGATGGAACTCAGACCATTGGCCATTCTCTCGCCGATATTCATCTGGATACCGCATTTTAGGTCAGTTTTCATTGGAGTCAATTGGCTTTTGGTCGGTATTTTTCATGGTCGTTTCCAAAGACCCAATTTTTATAAAACAAATGGCGGTAGTTTTTATAAACTGTTTTTCCTCTTCTTTAGCGTCAAAACTTTAAAAATTGTGGCAAAAAAAACATAAAAAACAAGTTTGCCGAAACGAAAGATGCCGCTTTTCGACAAAATTTCGAATTTTTAAAAAGTTTTCAAAGTTTGCTAAATAGTTTTTCCATTATAGTTAAATGTTACTAAAACGCTATTAAAATACACGCTACAAGCACTAGTCGTTTCCGGAGGTATAGGAAAAGAATTTTTCTGCTTCCCCCGATAATGCAAAAGATCCTAAATTTTGGAGTTAAAAAATAACGGGACTTTTATTATTTTGGCAAATTTTTAACAATTTAGGGACCATTTCTTCGGTGCAATCAAGAGGATATTGCCAAAAGAACTGGAAGATGTGGAAGTGGCAAAGAGAGATCGAAGAATGACAATTCGGCTGGCTGCATTTGCCATACAGGCCATACAAAATCATGATATTCACGAATAAATGCGCGTTTTTTCTTAATTTACCCACAAATCTTTAGATATGATTTCCCGGCCCCTTTACTTCATCGCTAAATCCCAATTGACCTACCCCGAATGCCGGTACCCTATGGATGGACCCGAATGGTCTATTTGTGCTACCACTTTGTCCATACAATACTAGTCAATGGGGGGCTATTGAAATAATTCGCGGCACTTTGTTGGTCTGTCTGTCTTTCTGTCTCTCTCACCCTCTCACTCTCTCTCTCTCTCTCTCTCTCTCTCTCTCTCTCTTTCCCCAGTCACAAATTGCAGCCCATTGTCAACTGGGGCGCAAGGTCAGTTTTTCGACTATTCAGCTCGCCGATACTCCAGCATCCAGCACTTTCGAGCCAGATTCATTCCGGGATTGTGGATTCTGAAAGGCATCAAATGGAATAGCCAGGGAAAAATAAGCCCCTTTAAAATAATTGACTTTTGGGGGGTTTTAAAGGGACCGGCAAGTCATGGTGATTTGCCTAGGGATTTCCACCTAGGGATCACCTAGGGATTTCCGGATTAGATCGGCGTTTTGGAATACTATGGGGCCTGGAAAATCCAAGACCATGTCAACCTGGATGGATCAACCGGCCTGGACGCCTCAACCACACCGTAATTACACCATCAAAAGCCGTGTCAAGTCAAGTCGTGTTGCGTTTCAATGGTTTTTCAACGATTCGTAGATTGCGACGACTTTTTGAGGCGAGCCGCAGGTCATTTTGGCGGTAAAAAGGCAATTTTAGATTGGCGTAACAATTAAAAAAAAATTGTCATGAATCTCTTTAATGCATGCCAGTTGGACGATTCGCAGCAATTCCCCCCTTTTTTAGCCGAGCTAGCTGCCATTTTGTGGAAAAAGCAGCGTCCCCCCTTTTCCTCTAATGCATTCCAGGCCATCCCTATCAACGCACAGATCTTTGTTGGGGGTGAGATGAGTCAGTGAGGGAAGGAAGGGGAAAGAAAGAGCCGCATATTAATCGGGCCCAACCCCGGTGACTCTTCTAGAAGAGATAATTTTTTTTCTGACTCGCAAAAAGGTGCTGAACTTTAGAAATCACCCGTCTTGTCCTTAAAAAAATAAAATAAGCTTTTATTCCGCGCATTTGGCTGTTGTAATCGATTTTTCAAAAATTTTTTGAAATCAGCTTTAAATGGAAATAGTTGATTAGTTGCATTGGGTAACGTATTCGTTTTTCTGACTGGCAAAAACCAAGAAAATCTTGAAAATAATGTTTTTGGGCCCCCTAAACCTAAAATACGCTCATATTGGTAGAAGTTAACTCACGTAATCTATTTTCTGACTAGCAAAAAACTAGGAAAAGCAGCGGAAAATCAAATAAAAGCGATTCCTTGAGTTAAATAGCGTAATCGATTTTTTGACTAACAAAGACCGGAGAAATTTACAAAATTCCTTCCTCAATCCAGTGAAAGCTAAATTCAGCTTTTATCGATCCAACTTCATAGCGTAATCGATTTTCTGGCTGCCATAAGACCTAAATATCCGTGTTTGATCGATTCTGGCCCCTCCCGGGCCGAATTGTAATCCATCGAATCCCCTGCCTCCCCCTCGTCCAAGTGGTATAGAAGGGGGGCGTGGCTTATTCTTCCCTCCAGTCCCTCAGAGGCTAAAGAGTGCACATTTCCACCTCCTTCTCCTCCTTCGTCTCCTATTTGTTTATTCGTCTTTCACAGCCAAACAACAAAATCCATTTTATATTGATTTTTCCGAAGATTTTTCCAGCGATTTTATGGGTTTTTCTCGCTCCGTGCCGCGACACGCAACGCATAGAACTGGTTTTGCATGTCGTAATCGATTACGGCGTTTTAAAGGGGCCAATCGATGCGTGCGTTGCGTGTTGCGGCGCGGCTTAGGCTTAGGACCTTCACCTTCTGCCGCCCTTTAAAGGAGCCGGGAAGGCATAACTAACAATTTCGCTGGGACCGCGACACGCGACGCGCGCGACCTTCTAAGTCCCTTTAAAAGCTAAAATTTCCCCCGACTGGCTTCCAGAATCGTTGATTACTTTGCATTCAGCCCCCCGAAACGGCTCTCCGGCTAATACCTCTTTCCTGCGCAGTGCGCCGCGGCCGCGGGTCCCTGGCAGTAATTTGGGCGAAATTGGGTGCCCCGAATCGGCCCTTTTCTTATCATGAGGTGTATTTTGCAATGGGGGCTATGGATTGCCGCTGGCAGTTTTGATATGCGCTCTTTGGCGGATAGTTTTCGTTATCGCACAAAAAATAGGAATTTGACTTCACGCCACGCCAAAAAGTTCCATCTAGCCACGGTCATTTTGCATTTTTTTTTTTTATTGCGCTGACTGGCAGTGATCCTTAAGAGGGAAAGAAAAAGCTAACAGAGTTCGCTACGGAATTTTAGGGCGTACTTTTTTTCATTTTACTGCCTAGCTAGTTTCGAAGGCAACTAGCAGTGACCATTTAGGACTTTCAAAAAGTCCGAGTGAGATTTTGCGTCTATCAGAATTTATAGATCCTAGATTTTACGACGCCTTGTGCTTCTAAGCGTTTTTTCCGCAATATTAGTGTGCAAAAAATTCGTTTAAATTTTTGTGCCGTGTAATTTTCATAAACGCTTTTAAGCGATCAATAACCTGGAACTGCCGCAAAATCTTGACTTTATAGGTACCGGGATCAATATCCGCTTCTCGAAAAAATTATTTCCACGTTATATTCCCTTAAACTGACTTGCAACTAGGCCATTCCCATTTTTTACACGGATTTCAAGGCAATGGGGGGCCACCCGCCGACTTTTTCTGAGCCTCCCCCACCCCTTATCTACCCTGAAAAATCAGCAGTTTACCGCAAGTCTCTTTCTCCATCTGCCCTCGCCCTTTTTTTCCTCCTGAAAAGCGGTAAATGCCTTTGAGGGCGTCTGTTTTGTGGATGAATCCTCTTTTCTGTGTCGAGCTCTATCTATTCCTCGGATCATCCCCTTCCCTCCTCTCGTTCTGCTAGTTGTTGTCCTCCCTCCAACCCTCGGCGAGACTCCGCCCCTTTTCCTCCCCTCCTTCTCTTTCATATCGCCATCTTCCACCCATCCCAACCCAATTCTATTCTATTTTCTGACGATCAATTCTTCTATTTCAATCGATTCGAGATGAATTTCTTAAAGGGACACACACTGAACGCGTTCAAGGAACCCCGCGAGAGGGAATATCCCCTTCCCGCATCGCCAATCCCCACCGGGTAAGCCTATTTGCAATTTATGAGTGTGTTATCGATTTTGAGAGCCAGTTTTTAACCGGCATTTTAAAATGGATGCTAGCGAATAGGATTCAATTTAAAAAACGGGCTTACTGACCAGAATCTCAAAAAATTCACTTACGGCTCGCCAATCTCCACCGGGGAAGCCTATTTACATGAGTTGTTTTAACGATTATTTGGTCGTAAGCAGCGTACTGAGAGCCTGATTTTAATATATTAATTTAAACTGGCCGCTAGAGAAGCATTAAATGTAAAAAAATTGTGATGACTATCCAGGATCTTCGAAAAATCGATTTCTTCAAAAATCAATCCTCGAAATTTCACTTCCAAATCCGGATAAAACTGAAAACAGTTTCGTTTATAGTCAGTTAGCTTAAATCGAAAAGAATTTGTAGAAAATCTAGCGAATTATCGATTTTACAGGCCAAAAAAAGCTGATTTTTCCTAAACTCAAGGGACTGTTTGAACATACGTAGTGATACTCTCAACGGCGAAACCTCCTTCGGAATTCTGCCGCCAATTTCTGCCTTCTGAATTCCACCTGTTTTCGTGTTTGCCACTCCTCGTTCTCCTCCTCCCTTCCTCCTCCCTATCTTCTATTGATTTCCCCCGACTGTTGCCATTCCCACCGCGTCAAAAATTGCGTAAACACCTACCGTAGCCCGTGTAAAGGGTTTCTCTGCGTACTCTAACTCTCTTTACAAGTGCGATTAGTCATCCATCGAAATTCCCTTTCCCATGGATGACTAATACCTGTTTCTTTCTTTCTCTCGTCTCTCTCTCTCTCGTCGGGCCTCCTACTGACGCAAATGGGTATCCACCCTCAAAGAGCCAGGCCGACGGGTTTTTGAGGGGGAATTCACTCTGACTCTATCCATAAGCGATTCTGATCTGTTTCATAACAGTTTGCACCTACTTTTAAAAGTTGGTGAAATTCCTCAAAACCCTCTGCTAGTGTGTCCCAACGGCTAAGTTTCGGTCGAGCTGTACGACCAAGAAATCAAGGTACTTCTTATAGCATTTTACAAGTTTTTAGATATAAAAATTTCTTAAAAATATAAAAACATTCGAAAATCATTAATTTTGTGGTCAAAAATGTATGTAAAATGGCCATGGTACGTAGCAGTACAAATTTTCGAATCCTTGAAATGAAATTCTTTTTATAACTTTCTAACAATCAAAAACTATCAAAAGACTACAGAAATAAGCAAATGCTTTTTAACGGGTAAGCGTAAAAATACAAAAAAAATAGTTTTTCGGGCTAAAATCCGCCCCCCCCCCCCCGCTAGCGGTCCAGCACCAATGCCTAGTGAGACGCTAAACTACGAAAATTAGAAAAAATCTTCACGTTATCAATTCCCAACGTCCAAATCTGGCCCTCAATCCACAAAATCCATACCGTGGATAGGCCCATCTGTTTCGCGGCAACTTTTGACACCACTGCCAGCCGACGGGGTGGAATAGTCGTAAATAGGAGTGGAGGCGAAAGGGCCCGGCTGGCCTCTAGCAGCATTCCCATCTGGCAGCCGATCGGTCATTTCCCATCATAGGCTGTGGCCTCTCACCCTCCTCTCCCCTCATTCTCAGATATTTATGAGAGTGTCGAAGGGGGTTTCATAAAGTTGTTAGAACCGCTCGGTTGTTGTCAGATGGGGGATTTTTCGTTAAAAAATGTTTTCAGGAAGCGATTTTATAATATCCGACGTCGAAACGATCAAAAAGTCGCACGCTCTTTTCAGAAATTTGGCCAAAGCGATTTTTTTCCCTTATAATACCGAGATGACTTGACATTGAATAACCAGTTATTTCATAAAGTTTTTTGGCTAAAATTTAGTCATATTTTAATGGGAAAAACGGATCAGAAAACTCAAAAAGGTTTTTAAATTTTTGAATTTTTGTTCGAAAATCGGGTGTTTTGGTCGAAAATCTATATTTTTGTATTTTTCGTCATTGGCGTAAGGGTTTTTACATTTTGGGATAGTAAAAAGAGTGTAGAAACAGTTGATCTATTTATGTCAGAAAAAATGAATTTTAACGAACTGGATATCCCAAATATTGGCAAACCTAACTAGAATTTCCATAAATTTGAATTTCCCTAGTTTTTCTGAAAGTTTTATCTTTCAAAATCTTGTTGTTCCTGTAAACTGACATCCAGCCCGTATTTTCAAGTCGATTTCCCAACCACTCTGCGCATCTCCGTGGGAATATTCCCACGAAGTCACCCGTCATTAGTAAAACGGAACAATCATGGGGGCCTCGTGGGAATCGCCCTACCCTCCATTCAAAAATACAGTAATCTGCCCTGTAATTGCGCATCTTTGTGGGAATATTCTCACGATTGGATGAGCTGACAGCCAAAATATCCAAAAATGACAATTACAGGGACTTTCACACCGTATCCTCAATCCACCATATAAAACCGCGATTTCAGGACGCCTCTCGCATTGCAAAAGGAATCTCCCTCGCGTGCTACCGGCTCTCAAATGGCGTTCAATCATGTTGATGTCGAGCAGATCATGGAGGATTATGCCTGGGCACAGTATAAGGATATTCAGGTCTGAGATTTTCTTAAAATTGATCAAATTTGATCCCCAAATTTGCTAAAAATCCTTTATTTTGCCAATTTCATCGCGAAATTGTTATAATTTCCAAATTCTGGGCTGATTTTTGAAATCTTCGCTAAATTTTACATTTTAATAAAGTTAAAAATGGCTGAGAAACTTATTTTGGAGATGTTGCGTAATTGTGTCTCGTTTATTCGCCCGATTCGCCGTGAAAACGTTATAACTTTCAAATTTTGAGCTCAGTTTTGAAATCCTCACTGAATTTTACATATCTATAATTTTTTAAGCGTCAAAATTGACCAAAAAACCGTTCGCAACCCGATTTTTTGGTTACGACAGGGAATTTCAAACCCCAGCGCTTCCCGTGCTTTTTGCGTACAAAGGCCCGCCGCGTACAGGGACCGGCTATTCATGTCGTAATAAAATTCCTGGATTGATACCTTTTAATCAGCCAAATTAACAAAAAAAACAGCTAAAACGGCAATTAGGAAGTGACGACAAGGAGTTTCAAAACAGGGCTTTACACCGCGCTTCACAAAGGCCTGTCGCGTAGTGAGCCGATTTTCATGTCGTAACCGAATTTTGCGATTACTGGTCGCTTAAATCCAATGAAACAACTTCTTTCAGAGCTTGAAAAAGACGCGTCTCGACGAATTCCGGGGTCTGGATAAGGACGACATCGAATTTGTCGTGGTAAGTCTTTACACCTTGGATTTGTTTGTTCTCCGCCGGATTTCCGGTACATTACGAGGGGGAATTGGGCGCCAGAAGGGCGGTAGATGGGGGGATTTGTGTGTTAGAGGGGTAAAGGGGTGTGAACGGAACGGAATGGGATGGATTGGGGCGACTGTATGTGGGGGAAGGAAGGGACTTTCGAGGGCCACTTGTTTGCCGCCCTGTCAACCAGCCAACACGCTGAAGTGAGAGATATTGGAAGGGGAGCGCGGCTTTAGCTGGACAGCTGGGGGTGAACTGTTTTGAAAGTGGGTTTCCTGGCGGACAGTTTAGCCAAATCACTTGAAAATTTGGAAATTGGGCATTTAAATCTTACTTTTGGGGGTGAAAACTTAGATTTTGGTGGATTTAGGTAGACTGGCGGGCAGTTTAATGAAAATTGAGCAGGGAATTTTTATTTCGTAGCTGGAAGCCGAGATTTTGATGATTTCCGGTCAACTAGCAGGCAGTTTGGCCGAACCTCTTGAAAACCGGAAATTGGACATTGCCATTTTATTTTATCACCACCAAAAAAATCGATCTTACCCTGGAAATGTCGGTTTTTTAGCTAAAACGTAGCAAAGCGTCCAAAATCTGTGACTTTTACAACGGTGAAGAGTCTCGCTGCGCTAACTGTCCAACCGTAAACAGTTTTTATAGTATGCTATGAATTCCCTGAATTAATCACTACCAAAGTTATTGTGAGTCCGAACGGCCTTCCAATACATCAAATGAATCACCCGCCCTACCGATTCAGAACTTTCTTTACTCCCCGTTATTTGTCTAGTGGTATGATCGGGTGGGTGTTCGGGTGGTATTGACCGCATGGAATGCCTTCTTCTTCCCCTTTAACCCCCCTTAACCCGCATCGGCCGACCAAATGGGATTAATTGGGGGACACCCTATGCTGAGCTGGCGGGCAACAAACCCCTATTACGACTGTAGGCAATAAAAGGGCATTGAAGGGGCCAGAAATGCGAATAAGTAGCCCCATGCCAAGAGCTTTTGATCTTTGCCGGAAATTCGTTTTTGCCTAATCTCTCCGTGAAAAATTATAATTTTAAAATTCAGAGCGCTTTTTTAAAAATGGCATCAAATTTTATACATTTTAAACTTTTCATTCGCCAAATTTGTCCCAGAAACGGTTGGGAACACGATTTTTGGTGACGACAGGGAACTGCAAATCTCCGGCCTTCCCGCGCTTTCTGCGTACAGAGGCCTCGCGCGTACAGGATTCCGAACTTTGGAATTTCTGTTAGAAGGCCTTTAGTGGTAGCCAGTTCACCGGAAACGGGGAAAATCCAGGCTCGAAATTACAAAATAAAGTTTTAAAGGGCAATTTTCGTCCAACATTCACTGGATTTCTGCCTTTCTCGTCCATTTAAAAGCAGAACTGCCAATTTAAGAGCATTTCCATGGCCAAACTGGGGGTGTTGACTGAATGATGATGATGTTGTTGGGGTAGAGAGAAGAGAGAAAAAGAAGAAGACAGGGGGTAATGAGGGAGGCTTTGTGAAGCTGCTCGGGGGCCCCGTCTGAAATACGACTCGGGTGGGAAGGGGGGGGAGAGTCGAGCCAACGACCCACGGAAGGGCACACAATTTAAGGCTCTCGCTTACACATAACGGGACGAGAAGGGAGGGACGGGTCGAATAAGCGGAAGAATAGAGCGCAGCTTCAAAGGGAAGACCGCACACCACGATGCATTCCGCGAAAAGACGGGCGAAAAGAGATTTTGGACGATTTCTCGCGGCATTTTTGACATGGGAATTCCGTTAGACATCTCTGTATGGTAGTTTTAAATCGGAGAATGTTATTTTTGGGGGGCAGATTGCTGAACTGGCAGCTTTTTATTCTCATATAATTTTTTTTAAATTCGAAAATTGGAATTTGAAGGATTTTCGATTAGCTCAATCCCGTCAAATCTGATTAAAAGCTATTTACAACCCAATTTTTCTCAATTTCTATTTTTTTTGGGTGGCAGTTAGCTTAACTGTTAGCTTTTTATTCCCATGGAACCATCTGCTTTTTTATAAAATTTCGAAATTGGATTTTGGACGATTTTGAGCCATTTTTCGCATGGAAATTCCGTTAGACACCTCTGTACGGTAGTTTTGATTCGAAAAACATTAGTTTTAGGTGGCAGATAGCTAAACTCACAACGTTTTCTAAGAACCACATGACCAGTTTTTTTCGAAAAATTAAAATCGTGGAATTCTGCGAATTTTCGGCTGGCTCAACCCATCGAAAATCCTATATAAATCGATTTTCAAGCCAAACTTCGTGTTCTTTGCCAGCCTGAAGCCCGAATTGAATGCTTTTGCTCCATTGACAGCTTTTTTCTCCGTTTCAGCCCCCAAATGCAGCTGTTTGATTCGTAAGACCCATTGCCCCACCGGCCAATTTGTTTGTGTTTAGAGTTAGGGGCGAGAGAGTGAGAGGGTGGAGAGAAACGAGAGAATCGAGGACAGGTGCCAATCCAGTATACACTTCTCTTTCAAGGGGAAGACCCCAAGGGGAGGAGAAGCCCTGGAATGGGGGGCCATCATTGAGAGTAGAGAGTGAGTTCGGGACGAGATGGGATGGGGGGAATTAAAGCCCTCGAGGGGATGGGGTGGCCACTATGCCGGATTCGGGTGTGCAGGGTACACACTCGTTGGTCAATAGGAGAAAAACAAAGGATGTGGATGAAATTCATGGAAAGGGCTTACATTGCCGGTACCCTTAAAAAGTAATTTCAACAATTTTATAATTTTTCAGAATCGGAAAGCCCTGGTGATCGTGCATGAGGATCCAGATTACGTCAACTTCATGCCATCGGGCGCCAAGCCGTTTACCCTCTTCAAATCCGTCTTCACCAACAACACCAATCGACCACAGGAGTACTCGTTTAAGGTACGGCTACAAACTATGAACTAGCCCAATTTGGACAAACTGGCTGCCAGTCGGTCTAAATTCATAAATTTTGTCTCTCTGGGTTAAGCTATAAACTTCAAACCAAGTAATTTCGGTGTACTGGCCGCCAGTTTCTCTAACTGTGAAGTGTTTTTACTCAAATTGGAGTTTCGATTCGGGACCAAGTGCATCTTGTGCAGAATTTTTTGCTGCTTCCGAATCCGTTTTCCAAATTTGCTGCGGACTTTTATTTTAAAAGTCATTTTGGGTGCAAATTAAAGGGCTGCCGACGGCATGTGTCGATCCCCCCATCAACAAATTGGCAAGTAGCCAACAGGGGAGAGAGCGCGCCCAGGGGAGAGGCGCAGAGACATTTTCTTTTCCGCGCGTAACCGATTGTCTATGCCGTCGGCGTCCCTTTAAGCTTGAAAAAGCCAAAAATTCGGATACTGGCCCACTATTCCCTCCAAGGTTCTGCTTCTCCCAGGGGCCCTCTCCCAGGGGCTCTCCCAGGGCAAGGGCCCCGCCCTGCATCTTTGCTAAGAAAATTTAATTTTGTAAAAAAGCTTGTTTTGACTTTTAAGATGCTTATCTAGCCAAATTTGAAGTTGAAATCGATCAGGAAAACCGAAAACGATAACGGTTCCTTGATTTTGGTGAAAAACACTACCATAATTGCTGTATAACTTTCAAAATAAACGTTCGCAGCAAATTTGGAACACGGATTCGGAATCAGCGAAAAATTCTGCACAAGATGCACTTGGTCCCGAATCGAAACTCCAACTTGGGTAAAAACACTTTACAGTAAATCCTTTGCTTGGGCTTGCTAGAAGTCGATTTGGATAAGCCGGAGAACAGTTTGTCGAAATCCGTAAATTTTAACTAGCTACAAACTCCAAGCCATGCTATTTCCCCAAAATGGCTGCCAGTTCGCCCAAATCGGCAAATTTTGGCTGGCTGGCCGCTCCCTTTAATCCGTAAAATCTTACGTTTGGTTGAATTTAGCGCTTTTTCAGACGGAACGAACGACGGAATCACTGTGCGCTGTCGCCCGTGAACAGGGATACACAATTGGGGCCGAAGCCGAGCTTACACTCAAGACGCCTTGTAAGTTGGAATTACTATTAGTCAAAGCGGTAAACGGGGTCCCTGACCTTGCTTCTCCCCTCAATCGCGCAATCCACCTGTGTTCGGAATAAAGGTGAAGTGGACAGGGTAGAGGAAAGGTAGAGGCAAGGGTCCCGCTGCGAATCAAAGGCCTCCTGACTCGCATTTAGACCCCCACCGGCACACAAACGGACAAACAGACAGACAGACAGACAGACAGACAGACAACACACAAAACCCCCTATTCAGGGCAAACTGCTCGGCCGAATATTGGTCACCGGGGGGTTTACTGGTTATAGGAAACTTGCGGAATTTGTAACTGGCTGGTGGTGAGGTGCAAAATCAGAGAAAATTCGGGAAAAAATTAAATTAGAATGGATTGAGTCTTGAAATTGGTACTGCTCTGTTAACGGGGGAATCCAATTTGCCCAGTAATCTCGTACAAAAGTCAGTAATAACAGTCTCGTACAGTAATCCCTACGGCGAGATGTAAACCATTTTATAGCATTATGCACGGTTTTTAGATGTAAAAAGTTCACGAAAATAGAAAATTTTTGAATTTTGGTAAAATTGCGTGAAAGTAGCTGAAAATAAATGTAAACATTTTGGGATTTTCAAATTTTAAAAAATATATATTTATAACATTTTCAGCTATCGAAAACCACTACAAACGCTATAAAAATACAGTAAATATTATTAGCCGATAGGCATAGGCGGAAAAATAAAAATTAGCTCCCCCGTCAACAGAAAAGCACCCTTTATCTCTGTCACTCTCACTCTCTCTTTCTCTCGAACTCTCTATCATTCTCTTGCTCCTCTTTCTTTCTCACTCTCTCTCACTCTCTCGCTGTCACTCTCTCTCTCTCTCACTCTCGCTCTCTCTCTGGCCATTTCGCCATCCCCATTCTACTTCCACCACCCCCCTTCCGAAACTTTGGAAGAATCGATAAGTAGGTAGTTGTGAAGGGAGAAAGAGAGGATTCTCTTCTTCTTCTACCCCTAGACTCCTTCTCCTCGATGGTTGTGTCTCCCGGGCGCGGCGATTATGCCCCCTCCGTTTTGGGGGTCTCGGGGGGATTTATGCCTGCAGGGGAGGGGGGGGGCTGACTGGAAAACGGGGGCCCAATTTGGGACACCCACAGGATATACCTACTGCCTGGTGGGGGGACACGAGAAATTGCCAGTCAGTTTAGACGGTGAAGTTGCCAACATTATTTTTTTGAATACTAAAGGGCCGGTGAAGTGAAATTTACCCAGCTAATTGGCGTAGATGGGTAACAGTTAAGACAAATAAGCCGAAAAATTAGGAATTTTGTCTTACAAACCCTTTAAACCGAGCTTTCTTATGTACTGGATGATAAGATACAAAAACAAAAAATATAGCCTTTCCAAAACGCTATAAAATAATATTTTTCGGTTTGCTGGGTGACAGTTGAGGCAACTGAACGATAAAACGAAGATTCTGCCTTCCATGTCCCGTTAAAACCAAATTTTCCCATTTTTTGGGTAACAGTTAAGCCAACTCGACAAAAACGAAAATTTTGTCTTCCATGTCCCTTTAAAACCGAACTGTCTTATTTATTGGAGGTCAGTTAGGCGAAATCGGGAACAAAAACTGAAATTTTTGCCTGCAAAGACCGTTAAACCCAAATTTTCCCACCCACTGGATGACAGTCCTATCGACTGGATGACAGTTAAGACAAATCGGTATCAAAAACAAAGATCTTGTGTTATGAATAACCTTAAACAAAATTTTCAAACCCACTGGATGACAGTCAGAAAATTGCAGGCGAAATCGCGGAGCTGAAGGCGGGCTTCAAACACGAGATGCACTTCAACAATCTCTCAGAAAATGCCATCACCGAGACGTTGAGTTGGGCTGTCGATAGCAATGTCTCGGCGAGTTTTTTATAGCGTAGGGTATTCAAAAATAAGATCTGCCAAGAATGCTAAAAAAATTATTTATATTTCTTTCTTGGGGCGTACGGAATCAATTGAGGAAAATAGGCCCCCCCGTTAACAGAAAAAAACCAATTCTCCCTTTCCAGGTGCCGCCCGGCTACCAGACAGAAGCCTCAATCATCATTGAAGAGATGAACTATCGTGGATCGTATACAGTAGTCTCGCGTCTCTCTGGAACTGTTCTCATCTCAATTCGAAGGTATGCTAATCATCCTTTACTTGATGCTTTCCTTATTATTCAGAAAATTAGAATTTTCGACCAAAAATGCCCGATTTCGTTTTGAAATTGAATTTTTAAGCATTTTCTATTGTTTTCTATATTTTGTCTAGCTAATTTTTACTAAAACGCTATTAAAATAGTTGCTATTAAATTACTAGACATTTCTGGACTCGTGTGAAAAAAACAGCAGCTCCCCCGGTATTGCACAAGCTCCAGTAGGTATGCTAATCCAGAATTCGCGCATATTGACAGCCAATAGCTGGAGGGTCATTTCCGATTCGCATAAAATGGGTGTTTGCACACCCTTCCCATGCCTCCCCCTTCCTCCACACCCCTACCAGCAAGGTCAATCCTCCGTCTGCGGGGCACAAAGCTGGGAAACTCGTGGATTGACGGGGTTTCCGGGGAGGAAGAGGAAATTGGGGAACCGAACTTTTTCGGTCCTGGACTGTTAGCTGGGAGGGGGGGAAGGGTTGGCGAGATGAAAAGCTATTGATCATAAATAGTGTTTTTGATAGGGTTTTAGTAGTTTTTATTGCCAGAAAGGGATGCAAAATATTTTTCGACAATTTGAAAAATCAAAAATTCTCATTTTTGATCCATTTTCTTACAGTTTGACAAAATCCAAAAATTTTTCTATCTTTTTATGAACTTTTCATATCTAAAAACTGTATAAAATGCTTTAAAATGGTCTGTATGTCGCTATGGGCCTTCCGGAATTACCGGGGAAAATTTGGTTCACCCGCTAAAGCACCCCCGTTAACAGACCAGTGCCACTATTTTCTGCAAACCAGACAACCTTCAAAACATTTTAAAATTACAGTTTTCCTTCTAGGCGACGCGACAACGTGCTAATCATGCCGATTCGAGCCCCGATTGCCGAGATTTTCAGTACGCTGATTGCCTCGCCGCTTTGCAAGAAGGAGGTAGGGATTTTTGCTTTTTACATCAATTTTGGACCATTTTTAGGTGAAGCAGGTCGTCCAGATCGAAGGCAACAAGGTGGTCCGATTGACGAGCAAGGGAAATTGCCAATTCCAGGTTCGTCGAGTTCCTCTTGGCCTTGAAGCTTCATTCTGGTAGCCAAATAGCGGTTTTTGCTGACATAACCCAAAAATAAAAGCAATTTTGAGGATTGAGTTATAGCATTAGTCTTACTGTATAGCAAGCTATCTCATTCATCCAGAAAAACATCGAAACGCCGAAATTCGATGGATTGAATTTTACCAATAGTCTTACTGTATAGAAAACTATCAAACTTACAGCCAAAATACCAAATTATCAATTTTTTTGAAGAATTGGGTTTTTTATGAGTCTTACTGTACACCAGGCTAAAGAATCTCAATCCTAGCAACTTCGAAAAAACATAATTTGAAGGATTGAGTTTTTTTATTAGCCTTACTGTACAGCAAACTGTTAACTAATACCTAAAAATTTTTGAAATCATATTTTTTGAAGTATTTAGCTTGTGTCATCAGTCTTACTGTATGGAAAACTATCAAATTTACCAGCGAAAATTACAAAATAGAATATTTATAGAGGATAACGTTTTTTATTGGTCTCATTGTAGAGAAAACTATCAGATTTTTGACGAAAAAAATAAGAAAATGAAATTTTCAAGGACTGAGTTATTTTTCAGTTTGCGACGAAGCAGCGTATCGATCTGAATGAGAGGGCTGTACGGGGGGCAGAGGTGCATATTCCCTAAATCATCTCTCTTTGTCTATTGGATACGGTAGCCAGCCCCTGTGATACTCAAAAAAACACATTTATCTCTTTTCACACCATTCACAAGACTTACCGTAATCTCAAAACGTATTTTTATGCGAATAAATTCTCAGTGAATATGATGATATCCGCCCCTCCACGCGAATACCCTCTCAATTTGTCATTTTTCGTTTTTTTTTATGCAAATTGTTCAACGTTGTCAAAGGCTTTATATGCGTTTTATTATTTTTTTAATTTAAATAAAGTGGACCACAACTACAATTCAGCTATTTTTACACCAAATTTAAATAAAAGCTTGACAAAATGAAAAAATATAGTAATTCAATGAAATCCAATGGATTTTTTTTGCGTAATTAAAATAGGCAAGTTGCCATACAGAAAAATCCAAAAAACGATGAAATGTCGAATTGGGACGCAAACAACAAAATTCGGAGGTTAAACCGACTCATTTAGAGATACAAAAATTGTTAAATTGGTTTAGAATGTCTCGTTTGTTTCGCATCGCTAAGTTATGGAAATAGCTATTCAGAAAACACTGGGAAAAGCTCATAGTTTCGAAAAAAATTACGAATCAACCGGTAAGTGCCAAAAGTTTGCATCAATTTGCACGCGTTTCCGGTCCAAGAAGATATATCCGAGCGAATAATTCATTTTCCTTGTCTTCACTCCAATTCTTCCCATCCGGTTAGTCAATCTCAATTATAACGATTGGTATGCTAATTTACGGATTTAATGGGAAGTAATTTTGGTGGTACTTAACTGTTAGCGGGGGGGACCAATTTTCCCCCAGTAATCCCGTAATCCTACTATATATAAAAAAATAGTGCTTGTGTGTGTGTGTGTGTGTGCCACTTTGCATCCACTTCCGTCTGTCTGTCCGGAGGATATCTCAAGAAGGGACGGGTATTGGGCTACGTTCGATACGTCATTAGGTGCGTAATGGTCTAGGGATGACTGCACACATATCATGTTTTTAAAAATTAGCCATTTTCGCTATTAAATTTAGGTTTTTGTAAAAATCTCTTTGTTAGGCATAATTAGCATAGACCGGAAGTGGGTGGTCGCCTATATAAAGAGACATAAAGGGTTGTTTTTTATTATTTTTGTCCTGAATGGAGGACAATTATGCAAAGGGCAGAATAGTATGGGGTCCGAGACGGGGCCAGGGTTGGAAAGTCGCGAAGCGGCTTTTCAACCCTGGTAGCGAAATATAATCCATTGTTATAGCATTTTACACATGTTTTTAGGCTTAAAAATGCTCATAAAAAGTATGGAATTTCGAAATTGTTGATTTTTGGTGAATAATTTATTAAAAATGGTCAAAAAAACAACAATTCTGGAATTTTCGAAATTTCGTAAAGCATTTCTCAAAAAGAAAAGCATTTTTGAACTTTCCGCCAATAAAAAACTACCAAAAACAACATAAAAATGCGGTATATATTCTTTACAGGGAAGTAGAGGCGGAAAAATAAAACCCCCCGCTAACAGAGAAGTACCGTCGTTTTTTCCAGGAATGTCTCGATTCGGCTCGGATGCTATCCAGAAGCTCACCCGGAAGTGTAGTCAAGTATCTCCTTGCCTTCAATTTATTTTATCTGTCAGGTGATCACTCTCTTCCCGGCCATTCTGTGCAATATGGGTCTGACTGTCACCCTCTGGGTCCACGTCTATCAGATGAAGCATGTGGGTCTGCTAGATTGGGTACTTTGGCATTATCGTGGGAGGGGGGCGGGGGGACGTTTTTTAAACATAGGAGGAAGTTACATTTATACATTTTCTGAACGTAAAACTTTACAATTTTCAAAAATTACAAAATATCGATTTTTCACCGAAAAATCCCCCATTTCGAACAAAATTTGGAATTTTTAAAGATTTTTTACATTCTTTTCACTTGAAATATCGTTGTATTTTAATAAAAACATGGGTAAAATGCTTTCTATTATTTTAGTAAGCGTTTCTGTCTTTTTAATTCCTTTAAAATGGGAAAAGATTGGGACCCACCCCCGCTAATGCCAAAGAACCTAAGA
The DNA here is from genome assembly GCA_958295435.1 of Mesorhabditis spiculigera. Classification (NCBI taxonomy): domain Eukaryota; kingdom Metazoa; phylum Nematoda; class Chromadorea; order Rhabditida; family Rhabditidae; genus Mesorhabditis; species Mesorhabditis spiculigera. The sequence continues at coordinate 4,278,190 of CATQJA010002710.1, read as the reverse complement.
TCTTTTATTTGTCTCCCGATTACCGTAACCCTGCTCTTTTCAGGACCCAAAATTGATGCCCTCCTACTTTCTGTCGGCCGACTCGAATCGCACAACCGGAAGTGATCTCTATGATAGCTTGGTGGGGAGATACGCATTTAAAGGGACCGGCAAGGCACTTTTGCGATGGATTTCCGAGCCGCTACACGTAACACGCGTAAAATTCGTAATGCATCACGCAATGAAATCGGCAAGATGCGCACGCGTTGTGTGCTGCGCTGCTGTCGAAATACATCGGAATCCATGCCTTCCCGGCCCCTTTAAAGCGATGGTGCCACTAACTACTCGATTTCCAGCTGAACGGCTTCAGTGCCATCCTGCTCGTGGCCGTCGTCTCTTTCGTCATGTTGGGGCTGGTCGTCTACAATTTCAAGGTATCTCCTTTCCCATTAAAGGGACTGAGAAGGGCCAAAATCGACCCCTCCCCTCGACTAGGTATCGACAAGCTAACTGTCGAGACCTAGTCTTGCGAACGGGTCGATTCTGGCGCTTTACCTTCTGTTAACGCTTTTTTAGTTACTGGTACAATCGTGGCTGTCGTTTGCGTGTCTATTCGTCCTCTGGTGTCTCTTTCCGGTCGTGCTCAGGTACTGTATCTCTCTCTCGCTCTCTCTCTCTGGCTCTCTCTCTCTCATCCCTCTTTTTAGAGACCTGGCAGCCCGTCATCTCGAAGATGAAGACTGGATACTGTGGTTGACATTGGCGGGTACTACGGTATATGCCGGTCTCGGATCTATCGTCTTTATGACCGACAGAATGCCGTTGTGGATGCATCAGGTATGATTTCGGACTCTAGATTTCAGCAAAACCAAAATGCAAAAAAAATGGCGCCGCAAGGATTCGAACCTCGGCTATCTGCCTGACGCTCAGCGATCTAACCGACTGCGTGACCATCACCAAAGCTCGACAAGCAAAAAGCCATGCATTTTCGCCAACAGGAATCGAACCTGCGCCATTTGCCGGACCGGCTTCCCTCCAACCGACTGAGCTACCATCGGCAAGGCACGAAAATCAAAAAGCAAAACTTTTTTGCGCGGGGGATTCGACGCCGGCTTATGTGGCTGACGGCAATGCATCTAACCGACTGCGCCATGCTCTATCGGAGTTTTGCTCTATTAAAAGCAACGGATTTCCGGTTAGAAGATCCGAACCTGGGTTATCTGCCTAACGGTCTACTAACTAACTGGTTGAGCTACCCTAGGCCACCTTAAAGACCAAAAAGCACAACATTGGGGTCGGGAGGATTCGAACCCGGATCTTCTGTGCGGCAGTCTATCCGCTAACTGGCTGCGCTATTCTCCGCTATCGAAAAAACAAAATGCAAAACCATGGCACCCGGGGGATTCGAACCCGGCTTATGTGGCTGACGCTATAGCATCTAACCAGCTGTGCCACCTTCCTGACTACCCAATTTTCAGATGTACGTGGTGACAAACTGTTCCCTCATCTCCACATCATACCTTCGTGCCCTTCCCACCCATACTGCATGGTTTCTACTCGGAATGATACCGCTTTGGGGTAAGCTTCTAAATTGTGGACAATCTACCGTACCCCTCACCTATTCAGATTGTTTTGCTGTGCTGTCACCGAATGGCCCTCTGAAAGTGGCGAATGAATATGCTTCCCAGTATAGTCATACGGTAGGTGGATACGAGAGGGAGTTTTTCCATGATCGGGGGAGGACTGAAACTCCAGAATGTCTTGTAATTTTCGCCAGCCTTTTAATAGTGTTTTTGAGCAAATGTGGCGCTTTTTAAAGTGGAAAAAAATATCTAGAAAATTACGAAAAATGCTTGAAAATTTAAAATTTTTGTCAAAAATCGGTATTTTTGTTTTTAATCGAGACTTGTAAGTGTTTAATGATTTTTCGGCAAAATTTTAGCTATTTTAAGTGAAAAAACTGGTTAGGCAGCTTGAAAAATGTGTCGAAAGTTGAATTTTTTCGAAAATCGGGATTTGTGTCGAAAAATCGCTATTTTTGCATTTTTATAAAAATTGGAGGTTTTTTTTAGTTTATTTAGAGGAAAAAGAGCAGAAAACGCTGTTTTTATGGGTTCGACAAATTTCATCTTTTAAAAAAGTTGCTACCTCCCCACCCGATATTGCACAAGAACCGAATTTGGCGCCTTTTTAGATGCTGCGAATGTTGATGTTTGAATCGAGAGATGGACAGGATGGGAATAATAATGGAGGAGGAGGAGAGGGAAAGAAGAGAACCATCGAGATACAGGAGGACGATGAGGAGCATGAGAATGAGCACGAAGAAATGGCCATCAATGCGTCGATTGATGAGATGGGGGAAGAGGAGAGGCAACGGCTCATTGAGAGGTATCTTTGGCAGGCAGTTAAGCTATTCTAAGCGATAAAACTGTTTTAATACCGTTACGGTAAGGTATGAAAAGCTTCATTGTCAGGCCCTTTAAAAAGCCAAAACACGGTTTTAACGTTCTGAATTTTCTAACTGTCCGCCAACCAAGATTTTAGCGAGACGAAAACGGCGGAAAGCGTCTCGGAGAGCAGCCTGGCCAGGATGCGGCTGGGGAATGAGAACGAAGAAGTGATGGAGCACGAGAAGGAGCACGAGAATGGGGAGGAGGATGAGGATGAGGGGATGAATGCCGCTCAAGCGCTCGATCATACAGGTTGGAAATTGGATAAGTCGTCTGTTTCTCTCTCTCTCTCTCTCTCTCTCTCTCTCCCCACATTCGGTTACGCTAGTTAAAGCAAGGATTCGTAAAACCGATTACGATAGGTAAACCGGCAATTTTTATGCGTTTACGGCAGGAAATTACCGATTTTCTGATTCGATTACGACATGTCATTCCGACTTCAGAAACCCTGCACCTCGGCATGGGCGACTTCATCTTCTACAGTCTGCTCGTCGGCAAATCCCTGGCCAGTGGTGGGTCACTCTCTCTCCCTCTCTCTCTCTCTCTCTCTCTCTCTCTCTCTGTCTCTCTCTCTCTCTCTCTCTCTATAGCTCTCTCCACTCTCTTCTCATTTCCAGGTGGCCTCATCTGCAGTGTGGGTAGTGCAATGGGTGTCCTGCTTGGTCTCGTCGTGGCTGATGTCTTCCTCTCATCTCCAGATGCCAACTATCCAGCCCTTCCCATATCGGTTAGTCCAGTGATACCGGGTACTTTTGCAGTATCGGGGGCATTGATAGGCATATCTGGCCTTATACGAAGCGTTTGCATCCCCCCACCCCCGATATTGCACAAGCTCCCAATTTTCCATTCGATCGATCGAAACGGGCGAACTGGTTGCCAATCTGGCTTCCAGTGCCTTTAAAATCAGCCCAGGGTCCGGGGACTCGTTTTAAAATGTCTACTGGCATACAGTATGCTGCATAGTATCAGGTTGGAAGGTAAGTCCTGTCGCCGAGATTTTGGAAGGCTGGCTAAATTCGTAGATAGCTCCATTCTGAACATGTGATATGTCATTTTGTAGGTCCCGACCTGATCCGTTTCGGGTGGTGGGTCCCGAACCGCCAAAGTCAAGGAGGGCCGAGATACAGGTCCGAAAAGTTTTTCGCAAAATCAAGCAAAAGTGTTTTTGCAAGTTATCTCTGCATAGAGCAATTTGCATGCGATACCTTTCACGCCAATCGATAGAGCTCGAGGAGTAGATATCGATAGATGTTCAGATTGTCGCAATCGGACATCAGATGGCCGAGATATGGCCTCTCGAAATTTAGCCCATTTCTTAGAACTTTTCCCGAAATCCCATACCTTTTGATAAAATCCACCAGGCGCGTCCAAAAATAAAGCGGCAATTTTCGGACCCTGCCGGTCAAATGTATGGGAATGTATGGGCAATCGGGAAAAGTTCTAAGAAATGGCCCAAATTTCGAGAGGCCATATCTCGGCCATCCGATGTCCGATTTCGACGATCTCAACATCTATCGATATCTACTCCTCGAGAGCTATCGATTCGCGTTAAAGATATCGCATGCAAATGACTATATGCAGAGATAACTTGCAAAAACACTATTGCCTAATTTTTCCAAAAACTTCTCGGGCCTGTATCTCGGTTTTCCCTAATTTTGGCGGTCTAGGACCCTCCTCACGCAACGGTTCAGGACTAGACCTACAAAATGACATATCGCATGTCCAGAGTGGAGCTATCTACGAATTTAGCCAGCCTTCCAAATCTCGGCGACAGGACTTACCTTCCAACCTGATATTTCCTACAGTATCATTTTGCAGCTAATCTTCGGCCTGTCGATCCACTTCGTGTTGTCAACTGTCTGTCTGCCTCTTCTCTCTTCCCTCGCTCAACTCGTCGTCTAGAGGGATCGTCGCGTACAGTCTCAGCCACCTGCCATTCCATCCCCCTCCTCGGATTTCCAGTCTTACTTTCTCTGGGTTGAATAAATTGTAATGGTTGTCGCGTGTACAGGGGAAGGGAACTAATGGCTACAGTATCCCAGAAATTCAAACCTTGTGTTTATCAGATTTTTCAAAAATGGCGAATTTCTCGGGTGGTCACCTGACAGTTTAACTTTTGGAAAAAGCTGATTTCAAAAAGCTTGAATTTTTCAGGAGTTAGAATTTTTTTTAGTGATTCTTACCTGCCAGTTTGCCTTTTGCAAAGATGTAATCGACCAATGTTTGAGATTTTTTGGGCCGCATTACATTGCGTAATCCGTTTTCCCTCGCACCAACCCGGCCAATAATGACTGTATCGGTGAAACCAGCCAAAAATAGAACCCTAAAAATCGTAAAATGGATTGAAAAGGTCGTTGTCTTTGGCGTGGATGTTGGGAAAACAGCGTCGTCAATGGCCGGGCTATTCGATGGATTGTTATTTGGGATACAGGCGCCGGCGATCTCTTTCAACATCCACCAACACTGTCCGCTTGGATACTATCAACAATTGACGCTGTATTTTGACGATGAGCCATGGATTCGGCGATTTTACCATCGTGTCATGGCTAAATTTTCATCCAAAAAAATAACGAGGGGCTTAAAAACTAAACTGGCCGCCAATTTGACATTTAAAAACATGATTTTTTTTCCATGTTTTCCAAGATTTTTGTGACAAAATGATACCGTGTGAGCCCGTGCGCTGATGAACGTGTCGGGAGATTCTCTAGGGGGTCAATACGTACAGTGCCGCTGATTGCTCCGCCTTCCCTTTCCGGTGATCATCTTTCTGCCAATCAATCTCCCTTATTCTCCGCGTCTCTCTCACTCACGCTCTCTCTCTCTCTTTCTCTTTCTGTCTCTCTCTCTCTCTCTTGCTCTCTCTCTCTCTCCCTCTCTGTCTCTCTCTCTTCCTTGTCCCCCTTTCCTATTTTGGGTTCCAACCCGTGAGATGATAGTCCTATTTCCCTTTTTGCTCCCCTTCCGCCGGATCTCGGGTACAGTTTTCCCCAATCCACGTTCTCATTTTACACAAAACTCCAGTATCGATTAATGTAAAACTTCAATATATTTCGCTATAATAGGCCGTACTGTATGATTTTGCAAAGATCCCCAGCTAAAATCAAGTACCGATTTTTACACAAGACTTCAAATATCGTTTTTGCTTGCATGATTTTTTGGACTTACAGTAGCGGTCAAAAAGATGTCCCCTCGGGAGATCGCTTGGTGCTCGTAAACTACAGACCCACATTTTATGAAACGTCGTGCCTAGGTCAATTCGGTTGCGCAGAATCCGATGGCAACATTAAAATCTATTGAAAATTTGATTTTAATGGTCAAACTTCGATTTCAAAAAATCTGTAAAAATAAACTTTTTTATGAAGGATTTTCGGGTTTCAAAAATGTCTCCATCGTGTTCGCAATGGTCGAAAACCACTAGTCCGTGATTTTACGACACTTTTTCTGCCGGGGCCTGACCCTATTGACGGCCGAAAGTTGCTGTCGCGCGGATCAAAATCCTTTGGATAGGCTTACGGGGGCCAGGAAAGCGCCCCTCGGCGACAACTTCTCGGCCTCATTGTAGTGAACCTCAAAGAGATAAATGTTTTGAAACATGTTTGAGGTAGGTTTTCGACCCTTGCGAACACGATGGACACACTTTTGAAACCCGAAAATCCCTCAGGAAAAAGTTCATTTACCGATTTTTAAAAAAATTAAAGTTTGATCACTAAAATGAAATTTTCAAAAGATTTCAAGTGCACCATCGGATTCTCTGTATCAAAATTGCCCTAGTGGCAAAGTTTCATAAAATTTGGGCCTGTGGTCTACGAGCAGCAAAGGATTTCCCGAGGGGACATCTTTTTGACCGCTACTGTAACTTTACCCCGCCCCCCCACAGCCGAAGGGTCTCAAAGTGTTCGGTATTTTGCTTTTTGCCGGGATTTTTGCAACGGCATTCGATAGAGCTTCGAAAAATATACTAAGATTTTTGATTTGAGCCTACAATAATGTAAAATAAAAAAGTTATAACCAAAACATTCCGGCTGCGGCGGGAGGGGGGGGGGTAAAGTAAAGTGTAGCCGATGTTTTTGTCAAATTTCGGATCAAACGTTTCCGAAAGTGGGCGGAGCTTCTTTACGCTGCTTGGGCCCTGTGGTTTCGGCCCTTTACAATTAGCCTTGGCGGACAATGAGGGGGTTATCCGCGGCTGTACCTAACCCCCTTCCTTTCTCTCTCTCACTCACACCTGCCACCCTAATCGATATCCCTCCCTCACACAACCAATTTCCTTCCATTATTTTAAGTTTAAGGCTTCCGTTGTTTGCCAGTTAAAATAATTGCATTTGGTAAAATATTCTGAATCGCCGCTTTCTATTTTCAGCGCGAAAATTCCGATTTTAGGGTGTTTTTAAGCGCCAGTAGTCAGTTTCCGTTTTCGGGCTATTCATATCGCGTAATTTTCCTTGAATCTTGCTTTGTATGAATCATACCCCTGGAAAATGCCGAAGTTTCAAACGATACCTTGTAAAGACAGCCGCCCGACCGTTTGAGGTGGAGCTGATTGTGTGGTTTTTGGGGGTTTGAGGAGTTTGTTCCGATGCTCATTCCATCCTCAGACTCAGGCCAACGCATTTCAGGCTTTTCCTCGATTTATCAGCGCTTTCCAACAATGGTTGTGAGGATTTAGAAAGTTTTTGCGTCAGAAAGAGTGCCAAATTTGACCATTATTTTCGGCAAAAAAATTGTATGCTCGAATTCGCCACAAAAAAGGCTTCCGGTTTATCGTTACCGTACCGTCCTGTCACAATCTATATACAATTTTTGTAGCATTTACAAGGTCTTTATAAGATCGAAAAACTCGTAAAAATTACGATCATTGGTGGAAATTGACTCTTTGGTAAAAAATGTTTGGAAATAGCGAAAAATAGTAAAATTTACGATTTTTAAAAATTTGTCATTTGCTAGCAATCAAAAACTACTAAAAACGCTATGAAAATGCGCTGTCAGTTATTAACGGGGCAGTAGATGCAACAAATTGGCACTTTTTGTGGAAATTGATCCTGTTAAACGCGAAGAACCGAAATTTTTACTTTGCCTGAATTTTTTTGGTCATTTTTTGATCTGAATCGGCATGTGGACTGTTGCGTTTGTTGAGGGTGTGAATTCGTGTAATCTCGAGCTATTCGCCGGGGGTCGCCCGCCCCATTTATCGGCCGTTTGGTGTGTTGTGGAATGGAATGGGTGTTGTGTGACGTAGTGTCGACACGGTCCGTGATCCCCCACTATCTATCCGGGCTTCTCCCCGCGAAATGATAAGCTGTCGTCCACTCTTTCGAGTCCTTTTCCCTTGGCAGATCCGGTGGAACATCATCGGCCATGTAGGTTCGATTCGGAATCGTGTTTCGGTAGTGGTCTGTTACCCGTAGGAGGCGGTTTTCCCAAAAAAAACTTGGGCGGCCCTATAGCAAAATAAAAACTATTTTTATGGCAGATTACCCGGTTTTCAGATTTTAAAACCCGAAAAAAATTCTTGAAATTTCGAAAATGCCATTTTCTGGATTTCTGGAGGCTAAATTTTCTAACTTCTGGTTATCGAAATTTGTTAAGTCACTTTCAAAAAACATCATCATACGCTAATCCGGTTACCCCCTCCCCCCTGCTAACAGACCAGAACCGATTTGCCTATTTTCCTGCAAGAAGACAGAAAAATTATTCGCTCACATTTCCGCCCAAAAAATATCCTTTTGATCTCCTCCTTCTCCCAAAAATTGGGCATCCCCAGATCCGGCCGGAAAAATCGGGTTTTCCCGAGGTCACATGGCCGCCGACACCAAGATTTATTCTGCGGGTCAAAATGGAGAATGCGAGGTGGATATGTGAGGAGCATCAGTTCGCCACTACACAGACTCCACTAAGGGTATCTGTCTGTCTGTCATTCTGTACATCCACCTTTCCCTTCGTGTTTGCCAAATCGAGCGCCGGCATATCGGACTCAACACGGCTACACGACGAGGAGGAGGAGGGGGAGGTATTATGACTCGGCAACAATGATCACCCCCGGAAACGGGGCTCACCCCCCGAAAACAAATTGATTTTTTCTTTATTCAGCCTAAAACCAATCCTTAGAATGATTCACTCTCGATGGATCGACCCGAGGATCAATTAGTTTACTCGAAAACGCACAGATTGATTTCTGAATCGGTGAGTTAGGCTTTAATCTGGTCACTATTTATGTAGTTCGATACCCTACAGACCAGTTAGCCTCCGTATCGAGAATGGGCTTCATCTTTCTGCTATTCAATTTACCCCGGAAACGAATTTTCTGATCTTCCCAAAGAAGTTCTCAAGCCTTGGATTTGACGCCGATGAAGTCATAGCTCTAATTCGATACCTTTCAACCCAGAAAACAACAAGATCAGAATCATCGCCTTTTCGAATGTTTATTGTGCTGATCGCGGCTCCCTGCGAGTCCCGCGGAGAACTCGCCCGCGCTTTTATGACCCCCCCCCCCATTCGACCCTTCCATCTCGGCTGATCAGTCTGTCGATGGTTCTCCATTCCAGGACCTAGTTCACCGTACAGTTCGACTGTTTTCGTCTTTATGCTCTTTCAAAAATAGATTTTCGCTTTTAAACCTTGATTTTGAAGCAGTTTTCTGCTTTCTGACATCAATACTGCCCACTCGAATTGACTGAGCCTCTTCTGTCTTGTGTACTTGGCAAAGATCCGGCTCAAAACGTCGCTGATCCAATCGAAAAGGCCCCACTGTGTTCTTTGGCTCCATTGGGTCTCATCAGCCATCTTTAGCTAGCTGGCGGGTTGGCCACGTGAATGGGCGGAGGCCGAGGCAATGGGCGGTTGTCTGTCTGGCTGTCTGCCCTCTACTCCGATCAATCCATCCCTTCCTCTCTCTCTCTGTCCACTTATTGAGGGGGGGGACTGTTTAGACTGGATGCCCCCCTCTCGTCCCTCTACACACCCCAACCAGCCAGCCGTTCTCTCGCCGGGTTGCCCCCCTCGAATAGACACATTCACGGGGAGAGGCTGACACCAGTCGGCATTTGGCCTCTGATCTTTTGAGGCGTGCCCCATTCCCTCCCTGTACGCCTGATGGTCCACTATCGGTCAGTGGGGCACACGGCCTCAATTTGGCATTGATCGCTAGTGGTTTTGTTTAGAAATGGCATTAAAACTTTTGACCACCGTGAATGACCAAACTATAAAGCTAATATATAATAGCCAAAGCTAATAAAACTTTTATCTTTGCGAAAATTAGCAATTAACCGTTTCCGGTCGCGCAGAAGCACTTAAAAGTCGGCGAATTGCTCATTGACACATTTCACTGATTTTGGTCGATCAGATAATGGTTCATTTAGATTAAAGTGCTGTTAGTGCGAATGGTCAAGAAAGAGGTGTTATAAATATCTCATTAGCAGATAATTTTTTTTGTTGATGAATATTCCCCAGTTACTTGTCACTCTCTTTTCGCTCAAAACCCCTCAAACACCGATTGCGTCAAAAATTCGAAGCCGGATATCGCTAAATTGTCCTTCATTAGTCCCTACAAGCCCGAAAACCTAAAAAATTTGCCCATTGCCTGGATTGAAGTTTGTTGTCAACTCGCTGTAGTCTGTACATCGCAATTTCCGGATCTTTACGGTGGGACGCCCACCGCTGGCCCCGGCGCCCTTTCACCTACCGTTTTTGGGCAGTGTCGTTACCTCTACGATCTCTCTTTTCTGCCACTCTCTCCCTATTGAGTTCCCCCACTTGGTATTGACACTTATCTACGACTCGGCAATGTTCCACCGCAATTTTCGGCGATTCCAGAATTACTTGTTGTTTTTCAGGTTTCTTTTAGGCATTTCTCGGTACTGGCCTTTTGGCGGGGAATTTAGTTTTTTTTCGTTTTCGCTGACTCATAGTTTGATATATACAGTGTGTTTTACAGTTTTTAATGCTTTATTTTGATCGTTACGAAGTAAAAAAACTTTTTTAGGCCGTTTTAACGTTTCGGAATTTCAAAATGTTTTCATAGTTTTAATCGATTCCCCTCGCTCTTATGGATATTCGTTTGTCGTAATTTTTCTTAATTTTAGGTACTTTCTTCCCTTTTTCTTCTTTTACACGACTCAGCAGCAGCTGATCAGCGATACAATTCCCGGTCTATAACAATGGCCTCTGATGCTCAGCCGTGTCCGTTGCAGAGAAGTGTCTCACAGTATCCACCCAAACCTCCTTTTCGTGAAGAAATTAAGCACGAGGTAGTAGCCCTGGTCTCTTTCCAAGGACATTAGAATTTCAGGTGATCACCGCCCCAGACGGTACCCAATCGCCCTACAGTTCGCTGAAGGACGTCATTGAGGTAAGGTTTCTAGAGACTGCCTCAAATAAGACGCGCCGTCCAGCGGTCATGAAAAGTGTCGAAGTTTTATGATTTGGGAACCAATCAAATGCAAATAAAAGCCAGTTGAGACGCTATGCTCTCTCCGATTCTCCCAATTCCATCATTTTTGTTCGATTTTAGATGTTTTTCATGCAAAAATTGACGTTGAATGCCCTCCAAACTGAATGTCTGAAGGGAATTTAAAAGGTCGTGTTTCAGAAAAATATCTTTTTAACCCTTTTATGGGAAAAAACATCGAAAATTCGGCTAGAAAACATCAAAAAATGCGCGCAAAAAATCTAAGAATTCCAAAGCTTGCTGGGAACGTACCTCCTCGAGGGTTTTCGACTGATCGCTAGATTGTAAATCTTGGACACTTCTGCGAACGGTTGGAGACGGCGTTTTTACACGAATTGTATTTATTTAACTTGATTTATTTGTACTTTCTCTAAACATAATTTTCAGTGCGTGATCTGCGGTGATCGCGCGTGTTCTCATCTCTACTACGGGGTCTCCGCATGCCATGGATGTCAGTTCAACCAAAACAAACTTTCATAGTTCTGTTTTTAGGCAAATGCTTCTTTTGGCGTACGGTGAAATCGGGTGCAAAATACGTGTGTCGATACGAGGGAAATTGTCGCATTAGCACTGGTAGGAAATGTTTATTTTGGCGGCAAAAACATGCTTTTTCAGCGGGTAGAAATGCGTGTCGATTTTGTCGTTTCAACCGGTGTCTAGCTGCCGGGATGCGCATTGAATGTGAGTGTTTTGCTATTGGATTTACGTTCAAAAATTAGTACGGAATTTTTTAGGATTTTTTAATCAGAATTTGAAAAATGTCGTTTTTCTGGCTGATCCATTTTTTTTTAAAACCAGGATTGAGTTTTTATGAATTTTTTTTAGCTGTCCGAATGGAGAAAAGAGGACCGAAGGATGGAGTACAAAATGGGAATGAGGGAACAACAACGGCCGGATATAGCTCCGGATCTACAACCGCGGCAACGAATACGAGAAAGCCGACAAAGAGCGGAGCGGTGAGTATTTTTTGGCATTTTCAGGCTGCCAATCGATCGATTATCATGGCTAATAGCTGTATCAAAATCTCGAAACTGGCCACCAAGCACCTGAAAACCATATTTCTAGGTGATCCAGCGTCCGCCGAAACGCGAACGCTGGGCGGTGAGCAGCCACGAGAGTGACAACGAGCCCGATTGGGACAGCAAGGAATCGGTAATTAATTTTACTTGATTTTCATTGGTAATCATTTCTTTCATTTTCTACAGTGGCTTAGAACGCGAGATCTTTGAACTAAAATTTCGCAAAATGTAGAAGTTTCCCGGGCGGAATTAGCATAAACATAAAACGAAGTTAGCTGATCGTTTCCGTATTTTAAAAATTTGCTATTGAGGTTCAAATGTTGAGATCGTTGGGCTCGAAGTGGTTATGGCTTAGAGAATTTGCCGTTTCGATCACTCTGTGCTAGACGAGTTTTGCACGCGCGCGGAAAATTTGAAAAATGGGGAAGTGCGTGTGTGGCTCAGAAAAGTATGGATGGTTGCAGATGGAAGAAAAAGAAAAAGCTAACTTCCCACCGGTGCAGAAATCGGCGGCTATTAGGGCGTAGGAAAATGCGGGGGAAAGAATGGTTGCACGGGGCAGGTCGGAGATCAAACGCCAAAGATACGCAGATCAGACATGGCAACCAAGGGATGCCGATGCCCGTTTTCCGTAATTGAGCCCAGCATTTTTCGTGCCTGATTACCCTCAGTAGCTAGCCTAAATTTTTTGACAACTTCCTGGGTTTAAATTTCCTAGGAAATCAGACCAATAATGTTGCAAAATGTTGGTCAATGCCTTAACTTGGCATCAAATGCCTTAACTTCGTATCAAAATCGAAAAATCATGCCTTGTCCAGGGGATAATTCCCTTGAAACTTTCGAAAAGCCCCTTATTGGTTAAAGTGGATGTTAGCAACGTTAAGATGCAAAAGTAAAAGGCTGGAATCCTCAAGAGAGTAGGATTGAGCTTTTGAAAGGGAATTTCTGCAGGTAGCAGTGAATTGAGGCTCAGAAGCGGGTTTCATTAATGAGAAAATAATAGGGAATAAAGAAAATGGTAGTCAGATTATCATAAAACGCCAAAGGAAGGGTTGAGAAAGGCTTCTGAGCTGCAGAATGAGCGCGTTGAGCAGGGTGGGGAGGGGTGGGCGTGTGTATGGTGTGTTGTGTTGAGCCGTAGTTGAGCCCTCGCCCGCCGGGGTGACCGCTCAAAGCCTAGGAGGGCAGCTAGGCCTCTCTACCTGCCATTCCCTTCAATGGACATTCTTATATTTATAGGAGTTGGCACGACGCCAACGGATGGACAACAGAATCCTGATTAACTCGCTGCTGCTCATCGACAGAAACGCGAACGAGGGCGCCGGCCATGCCGCTTCATCGGCACCGGAAACCGGGCAGCCGGTTACGCTGAGGTATGTTTGTCTGTATGTCCGGATTGTATGTCTGCCAGTTCGTCGAATAGCGGAACTCAATCCTTGAAATTTCGCTAAGCTTTCTCAAATCTGTAAATATCGTAAACTTCGTAAAGCACAGAAGAACAAACCCGCGAAATTTCATTTCTCAATCCCCGTTGCAGACAAGCGTTCGACAATCCGAAGCTGTTGGACAAGTACAGAAATGTACTGCGTTTCGATCGAAAGGAGCCGGCTGACTGCGCCATGTTGGCCGATTCGGCTCGACGTCTGTTGACATGGACGATGGATTGGACGAGGCTTGTCTGCAATCTAGAGGAGTGTCTTTGCACACTGGATAAGGTAAAGTCTTTTACCGGCTTCTCCTAATCCGTTCAGGACCCCTTTAACTTCCGATTTTTTAGATGCAATTGTTGCGCAACTGTTTTGCGCCACTCACTCTTCTGGAGTTGGGCACTCAGACGCTTCTCGCTCCGGGGACAATTCTACTGCTTCCGGGCCCCGGATATATCTATCATGAGGGGAATAAGCTGCCTGATAATTGGTAGGTTATTTGTATCTTTTGCGTTATCGGGGAGGGGCGGTGGACTGGTTCTTATAACTGAAAAACTACTAAGAAAACGTGGAAAATCGCCTAAAATGTAATTTTTACGTATTTTGACTGAAAATTGCTCAAATTTTACGTTTCGGAATGGTAAAAAGAATTTTGAAGCAATTCCTCTATTTATATAAAAATGTTCGTCCCCCGATAACCCGTAAGCACCAGTTATTTTGATCAAAAATATTGAATTACTTCAGCTTCTTGAACAACAAAATCGTCACGAAGATCTTGACCACGCTTCGAACTCGGCTGATCGATACGGCACTCGATGAGAAGGAGATTGTCATGCTCAAAGCCATCATAGTGCTCAATCCTGGTAGGTGAAACCGGAAGTTTTAAATTGTCTACAAAAGCTTAAATAATTGGCTTCTTCCAATCAATTGCTACTTTAGACGCCGATGGACTTGTCGGACAGGCAGCCCAGGCAGTGAATGGATTGAGAACGAGGGCCCATTCCGCTCTCTATCAACATATTGTCGACAAATCGGACGCGCCGAGGGCTGCGGCCAGATTGGCGGATATCCTGCTCCTCATCCCGAATCTGATGCTGTTGGCCGGGGAGCTGGTTGAACACATCCGGATGGCGCACACTTTCTCGGCCAATGCGTCCGTCTACGATCCGCTGTTATTCCAGGTGGGTGTAGTGGGTTACTGTAAAGAAATATCCATTGCTAAAACGCAAAAAGAATTATAAAAATAACCAAAAAAATTTAATTTTTTCGGCCCAAAATGATTTTTTCCCAAAACTCGAAAACACCATAAAAACGTACCATTTGCAGCTGTTCGGCGACATTTTCGAGGATTCCTCAGCTCCGGCTGATGGCAGAAGGGCTGCCGGCTTCATCAACTCGTCCTCCTGCTCCCCGATCGTCGAAGAGACGGCCGCTGATTCTAGCTGACGTGAGGTGAGGGGGGCTAATGGTGCCCTCCTCACACGATCTACTGCTGGCCCATGTACCGGTCAGGATTGTATTGGGCTTAAAAAATATCTAAAAACTTGATGGTAAAACTTAAAAAAGTTAATATCTAAAATTAAAAGAAAAATTCTGATTATAATTAGATATTAGTGAGTTTCGCGACGCGCAGGATCCATCTCCATCGCTTTCAATTCCCGGGACTTTTACACCCCCGGTTTTATGATTTATTTTTCAGGCCGCCAAGTTGCTGCTCCACAATGCTCGCCGTCCTCCTCCACAAACAGTTCTCCACCAGGTACCAATTCAATTGCCATGGCTCCCACTCCCAATGGCTACGATAAGATCCAATAGACGCCGTTATTACCGTGTTATATTTATTGCACTTCGTTTCGTCTATGTCGATTCCGGTTTTTGCTCTCCTTTGATTTTTCTAGACTTTTCCACTGTTTTTATTCATTTTTCTGCCGTTCCGACAGCATTTCTTTTTCCTTTAGTACTGCCCTTTTGGTGTTTTTTTGTAGTTTGTACTTCATCTTATCCTTTTCGCCAGATTCTATGTTTTTCGCTTGCGCTTAAATTGATATTTTATACTTACAGCCAAATTTTTAATTTTTTTTGTAGTTTGTAGCCCGGCGGAACAGGTGCTCCTCGGCTAATTCGCTTATCCCTTTTGTCGTGTGCCTTGATTGACTGACTATTCACACACGACGATTCAATCCAGCAATAAATGGTGTGTCCTTTATTTTAGCGCGTACACGCTTATCTGCCAGCCGAGGAACGAAGAGAAAAGGATAAAGGAGAAAGAAAAAAAAGCAAATTTTTTTGGATTTGGTTTTTTTTTGAAGTTCAGCTTTCGGGTCAGAAATTTCTGAAAAACCATCATTTTTCGAAGGTCAGTGTCAAAAAAATAACAAATGCGTGTTGAAAAAGGTGGTTCTTTAGGATTCGCGGGGGGAACCAAATTTTTGGTGACCGAGTAATCAAATATAAAATTTTTTTACATTGCTTTAGTAAATTTTATCTATATTTAAAGCAATAAAACTTTCAAAAAAATTAGAAAAATATTAGAAAAAGTTGAAAATTTGGTGATTTTGGGTCCTCCCCACCCCCCCCCGCAAATCCTAAAGGTTCTATAGGATTTGGCGACCTAAAATTAATAGAAACGCAACCGCTATTTATAAAAAAACTTAGGCTTGTGGCGAAAAAAATTTGGTTCCCCCGCGAATCCTAAAGAACCAAAAAAGTGAGCTAAAAAAATTCGGATGGATAACAAACCCAAAAAAGGTAGTTTGTGAAAAATACGAATAATTTTGACGCATTTTCTGTATTTCGTGCGTATTTTCGCTCGCCATCAAATAGACGTTTTATCAAAAAATCGCCCTGATCCACGATATATAAAATATAAAAACTTTCTCAATCGGATAATATATAACTGAAAAGAAGAAAGTAATATTGGATTAAGGGGGACAATTAAAAACAGCAATCGATAAAATTCATATATAGAAAAGCTAGAAGACAGCACCAGATTCGCCGATAAACAACGGATGAAAAGAGGAGGGAAGAGAAAAGGGGAGAAGCCTCTCCAAAGGAAGGGAGAAGCTTGGAAGGCACTTATGGATATCACCATATATTAGAAGGGGAGGGAGGGGAATTGGTACTTGTCTGTTAGCGGGGGGGGCTAATTTTTAATTTTCCTCTCGATCTATCTGCTAATATGGGATAATGTATTTTTATAACGTTTTTAGAAGTTTTTTTATTGCTAAAAAACAATAAAAGTATTTTAAAACTCGAAATTTTGATATTTTTCGTATTTTTTTATAGATTTTTGAGTGCAAATTTCGTAGTTTAGAACATTTTTAATTCTTTACATATTTTATATCTAAAAATTTTGTAAAATCCTATAAAAATGGCTTGTTTTTATCGGGCCAAACAAGGTTTTTTGGGTAAATCCCCCGCTAACACACCAGTACCGGGGATGTGACCAAAACCCTATAGGACACATTAATGGATGGCAGATTAGAAAAGGAGAAAGATATTGAGACAAAACAATAGAACGGGCACCATTATAACGGGGGGAAAGCGGGAAGGGCGGATATGGTGGGTGGGGCGGGAAATAGAAATAGGGGGATTGGGGCTTCCTAGAGAATTCTGGTTGCTGTTTCAGGGGTCGAGCTCAATCCGTCAAAAACAACCCTGATTCCCCCTCAAACATCAGTTTCGAGCAAAATGGCAGGCAGAAGAGAGAAAACAATGACTAGAATCTCCCTGACGATGCGCGGGTTCTCAGCAAAAATAAAATTTTCAAAAATTCAGGAAAAAGACATGGTGTTGGGCATTGATGAGCAATTTTTTAAGGGGGATAAAGTCGGGAGGAACTGAAAAAAGGAAGCATTCTTTTTCAATGATTAATAAAAAATTTTGTAAAGAAATTAACAGCAACTCGGTGTCTATCACAAACAAAAAAAAAACAAAAAAGAAGAAAATTGGAAGAAGAAGTGAATGGGCAATCAAATAAAGGACACCGCCGACCGGTATTTGCGTAGATTGCATGTCAGAATATGATATTACGCAGGTATTACACCGTATTATTGCATTCTGACACCCAAAAATCAGTTTTTCAATGTCTAGAGGGTTGTGACAAGGAGGGCATCATCCTGTCCATCCCTCTCATCATCATCATCGTGATCCCCGGGTGATGATGGCCGAAGAAGAGAAGATCGAGAGTATTGATTCATATCCCGCATCTCATTCATCCCCACATGTTCCATGTAGTTTGTAGACAACGCCTCGGCGACGGCATCAAGCTCTTGGCCCTCGACACCGAACACCTGAAATTAGTGGTGAACTGGATCTTTAAAAAATCAGTTCGTGCTGAAAAATTGTCAAACGGCCGTATCGTACGCCAGTCAATAAGAAAATTAATTTTAAAAACGACGAAATAGTTAGCTTATAATTATAAGAAGAAGCGAATTTTATAACTAGCTATGCCATCTAATTGGTGATGAGCTCAATCTCTCGAAAACCAGTTACGCAAGTAAATCCTAGGAAATTTGTTTCTTTTTTGATAAAAACAGCTAGGACGCCGTATCGCATGCCACTTAACCAGAAAATAGGAATTAAAAACGGATAAACACTTTTTATAATCAGTTACACCATTTAATTGGCGCTATTGAGAAAAATCAACTGGCCCAAAATCGTCGCTCCAAAAAAACCGATTACGTTAGTAAATCCTAGTAAGTGCAATGTTTTGCTAACAAATGCGGGCAAAGGCCTCACCGTATGTCAGTTAGAAGGAAAATAGGGCTTAAAAGTGAATGAAATCTTGTTGCAATTGTTCGCGCTATTAAATTGACGCTATTGCGAAAATCAAATGGCCCAAAAGCGATCCCCGAAAAAAACCGATTACTCCATTAAATCCTAGCTAAAGTGCGTACTTGCCTGGCAGTTTTTTCAAAATCATGGCAGAATGTTTCGAACTGACCTCTTCTAGCTCTCTCCTCGCCGCCCCAACAACCCGTTGATCCATATATCGGCCAAGACCGAGAGCCTGACCAACAAGACGATCAGCAGATGATGGATGGCTGTTCAATGGCATCAACACGGGTCTCGTGCTGAATGGAAGACGCACCGATCGCCCGTCTGGCACCTGGAGAACCGGAGTTTAGAAGAGTTACGACATGAAATTGAAGCAGACAGTCGAGGGGCAAAGAACTCACGGGTCGATAGGTCCCTTCATATGCTTCAGAAGACATGCCGGCCATTGCCAAAGCTTGATTACGAGCAATCAGCATTGGACCTCTGCAACAAAGCAAATTCAGCTGGGTTCTGAGAGAGGAAAAGGGAAAAAAACGACAGAGCTCAGGACAACACAAAAAACTTGGACTGGGCCCCCCCTCACCGATCTTCGATCTTTTGTATCTCCGCTCCCCTTTAAGCTACATGGTGTAAAATATACCAAAATACTCGCCAGCCCGAGACGAGCATTTTGGTATACCTTGCAACCCTGTAGACAAACAGGGGGCGGAGATACAACGGGTAGGCCCCGGCTGGGCGGAGGATTCCCGCGCGCTTACTACTTTTCCCTCTAGCGGTCCATAGAAACGTCCGGTTTTGATGATTTTGGTATCAATCGCAAGCTCTTGTCACAAACATATCTGTGCTTACAGATTGTTAAAATTCGGCTAATTTTGGCATTTTTTGCTGGGTTTTGGCGTTGGCAAGAAAGCAAAGAACGCTTATATGAAAAAAACCCCAGTTATTCCGCTTCAACACTATCTAAGTAGTGTTTTCTGAAATGGCAAAACGGCCTAAAATTGGTTGCCAAGGAATCAATCAAAATTCGGAGATTGTGTTATTCCAAAAGACCCTTTTCAGGAAAGCTTCGGAAGCCCGTTTCAGGAAAAACGCTTTGCAGCTAACAAAACCATCAAAATTTTGAAAATTAAAAGAAGAAGATATAGCGCTTTCGATAGAGCTTTCGACAGACACCAAAATCATCAAAATCGGACATTTCCACGGGCCGCTAGATGGTTTTTTTTTCGACACCAGTATGGAGCGGGAAGTGAGCACCTACCTGAGCGGGGGCAACACCCGATGTCCATGATTAGAGATGACTCTCTGCTGATGTTGTTGTTGTCGCCGTGCCCATTCATCATCGTCTTCTGTGTCTGATGGAATGCTGAAAATGAGAAAAATGATTAGAATTTTTCCAGGGGACCCACTTCCTATTGGCGACGATGAACCGTTGCTGTTCTTGGTCGAGTCCTCCCCTCTGCCCTGTATCCCTCATCATTCCCGTTGTCTCATCGTGGATATGGTTGACGTAGGCTGGCAGAACGGGCAGACGACGTCCACCTGCTGAAATCGTTTTTGCTATTTTTGATCGTAGGAAATCTGAAGCTGAAAAGTTTTCCCTAAAATGGGACGCTTTTCAAAAAGTCACAATTTTTCGGGCAATTTAGCATACATAAACTTCAAACAAGCGCAAATGACCTCTGCTAGCTTGCCAGCCGCTGAACTGGCTGTCAATTTAAATCTACAATCCCCAAATGGTCTCTGATAGCCGACCCGCCGTTTGGCGACTCGCTTCCGTTTCCAAAATTGGTTAAAAGCGTGAAAACCGGGGTGGCCAGTCGATTACACAATGAAATTACTTCTGCTAGCCTGTCAAACTTTTAGCTGGATGCCAGTTTATCGATTCAAAGTTTGCAAATGGTCTCTGCTAGCCTGCCCGTTAATTGGCGAATCGATTACGCGTTCAAAATTCGGTGAAAATCCGTAAAACCGGGGCGGGTATTCGATCACGCAATGAAAGTTCTTTTAGCAAAAATGAGGTCTCTTTTAGCAGGCCAATCTTTTTACTGGTAGCCAGTTTATCGATTTACACTTCCCAAACGGTCTCTGCTAGCCAACCCGCTTTTTACGCATGCTTTATGCTTTCAAAATCCGGGAAAATCGAGAAATCGATTACGCAATATAATGGTTTTTTGCCCCAAAAAATTCCTTTTTCACGCATTTTGATTAGCAGAATGTCCATATTAGTAGAAGGGATTGGCAAGGATACTTCATGCTTGAATTACCGTACCTGGGGGTCCATTCGACACGACGGGCGGTCGGCCATTGACTGGCAAATGGACAGATCTGTTTTGTGACCATTCAGAGGGTCCAATTCGACTGCTCTCCGTTCCAGAGACCGAATGTGTCGGCGAGAATGATCGAGGCTCTAAACAGGGGAAGCATTCACGGGGGGGGCTTGAGTTGGGTTTCAGGCAGTTTCTCGATTTTTACTTTTTCTGTAGTCAAAAAAAATATTCTGGACGCTAAACGGACCATCAGCGAATGGATTACGATAGCTAAATGACTCGGAATCCAGTTCCAGAATAAAAACTTTTGCGGTTTCCCATAGAATGCTAGCCAGTTAAGTTATTTATGAAGGATTTTACCGATTACAGCATTTAGATATCCGAAAAAATTGTTTTTGAGCGAATTGTCATGCCGACTGTTAAGCAACAAAGTGGTCTCTCTTTCTCTCTTTCTCTCTCTCGAAACAAATTGGTTCACACGCAACTTACTGATAAATCGCGCGAGAAAGCTGGGTGTACGCTCTAAAATTCGAAAAAATCAGAAAACCCCAAAAAAACAGGATGTTTCAAAAGGGGTCCCAAAAATCGACCCCCTCTAGCGGGCCGCAGTCGTGGCCGATTTTGACGATTTAGGTATCTATCGCAAGCTTTCGGAAAGGTGAGAAAACAGGCACCATGTGGTTTTCAAAATAGGCATTTTAATTCAAGCACTTTAGGCCCAAAATACGTGAAAACTGCAGATTTTATGCAAAATCCACATGCTAATTGATTGTTCAAACTTAACACGACGACGCTGATTTTACGCCTTCTTTAAAAACTCGTTTAAATTTGTTTCTTGATACTTTATTTGTTTGTTTTGTTGGACAAACAAAAAGCGTTTGTTTACTCGCCGTTTCAAGAGGTTTCGAATGTTGTAAAAGTCATCCGGATGGAGCTATCTCCGGACCGCTAGATGGGGGTCGAATTTTTTGGGGGTACCCGGTAATTTTAAAGACGTTGAAAGCTGGCATGCCGTTTGGGCGCGAGAAAAAAATATGGACATGCTTGAGACATACGGATATATGCGCCGGGATAGATCAGCCTTCGTCGCGGGGAGGCAGAGTGCATTCCGTAACAAAACTCAATCCTCAGAAATGCAGAAATTCGGCGGCTTTTTCCGTACAGTAGATGCCCTGCCAGGCAGTCAGACCGCCAAAGGGAATGCCTGGCGATAGGCTGGGGCAGGACGGGGTGTAGATGGATATACTCTCGCTAGGAAGAGGTGGGGGTTGGCGGCGAGCCCCCCAAATTTCAAAGGGGGGAGGAGCGCCTTTCGGGAAATTGGAGCTGCACGGGGGGGGGGGGGGGAGGGGGGGAGAGGTCCCACGAGTCCGAACTCGCGGGGGTCCGAGAATGGGTCCCCCGCAAACAAAATTCCGAATATCGGGCGAAGGGAAGGGTAATCAGCGAAGACACACACCAACCAACCGACCTACGGACCGACCCAACACTAGCCACCCGCTAGCTAGAGAAGCTAACTGTCTGCCGGGGGATGCCAATTTACGTTCCAAAAGCGACAATACACATCGTACGGTTCCGTACTGTTCCGTACTATAGCGTACTCTTGCGTACTTTTGCGTATTAACGCGTAATGTTGCGTATTTTCGCTGACTGACTGCCAGACATGCCAATTCGCCGTCCGGATGCATCAGTGCGCAACAGTACGCCCCCGTACTGTCCCGTACTATAGCGTACTATGACGTACTCGCCCATATTTTGCATATTAACGCGTATTGTTACATCCTTTTAGTGGCTGACTGCCAGATGCCAATTCTATGTCCGGACGGGACAGTACGAAGCGTACGGTTCGGTGCTGTTGCATACTGTAGCGTACCATGGCGTACAGTTACGTACTGTAGCGTATTCTCGCGCACTGTCGCCCAGTTAGCGAAACTTTTAGGTTTTAGGGTGAAAGATTAATTCGAGCAATTCTTGGGGTGTGAGCACGGCAAGACATACGGTAAGGAAGGAGCATACTCGTCCTGTCGGATGGCAATCCACCCGGTCCTCCTCCTTGTGATCCGTCTCCCTTGCCGGCGATGGCCGAGACGAAATTGTTGAACAGGGAGTGGGCACGCTGAAAAGGTAGAGGTTACTTTAGTTTAAGTTTAAATTAAAGGGACGGGCAAGGCTATGGATTTTACGCGCGACGCGCGCGACACGCGCCAGGAATTCCACTGCGTAATCGACAACGACATACAAAAATTCATTTCCCTGTCGTAATTCGTTAAACTGGCGGATGGTTTATAAAAGCGCTTTCTAAAATTTAGCTTGCGTGCCAGTTAAAGGGATTGGCAAGTCCCGAGGCATGGATTTTACGCGCTTTCGCTTTTCTGCGCACGCATTTTAATTCCGTAATCGATTACGACATGTATAAAATTCATTTTCTAAGCCATTTTGATCGCTATTAAAGGGATTGACAAGTCTAATCCGTAAATTTTGGGGTTTTTTGATGTTTTCGTGTCGTAATCGGATAAATTGGCTGCCATTTCACCAAAACAGCTAGCAAAACCCATATGTTATGCCTTGCCAATCCCTTTAAAGTTCCGCATCGAAAAAATATGCTATATGGCTGACAAATTTTATAGTTCGTAGTCCAACTTACCCTGTGGACAGGTTCCTCGGATTCAAAGTTGAAATCGGTCTCTAGATTTCCGGAAATGGCCCTCTTCAGCTCGGGACCAATCTCGTGCAACGTCCGGAGGCCAGCCTGGAAATCGGTCGTTTCAAAGAGCAGCGGAGTCAGTTGAGAAACACAAAAAGCTTCCCGAAAACCCCCCGGGGCAGGCAGAGGATTAAATATTAAAAGCGGCCGCGGCCGCCTATAAAATTCAAAAAAGCGTTTTTGGGGGAGCTGTGAGCTTTGGCAATTTTTGGGAAAACGTCTGGAAATTTCAAATTTTGAAATAATAATTCTAAAATAAACAAAATTTCAGCTATATTGGAAATCGGGAAAAAACCCGAGAAAACTCTAAAAATTCGAAAACGTCGACATTTTGGGGAAAATAGGCATTTCCATCGAAATCTAAATTTTTCGAATAAAATTTTGTAAGCTTTTACGGTGATAAATAGTAAAAATACAGTGTAACAAAGGGAATTATATTAATTCTATTTATATGAGAAAAATTGGGGGCCCTCGTTAACGCACAAGAAGCAAAAGCGTGGATTTTCATCGATTTTTCGGAAGAGCTAAAGCTTGGGAATGAATGCACGCTCAGCACTCTTCACCGGAAAAGAAAGCACTCGCCACTAGCCAGTTCGGGCAGAAAAAGGAGAAAAAATGGAGAGAAATCCCCGATTCCGCTTCTGCCCCTGGTGCCTTTTCAATAATGGAGGCCCCTAGGAGGCTCTTTTTTGGGGCCCAAAAAATGGCTAGAGCTTTATACCATACGAATTTAGCTAAAAAACAAAAATATCATTTTCCAGTAAAATTCAATTTTTTTGTCATTTCGAGGTACTTTTGCATTATCGGGCGGGGGGGTTTGGCTTTTACACTTGAAAAAATGGCTAAATTTTGGTAAAAACACGATTAAAATAATTCATATTAAATTTCTAGGTCCATCTGGAATTCCATAGACTAACTTCCCCCCCCCCGATACTGCAAAAGCTCCGAAAACCTAAGAGGCCCAAAAGCTGGTTTTTTTGGTGCCTTTTCAATAATGGAGGGCGGAGTGGGGGGAAAGCTTCGAGGTGGGCCAACTTTTTTGGGGGCTCCGGCTAGAATCGGGGGCCCATCTTTGAAGCGGAAAAAGAGGGCCAAAAGCCTCCCCCGCCATAGACTACTCTCTCAGGTAGACCTCCCGAACCCCCCCCCCTAAACCCCCCTTAACCCCCCTCCCAACCCCCCTCTGCGCTCTCCCCCTTTCCCCACTATCTCGCGCGAGAGAGGCGAAATAGTGGGGAAAGAGGAGAGACGCAGACGGACACAGAGGGGGGTTGGGAGGGGGGTTAAGGGGGGTTTAGGGGGGGGGGGTTCGGGAGGTCTACTCTCAGGTATTAGAAAAGGGAAGGACGGGCTTTTTGGGGCACCGGAAAGCCCCTAGGGGGTTTCTCTCGACTGGCACTCTGTTAGCGCCAGAAATCAGGGAGATTATGCTAAAAAATGGTTTCGTCCGGTTTTTTTGCTTGTTTACATTTTTAGAACGCAACGAGGCTAGAAACTACAATTTTGGAGGATTGGGTTTTTGAAAATGCTATCTGTATAAAAGCCAACCTAAAAAACGTCTTTGCAGACTCCAAGCTACAAATTTCAGGGATTGAGCTTTCTGTAAACTGGCATCTGGCTAGAAACCAGTCCAAAAAACGCACGGATCCGACTACAAACTACAAATCTTGAGGAATGAGCCAAACCCTTTGATTTTCTGCCACCCGAACCGACCTGTAGGGCCATGGCCTGTGGTGTATTCCCTCCAGGACCGACAATTCCCTTCGCCTCGAGCTCTTTCCTCTTTTTGAAGCGGCGGAAGTAGTCTTGGATGAGGAATGTCGCGTAGAATTTGCCCACGGTCACGTCGTCCTCTTCTGAAACGCATTTTTAGACCTGATTTCTCCGTGAAAACGTTATAAATACGAAATTCTGAGCCCATTTTTGAAATCCTCGCTAAATTTTACAGCTTTATACTTTTTTAATCATCGAAATTGGCCCAAAAACGGCGGAGAAAAGTTATTTTTGAGGTTTTGCATGATTTTTCCGGGTTTCTTACCCGGATGTCGCCTTTAAAACATGATAATTCCAAAATTCCGAGCCCATTTTTGAAATCCACGCTAAATTTTATGGATTTGGACCTTTTAGGCGTCGAAATTGACGTAAAATCCGCTAAAACGCGATTTCGGGGTGACGACAGGCTATTTCAAATTTCCGAGCTTCCCGCGCTTTTCGTGTACAGAGGCGTGCCGCGTAGCGGGTTCCGGTTTTGAGCTACGTTAAGTATATAAAATTGTATATTTTTCTGCGTTTTCGATTTAATAAAGCTTTTCACAAAATTTTAGCAGTTCTAAGCGGCTTACATAAAACATGAAAACCTACTTCCGGCCGGCGGCACGACCTCGTCGAGCATCTTCATTGGCGTCCGTTTCCATATTCGCCGTATTGCCGCCCGAAGCAATTCGTTCGCATCGTCGATATTGCCCTGAAAAAAAGGTATATCACTTTTTTTAATTTTCTAAATGATAAAATCTCATTAAATCATTTTTTCATAAGTTTTTTTATACGAATTTGTAAAGAAATTTATAAAGACCTTTTTCATTTATATTGAAAACTTGAGTCCCGAGCAAATAATTTGCCCTCCCCCCTCGAAAATAGAAAACTTTATAAATTCAAAAAACCATAAGAATTCTTTCAAAAAAAATACCTCGGTGTATATCTTCAGATTGGTTCTGACGAGGGCGAATAATGTTGCGTTGAAACAGACGGTACCATCCGAATTCAACGGCATATTCATCGAGACGAGCCGCTGAAAAATCGGAAATATTTGAACTGACTGGCAACCATGGATACTTTATTGTGGCCATTTTTCAATCCATCCCCCCCCCCGCTAACAGTCCAGCACCAAAAAAATCCTGTTAGATTCAAAAGTTCGAGTCAGACGAGCTCTTCTAACCGTGTTGTTGCAAGCAACTTCCAAAAATAAAGTTAGATCTATGCTAAATTCGAAAAATTCGCTTTTTTAATTGAAACATTAATTCTAAAAATCTATTTTTAAATATCTTGAAATTGAAAAATTGAAATAGTGAAATCGAAATATTTTTAAAACGATCTAAATCGAATATTCCTTCTGAATTTAAAATTTAAGGTTATCAATAGATTTTTATTTAACTAATTTGAATTCAAAAATTCCTTTTCAGTAAAAAATTAACGTTAAAAATCGATTTTTAAAACCATTTAATTTCACTAATCTTTTTGATTAGAAAAATTAATGCTAAAATCAATTTTGAAATCCATTTCCAATGCAAAAATTAATTTTAAATACAAAGTTAAAGCCAAAAATGGGTTTTTAGACAATTTAATCCAAAAATCCAGTTCTAGTGCAAAATTAAAGCACGAAATCGATTTTTAAGCTGTTATTCATTTTAATTTAAGCGCACCTTGCAGGCGAGCCGATGTGGGCACAACTTTCCGAAGCCAAGCGGAGGGGATATCTTTCTGAGTAGAGTGACCACATCCAAATGTTTGATTCTTCCCTTTGCATCGGGATCATATTCACTCCACAGTCGAACAAATTCCTCCAAATGGTGAGGGCCAAGAATAGACCAATCTCGCGTCAGATAATCGAAATTATCCATGATGACAGCCACGAAGAGATTGATGACGAGAAATGAACAGATCATGAAGAATGAGATGAAATATGGATATGCCACATTCATCCCGCAAGTCGCCTGCTGGTTATTACGGTAGTCGTCCGATTCTTTGTCGCATTTCACCTGCAAAGATCATACTTTCAACCGGTTAAAATACAAAAAAAGGTAAATTTTGAATTTTTAGGTGCTTTTGCATTATCGGGGGGGGGGGATGGAGCGCTGACTTTTTCCAGAAGTCCAGCCTTATCTACATAAAGTTCTCTTTAAATTGTTAAAATCCCCGTAAAATCGTGATTTTTTGATCGAAAAAATTTCAAATGCAATCCTCAAATTTTCCATAAAATTGAAATGTTTCTTCGGGGTTGTATTTTGCGCAGGCCAGCTTAGAAACTATAGACTACAAAATACGAAAACCTCGTAAAATACCGCACTTTAAGTCGGTAAAAACAAAAATGACAAATGCAACTTTGGAGGTACTTGTGCATTATCGGGGGGCCTTAGGACCCAACTCTTCTATATAACTAGCTAAAGTTAACTCTTGGAATTCAATTTTCCAGGAATCAGTATAGAAAATACGAGCTACAAAATGACGGACCTCCTCGCGATTTGAGCACGACAACATGATCTCCTGCCACGCTTCTCCTGTCGCTGATCTAAAATGGCTTTATTTTTCTAAATTTCCGATACAAAATATGGCTTATTTCATTTTGTTAAACAACCATATTTTTGAAATGTCAATGCCTTTCTCGCCTCGATTATTCATCCCAAAAATTGGCCATTAAATTTTAAAAAATCACGACATTTCAATTTTATAAAATCAAAACAAAAATTTCAGCGCATTAGAATTTCGACAAAATTAAGTTCGACAAGCAAAAACAAAATACAAACCTGAACAAGACGAGAACGGCGGCGAAGAACGAGTGGAAATTGTTGTTTCGATGTATTGCCGTATTGTCATCGAGGGCTACTTTACCGAATACTTGCATGCCAATTACAGCATAGATGAAGAATAGGAGCACGATCAGGAGCGCGACGTATGGTAGGGCCTGAAAATGACGTTTTTTGGTACTTTTGCATTATCGGGGGGGGGGGATAAGCTATTTTTTCCCGGTAATTCGGCACGGCGCTCTTATAAAATATAATTTAAGGTTTTTATAGTTTTTTAGAAATGAAAAACCAAGAAAAACACTATAAAATTACGCCATATATTATTAGTAGCTAAGTATCAACGTAAAAATCAAAATCAGCTTCCCCCGTTAAAATCCCCCCGCTAATAGTCCAGTACCAAAATATAACGAAAAATTACTACATCCAAAAGGGTTCTGTCTTTGAAAATGCGCGTTTCAAAACATGTCTTTCAAAACAATTACGAAATGTCATTCCGACGCTGCCCAAGAAGCTATTTTTTTTTCTCAGTTTTTCGCGTTTTCGCAGCGAAGTGGCTTTTGAAATAATTTCCAGTAAAATATAACCTACCTGGAAGGATTTCATAAACGTCCAGAGCAACGTTCGGATGCCTTCTCCTCGTGACAACAATTTGACGAGTCGCATCACACGGAAAAGACGGAAGAAATTGATGGAAATCACCTGCAAAGGGAGGACTTATTGTTATAAAGTTTTTCTGCTTAATTTATAAAATTAAACGGACCGATCCGCTGCCTCCACTCAGTTTTCCATAGGAAATATCGATGAATGAACCGAGCACAATCACGAAATCGAACACGTTCCACTTGTCGCCAAAGTAATTCCGGAAGTTCAGGGCTGAAAATGAGCAATATAGAGAGATTAGAAGAATATTTATGACAGTTTAGCTGAGCAAGGGGGCGAAAAATTTAAAAATGTTTAAAAACCCAAAATTTGCGCCGAAAAATCGATATGTTTGTATTTTCGAAGTTTGTAATTTTTATGTCTAAAAATAGTTGAAAACGGTAAAAACTTGTGACGTGTAATATTTTAACAGCGTTTTTATGAAATTTGGCCATATTTCACGCCAAAAACTATATAGAAAATTCGAAAAATGTTCAAAAATTCGAAATTTTGGTTAAAAACCCATTTTTTTCCAGAATTCCCCTTTTAAAAAAAGTTTTAAGAAAAATCGCCTCTTTTATCGAAAAATCCATGTTTTTGGTGTTTAGTCAGATTTGTAGAGTTTTTAAATTAAATTCTCGACAGCTTAGCCGTTAAACGTACCAATGATCTTGAGAAAAGCCTCGATGGCGAATACGGAAGTGAAGATGAGATTGAGTGTATCGAGGATACTTTCGAATGTTGGCCCAGATGGATAGTGTTTACAGGCCAACGAGACTGTATTCAACACGATGATCAGGAAGATACCGTACTCGAACCATCTGCAAAAATTTGTGTTTTCGAAGAAATCCCTACAAAATTTAGACAATGGAAATATCGACACCTCAAAATGCCGACATTCCAAATTTAGAATACCGACAAAATGGCGGCAGTCGACGTTAAGGAATATACCAAAATACCGACAGATGAAAAATATTCGGAAGACCGACAAGTCAGAACCTCGATGCACAAAATACCGACAGACAAAAATACCGACGCTCGGAACCCTGAGAATTAAAATGCCGACAGCAGAAACGCTCAAATGGCCAAAAATACCGACATTAGAATTTCACGAAATGCCGACACTCAAAATCAAAAATGCCGCCGCCCAAAAATAACGACATTCAGAATGCCGACAGTCAGAATTGCAACACCCGAAATTTCAACACTCAAAGTTCGAAATACCGACAGGCCACATTCCTAAATGCCGACGACGAAAATGCCGACCGACAAACTGTAGCACGCCAAAATGCCGACAGTCGAATACTGAAAAAGGTCGGTATTCTGGATGCCGACAGGCAAAATACCGACACTCCAAAATGTCGACAACCGAAATGCCGATACAAAATTTCGGCATGAAAAATTTAGAATCAAAGTTTTTTTTTCAGCTAGTTTTGCCCCTATTTCTCGGAATTTTGACTTGTCGGCATTTTTCCTTGTCGGCATTTTTGGCTTGTCGGTATTCCAGATACAAAAATTTATTTTCTAGTTAAAACGGCTGGAAAAAAAACAAAATTAACAAACCTTGAGGTGACGAACCACCATACTCGATACTGGAATCGATTCCTCGGGATATACCGTCGATGTGGCCGCGCTTTCAACGCAAATTCAATGCATTTGCGCTAAATGGTAGACAGTTTTTGGTTTTGGGCAAAAATTGAGGCTACCTGATTCTTGTCCAACTCGCAATTCTCGTATTCACGCTCTCCCTCATTTTGGAAGGTGACGATGACGAAACCGACGAAGATGTTCATCATGAAGAATGCTAAATGATGAGAATAACCTTATTGGATGGCAGTTTGCCGTTTAATCAAAAAATGGATCGCTTTTTGCCTGAACTGACCGATTACAATGATGAATGCGATGAAGAAGAGGGCGACAGCCTGCCGGGAATTGTGGATGGGGCCCATGTCCTCTTCGTTCGAGTTGATCGCCACGTACAGTAGACTAAATAGAGTTTTGTTTAGACAATTTTATATCACTTGAATGCTACCTTCAAAAATTCAGAGAACAATTTTTTGAAAATTTTTCGAAATGTCGTCTAAAAATCGATATTTTTGTATTTTTTTTTGATAAAAGTCAAGGAAGTTGGATTTTTCGTATTTTAAACTGTTTCAACTTGAGAATGAACTTAAACCAGGAATTTCGTTAAAATCTACTGATAAAAAGATAAAAAGTGGAAAAACCTGTAACCTTTGTATTTTTCAAAAAATTGCACAGTTATATTTTTCGATTTTTGAGCTGTAAATAGGCTGGCAATTAAAATTAATAAAAAATTTGATTTAAATAAGTCCTCAAATTTTTGGGGTTTCCGAAATTATGCCAAATTGGTCATTTAGGCTAGAAATCGATACTCCATACTTCTTGATAATTTTATATTTTTGTAATATGGATTGCCTGGCAGTAATAATTTTCGACCCACTCTGGCCATCCCTCGAATGTCGAAACAACAAAGAGTGATATCATGGCCTCCATGACGTTGTCGAAATTGAAGTCATTATTCACCCAGACCCTCTTCTTCGCGATTGGCCGAGTCGGGTCTCCGTCTTCGTAGTGCAGATATTCACCACTGGAAAAAATGTTAAAACAAATTTGCATAGACTTTAATGCCAAGAAATTCTGATTTTAAACGTCATTTTTACCAAACATAACCGAAGAAGCTTTTTGTTTTTTGCCGATTTTTTCCTGCAGAAAAATCGGTATTTTCAGGGTGACATACCGGCATTCAGCTTCGGTCATCTTCGACAGGTCGTTACAAGAGAAGAATGTCCCCTTGAACAGCTGCACACCGATGATGGCGAACATGAACTGCAGCATGAACGTCACCAACATGATGTTTCCTGAAATAAGGCCATTTTGTACGAGTTTTCAATTAGTTTTCCGTTAAGTTTTCAGTTTGTCTGTCAATTTCACTGTTTTCTGTTTGTCTGTCTGTCAATTCGTCGATCTGTCTATCGATCTGTCCCCCAATCCACCCACCGATAGTTTTGACAGCGACGATGACGCACTGGACGACGTGCTTCAACCCCTTGGCTCGATTGATGGCACGCAGCGGGCGCAACACACGCAGCACCCTGAAAAACGGATTATTTTTCGCACCAAGACGATTTTAAATTGGTTTTACTTAAATTTTAACACGGAAATTCTGCTAAATTTCCGGGTTGTCGATGCAGGACAAGCTCTGCCTTTTGATTTTTTGCGATTTTCGCTTGATTTCCCAGTGAAAACATGATAATTTCGCTGTTCTGACTACTTTTTTGAAATTTTCACCAAAAATTTTACGCATCGATACTGTTTTAATCGTCCAAATTAGCGCAAAAAAATGGCTGAAAGCGCGATTGTGGGGTGACGACAGGTAATTTCAAATCCCGGGGCTTCCTCGGCTCTTTGCGTACAGAGGCCTGGCTCGTACAGGGTGCCGATTTCGCGGCCGCAACTCCCTTTTTTGCAATTTCTAGCCTCTTTAAATCCAATTTTTGTTAATAAACACGATTAATCAGCGAGTCATTTAGTTTAATAAGTGAAAATAATATTTTTAATTGTTTTGAGGCGCAAATTAACCTGAAAAAACAGACCTAAGAATCTTGACGACGGATATGTAGTCATTCTTGAGGGTGAAGGAGATGATCGAGACGGCTACGACGAGGATATCGAGGAGATTGAAGGCGTTCCGGCAGAATGATCCCTTGTGGAGCACGAACCCGAACACCACCACCTTCAGACTGATCTCCACCGTGAATACTGTCGTGAAGAAGAAGTCGAAACGGTTCAGGATCTGCAAAACGCGGAGATTAACAATTTTTACGAAGGTTTTGGATGAAATTTAAACGATTTTCGACCAAAAAAATCCGCAAAGGAAGCGAATTTGGCTATTCGATTACGCCAGGTAAAAGTCAAAAGTCTAGATCGGTTAAATTTCTCTTTTTTACATAAATTCTCGATCAAATTAAATCGACTTCCGCTACAAATCCCGGAAACTAAGCTAAATTTTGCTATTCGATTAAGCGAGGTAAGGCAAGAAGAATGCAATCCTTGGAATCGTCAGTTTTTACGTTAATAGCTACAAAAATCGCAAAAAATTCGAACAGAAAACGCGAATTTAGCTGCATTTGGATATTCGATTACGCCAGGTAAATGCATTTCGACAAAAAAAAAACACAAAAATTAAGAGACCGCGGCTATTCGATTGCGCCAGGTAAAGCCCTAAAACGTTACCTTAACTGCTACAAAAATCGGCGAAACGGCAGGCAAAAAACCCAAAATTAACTAAATTTGGCTATTCGGTTACGCTCAATAAATCGGTAAAAACTTAGTCCTTAAAATAACTATTTTTTTACTTGTTTTTTTTTTGCGAAAATAGAATTGTTGGCTGGCAGATAAGCTATAAAAATAAATTTCAAGATGCTACATACCCTATTCCTGGCAGAATCGGCTTCCAAGGGATCTTCAGCAGCCAACATAGCCGATGACACCAGAATACACACCAACACAGAATTCGTGAAATACACGTGGTTCACGATTCGATTGCAGAACACCCTGAAAACGCTTTTTTTGACAGAATGGATGCCAGTCTAGCCAAAAATAAAAAAAAACTGTAATTTCACCCCCCGTTAATGCAAAAGTACCCAAAAATATATTTCTAGGCCGATTTTTAGGTGTTTTCGATGCTTCAATTACTTGCATTATGTTACTAGACTTATTTAGGATTATCGCAACCACCTCCCCCCCATAATGCAAAAGCTCCCAAAATCGATTTAGAAAAAAACCGAAATTTTTTGCGTTTTCTAGACGATTCTCGGTGTGAAATATAGATGTTTCCTCCCCCACCCGGTAATGCAAAAGCTCCCAAAAGGTCAATTTTGATGACATACCGGAAAGCATTCGTGTGTGAGAGGATGAAGAGAGAAGAGGCCTTTGGAATCGGCTTCTGCTTGGCGACTTGTGGCAGTTCGCTCATCCTCCTTGGTCGCGCCGTATTTGCCAGATCTCCGTCCTCCCCCTCCACCTCGTCCTCATCGAACCTAAATACAAAAGGGGGTGTAAAGTGGAGCCTCGCGTAGCCACCGTACCCTTCCTCGAGTTCCAGCTTTTCCTCGTCCATTTCTTCGCCCTCTTCGAGCTCCATCTCTGAAAAAACTGGTTTTAACGAAGCCCTGCAAGTCAGTTAAGTCAGCTAGCTAACCGAAATATTTTTAGAAAACTTAAATGTTTAACAATTCGACTTTTCGGTCGAAAAATCTATATTTTTGTATTTTTAAACCAGAATTTGTATATTTTTCCGTTGCTCCCCCGCTATTGGAAAAGCTCCGAAAGTACAACTTTTTTGCTTTTAGAATTTTGAATCATGCCAGTGAAGTTCCAGCTTCGACTACAAACAACAATTTTCGGAGCTTTGGCAATTAGGGGGGAGGAGCAATTTTTTCCGATACGTCCAAAGTTCTAGTTAAGACCAGGGTTGAAAAGCCGCTTCGCGACTTTTCAACCCTGGCCCCGAATTATCCTATGAGAATTCACAACTTGATTAATGATTAATTTTCTCGAACCACAATGCCAAAACTGAAAAAAACCCCTTCGGTCCCTTTATATTGGGTTTCCTCACTTTCGGCGCATGCTAATGAATTCCTAACAAAGAGGGGGACCGAGATTTTTAACAAAAACCTATTTTTAATATCGAAAATACCACTTTTTCCGCAATTTTGCATGTGTGCAGTCATCGCAAGACCATTACGCACCTAAAGAGGTATGATACATACCTCAAACTCCCTCCCCAGACCCGCTTTTGCTGGTACACCCAGACGGAAGTTGCATTCAAATGCACACACACAGACACTATTTTTTTATATATAGTAGGATCTAGTTTAAAACGCAAACTATAATTGATTATTCTGGATGTTCTAAAGTCTAATCTGGCCGCCAGACAGGCCCGTACGAGGGGGGGCAGGGGGGCAGCCTGCCCCCCGAAATCCTCGGGGGGCCGAAAAGTACATAAGGTAGTACCCTTATGTTTTTTTTTCATCATTTTTGCTGCCCCCATGGAGGGGGCAGGTAATCTAGAAGTTTGAATTTTCCCGCATTTTTTTGGCACTAATGTTAGGGTGGCAGATGGTGTTGGGTGTTGTTAGGAGATTATTTTGGCACCATTAATGGGCTAATATTTGGAGGAAAGGCCCAAAATAGGCAATAATGATACGGCGGTAACTCCATGGAGAAGTAACGGATCGGGATGATTGATATAGCGATAGAAAGCCCAGAGCAGGGAGAATACAGGGCGATGTAAAGCAGAAAACCCGTATTGCTAGAGCACTTTATTCCGGTTACTAACGGTAACTTAGCGCGGCAAAGCGCCTAAAAAGGAAGCCAAATTTGTTTTGTAAAGGCGGGCCGAAGCGATTTTTCATTTTCGCTTAAATCTAGCTTTAAAAAATTCGGTGCTAATGCAGTTGGGGGGGGGCAGTCCGAAATTGGTAGTAAGGGGTTACGAGACGCTCCGCTTAAGCTACTTGGTTTTCTGCTTAAGCCTAGGCTTAACTTAGCTTTAACTAAGCTTAGCTTAGGCTTAGGCTTAAGCTTAAGCCCAAGCTAAGCTTAACTTGAGCTTTAAATTGCCTCAGGAGGTCAAAATAGGGTCATTTAGGGCTAAGCTTAGAGCTAAGCTTAGCTTGGCTCAAGCTAAGCCCAGGCTTCGTTTGTATGAAGCTAAGCCTAGGCTTAGGCTTAGCTTAGCTTTTCCAGAGGCTTCGAGTTTAAAAAACGGCATTTGGAGCGTCTTGTAGTCAAAATCGGGACTGCCCCCCCAAGTGCATTAGCACCAAAAATTCTAATAGGGAAGCAACGCGATTCCATCCCACACATCAAATAGAGAATTTTATTGCATATCCGTTCATCCAAAAAACATTTTGGTTCTTGCCCGTTTTCCGGTCCGAAAATTAAAAAGAAAGAAAAATATTGCGCGAACTTTAGTTCCAACCTAATATAATATAGACTGTTTTTTTCAAAAAATTTTCTGCCTGCGGCGCCTTTTTCCTCGCTCTTTAACACCATTTTTTTATCCTATAGGCACCGTTTTTCAAAAATTTCAGCCTGCGGCGCTGTTTTTCAGTAAATTTATCGCAATTTTCGCTAAGTTTGCTGCCTGGGGCGCTCTCAGGCCGTCCCAGGCGAGCCGCCCCCCCCCCGCCCCGCAATCGCCCGAAGGCCGAAAAGTTCATGAGGGGGACCCTTATGATCTTTTTCCGGAAAATTTTTCTGCCTGCGGCGCTTTTTATAGCTGTTCGCAAGTCGGTTTTTAGTGTTAGAAACACCATTTTTCGCCAATTTTTGCCTGCGGCGCTTATTTTTTCATTCATTGAATCGCAATTTCGGTTCAGAAGTGCATTTTTTGCCGCGATTTGGCTCAATCCCAGGGTTTTTCTTAAACAAATCTGCAAAAATTTCGCCTGCGGCGCTGTTTTAGAGCTTTTACACCGTTTTTCCGCCATTTTACAAAAGCGTCGACCGGGGGGAGGTCGTCAAAAATTTTTTTCGGTCCTGCCCCCCCCCGAAATTTCGGCCCAGGTACGGCCCTGCCGCCAGAGAGTTGTTTTCCAAACTGCATACTACAAACCTCCTTGTTCCTCCTCCTTTTCGGCATTCGTCAAACTGTCGGCATCGGCCAGATTATCGACGGCGATAGCCAAGAACACGTTCAACAGGATATAATTACCGCAGATGAACAGAACTGGAAAAGAGAACCTCGAAGGTAGGGCAACTGATACTCACCAATGAAGTAAATGGAGACGATGACACCCAGAGTTCCAACGCCACCAAATGATTCGATACCACTGTACATTACTGTATTCCAGTCTTCACCCGTCAGAATCTGGAATATGGCTGTGAAGCGAGAGAGAGAGAGGGAGTGGGAGAGAGAAAGAGAGAAGGAGAGACAGAGAGAGAGTGACAGAGATAGAGAGTGAGAGATAGAGAGTGACAGGGATAGAGATTGACAGAGATAGAGAGTGACAGAGATAGAGAGTGAAAGAGGGAGAAAGAAATAGAGAGAGAGAGAGAGAGAGAGAGAGAGAGAGATAGAGAGAGAGAGTGAGAAGAGAAATTAGCGAGATTTACTGACTTGGAATACAGTCAACAACGACTGAATGAACGTGTCGAAGTTGGCGCGTGGTTTCGGCTGCTGTGGATTGTAGTTGAACTTTCCGCCGAACACCTAAATACATTTTTTCTACGAGTTTTTGGCCTGTTTTGAAGACTAAAATATTTTTACAAAATAAAAATATGCTGACCTGCATGCCGAGCAACGCGAAAATGACGATGAAGAGGAAGAGAAGCAGCAGAAGTGAAATGATTGACCGGAGGGAATTGAGCAGGGAAGAGACGAGGTTACGCAGTGATGTCCAGTATCTGCAAATTGGCATTAAATACGTTAAATAACTTAAAAAGCGAAAAAATCGAGATTTTCCAAAAAAAGTATTTTCACAATTTTTCAAAAATTTTTAATTTTCTGAATTTGAAAGTTTGCCTAACTTTTAAATTGAATATGAAACGAAGCCGGAATATCATTAAATTCTATTAA
Organism: Mesorhabditis spiculigera; assembly: GCA_958295435.1. NCBI lineage: Eukaryota > Metazoa > Nematoda > Chromadorea > Rhabditida > Rhabditidae > Mesorhabditis > Mesorhabditis spiculigera. The sequence goes on along the minus strand of CATQJA010002710.1, from coordinate 4,241,358 downwards.
TTATCACTCAAAAACAGAAATAATTGAAATTTTTCAAAAAAATCAAGTTGAAAAATTTTTAATTTTGATTTTTTAAACCCCTAAATTTTATTTAAATTTAAATTCGCTATTAAATTGCTAGACTTACTTTGTAACCTTGAAGATACGCAGTAGACGAGCTGACCGAAGCACAGACACCCCGAGCGGCTTCATCAACTCCAGGTAGACGAGCACAAACTCCAGGATTGAGCTGAAAGCTCAGGTTTGAATTTTTTTTTAAGTTGACTGCTTGTCATTTTCGAGAATAACAATATTTTTATGCAATCTGACTGCCAGACTACAAACTACGCACCTGATAACGACAAAACAGTCGAATCTGTTGAATTGGGAAGTGGTGTAGTTGGTCAACCCCAACGAGTACATCTTCAACAACATTTCCATCGAGAACAGGATCACGAAGAACAGGTTCGCCCATGCTGAAAATTATCTTAATTTTTTTACAATTGCAATAAAAATTTTTTGATATTTTTCGAAATTTTCGAAAAATTTTGGAGCTTTTGCAGTATCGGGGGGAGGTCTCAGAAAAGCATAGTAAATCAATAATACGTATTTTGATAGCTTTTTACTAAAATTACAACATATTTCAAGCGCAAAAACTATTAAGTAAACTTGCAAAAATTCTTAGAATTTGGAACTTTGCCAATCGGAATTTTTTGGCCTCAAAATCGATTTTTTTTCTCAAAATCGATAAAATTAACTTATATTAAATTCAATTAGCCTGTAATTTAAAGGCTTAGCATATTCTTGAATTTTTCACAGTCAGAAAATTCGAAAATACGGAAAATTTGGAAATTTTGGTACTGGGGTGTTAGCGGGGGGGGGGGGCGCCTTTCTAGCACTGAAATACTACTGAAAACGCTAAAAATTCATATTTTGGTTATAAACAGGCCAAAAATCAGGTTAGCCTGTTAAAAATACCGCCCCCCCCCCCCCGCTAACAGACCAGCCCCAAATTTTTACGGAAAACCCGGAAAAAACGTACTCTGGAAGTCATCGAGCCAGGGCTGTTGTTTGTAGTGTTCGGAAGTGAGGACGAGAGTGTTGAAAAAGACGAGAATAATGACCAGCCAATAGAATGTCTGAGATTTGACGAGGCGTCGGCATGCCCTCCGAGACCGGCGATTCCATTTTTCGAATCTGAAAAAGGGAAAAATTGATAAATTGCTTGCCAGATAGAAAAATTAGTACATTTCTATACCTTAATTACGCTAAATTACCTTCATTTCCAAACCTTTGCATTATCGGGGGGGATGGTAAATTTTTCTCTACACTCCAATTTTTGTAATGTAAATACGGAATTGTTTTTAAACTGTTTCTTTATTATTCCTAAACGCTAAGCCTTCCACCTTTTTGAGTAAAAATATAAAAATCTCGAATTTTCGAAAAATACCGATTTTCGACAAAAAATTCGAATTTACAAAAATTTGTAAAAGTTTTCTAAGTAGTTTCCCGCCTCAAATACTGTTAGTTTTTATTAAAAACGCCATAAAAACAATTGCTTTAAATTACTAGGCATCTCTGTATTTATAGGAAAAATCCCCCTCCGATAGTGGAAAAGTTCCGCGATTTTTCAAATTCGAGTTTTCGAACCCAAAAATATGTGAAATTGATAGATTACTTGTCAGATAGCAGATTTCTGGCCTTTCTATACCTTAAAAGTTTAATTTTAATTTTTAAAATGCTTAAAATCCTCCAAAAACGGACCGTTTTAGCTTGGTGCGTATCCAGCTGGGCCGTACTTCTTCCGGTCGTTCCTCGCCCTCCTCATCTGCTTCTTCCGCTAAATTGTCTACTTTTGTGGCCATTTTTTGATTTCTCACGATTGTGCTGTTGCTCCTCCTCCTCTTGCTCATTGACTGGATCGATATCCTCAGCCTGTGTGATCCAATCCAGATATCCCTTCAGATCCTCCTCCAACTGCTGCTTTTCGCGAAATTTTTGGAACAGACCGCGAGCACGAGCCTTTTCTCGCTCCTGAAAACGGTTAGCTGACAGCCAAAGAAGCAATTTTTACCTTAGAGAATTCTCCGGAGAGCACACCCAACACAAGATTGAGCACGAAGAATGAGCCGAGGATGACGAGCGACACGAAATAGATCCATGGCCATTCACGGCCAACCGCGTCGTTCACCTGAATTGCAGAAAACATTAAAAATTATCACGTATAATAATTTGCTTGAGCAGCATTAATTCCGGAGAAACTCGAAGGGAAAAGGAGGTAGAGCTCACGAGTCAGATCTCCATCAGATCTCCACGGTTTGAGGTCAATTCGACCTTGCTGAGTTCAAAATCATCGAAATCAGGACTTGAAAATGATATCTAGCAGGTGAAAAATCGATTTTTTTTAATTCGGGCATCAAAAAGGCTTTTAGCACGAGTTTGGGGATAGTGAGCCAGGTGGCGCGCGGGTGGGGGACGGCATGGCAATCTTTTTCGATCAAGCAATCCCCATGGAAAAATATGTGAAAACTAGCCGATTAGCACAGTAATCTGTCTCAGAGTCACCCACCATATCCAACAATTTTCAGCCCTCGCTCTCGCCAAAACGCGCACCACCTGGCCCACTATCGCCAAAATCGTGCAAATAACTACCAAATTACAAAAATCTATTTTTTTTCTGCTCCTAAATGTCATTTTTGGGTTCTGTTTTAGTCATTTTGAACCCACATGTTCGAATTCACCTAAAATCATTGAGACCTGATTGTAAGCTCTAGCTACTCCCCCTTCGGTTATGAATTCGGCTTCAAATAGACAGAGACAAAAGATCGACCATACCCAGTACATGACATCAGTCCATCCCTCAAGCGATACACACTGAAAGACAGTCAACATGGCCAGCCCGAAATTGTCGAAATTTGTGATGCCATTGTTGGGGCCAGGCCACGTTGTCTCGTTCGTGCACGCCCTGAAAAATGTCTCAATTTTGCAATCTATTAGGTCGTTAAAAGGTTATATTGCATTCGATTACGCCAGGGAATTCCAGCAGGCAATCGATTACGCCATGAAGTGCCGCAACCGATTACGTGATGAAAATACCATAACCAATCGAGCTAGTCTCTCAAAAAGCTCATATTCCGATCGATTACGCGATGGAATACCGAAATCGATTACAACATCAAAAAGCGTATGTTGAAATCGATTACGCGATGGAATTCCCGGCGAGGCAATCGATTACGGTATAAAACTGAGTTATTTCCTTACCATCTGACACCCATGGTCTGCAAACTGTCAGTTGGTTCACATTTGAAGGCTGTTGATGAGACACCGCATGTTGTCGGCTCTTTCATTGCTAGTTGGCCCGTCGCTACGTCCATACTGAAATATGGCATTTATCGTGTTAATTTTACATCATTTTTTTGGTCTATATTTCTTCTATTAAGAAATCAACGCAGCATCCGCTCTTTCCTGTTAACGGGGGGGATTTTGTAAAGAATTTTTTTTAGCTATGAAAAACCACTAAAAACTATAAAAATATGTTAGAATCTTTTAATTGCTTGGTGGTATAAGCGGGATTCACAAAATGTGCTTCCCCTCCCGTTAACAGAGAAGAACCGCTGAAGCAAACCCGACTTTTAAAGCGGAAAACGGTCATTAGGTGACCGTATTTCCGGTGTTAATTTAAAAATTTTGTAGATAATTCGAGCCGTTATAACTCACCAGGTAGAGTGCAACTTTCCGCAGAACAGCTCCAACCCAATGATGGCATAGATCAGGATGACGAACAGTACGAGAAGCGCAATATGTAACAACGGAATCATCGCTCGAAGAATAGCGTTCAACACGACTTGTAAACCTGAAAATATTGATAAATAATAATAAATTGATATTTCGGCTAGCCGGCTGAATACTCGGGGTTTTTTTCGTATTTTCCAAAAAAGTTTCATTTTAAAAGGCATACAAGAATATATTAAAACTATTATTGCAATTTTTAAACGCTAAAAACTGCGATTTTGAATTTTCTGATGTGAAAACTGACTGGGAACGCCGGAAACGAGTCGCAGAGGTCGCAGCACACGGAATGCTCTCAACGCCTTCACATCAAAACCTTGGATGTTCATTCGAGAGAGCAGTGTCGACACGATACTAAATTATACAACGAATTTTAGACAAAATAAGGGGTTGCCTACCCGATAACGACGATGATAAAGTCGAGAATATTCCAGGCATTCCGTAAATATGCACCGGGGTGAAACAAAAACCCGTAAGCGATCACCTGAAATCACGAAAGTCTTTTAAAAGGGAAAATTTTCGTCAAACTGGCCTACAAACTACAATTCCTGCGTGTAAAAGTGGATCCCGTCTCCCGGACTACAAAATACAACCCAAAAAATCGCTAGAAATTCATGTTTACAGAGCGTGATTGATCGCGCCGCGACATGCTAGCTTGCTCGGATTTGGAGGGCGTAATCGATTACGGTGTGAAAATCCGAGCTAGTACACGCCACGCGGCGCGCAACGCGCTAGTTTTACCCATATTTACAGAGCGTAATCGATTACGCTACTCAAATTCACCCATTTGCACGCGCCGCGATACGCAACGCAACCGCTTGCTCCTATTTAACGGGCATAATAGGTCACGGTGTGAAAATCAGAGCCAGTACACGCGCCGCGACACGCAACGGGTCCATTCACCCATATTTACAGAGCGTAATCGACGCTACTCAAATTCAGTCATTTACACGCGCCGCGATACGCAACGCAACCGCTTGCTCGTATTTAACGGGCATAATCGATTACGCAATGGAATGAAGGAAAACGATACCTTCAGGATGCATTCAATCGTAAACACGACGATAAAGACGTTTTCGACTCGTTCGAGCTGAGCATTCTTCGCATCAGAATCCTGTGCCGGATATGGCTGTCCGATGGCCAACGCGATACAATTCGCGCAAATCATCAACAGAATCAACCATTCGAACGGTCTGGAACGAGACATTTTTAGCGAATTGGATGCCAGAAATCCCATTTTCGAAAAGCAAGACATACTTCCACTCGACCATCGTTATACATGCTTTCCGCAGTCGATTCTGCAATGACAAGCACAGGAGCGCTCGATCTGGTCTGAAAAAAAAGCTATTCGAAGAAACTGACAGCCTTTTTCTTTTAAATACCTTAATTGATAGCCAGAAAATAACATAAACTTATTAACTGCAAGAAAACACCAACCTTTCCACGACGTTTTGCTGTCGAAGCGGTTTTCTCTGTTGTGGCCGCTTTTTGCCGGCATCGCCGCCCGAGGACGCTGCCACCGCCGCCTGAAAGGGTAACGATTAGCAAAAATAGGGATGAATACGATATTTTAACGTTATTCTTGCCATTTGCCAGTTAAAAAACAAGCTATTTACAAGGTTAAAAACTCAAAATATCGATATATCGACGAAATTTGAAATTTTTGCTACTTTTTCTAAGCTTTCAAGGTATTTTCTCCACTTTAGATTTGGTTATATTTTCTTATACACCTATTCAGGGGCGTAGCCAGAAAAAAAATTTCGGGGGGGGCCCCCGAAATTTTTTTCGAAAAACTCAAAAATTAACGAGAAAACAGCGCCGCAGGCGAAAACTTTTGGAAAAAAAAGGCTATATAGCACTACAAATAGCAGTAAAAACGTGAAAAAATAGCGCCGCAGGCAGCAAAATTTTTGAGAAAATAAAAATCATAAGGGTCCCCCCTTATGAAATTTTCGGGCCCCGGCCGATTTCGGGGGGGGGGCCCCGGGCCCCCGGGGCCTGTATTACGCTACGTCCCTGCACCTATTGGTATGCTATCTGCCTGCTAAGCTGTGTTTGAAAGTAAAAACAACGCTATATCAATGAAAAACAGCCGCTTTTCGAACGGAATTTCGAATTTTGCTATTTTTATAAGGTTTCTAGGCCTTTTTTTCACTTTGCATTTGGTTATATTTTATTAGGAAGCTATTTTATGCTATCTGCCAGCCGAGGTAGCGTTTTATAAAATTAAAAAGTAAAAGTATCGAGCTTTCGGCGAGAAATGGCCGATTTTGTAGGTTTTTCTGAGCTTTCTACGTATCCTTGCCAAATTAAATATAATTGAGTTTTATTAAGCATCTATTTTAATGCTATCTGCCAGCCAATAAACCCGTTTATAACTCCAAAAATCCGGAAAAATGGCTCCCGCGCGACACAGACCAGCGGTGACTGTCCATTCTGGAAGAAATTCCGCGTTTCATGATACAATTTGCCATGGAGAAGATCTCGTACGGACGGATTGCGATGTAATAGGGATAGCACGCCATCTTGGGCCTGTCCGAGGCGAAGGGCAACTTCTTGACCGTCACGGACACCCATTCGAGGCCGAGGCGAAGGATTTTGAGCCCAAGAATTTTGAAGCGGCAGTTTGAGGGGGATGGGGGAGGGGAGAGATGGACTGATTGAGAAGCCCGCCGGGGCTGAAGACAACCCTTGCCCGACAGGAAGGGCAGTCAGACAGAGAGACACACCGGTAACGAGGCTCAAGGAGGGAGGGGGGCCGAAACTATGGCTTCACACTGCCTCCCCCCCCCCCCCGGCATCTAAATCCCGACCGAATCCTCGGGCTTCCGAGAATTTCTAGTTTTAGGGTTTGCCAATTATTGGCGGGGTGCCAGTTTGACGAGTGATGGGGAGGGATCATGGAAATATCCTGATTTTGCGACTTTTAGGGTTGCTTTTCCATTCGGTTGCGCGGGTTTTTCCAAAAACTGGATTAGTACGCAATTTCTCTAGTATAAATAGAGGAATTGTTTCTAAGATGTTTTCACTACTTTTTCAAACCTAAAAATGTACCATTTCTACTAAAATACACAAAGGAAGTCGATTTTTTTTTTCCAAAATTCAGATTTTGCGACCAAAATTCAAATTTTTAGGATTTTTTCAAAGTTTTCTAAAAGTTTTTCCGCTTGAAATATATCTAAATTTTGCTGTAAACACTCTTAAAGAGATTACGCTAATAGCTATTTCCGCGGTCGTAGTAAAAATCCCTACCCCCAATACCAAAGACCCGATGGCAGCTCCAAAAAGCTCCAAAAAGCTCAAATTCAGCCAGATCAAAAACAAAGTTATAACTATAGTTAACCCTCACCAATAATTATTATAGTTTGTAGGTCAGCTTGGCATTCTCACGTCTATTTTCTCTTTTTTAAGTCCAATTTCGGGCGATAAACGCAACATTTTGTTTTTTTTAATCCTCCGCCTTCTCTTTTCATGGATTATTTTTATAAAAACCTTTTTTACCTATTCCCTGAATGGATCTACCTATATAATCCGTCTATATCTATTTTCTACGCCTTCCCCATGCAACACACAAAAAAACGGGGCGCATTTTTGCGGGTCGAGTAGGCGCGGGGAATCTAATTTTGCGCCCCCTCGGCTAGGGAGGACCAACCCCTCTCCTTTCCGCTTCTCTTTTCGATTCTCTTTTCGATTCTTTTCGCCCTCGACTCCTCCAAAGTAGGAGAAGAAGAAGCCCACGCAAGAAACTCCACAAACTGGGGGGCCCACGAGAAAACCGCCATTAAATTTATATAAGCGCGAGGGGGGGGGAGGTTTGGGGGAGGTTAATCGGCTATAAACTTGTATAAACGTTGCAAATGATATTTTGACGACGGAATTTACTAAACTGACTTCCAGAAAGCGCAATTATACTAATAAGGAGGCACGGAGCCTTAATTTTAGCATTAATGCATATAAGTGTAGCGTGGGCGGGCGAATTCGAGTTTTTCGATTTATTAAGAGAGTGATCCCATTTTTTTCCTGAAATTCCACGCATAACCTAGTAACTTAAATACAAGCCGTTTCATGGTGTTTTCTAGTAGAATTTAGCTATCTTTAAAGTCGTAAAAACTATTTAGAAAACTTTGAAAAATGCCTAAAAATTCGAATGTTGCTCAAAAATCGGCATTTTTAACGGAAAATCGATATTTCTGCAATTTTCAAATGAAAATTTGTAAACTTTCCTCGTTTATAAATGGTACAGCTTAGAAAACGGTGTGTCTATATTTAATCGGCAAATTGGATTCTAATGAGGGACAAATTCGGATCTCCCAGATCAACTAAAGAACCGATTAGGCCATGAAATTCTTTGGAAAAGTACCAATTTTTATTCTGACGATCAGAATTACTAAGCTGACAGCCAGAAAACCGAATTTTACAAACAAGTGTACCACCTCAAGGTCCTGCCCCGGTTCGCCATCCGGCGACAATAGCGGCACGGTCTCGGCGGCCGGGTCGCCCATCTCGAGGCCGTTGATCGTCTACCGCCCGGCCCAATGGCGCGTTGGGCGTCAGTTTGTAGTTTGCAGCCTTAGGACGGCAGACAGTAGGCCAAATATGAGGTTTTCGAGTGATTTAGAGGCCCAAGGGCCCAGCTACACGAATATAATGGCGTAATCGGGGGCAGAAGAGCTAGCTTTTAGCCAAAAAATATGGCTATCCGGCGCGTTGGGCGTCAGTTTGTAGTTTGTGGTCTTAGAACGGCAAACAATAGAGGCAAAAAACCTCCAAGGGCCCAGATACACGAATATAATGGCGTAATCGGATGCAGAAAAGCGGGATTTTAGGTGAAAATACCCGGAAATAGGCTTCAAATGGCGGGCCGTTGGGTAGTAGGTAGCCTGGGGGGGCCAGAGAGAGTAGTCTAAGCGGATCAATAGAGCTTCTTCTTCTTCCTTCTCGTGCTCCTCTGCTGGACTGTTGTCACCGGAGCTGTCTGCCAGGAGGAGGCGGAGGAGGACGGGAGGCTGTCCCTCCTTTCCCTCCTTTTCTTGGCCCCTTTCCGTGTCTCATTTCCCTTTAGGACCCCCTCCTTTCCCTTCATTCCGCTCGGCTCCAAAAAACGTCGTCTCCTTGGCTTTTTGGTGGTGCTCAAGACAGACAGGGTTACACACACCTCATCCGCCATCCAGGGGCAAAACCACCTTCCTGTCCGGGTTTCCGGATTTTCCACCATTTTTGGATTGTAATTTTTGCATTTGTAGGTGTACTGGCTGGCAGGTGAGGCGTTATTAAATATCTTAGAAGGTTTAATATAGCTTTTTTGGATCTATTGACCGTCAGTTTAGGCATTTAGTCGTGTTTAGATACCTTACGAGCTCAAAATCTCGGAGTGAGTCGGTTTCTAAGTTATTTCACCGTTTTTAAGCTTATTGTTTGCCAACTGAGGTATTTTCAAGATTTTTAATACCTGTACGGGCTATCAACTGGGATTTGGACTTCCTCACGGCTTTTTTGGCAGGCAGTTAACCGATTACGATATGTAATTTTGAGAAAACTCAGTTTGGAATAATTCCAGCCTATAAATCCTTTATTCTGACAGGCAGCAAATCGATTACGATAGGTAATTCAGGCAAAAAAATCCAACACTTCCGTTTTTTAATCTCCTCGTAATCTATGCCTGAATGCAAGACCTTTGGCCAAATTCCAACTTATGCATTCTATATTTTTGGATGAGAAATAATCGATTACGATAGGTAGTAGTGACAAAAAAATGTAAATTTCGATTTTTAGAGATTTTGGCAAATAACGAATAAAATCCGCTTAAACCCTGATAGCCAGTTAGTGTAAAAATAGCCAACCTGTAACGTAGCCTGCCACAGATCGGTCCTTTCATTGTCTCCTTGTGGATTGTCGGGATCATTGGAGGTTCCAGGAGGGTTATGTCCCCCTCCACCTCCTCCTCCTCCTCCTCCCCCACCCGGCCCCTCATCATCCTCCGCCGATGAGGTCATCATGCTCTGCAGCACTGAAAATGAGCAGATTTTTATAGTTTATAGTTTACGGAAGATTTTTGTAGTTTGTAGGTCAAACTGAGAGCCATTCTGCGAAATGCCGCGATTTTTCGCGCAAAAATCATATGCAAAAAAGAATAGAAGGATTTTTAAAGTTTATATTCTCAGCTGGCACCCATTTTATGAGGTGACTCCCTTTTTAACCGCAGCGGAATAATTGCGAAGCGTCAATTGCTATTTTTATAGTTTGTGGACTAAACGGCCGGTCCAAAAATCAGATCGATGGATCTGATTTTTTGGTAAAAATACACGATTACGCTAGGTAATTCCCAAAAAGACTGTCACCATCCCTTTAATTGGATGGCAATTTACGTTTTTTGTGCGAAAACAATCAGAATTATCGGGATTTTTATAGTTTATGGACTCAGCTGGCTGATACTTGACTCCAACTAGCGATTTTCGTAGTTTGCGGTCTAAAATGGCTGCCCCTCTCTGGAATGGCTCGATTTTTGGCGTAAAAAAAGTCGATTACGCTAGATTACGCTCGGAAATTCCCAAAAAACTGTCACTATTCCTTTAGCTGGGTCCCGATTTACTTTTTCGTGTTGGTAATTTGAGAATGGCCCCTGTTTCGGGCCGCGGTGCTCGTTATGCTAAAGGATAGTAGAGGGGTAGAAAGGGAGGTGTAATAGGGGATGTGTTCCTTCCTTCTCTCTCTCTCTCTCTCTCTCTCTCTCTCTCTCTCTCTCTCTTCCCCAATAGAGGCCACGGAACAGCTGTGTGTGGGGCAAACGTAGAGACAAAGCTCCTCCGGAGTGAGCCTGAGCCTCCCCCAAAACCAAATGCTGACTGATTTCATGTGCAAAAAGGTGATGGTCAAGGATTTGATCCACCGAAAATAGCCGCGATTTCGATTCATCCGGGATTTCGCAACCACCACATGCCAGAATGAACACTTAGAGATTTTTAAAGACACTCCGGTTCGTTTTCGTTTTTAAAATCAAAATCGGCGGACTGGCATGAACCGATTACGCCGAATCATTCCGTTGCGTAAGCGATTACGCTCTGTAAATATGGGAATACTGGTGCGCCAAGTGTCAGAGCTACGCGTGTACTCGTTCGGAATTCCATTGCGTAACCGATTACGCCTCGTCAATATTATCAAACAGGCGCCTTATTCGGTTGCGTAATCGATTGCGCCCTGGAAATATGGGAAAACAGGCGCGCAGCGTGTCGCGACGCGGGTTCTCGCTGGGAATTCCACTGCGTCATCGATTACGCGCTATAAATATGGAGAGACGGGCGCGTTACATGTCGTGGCGAGGGTACTCGCTCGGATTTACCTGATGTGATCGATTACGCCCTGTAAATACGGGAAAGGGAGAGCGTTGCGTGTCACATGAGGATTTTCATGGCATAATTGATTACGCGCTCAAAACAATAAGGGCAAACGGGCGCATTATTCTATTCCGTGATCGATTACGGTTTTTAAAACGTGAAACCAGGCGCGTTGCGCACGGCGGCGCGTTTACACGCTCAATTTTCCATGGTGTAATCGATTACGCCCTGTGAATCACTAACCTTTTTAACGCGTAAAATTAGAATTAGAAATGATGGTTTTGACTGTAGAGAAAGATGGTTTAGTATGATATTAGAAGGCAGACCTTTTTCGCGCCCTTCTCCTCCCCCTTTTTATGACAGTGGCCGTGGAGGCTGATTCCCACGGAGACGTCGTGCCCCCTTTCGGCTTCGACCCCCTCGAAAAAGGCCCACCCTCGCGAAATGTGCGCTCCGGAATTCCGTTAATTTGGATGGCAAGGGGTGGATTTTGGGTATTAGGCGTTTTAAACAATTTTTTGAGGATTGGATCTTTTGTTTAGGTAAACTGGCCAACAGTAAATGGCAATTTCAAAATATTAGTGATTTTTGGTCGGATTTTTGAGATTTAGGTTTTTTTAGTCGATTTGGATGGAAAAGGCGTGAATTTGGTGGTATGTGGCGTTTTAAGAGGTTTTTTTGGAGGATTGATTCTTTTCATTAGGTAAACTGCCTGGTATAAAAGGTAATTTCAAAATCTTGATACTTTTTAATGGCATTTTCGAGGATTGAGTTCATTTTTTAGTCAGTCTGGCTAGCGGGGTAGCTGAATTAACGGGTATTACGCTATTTAATTATTTTTTTTTCGCTGATTGAGCCTTTTGATTCGGTGAACTGGCAACCATAAAAGCTAATTGCAAAATCTTAACGATTTTTCGACTTAACGACTTTTCTAGTCTCTGCGTGTATAGGAATTAAAAAATCCGTTTTAAGCAAAATTGGCCGATTTTCCAAGCAAAATTTCGAATTCGTAGATGCTGAAGCCCCCCCCCCCGCTAACAGAGCAGTACCAAAAAAGGTGGGTGGGTCAGAAAACCCCCTTTTTTTCTTACCTGACTCTGGGCTTTTGGCAAAATCCCCCCCCCCCCCGGTAATGGAAAAGCTCAGTTTCTCCCCTACCTGACATGGCTTGGGGGATGGTATAATCGTCTTTTCTCTCGTTCTTCTTTTTCTTCTAAAAACTATCTGTGCGGCATCGAGATGAGGGCATAATATTATAGGGGCGGGGAGGGAATATAGCGGAGAATTGAGTCTGAACTCTCAGCCTCAAAGCACAAGCTCACACGGCTCTCTTCCTCCTCCTCAATTCGTTCGCTCGTGCCCTGCAAAAAATACGGTTATGGAATTTATACAGTTAAGAAAAATCCAAAATCGAAAAAATCAGAAACAATTAGAAAAGTTAATTTTGGGTGTTGATGTTTTTTCATCATTTTTGACCAAAAAAATCATAAAATTTGGAATTTAGAATTTTTATGAGCTTACGACAAATGAAAGTGCCCTTGTTAAAATGACCTAAAAATGGTTTAGATTTCGTTGTTCGGCCTTAAGAAATCACGGGTAAATTTATACCCCCCCGCTAACAGTCCAGTACCAAATTTTGGGGAACTGAAATTCAGAGAGAGAGAGAGAGAGAGAGAGAGATAGGGAGAGAAAGAGAGCGAGAGAGAGAGAAAGAGAGCGAGAGAGAGAGAGAAAGCGAGAGAGAGAGAGAGAGAGAGAGAGAGAGAGAGAGAGAGAGAGAAAGAGAGAGAGAGAGAGAGAGAGAAAGAGAGAGAGAGAGAGAGAGAGAGAGAGAGAGAGAGAGAGAGAGAGAAAGAGAGAGAGAAAGAGAGAGAGAAAGAGAGAGAGAGAGAAAGAGAGAGAAAGAGAGAGAGAGAGAGAGAGAGAGAGAGAGAGAGAGAGAGAGAGAGAGAGAGAGAGATAGAGAGTCGTTCGGCTGACACCATAGAAATATCTTGAAAAATATTCCGGATACCGGCAGGTCCGGAATAAATTCGCTAAAAAGCTTCGGAAATTGCATGGAAAATTGGCCGTTTTTACTCGAAAAATCCATATTTTCATAGTTTTAGCGAAATTATCCCCCCCCGGTAAGAGACGAGTACCGAAAAATGGCTTCTACCTCCCATTAAATGAATATGTCCTTCGGGCTATCCAGGGTGTTGATGGATCTCGTCGAAAAGAGAGGGGATTAGTGGAGGGACGGGGGCCAGTACACCACACTACTAATTACAGGTGTACACCCCCGTAGTCTCCCAATATTCTAATCGACATCCAGCTGCCAATGGGGGTAGACAAACGGCAAATAAGAGATGGAATATTGAATTACGCTAGTAAATCCCGGAAGGTTACGAAAATTCAAATGTTTGATGTTTTAAACGGACACTCGATCGTTACAGTTGAATTACGCGCTTAACTGGTTGCCAATAAAGGTCCCGGAATTCCCGGAATTCCTGAAACAAAGCGAAAGAATATTTTTTGATCCGATCGATCCATTTTGCGCCCTGAGAAATTGGATAAAAAAAATCGAATTTTTGTAGTATGTAGTGTACAGCTCGAATCGACAACATTTTTCAGAGCTGTTCACTGACAGTCAGCACGACAATTTCAAGTCGTTCAGGTAAAATACGAGGTTTCTCACGCCCAAGGGGTTCGAAAAGGCTCGCAAAACGCAAGTTGGAGGCGTTCAAGAGTTAAATATCGGCCAACTGGTAGCCAATAAAGCAAAATACTACTCGTCAACAGGACGACGAGTTCAAGCCGTTCAAGCTAACCGCAAAATGACATGAAACTGTGCGACACGTCAGCGAATACGGCAAGTTGGAGGCGGTCAAGCGCCAAATATTTACCAACTGGCAGCCAATTAAACCGAATACGCCCGTCGTCAAGACAACAAGTTGAAGCCGTTCAAGCTCTAGCCGCCAAAACCGCAAAAATGGCATAAAATTGTGCGGCGGCGGCGAATACAGCTAGTTGAAGCGGTTCAACCCCAAAATATCGACCAACTGGCAGCCAATTAAGCCGAATACCACATTGATAAGATGGTCGAATGATAGAATGGGCGGGATAAGTGGCTAGTCTACTCTCTCCCGGGGGCTATGTGAAGGAGGGGCCCTCGGGGGGTCTTCTGCGAGGGGGGGTAGTGGGTGGGGTGGGTGTGTGTGTTGGATAGAAGAGAAGAAGCGGATGGGGAGAGGGCCCTCTCTCTCTCTCTTCCCGTTGGTCTCTGCGGGATCGATGCGAGAGAAGGGGGGACATTGGCCTTCCCCCCCCTGAAGCCTCGAGAGCCAGTGGTGTGGCCAGAGCTGGGGCTATGGCTGGGCTGTGTGGGTCTCTGGGTCCCTTCTGGGTCCCAGTCGAGCCGACAGAGCGGGATATGTGCCCCTCCCATCCCATCCCATCCACCCCCCTCAATTGTTTCTCTGCCTGGTGACTGGCCCCCCTCATCCACACTAACCCCCAGATATCTCGCCCTGTGACCCCGGCGTATTTTTTTTCTGCTTTCCGTTTTCTTAATTGACTAGAAGCCTAGCTAACTCCGAAAAAATTTTCGAAATTTAATGATTTTTTTGGATTGAGTTTTTTTGGGGTGGAGGCGGCGCGGGTTCTAAAGGGGGCATGACTGGGGGCGGGTTAAATTTACCGGGTTTTAAGTTGTTCCAATCTATTCCCTGTCTGCCAGTTTAAGTTTATGAGATCCAATTAAATTCATTAATGGTTCTTTGGCATTATCGTGGGGACGGACGTTTTTCGGGGGGGCGGCGGCCAAAATCTTCTTCTTAGGTTCTAATTTTGGAAATATAACTAGCTGAAGCGCTTATAAGTTGTTTTTTGTATGTCTAAACCTAAAAACCTTACAAATTTATATCTAAAAAATACGCAAAATATCGATTTTTCGACCGTATTGGCCGAATTTTGAAAAACTTTGAAGTTTTTAAATCGTTTTTCTAATTGAAATATATTTTTCGTCGCTGAAAACGCTAATAAAGTATTTTTTTGATTTCTAGGCATTTCTAGACCCCGCCCTGCCCCTCCCCCCCCCCCCCCGCCGTTAATGCTAGAGTACCGAATTCGCATATTTTAAGTGATTTAATCAATTTTAAACGTATTTTGACGTCAAAAATGAGTAATTAAGCTATTTTCTATTTACGCTGGGTGCCAAGGAGTCGATTTTCGCTCTAACTGTCTGTTCATCTGTCTGTCTGTCTGTCTGCCGCTCTCAATTCCAGCCCTAAAAACACGATAGATATAGGGAATATCCGGCGCATCCGCTTCTCCCCCTGCTCCCCAAATTACCCCACCCCTCCCCCTTCCGGTGGATGCGTTCTTTTGATGTCTTTCGATCCCTCATCCCCCCTCAATAACATCCAATCCTTTCTTTACCCCTAGAATTTTGGCCGGAAAGGGCAGGAGAAGCCGTCCCGGAAAGGAGAAGCCGTGGAGGACAGGCAGGGGGAGGCACAGGAAATGTGACGTTCAATGAAGCCGTGAAAGAGGTACCAATCGACGAACTGACAGGCAGACTGACAAGCAGACTGACTTTCTAACTAAAAGCTTTAAAAAACTTAATAATACGAAATTACGGTCGAAAATTGACAATTTTTGCTCGAAACATCGATATTTTTGTATTTTTTTAAGCATCGTGGGCCTGGAATTGACAGACTGACAGACAAACACCCAAACTGACAGATAACGAGCATTTTCTTTTGTATTTCGGGCAAACTGGACTCCAAACTACAGGAATACTCTTAAAAAAGCTCAATTGACTTTTGTTCGAAAATTGGCCATTTATCTCGAAACATCGATATTT
Source organism: Mesorhabditis spiculigera (assembly GCA_958295435.1). Lineage (NCBI taxonomy): Eukaryota > Metazoa > Nematoda > Chromadorea > Rhabditida > Rhabditidae > Mesorhabditis > Mesorhabditis spiculigera. The sequence goes on along the minus strand of CATQJA010002710.1, from coordinate 4,225,413 downwards.
TTGATTTCTTTTAAAAAGTTGACCGTTCTTTTGCGTTTAGGAATATAGGGAATTTTTCCCCACCATTAATGCCAAAGATCCGGTTTCGAAGGAAATGTTGAATAAATTCTGAAACAATTTGCTCTTTAATAAGAGGAGAAGCCGTGGAGGACAAGCAGGGGGGAACACAGGAAATGGGACGTTCAATGAAGCCGTAAGAGGGTACCAATCGACAAACTGACAGACTGACAAACTTTTTTAATACATGCTAAAATTCGGGATTTCGGCTGAAATGGCCATTTTTGGGTCAAAAAAAGACGATTTGTGCATTTTTTAACTAACTTTGTAAAGTTTTTACGTCTAAAAATCGTTGAAAACAACTTAAAAACACTGCCGCTATTCATTTTCGAAAATCTCTTCCTAAGGAACGTTTGTCTTCCCCTCCCCCCTCGCTAATGCAAAAGATCATCAAATCTCAAAATTAGGCTTCTGGTCCTCCTCAAAATTCACCGGAAACCATGAAATCTTGAGAATTTTTGGTGAAAATTGGGTTCTAAAGGCGACAGGAAGGGGTTTGGCAACAAAATAAAAGTATATCCGGGCAGACTGGCAGACACAATGAGTCATCACGGTTTTTATTTGTCTCTATTGGATCTGGGATCCCGATTTCTGGGGGTGTAGACTGGAAAAGATGGGGGGCAGACGGGAAGGGCGGGAAGTGATTACTGTACAAATAATGAACAGAGAGCGAGAGCGAGAGAGAGACAGAGAGACAGAGAGAGAGAGGGAGAGAGAGGGGGGGGAGGGAGAGAGAGAGAGAGAGAGAGAGTGCGAGAGTGAGAGAGAGAGTGAGAGAGAGAGAGAGAGTGCGAGAGTTAGAATGAGAGTGAGAGCGAGTGAGAGAGTGAGAGAGAGAGAGAGAGCGAGAGAGAGCTATCTCTACTGACTGACCACTCGAAAGGCTGAATAGTATAGAAAGAGCTGTCTCTGACTCGAAGCGGGACGCATCCCCCTTTCTTTTCTTTTCTTTTCTTTTCAACACAACCCATCCACGAAAAGTCAGGAAAAGCCGAGAATCGACCCCAGTGCCAATCAGAACACTCGCCACAAGATCCACCCCGAGTCCCATGCTCCAAAAATTGTGAGCAACACCCGGTGAAGGCCAAAATTCGACCCAATACATGTCAGTTCAGGTATACTGCGCTCCAAACTACAAATTACAATGTTTATTTTCGCTAAAAAATATATTAAAAAACCAGCCACCAAGCGGCTGGACTTCGGGCTACCCCCTGGCGCTCCCTCTTCATAGCCGAAACGCGCGCGACCTGGCTCACTATGTCCAAAATCACCCCAACCTCCGTCCCCCACCCCTTTTACTAAGGAAAAACTTTCAAAGTTAATTTTAATAATTTAAACAAAAACTTTTTCTTAGTTTTTTTATCAGTTTGGGGGTTTCTGACGGCGCTCTATCCGAATCCGAAGAGAGCTAAGCTCTAGCTCCTTTCCCCTTCGAGTTGAATCCGGGACATGACAGACAGACAGACGGACACCGCTACTTTTTTATTATAGTTGATGGGTTGCTTCCAGTTTAGCGGGGCGGCCAATTTTCCGGCCGTTATCACCGAATTTTACCCAGTTTCGAGGAAGAAACAATTCATAAAAAGCCATAAAACATTTGGAAACATTAGACTTTTCGTGGAAAATGATGAAAAAACTTAACATTTTCGAAATTTAATCGATTTTGTAAATTTTTATACGTTTCTACGAACCAAAAGCGTCAAAAAATTCTATACAAAACACAGTATTTTATTGGCAGGCAGGCGAAAAGGAAAAATTGACATTAAAATATCGATTTTTTTGCAGGTATAAATTCAGATTTTACAACAAATTATCGATAGAACATGAAAAATAAGAATTATCGGTCGAAAAAGAACACATTGTTATATCTGTAGTAACTCCGCGATATGGCGCCGATAAAATCTGAAAAAAAACATTAGAAAAAACAACCAAAACTAGGTACTGTACTGTTAGCCGGGGGGGGGGGGGGAGATTTGAGCAGGAGAAAAAACTAATTTTTCCGAGTAATTCTGTACAGCCCACATATCAATAATTTCTAGAGCATTTGACACGGCACTTGGATTTAAAAAGCTCATAAATAATTAAGGATCAAATTTTTCGGGTGTTCAAAAATTTTAGAATATCTAGGATTTTCTAGCAAAGAAAAACCGCTAAAAAATTTAAAAAAATAAAGTTTATTATTAATATGTAATGTATACGTGGAAAAAGAACAATTCGTCCCCCAGGCCCGCTAGGATTCCAGCGCCCTTCAAGCGGCTCAGATGTCAAAATTCGTGTGTGCCGGCATTGATCTTACTGGCCAAAAAACTAATGGCTCACTGCCGAAAAGTAGCAGCAAATTGATTTCGTTGCCAAAAAATCCGTAAAATATTCGAGTAAAACCGCAAAATTCTCGGGGCGAAAGCGTCAATTGTTGAGTGGGCGGCGATTACATGTCGTAATGCCCCGTAAGGCGCCCAATCTCTCGATCTCGCCGATTTTCTGGGCAATTTCCATAATTAAAAAGTCAGAATAATCAAAATTTGATGAAGATTCCAGAAATAGGGTTAGAATTTTTAACTTCAAACGTTTTCACGTCCACACAGGGGCAAAAAAACATGCGGCGCGGTCGCGTTACGGCCGCATCTGGCTGCTTGCCAGGAATCAACGCAAGGGGGCCGTGGACCAGCTTTCGGAACCCCTTTAAATTCAATCGATTGCGGTAAAGCCATCTGATGGCGTAATGGAATAAATTTTTTATTTCATTTTAGACTAAAAAAAAATGTATTGTGATTGTTAGAGATTAAAATAATACCGTTGTCGAGGGTCTTCACACGGAAAAACTCTAGGAATTGATCGTCACGGATTTCCCGTTTTGTGATGCCATCTCGAAGGCATTGAGCTGAGGCTCCATCGAGAAATTCCACCTTTCCTTCGTGCACATTTTCGATTCGTCCTTTCAAATCTCGCTAGAAATCGGAAATTGTGGCGTGGGAAAAGTGGCTGATCCACAAAATGTGGCCAGTGATGTAACAGCCCCTAAATAACAACGATCCTGACTTATAGCCCCTACCAGCGCCCAAAACCCGCTTCGCGGGCCTTGGGCGCTGGAATGCGGCTTTTGCATGAACAATTTGACTTTTCCATAGCTCGGGTCCTTCGGACCCTCCTCCCCCTACCGACCACACACGCGCGTGCAATTGGGAAGAATGAGGAAATTTCTATTTTTTCACATTATGCAAATTACCCCCAAAAATGAGTAAAACCGGCTTTAACTTTGTAAACTTGTATTTTGTCGCAATTCTGAAAACGCCATCGGAAAGAGGAGGGTCGATTCCTCCAAGTGACGGAGAATCAGAGCGTTTTATACAGCGGAGAGCCCTCAAATCGGGCCTCGAAAGTGACATCCACACACACACACACAGAGATACACTCCAAAATTATATAATAAACCAGCGCCCAAAACCCGCTTCGCGGGCCTTGGGCGCTGGAATGCGGCCTTTGCATGAAAAATTTGACTTCCCGATAGCTCGAGTCCTTCGGACCTCTTCCCCCCACCGGCCACACACGCGAGTCCAACTGGCAAAAATGAGGAAATTTGTATTTTTCCGCATTATGCAAATTAGCCCTCAGGGACCCCAAAAATGAATAAAACCGGCTTTAACTTTGTAAACTTGTATTTTATCAAAATTCTGAAAACGCCATCGGAAACAGAAGGGTCGATTCCCCCGGGTGACGAAGAAGTAGGGCATTTTATGCACGGGAAGGCCGTCAAATCGGGCCTCGAAAGTGACATCCACACACACACACACACACACACACACACACATACGCGCCAAAATTATATAAGGTAGGAAAATAGCCCCTATAGCTACTGTCGCGATCCCGCGACTGCATGTGCATGCTGAATGACCGGAAGACCAAGCCAATAACCATCCCTTCCCCTCATTTACATGCTGATTTCCCTGTGTTCCCTCGTATATAAAGCCCCCAATTCTCGCTGTGATTGCTTCAGTCATCCGCTCCGACCCCGGCTTCTCCAGTCCTCATTTACTTCATCGAGGTGTCACCCCACCGGGGACATCCTCCGAATAAATGTTGTGACCTTCATGTCTGCTCTCCCACGCTATCGAGACAGCTACAGTAGATTTGGCGTTACAGCAAAAACAAACTTTTTTTCTATTTTTCATAGCATTTCCGCGGATGCAACCCCACAAATATTCGGTCAAAATGATTCCGCAGACCTTCCAGATCCAAATAAAGTTTTTCCGATTAAAATGAATCAAACAAAAGTCGATTTAGGCGATTTAATTACCCGATCACCCACAGGGAGTTTCGGAACCGGCCGGAACCGAACTATCTTGAGCAGAATTTTTTGTTGATTAACACGTCCTTTGTAGAGTCTGCGAAACGATCGGAAAAGATGTGAGGTTATGAGGCTTTATGTGAAAAAGGCCTGGCCTACTTTCGGCACCCCTAAAATCTAGCAGAAAAAGTTTCCACGAAAACTATTTGGAGACTTTTGCTCAGATAATCACGCTCTTTGAATAAGCTATCTCACACAACAAATTCGAAAATTTCTTCAAAAAGATGAATTTTGACATTTTCGCGTGAGATGGCTCATCCGAAAGAGAGTGATTTTCAGACCCAGATGCGCTAACTAGTTTCCGCGGAAACCTATTCTCCTAAATTTGAGTATGTGCCGAAAGTGGGCCATTTTGGGCCATTTTCACACTTCAAGCCCTCATAACTTTTGTTTTCCGATCGTTTCGCAGGTTTTACAAAGTACGTTTTAATCAGCGAAAAATTCTGCGCAAGATAGGCTACGCCCCGTTGCGAAACTCCGTGCCCACCGAAAACGGTCTGCTTGTTAGGCGAAAGGAATTCACAATCACAAAGTCCAAAAAGATAGCCAAAAAAAAACTGTTAAGATTCGTGTAAAAAATAGTATTTTGGCGATGACTTGAAAACCACTGTAGCGATCGGGCTATGACTCAGGATTGTGGTTATTTATGGTCTGCTACACCCTTGTGCAAAGTATGGGACCGATCGGATATAACAGGGCCAAATGCCGGAGCGGTGCTTTTTATTGGGACACCCGGTAAAACCCACCCATAGGCGCTGGAGATGTTTTTCATTGTCATCTTGCTCTTCTCGTGTTTGTATCCAATACATCATGCCCCTTTTCTGAACCCTCGACGGCCACAATATAACCTGAAAAAAAATACATTGTTCAGATCTTGCGAGTGCGGCTTGCAAGAATGAGGAAATTTCTATTTTTTTCACATTATGCAAATTAGCCCTCCCTGGCCCGCAAAAATGAATAAAAGCGGCTTTAACTTTGTAAACGTGTATTTTATCGGGATTCTGAAAGCGCCATCGGAAAGAGAAGGGTCGATTCCCCGGGTGACGGAGAATTGAGGCATTTTGGACACGGGAAGGGCCTCAAATCGGGTCTCGAAAGTGACATCCACACACACACAGACAAGGATACGCGACCAAATTATATAATGTAGGATGTTGATGGAGGTAAGTTGTGATGGAGGAATTTCTCCCAAAAAAGGTATAACCGACGTCGAGCAGCTGCAAAACGACGGCAATATCTGACTGGCCGCTGGTGAGTCGAACTGCTTGAAGTAGTTGACCTTCCGCCCGTCCCCCATCCAGCCATTCCCCATTCCAAATTGATGCACAACTTCGACAGCCTCGCTCTTTTATTTCCGTTGCCTAAAAAATAGCGCCCATCACTTTTAACGTATAAAAGAACGCCTTACCGATCGGCATTCTTCACAAAGAACCATCGCCCTCAGGTCAGCCTCCTAAATTTTTAGCGCATTTTTTTTTTGGGGGGTGGGTTGCATTTACAGGGTGATAGTTACACGATTTGAAAGCCCTTCAAACGGCCAGTGTACAACAATCTTCAAAAACATGTTTGTATTTAAATAATCTATTTTGTAAGCCAGTTTGTAAAGTTTTTCTGTTTTTCCGGGTTTGTATACGAGCTAATTTGCCTCAGTTTCTGCAAGCAAAATGACCGGAAGCGTCGTTAATTATATGCAGAGACCAGGGGCGTAGCCAGAAAAAAATTTCGGGGGGGGCCCCAAAAATTTTTTCCACAAAACTCAAAAATTAACGAGAAACCTTTTTGAAACAAAGGTTACATAGCTCTACAAATAGCCGTAAAAAAAAGTGAAAAAATAGCGCCGCAGGCAGCAAAATTTTTGAGAAAATGAAAATCATAAGGGTCCCCCCTTATGAAATTTTCGGGCCCCGGCCGATTTCGGGGGGCCCCGGGCCCCCGGGGCCGGTATTACGCTACGTCCCTGGCAGAGACCGTTTCTTCATCTTCTTCAACGCTTTGTAAAATGCGCGTTTCAATAAAAAGATGGTTTTGAAGAAGATTGTTGTAAAGTGGCCGTTTCAAGGGCTTTCCAATGGTTTCAACTATCATTCCGCTCCGACACTTCTGCTAGAGTTAGAGGGGGTATTTTTATTGCCAAAAAAAGACTCTGTGCCAAAAAAGCCCTACCTAGCGGCCCGCAGCCATGTCCGATTTCTAGAATCTAAGTATCTATCGAAAACCGTCGGCTAGCTGAGGCGATCGGTTCTCTTCGGTGTTCAAAATTCCGGAACTTTTCGTACAATATTAATAGTTTTTGCGAAGTTTTGGTTTGTCTCCGATGAAAGGGTTTTCCTACAAAAGCACAATTTAGCAACTCTTCCGGCAGCCCAACGACAGCTTTTCGAAAGTCATTTGAGAAAACACAGTTCGGATGGCTCTGAAACCGAGTAAACTTGGTTTTTTGCAAAAAAAACCCGTGTAAATTGGCCTGAAAAATGGCGAAAATCGAGCCAAAACTTCGGACATTTCGAAATTTGTAAGGAACATATATGCTCAGCTCGTCGAGAGCTTTCGATTGATATCTAGATTGTAAAAATTGGGACTGGGGCGGCTAGGGGGGAAGGCTGGGACTTCCTGTAGTTTTCAGTGAATTACGGTGGAACTAGTTTAGAGGGCAGCTTCCCCCCCCCCCCCCCTCAGCCGGCCCCCAACCTTTGTATCTCGACTCCATGTTTATCTACAGGTGTGTACAGTATACCAAAATACTCGCCACAGCAAGACGAACATTTTGATATACTTTACACAACTGTAGATGAACAGGGAGCCGAGATACGGTAGGTGGGTGCCGGCTGGGGGGGGGGGGGGGGGGGATAAACTGCACTTAAGCCTGAAAAATTCCGAATAACTTACCGAACGCAACCACAGCTGATCAGCAACGCCGCGGCGAACGTTGGCGCATATTTTGCGTAGGCGAGAATGCTTCCGCAGCTCCATCTCCAGTTCCCCAACGCCAACGCATGAACGGAGAATCGGAGAAATCTAAACTCTTCTTCGGTTGGTATGCATTAAGTCTCGAATTCCCTCCAGTAACAAGTTTTTTTGGTCGTATTTTGCAAAAATCTGGCCAAAATTCAATTGGAAGGACTATTTCGATACCTACAAGACGCTTAAAACCGAAATTATGGCGGAAAATCGGCTAATTTTCGTTGAAAAGGGCTTATTTGAAGTTTTTATGAAAAATGCGTTCAGTACGCAGAGAAATTGGGATGAAAAAGAGGACATAAAAGGTCGTAAAGATAAGAAATGACCAGTTATGGAATAATCCCTTCCGATTGAGTCCTACATCCAAGTGGAGAAGACGACGGTATTCTTCTTCTTCTTCGACTTCGATTCTCAATTTCATTGTCGAGACGTAAAATCCCGCGAAGAAAGCCATCATTCCTTCGATCCTTGCTGCTCGAAACCTGGGAAGCATTGGGGATTTTATTGCTATTTGTCACAAAAAATTATGACTACAACAGGGCCAGGCACCGTCAAAAAAATGGTACACATACAGACAGGGTGGCTGATAAGTATCCGGAAAAAGTATAAGGTCCGGGTGTAAAAAAGAAAGCACGAAGGTAATCAAAACCAATTATTTTATAACAAGTAGAAGCTAAATATTCGTCGCTGTAACAAACTTTTAACGTGACATCTATCTGCTTCGATTTATGCTTCAATTTGTGGCTATCCTAAAATGGCTGTGCGCCGCGGGCAGTTGACGTCTATTTTGCTCAAAATCTTGTTAAATTCTTGGTGCAGATTAACCATATTCTTGACGCTCTGGTTCCTTGACTCGTGTTTCATGCATTCCCGCACAGAAAAATCTAGTGGATTACGATCCGGGCTTTTGGCAGGTCATATATCCTTCGTCATAAAAGCGTCGATTTTCGGGTGCAAATCACGATTTGTGGTTTTTGGGCCCTAGCCCCAAGCCCGATGCTGTTGAAGGGCAATACACGGATTATTTCGATTACAGAGCATCACATCTTGCTCCAGAATATCATTTTGATAGAGGTTCACCTTGATTTTAGCGTTTTGATCGATGAAAACCTGTCGGAGACGCTAATTCCCCTTCAGACCATATAACTTTCTAGGATAAGCCTTTTGGTAGTAATTTTTAACTACCTGGTATTCTTCAGACCCGCACTGAAAAGTTATCGCGGTTCTTGAGAGTTTTCCGACACCTTAACCCAGAAAATTTTCTCGTCTAAACATTGACTACCCCAGGTGCGGCGCACCTAAGCTTAAGGAAATGACGGCTGAGGACAGCTTCTTGGCGCTCCGATAATTTACTGTCCTAAATAAACTGAATTTTAGTCATGAAATATCAAAGTATATACAAGCACATACATAATGGCTAGGAGAAAAGAATATAAAACTCGATGGTTTTTTTGTTACGCCATGTCAAAGTTTTTCCGGATACTTTTCAGCCACCCTGTAGGATAACGGGGGGGCACTCATTATCATGAAATTTGCAATTACTGTAGGATTTTGCGAGTGCTATTCGCTAGAGCGTCGAAAAATATACTAAGAGATTTTTTTACAGCCCGAAAAAAGCATATCCTACCTTATATAATTTGGTCGCGTATCTTTGTGTGTGTGTGTGTCCGGCGCCAGGGAGGGCTACTTTGCATAATTCCAAAAAATACAAATTTCCTCATTCTTGCGAGTTGCACGCGCGGGTGTGGTCGGATGAAGGGAGGGGTCCGAAGGACCCAAGCGATCGGAAAGTCAAATTTCTCATGCAAAGGCCGCATTCCAGCGCTCAAGGCCCGCGAAGCGGGTTTTGGGCGCTGGTTTAAAAATACTTTTAGCATAAAAAAGTTTGCGTGCCCCTTCCCCCCCGTTATCCTAGGTGTACCAAAAAAATTCCGAAAAACTGGCGCGAACGGCGAAAATCGGTGAGTTCGTACTGGAAACGTACTGGAAACGTTAAATAAGCCCTTGCCCTCCCCATGATAAAGCGAAAACCCCAAAAAGCTGATCCTTACTTGGCGGTGAAGGACGGGAGGCGGTAAGTCCAGTAAAAATCAAGCTCTCGCTGGCAGGTATCGACCGATATTGATGCTCCATCTCGATCCTTGATCACCATCCACAAATTACGCATCAACAACTGCAACAAACAGATCCTTCGATCAAAATGCTTTATCAAAAATATGGTGCTTTCCTGTTAACTGGGGGGGTGTAAGCAATTTTCCCCAGTAAACCCGTAATAAAAATATGAACTTTTTTATCGCATTATACACAGTTTTTAGATATAAAAACACATTAAAATTGGGGAAATTTTCGAAATTTGAGAATTTTTGGTCAAAAAATTTTGAAAAATGACCAAAGCAAGTCAAAATTTTCCAAATTTTCTTTAGCTTTCTGGCCCGAAAACTGCTACAACACTACATGCTTAATAACAGGCAGGCATAGGCGGAAAAATAAAAATAGGCCCCCCGTTAAAGGGAACGTTCAGGGACGTTTTTTTGGAAAAAAGCGAAGATTTTTGCCGCGGCCGGGGGTCGAACCCGGGCCCCCCGCTCGAGAGGCGCGGATGGATACCAGTCAGCCACAGCTACAACCTGGCGAGGGGGCGAGGGGCGCCCGACGCCGCAAAGGAGGGGAATGGCCTGTCACAGCACGGGCAGGCAGTGCGCGCGGTCCCTACGTCCATAGGGTGTACACGTTGGGACGAGTACACGGCCCCTCCCTGAACGTGCGCTTTAAGAGAAAAGAACCAAGAAAAACCTGGTTGTGATTGGATTGATGGCGATAATTCTGTTGGTTATGGCCGTCCCCAGAGATCTCTATTGAGGCCAATTTCCGTGGCAACAACCATCGGCCAAATACGGCCCTCCTGAAAAAAGTTTGTTTGGGCGAAAACCGTAAATACGCTTTTTTACTACCATTCTTCAACCTAAAAACAGCCCATATTCATTAAAATTGATAAAAAGCGCGATTTTTCTGGCAAAATTCGCGGATTTCCGATCAGATTTCGAATTGCTAGGCGGTTGTTCGAATTTTTTGAATAGTTTTCCATGTTCAATATAGCGAAATTTCCTTTTAGCTTTACTAAACATCGAAAAACTTTGAATAAAAATTGGCCAAATGTTTGAAAAGATAGAAAATTCTCAATTTTGGCAAAAAATGTTGTTTTTTTCGTCCTAAAATTAAATCCTACTATATATCCTACTATACAGGGTGTCCCAATAAAAAAGGTCACGCTGGCATTTTGCTATTTCAAATCCAATCGACTTGAAATTTTGCACAGAGGTGCGGAAGGTAATTTAAAATGTTCACAGAAACTTTCAGCCCGATCGGTACAGTATTTTTCGAGTTATTGTAAAAATACTGTTTTTCCCACACTTTAGCTTCATTTTTTCGGCTATCTTTTTGGACTTTGCATCAATTAACATAAATTTCCGGCTCTAAATCCCTTATTCTTCTTAACATTGGCGTCGTTAGCCCTTGTTAAAAAAATACTTAAATAGCCTATTTTCGACCCGAATTTTGCGAAATAAAAAAATCCTAGGATAAAAAAGCGTCGGCGCTTCATTTTCTCCATACATTCCAGGGCTCAATTCCGGCGGAATCCAGGTGAAAAACGTAAAACAAAGTTTATTTTTGCTATAACTCGAAAACTACTGTACCGATCGGGCTGAAAGTTTCTGTGAACATTTTAAATTCCCTTCCGCACCTCTGTGCAAAATTTCAAGTCGATCGGATTTGAAATAGCAAAATGCCAGCGTGACCTTTTTTATTGGGACACCCTGTATATAAAAAAATAGTGTTTGTGTGTGTGTGCGTGTGTGCCACTTTGCATCCACTTCCGTCTGTCTGTCCGGAGGATATCTCGCTAGGGGATGAATTTTAAGCTATTTATGATACGTCATTAGGTGCGTAATGGCCTCAAGATGACTGCACGCTTAACAGATTCACTAAATTCACCTATTTTCGACATTAAATTTAAGCTTTGTAAAAACCTTTTTGTTAGAAATAGTTAGCATAGACCGGAAGTGGGCGATCGCCTATATAAAGAGGCAGAAGGGCTTTTTTCATTTTTGTCATCAGAATGCAAGATAATTATGCAAAGGTTTAGGATAAAATGGGGTCAGACGGGGCCAGGGTTGAAAAGTCGCGTAGCGACTTTTCAACCCTGGTATATATATAAAAAAATAGTGTCTGTGTGTGTGCATTTGCATGCAACTTCCGTCAGGTTGTCCGGAGAATATCTCAAGAGGGGAAGGGCCTTAAGCTATATTTGATACGCCATTAGGTGCGTAATGGCTCCAAGATGTCTGCACGCTTATCAAATTGTGCAAATTGTTCGAATTTTGACATTAAAATCAAGTTTTTGTTGAAAAATAGGACACCCCTCTTTGTTAGGAAATAGTTAGCATACGCCGGAAATGGCGATAGCCTATATAATCGGAAAGAGGGAGCGTCTTTTCGTTTTTTCGTTATCGGGATTCAGGAAAATTATGTAAGGCGAAGAACATTGTAGCGTCAGACGGGGCCAGGGTTGAAAAGTCGCGAAGCGGCTTTTCAACCCTGGTTTTTTACTAAAATCGGTAAAGTTTTGATGCTCAGGCATAGTTTGAAAACAATGTACAAACGCATCCGGAAATTGTTGACAAAATCTGTGCTTGCGCCAGGCGGATTTTGACTACCCATAACCGCCGATAAGTTCGTTCGGGATGGTTCAAGGGAAAGAGCGTACTGTACGTGTTTTTCGCGCGTTGCGTGCGGGTGCGCGGAATAGCAACCGGTTTTTAGCTGGGCAGGCCTGCTTTCGCAATTGCGCGACGCGTCTATCGCACGCGATGCGGTCTTCCCTCCTTTCCAAAGCCACCGGACGTTTTATTGGGAGCCGGGCCGCTGTGTACCTGAATTTCCGGTTGACACGATGTACAGGGTGGGTCAAAAAAAAAGCCAATTTTGCGCCATATTATCTCGCGAACGGTAGAGAATCGAAGGTACGTTACCATGCCAGAATGCTTAAATATGCTGGGCATGAAGATTTAACACAAGTTGATTTTTTCGATTTTTAAGTACGCAACTGTACTATTGACGCTGATTACGACCGAAAATTGTGCGTTCTTGAACGGGTGGTGGGAAAATTCTGATTTTTGGCCCAAAAATCGTTGGCACTCGTAGAAAAATAATGGCCAAATATTAGAATTTTTTAAGCTCCACTTCTTTTTTTACAAGCAAAACAAATTTCACTATTTTGTATCTTTCGACATTTTAATTCGCAACTCGCTTCAAGTACGCTGCCCATGGCTGATCTTTTGCAAATGGTATCTCCGAATGATAATCTTTAACACAACACCAAATTTTACCTGAATCTATGGTATTTTAATATTGCTTGCTAAAACGTGCCCCAGAGGGATACTGTAGTTTTTGTTTTTCGCGTTTTTCTTTTTATTGTAAGCTGCGATTTCGCTTAAAATTTTATCATTGGTAAACACCAATAAGGATCACCTATGGGCTAAATATCGCGAAGTTCTAGCCATACACCTTCCCAAAATATGCAAAAAACTTATTTTTGAATTCTGCGACGGAAATTTCTAAATATTTTGATGCATGGGACCAAAAACTACTATTATTTGTTTTCCCAAAAGATCGAAACGTTTCTATGGTGAAAAGAACGAGAAAACGGCGATTTTCTGTTTTCTACCGTAACCCGACTGGAGCGCGTTTTAGCATGCCAAGACAAAATGCCATAAAATGCCAATTTTTCTATTTTAGAATGTTCTCTGGGTGATTATGAGAACGCAGACAAAAAATGACTGACTTTCTGTGGTAAATGACAAAGTTATGAGGGAAAGTGGAAAACCCCCCTCTGGGCCCGATTTTGGACCCGAGGCCCCGGGCCGAAAATCGAATTTTTGAAAATGAAAAAGTCACCGGGGTTTGGTGGATACAATTAACGTACGCATCGAACAGTGTATAAAAGCAGAAGTCTGGAATGATCTGGCTGAAGTTACTGGTTGATTTTGATTTAAAACCCGAAAATAACGTTTTTTGAAAAGTCGACTTTGGGGCGCTCTTCTAAATTCGTTTGCCATGAAAAGGTTTTGTATTTGCATGGGTTTTAGTTGACTACCCAAGCTTGGTCTATACCAGAAAACTCGGGGCTACTAAACCCTCGAGAATTTTTTTAAGTCGCCTGGAATTCGGGTATATTTGCACTTTTCATGAATTTCTTTTGAAGATTTGGATGGCCCAATAAATTTGTAAAGATAATTTTAGAATGCGCCCGTTAAGCAGTATTAAATAAAATTATCACAATAATTCTAGCCGCGCAATTGAATTTTATAGACTGGCACGAAGGTCTGCGAAATAGCACGAACCAACCGTTTTGGAGGCGCTAAAAAGCAACCTTCCAAAGGGGTACGGTAGCTAGAAATTGTTTACACGATAGATGGACCCCAGTCCTACACAACCAAGCAAAGCAAACACCGAAATTCTATCTACAATTTTAGAAATATTTTTCCAAAGTTCAGTTTCGTGACCTCGAAAGAATCAATGACCAGGGGGTCGTTGAAAAACTCAAAAATCCGCGAATCTGAAAAATTTTTTTGATATTTTTGTGGGATTGTATCGAACCTATAGACATGCTAAAACAGCTTATTTCGAGGTTTCCACCATAGGTTTTTGTAATATTCGAAATTTACGAAATTTCTCCATATTAAATTTGAGCATGCTATAACTTGCCAACCAGACCTTCGAAAATTCCAAAATTCCGGATGTGCGTAGGGGCAGTCCTTAGGTACCTACACTGTAAAAATTGGAAGTGTTCGACCACCAGCAGGCCTAAAAATGCAAACGAAGTTTTGCCGGAACGCACAGTTTTCGGGTGTCATTTGTATTGATACGTCGCCAAAAATCGAAAAAATCAACTTGTGTTAAATCTTCATGCCCAGCATATTTAAGCATTCTGGCATGGTAACGTACCTTCGATTCTCTACCGTTCGCGAGATAATATGGCGCAAAGTTGGCTTTTTTTTTGACCCACCCTGTAAGCCGAGTAATTGCTCGATGGATAATTGATCGAGGACGGTAGAGAGCAGATTTGAGGGGAGTTTTTCGATGGGAAATCGAGAGCGTCGGCTGAATCTTCTTCTTGTTTTTTCATAGATCCATTGACAGAATTGTTTGAGATGGGTCCATTGATCTATGCAAGCTATGGCTATTATAATCCACATTATCTGCATCAGAAATATCCTCATTTCCAGCTGCGCTTTTTCTTCTTCCGCAAGCATTTCTGAAAATAGCGTGTTTATGATCAATTAGAATCGCAAAAGTTATCCGGAATCTGGAACTTTGGCAATATCAGGGGGCGGATTTCCTATAAACCCAATTATACCTAATCCGAGTGATATCTGGATTTATAGAAATTATTTAATAGCCAGTTTAACCATTTTTCGAGCAATTTAGCTATTTTCAACCATTTTTCAAGTCTAAAAATGTCTAGTAAGTTAATAGCAAGTGTTTTAGTAGTGTTTTCAGTATTATTCAGCAAGAAAAACTATCCAAAAAATTTAGTAAAGTCGATTTTTGGTCGAAAAATCTATATTTTTGACATTTTTTAATAACATTTTGCGTAGTTTTTACCTTTAGAATAATAAAAAACCATTTATAAATACTTCTACTGTTTATATTTGATAAATTAGATCCTCAGAAAAAAATGTGTATACATTTGAAAAAGCAAAACTTTGGTGATTTTCAATCTAAAAAAATCGATTTTCCACCTAAAATTTCGTCATTAAAATGTATAAAGTTTTTATGGCCAGGAATAGTACAAATAGAAACTTTAACGAGCCGGGTTTTCGCTAAATGGCGCGCAGACTAGCGAGAAACGGCCCGATTTTTCGAGTTGGCGCGTGAATAAAGCCACCTGGCCAGCTGCCGGGCCATTAATGTGTGACCCCCTAAAATTTGTAGTTTGCTGTGTATTTAATTTCAAATTTTATATCGTTTATTAAGCGGTAAAAAGTAGCAAAAAAAGTACACAAATCACAATGAAAAGGCAAAAAGAACATATAAGTAAGAAAATGGCAGCAGATGGGGGTGATCACAGTTTGATGCTTTTCGTGTAGTCGTATTCGATTGTTGGCACCACCGCCTGGAATATAGCCATTTAACTGAGTTAAATTAATTTTAATTTGTTTTAACAAGTTTGGTTATTTAGAAAAAATTCCTATTTAAAAGATTTCTAACAAAAACCTAGTTAATTTTGTTAATTAGATTAAAAAAATCAGGGTAATTTTGTCATTTAGCTTATTTAGTAAAATCCTATTTAATTTTGTTATTTAACTTTTTAAAATGGATTCTCGGCCTACCTGGACGAATTTGAGAAAAACGAGCATATATTGGTGGACGCCGAGCTCTTTTCCATTTTCCGTCAATTGATCGCAGAGTCGTTTCATCGTCTGTAAATTGAGATCTCAATAATTCTAGCCATTTCGGCCGAGATTCCCCAACGGTTTTTGCTAGCTTGCCTTCCAGATAGCGCCTTCCTGTGGTTAAAAAGACCTGAAAAGTAAGCCGAAAGCCATCGATAGCAAAAAATTCCGAAAAATGCCAGGGTTTTTCGCGTGAAAAGGGCTAGATTTTTGCATCAACTTGCTTGAAAACAGTTCTAAAGATGATTCAGTTGTAAAACAAGCTAAACAGACTGAAAATTCCGATTCCCCAACGGATTCTGCTCGCCTGCCTTCCAGATCATTAGACTAAAAGTACAAAAAAGAGGGGTTTTTCCTCCATTTCGAAAACAGAAACGTTAAATTTTTGGTAGACTTCGATTTCCCAAGGATTTCGGATAGCGCGCTCTCCAGGAATGGAGCAAAAAAGCGTGAGAAGCACGATTTTCTAGTCCAAAAACTACAGAAAAAAACTTTTGTGGCTGTTTTTCAATGATTTTCTTACCTCGGCATGCCTACAGGGATGGACACTGGCCATTGGCGGACCCTCGATATGGGGATGTGTCTCGATCGTGATCGTCTTCTTGGCATGGTCCTGGAAAGAAAGCGAAAATATAACAACAATAATAACACAACTTTACGATTTTTTACTAAAAAACACAAAAATATCGATGTTTCAATCCAAAAGCCAAAATTTCGACTTTTTCGAAAAATTTCTGAAGTTTTAGAGAGTTTTTCTAGTGGAAATATAGTTTTATTTTACTAAAAACATAATTTGAATACGTCCTGTTAAATTACTAAGCCGATTATAAATTAAATAAATACACAAATAAAGCAACGAACCGCCGAAAAGTCCTCATTCATGGCATCGGCGGTGAGCGGGCGACGATCATGATCATATCCACCCAGCCACAACCGGGGAACCTGCAAAAATCAGATATAAATGATTTAAATCAATAACACCGAACTTAATTCTGTTCTAAAGCTTTAAAAACTATATAGCTTTTCTTTTAAAGTGGTTTAAATGTTTAAAAAGGTCCAAGTTTAGGTTTTAAACTGTAAAACTCGTTAAAAAATCACGCGCACCGCATAGCGACTCGAGTTTTTTACGGGTAAACCTTACTTTCTATCAAAAAGCCATATTTCCTTACTAAAAATTAGTTTTGGACCTTTGAGAGCTAATCTGTTCGGTTTTAAACTTTATTAAAGTCGTGAAAACTTTGGTTTTTCATTCAAAAGCCAAAATTCTTTGTTCAAGAGCGGTTTTAAGCGTCTAAAAACGCCAATTTTAAAATTTTAAGCTTTCAAAAGCGTAAAAAATCACCATCAGTTATCGTCAACATTTATAAAGCCTCCCTGCAAGTTTTAAGCTTTTTAAACCAATTAGAAAAACGCGCCCACCTGATAGAATTTGTCGTAGGTGATGTGGAGATCATATGTTCGCGGCTTCTCCACCTCGGCTGCCCCTCGCTGCTCTTGATGCGCCACGAATCTACAAGAAAATCACAATTTACGCCTTATTTTATCAAAATATATAATTTTAAATATTAAAATAATTAAATAAACGATTCAGTGTGAAATTACCGATTCGGATCGGCTTCCTCGAGGTCTCCACTGTCGACGAGGGCATCCAAATCCACCTCATCGTCATCGTCCGCTTCGTTTGAGGCCGTCTGCAATTTATATTGAAGTAGAATACACGTTTTTACACTCTTTTGTCATGTTACAACTTAAAATTCTTATGAAAAAATTCAGAACTTTAGATTTTTCGATAAAAACGGTCATTGTTTGAGCAAAACTCAAAATTTTAGTCGAAATATTGGTTAAAAACTGGCGATATATGGTCGAAAATCGATACTTTTTCGTATTTTTGACAAAAAGTTGTAAAGTTTTTACGTTGCAGAATAGTAAAAACAGTTTAGAAACACTTCGGCTATTTATATTTAAAAATTTAGATACTAAAAAAAATTGCAGGAAGAATTCAAAATTCATCAAAATTCAGCCCAAAATCAGATTTTCTGGCATTAAAATATGAGATTTTCGAGAATCGGAGAGCAAATCTCTGTTCTCCTCATCGAGAGCTGTCGATTGATACCGAAACCATCAAAATCGGACCATTCTACGGGTCACTAGCGAAATTCTAAATCCGAAAAAAACTTTTTTTGGTGCCCCGACAACGAGCGGTGGCGACTTGGGATTTTGGGGCAACCAGCGGTGATCATTGAGGAACCAGCGCCCAAAACCCGCTTCGCGGGCCTTGGGCGCTGGAATGCGGCCTTTGCATGAAAAATTTGACTTCCCGATAGGTTGGGTCCTTCGGACCCCTACCCCCCCCCCCCCGCCCGACCAAACACGCGAGTGCAACTGGCAAGAATGAGGAAATTTGTATTTTTCCGCATTATGCAAATTAGCCTTCAGGGACCCCCCAAAAATGAATAAAACCGGCTTTAACTTTGTAAACTTGTATTTTATCGAAATTCTGACAACGCCATCGGAAACAGAAGGGTCGATTCCCCCGGGTTACGGAGAATTAGGGCATTTTATGAACGGGAAGGCCCTCAAATCGGGCCTCGAAAGTGACATCCACACACACACACACAGAGATACACCCCAAAATTATATAAAGTAAATTATTTCTAGCCGACCTTCTCGCTGGGCTGATCCAAATCCATGGCGACTTGCTGTGGTTGTTGATGATAATGATGTGTGTCCACCCATCCGCTATCCTCGTCCCCGGCAAACCCTTCTTCGGCGCCGATTTCGTCCGTTGACAACACCTGGAACCATTAAAATTATTAAAAACCCTACAACTAAGTCACAAAACTAGAAACTCTCCCAAAAAACCCTCGCATTTTGGCCGCCTTCTATCCGAGCGGTTTCAAATTTTTACCATCAATTTGGGCCCCTAAAAACTCTACGCATGCCAATTTCCAACCCAAAATATTGCAAACCAAAAAAGTTATTTCGAAACTAAGATTTATTTTGCCGATTTCACTAGGTTTTGATCGATTTCGACCTCCAAATGTTTAGCAAAAATGAAGCGGGCCCTTTTTCCACCGAAAAATTCTTTTGTTCCGATAAAATGGCGTCCAAATTGGGACTTTGCTCACTTTTTCGTATCAAAATTGGCAGGAACCGGCCTGAAATGATCATTTTTCGGCAAATTACTCAAAGACGGCATGCCATTTGCGAAAATGGAGCCAAAAATGAGTACAGTTTCCGAAAAAAAATCCGTTTTTAGCCATATTTTGGCTTGAAAATCGGCGTGTCTATAGATTCTGTGGGTCCCAAACGATGCTGAAAATCTGAACACGACCGGATAGAATGCGGCCATGTATCGAGCGGAAATCCCGGCGCTCGCTTCCTTAAAAACCCCCGCTAGCCAGCCCACCTTTTCCTGCCGGGGGTCATATTCCATCTGACGACATCGCTGTCGACACGGCACATTTCGTGTGATCAAAAATTGCTTGTCGGCTGGCAGATAGTCGCGAGTTCTGAAAATTTCAGATTTTTCCGCTGCTGCTTTATCGGGCGGGGGGGGACAGTTTACGACATCCGGAAATGCCCAATAAGGTAATAGAAAGTATTTTAACAAATTTGTTGACAAAATTTAGCCATATTTAAAGCCAAAAAACTGTTTAGAAAGACTGAATAAGGCCCAATCTTTTCAAAATTTGGTCATTTTTGCGCCAAAAATTTTTATTTTTGTATATTAAATGAGACTTTTCTATCTTGTTACCCTTAGGAATCCTAAAAAGAGTGCAGAAACGAAGATTTTTATCTAAAATATAGGATTTCTAAATAAAAAACCTCGAAAAGCCCCACAAACTTTGAAATTTCGAGTCATATCGGCGCCATTTTTCAGCGAAAAATCTACAGGGTGTCCCAAAAAAACGAACCATCTGGCATTTCGCCGTGTTACATCCAATCGGGCCCAAAATTGGACGAAAGGTGTATCAGACCCTAAATAACAACAATCCTGACTTTTAGCCCCGTAGCTACAGTAGTTCTCGAGTTATAACGAAAATACTGTTTTTCCCGGAATTCTGTAAAGTTTTTTCGGCTATCTTTTTGGACTTTGCATTGATTTGCAACGACTTCCGGCTGCGAATCCCTAATTTTGCTTAAGAACTTGCGTAATTTTGCGTTGTAAAAATCGCTGAAATCGAAGCTTATTTAATTAATTTTACTCTGGAAAAAATTTCTTAAGGCAAAGAAGGCCTGCCGGACCATTTTCACTTAATGTTTCGGGGGTCTAATTCCACGAAAACCCTATGAAAAATGGAAAATAAAGTTTGTTTTTGCCATAACTCGAGGACTACTGTAGCTACGGGGCTATAAGTCAGGATTGTTGTTATTTAGGGTCTGATACATCTCTGGTCCAAATTTGGGGCCGATTGGATGTAACACGGCGAAATGCCAGATGGTTCGTTTTTTTTGGGACACCCTGTATACTAGAGTGGCGCTTATTCAAATCAGATTTGAATAAGATTCAAATTGTTCAAATCAAGCCGATTTGATTTGAATTGGAGCCGAGCAAATCAAATCAAATCGATTTGATTTGAGTTCCACCAGTTCAAATCAAATCCAGCCGATTTGAATAATTTGAATAAGACCTCATAGAAATGAACCAAACGCAACTCGTAATTCGTGCACCGCTCTTTCCCTATAATCTCTTAGCATTGTTCCAGCGTCCCAGTTAACGATTCCTTATACATTTCCTATTTGTTTTTACCCTTTAGCTTTTCCAAAGAAAATCCATAGCGCAGGCTAAATCTGACAAAAAAAAAACGTCTGGCTCAATTTTATATAAATGTCATCAAAACTCCCCATGAATTATTGTAAGGGACACCTAAATGTGCAGAAACGGCGCTACCAAAAGCCCTTCGAACCGCCGATTTTCAATTTGCATCCCTGATAAGCCTGTTGTTCAAATCCCAAATCAAATCGATTTGATTTGAGTTGGCCAGCCCCTAATTCAAATCAAATCGATTTGATTTGAAGTTGATTTTTTGGCACTCAAATTTGCTAATTCAAATCAAATCAATTTGAAGCCGATTTGATTTGAATAAGCGCCACTCTACTGTATACTTTTATCTATTTACCAAAAATTTCTATTTTCTTACGTTTAGGAATCTTAAAAAAGAGTGTAAAAACGAAATATTCCCATCTAAAATACACAACTCTCAGCAAAAAAGGCCGATTTCTCCTTTTTATCAATATTTCCAAGCGCTCACTTTGACGAATCGGAAGCCCGGGCCCATTGCCATGTGGGGCAGTGATGGACCAAGTGATCGCCGGCAACCACAAACTCCTCGGGGGTCAGCACGCCGGTCTCCAGGAATTTGCTCTCCTGAAAATAAACAAAAATTAGATAATCTTGCACATTATGTCCTTTTCGAGGCCAAAATATCGATCAAAGCCTTCGATTTCACCCATATAGGCGGAAAAACGGTTGCTAATACCTTGAAATACGCTCAAAAGGCAATTAGTAAAGTTCGAGGTGGGGAGGTGGGGAGGTGGGAGGTGGGGAGGTCGGGAGGTGGGGAGGTGGGGAGGTCTCGGGGAGGTGGTTTTGAAAATAACCGTTTTTTGGCGCGTTTCGTACCGATTAATGTTAGTAATCGATTTATAAATGTTTATTGGTGTTTTCTGAACATTATTAGAGGGTTTTGGTAAAATATTTTTTTATTATTAGCTTAGATTAAGGCGAAAAGGGAAATCCTTGTAAAGAGCTGGGAAATTGAAGAAACTACAGCGATTTCACGCTTTTTCTTTACAATATATTATAAAATTATAATGATGTGTTGCATGACAGGTTTTTTAATGCCTAAGGACTAACTTCTAGCCTTTATAAGTTACCTAGTAAGAAAATAACTACTAATCTTCTATTTTGCGTGTTTTCACTCGTTTATCTTCGTCTTCATAATAATTTCTTCTTCCGGTTCCTTTTTCATCCTTCTTCTCTCTGATAACTTCATCAACTATTTTAACTTTACTTACCTTCTGCGAAATTAAGAGCTCCGCAGGCTTTTAATTATTTATTTTTACCAGTTTACAGGCTTTACTATGTGTTAGTTGTGCTACTGGACTGGACGTTTTTAAGCTAAGCCTCTTGCAACGATCAGTTAAGCCTAAGCCTGGGCTTAGCTTCACATAAACGAATTGTAAGGCTAGTTGCACCAAGCTAAGTGTTTTTAACCATTCTTTTTTCTATAAGTCAAAAACAAGTTTGGATGAGCAAAAAAAAATTATAACTAAAAGTGAGACGAACCAAGGCAACGCACTTTAATCGTTGCTTTGATACCAAAATCAGTCCTAAAACTAAAGAATCTTGAACTAATGCGCAACTAATCTATAGTATCAAACATACGTTAACAATTTTAGATGGATCAAAGGGTTTTAGTTTTTTGGTTATATCTAAAGCTAGAGAGCCTGTAAACCATTGCAGATAGAGAATTCAGAAGAACGAGAGTAAAAGAAGGAAGAATCGAGAAAGCCTGTGGAGCTTTAAATTTAATTAAAGGTAGATAAAGTAGTATTAATGGTAAGTAAAGCTAATGAATGTAAGAAAACAGAACCACGAAGCGCAAGAAGGAAGAGCGAATCAGTAGGAACATAGAAATAAACTATTGAAAACAAATAAAAGATATAATCATAGTTATTCTCTTACTAGCTAACCTATAGGAAGAAGTTATGTAGCTATAGAAGTTATGTGCAAGCGCTGTAAAGTAGCAAAAACCTTGCAAAAGTAATAATAATTATAATTTTATAATATATTGTAAAGAAAAAGCGTGAAATCGCTGTAGTTTCTTCAATTTCCCAGCTCTTTACAAGGATTTCCCTTTTCGCCTTAATCTAAGCTAATAATAAAAAAATATTTTACCAAAACCCTCTAATAATGTTCAGAAAACACCAATAAACATTTATAAATCGATTACTAACATTAATCGGTACGAAACGCGCCAAAAAACGGTTATTTTCAAAACCACCTCCCCGAGACCTCCCCACCTCCCGACCTCCCCACCTCCCACCTCCCACCTCCCCACCTCCCCACCTCGAACTTTACTAATTGCCCGCTCAAAATAGAGTTTTTCATCAGTTAGAAAGTTTTAAAATCATCGATTACACCATAAAACTCCTTTTCTGGCAAAGTTCCAACAGATTTGCGTGAATTCTGCAGCGATTCCCCTTCGCCGCCAATTACCGTAACAAAATCCGTAAAGTGGAATGGCACGTACACTGGGTCGACCTGTGTTTTATTTCACTCCTAAATTATTTCTCGCATTTTCCGCGATTTTCGCGTGGCCTAAAATTTTTCCCCTACCCCCGGTTTTCATGATATTTCTATTTCTCTTTATCCTATACCCACCTTCAAAACTGGCGTAAACTTCTCGCCGACGCCGATGGCAAATTGCGTTAGCTTGTTCCTGATGTCGTCCATTTTCTCGGCGAGCCTGAAATGAATCGATGTCATTTCGGGAGGATAAAGCTTGGGGGAAATGAACAATTTTCTTGCAAAAGATCTCTGGGGGCCAGATGTTCACGTGCAGCTTGTGGGCTGACCCATCATTCCCTTTCCATGGCGTACTTTTGACGAACGCGACGCTCCAATGCGCGAGCCCCTTTCCCGCCCCTCCCCCTTCCCGCCGTCCCCCGGCAACCGCGCCAATCCTTATTTCGTAAGGGCCTAAAATATACGAAAATCGCATCAATGGCCAATTAGGGAATTATGGTTGAACATCTGCATTGTCGACCTCTTCGTTTGACCCTTGTCGTAAAGCCACTATCTTTATAGGCGCGTTTCTGAGTGCTCGGCAAGTTGTTTTTAACGCTTGTTTCTAGAACATTCTTTAGCTTTCTGCTCCCCCGTTTTGTTTTCGGAATTGATTCTAGTTTCAAAGTCATTCCGCGCTAAACTTTTTCTTTTTTCTCTTGTATAAGGTTGCCGCACTTTTCTTTTAGTAACTCTTATTGCTGACAAAGCATATCTTGACGCGCCGATCTTTCGTTCATCATACAATTCTTTCATTTTTCAAATGTTTTCTCACGATTGCTATCTATATATCCTTTTTTCAGCATGGCCACCGGAGACATCCCAACGTTCAAGTTGGTGCTCGTGGGCGACGGCGGCACGGGCAAGACTACATTCGTGAAGCGCCATCTGACGGGAGAATTCGAGAAGAAGTACGTGGCCACCCTCGGCGTCGAAGTGCACCCCCTCCTCTTCCACACGAACCGGGGCCAGATCCGGTTCAACGTCTGGGACACGGCCGGCCAGGAGAAGTTCGGAGGACTGCGCGACGGCTACTACATCCAAGGTAAACTTTTTCTTGAGCTTTTCGTGCTTTCATCCAAAAAATGTTGGTACTTTCTAGCTTCGTGCATAAACCGGTTTAATTTTCTTTTTTTGGGTCAATGCGCAATCATCATGTTCGATGTGACGGCGCGAGTGACCTACAAGAACGTCCCGAACTGGCACCGGGATCTGGTGCGCGTCTGCGAGAACATCCCGATCGTCCTCACCGGCAACAAGGTCGACGTGAAGGACCGAAAAGTCAAGGCGAAGACCATCACTTTCCACCGGAAGAAGAACCTCCAATACTACGACATCTCGGCCAAGTCCAACTACAACTTCGAGAAGCCCTTCCTCTGGCTGGCCCGGAAGCTGCTCGGCGACCCGAACCTCGAGTTCGTCGCCATGCCGGCGCTCGCCCCACCGGAGGTAATTTTTATTTTCTTGACTTTGATTTTGTATTTCTTGTTGACCCGATTTATCTTTTCTTTTTCAGGTGACCATGGACCCGACGATGGTCCAACAGTACGAGCAAGATCTCAAGGATGCGGCCGACGCCGACCTCCCCGATGACGACGACGACCTCTAAGCCGCCAAGACCGCGCCCCCTCCCCTATTCTCTCGTGCTCCACCTCGCACAATTTTGTCATGCCCCCATTGCGCCGTTGTTTCTCTTCTAATTTATCAATTTACTTTGCGCTAAATTCTTTTGCAATTTTTTGTTTACGTGTCTCGAAATTCCGGTCGAATAAATTACTGAACGCTGCAAGTGTTGAGGAGAGATCACATTGACGAAGAATCGTTGACATATTTGCAAGAAATCGTCACAGAGCTTGACAGAATTGAGGGTTGGCTTCTTGTTGACTGCGGGAAGGGTGGAGATTGCGCGATTGTGTATTGCTGACTGAATTGACTGAGCCTTGGTCTTCGCTGCTTTTTCACTTCCGGCGCTTATTTAGCAAGATGGCACGCTGTGGATCGCGATTTTTCATTCAGGCATGGCTTTCCACGCCTCGCTAGGTTTTTGAGGGGGCAGTTGGCTGGATCGACAAAATGCTGTTATGAGCGGCGTCTGTTGGTTTCCCCTCTCACCAAGGGCAAGTTTAGGCCTGACCTGCGGGAAATCGCGTTTTTTCATGAATTGCGCTTTTCGCCGTAGTCCGTTTATCAATTTTTAGTTTTCCATCTTCGGGCTTCCAAAAGTGTTGTTATCGTCCCGTCCCCAATCGTGGCTTCTCGATTCGATATTCGAAATCAGCGCACAATTCGGCGCAAGGTCCTTGTGAGTGCTGATTTTTTGCTGCCTTTTCACTTCCTGCACTTAGGTAGCAAAATGAAAAGCTGTGATTCGCGAGTTTTCATTTGCATGGCTCTGGACGGTTCGCTCGGTTTTCGAAGGGTATGTGCTCCTTTTGCTGCCCAAAAGGAGATGTTAGGCGCGTTAGGGGCGCGGCGTCTGTTGGTTTCCCATATCATCATGGGAAATTTAGGCCTGACCTGCGGGAATTAGCGTATTTTTCATGTACGCTTTTCGCCGCAGTCCGTTAATTAATTTTTAGTTTTTCCATCTTCTGGCCTAGAAGTTGTTATCGTCCCGTCCCCAATCGTGACTTATCGATTCGATATTCGGAATCGGCGCAAATTTCTGCAGGAGGCCCTCGTCGGTGCTGGTTTTTTCAATGCCTTTTGACTTCCACTTCTTTAGCAAAATAGAAAGCTGTGATTCGCTAGTTTTCATTCAGGATGGTTCTGGACGTCTCGCTAGGGTTTCGCGGGGGCAATTTGCTGAAGAAACGAGATGCTATTAGGCGCGGTGTCTGTTGGTTTCCCCTATCATCAGTGGGGAAATTTAGGCCTGACCTGCGGGCAGTAGCGTATTTTTCATGTATATTACCCTTTTCGCCGTAGTCCTTTTATTCATTTTCAGTTTTGCTATCTTCGTCCCTTCAAAAACGCTGATTTCCGAACCGTAACTTCTCAATTTTGGCCGGCTGATCGACCTGTTTCGCTAGTTTTTCCATTTCCTTTTTGCTTCGCGTAAAATTCTAGGGGGTTGTTGTGACAAAGAGGAACGCCCTTTGGAAAAGGCGGTTACAAGCGCGTCTTCGCTGCGAAATCGCGTTTTGAGCGGCGGAAAATAGTGTTGTTTTTTTCAGGCTAACACTCTCGTTTTCTTAAAACTGATTTTCCAGTTTTTCTACTTCATATTTTCAAAATTTCTCATCCTCTATAAAACTTACCTCTTTACAGACGCGTTCCGGCCAGCGGGGAGATGACCGTCGACACTTTGGTCGAGGCCATCGCGCCCTATCGACTCCGTCCGGCATGGATGCACGGGTAATTTTCCTCTCCCCAAAAACCACCCTTTCGCTTCAGATACGTGGGCCCGTTCGTCGCCCTGTTCGCCGTCTGGACGGGCGTCTTCGTCCAGTTCTTCGGCTTCGAGGAGTACACCGAGCTGCTCTACATCGGATGCGGCATCCTCTTCGTGTTGCAGGTAGTTTCAAAGTTTCGGAACTTCTATGTTTATTTTTAGGCGCTGACGTTCCTGTTCTGCCACTGGGTGGTCGCCGTGCAGTGCTTCATGACGTGCGCATCGGTATCGGGCTTTTTTCTTGCTCGAAACCTTCCTTTTTTAGGTGGCCAACGTCAAAACGGCCGAGTACGTGCGCGTGAC
This sequence comes from Mesorhabditis spiculigera, assembly GCA_958295435.1. Classification (NCBI taxonomy): domain Eukaryota; kingdom Metazoa; phylum Nematoda; class Chromadorea; order Rhabditida; family Rhabditidae; genus Mesorhabditis; species Mesorhabditis spiculigera. Next base: position 4,198,606 of record CATQJA010002710.1, on the reverse strand, counting down.
GCCGACCCCGAACAATGGCCACGCCGAGCTTGTTCCCCTGCGAAGGACGAAGGTATTTTTGCAAAAAAATTGAAACCAAAATGGTTTATTTTTAGTTTAACGGGATCGTCAAGCTGTGGTTCGAATTCCAGAAGGTGCACTACGTGTTTGACGACGAGGCCGGCGGGTTCAGGACCATCGAATTCGACTCGAAGAAGCCCTTCAAGTACTGCTTATTTTGATTTTTTGCGCATTATCGGTGAAGGGGCAAAACTTTTTCGAATCCAATTTTTGAAATATATGCGTAGAAACTTGACAAATTTTTATTAACAATTGCAAAAAATATCGATTGTCGACCAAAAATGGCTGGTTTTGCCCAAATTTTCGATTTTTTGGACGTTTTAGATCGTTTTTTTTAAATTGAGATGTAGTTTTAATTTATAAAAACGCTTGTAAATGAGTTTCTATCATGTTTCTAGGCATTTCTAGGCATAAAAATATCCCCCCCCCGTAATGCGAAAGAACCCATGCTTTTTGCCAAAAGAAAAAAAAAACGATTTTTCAGATTCTACCAATCGGCCCAGGGCATCCAAAGCGACGACGAGCTCTCGGAGACCAAGTTCAACCTCGGCGACAACAAGTAAAAAAAGCTATTTTGCGCCCGAATACCCTAATTTAGGATGGAGATGGTGATCCCGCAGTTCTGGGACATGTTCAAGGAGCGAGCCACGGCCCCATTCTTCGTCTTTCAGGTTACTTGCTGATTGCAAAGCTCATCTTCTGGATTTTCTAGGTGTTCTGCGTCGGGCTGTGGTGTCTGGAGGACATGTGGTACTACTCGCTCTTCACCCTCTTCATGCTGATGACGTTCGAGGCGACGCTCGTCAAGCAGCAGATGAAGAACATGTCCGAGATCCGCAACATGGGCAACAAGAGCTACATGATCAACGTGCGGCCAGTTTCTTGCTTTAAAAGCTTTTTAGTTGATATTGGAGTTTTGCGATGTAAAAAAATCTGGAAATTTTGGATTTTCAAAAATTTAATTTCAGCTTTCAAAAATGGCTGAACGATTTTGCCAACTATTTTTAGAAAAATAGCATAACAAAATCCAACCTTTGGGATTTTTTGCAAGAAGTGATTATTCAGCAATTTTAAATTTGGGAAAATTTTTACGCTTCATTATGAGCTATGTAACATCGCAAAACTTCCTTATCACCTAAAAACGATTCCCTGCGATCAAAAGTTCAAAGTTTTCCAAAAAATCACCTTTTTAGGTCTATCGAAACAACCGGTGGAATCGCGTGAAGACGGAAGAGCTCGTGCCCGGGGATATCGTCTCGATTAGTAAGGGCTTCTTCTGTTTCTATCAATTTTCATTTTTAGCGCGCGGAACGGACGAACAAACGATGCCCTGCGACGTGGTGCTCCTCCGCGGCTCGTGCATCGTCGACGAGAGCATGCTCACCGGAGAGACCGTGCCCCAGATGAAGGTGATTTTCTCGAATATTTTTTGAAAACTGGGTTCGGAACAGCATTCTCTTTTGATTTGCAGAAAATTTGTAAAATGATGTGATGAAAGTATCAATTTTTGAAAACTTTAACTAATCAGAATTTCCAAAAATAGGCGAAATAGCGCGAAAACTGATATCGACGGTCAAAAACAGCATTTTTTTTTGTTTTTCAAAAATCTGACACGGAAAGATACTTTCTTTTTCGGAAAAAATGGTTTTCGCAAGCATTTCCATCCTCCTTTTGATAAAATGTGCTAACGACTTTTTTTTCAGGAACCCGTCGAGCACGTTGAAGGGAACAGGATCTTCGATTTCGACGTGGACAGCCGTTTGCACGTGATCAGCGGCGGCACGAAGATCGTCCAAGTATCGGCCCCAGGTTGAATTCATTTTGCGAATTTTAATTCTTTTTTAGAAAAGCAAGCAGCCGGGATGAAGGCGCCGGACAACGGGTGCGTCTGCTTCGTCCTCCGCACCGGCTTCCACACCAGCCAAGGCCGTCTCCTCAGGACCATCATGTAACTTTTTAACCCGAAAGATTTTGGTTCTATCGCATTATTGGGAGATTAGTTTTTGTACAAGTCGAGAAATGCCTAGTGGGTTAATCAGAAGTAATTTTTTCTAATGTTGTTATTAAAAATTGGGACGAGATTTCAACTAAAAAACGATCTAGAAACGTTAAAATTTTGCAGAAAAATTTGATTAAAATTGCTGTAAAAATCGCTATTTTTGTATTCCTTAATCATTTAGTCATATTTATATAGGGTTTACATTAGTAAATAGTAAAAAAAGTAGTTATCACATTTTCGATGCCAATTTACTACAGCCCACCTTTGCAGGTTCGGCGTGAAACGCGTGACGGCCAACAGCATGGAGACGTTCTGCTTCATCCTCTTCCTCCTCATCTTCGCCATTGCCGCCTCCTCGTATCTATGGATTAAGGGTAAATTTTTGTCCCATTTTCTCTAGCCCTTCCTGTTAGGCAGTGAAGACGAGCGGCGCAGCAAGTACAAGCTCTTCCTGGAGTGCACTCTCATCCTCACCTCCGTCATCCCGCCCGAGCTGCCCATCGAGCTCTCGCTGGCCGTCAACACGTCGCTGATGGCCCTGCAGAAATTGGGTATATTTTTGGAGCATATCAAGATTTTTGAAAAGCACTTTTTCGAGGAGTCATCTGATGAAAAGCACATTTTTGAAAACTAAGGTAAATCCGAATTCCAAAAAATAGGCGTCCAGCCACCTTTAGAAAAAGCTATCGTAGGTAAAAAAATAGCGGTGTAGCGTTTTCAAAACTGTGTTTTTGATAAAATACGACTCGAAAATATGCTTTTCGGAAATATTATTTTCGCGAACACTTCTTTTTTCTTGACACGGTTTTTTTGCAGGCGTCTTCTGCACCGAGCCATTCCGGATCCCATTTGCGGGCAAAGTGTCAATCTGCTGTTTCGACAAGACCGGCACGCTCACCACCGACAATCTCGTCGTCGAGGGCGTTGTTATGAGGTACGAATTTTCTTTGCAGGCTTCATTATTTGAATTTCTAGCGATGATGAAGAGAAGGGGATGGCTCGCACGGCCGCCGACGCCGAGATCCCGTCAATACAAGTGCTGGCCGCCTGCCACAGTCTGGCTCGATATGAAGAGGAACTCGTCGGCGACCCACTGGAGAAGGCCTGTCTCGCGTGGGCTGACTGGAATATTTCTAAAGGTAAATTATTTTTCACTTTTTGTATGGGGATTATGCGTATGTATTTTCAATGCTTTTTTTTCCAATAATAAATTTTATTTGGACCTTGCATTAAACTATGCTATTGGGAGGGCTCTTTATAAGTTGTTATTTAGGAGATGCCGTCGTCCCGCGAAAAGCCAAGCTGCCCGGCCTTCGCATCCAACACCGCTACCACTTTTCCTCGGCCCTCAAAAGGATGACTGTATGTTTATCTTAATTTTACTGCAATTCCACTCTTTTTCAGGTGATTGCCGGCTATCAAAAACCGGGCACCACCGAGTCCACCCAAATTGTGTGCGTCAAGGGGGCGCCGGAGACGCTTCGTGAAATGGTATTTTTAATTTAGTTTTTATTAAGTATCTTTTTTAGTACAAAAACATGCCCAAGGACTACGACCAGATCTACCAGAAGCTGGCGCTGCGTGGGGCGCGCGTGTTGGCGCTCGGCATCCGCGAAACCGACAATCTGACGGCCCAACAGGTATCGCTGATTTGAATTGGGAAATCTCTTTTTGTAGATCCGGGACACGCCCCGCGAGCAAATTGAGCGCGGACTCGACTTTGCCGGTTTTGTCGTCATCTCGTGCCCGTTGAAGAATGATACAAAGCCCATGATTAGGGAGATTATCGACAGCTCCCATCAGGTATCACAATTTTGGGGTTCTTGCGCTTTATCGGGGGTGGTAAAGCATTGCCTTTGGGTTCAATTTTTCTAAAAAAGATCGAGCAAGTTTTTAGGCTGTTTTTACTGCTCAGCAGCGTCAAAACTTATTCTACGCTTGTTTTTTTTTGCGATTGACAACCGTAAATGTTTTGCAAATTTTCATTAAAATCACAACAATAGAGTTTTGAAGAAAAGTTCAATTTTGATGCCTTTTCAGATTGTTCTAATAAGTGTCTGTGGCGGAAATATAGCTAAGCTTTACTGCTAAACGTAAAAACTGCCGATTTGTTGCTAAAAATGCAAAAGATCGGTTTTTCAACAAAAATTTCAAGTTTTAGGCATTTTTCCAAGTGTTCCAAATATTTTTGAAGCTGAAATATAGCTAAAACTTTTTCGGAAAGCATATCACTAGACTAGCTGGGTTTCCACGAATAAAAAAAATCGTTCCCCCAAGGTTGCGGTTACTCTTTCGTTTTAGGTGGTGATGATCACTGGCGACAATCCGTTGACAGCCTGCCATGTCGGACAGACGCTTCGATTCACCAAAAAGAAGGTATTTTCATTTTTTTAGGCGCTAATGTTTACAAAACCTTTCCAGGCTCGCGTCCTTCTCCTCGACGAGCCTCTAAATGATGGCGAATGGGCATTGGAGGCAGTGGATAAAGAAGGCACGAAGGGTGTCTCCCGGATTTCCATCGTGGATGCCGACCGGTTGAAGGGCAAACAGTGGAACGACTTCCTCGCCCAACACGATTTTTGCTTCACTGGACCGGTATCGGCTTTAGAAGATGTAAAATTTATTTGTAGGCATGGTCGTATTTGCACGCGAACCATCTGGCCTTCCTGCGACGCATCCTATTCCATGTGCGCATCTTCTCACGCATGGCGCCCAAGCAGAAGGTAATAGGATTTTATGGACTGGTTTTTATAAGTTATAAAAGTAGAATGCCGAAATTGCGCATAAAAAGCCGGTGAAAAATTTTTCAAAGTTTTTAGATGGTTTAGATAGATAGAAAAATACTTTTATTTGATTAAAAACATTACGAAAATACTTCCTATTAAGTTGCTATTTTTTATTAAAAATCTTAATTTTCGCTAGATTCCTTGTAAGAATTTATGTATTCCGATTTTGAAAATTCTTATAAAAAATTGATTTGTAGCTGAAGTTTTTCAAACAGGGCATAAAGGCTTGATTTCCGACATTCCTCATGACCATTTTCCAGGAGCACGTGATCAACGAGTTCAAGCAGCTCGGCTACATGACGCTCATGTGTGGAGATGGCACAAATGATGTCGGAGCGCTGAAACATGCCAACGTTGGTACGTACCAATTCTTTGGCTTTTTAAAATGAATTTAGGAATCGCCCTCCTCTCCCACCCGTTCGACGCGACGAAGGCCAAGGCAAAAGAAGAGGCACAAGCCGCGCTCAGGGAACAACAACTACAAGTACAACAGCAGCAGCCACCGGCGGCGGCGGCAAGAAGACCCGAGGGACCGTCTCCAAGGGCTAGGTAAAATCTTGAAATTTGGGAATGCAGAAATCTTAATTTCCGAATTTCAATTCCTGGAAATCTCCTGATTATTGTGCCATTTTGTGGCTTTATGAAATTCAAAACTACGGCGCGTTTTCGGTATTATGAAGGTTCGAAATGACACAAATTGAACATTATGGAGTTTCAAAAATTCTTACATACGTTGTTAAATTTCGATAGTCTGAAAATTTCGATGAAATTTCGGCATCCTAAAATTTTAGGATTATCAGAGTCTGTTCTTTTACCAAAGTATCGGCATTGCATTTTATGAAATTTTTAGATTGGTTTTCTGATTGAAATATAGTTGTATTTCGCTAAAAACGCTAATTTTAGACTCATGAAAATGATGAAATTTTAAAAGTTTAGGATTTTGACATTATGAAATCTTCAAAATTTGAAAGTTAACCCGTTATGCCTCTCCCCGCTTCCAAATCACTATTTCCAGACCGGGCGCCCCTCCGCCCGCAATCTCGGCAGCCCAGAAGAAGCTGGAGGCGATGATGAAGGAGTTGGAGGAGGAGGAAAAGGCGCAGGTTGTCCGTCTCGGTGACGCCAGCATCGCCGCCCCCTTCACCAGCAAGTACACCTCAATCCAAAGCGGTACGTAGTTTTTTGGCTATTTAATTTCATCTTATTTTTTTAGTGTGCCACGTGATCAAGCAGGGCCGCTGCACGCTCGTCACCACCCTGCAGATGTTCAAGATTCTCGCGCTGAACGCCCTCATCTCGGCCTATTCCCTGTCGGTGCTCTACCTCGACGGCGTCAAGTTCAGGTGGGTGGCCTGACTTAAAAAATACAGATATTTATTATCTAAAAACCGTTTTTTTTAATCAAAATTTGATATTTTTAAAAGGTGAAAAATGGTTTTTTCGTTTAAAAATATATTTTGTTTTAGTGACACGCAGGCAACGATTCAAGGTCTCCTCCTGGCCGCCTGTTTCCTGTTCGTCTCCAGGAGCAGGGTGAGAAGCTCTTTTTTTTAGAAAAAATTTTCTCTTTTAGCCGCTCCAAACGCTGTCCCGCCAGCGCCCGCTCGCCAACATCTTCAACGCGTACACCCTGTTGACGGTGACGATGCAGTTTGCGCTCCATTTCTACGTGCTGCTCTACATTGTCGGCCTGGCGCACGCGGCTGAGCCAAGGTAAAATTAATGGCTGTTTTCCGAAACCTCCTTTTTAGGCCGGAACAGATCGACCTGGAGGCGACGTTCTCTCCGAACATTCTCAACTCGACCGTCTATGTCATCTCCATGGCGCTGCAAGTCTGCACATTTGCCGTCAACTATCGGGTTAGTTTTTCCTCGGTTATTTTGTGAAAATCACTTTTTGTAGGGCCGCCCGTTCATGGAGAGTCTGTGGGAGAACAAGCCGATGCTCTACTCGATCATGTTCTCCGGCGGATCCGTGTTTGCACTGGCGTTCGGGGCCAGCGACGACTTGGTCACCCAGTTTGAACTCGTCAAGCTGCCGCTCCATGTGCGTTTCTTTATCTTTCGAAGGAACTTGATGATTTTACCCGATGGTTTTTAAAAATGCTAGTTTATTTTCGCATTTTTGCCTTGAGAATTTGCTGAAATCGAGTTTTTTTCAAAAAAGGGGAATACAATTCCGCAATTTTTTTTCTGCGGTTCTTTCGCATTATCGGGGGGAATCGAAATTTTTTATACAAGTCCAGGTATGCCTAGTAACTTAATAGAAAGTAATTTAATAGTGTTTTTCATGAATATAACAATTTTTCAACGAGATGAGCTATCTAAAAATGTTTTAAATACAAAATTTTTGCCAAAAATCGGTCGTTTTTGATCGGTCAATCGATTTTTTGGCGTTTTTTTAATAGAAACGTGTAAAATTTTGACGTAGGAATAGTAAAAATTGTTTAGAAACCCTATCGTTATTGAAAAATCGGATTCTGATAAAAAAGCCCCCGATAATGCGAAAGAAGTAATTCGGTGACATGGATTTTTGGCTCGATAGGGATTCGGCGAGTAAATTAAAAATAGCTAAACTGAAAATTTTGATAATTATTGTTTTCCAGATCCGCGATGCGCTGGTGTACAGCGTGCTGGGCGATCTGCTCGGCTGCTTCGCCATCGATCGAACCCTCAACTATTTCCTGGGTGATATGTTCTAGGCTTTTTCCCCTCCTTATTTATTGTCTTCTTTGTTAAGCATAATCCGATGCCATAGCCCCCAGCCAAATTGTCTTTCTTTTTCTGTTGTTTTTTTGGGTCTGCAAATAATTCTTAAAAATTAGACTACTGTAATTCCCTCGTTCCTTTCCCCAAATGGCTATTCTCAAATCTTCTCGAGTTGTGATATTTGCCGCTTTGATCCTCATCTTCGATAGAATGTGATCGCCTATATTCTCTTCTCTTTTCGTTTAAATTAATTTAATGCCCGTGTTTTTTATGCGCTAGTTTTTGCCGGATATAAACGATTTTATTTAATGCCTGTTGAACGGACGCTTTTTACACTCGATGACACCGATAAGGCTTCTGATTTTGTTGTTGATTTCTCGATTTAGATTTAGATTTTTTGGTGATTTTAGGTATTTTCGGTTCCATTGTTGAGAGAAACTAGAACATTTGGGTCTTGTGCATTATCGGGGAGGGGGCTCCTAAAAACGTCGAAAAGGATATCTTTGTAGCAGAAAAATTGGATACCAGGAAAAACTTGGCACTACTTAAAAAATTTTCCACTGGATATCGGGCGAATAAAAGCGGGAATTTTGGATTTTGGCTAACATGAAAGACAAGCTTGAAAACGTCATTTTCACAAACTTTCCTGGCTAAAACCTACAACCTTCGTTTCGCTTATTTATTATAGAAAATAGATCACGGCACAGAAAAGCTATCTTTGAGCGGATCGGTCGGAAAAAGCGGAATTTTTGATTTCGGTTGCCAGCTTTTGAAAAGCGTCATATTTTGCGAATTGTTTAGGCTGGACACCACAACCTTCGTTTCGCCTATTTTTCCCCGACAATCCTATAGTTCTATCTTAATTTTTCAGATCCTTGCCACCCAAAAACCATTTTAAGCCTTTTTTCATTGCTTTTCCTGTTCAATCCTGGATTTCCATCCTTTATTTTCAGATGGACGACGACGATGGGCTGGCCCTGAAGACGTTCCGCGTCTCGGCCATCAAGACGTTGACGGACTATTGTCCCGAATACTCTCTCAAACCCAGCCTCAAGTAAGCCAGCTTCTAAATTACAATCTTTTGCTTTTAGAAAAAGCTCGGCGGCGATCCCCGAATCGAGGAAAACGGCATGGGATCGTCTCAGGGACGATATGTTTGCCACGCTGGATCCCGTCGTTTTTCTCAAGTAAATTTTACAAAACTTATGATTTATTAGCTAAAAGTTCATAATTAATGATTTCCAAGGAACTTTTGCCGTATCGGCGGGTCTAGAAGTTCAGATCTGGCCAGTAAAGAGTAAAATGTACTTTAATGGCCTTTTTACGAAAATTTAGCACTTTTTTTAGTTTGGAAAACTATAAAAAACTTGGTAAATTTTCCAAATCTTATGGTTGATTGGCTAAAACTTATTAATTACTAATTTTCAAGGCACTTTTGCAATATCGTGGGACTTGTTTGGTAACCCAATAATTTGTATTTTAACAGTGTTCTTATGAGAATTTAGCGATGTTTCAAGCGGAAGATTTGATAGAAACTTCGAAATAAGTTTGAAATTTTTAATTTCGACCGAAAATCGGGCATTTTTGTTAGATAAATCGATTTTTTTCACGTTTTTATGTATGATATATTTGAACAATTTGACGTTAGTAGCACCATTAAAAAACGGATAGAACCACCGCGATTGTTTTTATTCTAAAAATTCGATCCTTAGAAATGCTAGGAAATATTTTAATTTGTAAAATCCCGATTTTAGAGCCGAGCTCGACCCAGCGGGCAAATTGCTGGCGGTGCACGAGGCGGTGAAGGGCAGCGAAGAGCTGGGTGGCACCAACACGAACATGTCATTACAAAGGTATATCCGTATTCTCTGGCGTCAAATTTCGGCTTAGAGCCCCGTTCCACGGCGCCGTCACCATCAAGGGCTCCTCCAACAATGTCCCCTTCTTCCCTGGTCGGTTTTTCATTTTAAATTTTTAAACTTAAATATTTTTAAATCGTTAAATTATTTTTATTTGCTTTTTTTGTGGTAATATTTGTTGTCATATCAATAAATTAAGTTTGCTACTGTTTTTACCATCTCTAAAAATAAAAACCTTACTAATTTGTAGGGAAAAGTACAAAAAATCTAATTTTTCCACCAAAATTTAAAATTTTTGACTGTTTTTAAAGTTTTCTAAAATTTTTTTACGTCGAACATGGTCTGATTTTACTAAAAAATACTATCAAACTACTTGCTATACGTGACAGGCTTTCCTAGGCTTTTAGAAAAAAAAATCTTATCATCCGAAAATCCCCAAAAAGACTTATTTTGACTTATAAAAATGTAATAAAACGTAAATAAAATCAATAATAAACCACTGAACGTAAATAAAATAAACAGTGATTCAATTAACGTAAATAAACTAATGAATGAATGAAAATGTCTGTCAAAATATAACCCCCTTTTTCAGGCGGCTTCGACGAGGAGCTGTCCCGGATTCTGGAGATGTCGCACGACGTCACGCTCCAAAACGACGAGGAGCGCTACCTCGATTTCACCGGTTTGTCTATGGCTTTTAGCTAGAACATTTTTGTTTCTAGAATTGCTGAATCGCCCGCCCGGCTTCCAGTACGACGTCGAGTTGGCCGTCGCTCAGCCACAGCAGCCGCAAGCCGATCAGATTGCCGTCGAGCAACCGGAAGTTGTTGAGGTAAAAAAATGGAGCTTTTAGAAATAGGTTTTTTTTTTAAATGGAAAAAAGTTCGTCTGAATCTCATGAAAGTTTTATGGAGCTTGTTTAAAAACGAGTTTTGAAAATGTTTAAAATCTGGAAAGTTCGTCTGGCCGCTTTTTTGTCGGTTCTTTAGTATTTTCAGGGTCTTAATTTTGTATAATAAATCGAGAGGTGCTTTTGAACCAATTGGAAGCGCCAAATTATCATTTTTTATTAGCAACTCAAAATCTATCAATCTCAATCTCAATCGCAACTCAATCCGTTTTCCTTGAAAAAATTTCTAAATTTTAGGCATTTTTCGAAGTTTTTACATGTTTTTCGGGCATTTTATTGAATTTATTGAAAAGTGCTATTAAAATAATGCTATTAGATGAATTGGCAGAAACTTGGCTTATAGGAAAAATTCTAGTCTAATAAAAAATTCCTACATTTTTAAAACAAAAAAATAACAAACTCAAGTAAAATATTTTTGCAGACTCCCGCCGCGCCGCCAGTCGAATTGAGCACGAGGGATCTGTTCGATTTCCTCGGCGGATCGATCGGATTCGAGCTGACTGAGCAGGCGACGGTGAAAAGGGCGGACGAGGCGAAGAAGCGGAAGAAGCCGACTGACAAGCTCGAATCACCACTCGCTCAACCCCCCGACCAACCAGTTGAGGGAACCGAGAATTTGGAGGTGAGAAAATCTATTTTTTTTTAGTGAAAACATGATTTTTTAGGTGGTGCTGAAAAGGCCCCTCCACGAGCCGTCCCTTCTCCTCGCCCCGAAATATGCATACGCAAAACGGATCGACACCCAGACGGACATTCCCGAATATAAGGACGTGTTCCCGAGGATGGCCAGAGAGGTATGGTAGTTGTGTGGCTTTTTTAAATGATGAAGCGTGGTTCTTTGGCAATATCGGGGGGGGGGATTGCTGACAGATTCATATGTGTATAGTCATGTAATCGCGTTCTGACGAAAATTTGGCTAGATTTGAGGCTGAAAAATGAGGACATTTTTGAAAAATTCAATTTTGATAGTTAATTGATATTTATGATTTTTTTAGTCAGACTTATTAAAGTTTACGCACGTACGTGAACGTTTACGAATTGCAACTTTTTTTAAAAGTTTGTTTGATCGGAAATTGCCAATTTTGGTCAAATACCATTATTTTTTGAATTTTTTTCAGTAGTGGTTTCACGGCAGGAAAAGCAAAACAACAGTCTGGCAATACTTCCTCTATTTATATCAGGCCCCCCCCCCCCCGATAATGCCAATGAACCAAATACCGTATATTTTTTACAGTACCCCTTCCCGCTGGACCCATTCCAACAGGCGGCCATTTGCGGGATGGAGCGCGGGGAGAGCGTCTTTGTCGCCGCCCACACCTCAGCAGGCATTCTTATTTGCCGCTACCGTAATCCCCATTTTAGGCAAAACGGTGGTGGCCGAGTACGCCATCTCTCTGTGCAAGGCGCACAAAACACGTGCCATCTACACCTCACCCATCAAGGCACTCTCCAACCAGAAATTTCGCGATTTCAAGGTAACGCTGAATCGGCTGGTACTGGACTGTTAGCGGGGGGGGGCAGGTTGCCTAAACCCTTTTCTATCGAATTTTACATTGTTTTTAGAGATAAAAGCTCTGAAAAAAATCATAAACATATTTCAAATTTTGGATTGCTTTTCAAAATGTATGAAAAATGGTCAAAAAAGCAAAGTTTTCGAATTTTCAATGATTTTAAAATATTTTTATAATTTCTTAGGGATCAGAAACTTCTCAAAATTAGCGGAAAATGAAAAATTACCCCCCCCGCTACCAGTCCAGTGCCAATCGGCTTATTTTTTCACATCCTGCTGCCAAGACATCTGAATAGATTACGACAGCTAATTCCTATTGTTTTAGATGATCTTCGAAGAGGTGGGCCTGGTGACGGGCGACATTCAGCTGCACCCCGAAGCCTTTTGCCTCATCATGACCACCGAGATTTTGAGGTACCGATCATTTTTATGTCGTTTTCGTTTTGAGGTTCTTTCGCATTATCGGGGGTGGGGGGGCGGGTGTACAGAATTTTCCGAAATTTTTGTATACAATTTCAGTCCAGAAGTTCCTAGTCAGATAGACGCAATTCTAAGCTGCTTGAAATTTTCTAAAAATTCGAAATTGATCGAAAACTCGATCTTGTTATTTAGATTGCTCTATTTATCTTCGAAAATGTTCGATGTTCGAAACAATTAAAGAAATCCCCCGCCCCGATAATGCGAGGCTAGCTAGCAGAGTTCTTTGAGGATGTTATCATTTCTAAATGGTGCTTATTTTTCGTGATTTTCAGATCGATGCTGTACAATGGTTCTGAAGTGATTCGAGAGCTCGAATGGGTCGTCTTCGATGAGGTGCACTATATCAATGATGTCGAGAGGGGCCACGTCTGGGAGGAGGTACTATAGTGTTTTCGATGCTTTATTTCCTAATTTTAAATTTTGTCGAAAATCCGACGTTTTTCATGCCAAAAAAACTTACGGATTTTTTAATAAAAATTATAATGTCTTTGCGCTAGGAAATAATAATAAAAAAATGTCGAAACTCTAATTTTAATCTATGTTTTAGGTGCTGATCATGCTGCCGGCGCACGTGAAGATTGTGATGTTGTCCGCCACCGTGCCCAATGCCGATGAATTTGCCGATTGGGTCGGGTGGGTGGAATTAGGGATTTTCTTGATTTCATCTGATTTTCAGGCGAATCAAGAATCGTCGAATTGAGGTGGTATCGACGAATAAGAGGCCTGTGCCATTGGAACATCATCTCTACACTGGACAGGTTCGAAATTTGATTTCTCTCTCTGTCTCTCACTTGCTCTCTCTCTCTCTCTCTCTCTCTCTCTCTCTCTCTCGCTCGCTCGCTTTAAATTTATATTATCTATTGGCTATCAATATCCCGAGTTTTCAGAATGTAAAGCTTCGAATCACGCATTTTAAGAATCCCGAAATTTCGTTTCTTTCGCATTAGCGGGGGAAGGGGGGCATTTCGCATCACTCTAAAAAAAATTTTAAAGCCGAAATTTTGCTCCAAAATCAGTGGTTTTTGGTGGAAAATTTGGGATTTTTTTAAGAAAATTTGCCTAGGTTTTAATCTTTAGAACCTTTAATTTTTCTTTAATTTTAATTTAGAATAAAAAAAAATCGATCTTTAGAATAAATTGCCCGCCCCCCTGATAATGCGAAAGAACCATTTTTTCGTAGGTTCAGAACCTTCGAAATTACGATAATGCGTGATTATGATTTTCGTCAGGGTGTCCATCTTTTTTTCATCATCTTTTTCAGGACGGAAAGACGCGACACGACATCTTCCTGGTTGTCGACAAAACGGGCTCATTCCAGGATGCCGGCTATCGAAAGGCAAAAGAAGCAAAGGTACGCATTCTATCCATTAATTCTCCATTATTATTCTCTAGGAGGGCATCAAAAAGACGGCCAACAGCATCCGAGGCGGCAAACAACAATTCCAGGGAGGCGGAGGAGGGCACAATCGCAATGTGAGCATTTTTGCAGGATTTCTGTATCTCTATCTCTCGCTCTCTCTCAATTGCTCTCTCTCTCTCGCAGTTTGTCTCTCCCTTTCTCTCTCTCGCTCTCTCCCTCGCTGTCTCTTTCACTTAAATTTTTCAATTTGCCCATTTTTGATTTTTGCCTTTCTAAGCTTTTTTTTTGGATGTTAAGTAGGTTGGAAGGACTGTTAACGGCATTACTGTGAAAATTCCGCTCCCCCCGCTAACAGCCCAATACCGTTGGAAGCTCCTCGTATCGTTTTTTATTCCATTTTTCAGGACAAGAACATCTACATCAATCTGGTGGATCATTTGCGGTCGAGGGACCAGTTGCCCGTCGTCTGTTTCGTCTTCTCCAGGAAAAGGTGCGCTGCTGTGGTGTGGAAATTGAATTATTTATGCTTTTTTTTTGTAGATGCGACGATAATGCGCAGATGCTGTTGTCGATGGATTTGACGACGGCCCTCGAGAAGAACCACATCCATCGATTCTTTCATCAATGCGTTCAGAGGCTCAAGGGAAGCGACAAACAATTGCCACAGGTATTACTAGCTCTCTCTCTCTCTCTCTCCCTCCGTTTATCTTTCTCGCTCTCTCTCACTCACGCTCTCGCGCTGTCTTTCTATCTCTCTCGCTCTCTCTCGCTCTCTCTATTCTCTCTCTCTCACTAGCTCTCTCTCGCTCTCGCGCTGTCTTTCTATCTCTCTCTCTCTCTCTCTCTCTCTCTCTCTCTCTCTCTCTCTCTCTCCCCCCCCCCTTTCTCTCTATCCAATCTTTTCCAGGTGCGTGTCCTGGGCGAGCTGTGTCAACGTGGTATCGGTGTCCATCATTCCGGCATCCTTCCGATCCTCAAAGAAGTTGTCGAACTCCTCTTCCAAAAGGGATATGTCAAGGTATTTCGGAACAGATTCATGGGTTCTTGTCTGTTAGCGGGGGGGGGACTTTTTGTTTTTCCGCCTGTTGATGATGCGTGGTGTGGTTTTGTGGTGTTTTTTAGCAGTCTTTGATTGCCAGGAAGTTATAAACAATCTTTTAAATTTGCAACTCGAAAATTCAGATTTATTTTTTTGGGCATTTTTCATACGTTTTTGGCCAAAAGTCAAAAATTTTCGAAAAATTATTATGTTCATATGATATTTATAGTATTTTTATAAAAATTGGTTCTATTTTGTTGTAGGGCTGTAGAAAAAAACTAGCGAAAAATTTGGTTTCTCTCCCCGCTAACCCCCCCCCCCCCCCCCCCCGGCTAAGAGAACAGAACCAGATATTTTATGATATTTTTGCAGGTATTAATGGCGACGGAGACATTCGCAATGGGTGTCAATATGCCAGCCCGTACCGTCGTCTTCGATTCCATCCAAAAACACGACGGAAAAGAGCTGCGCCTTCTCACCCCCGGCGAATATGTTCAAATGGCTGGAAGGGCTGGGAGAAGAGGTCTCGACGATACCGGCAATGTTATTGTTCTATGCAAAGGGCAGTATCTGGTTGATGCTCAAGAACTCAAGGACGTCACCATGGTCAGTAGTTTTCTTTGTTTTTTTTTTGTTTCAATCATTCCTTTTCAGGGCCGCCAATCCGATCTGCAATCCAAATTCCGCGTCACCTACACGATGCTGCTCAATTTGTTGCGCGTCGAGCAGTTGAAGTCGGTTTTCAGTGAAGCTTAGCTTTTTAAATAAACGAAAAATTATTATGCTTTTGATCGAAAAATTCATTTTTATTATTTAAGTTGAAAATTCTGTTTAAAAGTAATTTTTAAAATTATGTGAGATCGCAATATGTTCCAGGTACTGTTTAAATTGCGTTAATGATTTAACGTACTAAATCCTAAATTATTGGTTTTTATTTTTAATCCCCTGTTGCAGGATTGAGGACATGCTGCAGCGGAGTTACGTGGAGAGTGGATCGTTGCGGAATGCGCTGAAGGTGAAGGAACAGCTCGAGATGGTCAGTCGATCCACCCCCCTCTTCCCTTCAATGTCCCTTTAGGAGCGCGACAAGCTCAGCGAGTTTACCCTGCCCGACTGTTGCCACTGTTTCCCGGAAGTCGGCCAGACAGCAGCCCTCTCGCAATATGTCCAGGAGATGACCAAATATTACCAACTGTACGTTTTTACGATTTTATGCTTGATTTCGAATTTTTATTATTAAAAATCTTGTTTATGTTTGTTTTTTCGTTTTTAACTTCTTCTTTTCAGGCGTTGCCAACTGTGGGAGCATTTGTGGAAGGAGCCGGGCGTCTCGGCTGCCCTAATTGCTGGCCGAGCAGTGGTGGTGAATACGGGAAGATACGGACTCGGCACCAGGGTCGCCATTCTCATCAAGGTATTTTTATTGCTGTTTTTGTTTATAAAAGTTGACAATATTTCAAGCAGAGGCATTATTTAGAACGAATTTAAAAGTGTTCGACAATGATTTTTGTGCAAAAGAAACGCTATTTGCATTTTTTTAAAATAGAAATTCGTGGCCTTTCTGGCGTCTCGCAAAAATCCCCCCCCCCCATAATGCCAAAGTCCTCGCGAAACCGCAGAATTTTCCTAAAAGAAGTTTCTCGATAAATCCAGATATACATAACAATAATTTTCGATTTATTTCTTGAAACGACTGTCTCAAAATTGGCAATTTAAAATGCTTTATTTTTGTATATTTTGTATATTTAAACCTCTTTTGTAGATGATGGCCGACAAGCTGCGCGTGGTTATCCCCTGCGACAAGGAGGAGCTCTTCGTCACCAAGGACGTCGACACCGTACGTTTCAAAATATTTTAATTTCGAATTTTAAACCTTTTAATGATATTTTTCTAGGTGGGCGACGAAGAGGCTGGTGTTCGTGCCCTTGTACTCTATGGTGTCGATGGATGTGAGAAGCAAATTGGCAACTACGATGAGATTAGCATGAGGTGATTTTTCTCTCAAACAATCCCTGCTAGCTGTTCTTTTTTTTGGATTTTTGCCGCCAATTTTAGGCATAATCCTAAATTTACTCTGCTAGTTCTCGCTTTTACGATCCACGATTCTCTGCTAGATTGCCCCATTTTTTACTGCCCGATTTTTAGACATAATCCCAAATGTTCTCTGCTATCTACCCACCTTTTTGAATGACCATTTTGCAGACTGCTCGAACTCGGTCCCTCCTCTCTGGTGGGCATCTGCAAGAATCTCTTCAAACTCGACAAGACCCCCATTAATGCCGCCGATTTCGACAATGAAGTTCAGAGGGCTAGCATGCCCAGATTCAGGTACCATTTTGCTGCTTTTCCGTTAACGGGGGTAGTCCCATTTTTCTACTCATTTTTAATAGTCCTAAATTCGTTGTTTAGACTACATTTAGTTTGATTTCGTTCAAATACAAAAATTCGGATTTTTCGATATTGCAAATTTCTAGGTTTAATTTAAATTTAACAATTTATTTATTTTGAAAAATACATTTTTCCGAATTTTAACAAAATATAAATTTTTAACAATTTATCAAATTTCTAGATTGGAATTATTATTTAATTAAAAAACATTGGTATTAATTTTATCATTATTATATTGAAAGTTTTCACTTTTTCCAAGTTTTCTAAGCAATTTTCTTGGTGAAATGTTACATTTTTTATTTATATTCGTCCGAAAGTGCCGCGGTTTCTGATCCCCATAAATTCGTGAATTTAGGAAGCACCGTTTGAATGAGCCGTACGAGAGATTGATGCTCAACCTCGTCCAATACACCAACAAATTCTCCCCATCCGAATATCAAGAGATCAGAGGCCATATCAAGGTATTATTGGTACTTTTGCAATATCGGGGGGGGGGGACGGGGGAAGTTCCCTTGTGTCCAGAACGTGTTTTTATCGTCATTTTCATAAAGAAATTTTTTGGTACTTTTGCAATACCAGGGGGGCATGGATTGATAATGTAGAAAGTGTATTTAATAGTATGTTGAACAAAATGTAGGCATATTTTGGGTGGCAAAACTGTTTAGAAACCTTGGAAAAAGTTTAAAATTGTCGATTTTCATTTAAAAAAAATGTATTTGTGTTTTCAATCAAATTTTGTCGTTTTTGATGTTTAAGAATAGTAAAAAAATTGTGCTGAAACGCATACTCTATTTATACGATAAAATTGGATCCTGAGGAATTCCCACCCCCCGATATTGCCAAAGAATCAAATTTTTAAATTCCCATTTTTTTTTCCAGCTGAAAGACATGATGAACCAAGAGATGTCGTTCTATTTCGACTCTTCCCGTGAACACGTCCGCTCTCTCCGTGCCCAATGGAATCCCCTTCACTGTGTCGCCCTCGAAAAGCATGTACGTAGTTTTTATTTTTTAAATTTAAATTTTTTTTAGTTTATCAATTTTTAAAATTTTAATTATTGAATTTTACATTTTGAGATTATTTTTCATTAATATATTTTTTCAAAATTTAGTTATTTGGTGGCATAAAAATACCAATGTATGGAAAATGGAAAAAGATTTTTATATTTATTAGGAGTAGTTATATATAAATATAAATCCCAAAATTAGTAAATCCTACTATATATAAAAAAATAGTGTCTGTGTGTGTGTGTGTGTATATTTGCATGCACTTCCGTTAGGATGTTCCGCTCCTACAGCCTCGGGTTCCGGAATCGACTGCACACAGATAAAAATTTTGAAAGATTGTGATTTTCGCTATTAAAAATAGGTTTTTGTAAAACCCTGTTTGTTAGGGGAAATTAGCATACGCCGGAAGTGGAGGAGGCTTATAAAAAGGAAGGAAGGGCGTGGTTTTCATTTTTTGGTGATCGGCTTTCGAAAACAATTATGCAAAGTCACTACTTTCATAGGTCCTAGACGGGGCCAGGGTTGAAAAGCCGCGAAGCGGTTTTTCAACCCTCGTTTGTATTAAGAAAACAAGGAAATTTTTAAAATGTTAATTTGGAGTAAAAATTAGCAAAAATATCCTACTATATATAAAAAAATAGTTCAGGTGTGTGTGTGGACACTTTGCATAAATGGCTCGAAAAAACCGGGTTACCAAGATATCGGGGAGGGGGGGATCAATTTTAGGACCCAGTCGAAAAGTATTTAGGGGTAGTCGAGGGCGTAGATTACTGCAAGCTTATCAGATCCTACCTTATATAATTTGGTCGCGTATCTTTGTGTGTGTGTGTGTCCGGAGGTCAGTTTCGTGGCCCGATTTGAGGGCCTTCCCGTGTCCAAAATGCCCTAATTCTCCGTCACCCGGGGGGAATCGACCCTCCTCTTTCCGATGGCGCTTTCAGAATCCCCATAAAATACAAGTTTACAAAGTTAAAGCCGGTTTTATTGATTTTTGGGGGTCCGGCGGACTAATTTGCATAATGCGAAAAAATACAAATTTCCTCATTCTTGCCAGTTGCACTCGCGAGTTTGGTCGTCTCTTTGGATCTGCCTCTCGATGCTTTTCCTTCCCCTGCCCCGGGCAGTCCTCTTGAGGCATAAAACGGGTGTTGACGCGTGCTGCCAAACATTGCATGGTGTAGTGGTTAGCGCTTCGCCTTGCTAATCTAACCATCGGAGGTTCGATCCTCGGATATCTTAGTTGTTTTGCTTTTTGCTCGGAAAGTGCGTTTTGGAGTGGATTTCCGTGTCGGGACGTTATTATGAAATTAGTCACTCAAGCCGCAGCCTATAGAATGAAGCTACCCGCTCAAGCATGCGCCGCAGGCCAAGGAATCAAGCTAACTGCTCAAGCTAGCGCCGCAGACTTTGGAACGAAGCCAGCCGCTCAAGCTAGCGCCGCAGACTTTGGAACGATGCTAGCCGCGGAAACTAGCGCCGCAGGATAAAGGTTCATGCCGGCCCCTGAAACTGGCGCGGTAGGCTGCGGAAGGAAGCTAGCCGGGGAAGCTAGCGCCGCGGGCCCAAGGTCAGAGCTAGCCCTTCAAAACTTCGCCGCGGGATAAGGAGGCTCAAGCTAGCGCCGCAGGCTTTAGAACGAAGCCAGCCGCTCAAGCTGGCGCCGCAGGCTTTCGAACGAAGCTAGCCGCTCAAGCTAGCGCCGCAGGCTTTAGAACGAAGTCAGCCGCTCAAGCTGGCGCCGCAGGCTTTAGAACGAAGTCAGCCGCTCAAGCTGGCGCCGCAGGCTTTAACGAAGCTAGCTGCACAAGCCAGCGCCGCAGGCTTAAAGAAGGAGGTAACCGCTCAAGCTGGCGCCGCAGGCCAAAAAAGGAAGCTAATCCCTCAAGCTTGGGCCGCAGGATGAGGTAGCGACCTAGCCGATCAGACATGCGCCGCAGGCCTAATAACGAGACTAGCAGTTCAAGCTTGCGCCGCATACCAATACAATGAGGTTTGCATGAGAGTGTGCGTTGCGAGCATGCGTTTTTCTTTCTTCAGGGTAACTTTATTTGGAAGGGCGCTCGATTAATAGGGCCTAGACGGGGTCCAGCGGGGGAGAGTCGCGAAGCGGCTCCTCCCCCGCTGGTTTTTAATAAAATATCGATTTATACCTTATTTTAGCTATTTTAAAACATATGGAAATATCCTCATTTGCATACGAGGCGCTAGGAGGCTCATTTCGCATTTTGTCGCGCTAGCGGCCGGTTGCTTTTACCGTTTTTGGGTTCGCTCCCGCTCTTCGCTCGAATTATGCAAAGTGCCCAACTTTGAGAGTTCCGTGCGCGAAGGCCAAGGGTGAAAAGCCGCGTAGCGGCTTTTCAACCCTGGTAGACTCTTAAAATAGTAAAATGTTGTAGGTTAATGTGGGTTTTTTTCAGTTGACCTCGTTCCTGTTGCGCAGCCGTCAGCAGCAAGTGGTGGAGAAGATCAAGCAGAAACTGTCGCCCGACAGTCTGGCTCTATCAAATGACTATCACGATCGATTGAAGGTATCATCTACGATTGGTCACAAATTCCCCCGTTTGTTGTAGATGCTCAAAATGCTGGACTACGTCGATACGCACGATATGGTCACGTTCAAGGGCAGGGTCGCATGCGAAATTCATCATCAGGTATGTTTTTGGCCTTTCGCCGCCTATTTTCGAAAATTGCTGCTACTGGGCTGTTAGCGGGGGGGGGGGGGAAGCCTTTTTTGTTTTTCCGCCTATTAATGTGGTTTTATAGTGTTTTTGGCGGTTTTTGATTGCCAGCAAGCTTTAAAAATCCTTTTAAAAGTATTTAAACATATTCAAGCATTGAAAATTCTGATCTTTTCTGCCATTTTTCATAGATTTTTTCACCAAAAGTGAATAATTTCGAAATTTTTTGGTTTAAAAACAATGTAAAACGCTATAAAAATGGTCTGGATTTCTGTATCGGGCTGTACGGGATTACTGGGGAAATCCCCCCCCCCCCCCCGCTAAGAGTCCAGTACCGATTTTCCCCGCCAGCATATCTGTCTAGACCTAGCCAATGGAAGGGGTAGATTCTCGAATTTCTTAGACTCTTTAAATTTTGAAAATTAGCGGAATTCTATGGATTATTAATGGGTGTTTTTAGGAGCTGCTGATCACGGAGCTGATCCTCGACGGGAAATTGCATTCTCGTGCTCCAGAGGAAGTTGCTGCTCTTCTCTCCGCTACCACATGCCAATACAAGGGATCCGAACAGACGCTCAACCATCAAATGCCCATTTTTGTCGAGGTAAGCTTCGTTTTTTTGGATTTTTAAAATGTTGAAATCGTAAATTTAAATAATTAAATTAATGATGATTTTCGTTTTAACTCTTTTTTTTTAATTTGTACGCAAAACTATGATTCTTAGCCATATATAAATTTCGTTTAATTTGATTAATTTTTCTCGCGTTTTCAATTTTTTAATTGTTTAAATTCTAAATTTGAAGTGTATAATTATAACTTTTTGTAATTAAATTTAGATTTTATTAAATATGTATTTAAACTGTAATTTAATTTTCAATTTTTGGTCCGCCTTCTTTTTAGAAAGTTGATTGGATTTAAATTTTTATTTTGGTTTGTTTTTTTGGTTCGTTGGCATTACTTCGGTACTGTGGCATTATCGGGGGGGGGGATAGATTTCCCCTAATCCCAGTTTTTCTAATTTAGAGCTAAAAATGTTTTTAAACTCTTTTGTTATTGGTCCGAAATGTCAAAAACGACAAAAATCGACGAATCCATTGATTGTTATTTGTTTAGTTGATGCGTGACGTGCTGAACACGCAGGATCGTATCCAGGCCAACGCCCGTGTCGCCCGACTCAACTTGGAAGAGGTCGGCATTCTTGAGTTTCTATAAAAACAATTTTTTAGGTGGGCGACGAGTTGCGGTTCGATTTGATGGAGGTCGTGTATCTATGGGCCAGGGGAGAGGTTCGTGCTTTTTCTTATTTCTTCTTATCGTCGGTTCTTGTCCTTTAACGTAGGGATCCAAAAAATTCTAAAAATTTTCAAAAAGTGATTTTTGGCGGGTTTCGACTTTTTAAATGTTTAAAAATCATTTAATCATTTTTATTTATAGAACGTTTAGAAAACGTTTTTATAGTTTTTATAGTTTTCTTTTATTCATTTTGATTTTTGGTCAAAATTTAGGAATAAGGCGATTTTTTCGAAATTTAAATGTGAAAAATAATTTATGACTTTTTCTAGCAATCAAGAACTGCTGAAAACTATGTAAAAATCCAGTATTTATTTATTAACGTCGCTGGCAAGATAAAAATTGGCTCCCCCCGTTAAAAGGAAAGATCTCTATTTATTCTTTGTTTTTCAGAGCTTCGCGGCGATTATGGAGAAGACTGACTGCCAGGAGGGTCTCATCGTCCGTTGTATCCAACGACTCGGAGAGGTACGCCCCGATTTTTGGTGCTTTGGCATTTACGGGGGGCGCCAGAATTTTTCGTCTTTTTTTTTGGGAATTCGAAATTCCTGAAATATCTTTGCTGTTATCATATTTTGTATTACTTTTTAATGGATATTTTGGCCTTTCCAGCCAGAAAATTAAGTTCCCCCTGCAACTAGCAAAGATCCTGGTTTTTAATATTTTTGGGGTATCGTAATTGCTGAAAGATGTTTGCTATTTTACTATGAAATTGGTTTAATTGCTTTACCAGGCCTTTCTGGACTGTACGAAAAATCCCCCCCGAAAATAGCAAAGATCTGGGCGTTTTTGTGGATAAAGGAAATTCCTAAAAGATCTTTGCTAGTTTACCATTAAAATAGTTTATATAATTTATCATACCGGCATAGGTTTCTCTGGACGTGCAAGAAAAAAACAGCCCCCCCCCGGAAATGCCAAAGATCCGGTTTTTTTAAATTCTTTGGATAGTGGCAATTCCTAAAAGATCTTTGCTAGTTTGCCAATCTCCCTTTTTCGTGTCCCCTTTAACCACTGTCTCTGAATTAATTTTCTTTTTAATATATTAGATATATATGTTTAATTAAATTGTTATTAGATATTTAAATATTATTTTTTAATTTGATATATATAAATTTAACTTCCCCTTTTTAGGTATGCAAAGACGTGCGAAACGCGGCCCGTATCGTCGGGGATCCGGCTCTATTCGAAAAGATGGAACAAGTGTCCTCGGCAATCAAAAGGGATATTGTATTTGCTGCCTCTCTTTATACTGCCGCCTAATTTCGATTCCCTACTCTGATTGTCTAATTTGATGTATCAGCCCACCGTTCTTCGTGCCGTCTTAATTGTCTGCCTTATGCCTGTGTCTCTCTGTCATACGAGTCTCTGATTGCCGGTCGTCTCTTGGACACCTCTCTTGCTAAGGCCTTGTTTTTCTAAAAGCTCTGTTTCTAAAGGCCATTTTTTCTGAAAGCCGCTTTTTCTAAGCTCGGATATTCGGTAGCCCTTTGTTCCAAAGCCAAATTTACAGAACCACTCACAATTCAAATCGAACCTTTTGCAACGGAAAAGGGCTTCTTTGATATGTTTTTGCACTGCCCATCTCTACTTACAGCCGAAAGAGCCTGTAAAAAAGGTTCACATTTTGTTCAGAACTTTGAAATGGCGAACACGAGCCCTAAATACTCTCGTCAAAAGGCGAAGCAATAAGTGGCATATCTTTCAATTTGTGAGTGGATCTGTAAATTCTCTTTTAGAATAAGGGCTACAGAATATCCGGGTTTAGGAAAAGCGGCTCGTAGGAAAAATGGCCTTTAGGAATAAGGGTTTTTAGCAAAAAGGATGGTGGACCGGTTATCTCTCTGGTATTCGTATTGTGTATCTGTGTCGACCCCCGAAATAAACTTTTGAATGGGAACGTTGGGTTGAAATGTTCTCTTTCGTCAACCTATATTTTTATCGGGTTCTTTGGCATCATCAGGGGGGGACCGAACTTTTTTATGTGGTCTAAAAATGCCTAGTAACTTTACAGAAATTGTTTTAATAGTGTTTTTAGTAATTGATAGCTAGATTTTAGCTAGAAAAGCTATCTTAAAACTTCAAAAAAAATCGCAACTGCCGCAAAAATCGGCCATTTTTGTCGAAAAATCTAGATTTTTTGGTGAGATTTATATTTGGCAAAGTTTTATCTTAGAAAAAATTCGGTACCCCCCCCCCGATAATGCCAAAGAACCATGGAATGATTGATGACCACTGCCTTGATTTATTAGCAATATTAACCTCATTTTTCAAATTCATCATAGATTCTTGACTTTTAGTAGGGGGAAACCAACTTCCAGTCTTTCGAATATACGCGGCGGAAGTGTTTCGAAACCTTTGTTTTACTATTCTAAACGTGCAAACGACTAATCCTCACTAAAATGATATAAAAATATCGCGACTTTTCGCCCAACACGTCAGTGGGAAAGATTCTTTCTATCGTTGTAAAAGCATTGTGTTTCGCTCAAAACTCGGAATGCTACGGTCCCAAAACCTTATCGTTGGCCCCTTGGCGAAGGGGCTCCGCTTCCGACCGATCAGATGGTGGAAAAGAATCCACTGACTATGGCCAGGATTTCTTATCAACCCCCTGGTTGTCTTTGTGCTCTAGCTTTTACATCTGTCGATGTGACCGAGCTCCTCCAACAACCAATCTGCTGCACTAATGTCTCATGTCGTATACCAAAACGTATGAATATGTGTTGGTTTTTAAACTATGTCCTAAGAAAATATCTTAAATCTATTTAGCTAAAATTCAACCTTACCACTTACTGCCGGTTTTACTGCATTTTCGGGTTTCATGGGGACTTTGAAAACAACGCGCAAAACTACGTTCGAAGAACAAGATTGTTGCATTGTAAATGTTGTTGTTGTTGTTTGTATTGAAGGATTGTTGTAAAGAAGTTTTCCTAATAAGTATAACCCCCGGAGCCGTGAAGCAATGCCCCCCTTTAAAGGAATATCGGAATTCCTTGCAGACAGGATATTTTAGCAGGAATCTTGCAAAAAAATTCAATTTTGTTAAACTGGTTATGCAATAAAGACGCAAGTTTTGGTCCAAATGTTCTAAACCGGACGTGCGCTCTATCTCTGATACAAGATTGCACTGTATGTAGATACACAGATTAGTAGAACAAATTTTCGACTAGAATCTTCCAAGTAAACTGTAATTTTTTTCAAACCGATTATGAATTAAATACGTCATGAATTAAGAAGTGTGCAGGGTCTCGGGCAGGGAATATGATGTTGGATTCTAATCGCTAAGTCTCAACGAAACCCTCTATTTTCGATTAATAGGGGTCCAAACTATTATTTTTGCAAATTTTATTTGAGCCATGTGGTAGGCCGCATTCTAAATTACACATTAGTGTGTCGCTCAGTTACTTTCAAAATGAGTTTGCGCAGATGTGCAGATGTCCAGGGAAGACATACAGGGTGGGCCAAGCAAAAAGTACACAGTTTGGGTCGAAATAACTCGCGAACGGTAGAGAATCGAAGGTGCGTTACCATGCCAGAATGCTTAAATATGCTGGGTATGAAGATTTAACGCAACTTGATTTTTTCGATTTTCGGCGACGTATCAATACAAATGACACCCGAAAACTGTGCGTTCGGGGAAACTTCATTTGTATTTTTCTCAGGTTCCTTTGGTGGCTGGCATCTAATTTTTATTAAGTAAGTTAATATAGGCAGCAGATATGTACCTACAAAATTTAAGAATTTTTGAGGGTCTGGTTGAAAAGTTAGAGAGGAATGAAATTTTGTATGGAGAAATTTCGTAAATTTTTAATATTGAAAAAACCTATGGCGAAAACCTCAAAATCAGTTGTTGTGGAATACCTACGAGCCCGTTACAATCGCATAAAAATTGTAAAAAAGTTTTTGAGATCGATGAATTTTCGCGTTTTTCAACGACCCCCTGGTCATGGATTTTTCCAGGTCTCGAAACCCAACTTTGGAATAATATTGCTAAATTGCCAAAAGGGACTCAGCTGTTTTCTTTGCTTAGCTATGTAGTACTGGGGTTTATCTATCATCTACAAAATTTCGAGCTACCGTACCCTTTTGGAAGGGCATATTTTAGGGCCTCCAAAACGGTTCGTTCGTGATTTTTCCCAAACCTTGTCATCATTTTATAAATTTTAGCCGAGCCTGGAAAATTATCGTTTTATTTTTATCTGATACCATTTGAATAGCGCATCCTAAAGCTACTTTCATGTATTTTTTTAACCAGCCGTTGGCGAGGGAAAAATTCACCAAAAACCGAAATAAACCGAATTCGAGGGGACGTAAAAACTTTTTGGAAGGTGGAGTCACCAAGATATTTTGAGAATTAATTCTGCGTAACCAGTTCAATAAAGCTATGCAAAGATTAAAACAATTTCAAGTCGAAAAAATTTTAAGAAGAATTTTAAACTTGGCCTTTGGAACAGGGTGATTTTTGGTTTTGGGCTGAAAGTCACCATAATTTTGAATCAGATTGCTCCCGAATTTGTCAGGCGTAAATCAAAACATTAAAGCTGTAATCATATCCATAACATCCAGGAAGTTTTTTATTTTTAAAAATTCGAAAATTGACCCTGGCTACTCGGACCCAAAATCGGCTTTCTGGCCTTGCTTTGCACTTTGCCTCGTAACTTTGTTATTTACCACCGAAAATCAGTAATTTTTGACAGGCTATCTTACAATCACCTCTAGAAGGCCCTCGAATTGAAAAATCGTCACTTTATGGAATTTTGTGATGGCATGCTAAAACGCGCTCCACGGGGGTTACTGTAGAAAACCGAAATTCGCGATTTTCGTGGTATTTTTGCCATGGAATCGCTTCGATCTTTTGGTAAAACTAATAGTAGCAGTTTTTGGAACAAGTGGCCGAAAAATTTACAAAATTCTGTGGCAGGATTGAAAAATCAGTTTTTAGCCTTTTTCATGAATGTTTGTGGATAGTACGCTTTCGTATTTGGCAGCAAGGTGTCCCTACTTATTGCCCTACAACCCAGAAATTTTCAGCCGGATCGAAGCTAGGGGAGCCGAGAAAAGCGGGAAAAACGAAACCTACAGTACCCCACCGGGGCACGTTTTAGCAAGCAATACAAAAATACCATGAATTGTGGTGGAATCTGGTGTGGAATCCGAGATTAATATTTGGATAAGTCATTGGCAAAAAATCAGCCATGGGCAGTGAGTTAGAAGTGAGTTATGTCTCAAAGAATAAAAATAACGAAAAATCGCGAAAATTGATTTGCTTTTAAAAAATGAAATAAACCTCGGAAAATTCTAAGATTTTGCCATTACGTTTCAATGAATTAAAGCCATTTATGAGCGCAAAACCAGAATTTTCCCACCACCCATTCAAGAACGCACAATTTTCGGTCGTAGCCAGCGTCCATAGTACAGTTTCGTACTCAAAAATCGAAAAAATCAAGTTGTGTTAAATCTTCATACCCAGCATATTTAAGCATTCTGGCATGGTAACGCACCTTCGATTCTCTACCGTTCGCGAGTTATTTCGACCCAAACTGTGTACTTTTTGCTTGGCCCACCCTGTACAGAGTCCTGATAAGAAATCCTGGCCAGAGGTCGGGAGGAAAAAACTTCTTGGCGCGCCACAGAGACAATTTAAAAGATGATAAGATAAACAACATAGGAAATTACTAGCCACCCCTGGTGGCAGATGTTATAGAGGAAGGCCAGAATCAGGTCAAATACCTCTATTTGTAATTGCGACTACTTTAACGTTCCCCTGAATTGTCTCTCTATATATAATCGTCAATTATTCTAGATAAAATGTTTGCTGTAGATGGGTTGTCGGATGATCAGATCTCTCTACTACTCGATCAACTATCATTCAGCCATTATCTCATTCTACGGCATGTCAATCGACGATTCAGGTATTTATAGAGATCAAATCGCTTCTTTTATCCCTCTAAATAGGTCATGTTAATCAAATAATATTCTTGCAGAAAAGCCATTGATCGTCGATATATGATGCCGAAAAGGATAGAATATGCCTCGTGCTTCGGCAGAACAATTGAAGGAAACGACGAAGAAGAAGAAGATGGCCAGCCCGCGACGGCACAATCCCAAAAAGTTTGTTTCTTTTGAATTACGATGAGGAAGGGGGGCGAGCAGAGATTCTTTGATCAATTCAAATAAATCGGGGGCTCAAAGTAGATGCTGGCAATTGTATTTGCAGATTGTGGTGCGAGCTGCTCGGCTGATATTCGTGAATTACGAAGATAAAGACGACTGGAGACGACACGGGGTACGGTGCGAGATCGTGGTGGATAGTCAGACTCAGTCTTTATTTGTTGTGCGCGACTGCAGCGACACGTATACCAGGTATGGCGCCGGTCCTTAGAGTTTATAAAAATTTAAATAAAAAATTACAATCCTAAGAATACGCAAAAATATAGCCTTCGAATCGAAATTAGAAATTTTTTGAATTTTTGGATGTTGTCTAAATAACTTTATCGGTTAAATGCAAAAAAATATTCCTGAACACAATGAAAATACTTGCGTTTACACTGATACACACACTGATCGGGAAATAATTCACGGCGGGGGGGCATACGCACAGGGGCATTCGTTTCACTGGTAAGGTTACGTACGGCAAAAAAATTGCTAGAATCGACGTATAACCGGATTAGCTTGTAAAATCGGTCAAGTCTGACTAATTCGACTATGCTAATTCCAATTCCGTCGAGAAATCGCAGAAAAATGGCTAAAAAACTTAGAATCAAGCTAAAAACTGTATTTTCATCGAAAAAAAGATATTTTGGTCCGTTATCTTGTGGTTTAGCTGTCTACAGGCCTTGACAACGGACCGGGGCGGGCCCGGCCCAAACTTGGCGGGCCCGCTAGACCCGGATCAGTGCTGTACAATGATTTTCGGAGAAAATTTTTCGAATTCTGAAGCAAAAAAAAACGATTTTTTTCGACTTCGTTCACATTTTTTCAATTTTTTTTTGCGTTAATTTGTGCTTTCGTTTTGAAGGGTCTCAAAATGAAGCTCTCGGAATGCGATATCAGACGCGTGGTAAAGAATAGCGATCGGTTTAACCAGCCGTCAATAGGAGCGTTCGAGTTCGAGTAGAAGCGTTTTTATGCACCACCCTGTAGAAGCTCTAGGAGGTTTATAAGCCGGAATTATTTTGCTTTCGGCCTGAATGGACTAGCAGGAACTTTTAGGAGGGTTTACAACATGGTTGAGGGTATTTTCAGGATCAGCTTTATCGATCTTGGCCGAAAAACGGCCAACCGCGAAAAACAACGAACAAAAAATGTCGGTAGTTGACCTTACTATTGGCCGGCAACAAAACATTTGTAAATAGTTTTCAGAAAGTTTGTCAAGTTTTTATATGCAGAATTAGTTAAAAACTGTTTCAAAAGTATTGCCTCTATTTATATCCAAATACCCCCTCATCGGCCAAAAAAAATTTAAACCGTCCGCGCTGGCCTTATTTAGTCGGGCCTGAAATTCCGGATTCGGCCAGGGCCGGGCCTGGCTGGGCGACCCCCCTTCACCAGGAGTGTCCTTTTGGTGTCCTCGGCAAAACGATTCGAGACCCAGCTCATTAGATAGAGAATTGAATTCTGAACAAGACTGTGTTGTTCATTTTTGCGGAATGGCTGTCCCAGATTTTATAAAATTAAAAAACTGCCGGCGTTGCCCATACATTGGTGCTTGGGGAGCGAGTTGTTAAGGTTTCGCGCTTGGTTTTTTTTAATTCTATAAACTCAGTGACAGCTATTCCGCAAAAATGAACAACACAGTCTTGTCTATCTACTATATATCTACTATATATAAATTTCTAATGTCCGTGCGCCCGTGCGACCGGGAATTCAATCCCGCCGCGAACCCCCAAATATACCGTAGCTGGGGATGAAAATTTTCACCGGAGCCATGCCGTTTCGCCTTTTCCCCCCGGGAGGGCCAGCGCTGAACCCCTGCGGAGCGGGGGGTCAGCGCTGGTAAATTTCTAATGTCCGTTCGCCCGCCGACCGCCCGACCGGGAATTCAATCCCGCCGCGATCCCCCTGGCTACCGTAGTCGGGGGCTGAAAATTTTCACCGGAGCCGCAGCGTTTCGCCTTTTCCCCCGAAAGGGCCAGTGTAGAAAAATATCGTTTCAAAGGGTATTGTAGCCATTCCGCGTTTCTTAGAGGTTTTTTAGTAACTAAGAAGGGGAAATAACTTTCTTTCAAGGGTATCTAGCCATTACGCGTTCCTTAGATGTTTTTTTAGTATCGAAGAAGCGGAAATAACTTTCTTTCAAGGGTATGCTAGCCATCACGCGTTTCTTCGAGGTTTTTTTAGTATCAAAGTAGGAGAAATAACTTTCTTTCAAGTAGACCTCCCGAACCCCCCCATTTACCCCCAAAGACACCATTTTTACCCCCATCGCAACACCCACCAAAACCCCCCAACAGACCCCCAATGGACTCCCCACTCGAACCCCCCATTCCAACCCCCAAAGACCCCCATTGGGCAAAATTCTGGCTATTTTAAGTTAATGTTTTTAAGGTTTAAAATCGTTTCAGCCTTTTTCAACTTTTTTTTTCAACACCCCTGAAAACCCCCATTCGAACACCCCGCCCAACCCCCACCCTACCCCCCTCGCAACCCCCATATGACCCCCATCCAACCCCCACAAGTACAGGGTGGGTCAGAAAATTGTTCCGGAGTTTGTCCCCGAATAACTCGACAAGGAAAGATATTTCACCATGCGTTACCATGCCAGAATGCTTAAATATGTCAGGAATAGAGATTAAGACCAACTTGATTTTTTCGATTTTTGAGTACGCAACTGTACTATTGACGCTGGTTACGACCGAAAATTGTGCGTTCTGGAACGGGTGGTGGGAAAATTCTGGTTTTTGGCCTAAAAATAGTTGACATGTGTAGAAAGATAATATCAAAGTCTTAGAATTTTTGAAGGTCTAGGTATTTTTTTGGAATCTAAACAAATTTCCGTATTTTGATTATTTTTACTTTTTAATTCGCAACTCGCTTCAAATACGCTGCCCATGGCTGATTTTTTGCAGATGGTATCTCCGAATGCTAATCTTTAGTACAACACCAAATTTTATCTGATTCTATGGTATTTTAATATTGCTTGCTAAAACGTGCCCCAGAGGGATACTGTAGTTTTCGTTTTTCGCGTTTTTCTTTTTATTGTAAGCTGCGATTTTGCTTAAAATTTTATCATTGGTAAACACCAGTAAGGGTCACCTATAGGCTAAGTATCGTGAAGTTCTAGCCATACACCTTCCCAAAATATGCAAAAAACTTATTTTTGAATTCTGCGACGGAAATTTCTAAATATTTTGATGCATGGGACCAAAAACTACTATTATTTGTTTTCCCAAAAGATCGAAACGTTTCTATGGTGAAAAGAACGAGAAAACGACGATTTTCTGTTTTCTACCGTAACCCGCCTGGAGCACGTTTTAGCATGCCAAGACAAAATTCCATAAAATGCCAATTTTTCTATTCTAGACTGTTCACTGGGCGATTGTAAGAGCACCTATACAAAAAATTACTTGATTCCTGTGGTAAATGACAAAGTTATGAGGGAAAGTGGAAAACCCTCCTCGGGGCCCGATTTTGGACCCGAGGCCCCGGGCCGAAAATCGAATTTTTGAAAATGAAAAAGTCACCGGGGTTTGGTGGATACAATTAACGTACGCATCGAACAGTGTATAAAAGCAGAAGTCTGGAATGATCTGGCTCAAGTTAATGGTTGATTTTGATTTAAAACCCGAAAATAACGTTTTTGAAAAGCCGACTTTGGGGCGCTCTTCTAAATTCGTTTGCCGTGAAAAGGGTTGGTATTTGCATACGTTCTAGTTGATTACCCAAGCTTAGTTTATGCTAGACGTGTGGTGGCTACGCAAGCCTCCAGAATTTTTTTACATCGCCTCAAAGTCGGGTATATTTCGACCCTTCATGAATTTCTTTTGAAAGATCGGATGGCCCAATAAATTTGTAACAATAATCTTAGCATGCGCCCATTAAGTAGTATTAAATAAAATTATGACAATAATTCTAGCCGCGCAACTGAATTTTATAGACTGGCGCGAAGGTCTGCGAAATAGCACGAACCAACCGTTTCGGAGGCGCTAAAAGGCACCCTTCCAAAGGTGTACGGTAGCTAGAAATTGCGTACATGATAGATGGACCCCAGTCCTACACAACCAAGCAAAGCAAACGCCGAAATTCTATCTGCAATTTTAGAAATATTTTTCCAAAGTTCAGTTTCGGGACCCCGGAAAAATCCATGACCAGGGGGTCGTTGAAAAACTTGAAAATTCATTAATCTAAAAAAATTCTTTGAAGTGCTTGTGCGGTTGTACAGAGCTTGTAGGTATGCCAGAACAACCTATTTTGAGGTTCCCGCCATAAGTTTTTTTAATATTCGAAATTTACGAAATTTCGCCATATTGAATTTGAGCACGCTATAACTTGCCAACCAGACCTTCGAAAATTCCAAAATTCCGGATTTGCGTAGGGGCAGCCTATAGGTACCCACACTGTAAAAATTGGAAGTGTACGACCACCAGCAATCCAAAAAAATGCAGCCGAAGTTTTGCCGGAACGCACAGTTTTCGGGTGTCATTTGTATTGATACGTCGCCAAAAATCGAAAAAATCAAGTTGGTCTTAATCTCTATTCCTGACATATTTAAGCATTCTGGCATGGTAACGCATGGTGAAATATCTTCCCTTGCCGAGTTATTCGGGGACAAACTCCGGAACAATTTTCTGACCCACCCTGTATGGGGGTTAATTGGGGGGGTTCGGGAGGTCTACTTTCAAGGGTATCCTAGCCATTACGGGATTCATAGATGTTTTTTTAGTATCAAAGAAGGGAGATAACTTTCTTTCAAGGGTATTCTAGCCATTACGGGATTCATAGATGTTTTTTTAGTATCAAAGAAGGGAGATAACTTTCTTTCAAGGGTATTCTAGCCATTACGGGATTCATAGATGTTTTTTTAGTATCAAAGAAGGGAGATAACTTTCTTTCAAGGGTATTCTAGCCATTACGGGATTCATAGATGTTTTTTTAGTATCAAAGAAGGGAGATAACTTTCTTTCAAGGGTATTCTAGCCATTACGGGATTCATAGATGTTTTTTTAGTATCAAAGAAGGGAGATAACTTTCTTTCAAGGGTATTCTAGCCATTACGGGATTCATAGATGTTTTTTTAGTATCAAAGAAGGGAGATAACTTTCTTTCAAGGGTATTCTAGCCATTACGGGATTCATAGATGTTTTTTTAGTATCAAAGAAGGGAGATAACTTTCTTTCAAGGGTATTCTAGCCATTACGGGATTCATAGATGTTTTTTTAGTATCAAAGAAGGGAGATAACTTTCTTTCAAGGGTATTCTAGCCATTACGGGATTCATAGATGTTTTTTTAGTATCAAAGAAGGGAGATAACTTTCTTTCAAGGGTATTCTAGCCATTACGGGATTCATAGATGTTTTTTTAGTATCAAAGAAGGGAGATAACTTTCTTTCAAGGGTATTCTAGCCATTACGGGATTCATAGATGTTTTTTTAGTATCAAAGAAGGGAGATAACTTTCTTTCAAGGGTATTCTAGCCATTACGGGATTCATAGATGTTTTTTTAGTATCAAAGAAGGGAGATAACTTTCTTTCAAGGGTATTCTAGCCATTACGGGATTCATAGATGTTTTTTTAGTATCAAAGAAGGGAGATAACTTTCTTTCAAGGGTATTCTAGCCATTACGGGATTCATAGATGTTTTTTTAGTATCAAAGAAGGGAGATAACTTTCTTTCAAGGGTATTCTAGCCATTACGGGATTCATAGATGTTTTTTTAGTATCAAAGAAGGGAGATAACTTTCTTTCAAGGGTATTCTAGCCATTACGGGATTCATAGATGTTTTTTAGTATCAAAGAAGGGGAAATAACTTTCTTTCATGGGTATTCTAGCCATTACGCGTGCCTTAGAGGTTTTTTTAGTAACTAAGAAGGGGAAATAACTTTCTTTCATGGGTATTCTAGCCATTACGCGTTTCTTAGAGGGGAAGAGGAGGAGTGCAGGCTCTTTGGTTTTGGAGGAGGGTCGTGGTTAGATCATGGAAGGTATTCGCGCCAAGCGGAAACATACTAAAGTGAATGGGAAGCACCCTGTGTTGCCTTGCCCCCCGGGGGGGCCAGTCAATAGCAACCGCGAAGCGGCTGTTATCGACTGGTTCAGAATTTAATTCTCTATCGAATGAGCTGGGTCTCGAATCGTTTTGCCGATGACACCAAAAGGACACTCCTTGTCAGGCCCGGCCCGGCCCGTTGTCAAGGCCTGGCTGTCTATTGTTAATTCAGTATATCTATATTATTTATTTTAGAGTATTTATATCAATTTACAACCGTTTAATCGTATACTTGGGGCTTCTACAGGCCTTTTTCCTTTACCGGTGAAACGAGTGCCCTGTGCGTAGGGCCCCCCCGTAATAATTCGTATATTTTGAGGCAAGGAAATTTGGTCGAATGCTTTCTTCAGTTAGCTTCTATTAAAATTCTCGTTTTTTTTTAGCCGATACCCGATTGATTTCAATGGATTTATGGCCACCCTTGCTCCTCTCAGCCGTACTATCAAGAACATTCTTGCTGGATTCGAGCCAAATCCCACGGTCAGTCACATACATGGTGTCCCAAAGACTAGTCGAACCCAACGTCCGGAACAAATTGTCTCGGACACGCTTTAATGAGAGAGAGAGAGAGAGAGAGAGAGAGAGAGAGAGAGAGACAGAGAGAGATTAGAGGAAACCAAGAACGAACATAAAAGATATGAATTACAGGCTCTGGAAACTTACTACGGTTGGAAGAGGCCGAGGATGGAAGAAGATGCTGCATTTGAGGTATTGCAATACCGGCAATATCGAAGGCCCCAAAGTGGCTACACTCTAGTTTACCCCCCCGCCGCAACTTTTCAGACGTCCTATCAATGAGTGGAGTATCTCAAAATGTTCGCCGTCGTCGAATTACTATAAAAAAACTGTTTTCTTGCGGCAAAAATGGCTAGGAATTTTTTTTACAGTATTTTGAGGGTTGAAAAGATTAAGCCGCTATGCTTTGAATTTTCCGCTATTTTTCGACTCAAATGCACTGTAGCCTTATTTTACAGAGCAAGAGTTACATTTTGGTATCCTTGCCGGGTCTGTAAGTCTAAAAAGAGCCGAGATACGAAAAAAATCACCCCAAAATGCCTTTATAATGGTGAAGAGAAATGAGGTGACGGTTGAATTCAGGTGAGCGGCTTCTTCCGGTCGTTGCGCGCCACGAAGACGTTTCGGATGGAGGGTCTTACGGATGAATACTTTCGAAAAGTGATCAGCAACTATCGAGGGGAATGCCATTTCTTGAAGATTCATTCCAATGTATGCCACTTTATATATGTTTTTAATTCTAACTAAACTCTGTCAAAATGAATTGCTTTCCAATTTGCCATCTTTTTTTCAGAAACCACCGGTCGGTCGTTGTCGACAATGTCAAATGGTATGATAGTTAACATTTCTAAAACTTCTAAAACCAGTGGAAAAACTTTCAATAGAGTTGAAAGTTTAACTCATCAACTTTGGCCTCGAAACAGTCGATAATCAAAAAATCAGCCAAAGAAAAGGCTAACGATTTCATTCTTTTTCGCTGACAACATTTCCCCTTGGCCGTATTTCCAAAATCCTCGCGACAGACCGATAAAGAAAACAATTTCGCACATTTTCGTAGAACCAAAATTTATATATGAAGTGTTGCGAGCGTTTTGTATAGCTTTTAAATAGAGTTGTTATCGACCCGGGTCGAAAAAAAAGTTTTCGACCCGTTTTGGTTTCGACCCGGGTCGAAACCAAAACGGGTCGAACGTTCGAACCCGTGTCTTTTTCCGCCCTGGGTCGAAAGCAAGTCAGATCGAAAAAAATCACCTTGATAAATGCCAAATACAATGCATTTTCCCTTTTTGCCTTGTTTAGCTTGAACTTTATCATTTGCGGGCCGTTCTTGCCTTTTCGCTTGCTTTCTCCAACCAGTTTACCGCGCTGCCGCAGGGTTGTTTGCCTTGGTGTGCAACGGAAAGGAAGATAGGAAGTAAAACTTAAAAGGCTGGAGGAAGATGGGCCGGCGTCCGTCGGGGTGACGGACCGCCGCGGCGCTACAATCGACGCTTTCCCTGGCGTAAGCGCCCCCAAAAACCCACTCTCGCGTTTGAAGAAACCACTTTAATGTCTATAACTTTTTAATTTAGCAATGTTTTCAACTAAAAATTCTCTTAGATCAAGAACTTAGTGATACCCATCCATGGTATAAATTTGAGCCGGATTGGATAGAAGGCGGGCAAGTTCTGAACCATACGGGGGTTTTGGGACACTGTTTTGGCTGAAAAAGCGGCGCATAGAAAGAAAAACACCTCTAGAAAGTTGAAAAGTACGTTGCTTTCCTTTAGCTAGGTTTTCTACCACATTTTCTAGCTATTATCACCATGAAATTGCTTTATTTCTAATGGAAAAAAGAAATGCCTGGTTGAAACTTTGCCTGGGTCGAAAGTTTCGACCCGGGGTGGGTCGAAACTTCGACCCGGGTCGCAACTTCGACCCGATTTTGGGTCGAAACCTTCGACCCGGGAGGCAAAGTTTCGACCCGAACCGAGTTTCGACCCGGGTCGATAACAACTCTACTTTTAAAGATCGTGCGCGCTATGGAAGGCCGTCATGGATTATCCAACTATATATAAAAAAATAGTGTTTGCGTGTGTGTGCCACTTTGCATGCAACTTCCGTCGGCGTGTTCCAGTCGTATCTCAAGAAGGAGAGTAGTTACGGGGTATGTTTGATACGTCATTAGGAGCGTAATGGGCTGGAGATGACTGCACGCATATCAATTCTATCAAAATCGCCTATTTTCGGCATTAAATATTAGTTTTTGTTGAAAAATCCTAGACCCTCTTTGCTAAGAATCGATTAGCATACACCGGAAGTGAGGGTAGCCTATATAAAGGAGCAGAGAGCGCATTTTTCGTTTTTTTTTCAGCGTGGATGGAGTCGAATTATGCAAAGTGTACACTTTCATTGGTCCAAAACGGGGCCAGGGTTGAAAAGTCGCGAAGCGGCTTTTCAACCCTGGTTCGTTAGTATTTTGCTTGTAAATACAGGGTGGGTCAAAAAAAAGCCAACTTTGCGCCATATTATCTCGCGAACGGTA
This sequence comes from Mesorhabditis spiculigera, assembly GCA_958295435.1. NCBI lineage: Eukaryota > Metazoa > Nematoda > Chromadorea > Rhabditida > Rhabditidae > Mesorhabditis > Mesorhabditis spiculigera. The sequence goes on along the minus strand of CATQJA010002710.1, from coordinate 4,161,287 downwards.
GAGAATCGAAGGTACGTTACCATGCCAGAATGCTTAAATATGCTGCGAAAGAAGATTTAACACAACTTGATTTTTTCGATTTTTGAGTACGCAACTGTACTATTGACGCTGGTTACGACCGAAAATTGTGCGTCCTTGAACGGGTGGTGGGAAAATTCTGATTTTTGGCCTAAAAATAGCTGATGTTTGTAGAAATGTAATGGCAAAATCTTAGAATTTATCGAGGTCAATTTCATTTTTTAGAAGTAATACAAATTTCACTATTTTGCATCTTTTTACGTTTTAATTCGCAACTCGCTTCAAATTCGCTGCCCATGGCTCATCTTATGCAGATGATGTCCCCGAATGATAATCTTTAGCACAACACCAAATTTTACCTGATTCTATGGTATTTTAATATTGCTTGCTAAAACGTGCCCCAGAGGGATACTGTAGTTTTTGTTTTTCGCGTTTTTCTTTTTATTGTAAGCTGCGATTTTGCTTAAAATTTTATCATTGGTAAACACCAGTAAGGGCCAGTAAGTAAGCACCTATGGGCTAAATATCGCGAGGTTCTAGCCATTCACCTTCCCAAAATATGCAAAAAACTTATTTTTGAATTTAGCCACGGAAATTTCTAAATATTTTGATGCATCGGACTAAAAACTACTATTATTTGTTTTCCCGAAAGATCGAAACGTTTCTATGGTGAAAAGAACGAGAAAACGGCGATTTTCGGTTTTCTACAGTAACCCGCCTGGAGCGCATTTTAGCATGCCAAGACAAAATTCCATAAAATGCCAATTTTTGCCCAAAGTTAGAAGTTATCTTTTTATTGCTAACTGCAAAACATCAGAAAGATCGGATGGTAAGGAAATTTGATCTGGAATTTTCTCTTCAAAAAGACCGGATTTTCCGAAGGCTCCTATTGACGGTTAGTTAAATCGATCGATAATATTTACGATGCGTTTGATAGCGCATTCCGAGAGCTTCATTTTGATACCCTACATGTCCCCCTAACTCATTAAAAGTTCCATTATTTTCGTCTTCAAAGTTTTTTACTTTTTCAAAGATGTTCATAACTTTCTAACGACCCACTGGTATGGTTTCGCTTCGATCTTTTCGTAAAACTAATAGTAGCGGTTTTTGGTACAACTGACCAAAAAATTTACAAGATTCTGTGGCAGAATTACAAAATCAGTTTTTAGTCATTTTCATGAAAGTTTGTGGATAGTACGCTCTCGTATTTGGCAGTGAGGCGCCCCTACTTATTGCCTAACAACCCAAAAAATTTCATCTGGATCGAAGCTAGGGGCCCCGAGAAAAGCGGTAAAAACTAAACCTACAGTACCCCACTGGGGCACGTTTTAGCAAGCAATACAAAAATACCATAGATTGTGGTGGAATTTGCTGTGGAACCCGAGATTAAAATTTGGATAGGTCATTGACAAAATATCAGCCATAGGCAGGGGCGTACACGAACCCGATTTTTGGGGGGGGGGCAACTCGAAAATTTTTTGTCGACCCCGCCCCCCCCCCCCACCCCGGTCACCACTTTCAAAACATTCAAAAATCGCAGCTATAACAGCGCCACAGGCCGCAAAAATAAGCAAAAAGCTTTAGAAACGCTCAAATTCATGTAAAAACATCACAGAAAAGGCGCCGCAGGCGAAAATTTTATATGGACAGTTGACACACTAATGAAAAACAGCGCCGCAGGCAAAGAAAAATAGGCTTCATAGAAGTAAAAACCGTCTTAAAAACAGTAATGAACAGCGCCGCAGGCAGAAAAATTTTTATTGAAAAAATCATAAATCATCCCCCCCCCCCCCTCGTACGCCCCTGGCCATAGGCAGCGAGTTATAAGCGAGTTATCACTTAAAGAACAAAAATAACGCAAAATTGCGAAAATTGTTTTGCTTTTTAAAAATGAAATTGACCTCGATAAATTCTAAGATTTGGGCATTACATTTCTACAAACATCAGCTATTTTTAGGCCAAAAATCAGAATTTTCCCACCACCCGTTCAAGAACGCACAATTTTCGGTCGTAACCAGCGTCAATAGGACAGTTGCGTACTTAAAAATCGAAAAAATCAAGTTGAGTTATTTCCCTATTCCTGACATATTTAAGCATTCTGGCATGGTAACGCACGGTGAAATATCTTTCCTTCTCGAGATAATTGGGGACAAACTACGGCACTTTTTTTTGCCCCACCCTGTAGCCAATCGGTTACGCGCGGAAAAGAAAATGTCTCTGCGCCTCTCCCCTGGGCGCGCTCTCTCCCCTGTTGGCTACTTGCCGATTTGTTGATGAGGGGGATCGACACATGCCGTCGGCAGCCCTTTAAATCTTCATTCCCAGCATATGTAAGCATTCTGGCATGGTAACGCACCTTCGATTCTCTACCGTTCGCGAGATAATATGGCGCAAAGTTGCCTTTTTTTTTGACCCACCCTGTAGTCTTCCATGCAAAAACACAGCCGGAAAATGGGCCTGGCGGCCGGGGAAATGGCTGCACAAAAAAACGGGCCTACTTTTCTCGCTTATTGAATCGAATTTCGACATGTGTTACATGCCACTGGAATTGTGGGATTGGCGAAAAGCAAAGAGTTTCGCAGCAAAGAATTTGTGCTAAACAGCAGCCCTGCATCTTTTCAGGCCTCTTGAAATGTGTCATTTTTCAGCGATACGGCTCAGAAATTCCATGGGAATGCGAAGAATGCAAAGAATTGTGGAGTGAAGGATGGGGAAGGAATTGGCAATACAAAAGTGAGAGAATTCATTGAATCGAATAAGACGAAAATTGTTTCTAACGCAAAACTGATCGTTGACATTTTAGAGGTCGGACGCTACGAAAGAGCCCAACTAGAGATGACTTGGGATTATGAGAAATATCCATCCATCCACTATTTCACATCGTTTATCGATGTAAGTTATCTATTTTCTCTCTCTATATTTTACATGCTCATGCGCGCTCTGACGGCCCGTGGTTTCTACATTGTTTTTAAGAATTCTTAAGCATAAAAACTGTACAAAATTCCATTAAAACTTTCCTTTTAGGTCGAAAAATTGTTTTTCGACCGATAAATGACCAAATACTGTTGCTTTTTTGCAAACATTTTTCTAACTTTTTTGAAAGTTTTTCTACTTTCAATCTAGTTAAAACGTATTAAAAACAATATAAAACACTATTGTAATTACTGGGCCAACCGAGGCCGTAAGAAAAGAATTGATCCCCCCGCGAATTCGTGCAACTATGATGGACTTGACAACGAGATGCAAGATGAATGCATTCAAAAGAAGATTGTCCATTCATTTTCAGCTGGCAATTTGCCCATCTCGGCCACAACAATCGGGATATTTACATGAAATGTGGATTTATGAGAAGATTGGCCAGATAGTCCGTAACCCATTCGACGATGCCAGATATCCCGATATTCCATTATTTCTGGTAGACCACAACACACTCCTCTTGACCCTTACCGTATTTAGAAAAAGTACGAAAGACACCTTCGAACACTTCATAATGGAATGATGACATTTCTTGATGATACGGATGCTGATCTAGAATTATTGGCCAAATGGATGGTAGGATTGAGAAGAAGAAAGAATCTCCTAAGAATAAAGAGCCGCTTTTAGGTGATCCTGGCATTTTTCTATGTGACATAGCTCATTCGAGGCGCTCGCCGCGGAGCAAAACCGAATCCTGACTGCCAGCTTGGGTCAGCGCCTTCGATCATTAGGCCAAGGGAGAGACGGGAAGGGGGAAGCGGAGAGGCGATAAGAAGGGGCTGGGCTGTCTGCGGTAGAGAGCCCAATTTCCTACCGCGACCAAAGATGGGATTTGTTCAGAATTCCAAGTTCTATCGAATGAGCGCTATGTCACATCGCAAAACTCCAAGATTACCTAAAAACGACTCGGTGTAAGAACAATGAGCAGCTTATTCCCCCTCCTTTTCTTCTCTTTATTCTCAGACTCAAATATTGCCCCCATTTCAGCCAGAAAAGCTTGACTTTAACAAGTTGGTTACTTCAAAGGCGCGAAGATTCCGAATTGAAGTTTATGGCAAAGGTAAGTGGCAAATGTTCTTGGTCTAATAATTGAAATAATAATAAGAATAAATCCTACCCTATAAGCGAGAAAAGTATGTGTGTTTTCTGTGCGGCCTTTTTCTCGGCCGTCAGGCCGAATTTCGAGCTGATTTTTGTCATAGAGGTGGATAAACACATTCGCCAGAAACATATTTTTTTGTTTGGCGAAATTCCGTAATTCAACGATTTTACAACCAAAATGGTGAAAATCCTTAACAAAATGGGCTACGAGCCGTGGTGTCCGGGCCATAACTCGAAGCCCGGATCGAATTTCGGTCTGTAAGTTGGAACACTTATGTATCAGGTTGGAACGAAAGTTCTGTCGCCGAGATTTTGGAAGGCTGGCTAAATTTGTAGATAGCTCCATTCTCCACATGCGATATGTCATTTTGTAGCTCTCCGTCTAAATGGTTCCGGGAGGAGGGACCTGGGCCCTCAAAATCAAGAACGGCCGAGATACAGGCCCAAGAAGTTTTTCGCAAAATCATGCAAGACGGATTTTGCAAGATATCTCTGCATAGAGACATTTGCATGCGATACCTTTAACGCCAATCGATAGCTCTCGAGAAGTAGATATCGATAGATGTTCAGATCATCAAAATTGGACACTGGATGGCCGAGATATAGCCCCTTGAAGTTTAGCCCATTTCTTAGAACTTTTCCCGATTTCCCATACATTTCCAAAAATTTGACGGACAGGTGCCAAAAATTACCGCTTTATTTTTGGACTAGCGGAGCGGATTTTGAAAAAATGTATGGGAAATCGTGAAAAGTTCTAAGAAATGGGCCAAATTTCAAGAGGCCATATCTCGGGCCATCCAGTGTCCAATTTTGATGATCTCAACATCTATCGATATCTACTTCTCGAGAGCTACCGATTGGCGTTAAAGGTATCGCATGCAAATGTCTCTATGCAGAGATAACTTGCAAAAACACTTTCTCGTAATTTTTGAAAAATCTTCTTGGGCCTGGATCTCGGCAGTTCCTGATTTTGAGGGCCCAGGACCCTCCTCACGGGACCATTCAGACCGAGAGCTACAAAATGACATATCGCATGTGCAGAATGGAGCTATCTACGAATTTAGCCAGCCTTCCAAAATCTCGGCGACAGAACTTTCGTTCCAACCTGATATTCGATAGTGGGGATCACGCGCATCTTATTATTTTTGCAAATTTTCGGCGCATTCAAACTAAAAAAGCTAATTTTGTAAAGTTACCAGAAGTCCTCCCTCCCGGGATGAACCGGCCCCCGGGACAGAAGAGGCCTTTCCCGCCGCCCATCGCCATGCCCCCTTTGGTATAGTGGCTTGACGGGTGCTTCCAGGTTATCGGGGGTCGGTTATTTTAGCGGGGGTCGGTCGCGAACTTTTTTTATATAATATCGTGCGGTTCGGCTAATTAAAAGCTGGTTGTTTTTATAGAATTGTGCGCACTACTAGTATCGGTCCTTTTACCCCCCCTTCAAAAAACACATGCCTCCAAGTCAATTTCTGTTTTACATGCCATATTTCTTATACTACCACAAAACGTGTTTGTACGCGTCAAAACAAGCGGTAGCGACAGCTGACACCCGCCAGCCGTTTTCGAACGTGGGGCGTTTGGGCCCCCAACTGGGAAAGGACCCCCGAGAGTTGGGAGGAGGATTTTGGGACCCCAGGGTGCCTGCGCCCGTTACAAAGCCCGAGTACCGTTACGACAAAATGCGAATTGCCAAGACAAAACTGCCAACAACTTTTTGTGAATGTCTGATCGTTTGGTCAGATGGTAAGTGTTTCGATTTGTAAACAGACAACCTGAGTTCGATACCCGCTACATATCGAAAAGGTAAGGTTTCCCAATTCTAAACAAAAATATCAACTTTAGGTATCCAAAACGTCTGTCCAGACCCCGAGGAGGTCAAAACGGTAACATTTTTTTGCTTTTATGCCATGTGTGTTTTTATCGTGCATTTTCAGACAACAACAATTTTTCATTCAAATATTTATTCAGGCACAACACTAAGATAAGGGATTTTTAAATGCATCGAAGTCAGCGGATATAACACGATTAACAGGATCAAGAAAAAACAACAATTGAAAAAGTTTGCATTTGGTTTCGGTAGACTCGTTGGCGGTGACGCTGGAAGACTTCTCGACTTGCTGCTGATGGTTGTTGTCGTCCTTTACAGAGTTGCTGGTAGTCACTGGAGCCGGAGGAACATCTTCGTTGGAGTAGCTCACAGCAAAGTTACGCCTTCCAGGGCAGTGGAGATGCACATGTCGATTGAGGTTTGAGCGTGTCGTGAAATTTTTTTGGCACTGGTCACACATGTGCGTCAAAGAACGAGGCATGGCGAATTGTGGTTGTTGAGAGAGCTCCATTTGACGACCGTACCGCAGCGCGACAAAGATAAGAATGAGAACCTCCGGCAGACGCTTCGTAGTTGTAGAGATGAGAGGGAGAAGAGAAAAAGCTCAGACTCTACTTTGCAGCTGCCCACTCCAAAGACAAGTTGACACGAAAATTTTTCGATACATAGTTTATCACAAAGTGATCGTCATTGGCAATGCTTTGAAAAAATTTGTGAAAGTCATAAAATTTACAACCCAACGACATTTGATGTAAAAAGACCAAGACAAATGCACCGCAAGTTTTGGTGCCAAACTTTTGGTGTTGTTCGGGGATGTATCTGACGCGTCTAAACGTCTTTTCCAACCAAAGTTTTATTTTACCTTTAGGTTGCTGACCCAGGGGGTCAAAGTAGTAGCCGATACCTCGTTTACCAAAAATGGCCACCCAATGACTACCAGGCCCAGTAGACTCGTCCAAATTTACGACAAGTCCGCCACAGCGTGGCTTCCAGTTTGGCAAAGTGTCGGATGCAAAAACACCAATGTGGTTTGGACGTGTGTGTCGATTGTGTCGAAGAAAAAGGTTCAGCTGCCGGTTGTTCATTTTCAAATGGCCAAGGTCTGGGCTTGCCGTGTGTGGTCAATTGTCATTTTATTCATAAATTCGGCGTGAACGACGCACATGAGACCACCGGCAGGTGTCGCCGTACCAAACTCTAGGTCCAACGAACACTGCCCTGAAATGGCCATGTCAAAGTTGTCGACGCCACCGTCTGCCTCAGGCAGTAGCTCAAACACGTGCACACATCGACTGTCGGCAAACGTATCCATGTCGATACCATTAGTCCGATTGTCTGCCGCCAAACCTGTGCCGTTCAACATTGCCGTGTAACTTTCGGTCCAGCCAACACCGTGTTCCCTGTCCCAGTCGAGGTTCCATGCTTTTGTGGGTACCGTTTGCCCTGCAAAACGCACTTGAATGTTCTTCAAGTCAAAGTTATTGAACCGCCATGGGTCAGTGTCCTGTGAACCGACGAATGCGCTGTTCTTTACCAGTCCCACAAACAACCTTCGAGGAACCTGGTTGGAATTGAATAGTTGCATCTCGGGCACCTTTAGCTGATTTTCAGGCAAGTAGAAACCCTTTGTCTGGTAGCTACGCATGGGATAACTGGCTTTTTGACCGCTTAGCAGGGCTCTCTCAATGGATGCACTCGCAGACGGGTACAACTGATATTCCGCCAACACAAAGCGAATGTCGTGAATCTTGAACTTCCAGTCAGTCTTTGTCGATCCGAAGTTGCGAATCAAAAAGTCGTCAGACTGTCGATGCAGCGTAATTTGAATGTCGGTATTGTTCAGCATCAACTTGTTGGAGGTGGCAATATTCAAGTCTAGCGGACTATTAACGCGTACTTGACGACCTTTCATAAACACCAACGATAGATCCTCGAAACCGTCGTTTGTTGAAAATTCGGTGCCCGCTTCCAGAATACTATAGCATTGAGGGATGCCAACGTTGAATTTTTTCGCCTGGAGATCCGACATAAATTCCGTGTTGATAAAAGCTCGATACGGATACAAGTCGCCCGTGTTCTCCACTTGGGTTCCATTAATGTTGACAGTAATTTGCTTCCAGAATGCCTTTGCGGCTAGCTGAATAGGGGCGCACTTTTCCTTGGGTTCAATTTTGAATGTCTTGTCCGGATTTGTAATTTTTTCAAAGTTTGCGTACCCCTTACCTTCGCTGTCGACAAGACTCAACGTCATGGTAACGTAGCTTTTGGCAAGGGAAACGTAGTGGGGTTCTTTCATGATACGAAAAGAAATGGGTCCTGTTTGAGAAATGCCATTTTCTGGGGCAATACTGCGATATCGCATTGACTGAACACCAACAACATGTTGCAAGGGTTCAAAAAGCGACAACTCGCTGGAAACTAGAAATTCGGGGTTGGCTTCAAGCGTCTTGGGGTCTTCCATTGCGTTTCGGTGGTACAGTTGTTAGAATGAAGTGACTTCGCTTGCGGTTGCTTTTTGTACCTTTTTTGGCAACTGCTTTTGTTCCCTCACCCAAGAGACGTAGAGGGGGCAGAGAAGTGGGGTCGTCTGGAAGTTTTTTCACCTTCCGGACCCGTTTTGTTGAGGGTCCGGCCTCCCCCTCCACCCCGACCCCTTTAGAAGGGGTCCCCTTTTCGGGTCCTACGTAGGGTAGGGGAAACCCTACTTCCCCCTCGACGTAGGGGAACCCTACGACGGGTGGAAGTAGCCCTCTTAAAAGGGGTTGGGGTCCTACTTTTTGGGGCCCTACTTTGGGGTTTAAGCGGACGTACTTTTTGGACGTCTTACGTCCAAAACCCAGCTGTTGTCCGTTGTCGGGTAGTAAAGCCACGTCTGGCAGCAAGGCAACGTCTGCAGGCAAGCGAAAATACTCCATACCGTACGTTAGGAAGGTAAAGTGTGAAGGCAATGTAAAGAATGAAACTTTTGCAGCTAGTAGACCCTTTTAAAGTGTAGCGTGGCCACGCAGTTGCCGTAGTTAAAGTCAATTTCGCGGTTGTTTTCGTCAGCGATACGCAAACTAATATCTTTGAAGGCACCTTGACGTACTGGGCGATAAACTGGAGGGTTGAAAGTTTTGCTAAACGTCTCGCCCCAGCTCATATCAACTGGGATGGTGCGTAGCAAGTCTTGAAAAGCGTCACCCACCAATTGGGGTTCGACCACGTTGCAACAAATTGACAAGTTGTGACAGTTGGTCTTTAGGTCGAGCATGTACTTTGCGCCTCGACTGTCTTTGATTGTGCTGTACTCGAAGCCTAGTATTTGCCACAATAGCTTGGGAAGAAATAGTTTGTCCACCTTTGTGGGATCAACTTCCACCCAGGCACGGCACCGATTTGCATCAAACTTGAAAGCCACGCCCCGATTTTCGAGGGCCTTCTCAAAAAGACTTGTCGAAAAGGTGTCGTCGACCTCTTCTGGAGGTGTTTTGAAAACGGCTACCTGTTTGGGAGGCTTTTCAGAAACAGCTAGAGGGGCACTAGGCGGGATATGTTTCGGAAGTGGGCGATTGTTTGCAACGTTTGTGGGTTGTGCTTGAGGTTGCGTTGGTTTCGGCGTTGCTGCAACTGTTTTTGCAGGTGTTTTTGGAGGTGTTGTGGCTGGTTTTTCTGTTTGAGGTGTTTGTGCTGACGTAGCAGCGGGTTGGGGTGGTGGTGTGGGAGGTTTTGGTGGTGGTGGTGTGGGAGGTTTTGGTGGTGGTGGTGTGGGAGGTTTTGGTGGTGGTGTGGGAGGTTTTGGTGGCGGTGCAGGAGCTTGGGGTGGTAGCGTGGCAGGGGCTTGGGGTGGAGCAGGTGGTGGCGTAGCTGGTTTTTCGGCTTCTGCACTTGGTGCACCGAGTGGGACTACTTTCGGGAAAGGTTTTGCAGTTTGCACATTTTCAGTCAATAAAGGGGCTTCGCGTTTTCTTTTTAGAGTTTTGGCAAAAATTGCATTTAGAGCGTTGATTAGTCGAGCAGGGGTTGAGTAAGTGCCTTGTGCTAGCCAAAGGTGTGTTTCTTTGGCGTCTTTGGACCATAGTCTAAATTTTTGCGGTTCTAGGATTTGGTCCCATGACATTGAGGCTGCAAAGTCGACAAGGGCGCAAGTCCAATAACCTTGCTGACCATTCGTTTGATAGAGGTTGATTTCTTTCGCGAGGTGTGTGACAAAACTGGAACCTTTTCCTTCACGACGCCCTGGACCTACGAGTGTTACGTAAAAGTCTTCACTCATTTCCTTTGATGGCTTTGCTTTTCAAGGGAGATGGTACCAACAGACAGGCAACAGAAAGGGTAGCACTTAGCCACACTGTCACATCGTTGCCCTTTATATGGGCAATTGTCATGTTGGCGAGACATGCTATAGCAATGAGAAAAATGATGACAATTCTAGCCCATGCCATTTGAATGTTATTGCGGTACTGCGAGGTGGTCGACGAGCGGTTTGAAAGCAGTTCTTCCATTATCAAAGTTTGTCCGTGTAAATGAGGCTTTTGTCGGGCACCCACCCATTAAATACACTAGGTTTTTTGTCGTATTTGACAAGGCTGTGAGGTTGCCTACTTATGACCTTTGTACCCAAAACTTTTTCCACTCGGTACATTTTTGGTTGTCGTACTTTTTGCAGTTCCTCCTTGTAGAATACTTGTCGAAGGGAGACCCCCTGCAATGTCTTTAGATAAAAGACTGGTGCAGAGAAATTTGCAGGTTTGACTATGCGTTTAATTTGGAACACTTCGCCAGAAAATGTGCCTTTGTAAGCTTTTCGAAACACTACTTGGCGTTTTTTTAGCAAGACATAGTCGTTTAGTGCTAGCGGCGGGTCCGGTTTTCGCAATTTAGGCGTACCATCAGGTTGTATGATTGTGTCGCGTTTCATTTCGTTAGGTGTCAACCCTTTTAGGGGTTCTGTTGGCGTATTGTTCAGGCCCTCAACAATTTTCGGTAGCACTTCAACCCAATTGTAAGTGTTGTTTTCGGTGAAATATTTGTAGATGCGCGACTTTAGATCACGAATTTTACGTTCAGCTGGTGCTGCCTTAGCGGTTCCCTTTGTTAAAATGTGACGAATTTCGTTGTTTTTGAGGTAGCGCCTCATTGGTCCACCGGTAAATTCAAGCCCTTGATCAGTCGTCAAATAATATGGCGGATCACCAATTTCCTTGTAAATTTGCTCAAAACGTCGTTTCACACTTTGAGGTTTCTTGTTTAGTAGAGGTTTGGCGTAGGTTTTTCGCGAAAACAAGTCTACAACTACCAAAATATAGCGTTGACCGTCATTGTATTGCTTAATTTTCTGAAAGTCGGCAAGATCTGCGACATGGTGACTGTTCATGCTAGTTCCAACAAACTTTTTTCTGGGAAACTTGTGTAGAACTCGTCTATGTAGAATGTAAGAATTTTTATTTTGCAGATATGTATCAACTTGTCGCTTTGTGATGCCATATTTTTTAGCTTCTGCCACAAGTTTATTTCTTGACGTAAAAGCAATATTCGACTCAGGGTCAGTATATAGAAGATCAAGTATTTTAGTGATACTTTGCGACTTTGAACCTTTTTTTGGTACCACTACCGGTTTGGTCTTCGTCATCGCCATCCCAGGCTTCGGACTTCAATTTGCGCTTTTCTAGGATGTCCCGCTGAAGTTGTCTAACGCGCTTGACCAAATCACCGTTTGAAACTTTTTCGTCAGTCGCCAAGGGTGAACTAGTTGTGGTCTGGCTAGATGGAAAAATTTCCTTTTGTATGCTTTGAATTGTACGTGGTGTAAACACAGGTTCATTCAATTGTTTCACAAGCCGTGGAGTTTTTGCTTGCACTTGGTGATAAGCGTCTTCGTAACCTACGGGAAATGGTCGTTTGGTTTCACTGGCTGCCGCCCTTGCAATTTCAAACAGGTTGCTACCTTCAATAGTTTCACCTTGCGTATCCAAGACTCTATTCTTATTGTCCGTCTTGACGTGCTTTGCCAAAAGTTTATAGCTTTTTTCATATGGATTTTGTTGCAAAACCTTTCGCGGTGCCCTTTTCGCAGACCCCTTCGCTTTATTTTGTGTATTTTGCGTGGCCGTCTGAAGTCTGGTGGTTTCAACTGTCGTCGTTTTCAAAATTTGTGTAGGTAAGGGGTCAAACTTGCGAATTTCTTGGACAAGTTGTGTCAAGAAATTGAGAAACTTGTTATACATTTGCATTTTCATATCATCGGGAAGTGTACTTTGTAGTACGTTTGCCATTTGTTGTTCAGTTTCTTTGGCTTGCTCAACAATTTTCTCACGAGGTGTATGAGCATAACCTTCACCTTGCTGCTCGTCGTATGGTACAAGGACCATCTTTTCGAAACTTTTTCTCGAAGCTGTCATTCTCAAATGCCAACGCGGGTTGCGTAATAACTTTTAGTAGTTTTTCGTGAAGCAAAAGTGTTTGTCGTGCCTTTGTAAAATCGCGTAGCTTACTCAGCTTTTGCAAAGTAGCCAAATGCGGTAAAAGGCTTGATTTCTCGTATTTATAGAGAGGTACGGTACCTATGGTTAGGTTGTAAATAAATTCGACAAGGGTTTGTATTTCTTTGCCGGTTGCTTTTCGAATCACCACTTTTGGGTTTGTAGCTTTGTCAATTTTGTGAAAAATTTGCAGGTTGTGTGGACGACCTTGCATTTTCGAAAATGACTACTTGGGTAGGTAAAAAATTTGCCTTTTATCTGGAAAAATGTCTGTAACGAGACGTTCGTTTCGATTTTCCAAATTTGGATGACAATTGATTACGAGATATTGATAAGGTTTTGCAGTTGCATCGAGATAACTGTCCCAGAAATAGGGAAATTGGTTAGGAAAGCACTGTAGACCCACTTGACGAGCTTGTAGTAGGTCTGATACAGATCTTAAAAGGACAATGTAGTTTGCATTGATGCGGGCGGTACGTCGGGTCCGAAATGCGTCTTGACTTAGAAAAATTAGTGTACAGTTTTGGTGGTGAGTAATTCGCGAAGTCAAAGCCGCCATCACGCTTTCTTTCATGTCAAGCATCAAATCGTCAAGGATTACGATGGCATTTTTAAGGTTTTGCACTTGTTCGTCGCTTGGTGGACCCTCAAATATATGAAAATTGGAAGGCATTGCGGGATATTTTTCTTCAATTTCATGTTTTGACCCGGTAAAGTAGTAAATTTCATGGATTCCTTCGTGACCGTCTAGAATTTCTTCTAAATATTCGAGAAATTTCATTGTCCATGTTGTCTTGCCGCCCAATGATTGACAAAACACAAAAATCGAACAAGGATGTTGGAATTTGAAAGGTTTACGTTCCATATTTCTTACGTTGAAGGGGAAGTCTCGCTATTTATGCCTCCTGCGGTCAGCTGTTGGTTTTCGCAACTGACCCGAAAAACCCTTTCCCTACTTTGGGTCCTTTCCCAGTTGGGGTCCCAAAACCCCCTTTCCCACGTTGGGGTCCCTTCCCAGTTGGGGGCCCAAACGCCCCACGTTCGAACGGCGGGCGGGCGTCAGCTGTCGCTTGAGTCTCCGCCTGTTTTGACGCGTACAAACACGTTTTATGGTAGTATAAGAAATATGGCATGTAAAACAGAAATTGACTTGGTGGAATGTGATTCTTGAAGGGGGGGTAAAAGGACCGATACTAGTAGTGTGCGCCGTTTGAAATGGTTCTGGACTGTTAGCGGGGGAGGAGACATTAAGAAAAACGTCATAAAACCTGTAGAAAAATTTTTTCTTTTTCGGTCGAACGTATATGAAAATGGCTAAAACCGCGCTATAACCCTAGATTTCGTGACTATAGGCTAAAAATTTTTATACTTTTTGATTACCGGAAGCTACTAAAAACAGTATTAAAATAAACTACAATTTATCACTAGCCAGGTATAGGCTAAACAAAAAGAAGATGCCAACTGACCCCCGCTAAAATAACCGACCCCCGATAACCTGGAAGCGCCGCTTGACGCCCGGTCTACCACGCAAATAGACGAGGGTTCGGATCCTCGGCAAATTTACCCTTTTGCTTTCTGATAGTTCAACAACAAAACATATTTCGAGGCTCTCGGTATACGAAATTTAGGCCAGTCCCTCGCTCTCGGCGCCGCAGGCCGAAGAAAAGGTCCTTGGCCCGGGCTCTAGCGCCGCAGGCAGGGCCGTAGCTTTCGTAATTTCACGAAACAAAATCATAAGGGTTCAACCTTCGGCCGCAGACCAAACCAGTAGCTAGCGCCGCAGGCCAGAGAATGGTCCCTAGAGTCAGGCTCTTGCGCCGCAGGCTTGAAGAACGGAAGGGGAATATATGGTTCCTAGACGGGGGCCAGTGGAAAAGGGCCGCGAAGCGGTCATTTTCCACTGGTCTTGAGATAAGTCAGCCAGCGAGCTACTTTCCAACCCCAATAGCTTTTCAAAGACGCCCAAACTAGCTTGGTACCATTTTTCGACCCAGTTCTCGAATTAGTAGACATAGGATTCTGAAAACGCCATCGGAATCAGAAAGGTCGATTCCCCCGGGTGACGGTGAATTAGGGCATTTTGGACACGGGAAGGCCCTCAAATCGGGTCTCGAAACTGACATCCACACACACACACACACACACACACAGAGAGATACACGCCAAAATTATATAAGGTAGGATGTGGCGCTTCGCGGTTTATGGGCTGTGAGCCCTTCAGCTTCACAGCTGTTTCCCCTGCCGCTAGGGGGAATTGCTCAGAATCAAAACGCGCCAAAACTTTCCGAATTCAAATCCAGAGACTTTGTAATTTTATGGGGTGATGGCGGATAGGATTGGCAATATCTTGACCAAATCTCGTGAATTTTGATCAAGAATGGTGCACAGGGCATACGGTAAGAGCAGCAAAAACACTGCGTGCCGACGGTGATTTTAGCGTTACGCGTCCCGTGCATTTACTCCCAAAAATTTCAAAAATTTTGTTGATCTGTTGGTGCCTAGTGTTTCTCAAGTTGCCATTTTTTAGACTCCCATTAAAAAAAATCCAGACTGGAGCACGCAATTGGAGAAAACATAACCAATTCTGCCACCCAAAACTTTCTCCGCACCCTGTAGTATCGGGGCCGTTCGGTTGACTCGGCAACCGCCTTTTAATTCAAAACGAACCGAACAGCTTTAGAATTGTTTTTACAAAGCTAATCACGCCAATACCACATTCCAATATCTTCTTTTAGTGTTCCTCTGCGCCATATACAAGTCTCGATTTCCGGACAGGCACCTCTATCCAGCCACCTACTTGTTAATTTTCGACAAATGAATCCGGACTGAAAATGGGAAATAAATCACTGATAAATATTGTTTTTCTCTAATTACAGGGGGTAACTCAGATTTATTGCAAAAAAGGACACAGAGAAAGACGAGCAAAACAATCAAAACATCAACAACTACAAACTAATCACGAAATATCGATTGGCGGATATTTATTGGAGGAAGGATGTTCTGACGGCTGATCGATAGTCGGTGCCCGGAACTCGTTTCACAAATTCTTCCGCTGACACCCACGCGTATTCCGGAAACTGAAAAGGAACCAAGGTTCTTTTGAATTATCGGGGGGGTTGTACACGGCTAGAAATGCCTGCTAATTCAATAATTAGTATTTTAATAGTGTTTTTAGTCAGCAAAACTATATTTCAACGCGAAAAACTATCCACAAGCTTTCCAAAAAAAAAAACATTTTGTTGAGCGAAAAATAGTAAAAAGCCGATTTTTGGTATGTTTCGACCAAAATTTGTAAAGTTTTCAGCATGGAAATAGTAAAAAATGGTTTCGCAAACCCTTCCGAAATCAAATAGCTATTTGAAAAATTGGATCCATTCAAAAAATCCGATAATGCAAAAGAACCGAAAAATCTAGAAAGAATAATTATTGGTACCTCTGTTGTATTCAATTTGATAGCCGTCTTTGCCCCCAAAATGGCATTGTAGAAAAAGACTTTGGAGCCGCTTTTCTTCTTTGCATCGGCCATCGGTTTGGGATATCTAAAAAGAATCACTTTTCTATCATTTTGCATCAGGAATAATACCGAAGGGTAAAGACAGATATTGGAGCATTTCCTTGAATAGATACATCACCCATCAACAATTCGCCCACACAACGTTCCGCACTCTGAAAAACAACAACAACAAGTTGATATTACGGTAACAAGTGCTGGATCTTTCGCATTATCGGGGGGGGGGGGGGGCAAATTGTTTGTATTAGTCCAGAAATGGCTAATAACGTAACACAACACACTTTCATAATGTTTTTAGCGGAATAAATCAGTATTTCCACCAGAAAAAACTTTGAAAAAGTTCAAAAAGTCGAAATTTTGCTCAAAAACCGAGATTTTCGTGTTTTTAATAAAAATTATAAAGATATTACGTTTAGGGAAAAATTTAGCCCCCCCCCCCCCGATAATGCGAAAGAAGCGAAAAGTGACCTGTCTGAGGGGTTCTCCTTGTCGCGTGGATATTTCTGGGAATTGCCATGGACTCTGATATCCATCTTCTCTTCCATATCGCTGTTTCACGACGAGTACCAATTCCTTGTCGGCCAATCTCTTTTCATTCTTCTCATCAACGTCACCCTCAATCTTCTCAGCATCGTCGAATTTGTATCTACAAAAATAAAAGTTTCTTTGGCATTATCGGGGGGGGGGACTACATTTTTTTCTCAGGACCCATTTTCTCTAATAAAGATAGAGTGTTTTCACACCCTTTTATTTTTGCTATTCCTAAACCTAAAAATTTAAAATTTTCTGTGAAAAACGAAGAATATTGATTTTCCCACCAAAAACGTCAAATTTCCAGTTTTCCAGATAGATTCGGTCTTAGATAGTTTCTCTCGATGAAATCTGTTTATATTTTACTAGAAACGCTAATAAAATACTTCTTGTAAAGTTACCAGGCGTTTCTAGACTAGACGAAAATGTACACGTTTCTTTTTAGCGAAAAGGCTGGCATTTCGGCGGATTTTCAGGCGTAAAAACCACGGTTTCGGAATTCTTGCGTCTATTCCGACGGCATCATCATTTTTGCTTTAGAAGTCTGGAGAAGTGTCCAATTTTTGTGATTTTAATATCAATAGAAAGGAGATTTCTGCCTCGCCTTGTCGAGTGCTGTCGTTTGATATCAAAATCTTCAAAATTGGCCATTTCTCTGATCCACGGATGTTTTTTGAAAGAAATGCTACCTTTTAGCGAGTTGAGTGGCTTTATTTTGCCATTCTTGTTTGCGTTCCTTCCTGGCATTCCTGGCGATTGGCTGTGCGATGAATGCTGAGAGAGCACAACACACTTACAACTGCTCCTCTTCCGCCATCCAGGGAAAAGATTGAGCGTCATCGCGAGAGAATTGATAACACTTCCCCTTTTTAGGTATGCAAAGACGTGCGAAACGCGGCGCGTATCGTGGGGGATCCGGCGTTATTCGAAAAGATGGAACAAGTGTCCTCGGCCATCAAAAGGGATATTGTATTTGCTGCCTCTCTTTATACTGCCGCCTAATTTCGATTCCATACTCTCATTGTCTAATTTGATGTATCAGCCCACCGTTCTTCGTGCCGTCTTAAAGGGATACCCAATGTTTTGGCGGCAAATATATAGTTATGTATTCCGGGGAGTACAAATGACGCGCGAATTTTGTGCGGTAATGGATGCTAGTGCCGCACAGAATTCGGCCTCCTCTCCCCCTTGTGGCGTCCCCATCTCGACCAATGGCTTGCCACTATGGCCTATTGGATAGCATCCAGGTCTTGAAAGCGGGGGTCCCGGGTTCGACCCCCGCCCGCGTCATGGTTTTTGCTTTTTGAGCCCCGAAAAGGTTGGGTATCCCTTTAATTGTCTGTCTTATGCCTGTGTCTCTCTGTCATACGAGTCTCTGATTGCCGGTCGTCTCTTGGACACCTCTCTTGCTAAGGCCTTGTTTTTCTAAAAGCTCTGTTTCTAAAGGCCATTTTTTCTGAAAGCCGCTTTGTCTGGGCCCGGATATTCGGTAGCCCTTTGTTCCAAAGCCAAATTTACAGAACCACGCACAATTCAAATCGAACCTTTTGCAACGGAAAAGGGCTTCTTTGATATGTTTTTGCACTGCCCATCTCTACTTACAGCCGAAAGAGCCTGTAAAAAAGGTTCACATTTTGTTCAGAACTTTGAAATGGCGAACACGAGCCCTAAATACTCTCGTCAAAAGGCGAAGCAATCAACTATAATAATTTTGCTGTGGTCTCCGTCTGTCTGTCCGGTCCCGAATTCAACTCGAAGGGGAAAAGAGCTAAAGCTTAGCTCTCTTCGGATTCGGATAGAGCGTGGTCAGAAACCCCCAAACTGATAAAAAAATTACGAAAAAGTTTTTGTTTAAATTATTAAAATTAACTTTGAAAGTTTTTTCCTTAGTAAAAGGGGTGAGGAGGGAGGTTGGGGTGATTTTGGACAAGGTGAGCCAGGTCGCGCGCGTTTCGGCGAGGGGGAGCGAGCGCCCAGGGGGTAGCCCGAAGTCCAGCCGCTTGCAGCGGCTGGTAATCGTCATATCTTTCAATTTGTGAGTGGATCTGTAAATTCTCTTTTAGAATAAGGGCTACAGAATATCCGGGTTTAGGAAAAGCGGCTCGTAGGAAAAATGGCCTTTAGGAATAAGGGTTTTTAGGAAAAATGATGGTGGACCGGTTATCTCTCTGGTATTCGTATTGTGTATCTGTGTCGACCCCCGTAATAAACTTTTGAATGGGAATGTTGGGTTGAAATGTTCTCTTTCGTCAACCTATATTTTTATCGGGTTCTTTGGCATTATCAGGGGGGACCGAATTTTTTTATGTGGTCTGAAAATGCCTAGTAACTTTACAGAAATTGTTTTAATAGTGTTTTTAGTAATTGATAGCTAGATTTTAGCTAGAAAAGCTATCTTAAAACTTCAAAAAATCGCAACTGCCGCAAAAATCCGCCATTTTGTCGAAAAATCTAGATTTTTTGGTGAGATTTATATTTGGCAAAGTTTGATCTTAGAAAAAATTCGGTACCCCCCGATAATGCCAAAGAACCATGGAATGATTGATGACCACTGCCTTGATTTATTAGCAATATTAACCTCATTTTTCAAATTCATCATAGGTTCTTGACTTTTAGTAGGGGGAAACCAACTTCCAGTCTTTCGAATATACGCAGCGGAAATGTTTCGAAACCTTTGTTTTACTATTCTAAACGTGCAAACGACTAATCCTCACTAAAATGATATAAAAATATCGCGACTTTTCGCCCAACACGTCAGTGGGACAGATTCTTTCTATGGTTGTAAAAGCTTTGTGTTTCGCTCAAAACTCAGAATGCTAAGGTCCCAAAACCTTATCGTTTCCGACCGATCAGATGGTGGAAAAAACTTCTTGGCGCGTCACAGAGACAATTTAAAAGATGATAAGATAAACAACATAGGAAATTACTAACCACCCATGGTGGCAGATGTTATAGAGGAAGGCCAGAATCAGGTCAAATACCTCTATTTGTAATTGCGACTACTTTAACGTTCCCCTGAATTGTCTCTCTATATATAATCGTTAATTATTCTAGATAAAATGTTTGCTGTAGATGGGTTGTCGGATGATCAGATCTCTCTACTACTCGATCAACTATCATTCAGCCATTATCTCATTCTACGGCATGTGAATCGACGATTCAGGTATTTTTAGAGATCA
Organism: Mesorhabditis spiculigera; assembly: GCA_958295435.1. Classification (NCBI taxonomy): domain Eukaryota; kingdom Metazoa; phylum Nematoda; class Chromadorea; order Rhabditida; family Rhabditidae; genus Mesorhabditis; species Mesorhabditis spiculigera. The sequence goes on along the minus strand of CATQJA010002710.1, from coordinate 4,141,682 downwards.
AATCGCTTCTTTTATCCCTCTAAATAGGTCATGTTAATCAAATAATATTCTTGCAGAAAAGCCATTGATCGTCGATATATGATGCCGAAAAGGATAGAATATGCCTCGTGCTTCGGCAGAACAATTGAAGGAAACGACGAAGAAGAAGAAGATGGCCAGCCCGCGACGGCACAATCCCAAAAAGTTTGTTTCTTTTGAATTACGATGAGGAAGGGGGGCGAGCAGAGATTCTTTGTTCAATTCAAATAAATCGGGGGCTCAAAGTAGATGCTGGCAATTGTATTTGCAGATTGTGGTGCGAGCTGCTCGGCTGATATTCGTGAATTACGATGATATAGACTACTGGAGACCGCACGGGGTACGGTGCGAGATCGTGGTGGATAGTCAGACTCAGTCTTTATTTGTTGTGCGCGACTACAGCGACACGTTTACCAGGTATGGCGCCGGTCCTTAGAGTTCAGAAAATTTAAATAAAAAATTACAATCCTAAGAATACTGTAAAGGATTGGCAAGAGAGGGAAAAAGGCCCATCCTTTCCCTCATCCTCGGTCTCGAGCGATGGTGATTCGGGACGCGTGTAGCTCAGCGGAAGAGCGCCTGTACGGAAAACAGGGCTCGCCGGTTCGATTCCCGCCGTGCGCAACCCCGTTTTACCATTGGTCGAAAGTTTATTATACGCAAAAATATAGCCTTCGAACCGAAATTAGCAATTTTTTGAATTTTTGGATATTGTCTAAATAACTTCATCGTTTGTCAACGGGTTAAATGCAAAGAAAATATTCCTAAACACAATGAAAATACTTGCGATTACACTGATACACATCGGGAAATAATTCACGGGGGGTAGGGGGGCATACGCACAGGGGCATTCGTTTCACTGGTAAGGTTACGTACGGCAAAAAAATTGCTAGAATCGACGTATAACCGGATTAGCTTGTAAAATCGACGGTCAAGTCTGACTAATTCGACTATGCTAATTCCAATTCCGTCGAGAAATCGCAGAAAAATGGCTAAAACCTTAGAATCAAGTTAAAAGCTGTATTTTCATCGAAAAAAGATATTTTGGTCCGTTATCTTGTGGTTTAGCTGTCTATAGGCCTTGACAACGGACCGGGGCGGGCCCGGCCCAAACTTGGCGGGCCCGCTAGACCCGGATCAGTGCTGTACAATGATTTTCCGAGAAAATTTTTCGAATTCTGAAGCAAACAAAAACCATTTTTTTTCGACTTCGTTCACATTTTTTCAATGTTTTTTCGTTAATTTGTGCTTTCGTTTTGAAGGGTCTCAAAATGAAGCTCTCGGAATGCGATATCAGACGCGTGGTAAAGAATAGCGATCGGTTTAACCAGCCGTCAATAGGAGCGTTCGAGTTCGAGTAGGAGCGTTTTTATGCACCACCCCGTAGAAGCTCTAGGAGTTTTATAAGCCGGAATTATTTTGCTTTCGGCCTGAATGGACTAGCAGGAACTTTTAGGAGGGTTTACAACATGGTTGAGGGTATTTTCAGGATCAGCTTTATCGATCTTGGCCGAAAAACGGCCAACCGCGAAAAACAACGAACAAAAAATGTCGGTAGTTGACGTTACTATTGGCCGGCAACAATAGATTTGTAAAGAGTTTTCAGAAAGTTTGTCAAGTTTTTATATGCAGAATTAGTTAAAAACTGTTTCAAAAGTATTGCCTCTATTTATATCCAAATACCCCCTCATCGGCCAAAAAAATTTAAACCGTCCGCGCTGGCCTTATTTAGTCGGGCCTGAAATTCCGGATTCGGCCGGGCCGGGCCTGGCTGGGCGACCCCCCCTCACCAGGAGTGTCCTTTTGGTGTCATCGGCAAAACGATTCGAGACCCAGCTCATTCGATAGAGAATTAAATTCTGAACAAGACTGTGTTGTTCATTTTTGCGGAATGGCTGTCCCAGATTTTATAAAATTAAAAAACTGCCGGCGTTGCCCATACATTGGTGCTTGGGGAGCGAGTTGTTAAGGTTTCGCGCTTGGTTTTTTTTAATTCTATTAAATCAGTGACAGCTATTCCGCAAAAATGAACAACACAGTCTTGTTCAGAATTCAATTCTCTATCGAATGAGCTGGGTCACGAATCGTTTTGCCGATGACACCAAAAGGAGACTCCTTGTCAGGCCCGGCCCGGCGCGTTGTCAAGGCCTGGCTGTCTATTGTTAATTCAGTATATCTATATTATTTATTTTAAGTATTTATATCAATTTACAATCGTTTAATCGTATACTTGGGGCTTCTACAGGCCTTTTTCCTTTACCGGTGAAACGAGTGCCCTGTGCGTAGGGCCCCCCCGTAATAATTTGTATATTTTGAGGCAAGGAAATTTGGTCGAATGCTTTCTTCAGGTAGCTTCTGTTAAAATTCTCGTTTTTTTCAGCCGATACCCGATTGACTTCAATGGATTTATGGCCACCCTTGCTCGTCTCAGCCGTACTATCAAGAAGATTCATGCTAGATTCGAGCCGAATCCCACGGTCAGTCACATACATGGTGTCCCAAAGACTATTCGAACCCAACGTCCGGAACAAATTGTCTCGGACACGCTGTAATGAGAGAGAGAGAGAGAGAGAGAGAGAGAGAGAGAGAGAGAGAGAGAGAGAGAGAGAGAGAAGAGAGAGAGAGAGATTAGAGGAAACCAAGAACGAACATGAAAGGTATGATTTACAGGCTCTGGAAAAGTACTACGGTTGGAAGAGGCCGAGGATGGAAGAAGATGCTGCATTTGAGGTATTGCAATACCGGCCATATCGAAGGCCCGAAAGTGGCTACACTCTAGTTTACCCCCCCGCCGCAACTTTTCAGACGTCCTATCAATGAGTGGGGTATCTCAACATGTTCGCCGTCGTCGAATTACGATAAAAAAGCTGTTTCCTTGCCGCAATAATTGCTAGAAGTTTTTGTACAGTATTTTGAGGGTTGAAAAGATTAAGCCGCTATGCTTTGAACTTTCCGCTATTTTTCGACTCAAATGCATTGTAGCCTTATTTTACAAAGCAAGAGTTACATTTTGGTATCCTTGCCGGGTCTGTAAGTCTAAAAAGAGCCGAGATACGAAAACTCGCCCTGGACCAGGAACAATTAATTTGAAGGAAACCCCGACTTAGCCAGACAAAATTGTTATAAAACATTTTTTCTAGTAAATTTGAGGTAAGCAGAAAACTTTTTTATACTAATTCGACTACGGCGAACATTAGAGCCATCCCAAGCATTAATGTGGCTTAGCGCTGAAAAGTTTGGGCTGCGGGAGGGGGGGGGTAAACTAGTCTTTCCCGGTATTTCTTCTATTTTATCACTATCCCAAAATCACCCCAAAATGCCTTTATAATGGTGAAGAGAAATGAGGTGACGGTTGAATTCAGGTGAGCGGCTTCTTCCGGTCGTTGCGCGCGACGAAGAGGTTTCGGATGGAGGGTGATACGGATGAAAACTTTCGAAAAGTGATCAGCAACTATCGAGGGGAATGCCATTTCTTGACGATTCGTTCCAATGTATGCCACTTTATATGTTTTTAATTCTAATTAAACTCTGACAAAATGAATTGCTTTCCAATTTGCCATCTTTTTTTCAGAAACCACCGGTCGGTCGTTGTCGACAATGTCAAATGGTATGATAGTTAACATTTCTAAAACTTCTAAAACCAGTGGAAAAACTTTCAATAGAGTTGAAAGTTTGGCTCATCAACTTTGGTCTCGAAACAGTCGAAATCAAAAAAAATCAGCCAAAGAAAAGGCTAACGATTTCATTCTTTTTCGCTGACAACATTTCCCCTTGGCCGTATTTACAAAATTGAAGAAGGGCCCAGTTGAAGAAGTCGCCATAAATCGGGGTTAGCGGGCGTAGCCCGCTAACCCTTTTTGGTTTGAGATACCCCCCCCATACGACTCTTTCGGGGTCATTTTCCGGATTTAAAAAAGAACCATGCATCGGATCGCAAAACTGAATACACCATCGGAACCGGCGACACTTTTTTACATACTATAAGCTTTTAAAAATTGAAAAAGAGTGAAATTTCGAATTTTAACAGCCGATTTAATTTGCGTTTCGAGGGGGGGGGTCTGCGTTTGTATGTCTGTATGTTCGTACGCAAAACCTACTCTGTTTCGAGTGGCGCGGCTGCCGGCGCGGTAACGCCCTCTGGCACGGCTGCCGCCACGATGGCACGGTTGCCGGCGAACTAAAATTCGGCGCGGCTGCCGGGCCAGCTTTCGGCACGGTTGCCGGCGCAGCGCGGACGGGGTGGGGGAGGCCAGCTTCGGCACGGCTGCCGGCGCGGTATTCGGCGCGGCTGCCGGCAGAACACTGTCACGGAGCCGCAACGCGCCATAACTTAGAAAAATTTCGGCCTCGCGCTAAGTATTGTTTTTGTCATAATAATTCTTCAAGACTTATTATATTGCCGCATTGATGTCATGTCCAAGAAGGAATAGGTACTACGCCATCAGCTACGCGGTTTCTTGCTTACTAATAGGTACAACTTGTTTGTTCTACGCTCGAGATTTCAGGTGAAACCTTTAGACCACAAGTATGAGGCAAGAAAAGTCTATCAGAATGCTTCATGGTCGAAGAACCGACTGAATTGCTGATATTTAGCAGGTACATTGCTAATCGAGTTTAGATAGAAGCATTTCGATCGGCAATCCTGCCCCGTAACTTATTTACATTGAAAATATGGATATTTGCCCCATGTTACAAACAACGATTGTTTGGTGGGTATAATTTACCATTTTTTCAGGCGCTGAACCCGAAGTGGCGCTTTTCTCACGCGAGAATTAGTTTTTCAATGTTGAGGGATCCTAGACAAGCTGCAAAGACTGCAAGAAGAAAGTGTCGTTTTGAACTTCTTGAGCAATCATTGAATAGAATCTAGTACTCGGCCAACACTACAAGATGCTCGGCACGTCTATCGTCACGTTTAATCGTAAGTTCACCAAGAAAAAGACTGGCTCCGATTTATGAACAATAGAAAACCAAAGAAACCAACTAATTTAGTTATTACTGCGGCTTCCGTTTCAACCAGGCGACGGTGACGGCGATATGCTTCAACCACCACTTAAACGCAATAAAAAAAGAATAAGCAATGCGTTTTAATATGCCGAAAAATAAGCGTAAGGTGTGCCGGCAGCCGTGCCACAGCCATTTTCGGCCCAGTTGCCGGCGCGGCGTGCCGGCAGGCGTGCCACGGCACGGCTGCCCGGCGCGACATTCGGCAGCCGTGCCGAAGGTGTGCTGGCAGCCGCGCCACTCGAAACAGAGTATGTAGTCCTCAAAAAGTGCCTTCCCATGGTCCGTTTTGGCTGAAATTTTCCACATATATGAAATTTTCCACACACACTTTATGTAAATGAAGGTGGGGAAGAAGCGTTTTTTCAAAATAGGTTTTTAAAAAATTTATATTTAATTTTTAAGTTTAAAAGCTAAATTGCGGCCAAAACAGGGGTTAGTGATGTCCGTTTGGGCTGAAATTTTGCTGAAATATGCATTAGTCCTTGCCGGATAAAGTAAAGAAGAAATTGCATCGAAAGAATGCTTCTCCTTTGAGATATTATAACTTTAAACCTTCGCCATACGGGGCGCCACCCTCCCCTTTCGTGGCCCCAGTCCCCAGTCAGGGGGCGGGTCAAGCGCGCCCAAGGCAGACCAAGAGTCTTCCCTGGCCTAGTGGTTAGCACGCTGTACTGGGAAGACTTGGCCCCCGAGTTCGAACCCCAGCCGGAACATCGTTTTTGCCGATTGGCCCCCTTGCATCCTTATGGTTTCTAGTAGACCTCCCGAACCCCCCCTAAACCCCCCTAACCCCCCCTCCCAACCCCCCTCTGTGTTCGTCTGCGTCTCTCCTCTTTCCCCACTATTTCGCCCCTCTCGCGCGAGATAGTGGGGAAAGGGGGAGGGAGCAGAGGGGGTTGGGAGGGGGGTTAAGGGGGGTTTAGGGGGTTCGGGAGGTCTAGTTTCTAGTGCACCTACAAAGCGCCGCAGGCGAATTTTTTGAAGTATTGCGTCCAAAGGTTCATCCGAATCATAATACGATGACTTATTTTATGATCTTAACAACAAGATTGAGACAAAAAGGGCTAAATTCTCTCTAAGGCTAAAAAGAGTCTTTTCAAAAAAAGGGCTTTTGGTTGTCGCAAAAAGAGACGAATTCTCGTCGCAACAAAAAGTGCTAAATTCCTTTCAAACTCTGAAAAATGCACAAAATGTGGGATCAACCAAAAGTTGCTGGCACCTTATTAAAAGGGACAGACTCGTTTTTAGCCGTTTCGGCTTATAAATAAATTTCTGTATTATGATCCATTTTCGTGAAATCAATCTGTAGACCTGACCTGTAATCTAAAACAGTCCCAAGTTTATTAAGATTTTAATTAGCCAGCAACTTTTTGTTGTTCCCCATTTTGTGGCATTTTTCAGAGTTTGAAAGGAATTTAGCACTTTTTGTTGCCACGAGAATTGATCTCTTTTTGCGAAAACCAAAAGCCCTTTTTTGAAAAGACTCTTTTTAGCCTTAGAGAGATTAGCTCTTTGCCCTGTTACTACCCCTGGTAAACTCGTTTACTAGGCCGTTTACCGGGGTAGTGAAAAGTTTACTAGGGGCTAGTAAGCCGTATGGTACCGGCCCAGGTAGAGAGTTTCATTTTTCATTTTTTCTCATCGGGATTCGAGAGACGAATGCAGAAATAAGAATATTATGGGGATAGACAGGGCCAGGGTTGAAAAATCGCGAAGCGGCTTTTCAATCCTGGTTCGTTACTATTTTGCTTGTAAATCGTTCGATGCAAGAGTTTGGCAAAGCAAAAAAAGCGTTTCCCGCAAATCTATTTCTTCACTTCCATGCTAAAACACAGCCGCAAAATGGGCCTGGCGGCCGGGGAAATGGCTGCACAAAAAACGGGCCTACTTTTCTCGCTTATAGAATCGAATTTTTTGACATGTGTTACAGGCCACTGGAAATCTGGGATTGGCGAAAATCAAAGAGTTTCGCAGCAAAGAATTTGTGCTAAACAGCAGCCCTGCATCTTTTCAGGCCTCTTGAAATGTGTCATTTTTCAGCGATACGGCTCAGAAATTCCATGGGAATGCGAAGAATGCAAAGAATTGTGGAGTGAAGGATGGGGAAGGAATTGGCAATACAAAAGTGAGAGAATTCATTGAATCGAATAAGACGAAAATTCTTTCTAACGCAAAACTGATCTTTGACATTTTAGACTTTGGACCCTACGAAAGAGCCCCAATAGAGATGACTTGGGATTATGAGAAATATCCATCCATCCACTATTTCACATCGTTTATCGATGTAAGTTATCTATTTTCTCTCTCTATATTTCCATTATACTTCTCCGCCCACCCTGGGTGGGCCCCCCCTAGGGGGGACAGAGGGGGGACTGCAAGGGGGGATGGTGGGGGGCCCGGGGGGAGGACTATACCGAATTTTTGCTACTCTACTACTAATATTCTCTACTAATATTAATAACTAAGATCGGCTGGGACTTTGCGGTGCAGCAGAAAATCTGCTGCGCCTACGGGACCTACGATCTGCCTGCTTTTTTGGAAACTTCTAGGCTAACTCTAACTTTCTAGACCCATGATATTTGGAAAAAACAGTAAAAAAATGGGGAACATACCGCTTATCAAAATTGGTATGGCGAAGATTCGGCATGGTGAAAATTCGGTTCGTAAAAATCGGCATGGTGAAAATTCCTATACCAAAAATTCGGAATAGCGAAAATTCGGTATAGTGAAAATTCGGTATAGCGAATGGAACTCGTAGATGCCATACCTTCATGCCTCAGGGGGGTAGGGGGCACGGTCATTTGGGGGGGTCCCCGGCCCCCCCACCATCCCCCCCTTGCAGTCCCCCCTCTGTCCCCCCCAGGGGGGGCCCACCCACGGTGGGCGGAGAAGTATAATTTCCATTGACAAGAGAACGATGCCAAGCAATGAGGCATAGAATAGTTTATTGCCCTCATTTCGAGTATGCAAATCGTTTCTGGCCAACCCAGAGATTTTTCGGGTTATAAATGGTTTTGGCAAACTGGCGGAATTTCCTTTTTTTGGGTCCTTTAGGAACTAGTTTTTTTCCGCCGAAGCCTAAATTTTTTTTATGAATAGTGGATGCGTTTCTACATTGTTTTTAACAATTCTTAAGCATAAAAACTGTACAAAATTCTATTAAAAATTTCCTTTTAGATCGAAAAATTGTTTTTCGACCGAAAATGACCAAATGTTCGACTTTTTGCAAACATTTTTCTAACTTTTTTGAAAGTTTTTTTACTTTCAATCTAGTTAAAACCTATTAAAAACAATATAAAACACGATTGTAATTACTGGGCCAACCGAGGCCGTAAGAAAAGAATTGATCCCCCCGCGAATTCGTGCAACTATGATGGACTGGACAACGAGATGCAAGATGAATGCATTCAAAAGAAGATTGTCCATTCATTTTCAGCTGGCAATTTGCCCATCTCGGCCACAACAATCGGGATATTTACATGAAACGCGGATTGCTCAGCCGCAGCACCCCCAGATAGTCCGTAACCCATTCGACGATGCCAGATATCCCGATATTCCATTATTTCTGGTAGACTACAACACACTCCTCTTGACACTTACCGTATTTAGAAAAAGTACGAAAGACACCTTCGAACACTTCATAATGGAATGATGACATTTCTTGATGATACGGATGCTGATCTAGAATTATTGGCCAAATGGATGGTAGGATTGAGAAGAAGAAAGAATCTCCTAAGAATAAAGAGCCGCTTTTAGGTGATCCTGGAATTTTTCTATGTGACATAGCTGATTCGATAGAGCTTTAAATTATGAACACAACCTATCTTTCAAAAACTGCTGAACGACAATGGACTTTGAGAATAAATTTCTTCAGTTTGCATTTTATTAAGCGGGGGCCATAAATGCTCAAAATCGGCCCTTTCAGCGCCGATGTTCTCAAAAAGCGGAGTCGTTCAGCAGTTTTTGAAAGATGGGATTTGTTCAGAATTCCAAGCTCTATCGAAGGAGCGCTATGTCACATCGCAAAACTCCAAGATTACCTAAAAACCACTCGGTGTAAGAACAATGAGCAGCTTATTCTCCCTCCTTTTCTTCTCCTTATTTTCAGACTCAAATATTGCCCCCATTTCAGCCAGAAGAGCTTGACTTTGACGAGTTGGTTGTTTCAGAGCCGCATAGATTCCGAATTGAAGTTTATGGCAAAGGTAAGCAGGGACGTAGCGTAATACCGGCCCCGGGGGCCCGGCCCCGAAATCGGCCGGGGCCCGAAAATTTCATAAGGGGGGACCCTTATGATTTTCATTTTCTCAAAAATTTTGCTGCCTGCGGCGCTATTTTTTCACGTTTTTACGGCTATTTGTAGAGCTATGTAACCTTTTTTTCAAAAATTTTTATATAATAAACCCTGAAGGTAAGTGGCAAATGTTTTTGGGGTTCTTTAGGATTTCCGGGGAAGACCCAAAATGACTAAATTTTCGACTTTTTCAAACATTTTTCCAACTTTTTTGAAAGGTTTTTCTACTTTAAACATAGTTAAAATTTACTAAAAACAATGTGAAAACACTTTGTATTTGATTACTAGGTCAACCGGGAAAACCAGGAAAAAATTTGGTCCCCCCCCCCGGAAATCCTAAAGAACCGTTTTTGGTCTAAAATGCATGAAAATGACCAAAAAGTACCTAAAATTTGTTAAACTTTCTAGCAATCAAAACCTACTAAAAACGCTATAACAGGGATACATTATAAACTATTAACAACATTAGTTTTCCCCCTGCTAACAGTCTAGTACCCGATTTCCCATCGCAAAATGCTATTTCTTCACCGAGTTATTTCTTCTTAAAAAATTGCTCGTCACCAAATAATCCTTACCTTATATAATTTTGGCGTGTATCTTTGTGTGTGTGTGTGGATGTCAGTTTCGAGGCCCGATTTGAGGGCCTTCCCGTGGATAAAATGCCCTAATTCTCCGTCACCCGGGGGAATCGACCCTCCTCTTTCCGATGGCGTTCTCAGAATTTCGATAAAATACAAGATTACAAAGTTAAGGCCGGTTTTATTCATTTTTGGGGGTCCCTGAGGGCTAATTTGCATAATGCGAGAAAATACAAATTTCCTCATTCTTGCCAGTTGCACTCGCGCATTTGGCTGCCTCATTGGAGCTGCCTCTCATTGCCTTTGCTCCCCTTTCCCAGTAGTCACCTCGGGGGATACAAGGGCTGTTGCGCGCGCGTTCCCAAGCGTTTCATGGTATAGTGGTTAGAGCGTTAGCCTGCCAATCTTGCTATCGGGGGTTCGATCCCCGGCTATCGTATTTTTTTTGCTTTATGCTCGGAATGCATGTTTCGAAGTGTATTTTCCTGTAGGGAGGCGCTATTCTGAAGTCAGTCGCTCTAAACTGCGTCGCAGGCTACGAATCCAGCTAGGCACTGAAACTACCGCCGCAGGCTAAAGATTCAGGCTAATCCCTCCACTATGCAGCCCTACCAAGTCGACTACGCGCTTTCAGATGGCGTCAAAAAAACTGGGTCGAAAGACTGTACCAAGCTAGTATCGGGGCCGTTCGGTTGACTCGGAAACCGCCTTTTAATTCAAAACGAACCGAACAGCTTTAGAATTGCTTTTACAAAGCTAATCACGCCAATACCACATTCCAATATCTTCTTTTAGTGTTCCTCTGCGCCATATACAAGTCTCGATTTCCGGACAGAGACCTCGATCCAGCCACCTACTTGTTAATTTTCGACAAATGATTCCGGACTGAAAATGGGAAATAAATCACTGATAAATATTGTTTTTCTATAATTACAGGGGAGTATGAGTTGCAACTCAGATTTATTGCAAAAAAAGGACACAGAGAAAGCCGAGCAAAACAATCAAAACATCAACAACTACAAACTAATCAGGAAATATCGATTGGCGGATATTTATTAGAGGAAGGATGTTCTGACGGCTGATCGATAGTCGGTGCCCGGAACTCGTTTCACAAATTCTTCCGGTGACACCCACGCGTATTCCGGAAACTGAAAAGGAACCAAGGTTCTTTTGCATTATCGGGGGGTGTACAAGGCTAGAAATTCCTGGTAATTCAATAATAAGTATCCTAATAGTGTTTTTAGTCAGCAAAACTATATTTCAACGCGAAAAACTATCTAAAAACCTTCAAAAAACACTTTGTTGAGCGAAAAATTGTCAAAAGCCGATTTTTTTGGTATTTTCCGACCAAAATTTGTATAGTTTTAAGCATGGAAATAGTAAAAAACGGTTTCGCAAACCCTTCCGAAATCAAATAGCTATTTGAAAAATTGGATCGATTGAAAAAATTGAACAAAAAGTCGCCCCCCCCCCCGATAATGCACAAGAACCGAAAAATCTAGAAAGAATAATCGCGGTACCTCTGTTGTATTCAATTTGATAGCCGTCTTTGCCCCCAAAATGGCATTGTAGAAAAAGACTTTGGAGCCGCTTTTCTTCTTTGCATCGGCGATCGGTTTGGGATATCTAAAAAGAATCACTTTTCTATCATTTTGCATCAGGAATAATACCGAAGGGTAAAGACAGATATTGGAGCATTTCCTTGAATAGATACATCACCCATCAACAATTCGCCCACACAACGTTCCGCACTCTGAAAAACAACAACAACAAGTTGATATTACGGTAACAAGTTCTGGATCTTTCGCATTATCGGGGGGCAAATTGTTTGTATTAGTCTAGAAATGCCTAATGACGTAACACAACACACTTTTACAATGTTTCTAGCGGAATAAATCAGTATCTCCACCAGAAAAAACTTTGAAAAAGTGCAAAAAGTCGAAATTTTGCTCAAAAACCGAGATTTTTGTGTTTTTAATCAAAATTATAAAACTTTTACGTTTAGGGAAAAATTTAGCCCCCCCCCCCCGATAATGCGAAAGAAGCGAAAAGTGACCTGTCTGAGGGGTTCTCCTTGTCGCGTGGATATTTCTGGGAATTGCCATGGACTCTGATATCCATCTTCTCTTCCATATCGCTGTTTCACGACGAGTACCAATTCCTTGTCGGCCAATCTCTTTTCATTCTTCTCATCAACGTCACCCTCAATCTTCTCAGCATCGTCGAATTTGTATCTACAAAAATAAAAGTTTCTTTGGCATTATCGGGGGGACTACATTTTTTTCTCAGGACCCATTTTCTCTAATAAAGATAGAGTGTTTTCAGACTCTTTTTTTCGCTATGCCTAAACCTAAAAATTTCAAATTTTCATCGAAAAACGAAGAATATTGATTTTCCGACCAAAAAACGTCAAATTTCCAGTTTTCCAGATAGATTCGGTCTTAGATAGTTTCTCTCGATGAAATCTGTTTATATTTTACTAGAAACGCTAATAAAATACTTCTTGTAAAGTTACCAGGCGTTTCTAGGCTAGACGAAAATGTACACGTTTCTTTTTAGCGAAAAGGCTGGCATTTCGGCGGATTTTCTGGCGAAAAAACCACGGTTTCGGAATTCTTGCGCCTATTCCGACGGCATCATCATTTTTGCTTTAGAAGTCTGGAGAAGTGTCCAATTTTTGTGATTTTACTATCAATAGAAAGGAGGGATCTGCCTCGCCTCGTCGAGAGCTGTCGATTGATAGCAAAATCATGAAAATTGGCCATTTCTCTGATCCACGGATGTTTTTTGAAAGAAATGCTACCTTTTAGCGAGTTGAGTGGCTTTATTTTGCCATTCTTGTTTGCGTTCCTTCCTGGCATTCCTGGCGATTGGCTGTGCGATGAATGCTGAGAGAGCACAACACACTTACAACTGCTCCTCTTCCGCCATCCAGGGAAAAGATTGAGCGTCATCGCGAGAGAATTGATAACACTTCCCCTTTTTAGGTATGCAAAGACGTGCGAAACGCGGCGCGTATCGTGGGGGATCCGTCGCTATTCGAAAAGATGGAACAAGTGTCCTCGGCCATCAAAAGGGATATTGTATTTGCTGCCTCTCTTTATACTGCCGCCTAATTTCGATTCCCTACTCTGATTGTCTAATTTGATGTATCAGCCCACCGTTCTTCGTGCCGTCTTAATTGTCTGCCTTATGCCTGTGTCTCTCTGTCATACGAGTCTCTGATTGCCGGTCGTCTCTTGGACACCTCTCTTGCTAAGGCCTTGTTTTTCTAAAAGCTCTGTTTCTAAAGGCCATTTTTTCTGAAAGCCGCTTTTTCTAAGCTCGGATATTCGGTAGCCCTTTGTTCCAAAGCCAAATTTACAGAACCACTCACAATTCAAATCGAACCTTTTGCAACGGAAAAGGGCTTCTTTGATATGTTTTTGCACTGCCCATCTCTACTTACAGCCGAAAGAGCCTGTAAAAAAGTTCACATTTTGTTCAGAACTTTGAAATGGCGAACACGAGCCCTAAATACTCTCGTCAAAAGGCGAAGCAATAAGTGGCATATCTTTCAATTTGTGAGTGGATCTGTAAATTCTCTTTTAGAATAAGGGCTACAGAATATCCGGGTTTAGGAAAAGCGGCTCGTAGGAAAAATGGCCTTTAGGAATAAGGGTTTTTAGGAAAAATGATGGTGGACCGGTTATCTCTCTGGTATTCGTATTGTGTATCTGTGTCGACCCCCGAAATAAACTTTTGAATGGGAATGTTGGGTTGAAATGTTCTCTTTCGTCAACCTATATTTCTTATCGGGTTCTTTGGCATTATCAGGGGGGACCGAATTTTTTTATGTGGTCTGAAAATGCCTAGTAACTTTACAGAAATTGTTTTAATAGTGTTTTTAGTAATTGATAGCTAGATTTTAGCTAGAAAAGCTATCTTAAAACTTCAAAAAATCGCAACTGCCGCAAAAATCCGCCATTTTGTCGAAAAATCTAGATTTTTTGGTGAAATTTATATTTGGCAAAGTTTGATCTTAGAAAAAATTCGGTACCCCCCCCCCCCCGATAATGCCAAAGAACCATGGAATGATTGATGACCACTGCCTTGATTTATTAGCAATATTAACCTCATTTTTCCAATTCATCATAGGTTCTTGACTTTTAGTAGGGGGAAACCAACTTCCAGTCTTTCGAATATACGCAGCGGAAATGTTTCGAAACCTTTGTTTTACTATTCTAAACGTGCAAACGACTAATCCTCACTAAAATGATATAAAAATATCGCGACTTTTCGCCCAACACGTCAGTGGGAAAGATTCTTTCTATCGTTGTAAAAGCATTGTGTTTCGCTCAAAACTCAGAATGCTAAGGTCCCAAAACCTTATCGTTTCCGACCGATCAGATGGTGGAAAAAACTTCTTGGCGCGTCACAGAGACAATTTAAAAGATGATAAGATAAACAACATAGGAAATTACTAACCACCCATGGTGGCAGATGTTATAGAGGAAGGCCAGAATCAGGTCAAATACCTCTATTTGTAATTGCGACTAGTTTAGCGCTCCCCTCAATTGTCTCTCTATATATAATCGTCAATTATTGTAGATAAAATGTTTGCTGTAGATGGGTTGTCGGATGATCAGATCTCTCTACTACTCGATCAACTATCATTCAGCCATTATCTCATTCTACGGCATGTCAATCGACGATTCAGGTATTTATAGAGATCAAATACCTTCCTTAGCTCTTCATATAGGTCCTGTTAATCAAATAATATTCTTGCAGAAATGCGATTGATCGTCGATATATGATGCCGAAAAGGATAGAATATGCCTCGTGTTTCGGCAGAACAATCGAAGGAAACGACGAAGAAGAAGAAGATGGCCAGCCCGCGACGGCACAATCCCAAAAAGTTTGTTTCTTTTGAATTACGATGAGGAAGGGGGGCGAGCAGAGATTCTTTGTTCAATTCAAATAAATCGGGGGCTCAAAGTAGATGCTGGCAATTGTATTTGCAGATTGTGGTGCGAGCTGCTCGGCTGATATTCACGAATTACGAAGATAAAGACTCCTGGAGACGACAGGGGGTAGGGTGCGCGATCGTGGTGGATAGTCAGACTCAGTCTTTATTTGTTGTGCGCGACTGCAGCAACACGTATACCAGGTATGGCGCCGGTCCTTGGAGTTTATAAAAATTTAAATAAAAAATTACAATCCTAAGAATACGCAAAAATATAGCCTTCGAATCGAAATTAGAAATTTTTTGAATTTTTGGATGTTGTCTAAATAACTTTATCGGTTAAATGCAAAAAAATATTCCTAAACACAATGAAAATACTTGCGATTACACTGATACACACACTGATCGGGAAATAATTCACGGCGGGGGGCATACAGGGTGTCCCAAAAAAAAGACCCCCCAAAAATTTGAGCCAGAGTGCACCTACGGAGCTGAAAATTTGCACAGAGGTAGCGAAGCCAATTTCCCATGTATATGGAACGTTTGAGCCATATCGGCCGACGGGTTTTAAAGTTATAGCGAAAATACTTTTCATTTTTAATTTAATATGGGGATTTTTGCAATTTGCATCAAAAATATGCGTCATTCTTGAATTTACGAGCCGATTTTGCATAAATTTTGCCAAAAATGCCATTCTCTTGCCGGAGCTTTTGGAAAACGATTGCTCATGCAGCGTCAAAACGATCAGGAAGACCGCTGAGTACGAGATACATTGGTTGAAACCATAGTTCAGCGCCTGAACTTCGCTTAGACTTTGGACTGACTTAAACCCAAGCCCAAATCTAAACTTAAGCACCACTTAGAAGCTCATCGAACTCTGTTTCGGGGCTAGCGCGAAGCAGATTGCCAAAATGCACAATAAGGCGTGGTTTGGATCGATAAAACAGTTGTTTTCACACTCTTTTTACTCTTCATACGCAAATGTTCGCGCCATGCTCCAGCAAGAGAATGGCATTTTTGGCAAAATTTATGCAAAATCGGCTCGTAAATTCAAGAATAACGCATATTTTTGATGCAAATTGCAAAAATCCCCATATTAAATTAAAAATGAAAAGTATTTTCGCTATAACTTTAAAACCCGTCGGCCGATATGGCTCAAACGTTCCATATACATGGGAAATTGGCTTCGCTACCTCTGTGCAAATTTTCAGCTCCGTAGGTGCCCTCTGGCTCAAATTTTTTGGGGGGTCTTTTTTTTTGGGACACCCTGTACGCACAGGGGCATTCGTTTCACTGGTAGGTTACGTACGGCAAAAAAAATTGCGAGAATCGACGTATAACCGGATTAGCTTGTAAAATCGGTCAAGTCTGACTAATTCGACTATGCTAATTCCAATTCCGTCGAGAAATCGCAGAAAAATGGCTAAAAAACTTAGAATCAAGCTAAAAACTGTATTTTCATCGAAAAAAAGATATTTTGGTCCGTTATCTTGTGGTTTAGCTGTCTACAGGCCTTGACAACGGGCCTGGCTTCTTGGCCCGGCCTGAGGCCGGGCCCAAACTTGGCGGGCCCGCTAGACCCGGATCAGTGCTGTACAATGATTTTCGGAGAAAATTTTTCGAATTCTGAAGCAAAAAAAAAAACGATTTTTTTCGACTTCGTTCACATTTTTTCAATTTTTTTTTGCGTTAATTTGTGCTTTCGTTTTGAAGGGTCTCAAAATGAAGCTCTCGGAATGCGATATCAGACGCGTGGTAAAGAATAGCGATCGGTTTAACCAGCCGTCAATAGGAGCGTTCGAGTTCGAGTAGAAGCGTTTTTATGCACCACCCTGTAGAAGCTCTAGGAGGTTTATAAGCCGGAATTATTTTGCTTTCGGCCTGAATGGACTAGCAGGAACTTTTAGGAGGGTTTACAACATGGTTGAGGGTATTTTCAGGATCAGCTTTATCGATCTTGGCCGAAAAACGGCCAACCGCGAAAACAACGAACAAAAAATGTCGGTAGTTGACCTTACTATTGGCCGGCAACAATAGATTTGTAAAGAGTTTTCAGAAAGTTTGTCAAGTTTTTATATGCAGAATTAGTTAAAAACTGTTTCAAAAGTATTGCCTCTATTTATATCCAAATACCCCCTCATCGGCCAAAAAAAATTTAAACCGTCCGCGCTGGCCTTATTTAGTCGGGCCTGAAATTCCGGATTCGGCCGGGCCGGGCCTGGCTGGGCGACCCCCCTCACCAGGAGTGTCCTTTTGGTGTCATCGGCAAAACGATTCGAGACCCAGCTCATTCGATAGAGAATTAAATTCTGAACAAGACTGTGTTGTTCATTTTTGCGGAATGGCTGTCCCAGATGTTATAAAATTAAAAAACTGCCGGCGTTGCCCATACATTGGTGCTTGGGAAGCGAGTTGTTAAGGTTTCGCGCTTTGTTTTTGAATTCTATAAAATCAGTGACAGCTATTCCGCAAAAATGAACAATACAGTCTTGTCTATCTACTATATATAAATTTCTAATGTCCGTTCGCCCGCCGACCGCCCGACCGGGAATTCAATCCCGCCGCGATCCCCCTGGCTACCGTAGTCGGGGGCTGAAAATTTTCACCGGAGCCGCAGCGTTTCGCCTTTTCCCCCGAAAGGGCCAGGGTAGAAAAATATCGTTTCAAAGGGTATTGTAGCCATTCCGCGTTTCTTAGAGGTTTTTTAGTAACTAAGAAGGGGAAATAACTTTCTTTCAAGGGTATCCTAGCCATTACGCGTTTCCCAGATGTTTTTTTTAGTATCGAAGAAGGGAGATAACTTTCTTTCAAGGGTATTCTAGCTATTACGCGTTTCTTAGATGTTTTTTTAGTAACTAAGAAGGGGAAATAACTTTCTTTCAAGGGTATCCTAGCCATTACGCGTTTCCCAGATGTTTTTTTTAGTATCGAAGAAGGGAGATAACTTTCTTTCAAGGGTATTCTAGCTATTACGCGTTTCTTAGATGTTTTTTTAGTAACTAAGAAGGGGAAATAACTTTCTTTCAAGGGTATCCTAGCCATTACGCGTTTCCCAGATGTTTTTTTTAGTATCGAAGAAGGGAGATAACTTTCTTTCAAGGGTATTCTAGCTATTACGCGTTTCTTAGATGTTTTTTTAGTAACTAAGAAGGGGAAATAACTTTCTTTCAAGGGTATCCTAGCCATTACGCGTTTCCCAGATGTTTTTTTAGTATCAAAGAAGGGAGATAACTTTGTTTCAAAGGGTACTCTAGCCATTACGCGTTTCCCAGATGTTTTTTTTAGTATCGAAGAAGGGAGATAACTTTCTTTCAAGGGTATTCTAGCTATTACGCGTTTCTTAGATGTTTTTTTAGTAACTAAGAAGGGGAAATAACTTTCTTTCAAGGGTATCCTAGCCATTACGCGTTTCCCAGATGTTTTTTTTAGTATCGAAGAAGGGAGATAACTTTCTTTCAAGGGTATTCTAGCTATTACGCGTTTCTTAGATGTTTTTTTAGTAACTAAGAAGGGGAAATAACTTTCTTTCAAGGGTATCCTAGCCATTACGCGTTTCCCAGATGTTTTTTTTAGTATCGAAGAAGGGAGATAACTTTCTTTCAAGGGTATTCTAGCTATTACGCGTTTCTTAGATGTTTTTTTAGTAACTAAGAAGGGGAAATAACTTTCTTTCAAGGGTATCCTAGCCATTACGCGTTTCCCAGATGTTTTTTTTAGTATCAAAGAAGGGAGATAACTTTGTTTCAAAGGGTACTCTAGCCATTACGCGTTTCCCAGATGTTTTTTTTAGTATCGAAGAAGGGAGATAACTTTCTTTCAAGGGTATTCTAGCTATTACGCGTTTCTTAGATGTTTTTTTAGTAACTAAGAAGGGGAAATAACTTTCTTTCAAGGGTATCCTAGCCATTACGCGTTTCCTAGATGTTTTTTTAGTATCAAAGAAGGGAGATAACTTTCTTTCAAGGGTATTCTAGCCATTACGGGATTCATAGATGTTTTTTAGTATCAAAGTAGGGGAAATAACTTTCTTTCAAGGGTATTCTAGCCATTACGCGTTTCTTAGAGGGGAAGAGGAGGAGTGCAGGCTCTTTGGTTTTGGAGGAGGGTCGTGGTTAGATCATGGAAGGTATTCGCGCCAAGCGGAAACATACTAAAGTGAATGGGAAGCACCCTGTGTTGCCTTGCCCCCCGGGAGGGCCAGTCAATAGCAACCGCGAAGCGGCTGTTATCGACTGGTTCAGAATTTAATTCTCTATCGAATGAGCTGGGTCTCCAATCGTTTTGCCGATGACACCAAAAGGACACTCCTTGTCAGGCCCGGCCCGGCCCGTTGTCAAGGCCTGGCTGTCTATTGTTAATTCAGTATATCTATATTATTTATTTTAGAGTATTTATATCAATTTACAACCGTTTAATCGTATACTTGGGCCTTCTACAGGCCTTTTTCCTTTACCTGTGAAACGAGTGCCCTGTGCGTAGGGCCCCCCGTAATAATTCGTATATTTTGAGGCAAGGAAATTTGGTCGAATGCTTGCTTCAGTTAGCTTCTATTAAAATTCTCGTTTTTTTTTAGCCGATACCCGATTGATTTCAATGGATTTATGGCCACCCTTGCTCGTCTCAGCCGTACTATCAAGAACATTCTTGCTGGATTCGAGCCGAATCTCACGGTCAGTCACATACATGGTGTCCCAAAGACTATTCGAACCCAACGTCCGGAACAAATTGTCTCGGACACGCTGTAATGAGAGAGAGAGAGAGAGAGAGAGAGAGAGAGAGAGAGAGAGAGAGAGATTAGAGGAAACCAAGAACGAACATAAAAGATATGAATTACAGGCTCTGGAAGGGTACTACGGTTGGAAGAGGCCGAGGATGGAAGAAGATGCTGCATTTGAGGTATTGCAATACCGGCAATATCGAAGGCCCCAAAGTGGCAATATCGAAGACTGTAGTTTACCTCCCCCCCGCCGCAACTTGGCAGCCCGACTTCCTGTTAATGCGTGGAGTATCTCAGCATGTTCGCCGTCGTCGAATTACTATAAAAAAACTGTTTTCTTGCGGCAAAAATTGCTAGGAATTTTTTTACAGTATTTTGAGGGTTGAAAAGATTAAGCCGCTATGCTTTGAACTTTCCGCTATTTTTCGACTCAAATGCACTGTAGCCTTATTTTACAGAGCAAGTGCTACATTTTGGTATCCTTGCCGGGTCTGTAAGTCTAAAAAGAGCCGAGATACGAAAAAAATCACCCCAAAATGCCTTTATAATGGTGAAGAGAAATGAGGTGACGGTTGAATTCAGGTGAGCGGCTTCTTCCGGTCGTTGCGCGCCACGAAGACGTTTCGGATGGAGGGTCTTACGGATGAATACTTTCGAAAAGTGATCAGCAACTATCGAGGGGAATGCCATTTCTTGAAGATTCATTCCAATGTATGCCACTTTATATGTTTTAATTCTAACTAAACTCTGTCAAAATGAATTGCTTTCCAATTTGCCATCTTTTTTTCAGAAACCACCGGTCGGTCGTTGTCGACAATGTCAAATGGTATGATAGTTAACATTTCTAAAACTTCAAAAACCAGTGGAAAAACTTTCAATAGAGTTGAAAGTTTAATTCATCATTTTTGGTCTCGAAACAGTCGATAATCAAAAAATCAGCCAAAGAAAAGGCTAACGATTTCATTCTTTTTCGCTGACAACATTTCCCCTTGGCCGTATTTCCAAAATCCTCGCGACAGACCGATGAAGAAAACAATTTCGCACATTTTCGTAGAACCAAAATTTATATAATGAAGTGTTGCGAGCGTTTTGTATAGCTTTTAAATAGAGTTGTTATCGACCCGGGTCGAAAAAAAAAGTGTGCGAACATTTTTCGTCCTTGATAAATGCCAAATACAATGCATTTTCCCTTTTTGCCTTGTTTAGCTTGAACTTTATCATTTGCGGGCCGTTCTTGCCTTTTCGCTTGCTTTCTCCAACCAGTTTACCGCGCTGCCGCAGGGTTGTTTGCCTTGGTGTGCAACGGAAAGGAAGATAGGAAGTAAAACTTAGAAGGCTGGAGGAAGATGGGCCGGCGTCCGTCGGGGTGACGGACCGCCGCGGCGCTACAATCGACGCTTTCCCTGGCGTAAGCGCCCCCAAAAACCCACTCTCGCGTTTGAAGAAACCACTTTAATGTCTATAACTTTTTAATTTAGCAATGTTTTCAACTAAAAATTCTCTTAGATCAAGAACTTAGTGATACCCATCCATGGTATAAATTTGAGCCGGATTGGATAGAAGGCGGGCAAGTTCTGAACCATACGGGGGTTTTGGGACACTGTTTTGGCTGAAAAAGCGGCGCATAGAAAGAAAAACACCTCTAGAAAGTTGAAAAGTACGTTGCTTTCCTTTAGCTAGGTTTTCTACAACATTTTCTAGCTATTATCACCATGAAATTGCTTTATTTCTAATGGAAAAAAGAAATGCCTGGTTGAAACTTTGCCTGGGTCGAAAGTTTCGACCCGGTGTGGGTCGAAACTTCGACCCGGGTCGCAACTTCGACCCGATTTTGGGTCGAAACCTTCGACCCGGGTCGAAACTTTCGACCCAGGCAAAGTTTCGACCCGGGTCGATAACAACTCTACTTTTAAAGATCGTGCGCGCTATGGAAGGCCGTCATGGATTATCCAACTATATATAAAAAAATAGTGTTTGCGTGTGTGTGCCACTTTGCATGCAACTTCCGTCGGCGTGTTCCAGTCGTATCTAAAGAAGGAGAGTAGTTACGGGGTATGTTTGATACGTCATTAGGAGCGTAATGGGCTGGAGATGACTGCACGCATATCAATTCTATCAAAATCGCCTATTTTCGGCATTAAATATTAGTTTTTGTTGAAAAATCCTAGACCCTCTTTGCTAAGAATCGATTAGCATACACCGGAAGTGAGGGTAGCCTATATAAAGGAGCAGAGAGCGCATTTTTCGTTTTTTTTCAGCGTGGATGGAGTCGAATTATGCAAAGTGTACACTTTCATTGGTCCGCGACGGGGCCAGGGTTGAAAAGTCGCGAAGCGGCTTTTCAACCCTGGTTCGTTAGTATTTTGCTTGTAAATACAGGGTGTCCCAAAAAAAAGTGGCCAAGTTTGTCCCCAATTATCTCGAGAAGGAAACATATTTCACCGTGCGTTACCATGCCAGAATGCTTAAATATGCTGCGAAAGAAGATTTAACACAACTTGATTTTTTCGATTTTTGAGTACGCAACTGTACTATTGACGCTGGTTACGACCGAAAATTGTGCGTTCTTGAACGGGTGGTGGGAAAATTCTGATTTTTGGCCTAAAAATAGCTGATGTTTGTAGAAATGTAATGGCAAAATCTTAGAATTTATCGAGGTCAATTTCATTTTTTAGAAGTAATACAAATTTCACTAATTTGCATCTTTTTACGTTTTAATTCGCAACTCGCTTCAAATTCGCTGCCCATGGCTCATCTTATGCAGATGATGTCCCCGAATGATAATCTTTAGCACAACACCAAATTTTACCTGATTCTATGGTATTTTAATATTGCTTGCTAAAACGTGCCCCAGAGGGATACTGTAGTTTTTGTTTTTCGCGTTTTTCTTTTTATTGTAAGCTGCGATTTTGCTTAAAATTTTATCATTGGTAAACACCAGTAAGGGTCACCTATGGGCTAAATATCGCGAGGTTCTAGCCATTCACCTTCCCAAAATATGCAAAAAACTTATTTTTGAATTTAGCCACGGAAATTTCTAAATATTTTGATGCATCGGACTAAAAACTACTATTATTTGTTTTCCCGAAAGATCGAAACGTTTCTATGGTGAAAAGAACGAGAAAACGGCGATTTTCGGTTTTCTACAGTAACCCGCCTGGAGCGCATTTTAGCATGCCAAGACAAAATTCCATAAAATGCCAATTTTTGCCCAAAGTTAGAAGTTATCTTTTTATTGCTAACTGCAAAACATCAGAAAGATCGGATGGTAAGGAAATTTGATCTGGAATTTTCTCTTCAAAAAGACCGGATTTTCCGAAGGCTCCTATTGACGGTTAGTTAAATCGATCGATAATATTTACGATGCGTTTGATAGCGCATTCCGAGAGCTTCATTTTGATACCCTACATGTCCCCCTAACTCATTAAAAGTTCCATTATTTTCGTCTTCAAAGTTTTTTATTTTTTCAAAAGTGTTCAAAACTTTCTAACGACCCACTGGTATGGTTTCGCTTCGATCTTTTCGTAAAACTAATAGTAGCGGTTTTTGGTACAACTGACCAAAAAATTTACAAGATTCTGTGGCAGAATTACAAAATCAGTTTTTAGTCATTTTCATGAAAGTTTGTGGATAGTACGCTCTCGTATTTGGCAGTGAGGCGCCCCTACTTATTGCCTAACAACCCAAAAAATTTCATCTGGATCGAAGCTAGGGGCCCCGAGAAAAGCGGTAAAAACTAAACCTACAGTACCCCACTGGGGCACGTTTTAGCAAGCAATACAAAAATACCATAGATTGTGGTGGAATTTGCTGTGGAACCCGAGATTAATATTTGGATAGGTCATTGACAAAATATCAGCCATAGGCAGGGGCGTACACGAACCCGATTTTTTGGGGGGGCAACTCGAAAATTTTTTGTCGACCCCGCCCCCCCCGGTCACCACTTACAAAACATTCAAAAATCGCAGCTATAACAGCGCCGCAGGCCGCAAAAATAAGGAAAAAGCTTTAGAAACGCTCAAATTCATGTAAAAACATCACAGAAAAGGCGCCGCAGGCGAAAATTTTATATGGACAGTTGACACAATAATGAAAAACAGCGCCGCAGGCAAAAAAAATTTTGGAAAAATAGGCTTCATAGAAGCAAAAACCGTCTTAAAAACAGTAATGAAAAGCGCCGCAGGCAGAAAAATTTTTATTGAAAAAATCATAAGGGTCCCCCCTTATGAACTTTTCGGCCTTCGGCCGATTTTGGGGGGGCAACTTGCCCCTGTTGCCCCCCCCCCCCCCTCGTACGCCCCTGGCCATAGGCAGCGAGTTATAAGCGAGTTATCACTTAAAGAACAAAAATAACGCAAAATTGCGAAAATTGTTTTGCTTTTTAAAAATGAAATTGACCTCGATAAATTCTAAGATTTGGGCATTACATTTCTACAAACATCAGCTATTTTTAGGCCAAAAATCAGAATTTTCCCACCACCCGTTCAAGAACGCACAATTTTCGGTCGTAACCAGCGTCAATAGGACAGTTGCGTACTTAAAAATCGAAAAAATCAAGTTGAGTTATTTCCCTATTCCTGACATATTTAAGCATTCTGGCATGGTAACGCACGGTGAAATATCTTTCCTTCTCGAGTTATTCGGGGACAAACTACGGCACTTTTTTTTGCCCCACCCTGTATAGACATGCTAAAACAGCTTATGTTGAGGTTTCTACCATAGGTTTTTGTAATATTCGAAATTTACGAAATTTCTCCATATTAAATTTGAGCACGCTATAACTTGCCAACCAGACCTTCGAAAATTCCAAAATTCCGGATGTGAGTAGGGGCAGTCCTTAGGTACCCACACTGTAAAAATTGGAAGTGTTTGACCACCAGCAATCCAAAAAAATGCAATTGAAGTTTTGCCGGAACGCACATTTTTCGGGTGTCATTTGTATTGATACGTCGCCAAAAATCGAAAAAATCAACTTGTGTTAAAAGGCCATCCGCGGGTCACTCGAACAGACCCCCTTAGGGCTTGGCACAGTTTTTTTCGATCCGGTTTTTTCGACGCCATGTGAAAGAGCATGGTCGAATTAGTAGGACTGCATGGTTTTTAGTATACTTCGCCGCCCACCCGGGGTGGGCCCCCTCTGGGGGGGACGGAGGGGGGACTGGGAGGGGGGACAGAGGGGGGACCCCCAAGGGGGGATTCTTCCCCCCCTCCCCCCTCCCCCCTCCCCCCCCACCGGCCACTATAAACAATCTTTTTTTACTAAGGATCTAATTTTTCTATAGGTAGATGAAGTGTTTCTCATCTGTTTTCGACAATTCATAAATATAAATATTGCAATTTTGCGTTATGAAAAGTCGGAAATATCGGTTATTGGATCGATCAAAATCGTGGATTTTCGATGAGAATCCACTAAAAACATTTTCAAAGTTGTTAATGGTTTTTCCACGTGAACCATTGTCAAATTAAAGTTAGTTCTAAAATGGTGAACAAAATTTAAGTTCAAAAAGTCTCAGGGGGACTTTTATAGATGCCTACCCTAGGGGGTCCCCCTGGGGATCCCCCTCTGTCCCCCCTCCCAGTCCCCCCTCCGTCCCCCCCAGGGGGGGCCCACCCCGGGTGGGCGGCGAAGTATAGTTTTTAGATTTTTAAAAGTTCATTTTTGGGGTTTAAATGACCGTTAAAGTCGTTCACCCCAAAAAATTATCTTTGAAGTTACTGAACCAAATGTGCTGAATATTTGTGTCCATACCTAATTTGGCGCGGGGATCATTTTTCTAATACATTGCTAAGCCCGAAAATCACCGGAACATAGGAATCTCGCGTACTCAGAACAGTTTTTCAAAATGTTCTATTTTTTAGAGTGTTGCCTGTAACGTGAAAATAACATAGAAAGATGCGCAAAAATTTTCTGCATCCAGTGTTGTATTTTCTAGAGTGCAGTGAGCACTCTAAAAATTGCAAAAACGGCCTTGATTCCAGCCAAAAATAAAAAATTTGTGCAGGTGTGGAGAGAAAAGCATAGATTTGTATCTACTGCCCAAATCATGGCGAATGCAAAAAAGAGCAAAAAGAAATTCGGCTTCTAAGAGGGGGCTGGAATTGAACTCGGGTCGTTCGCCTGGGAGGCGGCGGCGCCCTCTAGTGGCTGTCCCCCAGAGCCCCCCAGGCGAGCCATCGCGAGTTCGATTCCAGTAACTCGTTAGATTCTCTTATAAAAGGAATTTATTTTTCCGATTTTTTGTATTAGCTCGGGAATTATCTCAAGAAGGCATGTACAAGTCTGTTTTCTATAATACGCAGGCGTCTTCGACGTACAGGGCTACTTTCACATTTAAGAAACTATTATTTTTGCAATTTTTAGAGTGTTCACTGCACTCTAAAAAATACAACACTGGATGCAGAAAATTTTTGCGCATCTTTCTATGTTATTTTCACGTTACAGGCAACACTCTAAAAAATAGAACATTTTGAAAAACTGTTCTGAGTACGCGAGATTCCTATGTTCCGGTGATTTTCGGGCTTAGCAATGTATTAGAAAAATGATCCCCGCGCCAAATTAGGTATGGACACAAATATTCAGCACATTTGGTTCAGTAACTTCAAAGATAATTTTTTGGGGTGAACGACTTTAACGGTCATTTAAACCCCAAAAATGAACTTTTAAAAATCTAAAAACCATGCAGTCCTACTAATTCGACCATGCTCTTTCACATGGCGTGGAAAAAACAGGATCGAAAAAATGCTGTGCCAGCCTCTGTTCGGTTGGCTCGCAAACGGTCTTGTAAATCTTCATTCCCAGCATATTTAAGCATTCTGGCATGGTAACGTACCTTCGATTCTCTACCGTTCGCGAGATAATATGGCGCAAACTTGGCTTTTTTTTTGACCCACCCTGTAGTCTTCCATGCAAAAACACAGCCGGAAAATGGGCCTGG
This sequence comes from Mesorhabditis spiculigera, assembly GCA_958295435.1. NCBI lineage: Eukaryota > Metazoa > Nematoda > Chromadorea > Rhabditida > Rhabditidae > Mesorhabditis > Mesorhabditis spiculigera. The sequence goes on along the minus strand of CATQJA010002710.1, from coordinate 4,115,188 downwards.
CGGCCGGGGAAATGGCTGCACAAAAAAAACGGGCCTACTTTTCTCGCTTATTGAATCGAATTTCGACATATGTTACAGGCCACTGGAATTGTGGGATTGGCGAAGAGCAAAGAGTTTCGCAGCAAAGAGTTTGTGCTAAACAGCAGCCCTGCATCTTTTCAGGCCTCTTGAAATGTGTCATTTTTCAGCGATACGGCTCAGAAATTCCATGGGAATGCGAAGAATGCAAAGAATTGTGGAGTGAAGGATGGGGAAGGAATTGGCAATACAAAAGTGAGAGATTACATTGAATCGAATAAGACGAAAATTGTTTCTAACGCAAAACTGATCGTTGACATTTTAGAGGTCGGACGCTACGAAAGAGCCCAACTAGAGATGACTTGGGATTATGAGAAATATCCATCCATCCACTATTTCACATCGTTTATCGATGTAAGTTATCTATTTTCTCTCTCTATATTTTACATGCTCATGCGCGCTCTGACGGCCCGTGGTTTCTACATTGTTTTTAACAATTCTTAAGTATAAAAACTGGACAAAATTCCATTAAAAATTTCCTTTTAGGTCGAAAAATTGTTTTTCGACCGAAAATGACCAAATACTGTTGCTTTTTTGCAAACATTTTTCTAACTTTTTTGAAAGTTTTTCTACTTTCAATCTAGTTAAAACGTATTAAAAACAATATAAAACACTATTGTAATTACTGGGCCAACCGAGGCCGTAAGAAAAGAATTGATCCCCCCGCGAATTCGTGCAACTATGATGGACTGGACAACGAGATGCAAGATGAATGCATTCAAAAGAAGATTGTCCATTCATTTTCAGCTGGCAATTTGCCCATCTCGGCCACAACAATCGGGATATTTACATGAAATGTGGATTTATGAGAAGATTGGCCAGATAGTCCGTAACCCATTCGACGATGCCAGATATCCCGATATTCCATTCTTTCTGGTAGACTACAACACACTCATCTTGACCCTTACCGTATTTAGAAAAAGTACGAAAGACACCTTCGAACACTTCATAATGGAATGATGACATTTCTTGATGATACGGATGCTGATGTAGAATTATTGACGAAATGGATGGTAGGATTGAGAAGCTCTTCTTCTCCTAAGAATAAAGAGCCGCTCTTAGGTGATCCTGGCATTTTTCTATGTGACATAGCTCATTCGAGGCGCTCGCCGCGGAACAAAACCGAACCCTGACTGCCAGCTTGGGTCAGCGCCTTCGATCACTAGGCCAAGGGAGAGACGGGAAGGGGGAAGCGGAGAGGCGATAAGAAGGGGCTGGGCTGTCTGCGGTAGAGAGCCCAATTTCCTACCGCGACCGAAGATGGGATTTGTTCAGAATTCCAAGCTCTATCGAATGAGCGCTATGTCACATCGCAAAACTCCAAGATTACCTAAAAACGACTCGGTGTAAGAACAATGAGCAGCTTATTCCCCCTCCTTTTCTTCTTTTTATTCTCAGACTCAAATATTGCCCCCATTTCAGCCAGAAAAGCTTGACTTTAACAAGTTGGTTACTTCAAAGGCGCGAAGATTCCGAATTGAAGTTTATGGCAAAGGTAAGTGGCAAATGTTCTTGGTCTAATAATTGAAATAATAATAAGAATAAATCCTACCCTATAAGCGAGAAAAGTATGTGTGTTTTCTGTGCGGCCTTTTCCTCGGCCGTCAGGCCGAATTTCGAGCTGATTTTTGTCATAGAGGTGGATAAACACATTCGCCAGAAACATATTTTTTTTGTTTGGCGAAATTCCGTAATTCAACGATTTTACAACCAAAATGGTGAAAATCCTTAACAAAATGGGCTACGAGCCGTGGTGTCCGGGCCATAACTCGAAGCCCGGATCGAATTTCGGTCTGTAAGTTGGAACACTTATGTATTCGATAGTGGGGATCACGCGCATCTTATTATTTTTGCAAATTTTCGGCGCATTCAGACTAAAAAAGCTATTTTTGTAAAGTTACCAGAAGTCCTCCCTCCCGGGATGAACCGGCCCCCGGGACAGAAGAGGCCTTTCCCGCCGCCCATCCCCATCCCCCCTTTGGTATAGTGGCTTGACGGGTGCTTCCAGGTTATCGGGGGTCGGTTATTTTAGCGGGGGTCGGTCGCGAACTTTTTTTCTATAATATCGTGCGGTTCGGCTAATTAAAAGCTGGTTGTTTTTATAGAATTGTGCGCCGTTTGAAATGGTTCTGGACTGTTAGCGGGGGAGGAGACATTAAGAAAAACGTCATAAAACCTGTAGAAAAATTTTTTCTTTTTTGGTCGAACGTATATGAAAATGGCTAAAACCGCGCTATAACCCTAGATTTCGTGACTATAGGCTAAAAATTTTTATACTTTTTGATTACCGGAAGCTACTAAAAACAGTATTAAAATAAACTACAATTTATCACTAGCCAGGTATAGGCTAAACAAAAAGAAGATGCCAACTGACCCCCGCTAAAATAACCGACCCCCGATAACCTGGAAGCACCGCTTGACGCCCGGTCTACCACGCAAATAGACGAGGGTTCGGATCCTCGGCAAATTTACCTTTTTGCTTTCAGATAGTTCAACAACAAAACATATTTCGAGGCTCTCGGTATACGAAATTTAGGCCAGTCCCTCGCTCTCGGCGCCGCAGGCCGAAGAAAAGGTCCTTGGCCCGGGCTCTAGCGCCGCAGGCAGGGGGGGGTTCAACCTTCAGCCGCAGGCCAAACCAATAGCTAGCGCCGCAGGCCAGAGAATGGTCCCTAGAGTCAGGCTCTTGCGCCGCAGGCTTGAGAAACGGAAGGGGAATATATGGTTCCTAGACGGGGGCCAGTGGAAAAGGGCCGCGAAGCGGTCATTTTCCACTGGTCTTGAGATAAGTCAGCCAGCGAGCTACTTTCCAACCCCAATAGCTTTTCAAAGACGCCCAAACTAGCTTGGTACCATTTTTCGACCCAGTTCTCGAATTAGTAGACATAGGATTCTGAAAACGCCATCGGAATCAGAAAGGTCGATTCCCCCGGGTGACGGTGAATTAGGGCATTTTGGACACGGGAAGGCCCTCAAATCGGGTCTCGAAAGTGACATCCACACACACACACAGAGATACACGCCAAAATTATATAAGGTAGGATGTGGCGCTTCGCGGTTTATGGGCTGTGAGCCCTTCAGCTTCGCAGCTGTTTCCCCCTGCCGCTAGGGGGAATTGCTCAGAATCAAAACGCGCCAAAACTTTCCGAATTCAAATCCAGAGACTTTGTAATTTTATGGGGTGATGGCGGATAGGATTGGCAATATCTTGACCAAATCTCGTGAATTTTGATCAAGAATGGTGCACAGGGCATACGGTAAGAGCAGCAAAAACACTGCGTGCCGACGGTGATTTTAGCGCTACGCTTTCAGTGCATTTACTCCCAAAAATTTCAAAAATTTTGTTGATCTGTTGGTGCCTAGTGTTTCTCAAGTTGCCATTTTTTAGACTACCACCAGCGCTGACCCCCCGCTACGCGGGTGTTCAGCGCTGGCCTCCCCCCCACAGTTCGAATTTTGGATTTGAATGCAAAATTTGGCTGAATTCCCGGTCGGCGGGCGTACGGACATTAGAAATTTATATATAGCAGATTAAAAAAATCCAGGCTGGAGCACGCAATTGGAGAAAACAACCAATTCTGCCACCCAAAACTTTCTCCGCACCCTGTAGTATCGGGGTCGTTCGGTTGACTCGGAAACCGCCTTTTAATTCAAAATGAACAGCCTTCGAATTGCTTTTACAAAGCTAATCACTCCAATACCACATTCCAATATCTTCTTTTAGTGTTCCTCTGCGCCATATTCAAGTCTCGATTTCCGGACAGGCACCTCTATCCAGCCACACAGCCACGAGCAAAACAATCAAAACATCAACAACTACAAACTAATCACGAAATATCGATTGGCGGATATTTATTGGAGGAAGGATGTTCTGACGGCTGATCGATAATTGGTGCCCGGAACTCGTTTCACAAATTCTTCCGCTGACACCCACGCGTATTCCGGAAACTGAAAAGGAACCAAGGTTCTTTTGCATTATCGGGGGGCTTGTACACGGCTAGAAATGCCTGCTAATTCAATAATTAGTATTTTAATAGTGTTTTTAGTCAGCAAAACTATATTTCAACGCGAAAAACTATCCACAAGCTTTCCAAAAAAAAACATTTTGTTGAGCGAAAAATAGTAAAAAGCCGATTTTTGGTATGTTTCGACCAAAATTTGTATAGTTTTAAGCATGGAAATAGTAAAAAACGGTTTAGAAACCCATCCGTTATCAAATAGCTATTTGAAAAATTGGATCCATTCAAAAATCGGATAAAAAGTAGCCCCCCCGATAATGCACAAGAACCGAAAAATCTAGAAAGAATAATTATTGGTACCTCTGTTGTATTCAATTTGATAGCCGTCTTTGCCCCCAAAATGGCATTGTAGAAAAAGACTTTGGAGCCGCTTTTCTTCTTTGCATCGGCCATCGGTTTGGGATATCTAAAAAGAATCACTTTTCTATCATTTTGCATCAGGAATAATACCGAAGGGTAAAGACAGATATTGGAGCATTTCCTTGAATAGATACATCACCCATCAACAATTCGCCCACACAACGTTCCGCACTCTGAAAAACAACAACAACAAGTTGATATTACGGTAACAAGTGCTGGATCTTTCGCATTATCGGGGGGGGGGGACAATTTTTTGTATTAGTCTAGAAATGCCTAATACAACACACTTTCATAATGTTTTTTAATGGAATAAATCAGTATTTCCACCAGAAAAACTTTGAAAAAGTGCAAAAAGTCGAAATTTTGCTCAAAAACCGAGATTTTTGTGTTTTTAATCAAAATTATCAAACTTTTACGTTTAGGGAAAAATTTAGCCCCCGATAATGCGAAAGAAGCGAAAATTGACCTGTCTGAGGGGTTCTCCTTGTCGCGTGGATATTTCTGGGAATTGCCATGGACTCTGATATCCATCTTCTCTTCCATATCGCTGTTTCACGACGAGTACCAATTCCTTGTCGGCCAATCTCTTTTCATTCTTCTCATCAACGTCACCCTCAATCTTCTCAGCATCGTCGAATTTGTATCTACAAAAAGAAAAGGTTTCTTTGGCATTATCGGGGGGGGAATACATTTTTTTTCTCAGGACCCATTTTCTCTAATAAAGATAGAGTGTTTTCACACCCTTTTATTTTTGCTATTCCTAAACCTAAAAATTTAAAATTTTCTGTGAAAAACGAAGAATATTGATTTTCCCACCAAAAACGTCAAATTTCCAGTTTTCCAGATAGATTCGGTCTTAGATAGTTTCTCTCGATGAAATCTGTTTATATTTTACTAGAAACGCTAATAAAATACTTCTTGTAAAGTTACCAGGCGTTTCTAGGCTAGACGAAAATGTACACGTTTCTTTTTAGCGAAAAGGCTGGCATTTCGGCGGATTTTCTGGCGAAAAAACCACGGTTTGGGAATTCTTGCGCCTATTCCGACGGCATCATCATTTTTGCTTTAGAAGTCTGGAGAAGTGTCCAATTTTTGTGATTTTATGATCAATAGAAAGGAGGGATCTGCCTCGCCTCGTCGAGAGCTGTCGTTTGATAGCAAAATCATGAAAATTGGCCATTTCTCTGATCCACGGATGTTTTTTGAAAGAAATGCTACCTTTTAGCGAGTTGAGTGGCTTTATTTTGCCATTCTTGTTTGCGTTCCTTCCTGGCATTCCTGGCGATTGGCTGTGCGATGAATGCTGAGAGAGCACAACACACTTACAACTGCTCCTCTTCCGCCATCCAGGGAAAAGATTGAGCGTCATCGCGAGAGAATGGATAACACTTACCCTTTTTAGGTATGCAAAGACGTGCGAAACGCGGCCCGTATCGTCGGGGATCCGGCTCTATTCGAAAAGATGGAACAAGTGTCCTCGGCAATCAAAAGGGATATTGTATTTGCTGCCTCTCTTTATACTGCCGCCTAATTTCGATTCCATACTCTGATTGTCTAATTTGATGTATCAGCCACCGTTCTTCGTGCCGTCTTAATTGTCTGCCTTATGCCTGTGTCTCTCTGTCATACGAGTCTCTGATTGCCGGTCGTCTCTTGGACACCTCTCTTGCTAAGGCCTTGTTTTTCTAAAAGCTCTGTTTCTAAAGGCCATTTTTTCTGAAAGCCGCTTTGTCTGGGCCCGGATATTCGGTAGCCCTTTGTTCCAAAGCCAAATTTACAGAACCACTCACAATTCAAATCGAACCTTTTGCAACGGAAAAGGGCTTCTTTGATATGTTTTTGCACTGCCCATCTCTACTTACAGCCGAAAAAGCCTGTAAAAAAGGTTCACATTTTGTTCAGAACTTTGAAATGGCGAACACGAGCCCTAAATACTCTCGTCAAAAGGCGAAGCAATAAGTGGCATATCTTTCAATTTGTGAGTGGATCTGTAAATTCTATTTTAGAATAAGGGCTACAGAATATCCGGGTTTAGGAAAAGCGGCTCGTAGGAAAAATGGCCTTTAGGAATAAGGGTTTTTAGGAAAAATGATGGTGGACCGGTTATCTCTCTGGTATTCGTATTGTGTATCTGTGTCGACTCCCGAAATAAACTTTTGAATGGGAATGTTGGGTTGAAATGTTCTCTTTCGTCAACCTATATTTTTATCGGGTTCTTTGGCATTATCAGGGGGACCGAACTTTTTTATGTGGTCTAAAAATGCCTAGTAACTTTACAGAAATTGTTTTAATAGTGTTTTTAGTAATTGATAGCTAGATTTTAGCTAGAAAAGCTATCTTAAAACTTCAAAAAATCGCAACTGCCGCAAAAATCCGCCATTTTGTCGAAAAATCTAGATTTTTTGGTGAGATTTATATTTGGCAAAGTTTGATCTTAGAAAAAATTCGGTACCCCCCGATAATGCCAAAGAACCATGGAATGATTGATGACCACTGCCTCGATTTATTAGCAATATTAACCTCATTTTTCAAATTCATCATAGGTTCTTGACTTTTAGTAGGGGGAAACCAACTTCCAGTCTTTCGAATATACGCAGCGGAAATGTTTCGAAACCTTTGTTTTACTATTCTAAACGTGCAAACGACTAATCCTCACTAAAATGATATAAAAATATCGCGACTTTTCGCCCAACACGTCAGTGGGAAAGATTCTTTCTATCGTTGTAAAAGCATTGTGTTTCGCTCAAAACTCAGAATGCTAAGGTCCCAAAACCTTATCGTTTCCGACCGATCAGATGGTGGAAAAAACTTCTTGGCGCGCCACAGAGACAATTTAAAAGATGATAAGATAAACAACATAGGAAATTACTAACCACCCATGGTGGCAGATGTTATAGAGGAAGGCCAGAATCAGGTCAAATACCTCTATTTGTAATTGCGACTACTTTAACGTTCCCCTGAATTGTCTCTCTATATATAATCGTCAATTATTCTAGATAAAATGTTTGCTGTAGATGGGTTGTCGGATGATCAGATCTCTCTACTACTCGATCAACTATCATTCAGCCATTATCTCATTCTACGGCATGTCAATCGACGATTCAGGTATTAGTTATAGAGATCAAATCGCTTCTTTTATCCCTCTAAATAGGTCATGTTAATCAAATAATATTCTTGCAGAAATGCCATTGATCGTCGATATATGATGCCGAAAAGGATAGAATATGCCGCGTGTTTCGGCAGAACAATCGAAGAAAAAGAAGAACAAGAAGATGGCCAGCCCGCGACGGCACAATCCCAAAAAGTTTGTTTCTTTTGAATTACGATGAGGAAGGGGGGGCGAGCAGAGATTCTTTGATCAATTCAAATAAATCGGGGGCTCAAAGTAGATGCTGGCAATTGTATTTGCAGATTGTGGTGCGGGCTGCTCGGCTGATATTCGCGAATTACGATGATATAGACTACCGGAGATGGCCTGGGGTACGGTGCGAGATCGTGGTGGATAGTCAGACTCAGTCTTTATTTGTTGTGCGCGACCACAGTGACACGTTTACCAGGTATGGCGCCTGTCCTAAGAGTTCATCAAATTTAACTAAAAAAAATTAATCCTAAGAATACTGTAAAGGATTGGCAAGAGAGGGGAAAAGCCCCGGAAACGGCAGAGTGCCATGGCGTGAATCAGCCCATCCTTTCCCTGATCCTCGGTCTCGAGCGATGGTGATTCGGGACGCGTGTAGCTCAGCGGAAGAGCACCTGTACGGAAAACAGGATTTCGCGGGTTCGACTCCCGCCGTGCGCAACCCCGTTTTACCATTGCTCGAAAGTTTATTATACGCAAAAATATAGCCTTCGAATCGAAATTAGCAATTTTTTGAATTTTTGGATGTTGTCTAAATAACTTTATCGGTTAAATGCAAAAAAATATTCCTAAACACAATCAAAATACTTGCGATTACACTGATACACATCGGGAAATAATTCACGGGGGGGGGGGTAGGGGGGCATACGCACAGGGGCATTCGTTTCACTGGTAAGGTTACGTACGGCAAAAAAATTGCTAGAATCGACGTATAACCGGATTAGCTTGTAAAATCGGTCAAGGCTGACTAATTCGACTATGCTAATTCCAATTCCGTCGAGAAATCGCAAAAAAATGGCTAAAACCTTAGAATCAAGCTAAAAACTGTATTTTCATCGAAAAAAGATATTTTGGTCCGTTATCTTGCGTTTAGCTGTCTACAGGCCTTTTTCCTTTACCGGTGAAACGAGTGCCCTGTGCGTAGGGCCCCCCCGTAATAATTCGTATATTTTGAGGCAAGGAAATTTGGTCGAATGCTTTCTTCAGTTAGCTTCTGTTAAAATTCTCGTTTTTTTTCAGCCGATACCCGATTGATTTCAATGGATTTATGGCCACTTTTGCTCGTCTCAGCCGTACTATCAAGGACATTTCTGCTATATTCGAGCCGAATCCCACGGTCAGTCACATACATGGTGTCCCAACGACTGGTCGAACCCAACGTCTGGAACAAATTGTCTCGGACACACTGTAATGAGAGAGAGAGAGAGAGAGAGATAGATAGATAGAAAGAGAGAGATAGTTAGAGATATAGAAAGAGAGAGAGAGAGACAGACAGAGAGAGAGAGAGAGCGAGAGAGAGAGAGCGAGAGAGAGAGCGAGAGAGAGAGAAAGAGAGAGCGAGAGAGAGAGAGAGAGAGAGATTAGAGGAACCAAGAACGAACATGAAAGGTATGATTTACAGGCTCTGGAAAAGTACTACGGTTGGAAGAGGCCAAGGATGGAAGAAGATGCTGCATTTGAGGTATTGCAATACCGGCAATATCGAAGGCCCCAAAGTGGCTACCCTCTAGTTTACCCCCCCGCCGCAACTTTTCAGCCATACGTCCTATCAATGCGCGGAGTATCTCAACGTGTTCGCCGTCGTCGAATTACGATAAAAAAAGCTGTTTCCTTGCGGCAAAAATTGCTAGAAAATTTTTTACAGTATTTTGAGGGTTGAAAAGATTAAGCCGCTATCCTTTGATGTACCAAGATTCTAAACTCAAATATTTTTATTTTCCGCTATTTTTTTGACTCAAATGCGCTGTAGCCTTATTTTACAGAGCAAGAGTTACATTTTGGTATCCTTGCCGGGTCTGTAAGTCTGAAAAGAGCCGAGATACGAAAAAAATCACCCCAAAATGCCTTTATAATGGTGAAGAGAAATGAGGTGACGGTTGAATTCAGGTGAGCGGCTTCTTCCGGTCGTTGGGCGCGACGACGAGGTTTTGGATGGAGGGTGATACGGATGAATACTTTCGAAAAGTGATCAGCAACTATCGAGGGGAATGCCATTTCTTGACGATTCATTCCAATGTATGCCACTTTATATATATTTTAACCAGATGGTTACAGTCGCTTCGCGACTGCAACCATCTGGCCTTCGGGCTACCCTACATGTCCCACTCCACCACATCCTTTCCCACCTCTATCAATACCCCCATAGCCGAAATCCCCTTCAAAAACTACCTAAATACTTTCCCGATGCTTTAAGATACTTCCCCTAGCCGAAATTCCCTTAAAAAAAACAAAAATAACGACCGACCGGGAACTTGGGAGAAATAACAGAAATGAAATACCCCATGAAAATTTTCATCCACGAAAGGCGCGCGACCTGGCTCACTATGTCCAAAATCACCCCAACCTCCGTCCCCCACCCCTTTTACTATGGAAAAACTTTCAAAGCTAATTTTAATAATTAAAATTAGAACTTTTTCATAATTTCTTTATCAGTTTGGGGGTTTCTGACCGCGCTCTATCCGAATCCGAAGAGAGCTAAGCCCTAGCTCCCTTCCCCCTCGAGTTGAATTCGGCTTCACACGGACAGACGGACGGACGGACAGAGACCACAGCAAAATTATTATAGTTGATTCTAACTAAACTCTGACAAAATGAATTGCTTTCCAATTTGCCATCTTTTTTTTCAGAAACCACCGGTCGGTCGTTGTCGACAATGTCAAATGGTATGATAGTTAACATTTCTAAAACTTCTAAAACCAGTGGAAAACTTTCAATAGAGTTGAAAGTTTAACTCATCAACTTTGGCCTCGAAACAGTCGATAATCAAAAAATCAGCCAAAGAAAAGGCTAAGGATTTCCTTCTTTTTCGCTGACAACTTTTCCCCTTGGCCGTATTTCCAAAATCCTCGCGACAGATCGATAAAGAAAACAATTTCGCACATTTTCGTAGAACCAAAATTTATATAATGAAGTGTTGCGAGCGTTTTGTATAGCTTTTAAAGATCGTGCGCGCTATGGAAGATCCGTCTGTCCGTCTGTCTGTCATGTCCCGAATTCAACTCGAAGGGGAAAGGAGCTAGAGCTTAGCCCTCTTCGGATTCGGATAGAGCGCCATCAGAAACCCCCAAACTGATAAAAAAAAATTATGAAAAAGTTTTAGTTTAAATTATTAAAATTAACTTTGAAAGTTTTTTCCTTAGTAAAAGGGGTGGGGGCCCCTCTCCCGGGAGGCCACGCCCCCTTTCCCTTCGCCTCTCTTCCCCAGGCCCCTTCTCGCGTCCAAATAGCGTTTTAAGTTATTTTAATACTTTTAATACTTTTTAATTATGTTAATGATTATTTAAATTAAAGTATCGGGATGGAATCTAAGTAGTTTTTTTAAGGGGGTTTCGGCTATGGGGGTATCTGAAGCCATCAGGAAGGTATTTTTGTAGTTTTTGAAGGGGGCTTCGGCTATGGGGGGTATCTGAAGCCATCGGGGGAGGTAGCTATGTTTTTGTAGGGGCGGGGGGGTGTTGGCTAAAGGAGATATCTGAAGCCATCAGTGTAGGTATTGCCATGAAGGCATCAGCGTAAGGTAGGGACGAAATGTGGTGGTGTAGAATATGGAGGGTAGTCCGAAGTCCAGCCGATTGCAGTCGCGAAGCGGCTGTAATCGGCTGGTGTTTGATACGTCATTAGGTGTGTAATGGCCTGGAGATGACTGCACGCATATTAGATTCAACAAAAAAGTTTCATTTTTCATTTTTTCTCATCGGGATTCGAGAGACGAATACAGAAATAAGAATATTATGGGGATAGAGAAGGCTAGGGTTGAAAAATCGCGAAGCGGCTTTTCAATCCTGGTTCGTTAGTATTTTGCTTGTAAATTGTTCGATGCAAGAGTTTGGCAAAGCAAAAAAAGGGTTTCCCGCAAATCTATTTCTTCACTTCCATGCTAAAACACAGTCGGAAAATGGGCCTGGCGGCCGGGGAAATGGCTGCACAAAAAAACGGGCCTACTTTTCTCGCTTATAGAATCGAATTTCGACATGTGTTACAGGCCACTGGAATTGTGGGATTGGCGAAAAGCCAAGAGTTTCCCAGCAAAGAGTTTGTGCTAAACAGCAGCCTTGCATCTTTTCAGGCCTCTTGAAATGTGTCATTTTTCAGCGATACGGCCCAGAAATTCCATGGGAATGCGAAGAATGCAAAGAATTGTGGAGTGAAGGATGGGGAAGGAATTGGCAATACAAAAGTGAGAGAATTCATTGAATCGAATAAGACGAAAATTGTTTCTAACGCAAAACTGATCTTTGACATTTTAGACTTTGGACCCTACGAAAGAGCCCCAATAGAGATGACTTGGGATTATGAGAAATATCCATCCATCCACTATTTCACATCGTTTATCGATGTAAGTTATCTATTTTCTCTCTCTATATTTCCATTGCCAAGAGAACGATGCCAAGCAATGAGGCATAGAACAGTTTATTGCCCTCATTTCGAGTGGCAAATCGTTTTTGGCCAACCCAGAGATTTTTCGGGTTATAAATGGTTTTGGCAAACTGGCGGAATTTCCTTTTTTTGGGTCCTTTAGGGCCTCGTTTTTTTCCGCCGAAGCCTAAAGTTTTTTATGAATAGTGGATGCATTGTTGTTTTATATTGTTTTTAACAATTTTTACATTACATTGTTTTTAACAATTCTTAAGCATAAAAATTGTACAAAATTCGATTAAAAATTTCCTTTTAGGTCGAAAAATTGTTTTTCGACCGAAAATGACCAAATGTTCGACTTTTTGCAAACATTGCAACATTGCAAACATGCAAAGTTTTCTACTTTCAATCTAGTTAAAACGTATTAAAAACAATATAAAACACTATTGTAATTACTGGGCCAACCGATGCCGTAAGAAAAGAATTGATCCCCCCGCGAATCCATGCAACTATGATGGACTTGACAACGAGATGCAAGATGAATGCATTCAAAAGAAGATTGTCCATTCATTTTCAGCTGGCAATTTGCCCATCTCGGCCACAACAATCGGGATATTTACATGAAACTCGGATTGCTCAGCCGAAGCACCCCCAGATAGTCCGTAACCCATTCGACGATGCCAGATATCCCGATATTCCATTATTTCTGGTAGACTACAACACACTCCTCTTGACCCTTACCGTATTTAGAAAAAGTACGAAAGACACCTTCGAACACTTCATAATGGAATGATGACATTTCTTGATGATACGGATGCTGATGTAGAATTATTAGCCAAATGGATGGTAGGATTGAGAAGCTCTTCTTTTCCTAAGAATAAAGAGCCGCTCTTAGGTGATCCTGGCATTTTTCTATGTGACATAGCTGATTCAATAGAGCTTTAAATTCTGAACACAACCTATCTTTCAAAAACTGCTGAAAGACAACGGACTTTGAGAATAAATTTCTCCAGTTTGCATTTTGTTAAAGGGCACGTTCAGGGACGTTTTTTTGGAAAAAAGCAGATTTTTGCCGCGGCCCGGGGTCGAACCCGGGCCCCCCGCTCGGGAGGCGCGGATCGATACCAGTCAGCCACAGCTACAACCTGGTCCGGGGGTGGGGGGCGCCCCACGCCGCAAAGGAGGGAAATTGCCTCCCACGGCACGGGTAGACAGTGCGCGCGGTCCCTACGTCCATAGGGTGTACACGTTGGGACGAGTACACGGCCCCTCCCTGAACGTGCGCTTTAAGCGGGGGCCATAAATGCTCAAAATCGGCCCTTTCAGAGCCGATGTTCTCAAAAAGCGGAGTCGTTCAGCAGTTTTTGAAAGATGGGATTTGTTCAGAATTCCAAGCTCTATCGAATGAGCGCTATGTCACATCGCAAAACCCCAAGATTACCTAAAAACGACTCGGTGTAAGAACAATGAGCAGCTTATTCCCCCTCCTTTTCTTTTCTTTATTCTCAGACTCAAATATTGCCCCCATTTCAGCCAGAAGAGCTTGACTTTGACGAGTTGGTTGTTTCAGAGTTGCATAGATTCCGAATTGAAGTTTATGGCAAAGGTAAGTGGCAAATGTTTTTGGGGTTCTTTAGGATTTCCGGGGGGGGGGACCAAATTTTTTCGGCCCAAGTCTAAATTTTTTTCTAAATAGCGCATGTGTTTCTAAATGGTTTTGAACTATTCCTGCGCATAAAAACTGGCCACATTTTAATTATAAAATTTAATTTTATGTCGAAAAATCCTATAGAACCTTTAGGATTAGCGGGGGGGGGAAGACCCAAAATGACTAAATTTTCGACTTTTTCAAACATTTTTCCAACTTTTTTGAAAGGTTTTTCTACTTTAAACATGGTTAAAATTTACTAAAAACAATGTGAAAACACTTTGTATTTGATTACTAGGTCAACCGGGAAAACCAGGAAAAAATTTGGTTCCCCCCCGGAAAACCTAAAGAACCGTTTTTGGTCTAAAATGTATGAAAATGAGCAAAAAAGTACCTAAGATTTGTTATAACTTTCTAGCAATCAAAACCTACTAAAAACGCTACAAAAGGGATACATTATAAACTTTTAACAACATTAGTTTTCCCCCTGCTAACAGTATAGTACCCGATTTCCCATCGCAAAATGCTATTTCTTCGCCGAGTTATTTCTTCTTAAAAATTGCTCGTCAGCAAATAATCAACTATAATAATTTTGCTGTGGTCTCTGTCCGTCTGTCCGTGTGAAGCCGAATTCAACTCGAAGGGGAAAGGTGCTAGAGCTAACAAGGGAACCTCACGCGGACAGGGTGGAATTCCGAAAAACGCTCGCGGCTACCCCTAGGTAATCGACCATTGCGATCAAGATGCGCTTGTCGGATCTTTCTGAATGCACCTGTGGACAGAGATACAGCACTTCCGGAAAATGGTGATTTGCATGCGAAAAATTAGCATCGAGGGATGGTTTATTAGGCTCTCCCATCACTATGGAATCACCAGTTGAGTGGCCGAGTGGCAGGCAACTCGCTTGATAGAATACTGTCGAGGGTACGGATCCGCTCACGATTTTTTATTTTGCTTTTGCTTTTGCTTCGCTCTCTTCGGATTCGGAGAGCGTGTTCAGAAACCCCCAAACTGATAAAAAAATCATGAAAAGTTTCCGTTTAAATTATTAAATTTAACTTTGAAAGATTTGCCATAGTAAAAGGGTTGGGGGAAGGAGGTTGGGGTGATTTGGGACATAGTGAGCCAGGTGGCGCGCGTTTCGGCGAAGGGGGAGGGAAGGCATAGGGGGTAGCATCGGGGTCCAGCCGCTTGCAGCGGCGACTAAGATACGGTTGAGATACCAATAAGATACGTGGATATCCTGTAAAATGAATAAAGGGCAGTGCCAGGTAAGGGAAGAAACGCGAATGAAATCGAATTTGAATCGAATGAGACATGCCAAATGTTCATAATCCTTGAGATAAGTCAACCAGCGAGCTACTTTCCAACCCCAATAGCTTTTCAAAGACGCCCGAACTAGCTTGGTACCATTTTTTTCGACCCAATTGTCGAATTAGTAGACTTTTTCGCACATAAAACGCAATTCTTAAGATCTGCGGATAGCTGTCCGCTCGATAAGCGATACACCATTCAATTTCGACTTTCGCGCGCATATTTCTACGGTAGTTTCAACGGGTTGTCTGGTTATAAGTCTGGCATGCGCAAAAACCTCTTTTGAGTCGACGATTTAACCATGTTGCAACCATTTTCAGTTGTTGCAATGTATTAGAGAAATGATCAGCACCCTAAAATTTGGCTTTTCACGAATTTTCAGATTTTTCTGATGAGTATTTTTCCAGATCGTTTTTCGTGGTAAATTTAATAGCCATTTAAACCCCGAAAATCAACATTTTAAACTTTCAAAACTATGCAGCCCTACCAAGTCGACTACGCGCTTTCAGATGGCGTCAAAAAAAACTGGGTCGAAAGACTGTACCAAGCTAGTATCGGGGTCGTTCGGTTGACTCGGCAACCGCCTTTTAATTCAAAACGAACCGAACAGCTTTCGAATTGCTTTTACAAAGCTAATCACGCCAATACCACATTCCAATATCTTCTTTTAGTGTTCCTCTGCGCCATCTACAACTCTCAATTTCCGGACAGATCCCTCGATCCAGCCACCTACTTGTTAATTTTCGACAAATGATTCCAGACTGAAAATGGGAAATAAATCACTGATAAATATTGTTTTTCTCTAATTACAGGGGGTAACTCAGATTTATTGCAAAAAAGGACACAGAGAAAGACGAGCAAAACAATCAAAACATCAACAACTACAAACTAATCACGAAATATCGATTGGCGGATATTTATTGGAGGAAGGATGTTCTGACGGCTGATCGATAATTGGTGCCCGGAACTCGTTTCACAAATTCTTCCGCTGACACCCACGCGTATTCCGGAAACTGAAAAGGAACCAAGGTTCTTTTGCATTATCAGGGGGGGGGGTTGTACACGGCTAGAAATGCCTGGTAATTCAGTAATAAGTATCCTAATAGTGTTTTTAGTCAGCAAAACTATATTTCAACGCGAAAAACTATCCACAAGCTTTCCAAAAAAAAACATTTTGTTGAGCGAAAAATTGTCAAAAGCCGATTTTTTTTGGTATTTTTCGATCAACATTTGTATAGCTTTAAGCATGGAAATAGTAAAAAATGGTTTCGCAAACCCTTCCGAAATCAAATAGCTATTTGAAAAATTGGATCCATTCAAAAAATCGGATAAAAAGTAGCCCCCCCCCGATAATGCACAAGAACCGAAAAATCTAGAAAGAATAATTGTGGTACCTCTGTTGTATTCAATTTGATAGCCGTCTTTGCCCCCAAAATGGCATTGTAGAAAAAGACTTTGGAGCCGCTTTTCTTCTTTGCATCGGCGATCGGTTTGGGATATCTAAAAAGAATCACTTTTCTATCATTTTGCATCAGGAATAATACCGAAGGGTAAAGACAGATATTGGAGCATTTCCTTGAATAGATACATCACCCATCAACAATTCGCCCACACAACGTTCCGCACTCTGAAAAACAACAACAACAAGTTGATATTACGGTAACAAGTGCTGGATCTTTCGCATTATCGGGGGGGGGGAGCAAATAGTTTGTATTAGACTAGAAATGCCTAATAACGTAACACAACACACTTTTACAATGTTTCTAGCGGAATAAATCAGTATTTCCACCAGAAAAAACTTTGAACAAGTTCAAAAAGTCGAAATTTTGCTCAAAAACCGAGATTTTTGTGTTTTTAATCAAAATTATAAAACTTTTACGTTTAGGGCAAAATTTAGCGCCCCCGATAATGCGAAAGAAGCGAAAAGTGACCTGTCTGAGGGGTTCTCCTTGTCGCGTGGATATTTCTGGGAATTGCCATGGACTCTGATATCCATCTTCTCTTCCATATCGCTGTTTCACGACGAGTACCAATTCCTTGTCGGCCAATCTCTTTTCATTCTTCTCATCAACGTCACCCTCAATCTTCTCAGCATCGTCGAATTTGTATCTACAAAAAGAAAAGGTTTCTTTGGCATTATCGGGGGGGGATACATTTTTTTTCTCAGGACCCATTTTCTCTAATAAAGATAGAGTGTTTTCAGACTCTTTTTTTCGCTATGCCTAAACCTAAAAATTTCAAATTTTCATCGAAAAACGAAGAATATTGATTTTCCGACCAAAAAACGTCAAATTTCCAGTTTTCCAGATAGATTCGGTCTTAGATAGTTTCTCTCGATGAAATCTGTTTATATTTTACTAGAAACGCTAATAAAATACTTCTTGTAAAGTTACCAGGCGTTTCTAGGCTAGACGAAAATGTACACGTTTCTTTTTAGCGAAAAGGCTGGCATTTCGGCGGATTTTCTGGCGAAAAAACCACGGTTTCGGAATTCTTGCGCCTATTCCGACGGCATCATCATTTTTTTGCTTTAGAAGTCTGGAGAAGTGTCCAATTTTTGTGATTTTAATATCAATAGAAAGGAGGGATCTGCCTCGCCTCGTCGAGAGCTGTCGATTGATAGAAAAATCTTCAAAATTGGCCATTTCTCTGATCCACGGATGTTTTTTGAAAGAAATGCAACCTTTTAGCGAGTTGAGTGGCTTTATTTTGCCATTCTTGTTCGCGCATTTGATTGGTGACTTCCAATTCTCCCTCCAATTCCGACAGATCACGACCGGCCGCTTCGAGTTTGGCCTTTCTCTCCAGTAATCTGCAAAGAAAAGACCAAGTTTAAATTGACCTGAAAAAGAGGGGCTTACATCTGATCCTTTTTCGATTTGATCTCATAGTCGTTGAGCAGTGAATTCTCCTTCTCGATCTGCGACTGCACGGCTGCGTATCTATAATTCAATAAGAGCAGAAAACAAGAAAAAGAAACCTTTTCTCGATGGCCGTCATTTGAGGGGCAACGATTGGCGGGCGATGGATGATCACTGACGCCATGATGTCCCATGAAGAACGGGCGACGTGCGTGAAACGCATCTTTTTACCCCTGAAAAGAAGTCATTACGGAAATCACGGAAATAAAAGATATCGGAAACGAGAGAAAACACAGAGAGGTGGAGAGAGATAGAAATATTGAAAAAAGACCGATTATACACGAAATTTGCTTTTAAAACTTTCTGCAAGCGTTAACGGTTCAAAAAAGCGTTTTAACCGGGAAAAGCGCAGGTTCTGTTGCTAGTTGAGTACGCGGGGGCCCGTTTCGGTTCCTGGCGATTGGCTGTGCGATGAATGCTGAGAGAGCACATCACACTTACAACCCAACATACACACACGCCCCTGCCCGCTCAGCTGTAACTCCTTGCCTCGAAAACGCCACTTTTTATCACTTTCTAAAATTGATATCTTACTGAACAGTCACCGAATTGGAACGCTTTACGATTAGCCCCTTTTTCAAAAAGAATCGAGGGATTTGAGCGGAAATTTGGTGAAAAACGCTGCGAGCAAAACAATAATCTCGTGGAGCGCGGTTTTGAAACCTAGTAAAACGCTCAAATTGGTGTCGCAGCTTCAAAAGAAGCGCCCGACGATCAATAGGAAACTGTTCTCATCAACGCGCCGCCTAAATTAGCCTTAAAATGAGGATAAAAATCGCTTGGCGGGGCGATGCTCGTGGTGGCGCCGTTTTGAAACCTAGAAAAGCTAAAAATGCACACAGATTCTTGTAAAAATCACAAAATCGGTGGCTAACCATAAAAAGGGCGTAGATTCACATCTAAATAAACCTTTTTCATCACGCTCTAACCAACCGTTTAGCCCCCAAGAGGCGCCGTTTTGAGACCTAACAACCACGAAAAAACCTTCGAATTCTTGAAAAAAACCACATAATAGGTGGCTGATCTTAAAAAGGATGCAGATTCGCATGCAGACATCTAACTAGATCTTACTTATCTCCTAAATTATTAAAAACGTAAAAAACAAATCCTTGGCAGGGCGATGCTGCTGGAGAACGAGAAATTCCTGTCGGAGCTGGGCAAGCTGTTCATGAAATCGCGGATGACGGGCAATTCGCAGAGCCTCAGGATTACGATGAAGCCCTATGACGGCAGAGAGAAGCCAATCCCACGCGGCAAACAGCTCGATGATGACGCGAGTTTGGTGCTGTTTCGAGCGGTGGTCGGTGCCGAGAAGATATCCACCGTCGTACGCCAAAAAGAGGTCGGTTTCGCGGGGAAATTGACCGCTGAATGGCGTCCATTGAGGAGGTTTCTCTAAATTCGGTTATAAGCCCCTAAAAATAGATATATTATTAATGATAATCGAGAAATAATATGCAATTCATACAGCTAAGGGGTAGGCGGGTAGTAATTAAGAGAGAAATGATAGGAAATGGAAGCGCTAAAGCCCGGAAACCGCAAATTTTCTTTTCTCGAAGCCCAAATATGTAATAGAAAGTGTTTCAGCAGTTTTCTAGTCACACGCAGCTATACTGGAGCGGGAAAACTGTTTAGAAAACTAGTAACCCTGTAAATTTTGGTCTAGAATCGGAACCGAAATCGTAGAAGCTATATTTTAGTGCGTAAAATCAAAATGAGTAAGGCTTTACATCCAGGAATAGTAAAAACAGAGTGAAAACAGGGCAATGTACGCGAGAAATAAGGCAACAACTCTTTAGCAGTCTACGAAAATGTTGAAAAACTAAATTTTAGGCTAAATCACCAATTTTTTAGCGGAAAAGCGATATTTTAGTGTTTTTAGTATCAAAATTCGTAGCGTTTCACGTTTAGAGACAATAACAACTGCGTAAAACGATAAAAATTAGAAAATAGAAAGGAAAAGCGGCTAAAAAGGGCGTTGTAGGTGAACCAGTTCCACGCGCAATACTCGGCCTGTCTTCTCCGCAATATGGATGGGCTGCAGCGGGCGAAAAAGACGACCGATGGATCGGCAAAGACTTCCGCCACAAATAGACCCAAAAATTAGCAGAATATTATTAAAAACTAACTGGAAAGATTACAGCTTTGTACAACATGTTCTTTGTGATGTTTTGTGCCGGGTTTCGGGCGATTTAGGGATTCTTTTCCCCCGCGGCGAAACATTGCCGACCGATTGTTCTCTAATTTATTGTTCTTTTCTTTCATTTTCTGTAATAAAAACACTTTTTCAGGGTCGTTTGCCGGGTGGCAGAAGCGGCACAAGGAGAAGAACAACAAGAAGAAGATGGACTTCTCCGAATTGCTGCAGCAGGCCGAGAAGAACAAGGAGAAGCTCGAGAAGAAGGTCTCCACCATCAAATCGACGATCGATCGTGAGCAGCAACAACGCTTGCAGCATCTTCAAAAGGTTGCTAGGGTTTTTGGGCCAGGAAAACGTTGAAAATGAAACTTTAGGAGCTCCTAAAACTGGCTAAATGTTTATTGCTTCTTTTTCAGCGCCGAGAAGCCGAGAAGGAGGAGCTGCGCCTGCGACAAAAACGGGAACTGCTCGAGAAACAGCGGAAGGCGGTAGAATACCATTTAACGATCCATGTTCGCGTGTTTAGGCTCTAAAACCAGAGGGACCAGCCGTTGATCGCGACAAAATTGCTCGATTCAAGGCTCAGAAAGGTTGGCATGGTTTTTGGGGTCGTTTTACGGGTTTTCGATTTAGAAGAAGACCGGATTCAGCGAGAGAAAGAAGCGAAGAAAGAGAAGGAAAGATTGGCCGAGCTGAGATTGCAGGCAAATGGCGGAAAGGTGACGATTTAACGGGGTTTCATCGGCTAAACCGATATTAGGCAAACAAGAAGATTGCCCGGCATTTCGGCATCGACCCGGTGAATATGCAGATCAGATATGGGAATAGCCATGAACATATCGAGACACTGCAAAAGAGGAGGAGCAAAGAACAGGTATTTTCTGGTGTTTTCAATGCGTTTAAATCCGTTTTAAAACCTGAATTTTCTTTTAGTCGAAAAAGGAGGCCGGGGAAACGTTTTGCGCAGAAAAATTGTGGTGCAAAAGCACGAATAATATTGAATATTCGTGATAATTGCTAATTTGGCAATTTCAGGAGGAACAAGACATGCTGGCCGACAGTCTTCGCGGCGGTGTCCACAAGGCGTTGCAACTCAAGCAAAAGGTATCACAAAAACACAAGCCCTACTGCCGGCGGGGTAGCAGATTTCGGGATCAATCATAAGCGCTCGAAAAGTCGGCCAGATCTGAGCTCAGTTCTCTCGGCCTTTGAAATTGTGGTATTTTTGCGGCATTTGCCGGCTTTTTGGAGGCTTTTCCGACAAACGCCTTTTAAGAACGATAAATTTTGAATTTTTGAGCCTTTCCCAGCCGGTTAAGTCGAATTTTTGGGGGAAAACGTGCAATTTGCATGAAAAATCACGAAAATTGGCAAATTCTGCGAGGAAATATGTGTTCGCCTCGTCGAGAGCTTTCGTTTGATACCAAGAACATCAAAAACGGACATTTCTCTGAACAGTCGCGGGTTATTTTTGGATGACGCTTTTTTTGAGGATTTCCTTTCTAGGCGGAACAATTGCGCGGTAAACTGCCAGCTGATGAGCATCGACGTGTCGGCACGAGCAAGGAGAACAGTCTGGCTGGAATGTCGTCTCGTCATCGCCATAGGTAGAGCGATTTTTATTTTTAAATTACGTGATTTCCTCCTGGAAAGGCGCTGCGAGGTCTTTGCGCCGGAAAATCGGCCGGAAATGACTTGAATTCCTTTATTTTTGAGATTTCAGTCGTGATCACTTCTCGCCACCTCGCGATTCGAAGGGACAACCGAAGAAAGTGGAGCCCAATTCAAAACGGCCCCCACCCCCGGCCGCCCTCGATTTTAGGTGTTTTTTTTTGGAAATTTGTAAGAACCGTAATTCCAATGAACATTGGGTTTTTGTAGTGCTTTCTACGGTATTATAAATATAATTTGTAGTTTTTTTGAAACGCAATGCTTCTAAAAACTATCAAAAAGGCCGTAGAAATTTCGTAAGAGCGATGAAACCTGCTTTTTGTGTTTGAAAAAGCGGAAATAATGGTCATTGTTTCAGTGAATTGATGGCGATCGCTTCGGGAAAAGCCGCTGCTCCAGCCAGAATCCAAGAAGAGAAGCCATCCTTCTCTTCTTCTGCTAATCGCCCGGAAGCCAAGCCCTCTTCTTCCGTCTCCCACAAAATGCCCACCATCTCGGCTTCCGCTTCCGCTACTTCTTCATCCCATCTCAAGCCGCATATGCCAAGGTTCTACTTTGAATTCCTGGAATTTGGTTCTGTCGCATTATCGGGGGGGGGACAACCTTTTCCTTTAGGTCCGATTCTTCCAATATCTGGCGGCGGTGTTTCTCTGCGTTTTTGTTTAATATTTCTGATCGTAGAAACCCTACAATTTTTAATTAAAAAATCTAAAAAATATTGATTTTTCGACCAAAATGTTGACTTTAAAATTTTTTAAGGTTTTAGATTGGTTTTCTGGCTGAAATATAGTTATTGTTTTGTTTGAAAACACCATAAAAGTGCTTTCTATTAATTACTAGGCATTTCTAAAATTACACAAAAATGCCCCCCCCCGGGATAATGCGAAAGAACCTTATTTTTCCAAAGTAAATTTTGCTTGAAAGAAAGAAAAATTGTCGATTTTCGTCCAAGCATGATCGATTTTTTTAGAAGCTTTAGATTTAGAAGCTTTTAGAACATTTTTGCATGTTTTTAGAATATTTCTCCATTTTTTGAAATACGCAAGAAATGGACACGGCGCGATTAAATCGTTGTTATTGTTGAAATTAATTTTGATACCTAAAAACTTGAAAAAGCGCTGCAAAAACTTGCGAAATTTTCGAAATTTTCGTCCGAAAATTACCTTTTTAAAATTATTGTTAATTTTTGTAGAAATAGTCAATTTTTCAGAAATCCTGGAGAAGGGCATTCGTCTGGTCGAGATCGAGATCGTGCTCCCCTTCCCCCATCCAGGGAAAAGATTGAGCGTCATCGCGAGAGAATGGATATCGATAGGGAGAGGGTCAAGAGTGAGAGACGGTTCGTTTTGATCAAAATATAAGTCTATTTTTTAATTAAAAATTGATAAAGTTCGATTATTCATAAAAATTGGATATTTCGGTTCTTTTGCATTATCGGGGGGGGGGGCAACCATGCCTTAGGATGATTGCCTTAGATTTTCCGCTTGTAAATGGTTAGATTTTACTAAAAGGCTATCAAAGCTCTTGCTGATAAATTACTGAGCATGCAGAAAAAATTCTGTCCCCCCCCCGATAATGCGAAAGATCCGGAAATTTTGTATTTTGCGAATTTTATGAAGTAATCGATGCCGGGCGAAAAATTGCGTTTTTGTATTGCATTACGGTACATTTTGGCGCTTTTGCATTATCGGGGGCTCTCTTTTTTTAAGTTTATTAATGTCTGGTAATTTAATAGGAAGTGTTTTAAGCGCGTTTTTAGTAAGCTAAAAATTTAGTAATATTTTAGTATATCTAAAAACTTTAAAACGTTGAAATTTCGCCGAAAATCCCCCCCCCGATAATGCAAAAGAACCGGAAATTTGGAATTTTGCGTGTTTCATCGCGTAATTGATTAGCCGTAATAATTGTTGGTATTTTCAGTGCCCCTCCCCCTGCCCCAATGCCCCAAAAAGAGAAGCGGAAGCCGTTCACGAAAGGTCCGACGCCTCCTCCAATCATTCCACCAGCTGTACCCGGAAAGAAATATCTACCCGGTGATGTCAGATATCAGGTAATATTGCCTTAAAATCGAAATGGGCCTTTGCCAGAAAAATTTCCCATTTTGAAGCGCCGGTTTGTTATTTGGATGACGTAACCGATTAGGGAAAATGATTCCAAACGGCTTTTTTTGATTGAAACTCCTTCTTTTCCAGCCACCAGCCCCTGGAGAGCGTCGAAAAGATGTCGAAAAGCAGAGCGGAAGCGGAATGAGACGGGAGAAGGCCTCCTCCTCCTCTTCATCAAAATCAGCACCACCATCGGCTCCGTCCTCTGCCCCTCGTGCTCCCCATCATCATTCCAGTCGGCCACCGATTAAGACGATGGGCGAACTGTTCAGCAAGGGATCGGCAGGTAATCTCCATTTTCGACTTCTGCTTCGCCGTTTGACCAGGGGCGCTCAATTTCATAGCGTAATCTGTTGCTAAATGGTTATTTGATGGCGTAATCTGTTGTCTTACTGTATTTTTTTGCAGAAAAGCGACGTGCCTCTGAAGCTGGAGACGGCCATTCATCCACATCGGGTGGTCAATCCTCTACAAAAAAAGGAAAATACACGGCACCGCTTGGCGGAACGATGAAGTACGGTATTTCGATTATTTGACGAAATTTGGAGCTTTTGCCTTATCGGGGGGCAGGGCGAATTTTCCCTCGTTGGTCCAATTTTTCTAATATCAATGGCTTTTTGATTTTTTGAAAATGTTCAACTTTTTTTGAGATCGGTTATTCCGCTTGAAAGATGATTCAATTTGCAAAAAGAAAAAATTGCCCCCCTCCCCCCCCGATATTGCATAAGTGCCAAAATCTTTCCGTTTTTTCAGGCCGTCGGATTACAGTGGGGGAAATATGCGCTCGAAGGAGACACAGATGATATTCGAGAAGAAGAGACGAGAGATGGAGAGAAAGAGGAGAGAGGCAGAGAAGCAGAGACAATTGGAGGGGATGAGTCTGTGAGTTATTGAGGGAGAGACCCTTTTAAATAGCTGTTGTTTAGATTGGAGAGGGAACGAATCAGAGACGCAGAGAAAAGGAAGGCCGAGCTCGGATTCTCTAGGGATGAGGTCGACGAATGGGAGGAGGAGCTCGAGGTATTATACCCGTTTAATGGCAAGATTTAATGGCGTAATCGATTAACCCGGGCCTGGATTCCAATAATTTGGGCTTTTTACATGGCGTAGCCTAATGGAAAAAGCAAACAAATTTATTTTTCGGTTAGAAGAGATGGCGTAGGCGTTTCCGGACTGGAATTTTGGTGGCGTAATCGATTAAATAGGGCGTGAATTTTAATAATTAGGGTTTTCTATGACTTTTTACATGGCGTAATCGATTGGAAAAGGCCCAAACGTTTTTTCCAGCTAGAATAGATGGCGTAATGAATCGCGCGCTCCCAATTACGTGGCGTAATCGGTTCTCGATTTTTCCAAATCCTATATAATATTAATCAATTTATTTGTTTGCAGGATGAGGACGACTACGACTCTGAAATGGACGATTTCATCGACGATTCTGCGGCCGATGATGAACGGGCACTGAGGAGGGAACTCGAGAGCGCTTGCCAGTATGTTTCTTTCTACACGCAAATATCTACCCCCGGGCCGGCTAGGTCTAGACGTGTACGCGACGCGCCGTAAAATGCAACTTTTCCTGAAAGGGATGCCGACGGCATAGTCAATCGGCTACGAGCTGGAAAGAAAATGTTTCTGCGCCTCTCCCGAGGGCGCGCTCTCTGCCCTTTTGGCTACTTGCCAATTTGTTGATGGGGGGGGATCGACACATGCCGTCGGCAGCCCTTTAAAATGTAAAAATATTAGATTTTCGACGAAAAACGACCGAATTTAGTCCAAGTTTTGATTTTCAAACATTTTTTAAAGCTTTCTAAAGAATTTTTGCACTTGAAGGACAGTCAGGTTTTATCAAAAGGGCTTTTAAAGTATTGTTCTTGCATTAATAGGCAGAATAGGGTTATAGCCCTCCCCCCCCCCCGATGTTGAAAAAGCTCCAGAATTCACCAAAATTTTTCAGGGGCATCAACAAGAACTACCACAAAAAGGATATGTGGAAGATTCGCGAGCGACTCATCAATGAAAGGGACATGGAGTCGAATTTTAAGCAGATCGATATGGTTCGTGTTTCTCTCTCTCGCTATCTCTCTCTCTCTCTCTCTCTGCTCCTTTCTATCGTCCCCGTCATTCCAGGAAGAGCGTCGTTCCCGTCGTCAGGGTCTTCTGGAGGATATTCGTGAAGCGAAAAAGGGCAACAGTGAGGTCATCTGATTACGCTATTACATTCCGATGTGCCTTTTCCCCCTTTTATTGTGTGTCTATTTTTATTGTCTTTTTGTAGAGTTGTCCTTATTCGAGCTTATATTGTTACTCGATTATCAGTGAAACACTTTGATTGTGCTTTTCTATTCTATAGTATTTTATATCTATTCAAAATGTCTGTGATCCCCTCCAATATCATATAATCGACAAATGTGATCATGCTTTTAATTTTCATATATCAATTCCAGCACGTGCTATTTAAAAACACCGTTGAAAGTTTATTGCTGGCGAGGGCACAGAGGAATAAGATAAATCATAAAAACATCGCCTTAGCAAAGATTGGCGTTTCGAGCGACAACAGGGGAAAAAAGACACACGCCTGGCATATGATAAAAGACGACTGGCGATCAGAGACTCGTATGACAGAGAGACACAGGCATAAGGCAGACAATTAAGACGGCACGAAGAACGGTGGGCTGATACATCAAATTAGACAATGAGAGTACGGAATCGAAATTAGATGGCGGTTAGATACGATCTGGCCCTCAGTCTTCTCGGTTCAGCAACTTAGCGGCTTTTTTCAAGGCCGTCTCCGCCGGGCCGTTGTTTTTGCCGGCCAACGTGTTCGCGGCGGCCGTCGCGCCCTTGATTACCTAAAAATAAGTTTATTATTTAGATAAAAAATAAAGTTAAAAGGGGACGGCAGCAAATGATTAGGAATTTCTAACTTTAACCTCAACCTAGTCTTTAATAACGGTTTACCTCTTCGATTCGTTGGATACAACGGACGATGAGATCCTCCTGGCAGTCAGTCTCCTCTGTGATCTCCGCGACGCCCTAAACAAGAGAGGAATTAGAAATCAAGCAAGAGCACGAACCTTGCCCTTCGCCCAAAGCAACACGACCTGAATCCAGTCAAAACAAAGATCGTCGTTCAACTAAAAATCGAATTTTTACATCGAAATAAACGAATTTCCGACCTCGACCCTTAACCCGCCGGCAGCCCGAGCCTTGGCCCTAATCCGACTCCGAGTCTCGAGAATGTCGCTGCGGATCTAAAAAATTAATTAACAGTTTTATTCTTTAGTGTCGCCGGAGGAAATGCCTAATCGTTGATATCATGTATTTCAAAGAAATTTCTTACTACAACCTGGTTCTGTTTCCAGTGGACAAACTATTCACAAATTTGAAATGTTCGCGGAAAAATCGGTGCTTCGCGCCGATTTTTGCCGAGTAATTCCCTACGGCCCCATGAGGAAATCTAAAACCGTGTTATGAGTTTCTTACCACTTTTTAGATACTTTTAGATTACTTAAACCCTACTTTTTTTTAGATATATTTTAAAAATATTTATCTAATTTTTAGCAACCAAAAATTACAAAAAAACACTTAAAACAAATCATTTATTATTAGCAGTTCGCGGAAAAAAATAAAATTAACTTCCCACCGTCAAATTCTTTTTGGAATTTTCAAATTTTTGTGGGGTTAATGGCATTTCGCACTAATAATTAAACAGATTAGCAAAATTTTCCAGATTTAAAGGGCACGTTCACGGACGTTTTTGGGCAAGAAAGCAAAGATTTTTGCCGCGGGAACGACGCTCTTCCTGGAAATAGGGGACGACAGGAAGGGGTAGACAGAGTAGGGTTCTTTCCTGTTAACGGGAGGGAACTAATTTTTTACCGCCTATATCTATAATCATATACCTTTTAATAAGCCCAAACCTATTTTTATAGTGTTCTATGTAGTTCTATTGCTCCAAAGCTATAAAAGCCTTTTTAAAAATTTCGAAAATTCGTAAGAAGGAAAGATCGCAAAAAAATTAAAAATTGACTAATTAAATTTATAATATATTCTACTGAATATAAAAATAGTGTCTGTCTGTGCCATTTTGCATACACTGCCGTGTCGTTGTTCCACTCATACCTCAAGACGGGTAGAAATCAAAGGGGCGTATAATACGTCATTAGGTGCGTGATGGTCTTGACATGACTGTACACATACCCGATCCTTTAAAATTAGCAATTTTCGATATTAAATTTAAGGTTATGTAAAACCCTTTTTGCTCGAAAGAATTAGGTCAGTCGGGAAGCTAGGGGGTCGCCTATACAAAGATGCAGAATTCAGGGATATTATGCAAAGGGTAGGATAGCATGGTGTCAAATACGGGGCCAGGGTTGAAAAGTCGCGACGCGGCTTTTCAACCCTGTTATTTAATTAAATATAGTTTTAATTTTACAATTAAAAAGAGAGAAGAGCCAAAAATTAGTTTAAATTTAATGAGTTAAATTTATAATTGATATATAATTAAGAATCCTACTATATATAAAAAAATAGTGTCTGTGTGTGTGTGTGTGTGTGTGTGCCGCTTTGCATGCAACTTCCGTCAGCGTGTCCGGAGGATATCTCACGAGGGGATGGGTGTAAGAAGGTGTTTGATACGTCATTAGACGCGTAATCGTCTATAGCTGACTGCACGCATATCAGATTTTTCAAAATCGATTGTTTTCGAAATTAAAATTAAGTTTTTCTTAAAAAATCGGTCACCCTCTTTGTTAGGAACAATTAGCATACGCCGGAAGTTGCGGTAGCCTATATAACGGGAAGAGGGGAGCGTTTTTCATTATTTTTAATCGCAGTTCGGGTGTATTATGCAAAGTGAAGAATTTCATGAACTCAGACGGGGCCAGGGTTGAAAAGTCGCGAAGCGGCTTTTCAACCCTGGTTGTAATTAAAAAAATTAAAAAGGAGCGTACCCGGCGAATGATGTGCAGATCTGGGCCGAGGGTCGCAGCTGGCGTGAATCGATGATCTACGGGGATGGTAGCGGAGAGCAGAGCAGCAATTTCTTCCGGAGCACGCCCATCCATTTTTCCATCGAGGATCAGCTCTGTGATCAGCACCGGCTGAAAAAAAACAATTAAAATTTTTCAAAAAAAGTAAAAATTTAATTTATACAAAAGAAAATTTAAAATTTAAATCAATTATAATTTTAAATAATTTGATTAAAAAAAGACTTTCGTAAAAATTTTGATTTCGAAAAACTGACATTGGCAAATGCCCCATTCAAAAAACCATCGCCATCTCAATGGATGACTAGAGGACAGGAAAAGATACCTGAAACTTCAGTTCACGGGCCGCTGCTCCCTTGTAGGTGACCATATCGTGCGTATCGACGTAGTTCAGCATTTTGAGCATCTACAGCAAACGGGAGAATTTTTGACCAATTGTAGATGATACCTTCAATCGATCCTGATAGTCAGTTGATAGAACCAGGCTGTCGGGCGAGAGTTGCTGCTTGATCTTCTCCACCACTTGCTGCTGACGGTGGCGCGCGAAGAACCAATCAACCTGAAAAAAGACATTAAAACACACTACATTAGTATTTTCTGGCAATTATCTTTTTGATGATGATATAGATAAAAAGAAACTAGCTTTTCTATTTAAATTTTAGTTTTTAATCATTAATGCAAAAATATAAAAAGAACCATTTATCCTTCATATTGTCTTGTTTGTCATTACTAAAATAGATATAGCAAGATCTACCTACTATTTTCAGGATTTATCGGTTTTTACTATCAATACTACGACATAAAAAATATTTTACTCTGCCAGACCGCCTTTAAAGAGACCGGCAAAGTGAAACACGAGATTATCTACGAAAACCAAAACCAATTTTTAAAAAAAAGTTAAGATTCATAAGATGAAGAATACCGACATGTTCAGTGACGTTGCCACAGCCCATGGGAGACCATTCGAATCGGAGGGTTCTGGCGTAGTTGTGGGCAGCTCGGACATGCAGCATTGTGGCTCGAATTAACGAATGCTTTCTCTGAAAAAACGGAACTAATTTGGTTCTGTCGCAATATCGGGGGGGGGGGGGGCGACAACTTTTTTTCCTTGCAATCTGCTTGCAATTCTAAATGTAAATGAGGGGAACAAAATTTTTCACTATCCTGGGCCATAAAAACTTTACAAATGATGCCTGATAAATATAAAAGAACAAATTTAAATGGTTGAACAATTTCCCCTCTCCGATCAATGAAGCATTTTTCCTTTCGGAACAGATTCGGAACAACAAATTTTACCTACAAACTGCGCCAAAGCACCTTTAATTACATCAATAAGCATTTATGGTCTCCATAATTTATGGATATTTAAGGACCCCCCGATATTGCAAAAGTTCCAATAACCGCAACATAACACGAAAAATACCTCAACGAGGTCCTCGAGCTCTTTATATTCGAATGGAGAGAACGTGTTGGTGTATTGGACGAGGTTGTGCATCAATCTCTCGTACGGCTCATTCAAACGGTGCTTCCTAAATTCACGAATTTATTCGGCTCGAAAATGATGGTGATTTCGCATAATTATAATTAAAAAATTAACATTTCACGAAGAAAACTTCGAAAATTCCCTTTTTGAAGAAAAGAAAAAAAATTCTTAATTGAATAATTATTCAATAAATATAAAATCAATATAAAAATTTTTCACTAAATAATTTCAAACTAGAAATTTTTAAATATTGTTAAAAATCTCTATTTTTAATTTTAATAAATTTCGGGTAAGCTAATTTGTGACACTTGAATGAAAAAACTAAGAAAAATTTGCGCGGCCTCCTCGTTAACGGAAAAGAAGCCAAATTCCACCTATGTTTGCGCCTGCTAGCCATCTTCGCCTCCTTGCGAAGATCAGCCGCCACGATATCGGCTCCGTCGAGTTTGAAGAGATTCTTGCAGATGCCCACCAGGGAGGAGGGACCGAGCTCGAGCAGTCTGCAAAATGGTCATTCAAAAAGGTGGGTAGATAGCAGAGAACATCTGGGATTATCCGCGGAAATTGTGTGGCGAAAATGGCAATATGGTGCTAGCTAGCAGGGATTCTTTGATATTGATTTGAAAAAGGTTGCGTGGCAAAAAACGAACGATGGACAAGTTAGCAGGGATTCTTTGAGAAAAATCACCTCATGCTAATCCCATCGTAGTTGCCAATTCGCTTCACACATTCATCGACACCATAGAGTACAAGGGCACGAACGTCCGCCTCTTCATGGCTTGCCTATAAAGAAACTAATTAGGATCATTTGAAAAACGTACGATGCCGACGTCCTTGATGACGAAGAGCTCCTCCTTGTCGCAAGGAATGACCACACTCAGCTTGTCGGCGATCATCTACAATCCAAAGAGGCTTAAATATACAAAAAAAATACAAAAATAAGCATTTTTTTTATAACGAAATAGTTCTTTTTATAACGAAATAGTTCTTTTTATAACTCAATAGAACATAATCACAATAGGTATCAAAATTCTCTTAAGAAAATGCTGTTGATCAGCCGGTACTTTCGCATTATCGGGGGGGGGGACAGGATTCAATTATTGTAATTTCAATATAGAAAGTGTTTCAATGTTCTTTTTTGCTATTACGAAATTCCGAGACTGTCTATAATTACTAAAAATAAACTTTCTACTAAAAAATGTAAAATTAGCGTTTTTTGGAATCAAGCCATTTTTAAAATTGTTTTAAAAGTGTTGTAAATATGGTTCTGCCTGAAATCAGGCTGGCTTATAACAAAACCATCAATAAAAATACCTCCACGAGAATGGCGACCCTCGTGCCGAGTCCGTATCTTCCCGTATTCACGACGACTGCCCGGCCAGCACTTCGGGCATCCGCGACGCGGTGCTGGACCCAGAGAAACTCCCACATGAAAGAGCGCCTGAAAAAAAACAGAAAATAAATAATTGTTTCGTAAAAGCAAAAACCCGATCCGACAAAAAACCATAGGGTCAGTTAAAAACGGTAAAAAAAACGTACAAATTATAATAATTCAGCATCGCTTCAACGTATGCCACGAAGCTGGCCCTCTTGAAGCAGGGAGGGCAATCAGGCTGGGTGATCTCCTTGAGCTTGTCCGACGCCTAAAAGGGCATTGAAGGGAAGAGGGGGCCTGTGGACTGACCAACTGGAGCTGTTCCTTCACCTTCAGCGCATTCGATGGCTCCAAGGAACGCCTCTCCGGCAACCGCTCGCTACTGCAAAAAAAAATAATTAAAACCGAATCTTCTCAGTGCATAATGCAAAAATTGATGCGCCCGAAACCGACCATTTTTTGAGGCTTTTATAATATCAGGGGGAACCATACAATATTTCCAAACAATGGAATAGGAGAATGTTTCTCCACTGCTTGGGAAGCTTACTTTAAAGATATTTAATTTTACTAAAAATATTCATAAACCTATTAAGTTGCTAAACATTCGAGGAAAACCGGTTTCCCTCCACATCCGATTTAAAAAATTAAATTTAATAATTTAAATTGACAAAATGGTTGGATGCGTTCGGGTTTTCGATGCGGGGAAAGGCAGTCCAGAAAATCCTAGTGCATGGTAGCAGCAGGCTTTTAGTCATGTTTTTACTAAAATTAAGCCATTTTCCAAGTGGAAAAATAATCCTTAAAAATGTTCCTTTTTAAAAAATTTTTGTCCGAAAACAAATCTACTTTGGATTTTTTTAAGTTATATTTTACTTTTTCAAATTTCTAGGTATCAAAACTAATTTCGACAATAGCAACGATTTGATCGCGCCGTGTCAATTTTTCCGCATTGCAAAAAATGGAGAAATATTCTAAAAACACGCAAAAATGTTCTAAAAGTTGAAGGTTCGGCCAAAAATCGATCATGCTTAGACGAAAAAAGATAATTTTAGTTTTTTTTTCAAACAAAATTTACTTTGGAAAAATAAGGTTCTTTCGCATTATCCGAGGGGGGGACCGCATTTTTTGTGTAGTTTTACAAATGTCTAGTAATTAATAGAAAGTACTTTTATAGTGTTTTCAAACAAAAATATAACTATATTTCAGCCAGAAAACCAATCTAAAACCTTAAAAAATTTCAAAATCAACATTTTGGTCGAAAAATCAATATTTTTTAGATTTTTTAATTAAAAATTGTTAGGTTTCTATGACCAGAAATATTAAAAAAACGCAGAGAAACACCGCCGCCAGCTATTGGAAGAATCGGACCTACAGGAAAAGGTTGTCCCCCCGATAATGCGACAGAACCAAATTTCAGGAATTCAAAGTCGAACCTTGGCATATGCGGCTTGAGATGGGAAGAAGAAGTAGCGGAAGCGGAAGCCGAGATGGTGGGCATTTTGTGGGAGACGGAAGAAGAGGGCTTGGCTTCCGGGCGATTAGAAGAAGAAGAGAAGGATGGCTTCTCTTCTTGGATTCTGGCTGGAGCAGCGGCTTTTCCCGAAGCGATCGCCATCAATTGACTGAAACAATGACCATTATTTCCGCTTTTTCAGACACAAAAAGCTAGAAAAAGAAGTTTTCATCGCTCTTATGAAATTTTTGGAGAAAAGGCGCGATTACCGCTAAATGGAGACCTTGATCAGACCAAGTTTAATTCCAACTGACCGAGTTCCGTTGTTGCTGAGAAAGTTGAGTAAGTGGTGGTCCTTCTTCCACCAGGACTCAGGGACAACTTCTAGCGGCATGAAGCGACACCAGGGTACCACCGGCTGCCTAAAAATAGAACATTGGAGCCATATATATTCCATCCATCCATCTCCCGGAAGAGCTAATTTTATTTTCCCGCGTATACCTTATCTTTTCTTATCTTATTCTGTTAATCGAAAATTATATATTTTTATAATGCTTAAGGAGTTTTTAATTACACGAAACGTCTACCATAATTAAACCTACTAAAAAAGCATAAAAACTCGCTATATTTGGTTACTAGGCCAACACGAACCAATACGAAAAATTCGAATCCCTGTGAATCTTCACAAATCTATGGTTTCTCGATTTCAAATTTTGCAGCTTTAGGAATAGTAAAAAAAATACAGCGTAAAAACATTTCTTCTAATTAGATTAACAAAACGAGACCCATAGAATAAAGCTGATTCCCCTCCCCGTTAACGCGAAAGCAACGTAAATTTCGGAATTAAGAACCTAACCAATCCTAAAGGCTCGAGCAAGGCAAATATCGACCCCATTCGACGATCGGGTTTCGGCAGATACGCGCCACGACAAACAACACGAGTTCGCCAATTTTCCTGCTCAAAAACTGAGCCGCCCCTCGTGATTTGGCGCGTCGCGTACATGTCTAGACCTAGCCGGCCCGGGGGTAGATATTTGCGTGTAGAAAGAAACATACTGGCAAGCGCTGTCGAGTTCCCTCCTCAGTGCCCGTTCATCATCGGCCGCAGAATCGTCGATGAAATCATCCATTTCAGAGACGTAGTCGTCCTCATCCTGCAAACAAATAAATTGATTAATGTTATATAGGATTTGGAAAAATCGAGAACCCATTACGCCACGTAATTGGGAGCGCGCGATTGATTACCCCATCTATTCTAGCTGGAAAAAACGTTTTGGCCTTTTCCAATCGATTACGCCATGTAAAAAGTCATAGAAACCCTAAGTTATTAAAATTCACGCCCTATTTAATCGATTACGCCACAAAAATCCCAGTCCGGAAACGCCTACGCCATCTCTTCTAACCGAAAAATAAATTTGTTTGCTTTTTCCATTAGGCTACGCCATGTAAAAAGCCCAAATTATTTGAATCCAGGCCCGGGTTAATCGATTACGCCACTAAATCTTGCCATTAAACGGGTATAATACCTCGAGCTCCTCCTCCCATTCGTCGACCTCATCCCTCGAGAATCCGGGCTCGGCCTTCCTTTTCGCTGTCTCCTTCGAGCGCATATTTCCGCCACCGTGATTCGACGGCCTGAAAAAACGGAAAGATTTTGGCGCTTATGCAATATCGGAGGGGGGGGGAGAGGGGGGCAATTTTTTTCTTTTTGCAAATTGAATCATCTTTCAAGCGGAATAACCGATCTCAAAAAATCCTTGACCCTTGAAAAAAAGTTATTTCCCCTTCTTTGATACTAAAAAACATCTAGGAAACGCGTAATGGCTAGAATACCCTTGAAAAAAAGTTATTTCCCCTTCTTTGATACTAAAAAACATCTAGGAAACGCGTAATGGCTAGAATACCCTTGAAAAAAAGTTATTTCCCCTTCTTTGATACTAAAAAACATCTAGGAAACGCGTAATGGCTAAAATACCCTTGAAAGAAAGTTATTTCCCCTTCTTTGATACTAAAAAAACATCTAGGAAACGCGTAATGGCTAGAATACCCTTGAAAGAAAGTTATTTTCCCTTCTTTGAGACTAAAAAAACATCTAGGAAAGCGGTTTTCGGGAGGCCCGGTTTCATACCTGAATTTCGGGCCAAAACCGGACCGGGCAAATTGCCCAACACTACCCCTCTCCCCCCGATAATGCGACAGAACCAAACTGGAAGAATCAAAGTCGAACCTTGTCATAATCGGCTTCACATTGGAAGTTGATGTAGCTGAATCGGAAGCCGGGATCTTGTCGATCGTCGGAAATTGCATTGAGTCGTCGCCCATATCCTACAAAATAATGCATCGACGAATATGGAATGAAAAAGAGATCAGCAGAAATGGAATCGCCCCTTCCCGAGAATTTTGGATCTTTCAAATCAAGATTGTGAGGCCCCTTACGTGGCAACGGCAAAAATGGATAGTAAAAGGAAAAGAAGTAAACGGAGTCGAAAAAGTATAGGAAAACCCTCACAGAACGCGCTTTTTGGAACATAGAAAAAGGCAGCAAAATACACGGGTGATCATGAAATAAAGTTCTTCTGCGCGAAAAACCCTAGGAAAAGGATGGGGAAAAGCTGCGAGCCGATTTTCAATCAACGAGGGAACATTTCTATTCTTTGGAAAAGCAACTTCACTCACTTTGCGCAAAAATGGTCGCTTCTAGAGGGTGTGGGTGTGAAAAAGTCCCAAAATTCGGAGGTGATCGATTCCCAGTAGGCCTACGCGACGCTCCAATATACGCCGCTTCAAGCTAAACTCTTGTTAAAAATGGCAACTTCAACTCATGAATTAAACTAATTTCATAATTAAGTTACTTCCGTGCTTAGCGCCATTCGATTTAGCGTAATTTGCTCGACAATCGTGGAAATGACTGTTTGAACCTAGAAAACCGAGGGTGCTAACCCCTAATGATCCAGGACGGACCGGGCCGGCCCGCAGTTTTTGCCACAGGGAAATATAGCTCTAGAAACGTAAAAGAGAATGTTTGTTTTTGTTTTCCCCCGTGATTTGCCTAGTTTTTTTTTGAAGGATTAACGCTTGTAGAAAGTTTTAAAAGCAAATTTCGCGTATAATCGGTCTTTTTTTTCAATATTTCTATCTCTCTCCACCTCTCTGTGTTTTCTCTCGTTTCCGATATCTTTTATTTCCGTGATATCCGTAAGGACTTCTTTTCAGGGGTAAAAAGATGCGTTTCACGCACGTCGCTCGTTCTTCATGGGACATCATGGCGTCAGTGATCATCCATCGCCCGCCAATCGTTGCCCCTCAAATGACGGCCATCGAGAAAAGGTTTCTTTTTCTTGTTTTCTGCTCTTATGAATTATAGATACGCAGCCGTGCAGTCGCAGATCGAGAAGGAGAATTCACTGCTCAACGACTATGAGATCAAATCGAAAAAGGATCAGATGTAAGCCCCTCTTTTTTCAGGTCAATTTAAACTTGGTCTTTTCTTTGCAGATTACTGGAGAGAAAGGCCAAACTCGAAGCGGCCGGTCGTGATCTGTCGGAATTGGAGGGAGAATTGGAAGTCACCAATCAAATGCGCGAACAAGAATGGCAAAATAAAGCCACTCAACTCGCTAAAAGGTAGCATTTCTTTCAAAAAACATCCGTGGATCAGACAAATGGCCAATTTTGAAGATTTTGCTATCAATCGACAGCTCTCGACGAGGCGAGGCAGATCCCTCCTTTCTATTGATAGTAAAATCACAAAAATTGGACACTTCTCCAGACTTCTAAAGCAAAAAAATGATGATGCCGTCGGAAAAGACATCAGAATTCCGAAATCGTCGTTTTTTTAAAGCCTCCCGCCAGAAAATCCGCCGAAATGCCAGCCTTTTCGCTAAAAAGAAACGTGTACATTTTCGTCTAGTCTAGAAACGCCTGGTAGCTTTACAAGAAGTATTTTATTAGCGTTTCTAGTAAAATATACACAGATTTCATCGAGAGAAACTATCTAAGACCGAATCTATCTGGAAAACTGGAAATTTGACGATTTTTGGTGGGAAAATCAATATTCTTCGTTTTTCAATAAAAGTTTTAAATTTTTAGGTTTAGGAATAGGAATAAAAAAGAGTCTGAAACGACTCTATCTTTATTAGAGAAAATGGGTCCTGAGAAAAAAATGTAGTCCCCCCTCCGATAATGCCAAAGAAACCTTTTCTTTTTGTAGATACAAATTCGACGATGCTGAGAAGATTGAGGGTGACGTTGATGAGAAGGATGAAAAGAGATTGGCCGACAAGGAATTGGTACTCGTCGTGAAACAGCGATATGGAAGAGAAGATGGATATCAGAGTCCATGGCAATTCCCAGAAATATCCACGCGACAAGGAGAACCCCTCAGACAGGTCACTTTTCGCTTCTTTCGCATTATCGGGGGGCTAAATTTTTTCCTAAACGTAAAAGTTTTATAATTTTGATTAAAAACACAAAAATCTCGGTTTTTGAGCAAAATTTCGACTTTTTGCACTTTTTCAAAGTTTTTTCTGGTGGAAATACTGATGTATTCCACTAAAAAACATTATGAAAGTGTTGTGTTACGTTATTAGCCATTTCTGGACTAACCAGCCGATTACAGCCGCTTCGCGACTGTAATCGGCTGGACTTCGGGCTACCCTCCATATTCTACATCACCACATTTCATCCCTACCTTACGCTGATGCCTTCATGGCAATACCTACACTGATGGCTTCAGATACCTGCTCTAGCCAACCCCCCCCCCCCCCCACAAAAACATAGCTACATTCCCGATGGCTTCAGATACCCCTCCGAGCCGAAACCCCCTTAAAAAACTACCAATACCTTCCTGGTGGCTTCAGATACCCCCCATAGCCGAAATACCCTTAAAAAACTACTTTGATGCCTTCCTGATGGCTTCAGATACCCCCCATAGCCGAAATCCCCTTAAAAAACTACTTTGATACCTTCCTGATGGCTTCAGATATCCCCCATAGCCGAAATCCCCTTAAAAAACTACCAAAATACCTTCCTGATGGCTTCAGATATCCCCCATAGCCGAAATCCCCTTTAAAAACTACCAAAATACCTTCCTGATGGCTTCAGATATCCCCCATAGCCGAAATCCCCTTTAAAAACTACCAAAATACCTTCCTGATGGCTTCAGATATCCCCCATAGCCGAAATCCCCTTTAAAAACTACCAAAATACCTTCCTGATGGCTTCAGATACCCCCCATAGTCGAAATCCCCGTCAAAAACTACTTAGATTCCATCCCGATACTTTAAATGATTTAAATAATAAATTAACATAATTAAAAAGTATTAAAAGTATTAAAGTAACTTAAAAAGCTATCTGGGCGCGCGAAGGGGCCTGGGGAAGAGGGGCGAAGGGAAGGGGGCGTGGCCTCCCGGGAGAGGGGCCCCCCACCCCTATTACCAAGGAAAAAACTTTCAAACTTAATTTTAATAATTTAAATTAAAACTTTTTCATAATTTTTTTATCAGTTTGGGGGTTTCTGACCACGCTCTATCCGAATCCGAAGAGAGCCGAGCTCTAGCTCCTTTCCCCTTCGAGTTGAATTCGGGACATGACGGACAGACAGACAGACAGACAGACAGACACCACTACTTTTTTATTATAGTTGATACAAACTATTTGCCCCCCCCCCGCCGATAATGCGAAAGATCCAGCACTTGTTACCGTAATACCAACTTGTTGTTGTTGTTTTTCAGAGTGCGGAACGTTGTGTGGGCGAATTGTTGATGGGTGATGTATCTATTCAAGGAAATGCTCCAATATCTGTCTTTACCCTTCGGTATTATTCCTGATGCAAAATGATAGAAAAGTGATTCTTTTTAGATATCCCAAACCGATGGCCGATGCAAAGAAGAAAAGCGGCTCCAAAGTCTTTTTCTACAATGCCATTTTGGGGGCAAAGACGGCTATCAAATTGAATACAACAGAGGTACCAATAATTATTCTTTCTAGATTTTTCGGTTCTTGTGCATTATCGGGGGGGCTACTTTTTATCCGATTTTTTGAACGGATCCAATTTTTCAAATAGCTATTTGATAACGAAAGGGTTTGCGAAACCATTTTTTACTATTTCCATGCTGAAAACTTTACAAATTTTGGTCGAAACATACCAAAAATCGGCTTTTTATTATTTTCGCTTAACAAAGTGTTTTTTGAAGGTTTTTAGATAGATAGTTTTACAGACTAAAAACACTATTAAAATACTAATTATTGAATTACCAGGCATTTCTAGCCTTGTACACCCCCCCCCCCGATAATGCAAAAGAACCTTGGTTCCTTTTCAGTTTCCGGAATACGCGTGGGTGTCAGCGGAAGAATTTGTGAAACGAGTTCCGGGCACCGATTATCGATCAGCCGTCAGAACATCCTTCCTCCAATAAATATCCGCCAATCGATATTTCGTGATTAGTTTGTAGTTGTTGATGTTTTGATTGTTTTGCTCGGCTTTCTCTGTGTCCTTTTTTGCAATAAATCTGAGTTGCAACTCATACTCCCCTGTAATTATAGAAAAACAATATTTATCAGTGATTTATTTCCCATTTTCAGTCTGGAATCATTTGTCGAAAATTAACAAGTAGGTGGCTGGATCGAGGGATCTGTCCGGAAATTGAGAGTTGTAGATGGCGCAGAGGAACACTAAAAGAAGATATTGGAATGTGGTATTGGAGTGATTAGCTTTGTAAAAGCAATTCGAAGGCTGTTCGGTTCGTTTTGAATTAAAAGGCGGTTTCCGAGTCAACCGAACGACCCCGATACTACAGGGTGCGGAGAAAGTTTTGGGTGGCAGAATTGGTTATGTTTTCTCCAATTGCGTGCTCCAGCCTGGATTTTTTTTAATGGGAGTCTAAAAAATGGCAACTTGAGAAACACTAGGCACCAACAGATCAACAAAATTTTTGGGAGTAAATGGACCCGGGCCAAGGACCTTTTCTTCGGCCTGCGGCGCCGAGAGCGAGGGACTGGCCTAAATTTCGGATACCGAGAGCCTCGAAATATTTTTTGTTGTTGAACTATCAAAAAGCAAAAAGGTAAATTTGCCGAGGATCCGAACCCTCGTCTATTTGCGTGGTAGACCGGGCGTCAAGCGGTGCTTCCAGGTTATCGGGGGTCGGTTATTTTAGCGGGGGTCGGTTGGCATCTTCTTTTTGTTTAGCCTATACCTCGCTAGTGATAAATTGTAGTTTATTTTAATACTGTTTTTAGTAGCTTCCGGTAATCAAAAAGTATAAAAATTTTTAGCCTATAGTCACGAAATCTAGGGTTATAGCGCGGTTTTAGCCATTTTCA
Organism: Mesorhabditis spiculigera; assembly: GCA_958295435.1. NCBI lineage: Eukaryota > Metazoa > Nematoda > Chromadorea > Rhabditida > Rhabditidae > Mesorhabditis > Mesorhabditis spiculigera. The sequence continues at coordinate 4,074,596 of CATQJA010002710.1, read as the reverse complement.
TATACGTTCGACCGAAAAAGAAAAAATTTTTCTACAGGTTTTATGCAGTTTTTCTTAATGTCTCCTCCCCCGCTAACAGTCCAGAACCATTTCAAACGGCGCACAATTCTATAAAAACAACCAGCTTTTAATTAGCCGAACCGCACGATATTATAGAAAAAAAAGTTCGCGACCGACCCCCGCTAAAAAACCGACCCCCGATAACCTGGAAGCACCCGTCAAGCCACTATACCAAAGGGGGCATGGCGATGGGCGGCGGGAAAGGCCTCTTCTGTCCCGGGGGCCGGTTCATCCCGGGAGGGAGGACTTCTGGTAACTTTACAAAAATAGCTTTTTTAGTTTGAATGCGCCGAAAATTTGCAAAAATAATAAGATGCGCGTGATCCCCACTATCGAATACATAAGTGTTCCAACTTACAGACCGAAATTCGATCCGGGCTTCGAGTTATGGCCCGGACACCACGGCTCGTCGCCCATTTTGTTAAGGATTTTCACCATTTTGGTTGTAAAATCGTTGAATTACGGAATTTCGCCAATTTCTTTTCTCTTTTCTCGCTTATAGGGTAGGAATTATGAACATTTGGCATGTCTCATTCGAAAGAGCGTTTTTCCCTTACCTAACACTGCTCTTTTTATTGATTTTACAGGATATCCACGTATTTATCCTACTATATATAAAAAAATAGTGTCTGTGTGTGTGTGTGTGTGTGTGTGTGTCTGTGTACATTTGCATGCAACTTCCGTCCGTATGTTCCAGTCGTATCTCAATAAGGGAAGAAGTTAAGGGGGTGTATGACACGTCATTAGGTGCGTAATGCTCATGACACGACTGCACGCATATCAGCTGAGGCAAAAAGTGCTATTTTCGATATTAAAATTAAGTTTTTGTGAAAATCTCGGGAACCCACTTTGTTAGGAATCAATTAGCATACACCGGAAGTGGGGAGAGCCTATATAAAGGGGTGAAGGGCGAGCGCTTTTCATTTTTTATTCGGGGCGTCGGCTCGAATTATGCAAAGTGTAGAATATCATGGGGGGCTAGACGGGGCCAGGGGTGAAAAGCCGCGTAGCGGCTTTTCAACCCTGGTTCTTATTATTATTTCAATTATTTCCTGACGAGCAATTCTAAGAGACTCGGCGAAGAATTAGCATTATGCGATGGGAAATCGGGTACTAGACTGTTGGCAGGGGGAAAACTAATGTTGTTAATAGTATATAATGTTCCCTTTTATGTCGTTTTTAGTCGGTTTTGATTGCTCGAAAGTTATCACAAATTTTTGTACTTTTTTGGCCATTTTTCATAAATTTTAGACCAATAACATTTGCCACTTACCTTTGCCATAAACTTCAATTCGGAATCTATGCAACTCTGAAACAACCAACTCGTCAAAGTCAAGCTCTTCTGGCTGAAATGGGGGCAATATTTGAGTCTGAGAATAAAGAGAAGAAAAGGAGGGGGAATAAGCTGCTCATTGTTCTTACACCGAGTCGTTTTTAGGTAATCTTGGAGTTTTGCGATGTGACATAGCGCTCATTCGATAGAACTTGGAATTCTGAACAAATCCCATCTTCGGTCGCGGTAGGAAATTGGGCTCTCTACCGCAGACAGCCCAGCCCCTTCTTATCGCCTCTCCGCTTCCCCCTTCCCGTCTCTCCCTTGGCCTAGTGATCGAAGGCGCTGACCCAAGCTGGCAGTCAGGGTTCGGTTTTGTTCCGCGGCGAGCGCCTCGAATGAGCTATGTCACATAGAAAAATGCCAGGATCACCTAAAAGCGGCTCTTTATTCTTAGGAGAAGAAGCGCTTCTCAATCCTACCATCCATTTGGCCAATAATTCTAGATCAGCATCCGTATCATCAAGAAATGTCATCATTCCATTATGAAGTGTTCGAAGGTGTCTTTCGTACTTTTTCTAAATACGGTAAGTGTCAAGGGGAGTGTGCTGTAGTCTACCAGAAATAATGGAATATCGGGATATCTGGCATCGTCGAATGGGTTACGGACTATCTGGGGGTGCTTCGGCTGAGCAATCCGCGTTTCATGTAAATATCCCGATTGTTGTGGCCGAGATGGGCAAATTGCCAGCTGAAAATGAATGGACAATCTTCTTTTGAATGCATTCATCTTGCATCTCGTTGTCAAGTCCATCATAGTTGCATGGATTCGCGGGGGGATCAATTCTTTTCTTACCGCCTCGGTTGGCCCAGTAATTACAATAGTGTTTTATATTGTTTTTAATACGTTTTAACTATATTGAAAGTAGAAAACTTTGCATGTTTGCAATGTTGCAATGTTTGCAAAAAGTCGAACATTTGGTCATTTTCGGTCGAAAAACAATTTTTCGACCTAAAAGGAAATTTTTAATCGAATTTTGTACAGTTTTTATGCTTAAGAATGGTTAAAAACAATGTAGAAACGCATCCACTATTCATAAAAAACTTTAGGCTTCGGCGGAAAAAAACGAGGTCCTAAAGGACCCAAAAAAAGGAAATTCCGCCAGTTTGCCAAAACCATTTATAACCCGAAAAATCTCTGGGTTGGCCAAAAACGATTTGCATACTCGAAATGAGGGCAATAAACTATTCTATGCCTCATTGCTTGGCATCGTTCTCTTGACAATGGAAATATAGAGAGAGAAAATAGATAACTTACATCAATAAACGATGTGAAATAGTGGATGGATGGATATTTCTCATAATCCCAAGTCATCTCTATTGGGGCTCTTTCGTAGGGTCCAAAGTCTAAAATGTCAAAGATCAGTTTTGCGTTAGAAACAATTTTCGTCTTATTCGATTCAATGAATTCTCTCACTTTTGTATTGCCAATTCCTTCCCCATCCTTCACTCCACAATTCTTTGCATTCTTCGCATTCCCATGGAATTTCTGAGCCGTATCGCTGAAAAATGACACATTTCAAGAGGCCTGAAAAGAAGAGCTTAGGCCTACAAGGGAACCTCAAGTTGGCACGGTGGAATTTCGAAAAACGCTCGCGGCTACCCCTAGGTTTTCGGCTATGGCGATTCCAACGGTCTAGTCAGAATTTCCTAAATGAGCCTCTGGACAGAGATACAGCACTTCCGGAAAATGGTCAATTTACATTCGGAGGAATTAGCATTCACCTCAGGGTTTATGAGGGCTTCCCATCTCAGAAGAATCACCAGTTGAATGGCCGGGTGGTAAGCGGCTAGCTTGTTAGGATACTGACCAGGGTTCGAATTCGTTCACGATTTTTTTGTTTTGCTTTTTGACCGGAACTTTCCGCCCAATTGCAAGTTTTGATTTTTACTATAAGCAAAATTTTTGGTTATGGCCCCAGGCTGATTACTCCCAAGAAGCCTCAAAACACATTCCGTTTTTTACCGAGGGGCCACTATGATTTACTCGTATGAGATTTTTTGCATTTTATTGGCCTTGCTAATGCCTTTGGTCGTTTTAGAAAGAAAACGAATTTTCGAAAAAAAGTGGCCAAAACTTGCAATTGGGCGGAAAGTTCCGGTCAAAAAGCAAAACAAAAAAATCGTGAACGAATTCGAACCCTGGTCAGTATCCTAACAAGCTAGCCGCTTACCACCCGGCCATTCAACTGGTGATTCTTCTGAGATGGGAAGCCCTCATAAACCCTGAGGTGAATGCTAATTCCTCCGAATGTAAATTGACCATTTTCCGGAAGTGCTGTATCTCTGTCCAGAGGCTCATTTAGGAAATTCTGACTAGACCGTTGGAATCGCCATAGTCGAAAACCTAGGGGTAGCCGCGAGCGTTTTTCGAAACTCCACCGTGCCAACTTGAGGTTCCCTTGTTAGGCCTAAGCTTGAAATGTTGTCAGCGAAAAAGAAGGAAATCATTAGCCTTTTCTTTGGCTGATTTTTGATTATCGACTGTTTCGAGGCCAAAGTTGATGAGTTAAACTTTCAACTCTATTGAAAGTTTTTCCACTGGTTTTAGAAGTTTTAGAAATGTTAACTATCATACCATTTGACATTGTCGACAACGACCGACCGGTGGTTTCTGAAAAAAAGATGGCAAATTGGAAAGCAATTCATTTTGTCAGAGTTTAGTTAGAATTAAAAACATATAAAGTGGCATACATTGGAACGAATCGTCAAGAAATGGCATTCCCCTCGATAGTTGCTGATCACTTTTCGAAAGTATTCATCCGTATCACCCCCCATCCGAAACCTCTTCGTCGCGCGCAACGACCGGAAGAAGCCGCTCACCTGAATTCAACCGTCACCTCATTTCTCTTCACCATTATAAAGGCATTTTGGGGTGATTTTTTTCGTATCTCGGCTCTTTTTAGACTTACAGACCCGGCAAGGATACCAAAATGTAGCTCTTGCTCTGTAAAATAAGGCTACAATGCATTTGAGTCGAAAAATAGCGGAAAGTTCAAAGCATAGCGGCTTAATCTTTTCAACCCTCAAAACACTGTAAAAAAATTCCTAGCAATTTTTGCCGCAAGAAAACAGGTTTTTTTATAGTAATTCGACGACGGCGAACATTTTGAGATACTCCACTCATTGATAGGACGTCTGAAAAGTTGCGGCGGGGGGGTGAACTAGAGTGTAGCCACTTTGGAGCCTTCGATATTGCCGGTATTGCAATACCTCAAATGCAGCATCTTCTTCCATCCTCGGCCTCTTCCAACCGTAGTACTTTTCCAGAGCCTGTAATTCATATCTTTTATGTTCGTTCTTGGTTTCCTCTAATCTCTCACTCCCTCTCTCTCTCTCTCTCTCTCTCTCTCATTACAGCGCGTCCGAGACAATTTGTTCCAGACGTTGGGTTCGACTAGTCGTTGTGACACCATGTATGTGACTGACCGTGGGATTCGCCTCGAATATAGCATGAATCTTCTTGATAGTACGGCTGAGACGAGCAAGGGTGGCCATAAATCCATTGAAATCAATCGGGTATCGGCTAAAAAAAAACGAGGATTTTAATATAAGCTAACTGAAGAAAGCATTCGACCAAATTTCCTTGCCTCAAAATATACGAATTATTACGGGGGGCCCTACGCACAGGGCACTCGTTTCACCGGTAAAGGAAAAAGGCCTGTAGAAGGCCCAAGTATACGATTAAACGATTGTAAATTGATATAAATACTCTCAAATAAATAATATACATATATATACTGAATTAACAATAGACAGCTAAACCACAAGATAACGGGCCAAAATATCTTTTTTTTTCGATGAAAATACAGTTTTTAGCTTGATTCTAAGGTTTTAGCCATTTTTCTGCGATTTCTCGACGGAATTGGAATTAGCATAGTCGAATTAGTCAGCCTTGACCGATTTTACAAGCTAACCCGGTTATACGTCGATTCTAGCAATTTTTTTGCCGTACGTAACCTTACCAGTGAAACGAATGCCCCTGTGCGTATGCCCCCCCCCCCCGTGAATTATTTCCCGATGTGTATCAGTGTAATCGCAAGTATTTTCATTGTGTTTAGGAATATTTTTTTGCATTTAACCGATAAAGTTATTTAGACAACATCCAAAAATTCAAAAAATTTCTAATTTCGATTCGAAGGCTATATTGTTGCGTATTCTTAGGATTGTAATTTTTTATTTAAATTTTTATAAACTCTAAGGACCGGCGCCATACCTGGTATACGTGTCACTGTGGTCGCGCACAACAAATAAAGACTGAGTCTGACTATCCACCACGATCTCGCACCGTACCCCAGGCCATCTCCGGTAGTCTATATCATCGTAATTCGCGAATATCAGCCGAGCAGCTCGCACCACAATCTGCAAATACAATTGCCAGCATCTACTTTGAGCCCCCGATTTATTTGAATTGATCAAAGAATCTCTGCTCGCCCCCCTTCCTCATCGTAATTCAAAAGAAACAAACTTTTTGGGATTGTGCCGTCGCGGGCTGGCCATCTTCTTCTTCTTCTTCGTTTCCTTCGATTGTTCTGCCGATACACGCGGCATATTCTATCCTTTTCGGCATCATATATCGACGATCAATGGCATTTCTGCAAGAATATTATTTGATTAACATGACCTATTTAGAGGGATAAAAGAAGCGATTTGATCTCTATAAATACCTGAATCGTCGATTGACATGCCGTAGAATGAGATAATGGCTGAATGATAGTTGATCGAGTAGTAGAGAGATCTGATCATCCGACAACCCATCTACAGCAAACATTTTATCTAGAATAATTGACGATTTTATAGAAGGACATTCCTAATGTAAGCTAGTTCTAGTTCTAGGCTAGGCTAGGCCTAAGCTCGGCCTATACTCAGCCCACGCTAAGCGAAGTCCAAGCCTAAGTCTAAGCTAAGCCTAGCCCAGAACTAGACCTCAAAAAAAAGATGCCCCAACACCACTGGCTCCAAAATCTCCTCGATCTCTGCCAATTGCCGCTATCTATCGATTTTTTTTTTGAAGCTGGGGGCTCTAGGGAATTATATGGACAAGATACTCGGCATTAATGCCTAGGGCCAGGAACTTTTGCCGCACCCTGTAGTATGTGTTTCTCGCATCCTTGGCGAAAGTTTGTTTGAAGGGGCGGGGTTTCAAATGCTTGCTTTTGCTGCCATTTGGCTCTTTTTAAAAACCGCTTTTTTGAAAGTGATAGTAGGCTGCCTGATGGTGTGGTAGTTGGTAAAAGTCGCGTAACGGGGGGGGGGACCAATCACCAGGGGAAACCAATATGACCTCATCCGGCCTCGTGGTTCCTATCCATGCATGCCATCGGATGGCGCGTCGAAAATACTACGAAGAGGCGTAATTTCAGACCGCAAAAAAACTTAATTAACACTGCTTTTTAAATTCCTTTATTTAGCTTAATCATTTTAAATAAAGTTTGTCGGGCGGGAATTAAATATCTTCATATAATTGCCGACGCTCTACCCGGTGGCAAAGCTACGGGATTATATTTGGTTGTACCATAAGTAACTGCAGTATTTTGATCGTAAAATTTTCATTTAACCCACCGTTCAGCTCTTCCAATTTTCAAGATGATGAGCGGTCATCGGAAGGAAGATGGGTCCGGGATGTCGCTCCCTCGGGTCGATGGGCGCCTCGGGGAAAACATTTATAAAAAATGTTTTAGTTGCAGGAATTTTTCGAAATTTTTAGGGCAGATAGTACCCTTCTGGTCTAAACCGAGGGCTAAAAACGGGACACCCTGATGGTGAAATTGTTCCGGAAAAGGCGGCCAAAGTCGTCTGCAGCTATACTTATGGTACAACCTAATATTTGGAAAATATTATTACCCGGTAGATTTTGTGTTTTTCCACTCTCCCACTTCTCCTTTTATCCAGCCCTATTAGGGGTAGCTTCATCAACAAATCCCTCTAGGGGCTCGGGGAGCCGGCTGTGAGCGGTAAGCGTGTTTGGTTGTAGTGGTGTGCGCTCGCAGCATCCATCGCACAGTCATGACCCTGACACCGAAACGGCCCCCCGCGTACACCACTTGCAAACCTCACTCCAGCTTTTCCCCTTTCCGGCGACCTTTCTATACAGGGTGTCCCCCAAAAAAAACCCCTCTAGCGGTCCGCAGTAATGTCCGTCTTTACGATTTAGGCATCTATCGAAAGATTCCGATGATTTGATGCTCGAAATTCCCGGATTTTTCTTGCATTTACGAAGATTTTTGGGGAAAGGACTGACGGTTTTTGTTGCTTTTCCCATGCCAAGGTTTTAGCAACAACAACAAAAAAACATTTTTTGGAATTTTGGCACCTTTTCTCGCGGCGCGAGAGCAGCTTTTTGCATGCCATTTGAGAAAACGCAGCCTTGATGGGGCTGAAGCCGATTAAATTGAGTTTTTGGGCAAAAAACGGGTAGCTTCTTCATCAAAAAACGCGGAAAATCGAGCTAGGAGTTCGGGAATTGCGAAAATTCACAAACATACAGCTCAAACACAAGAAAACGAGCAGCATGTCTTTTTTCGATGTGAACACGGGTTTTAGCTCATTTCTGGGGTTTTAAAGCTAATTTTTCGCCTATTTCTCGACGGAATCTGCGTCAGGGTAGCCGAATCGGTCAGAATTGATTGATTTTAGAAGCTAAACCGGGATATATCGGGTCTACCAGCTATTTGGCCTTATGAAGTTTACAAGTGAAACCAATTTCAGCCGGAATTTCCCGAATTTGAGAGGCCAAAACAAGCTAAAAGTTTCTAAACAGCGGCTTGGCACACACCCGTCATTTTCAAATTGTTCGCCAATGGGCGAATGTGTGCTATTTTGTTTTCTTCTATTCTTTCGTTTTATTCCTTTCAAAAGACCAATATTAATTTTGTCTATTTTCAGATGTTGAGCTTAACAAGACGCGGCATCGCCCAATCGTTGTTTCGCGCCATCTCGACGGCCCAAGAACCGCTTCGCATCGATCGACTTGATGGAGAGGATCAAGATAGGCATTTCACCGTTTATAATTACCCATTTATAGTTTACGAATCGTCGTTTTGAGGTTGAAGAAGCCGGAGACGCGCAATGCCATCAGCAAATTGATGCTTTCACAGGTAAACTTACCAAGATAAAAACTATTTTCGCGTTTCTAGCCGTTATGCTAGTGATCGAGCAAGCTTAGCGGTTTTTAGGCAGAGAAAGTTAACCTAGAACATAAATTAATCCAAAAAATGTACCTCTTCGTTCAAAATGGTATGAAATTCAGCAAAAATTAGCAAATTTTGCAGATTGTTTCGTATTTTTAAGACTTTTTTGAGATTCAGGACCACGGAAAGTACTGCAAAATGCGTTAAATTTTATCAATAAGCATTTCTAGACCTGAAACCCCCACCAACGTTCCACACCCGTTTTCATTCCACTTTTTTGCAGTTTCGCGAGGCGCTGGCCGGGCTGAAATTCGATCGAAGCGCCCGAGTGGTGATCCTGAAGAGTGATGTCGATGGAGCATTTTGCGCAGGTGATTCTAGCGCCAAATTAGATGATTTTCGAGGTTTTAGGGGCAGATCTGAAAGAGCGGAAAGCGATGAGTGCCGAAGAAGTGCCCCGTTTCGTCGATTCGATCCGGGCGGCCACCACGGAACTCTCGTCACTTCCCGTGCCCACCATTGCGGCCATTGATGGGTACCTTTTGCTGCTTGAGTTTGAGAATATTGGATAATTTGGCAACCAATTTTTCTAATGCGATTAGAGAAAATATATCTTGACCCATTTTACTTTTTGGACACGTAAAACCTACAAATTGGAATAAAAATCCCGAAATTTCCACTTTTAACTCGTACTCTAAGTGTCTTCGATAATTTCTTCAGGGAAATTTCGCTAGATTTTAGCAGAAAACCCTGGTAAAATATTTAGTATCCCGTTGCTAGGCATTTCTGGGCTTATGGCGAAAAATAATTGAGTTTTTCCCCCAGAAATGGTCGATTTTCGAACAAAATGTCGGATTTTTAAGCATGGAAGTTCTATTTTCAGACTTTTCAAAAGCAGGAAGCATAAAGTCAGAATGCCTTAATTTCAAAATGCATAGAGTTCAAAATGCGTCAATTTTTGAATTCCAAAATTTCACGAGGTAAATTTGGGGTGTAGATTAGGATTTTCGCGAATCAAATTTAGCTCTTTCGCAATGTATGCCTTCTGAGATTTATTTTTATGGATTCTGAGTTTAGATGTTCTAAAATTTATGCATTCCAATAGAAAATCATACAATTCTTTTGCGTTACAGTGTGGCGCTGGGCGGTGGCCTGGAATTGGCGTTGTCGTGCGATTTGCGCGTTGCGAGTGATGGGGCCAAGATGGGGTTGACGGAGACACGATTGGCCATCATCCCCGGAGCTGGTATGCAATATTTTAAATCTTTCTCTAATCTATACAAAACCATGAAAATATACATCTATGAAAACGTTAAAAAGTCGAAATTTTGCTTAAAAATAGAATAATAGCTTAATAGGCAGTCGTTTACCAGTGTTGTCAGTAAAATATAACTATCTAGAAATCTGAAAATCCAGACGAATAGCTGCAAAAACTTTAAAACTGTAAAAAGCTGGGAGAAAAGCCGAAATTTTAATAAAAAAATGATGTTTTTCTTATTTTTCAAAAAATTTGCTATTTTTTCTAGTTTAGGAATAGTAGAAAAATGTTTTAGAAACACTACCACAATCTATATGTCCAAAATTAGCTCCTAAGAAAAAGTTGCCACCCCCCGTTAATGCGAAAGAACCGAAATTCCTTTTTTCCAGGTGGTACTCAACGATTGACGCGCATCGTCGGCGTCGCCAAGGCCAAGGAGCTCATCTTCACGGCAAAGATTATTGGGGCAACCGTACGTTTTTACCGGTTGGTTGGGAAATCCCTGTTTTTTCCAGGAAGCCGCCGAAATAGGACTGGTGAACGCGGCCGTTGCAAAAGGATCCGATGGACAGGGAGCCTATGCGAAGGCCCTCGAAATGGCGCGCGAAATATTGCCCAGGGTATGCGGATTCTATGAAAAATTTCGGTTTCTTTTTTTCTTTTGAAATTTTTAAATGTTGTGGAACGTAATCCCCGGTTTTTTAACAGGGGGGGTTTACTAATTTTAACGATTTCATGCGAAAAACTATCTAAAAAATTTAAAAATCAAAATTTCGCTCGAAAAACTGGTATTTTCGAGGGTTTACCTATAAGAATAGTAAAAAGCTCTCTAGAAACACTTTCTTGATTTATATTACAAAAAATTGGAGCCCAAGGCAAAAATTCGGGGGGCCCCCCACAGCCGAAAACACTAACTAATCGACCCCCTGGCGCACTTGCTACCAGGGGGAGCCCGAATAAACCCAGAATTGGCCGAAAATTATCACACAGATAGAATCGACCACGCTGATCATCACGTCGTTGTCCGAATTTGCTACTGATCTTTAAAAGTCGAGATATGTCAGTTTTAAAGTGATCCCTTAGTTAAAATCAGCCAAAAGTCGACCCCGATTTTTTTTGATCGTCCCGGCCGATTTTGCAAAAATAAATTTCGCGAACATATTCAGAAAATTGTTCTCTTTCGAATGAGCCCTCTGGCTCAAAATTTTCGAAAGCTGGAAAATTGGAAAATTGACGATAGGCTCGGAGGACAAGGTCGTGATCGGGGCGTGGTCGATTCTAGCTGTGTGCGAATTTTCAGGCATTCTGCAATTTTATTCGGGCTCCCCTAGTTAGAGCCCACTTTCCAATTCAATTTCCAGGGCCCAATCGCGGTGAAAGTGGCAAAGATAGCCGTCGACACGGGATCACAGTTGGATCTGCAGAGTGGACTGTTGCTCGAACAACAATGCTATGCACAGGTTTCTAGATTTTTGACTACGAGGTGCCCCAGCAAAATCCCCCCTACCTAGCGGTCCGCAGTCGCGTCGAATTTTCGCGATTTAGGTATTTATCCAAAAGCTCACCACCGGCTGAGGAGCTGGGTTCTCGCCGATTTTCGCAAGAAAATTCGCGTTTTTCGCTCGTTTTTCGGCATTTTTTATTCGAAAAACCCCATCCCGGCTATGTTTTTGAATTTTCACGCCTTTTGCGACAGCCCAACGACAGCTTGTTGAAAGCAATTTAAGAAAACACAGCTGGGATGACGCGGCCACCGCTTAAAATTAGTTTTTCCTTTGAAAAAACGTGTAACGGCATCAAAATACCGAAAATCGAGCGAAAAATTTGGGAATTTCGAAAATCTTGATCAGAAAAACCATCTAATTTCAAAAAACCGAAATTTTGCTTGAAAAACGACGCTTTTTCATCGACAAATCGATTTTTTTTGTATTTTTTAATAGAAATTTGTAAATTTTTGACGCTTAGGAATTGTAAAACACAGCTTAGAAACACTTCAGCTATTTATATTTTTAAAAAAAATTGAAAAATTGTAGAAAGAAAGAAGAATTGTCTGTTTTCAGGTGATCCCAACCCGTGATCGTATCGAGGGACTGGCCGCCTTTGCCGAGAAGAGAAAGCCACATTATAAAGGCGAATAATAAGAGCCTATTTTCTAATTGCCATGCCCTGATTTGTGTCCTTTTTGATTGTCGGGTATTCCTTCTATTCATTGTGCTTTTTAATATTCGTTTTTATTGATTCGATAGGGATAAATATTTCTGTAGTTTCATGTTTTTTCGAGTGATCACAGCGTTGGCTTCCGCTGCCTTTTTCGGCAACTTCTTCTGGAGCGGGTCTTGGTTTTTATACTCTGAAAAAGGTGTGTTAAAGCCGTTTTGCTATCTTTGAAAGGTATTTTAGGCTTTTGCGGCCGTGTTTTTATGAAAACATGAAGATTGCAGGGTGTCCAAAAAAAGCGACTTCCCTCTAGCATCTCTCGCAATGATGTCCGATTTTGACGATTTAGGTATCAATCGAAATCTCTCAACGAGCTGAGCAGATAGCTTCTCTCCGATTTAGTGAAATTGCCGAATTTTTATGACAATTACTTACATTTTTGCGAAATTGGCTGAATTTTCGTTGCTTTTCCTCATGCAAGTGTTTTGACAAAAGTCCGATTTTCCAAATTTTTACATCTTTATTGACAGCGAAGGTCGGCTTGTTGGAAGGCATTCGAGAAAATACAGCTTGGCTGCGGCTGAAGCCGATTAAATTGAGTTTTTGCACAAAATTGCGTAGTTTATGCCCAAGAAAACGATGAAAATGGGGTTAAAAAATCGGACATTACTGCCGACCGCTAGAGGAGGGTCTTTTTTGGGACAGCCTGTAATCTTCAAGCTCAATTCTGGTAGATATCGCTTTTGCGTGCATTTCCGCTCTCTCTCTCTCTCTCTCTCTCTCTCTCTCTCTCTCTCTCCTTCTCTCTATTTTGTCTTATTTCCAGGGTAACTACAACGGGAGTATGCTGCGTGCGTTGAGTCGATTACGGATGGTGGGGATGATGGGAAGTGCCAAGCGAACCCTCAACACAACAACAATACGCGCGACCGGCGATTTTGAGCATCAAGACCCGAAGAGTGAGGACGAGGTGAAGCGTCTTTCCCTCTCCTATAATCTTTCCATTTCCAGGTGGTCAACATCACGTATATACTACGCGACGGCACAGAAAAGCATATCCGAGGCAAGATTGGCGACAATGTCATGTATCTCGCGCATAGGTAATTCATTTTAAAGGCAATTTCATAACAATTTACAGGTATAATATCGAGTTGGAGGGCGCGTGTGAGGCATCATTGGCCTGCTCAACGTGCCACGTCTACGTCAACCAGCCGTTTTTCGATCGTCTCGATCAGCCGAAGGAGGAGGAAGAGGTTCGCAATTGTTCTCTATTTGTCTAGACATTTATGGGTTCTTTCGCGTTATCGGGGGGGTACTTTTTTAGGATCTAATTTTTCTCGATTTTTCGACCGAAAATGGCCGATCTTTGCGCAAATTTCAAGGTTTTTAAAGTTTTTAGATAGTTTTTCTAAAGCAAAAAAAGTTATTGGACAGAAACTGGTGGTTTTCTGGCCATTTTAGTGCGCGTTTCTGTCGATTTCGGTAATGTTGAAAAAGTCGCGAATTCTCCAAAGATCGGCCATTTTTAGTCGAAAAATTGATGTTTTTTAATAAAAATTTGTCAAGTTTTAACGTTTAGGAATAGTAAGAAACCATTTAGAAACACTGCCAGTATTTATATTTGCAAAAATTAGGTCCTAAGAGAAAAGGTGGTTTCCCCCGATAACCCCCCCCCCCGCGATAATGCGTAAGAACCAAAACTGATTTTCGGAGAATTTTAGTGCGCCTTTCTGTTGAATCTCGTAAATCAAAAACTTGGATGTGTAGAAAAGAACGCCCTCTTCACTTTCGGGGGGGCCGGATTCCGTCAAAATCTCTGTAAAAATATGCAATTTGGTCCAAAATTCGGATTTTTTGATTTTTTAAGGGCTCTATCGGCGTTGGAAGACTGAAATGAATGTTGTTGTTGCAGGATATGCTGGACATGGCGCCAGCCCTACAACCGGATTCTCGTCTCGGCTGCCAGATTGTGTTGAGAAGAGATCTTGATGGGATTCGCGTCACACTACCCAAGATTACACGCAATTTCTACGTGGATGGCCATGTACCGCAACCACATTAATTCTTTCTTTCTTTCTTTCTTTTTTTTTGTATATCGCTTGTAGATAATATGTTAGTCATTAATTAATTGCCGTTCTGTTCGTCTTCTTTCAACATTCTTTTTGTAGCTTAAAATATGTCTTTTGTTGATTTGTGGTTATGATAGAGAAGACGGGTCACGCGTTTCTTTTCGATAAAGATCTTCTTAAAGGCGTTGTCGGCTGGCGTGGCGCTTTGAAACGAATACATTGTATGATTTGGAGACTTGCATCAAGCAAATTTAATTGGCTCATTTCCAGTAATGCCCGCGGGACAGCGAACCCAATCGGCTCACGCTATATCGTTACGTACGTTTCTCTTCATTTTGATTTTATTAGATTTGTAACAAATTTTTGATTATCACGTTTCATTTTCAAACATATTTAATTTTTAGAGACTACTTGCGCGGAAAGTTGTCGGCTACCTGCCCTGCACATCCCAAGGCGAATCGGCTCGTTCGTCTTCAGCAGCGCCGGTCCCCCCAACGATTCGCGAAAATCTTTCTAATTTTGCTGTACGTTGTTTGAGCTTCGCGAGCCCTTTTTTTGATGTTTGTTACCTGGTGATCTCTTTCTTCTTAGTCTCCACATTGCGCATCTTTTTGCCCATAGAAGTTGCTTTTGTTTTTCTATATTTTATTTTTTTCACTTGGCGAACAGCTAAATTTTAATGTTTTCCTTCCCCCGATAAAATATTATTACGGCTTAACTTTGTTTGCGCCATTTTTTCGGTCATCCCAGCCGAGAGGAATTACAACAAAACGCACGGCAACCGAATGCTGTTGAAAACGGGTCTTTCAGATGAGAAATACTGCGGCCTTCAACTGCCCAGGGTGCAAGAAGCCGTTCGATTTCAACGAGGGCGAGCCCAATTTTCCGGGTTATCATGGAGGCTACAATTGTTGCGCCTGTAAGCGATGCGGTCCCGGCTACATGCCCCATCGAGGCCTGATGGATTTCCTGAATCAACCGGCATTCAAAAAGACGGATACCGGATACGAATACACTCTGCCAATCAACGATCCGGCCTGTTTTGGATGTGAAAAGTCGATCCGTCTCTCAGCGGGCGCCAGTGCCTTTGTGGGTAATTGTGGCCACTATCTTTGCCAACAATGCGATCGGAATAAGGGCCAGGTTCCGAAGCGCTGCCCCATCTGCGATGTGAATTCTGAAGGCAACGGCTGGCGAATCGACGGAGTCCTGTTGCGGTTTTTCTTCGCTAAAACGGCCCGAGCCCAACGTCTCATTGAGATGGAGGATGAGAAGGAAGAAGCACGGAAAAAAGGAGATCTCAAAAGCTGCGCAGAGTGTGGTAGCGAGCAGAATATCGCGTGCTTTCTCGTTTGCACCGACTGCAAGAAGGAATTTTGCGGGAATTGCTTCTTCGATTCGCCCCACCGGACGCACACCGTAAAGAAACTTCTCGGCGTCGAATTGCACCGGATCGAAAAGGACAGCAAGCGGGTCTTCACGGAAATTTTGGAAGGCCTGCATCAAAACATCAAATACATCCAAACTACTATCGACAAGGCCATATCCAACGTGATGACTTCCGGCAAAAGAAACCTTCAAAAAATCAAAATGTGCACGAGTCTGACTTCGGCCCATACGATCGTCCGATCGACCCAAATATCGACCTATCAGTTCGAGCGCCACTGCGAGGAATATATTCCGGTTGCCCGCGAATTGGCTACACGATTGACGGAGCTCGGCGAAAACATCTCGAAAGATGAGGAATAACTGGACGCTTCACTTTATTTTTGTTTGTTGACGTTGTTATTTAATATAAAATAGATCAAGAATGTTTTGTCGAAAATCCCTTTGATTAGCCGTTACAGCGCTTCATTTTTTATGCGGAGCGAAAAGCAGTGAAAAATCGATATTTGTAAGCCTTTCAAATTTTTTGCACCGAAAGTTGAGCAAAATTCGTTTTCCTCGATTTTCCCGTTTCGACATTGAATTTTGCTGATTGTAGCCCTTTCACAAGCCCTTTGCCGGGGGTTTCCGAAGTTTACACCTGACACCCGAAAACTGTGCGCTCCCACCACTCACTTACGCCCTGGAATTTGGGTCTGCGAAAATTTTCGGAGTTCAGAAACTTTTCGTTTGTTCGCTCGAGATGGTGTAAATTCACGCTCGACACTTTATTAGAATGTTTAGACAGCAATTTCACGCCCGGAAACTTTATTATAATCGTCATATGGTGGGGGCAAAAGCACAGCTGAGAGGAAGAACAAAAAAAAAGACAATCGGTTTTTGGTGTTGTATTATATAATTTGTGCATTAGTTGAGAGGGGAAATGGGGGATAGAGATGTGATATATTAATTGCACATTATTTCGCTAGATGACGATCGTGGATAGGAGTGAGAACAAAAGAAAAGACGCAAGGCAACTGCCGAACTTTTCACTTTTTGTACAAATAAACAAATTGTTCATTTTGTTATAGAATAAAAAGATGAGACCAACAGAAACGTGATCACAATTGTCAACAGTGTCCGTGTGTGCATGTATCGATCGACCAGAAGGAAATTTCGGGGGGGAGCAACGAAAAATCGGGGGTCCTTTGGAATTTCCGGGGAGGGGAGGGGTGAATTTTACGACAAGAAAGCGTCTCTACAAAATTTTTAAACGATTTCTCAACGCGAAAACTTTCCAAAAAATCGATTTAAAACGAAAATCACGATTTTCGGTCAGAATGACCGATTTTCGAATTTCAAAGTCGAAATTTTCAAAGTTTTCCCACTTAAACGTTGCCAAATTTTTTTCAAACAAAAACGAATAGGAAAAATTCAACCCACCACCCGCCCCCCCCCCCTCCCCGCCGGAAATACAAAAAAAAAACCCAAAAGTCGAGACGAGAAAATGAGATGCCGAGGAGAAATTCTTTTGGGGAAACTTCGTGTGTACTCGTTGGTGTTGTTGTTCAGCTACGGCCCTCTCGCTGACTATTGGCTGGACCCGGCGACTGGCTGCTGCTGTAGATGATCATCCACTTCATCTTCTCCTCCTTCGGCCGGCGGCCGATGGCATTTGTAGCAATTGTAGTGCTCCATATCCTCCTGAAAAAAATCTTAAATTAATTTGCTTTAAAATTTCCACAAATTTTCAGAAAAAACACAGCCCACTAGCGGCACGTAGAACTATCAATTTTGTACCATCTAGATATCAATCTTCTCAACGGCCCTTCAAAAAGTAAAGTGCCAAAAAGCCGTACAAATTCGGAAATTGTGCTTTTTCACCGGAAAACCATCGAAAATTGGAATCCAATTGGAATAAAATGCATAGATCCTTGAACCCGAGAAATCCGCCGAGTTTCGAAAGCGGCGGGAATTGATTCAACGGAAATGTGGTAAAAGAACTGACCGCCTGCGCCTTGGTCAGTCCGACACATATATTGTGATACCATCGGCCACAGCCCGGCTCGCAAAGTATCCAATTCAGGTGGTCCGCTGAAAAGAACAGATTGCGTAATAATAAGAATATTAGCGAAATTTAACTATATTAAGTGGGTAAATCTATAAAACACCTTAAAAATTTGAAATTAAATTTTATCGAAAATCGATGTTTTTGTATTTTTTAATAAAAAATTTATAGAGTTTTTGCTTTCAGGTATAGTACAAAATCATAGAAAACTCCCCCAATTTATATTTGCGAAAGATGCTAAAGAAAAATGGCATCCCCCGATAATGCCAAAGAACCTGTGAGAAGAGGGCGTATCAAAATTAAAGGGCTGCGCAAGGCTTCGGATTCCTATGGATTTAGCCGCGCCGCGACACGCAGCGCGCACACATGATTCGATTGCCACGCGCGGCGCGACGCGTTGCGCGCCGGGGACGCGGCAAAACCCATAGAGAATCCATCGTTTTGTCCGTCATTAATTTCATGTCGTAATCGGTTATCCGAAACAAAACGTACACGTCGGTTTGAGGCAAAGATCGGCGCCACACATTTGATCATCGTCGTGGTAGACCTCTTTTTCGGTGTGTTTCTCGCCCTTTTTGCGCTTCTTCGATTGGCCCGCCTTTTTCTGCCGTTTCCTGCAAAAATAACGATTATTGATAAACTTTACAATAAAAATATGATTTTCGACAATAAGCTAAAATACCAGGGTGCTAGTGCATTTAGGGGGGGGTGCAGTCCGGATTTTGACTACAAGACGCTCCAAATGCCGTTTTCTAAACTCTAAGCCTCTGGAAAAGCTAACCCATAAATGACCCGATTTTGACCTCGTAAAGCCATTTAAAGCTCAAGGTAAGCTTATCTCGGGCTTAAGCTGAAGCCTAAGCTAGGCATAGCTAAAGCGAATCTAAAGCAGGGTCGAAGCTAAAAATCAAGTAGCGTAAGCGGAGCGTATTGCAACCCCCCTAACTTCACTAGCACCAATCGAGTTTCTAATACTTTTTAAACCAATAACAATAAATATAATCACCTGGACTGGTTGAGATCAAAAAGACGGGACGGGGCTTCAGGGCGAATCGGCCGGGCACGAACCTGCAAAAATAAAAAAATTGTAAAATCGTGAAAAGTACGTTTAGCATGAGATGCCGTTGGGCGTGAAGAGTATCGGCGTGTAATATGCGAATATATTCATTGAGACGGGGCATCAAATCGTGGATCACTATCTCACTCGCCAGACATCCCACGATCAACGCGTCCATTCTGCAAAATAGAAAACTAATTCAATGTCAAATTCAAAATTAATCCATTTATTTTTATCTTGTTCAAACACCGGATCAAAAATAGACCTAATTAATTTCATCTAAAAATAGATAAAATTAATAAACGCGGAATTTAAACATTGGCAAAGCATAAATTCTGAATGGATTTTTTCGTGCCGACGCCGGCGCTAACGCGCACGAGTCGCTCTTTGTTGCGTTCGTCCCTTTTGAAAGCCAAAAACGCGGGCAAATGTCTACTCACTTTTCGCGTTGTGTCTCGCTGAGATCGGCTGAGCTTCCAAATGGTCCCCCGTCGATCAATGCACGATATGCCGTCTCGGATCTCTTCAGCGCTTCTCGCACCAGGGTGATCTAGAGAAAAAAGGTAATGTGTGAAAATATGGCGTATACCGTAACCACCACCCCCCCCGATATTGCAAAAGAACCCAGTACCTCAGGAGATTGTACACCGCCGAGTTGAGCCATTGCCGCCATGATATCTTCACGAAATGGCCGACGAGAGCGGAGACAACGAATGCATAGGAATGTCCCCTCGGGTAGATCTCGGAGGAATTGATTCCATTCCACGCAGTCCACTGAAAAATTAAGATGAAAACAGAAATACTGAAAAATACACAAAATTAAAATCGAATTTCATTTAAATTAAATTAATTAAACCCAATTAAAGGGATCGGCAAGGCAAAAACACAGATTTTCCACGAAAAATCGCTAGAGAAAATCGGGCAAAACCCATAATCAGCGTGGCCTATCCGTTTTTAAAAAAACTGCTACCGTGTGATCGTCCGAAGCACTGGAAACAGACGATGGTCGGGAGATGTTGTTCTTTTTCTTGTTGACAGACACACGACTCGGCGATCGGTTTCTCAGAGTAGTAGCGTCTGCAGGAAGCACAGTTACAAAATGTTGTTTAAGAGAATTGATACCTCAGGGCGACCATTCGATAGTATTCCCCGTCCGACAGTTTCGAGCAGTGCGCCTTCACTTCGTCCGAATCGTCGAAATCCACCAATTGATCCCTGGAAAATGGGGATATAGAAAGAGAGAGAGAGAGAGAGAGAGAGAGAGAGAGAGGGAGAGGGAGAGAGGGAGAGAGACGGAAGAGAGAAGCAACAAAAATTACCATTCAAATACGGCCGGGCGACTCTTTTCCCGTTTGAGCAGTACACATGGTTGTCCTTCGAGGATCGGTGCCAAATCTTCCCGTCCAACGAGCATCTACAACAAAAAACATTAATAAAAAACATAGAATCGGTAATTGATTGCAGTCGTAATTTCGTGCCGTAATTGGCTGCAGTTTTCTATGATTTCTCGCTAGCCGCTTAAAAATCCGGTTCTTTCGCATTATCAGGGGGGGGGCGGGGGGGGAGCGAACTTTCTTGTCTGGTTCTAGAAATGCCTAACAACTTAATAGAAAGTGTTTTTAGTAAAAAAAATAACTATTTTTCAACCAGAAAATATCTAAAAACTTTCAAAAAAAAAGACGTTGAAAATTCCAATTTTTTGGTATTATTTTAATTAAAATGTCAAGAGTTTTGATGTTCAGCAAAAGGAACAGACCGTTTAGAAACACTTCCGCTGTTTATAGTTGAGAATTAGCTCCTAACAAAAAAACTGGTTCCCCCTTCCCCCCTCGATAATGCACATGAACCAAAAATCCGCCCCTTATATGGCCGCTTATTTTTCAAAAAAAACTCGTCCGGCAGGCTAGCAGAGACAATTTGCGGCAGATAGATTGACGTCTAAAAAATGTATGCACACAAATTTAATGTCGTAATCGGTTTGAATTTAGATATTCGGGCGTAAAAAATCAAAAATTTAAATGTATAAAATGGCCGATTTGACAAAGAATTATGACCAAAATTTTTAAAAAACCCGGCAGGCGGGCTAGCGGAGACAATTTGCGGCCCCGAAAAAAGATACGCCCACCAATTTAATGCCGTAATCGGCCTGAATTTCAAATTTCGGGCTTAAAAATTAAAGATTAAAAAACGCACATCATAGAGTGTGTAGTAGGAGTTGGGACAATGGAATAGGGCGGACAGTCGATCGGTGAATTGGACGAGACGATCCCCCGCATCAGCCAGTCTCTTGATTTCCGGCGAATCGCGAAGGGTCACCGACTGAAATCGACAACCATTTTTTATTCCTTTTCATTTCTCATTACACAAAAATTTAAAAAAATGTAATTCCGTAAAATGGAATGCTTAATCAATGGCCGGAAATTCCTTCAAAACGTAAAATTCAATTGCTAAAAACATGAAAGATATAAAGATAAAAAATCAGCGACTTAAAAGATTATTTTCCGATTCTCTTTCTCTGTTTTCTGGAACCAAGAGTTGTTGATGGAAGTTTAGGGTAGAAAAATCAGAAAATCCCAAATTTTTGAGCGGTTTTTTTCTAAAATTGGATACCTTTTTGCATTCGGCGACAAGTCCCTCCAAATCGACGAGTGACAGCTCGCTGTCGTCGAATTGGGCAGCCAATTCCCTCGTCAGGACAACCTCATCACGAATCGCGTCCAGACCTGCAGAAAAGGAGACCATCAGAAGTGGGGGTGCAAAACTCGTACCGTCACCGCTCATCCAGTCCGATTCGCGTACTTCTTGCCAGAGGGCCTCGAGCTGGGCGACGCCACGATCCCCCTTACGCAGCCAGTCTTCGCACTGACACAAATTCACATTCAAATATTTCGAAATTCAATTATAAACCTTTCAAAAATTTGGACCTTTTTTAAAAACCAAAAAATTGCAAAATTTCCCGGATTTTCCCAGATTCCAGAAAAAACGCTTCGTACGGTAGCGTACTGTCCCGTACTGTAAGGCAAAAATTAAGCGTCCGTAAGCCATCGATTTAGACCCGTGGCTGGGTGTTCGAAAGCGAGCCGAGGGGACGCTACCGTCAACAAAAAGGGGGCCGTGGCCGGCTTTTGGAGCACCATTTCCGCCGATTTTCGACCACGAATTCACGTCACAATTTTTCGAATGGCACCTCGTGCTCACCTTGTTATCATGGACGAGGGCCCGCTTCATCTTTGTGTGTAGCCGTTGATAGATGCCGGATGGATGCTCGAATTCCGGATCACCCACCGAACGACCCTGCAAAAAGAGAGGTAATTCAAAATTTATTCAGATAGGTAATCCCCTCACCTCATCTCCAAGGGCGATGATGTGTTTTGTGGAAGATCGTTGTCGAGTGAGAAAATCGTCTTGATCCTCCATTCCTTCCCATGGCTGCCATTCAACAATCTGTTGCGCCCTCCGTCGCCATTCACACAGTCGAAGAGTCTGCAAAAAAAAGAGAAGTATTCATCGCTCGGAAAATCAGTTTTTTTTTGTAGAATTGAATTCTTTAGCTAGTTATCGAAAAATCCGAAAATCCTATAAATTCTAGAAAAGGATTTTTCTGATTTTTGGTCATATTACACAGATTTTCGCGTATAGAACTCAAAAACCGTCCATTTTTAGGACGTTATCAAACTGCAAAAAAGCGTAAAGCATTTTATAAAAATCAAAAGCCCAGAATAAAAAAATTGGGTTACCTTTTCCAGCTGTTCCAACTCGTCCATTCTCAGCCCAAACTGTTCGCCCGTTTCGACAGCTTTCCGTAGACTGTCCATCAGTGCTTGCTCATCCTCTCCTTCGTCCTCCTCATGCTCCCCATCTTCTTCTTCTTTTTTGATGCCTAGCTGTTCGGCTCTTCCCTTCAATTCTTCCGCTTCATCCATCCATCGATTCACTCGATTCATCAGCCCGCCCAGCTCTTGTACAATCAGCTGTACATTACACGGCAACGCCTTCAGCTCTCCCGTCAATTGTCGTACATCGGAAATTGAGGGTCGAGTGTCGGCTCGTTGCATACGTGTCGTCGTACTGTAACGGAAAAAAAATTCAATTTTACATACAAATTTCATCAAATACAAAAAATTAAATCTATAAAAAAGGCTTAGCCGCCCTCATTACGAGATTCACAAAGTATATAAAAATAACGACAAAAGCGTTTGCCAACCGATTACGACATAAATCTGACTTTCATGGTGTAATGGCGACCCGTTGCGTATGGCGGTGGGCGCTGTTTAACAAGGAGCAGCTACGACACGCTCCTCCGTACACGTGCAACCAATTACCCCATGAAAATCGGATGGTCTATTTCACGTCGTAATGCGATTGGAATCATTCGAAATGTGGAAAAACGTACCGAAACTTGACTTTTCCCTTGATAATTTGCCGTGCCCTGTCAATGGCAGCCGTACAGCTGCTATGCGTCTCCATCAGCCGATCCCGCACTTCCGACGCCGGGAATTTCGCGTGACGCGCCTGCGCCAGCAGCTCGTCGATTTGCTTCAGTGCTAAAAAGGAGCAATAAAAAGAGTGTTTAGTAGCTCTCCTGTGAGCTATATTTCAGGAAAAACCAGTTAAAACTTTCGAAAACTTTGATAAACGGCAACTTGCAAATTTGTTCAAAAAATAGAACAATTTAGGCGTAAAAACAGATATTTTTATATCTTCTAATAGAAATAATTTGTTCTTTTTCACAGAATATTCGAAAAAGGCTGATAAATTCGGAATTAAAGAGCAAATTGCCTACTGGGTTTGCATTTGGGTGAGTCGAGTAGACGGCGTGCCTGCTGTTGCCACTTGACATACTCTTCGGCCATTGGCTGCAGCCGGAGGAGAATTTCCTTGTATTCGATCAGATCGTGTCGATATCTGCAAAACCATCAAAATTGGCATTCAAATAATCAAATAAAAGGGATTTTTGTATATTGATGACCACTTATTAACATCGTAATCCTTTTGAAAAAATTCATCTTTAAAAATCCCGTTTTATTGCTCAAAAATCGTCGAAAACGTGTCGATACCTGGAGCGCAAAAAAATGTATCAAAATCGCGTTTTAACTCCAAAAAACCCGGGGTTATCGCGGAAAATCGATAGGCATCCCCAATTTTGAGCCGAACAAAAGCGCCCGGGGTTTTTTTTGTGCCTTCCTTGCCCGTGCTACCAATTCCTTATCTTGCATATAATGTGGCGGAACGGAAGTCCTTTTTTCCGAATCGTTTCTCCGACTATTTGAGCTAAAATTACTAAAGTCCGGCAAGGAAATTCTTGAAAAACTAGAATTTTTTAAATTTTGGATTCTAGACTGTTAGCGGGGGGAACCAAATTTTTCCCAATAATCCTCTACGGCCCTACAACAAAATAGAAACCATTTTAATGGTATCTTACCTAGTTTTTAGATACAAAAACGATAAAAAGGATCATAAAAGTTTCGGACCATTTAACTTTTTGGTCAAAATGTATGAAAAATGAACAAAAAGGTCATTTTGGAATCTTTAAAATTTTTGAAAATATTTGTTATAACTTTCTAGCCACGAAAAACTACTCACAACACTATAAAAATAATATAGCATGAACAGGCAGGTAAACAAACAAAACAGAAAGTGGTTTTCTCCCTGCCAAACCCTCCCCCGCTAACAGTCCAGAACCAAATTTTGCCCGAAAATTCCAGAGATATAGTGGGGGCAAAAAAACGCACTTGAGTGACATCTGATCGATGGTGCAATGGTGACAGAGCTTGTCGACGTGATCGAGACAGACGAGACGGCCATGAGAACAACCAACAGCAGACAGGTAGACTGTCGTGTGGCAGAAACGGCATTCTCGCTGCTCGTCCGGCATCTTTTCCCATTGCTGAACAAAGGAAAACGTTTCAAACTGGCAAAAAAACGAACCACTCGATCGCAGGAACGGATGCCGAGCCCGGCAACACGCCCTCTGCGCTTCACCTCGCGCTCGCCAATCTGAAAAAACGAGCTTTGCCGATCGGTTACGGCATCAAAATCAGCCGCAGAACTAATTTTTTTAGACGCGACAACTACTTTTGTGTGTCGTTGTGAAACGCGACGAAATTTCGACATTAAAGAGCTAAACAGAGCGGGAGACCAACCGATTGCGCAATGTAAATCGGCAAACGGCAAACTTTAGGCGGAAATTTGTAAAAAATATCGATAAATCAGTTAGGCGATGTAATTCAGGCGCCAAGAGACGAATAAATGGAAAATTCTGAGATAATATCAAAATGCTAAACCCGAAATAAACGAGGAAAAACTGACGGCGACGAGTTCCTCATAAGCGGCAACACACATTGGTGGCGATAGACGCCCATTCTCAGCCACGGCCATCGACATCACCAGTTCTTCATGCGAGAAGACACATGTGCGACGGACATCCGCATATGCGCCAACCGCTTCCCGACCCATACGAAGCTGTAACAAAAGATAGAAGCTCCAAACTGGCCCGTACCCAATCGGTCGGCGCAAAATTGACGGCCTCGGCGACGTTGAAGCCCTCGTTGAAGCCGGCATGGTAGGCACGCGGAAACGTGATCACGAATTCGCCGGCACCCTGATGCACAGTCCACACCGGCACTCGTTTCGCGATCAACACCTGCAAAATGGAATTTGGTCAGGGATTCTCCCCCCCAAAAAAAAAACCCCCGGCTCCCGCTCTAGAGGCGCCGAGGAGTGGCCAATTTTGACGATTTTCGTATAAGTCGAAAGCTCTTGGAAAAACCGAACAGATTTATGATCTCAAATTATTGAAGTTGAGTCATTTTGCGCAATTTAATTAGTTTTCTACAAGACGGGTTGAATGTTCGGTGCTTTTCCGGGAAGGCCGTTTTTGATAAAACGACGATTTCTGACAGTCGATTGCTTGACGAAAACATCCAAAAATTGAGCAAAAAAATAGCCGTATTTCGGCAAATAGTTGCGCTGATTTGTTCGCCTGTTCGAGACATTTCACCGGATGGTAGAATCGGAAAATTCAGGTTCTGCTACGGTCTGCCAGAGGAGAATGAGGGGCAGAAAACGGACCTGTGGATTGACAGCCACCGTCATATGATGCAGCAAATCCCTCTGCGCCGAGAAGAGACCCGGCGAGATCGAACGGACCGCCTCAAAAAAAAAACGGGATAAAATCGAGCAGAAAAAACGTACGTCTTCAAAGCGTTCGGCATCGGCACCGGCAACCCCATACCACACCTTGTGCTCGCCCTGAAAAGAAGGAGAATTAAATAGAGTCGAAAAAGGCGGGAGATACCCTGTGGTTGTAGTTGATGGAATACGTCCAATGGTCCTCGGTATGCCAGCAGAAAGTGCTGAAGCACATCCCCACGTACACCCACGGGATCATCATTCCTGCAAAAAGCGGAAATGTCATCAAAAAATTGAATTTTCGCGTTTTATCCAGTTCAAAACGTCTTAAAATTTTTGAAATAACAGGAAATGCAGCCATTAGCTCATCCTTTCACTAAAAAAAACTATTTTTTGAGTTTTCCCGCCCAAAAAAAACGTTTTAAATCCTTTGAACAAAAACGGAATGCTTGCAAATTCGCTCTATCAATAGGAAAAACTAATTTTCTAATTCTTTTCAACCAAAAAAGGGTTTTCAAGCTTTTAAAAAAGAGGAAAACCCCCGAAAAACTGAAATTCCCTCACCAGGTATATCACAGTCGATGTGGGACAGCACGGAATCCTTCAATACGGGCAGATTGTTGAGATTCCACGGGTGATGGGCGTAGTGATGGCGTGCCTTTGCGTCTGCCCCTCGATGATCCTCGTCGCGACGCGGGAAACCGCTGCCCACCTGAAAATTTCTAGCTGTAAAATTGGCATTTTAGAAAGGTAGTTCAACTTCATCTTTCATCCGCGAAAAAACCCAATTTCATAGCGTAACTGAAGCGGTCCTCATTCAATTTGATTTCTCGACGAATTTTGTGCAAAGATTAATACCAGAAGGCATCGAAAAGACAAAATAATCGAAATTTCAGAGAGTAACCGTCTGCGCCGGCCACTAAATTGGTTTTCCGCCGGATTTTGCGCAGAATTCCAAGATGAGAAGCTTCAGGAAAACGCCAATCTTCAAAAACACAACTATCTGCCAATTCCATAGCGCAATCGGTTCCGCCGTCATCCAATTCACGTTGCTAAGCGAATTTTGCGCAAAACCCTCAATTTAAAGCCATTTTTAGCAGAAATCCATGAAAATTCACCTTATCAACCCGCAAATCGGCACCATACTTGACGGAGACGGCCTCCTCGCGGATGATGTTCCGCCAGAATTCCTTCTCCACCTCTTCGAGCGTGATCTCCTAAAAAAGAAGCTAATTTCAGGGCACAAAAACGAGAATTCCCACGTTGAGAGGCTTGCGAAAGTATTCCTTCTTGAATTTGTCGGCAAATTCGCGGAAAGTGTCGAGATTGTAGGAAGTGTTCGCATCGTAGAAGCCGAAGTTCGAGCCCGCCTCCACGATCTTGTCGGCCGAGCAGTCGGAGCAGTGCCATTCGCCCTGCAACATCAACCACATTATTTCGAATACAACTTAGCACCACGGCTACAGACTACAAAATGCCGACAACATCAAAAATGCTAAAAGACGTGAAAAGCGCGAGATTTTTGTGCATTTCACCAATAAAATACGCTTTTTTTGATAGAAAAGCAAGGCAAAATTTCCGTTTTGTTTTCGTAAACTTTTCTGAAGGTTTTGCGATACCTTTGGGACAGCGCCAAGCGGTGGTTGACAGCAGAAGGTGTGCATGGAGAGATCGCATCCCTCACACAGCAACAGTTTCGCCTCATTGTCCCCCCGGCGGCATTTGATGCAAAAGACGTTGGCCATCGGATCGTGATGTTTCCCTAGACAACAAATAACATGTCGTAATCAATGGAACCCACTTTTCTTGCCGCCGTGTTGTTTGGGCATCGGAGCGCCGGCCATCATTCGCCCGGCACGACGTCGCTTTCCGCCCTGCATGCTCACTAAAACGAGATGAAAATGAACGAGCGAAAGAAACCAACTTCGCAGGTTCTCGTTGTCATTTCCCTCATCTTCATCGTCACATTCCTCATCTGACTGCTCTTCCTTTTTCAGGGCCGAATTCTGGAAAAGGGTACATTTCAGCAAATTTCCTCCCCACATACCGTCGTCTTCTCCAAATAGGGCTGCACGTATCTTTGATAATTGTCGCGCAATTTGGCGGTAGACTAAATGAAAATCTTCAGTTTTCGAGGCCGCAAATTCACCTGTGAATTCTTGAAGCCCAACGCCTTGCCGATGGCCGGCCAGTTGACCTTCTTGGCCTTGTTGGCCCAGTTCGTCTCCGGGTCGGCGTATTTCGTGACCATCTAAAGGAAAAACTTCATTTTGTCCCGAGATAAAGTACAAACAGTGTGAAGGCGGTACAGATCGATGTAGATCTTCTCGATGATGACAATGTCCAGATCGATACCCTAGAAAACATATTTTTCACCCGTTTTAAAGCGAAACTTGCCTGAAGTCTCCAGAAATTGAGCAGCTTTTCGAGAAAGGCGATCTTCTCGCGAATCGATGCCTCGATTTCGTTGAGCTTTTGGACGCGCGGCGTGAATTCGAACGTCGAACCGTCGATCACGAATGTTGGCACGAAATTCTGAAAGAAACCAATGTTTCACGATATTTCAAACGCTAAAAAGCGAATAAAAGATAGAAAACGGACCGACGGCGGCACAATCTTCACCACACCATACTTCTCAGCTTCCGGCTTGATTTTGGCCACGTATCTGCAAGAAAACAATCAATTAAGTCCTTTAGGAAACCTCGATCATTTTATATTTGCGAAAACACGCGCAGGCCTAGTTTTTGGCGCGGATTTTCGCTTTACGCATTCAAACGTGTAAAATTCACTCTGTTCCGCGACAACACCATTTCCCCCCAGAAATTGAGGCGCGAAACGAAGAATTTCGGGTTAATAACGCGATTTTCAACTTAAATCTTCAAAAATGGGGCAAAACGAACGCGATCGGATCGGTGAACTCCTCGGCAGTGGGCCTGTAGACAGGCGCAAGCGGGGGGCTCACGAAATCCGTGTAGTACTTCGCGAACTTGTCCATTGGCGTTCTGTCGATCAACGCATCGCAGACCACCGGTTCGCTACCCTGAAAAAAAGAGTTTGGCAAGTCAAAAACAAGGTCACATGGGTAATTTTATGATAACAAGCGCATAGACCATAGGAAAAGCAAAAACGTTGATACGGGTGAAAGTTGCATCCGAAATCGAGGCAAATCCGTGCGGAAAATGGCCTAGAAACCCAACCTCATGTAAAACAACTAGGCCGTTTTGCTCAGCGCGCAAATTTTACAAGGATTTCAGCTTCCTGGCTCTCCAGGAACACTCAATAATGCCATTCGCGACTGGAAAGGTGTTTTTACGCCAAAATTTAGAAATCTCGTGCCTATGCTTGAAATACTTTGGAGATGCAGATCCATCTGCGCTGCAATTTCTCGGCGACTACAGGGCGCTTCTATTGGCGTGTAAGGGGAGAGAGGACGGTGATTGGCTTGCAATGATCAGGGCTTTTACGATTACCCCCAGAATCTCGGAGCGGTAAAGACACGAAAAAGAGAGGTGGAAATGCGCTATTTCCCCTGTTAATTTATACGTACCTTCCAAATTTCATCCGGCCCGATACTCCAGTGGCAGTGCCCGCACATCAGGGCTTGTTGACTGAAATGAAAAATTAAATATTTAGACAGAAATCCAACTTTGGCTCATTTCCTCCCCCAGCTGCTACAATTTCGATGGTGTGGCTTTCATCGTGTTCCACAAAACTGCAAAAAAAAAGTGATATTTTGAAAGAAAGCCAACCTCTTTGGTGAATTATCTTCATCGGAGGGAGAAAATTCTTCAGCTGGCAACCCATCACCGACAGCAGGCTGAACAGCTTGTGTCTGATCGCCTTCCAGATTACGCCACAAGATTCCCTAAAATTGCAGAATTTTTGAAATTGACTTCAAAAGATTATCTTCGCCTATCATAGAGAACAAAACTAAAAGTCCATAAATTCATATTTACTCACAGTAGGATAGCGAAAAAGAGCCTTGCCCTCGCGCAGCAAAATTGACAAAAGCGTGCTCGTCAAGCCGCGTTTAGAGCGAAACTCCTTGTACCAAAAGTCGGGCAGCGGCGTTCCAGACCACTTCAGCGCAGCCAGTTGTAATTCGTCAATGGTATCTGTAAAGAAAATTAACGGTATGTACAACTGCATTTCCAAAAATTCGTGTCAGAGATTGAGATCACCAACTGGGTCAGTGATGCGCCACTATGCCATCAATCATTAATAACCCCTAAGCGAGTGAATCGAGAAAACTCACATTTCCTTCCTAGCAGATTCAAATCATGCCTCAATTCGTGGACATCGTTATATGGCTTTGCATGCTCGTCGAGACTTTCCTTGACCATTGTTCCGTCATCTAAACCAAAAATTTGTAAAAACGCCCCAAAAACGATGCCAACCATTTGTAATGACACGTGCCGTTTGATCCCCAATGAAAACCGGCACCGGAATCGCCTAAACACCAGAATGTGTATATGTATGTAAGAAAATATTTCAAAGGTTCTATCGCATTAACGGGGGGGGGGGGCGGGATTGGGGAACCCTTTTTAGGTTCTAATTTTTCAATTATAAATAGCGGAAGTTTTTCTACTGTTTTTTACTATTCCTGGATGTAAAAAGTCCACGGATTTTTAGTAAAACTACAACAAATATAGATTATTCGACCAAAACTGGCCCTTTTTGATCAAAATGGGGGCTATTTGTAAAAATGTTTTAGTTTTTAGATAGTGTTTCGGGTGAAATTAGTTAGGTTGACTAAAACATGATTAAACTATTTCCTACTAAGTTGCTCGGGATTTCTCGACCTGTACAAACAATCGCCGTCAGTCCCCCCCGATGATGCGAACAAACCATTTCAAAGCTCAAAAACTCTTGCTACCTGCTGAAGAGGATTTGACGACCCTTGTTTCTCCGATTCGCTGGTTGCTCGGGTAGGCGCAGACATCTCGTCGACCTCATCCTTTTCTTTGTTGGTTTCCGGCGCTTGCTGCGAGTAGCCCCTCTTCTCCCGATTCTCGTCGTTCACCATTGATGTCGAGGGAGCCCTGGAAAACAGTTTTTATTACAGAAAATGAAAAAAAGACAATAAATTAGAGAAGGACATATAATGAGCAATATTTCGGGATGCTTCGCAATAAAAACCCCAGTAAGGGATATATCGCAGAGATGTAATTAGACTAAAGTACGCTTGAATTTGTCTTACATGCATGAAAAAGAAGAGACAACCAATCGGCGCCGCACTGGATGCGCGCTTCATAGAACCGTCGAAAAAACCCAAAAATTGGTGTTTCCTAAACTAAAGAGATTTCGGAAACATATAAACCGCCATCAGCTAACAATGACAGACAAATCGCAGAGCCACGGCTAGTCAAAGGGTACTTTAGTAGAAGCCGCACCTATTGCCCTCCGGGCTCTGTGGGGAGGCGCCGCCCCTATTAAAAAAATCAGAAAATCTACGTTTTCTTCTAATAACTTTTTGTATATGATTTCGAATCTTCGGGAGGCTTGGGAACTTGGTAGAGAAAAAAAAATCTCTATCGAACTGTGTGGGTAGCAATGAGAGTTCTCACCAAAATAAGGAGATTTTGAAGCCTAAAGTTCGGAACTTTTCGACCCAGCTGATTTATGGCTAGTTTTTCAGCTTGTTCTTATACGATCAAATCTCGCTTAAAGGTTGGGTGGAGCGACGATACATGCTTATGAATTAATAACGGAAGTTCTGGAAAAGATAAACCCTTGTCCGATGGACCCTAATGTTTCGATGCTAGCACCTCAGCCGGAAGGATTTGAGCCTTGTATAGCGGTTTTCTAGGTAACTATCTCAATTTAACATAGTATTAATCAAAAAGCTGAATTATGAACCTCCTATCAAGAAAATAGGTAAGATAGTCGGGCAGTTGGACGCTTGGAGCAGGAGCTTCGTGATCTGTTGCCCAATTTTGCTAACATAAACGCACCAGGACGTATTTATTATCGTTACTAAGCCAAAAAAAATTGAAGTAACAACCCTGAGAGCTGATTATGGAGCGAAATTACAACTGTTTTTGGATTCATTTTGTTAAAACGGGTTCTGGCCGCTTTTTGCTCGGTTCTGGGGCTTTTTCGCGAGTATTATTTAATTTTGTGTTACAGTAGCCCTTCGGTGATGCATTGGAGCAAAAAGCAAAAGAAGGGTCACCATAATGGGGGAGTTTGCGCCGCAGAGGAACCGAACCCGAGGGTGTGGGGGGCTCGCCTGGGAGGTTAACCCACTATCTTCGGGGAGAGGGCCCGCACCCCCCAGAAGTGCGTTTTTGGTAAGGTCTGACGAGCCGTGGAACTCAAAAGACGGCCGGCGATTAACGAGAACCCATAGACCGACCGAACCGACCAATTTTTTTCCTGGTGATCCCGGTTGACCTAGTAATCAAATATAAAGTGTTTTCGAATTGTTTTTAGTAAGTTTTAACTATAATTAAAGCAGAAGAACTTTAAGAAAAATTTAGAAAAATGTTTGAAATAGTCGAAAATTTGGTAATTTTGAGTCTTTCCCCCCCGCAAATCCTAAAGGTTCTATAGGATTGTTCGACCTAATTTTAATTTTTTTAATTTTTTTTGGTTAATAAAACGAAAGTATTAATATAAAAGTAAACTAATTAAAATATGTTAGAAAAGGGAGTGCTCAAGAAAGAGCTCGTACTGGGAAAAGTATACTAGAGAAGTCGGTACTAGTATACTTTGGGGGGGGGGGGGCAAAAAATTTTTTCGGCCAAAATTTCTCATTTTGCACTATTTTGTTCAGTTTTTTATGCTGAATCGAATGCACATGTTACCAGATTTTTTATTATTGCAACAACATAAGAATTAGGCAACAATAACAATTACTAGCAGGGGTGGATCTCCTTTACGTGCGACCAAAAGTTGAAGAATGGATCGTATGCTTCGGATTAGGCTTAGGCTTAAGCTTTGACCTAGGCTCAGGCTCAAGCTTAGGCTCAGGCTTTGGCTCCTGCTTTGGCTTTGGCTCAGGTTAGGCTTAGGCTTATCTGCGGCTTGTGCAACGGTATACTACTGAAAAACTATTGAAATTACTTGTAATATAAATAGTTAATTATTACTAGAAAACATGATCTAAAAAATCTGGAAACACTTTCATTGGATTCAGCACGAAAAACTGAACAAAATAATCGAAAATGAGAAATTTTGGTCCAAAAATTTTTGTGGCCCCCCTAAAGTATACTAGTACCGAGAAGCCTGTTTCGACCCTAGTCCAAGACAGGCAAATCAAACGCTAGGGTCGGATCTCCTCAGTTGGAAGCCCTAGCGGACAATACAATAGTAAAGGTATGGGTGAAAAGTATTTATAAGAGTGAAAACTAGTTCGGGATTGTTAAATATTATATTTTTAAATCGGGGAAGTAGTTTTTCATTTCTTTTCGCTTGCTACATCCTAGTCTGTTGATTCGTTTACGCTAGGTAAAGGATGGCATAGTAGTGGCTCGTAGTCTACGGGCAAGAATTATAGCACACATGGTTCAGAAAAGGGGGGGCCCCCTGGGGACAGGATGCAGAGCGCAGACACGAGGGCAGACAGGCAGGGGAGGGGTGGGGCGCGCGATAGCAGACAGCCGGGCTAATCTTTCGTACACACCATTTATGATTCAAACGCGCGGGGGTGGGGGCAGACAGCCAGAGGGAGGGCGAGAGTGCAGAGAGCCCCTCTCCATCCTGTCCCCGCTCGACGAACCTTTTTCGTATGGCTCTGAACGCTGTGAGCAAGAGAGTAAAGGAAAGTAAAAACGAAAGTGAAAGCAGTAGTGAAAAGGTTAAAATGAAGAAGAAATTATGTCAGAATTACGAAAGTAAATGTTGAATATTTTTATAGTCACAATTGTGTTTAATGCCAAGTATTGGGTATTTGATAAAGACTTTTTTGCAAAGACTAAGTAGAATAGGTTTAAGATACCCGTTATTTTGTAAATGAGATATGAGTTGGTTAAGGTGCTTAGTAAAGGAAGTTTGTTCTGAGCATTTACGCTCTATTCTAATAATTTCTCCTTCCACGCAGCCATGTTTTATAGCATATGAGATATTAGATCGATAGTTGGGAAGGCGTGTAACCTTAAATTTGTAGTCATCGACTTTATTGTAAAGTTCCGTTTGAATTTTATTGTTAATATTGAAAATTCTGAGGTCTAGAAAGTTACCACTTTTATTGTTTTCGTTAGTTTGTTCTAGAGTTAATTCGATAGGGTAAATTTCCGACAAGAATTCTTCAATATTAACACCATTTTTATATAAAATGAGTATATCATCCATATATCTATGTCCAATAACATTATTGGTAGCATTTTCTTTGAGATATATGTATTCATAATAGGTTAGTGTTAGGTCAGCAATCATTGGGCTACAGTTTTGACCTTGTGGTATGCCTTGTTTTTGCTGGAATAATAGTTTTTTATAGGTGATGAAACTATTATTTAGGACCAGCGCCCAAAACCCGCTTCGCGGGCCTTGGGCGCTGGAATGCGGCCTTTGCATGATAGGTTTGACTTTCCGATAGCTCGGACCCTGCGGACCACCAACCACACGCGCGCGTGCAACCCGCAAGAATGAGGAAATTTGTATTTTTTTCACATTATGCAAATTAGCCGTCCCAGACCCCCAAAAATGAATAAAACCGGCTTTAACTTTGTAAACTTGTATTTTATCGAGATTCTGAGAGCGCCATCCGAAACAGAAGGGTCGATTCCCCCGGGTGACGGAGAATTAGGGCATTTGATGCACGGGAAGGCCCTCAAATCGGGCCTCGAAAGTGACATCTACACACACACACACACACACACACACACACACACACACACACACACACACACACACACACACACACACACACACACACACACACACACACACACACACACACACACACACACCAAACACACACACACACACACACACACACACACACACACACACAACACACACACACACACACACACACACACACACACACACACACACACACACACACACACACACA
The DNA here is from genome assembly GCA_958295435.1 of Mesorhabditis spiculigera. Classification (NCBI taxonomy): domain Eukaryota; kingdom Metazoa; phylum Nematoda; class Chromadorea; order Rhabditida; family Rhabditidae; genus Mesorhabditis; species Mesorhabditis spiculigera. The sequence continues at coordinate 4,039,949 of CATQJA010002710.1, read as the reverse complement.
CACACACACACACACACACACACACACACACACACACACACACACACACACACACACACACACACACACACACACACCCCCCCCCCCCCCCACACACACACACACACACACACACACACACACACACACACACACACACACACACACACACACACACACACACACACACACACACACACACACACACACACACACACACACACACACACACACACACACACACACACACACAAAATTATATAAGGTAGGATAGAATTGACTAAATAGATTATTTCGTTTTTGCCATAAATTTTTTGAGCATCCTATCCTATAAGCGAGAAAAGTATGTCTGTTTTCTGTGCAGCCGATTTCTCGGCCGTCAGGCCGAATTTTGCGCTGATTTTTGGCATGGAGGTGGAGAAACACATTCTCTTTATAGGCATTTTTTTGTTTTTCGAAATTCCCTCATTTAAGGATTTTACAAGCAAAATAGTGGAAAACCCTTAACATTTTGGCCAAAAAAAGGTTTGTTCAGAAGATATCTCGCGATCCAAAAGGAATTAGGCGCTGATTGTTGGAGGGCAGATTGAAAATCGAATTCTCCCGATATATAATTTTGCGTTTTTTCAGACTTTGTAAAATAAAATTTTTATGTGCGTTTTTCTAAAAAGTCCTTAACAAAGTGGGCTGCGCGCCGTAGTGTTCAGTCCATAACTCGATGCCCATTTGGAATTTCGGGCTGGAATTTGGACAAATTATGTATTCGATAGTGGGGATCACGCGCATCTTATTATCGTTAGAAATTTTCAGCAGATTGAGACTCAAAGATCGAGTTGTGTAAAGTGACCAGGAGGCCACCCGCCCGGGATCATTGGGGCGCCCTTTTCTTTGCCACCCCTCCCCCGCAGCCTTCCCCAGAAAGAAGAGGCCTTTCAGGCCACCCGTTCCCAGGCCTGGGAATTTTGCGGGCCGGGCCGAGAAAAATCGGCATTTTTCGGGCCGGGCCGGGCCGGGCCGAGAAATTGAAAAATGCCGGGCCGGGCCGGGCCGGCCCGGGGGGTTTTACGAAATCCAAAAATACCTTTTTTGGGGGGCAATTGGGACTTATTTTGCATTATTTCGCTCACGAATAGTTAATTTGGCGTTATTATACAGCCTCAATAAAAAAATTGGTCCTTTTCTTGAGTAAGTCCCTACCAGGAAATCGGTCCAGGTTCGACCCCGCCCGGCGTCGTTTTTTTGCTTTTTGAATTTTTATGTCAGTGCGACCGGATTTTTTCTTACAATTAGATGTATCAGTATGTATCGTAGTACTAAACTAAGCCTCAAAATATATATTAATATGGCGAATTGAAACTCGAAATGGCTTAATTTAACATTATTACCCTGAAATCGGTCGATATTTAGCTCTTAAAAATTGTTATAACTTTGAAAATCAAGTTTTATTAACAGAAGTGCTGCAAAATGGTCCACTAATACCGTATTAACAGCAAAATACCTTGCAATGGTGTTAAACCAGCTTGGCGGGAGTTTTTTTGGCCAACCCCCGTATTTGACCCTTAAACGTCGGGCCGGGCCCGGGCCGAGAAAAATCGCTTCGGGCCGGGCCGGGCCGGGCCGGCGAAATCGGGCTGGCGGGCCGGGCCGGGCCGGCCCGGCCCGCAAAATTCCCAGGCCTGCCCGTTCCCATCGTCTCTGTGGTGTAGTGGGTTGGCGCCCGGTCTACCACACGTATGGTCAGGAGTTCGGGTCCTGGGAGAATCCAACCTTTTGCTTTTTGGTAGTTTTGCAACAAAACGTATTTCTAGGCTCCCGATGTGCGAGGTTTAGGCCTGACCTTCGCTCTAGCGCCGCAGGCCCAAGAAAAGGGGCTTGAACCAGGCTCTTGCGCCGCAGGCCAACGATGGGTCCTTGGCCCAGGCTCTCGCGCCGCAGGCCAAGCCTGGGGGGAAAACCAGTAACTAGCGCCTCACTAGGGAAGTGCAAATAAAAAATCCGGAAAATCGCTTAGCAAAAATATGGGTCTGATAGAGTCGGCGACGGGGATTCCGAAACTGCAATCAGAATTTGCAAAACGCTTAATACAAAAAAGTTATGAGCATTTTAAGTTTACAGCCGATATTCCGCCCTCCCTTATGAGCCCCTCCCAAAGACGGGTGTGCGCCTGTCGAGTGGTGTAGTGGCTAACTAGCCTGCCCCTGGGGAGGAGGGTCTTTGGTTCGGCTCCCCGGTCATGCAAAATTTTTTGCTTTTTGGTCGAAGTCAAGAACTTTAGACTTTTTCAAAGTTTCGAAGTCCGAAATTTAAATTTTTGAACATTTTCTTTATTATTGACTGCGTGTAGGCTTACCTTGCGAAAAAACAGAGGTGATGTTTTTTAGTGCCCTACCCGTACTCCCGTACGGGCGTACGGGTAGGGCAGTACTTGCACTCCCGCCACCACTTCGTAATCGGTTTCATGAATTTAAAAATTAAGAGAACGGGCTTTTCGACTTCGAAACTTTGAAAAAGTCTAAAGTTCTTGACTTCGACCAAAAAGCAAAAAATTTTGCATGACCGGGGTGTCGAACCAAAGACCCTCCGCCCCAGGGGCAGGCTAGTTAGCCACTACACCACTCGACAGGCGGACACCCGTCCTTGGAAGGGGCTCATAAGGGAGGGCGGAACATGTGCTGAAAACTTAAAATGCTCATAACTTTTTTGTATTAAGCGTTTTGCAAATTCTGATTGCAGTTTCGGAATCCCCGTCGCCGACTCTATCAGACCCATATTTTTGCTAAGCGATTTTCCGGATTTTTTATTTGCACTTCCCTAGTCAGACCTAATTATCCTAGCGCAACGCTGTCTCTGACGCCGCAGTCCAAAGAATGGATCCTTGACTCAGGTACCTGCACCGCAGACCCAAAAAAAGAAGGTATTCAAATTCATGGTTTCCGGACGGGGTCCAGTGGAAAAGAGCCGCGAAGCGGTCTTTTTCCACTGGTTAAACATAAGGAAGGTTTGAGTAAAGAGAAGAGTTAGCACGTCTGATATACCAATGGGGTCCGACGTAAGAATGCCCACTGGTTTGGTCGTAATTCACGCCTCTCGGCGCCTAGCTAGGTGGCATACGATACCCAGCGAGAAGGCCGTATCAGCAAGGCGGTTATCTAACGACCTGAACGTATGCCGATAACCTCTTTAACCAGATCACGATACGGCGAAAATAGTAAAAATATTTATTAGCTATAGTAACGCTTCTGGCTAATAGTACAGGGTGAGGCATATATATGGCAACACTTTCCCGGGTCTCTCAAATTATCAAGAAAGCTGGCTGGGCTTCAATAATTTGCTGAAATATAGCCACCAGTGTCCTGTAACCACTCTTAAAATATTAGAACGCAGCAACCCTATAAACTTTTGTTCTGAAGCAAAAACTGTGCGTCGTAAGGGTGGAGCTGGCACGGAACCCCTTGGAAGCCAATTTCAGCATGGTTCGAAAACATCGTTTTGGGTACGAATGACCCATAAAAACATGTGTACTACCTAGTAGTGACAGATAAAAGTAATCAAACCAATTAATTTCCTTTAGTAGGCAGAAATTTTAGAATTATTCTCGGCTGGTCCCAAAAATCATAGTAAAAAAAGTAAAATCCCCTTTTTTTTGATCTTTATTGAATGAATCTTTGAATTGCTTGGTTTCAACGCCCGAAAGTGGTTCAATCCAATGCCTAAAATGTAAAAAAATTGCTTAAATAACACAATACAATTGGCAGGCATTTTATAATTAATTTTTAGTGGTCAACGTAAGGGTGGTCAGGGGTCGGTAAGCGCGCGTTTTTTGAATATAGAAAAATTCCTTCGCCAGTTTCCGACTAAGAGATTTTTGGTAAAAGTAAATAAGATCAAACTGAACTTCAATGCAAAACCCTGGAGCAGAGCTACCAATATCCGGGGTTCTAGGAGCAGCGTGCCGACACCCCCGCTTTTTCGCAAAATTGCTAAACTTCCCGTTACTATAAATCCAAAATTAAAAATTTTGCAGCCGTTTTCATTTATTTCCTGCATAAATAAACACTAGTTCTTTTATAGGAAACGTCCAATCCTCCGAAAAAATAATTAGTTTTCCGCTAGCAGGCAAATTACTATGGTCTGGGGGTGTTGCCATATATACAGGGTGGCTAGAAAGTATTTGCCGCGCTTTCGCGCTGGTTTTAATCTGCTAAAATTTCAGCAACAGATGCATTTGGGGGGTGTATTCTGCAGAGAATTTTTTGCTCTATCGATTGATATATAGAAACATTCAACTCCTTGCTCTTATAAATTTAATTGGAGTTAAATACATTAAACGGTGCTTTTTATATGGGTTTTCGGCACTTTTGAGGCCCTCGAAAAATTCCTTAGGGAATATCTTATTCTTTTCCGGTGCTGTCTCGTAGAAAAAATGATCCAAACTATCTAAAAAAATTATGCTCGGGGCACCTCGAGACTTTGATGGATCACGGAAGTGAAAGTAAAATTTGGCGAGTGGGGTGCGCCGAGATTTGTGGCTGGCAACCATTTGCCGCAAAAGAATGGGTTCTAAAAATCGTTAATTCGAGATCTTGCCCTAAATTTACTATCAAATGGTAGGTAATGCATGACTCTACCAGGCTGACACTTTGAATAGGGCCAAAATAATTGAAAACGCCGGCCTAAAGCATTTGAAGGTTGTTCGAAACCAACGGCAAAGCGGTGCATCTTATTATTCTTTTGTGTCCAGAATATCTTTAGTTGCGGCTATCCAATGAGTTTTTCCCATTCTAGCGGTTGGCATTATTGCGTCCACAAAAGAAAAAAACAATTTCCGCATAGAAACGTCGATATTTAAGACATTTTGTATTTGTGCTCCAAAAACACCTTGTTCCGCTCATTTTAGGCGCTAAAGGAAATAGCGGAAAGCTTTTCGATACGGCTAAAAAGAATTTTTCTGGTTGATACGTCCGATAAAGGGCCTTGCATTGAACAAAAACCCAACTTGCTATTCTGATTGGTTGCAAGTAAAAACTGAAAAGATTAACACTAAAGGCAAAATACATGCGGCGCAGGCCCATGTTTGGAGGCACCTCTAAAGGACCGTAACTTAAAAAGATGAGGTCTAGGGTGTTCGCCTTTTTGATAATCGCAAAGAGAGGTCTCTTCGCTACATTTTGGTTATAAAATGTCAATGAAGCCGGACACGAAAAATTTCTTAAGGAGCTTTCCCTGCGGCAAATACTTTCTAGCCACCCTGTATGCCTCACCCTGTATATTAGATATATTGTGTTATAACAAGTAATGACTGAGATCTGTTTTGAACGTGGGTGTTGGGAACGGCTTAATACGAGTATTTACATAAATTGAATAGTAAGAGATTAAACGTAAAGAATGAGAGGGGCGAGCTAAGTTGTAATCGGGCTAAAGTAGATGAGAGGTAGATATGTACAGGGTGTCCCAAGAAAAAAGCACCCCCCTCTAGCGGCGCGCAGTCGTGTCCGATTTCCACCGTTTAGGTATCTATCGAAAGCTCTTCAAAGGCGAGAAAACAAGGAGGGTTCATTTTCTTTATTATGTATTTCTATTAGCAAATTTTACGTCCAAAAACCATGAAAACGGCAGATTTACGCGAGATCTGCATGCAAATCGCGAAATTCCGATTGGAAATCTACCTGCTTTTTAGAAAAACATTGAATATCCAGCGTATAAAAATAAATCTCATATAATGAATCCCGCTTGTTTTCTCGCCTTTCCGAGGGCTTTCGAATGGTATAAAAATTATCCCGATCTGAACTTCCCCCGGACCGCTAGAGGGGGGTGCTTTTTTTGGGACACCCAGTATAAGTGAAAGATAGTATAGGGTAGAAGTCTGAGGAGAGAGATTTAATAAAAAAGTAAATGGAACAGTGAAAAGGAATATGAAATTGGGGATATAAAATTGAGAAATATGAGGACGAACCAGTGGAAAAAGACGCTTCGCGGCCATTTTCCACTGGACCCCGTCCAGGAACCCTGAACTTGAATACCTTCTTTTTTTGGCCTGCGGCGCAAGCACCTGAGTCAAGGATCCCCTGTTTGGCCTGCGGCGCCAGAGCCAGCGTTGCGCTAAAATCTTTGAGCCTGCGGCGCTAGTTACTGTTTTTTCTCCAGGATTTGGCCTGCGGCGCGAGAGCCTGGGACAGGGACCTTTTCGTTAGCCTGCGGCGCGAGAGCCTGGGCCAAGAACCGTTTCTTTTGCCTGCGGCGCTAGAGCGAGAGCCACGCCTAAACCTCGCACACCGAGAGCCTAGTAATATGTTTTGTTGCCCAATTGCCAAAAAGCAAAAAGTTGGATCCGGTCAGGATCCGAACTCACGACTACGCGCGCGGCAGACCCGACGCAAATCCACTACACCACCGCGACAATGGGAACGCGCAGCCGGAAAGGCTCTTCTCTCCTGGGGGCGGGGGAGGAGGCACAGAAAAGCCCTTCCCTCCCGGATCCCGGGAGGGAGGCCTTCTGGTCACTTTACAAAATTCGATTTTTGAGCCCGAATCTGCTAAAAATTTGTGAAAATAATAAGATAATGTGATAATAAGAAATAATAAGATTTCGGTTATATAAATCAAACCGGTTTGATTTGAATACGGGATCCTTATTCAAACCAAACCCGGTTTGAATAAGGATTCGCAACTCAAACCAAACCAAACCGGTTTGAATAATTTGAACAAGGTTTGAATAAGAACCAGTCTCCAAAATAGTCTGTTTTCTGATCTGTTTTTAGCGTTTTGGCACCAATCTATTGGTGATTCACTTTAGGGTCGTTCGGCAGCATTTCTGCCAGGTTTTGGGGTTGGCGGACCATTTCGAGACGTTTTTTCTGGCACCCTTCCCAAGTTATCACGACCATTAGGATGCTTGTGAACGGTCGTGGATGCCAAGCCTATGGTTGAAAAAGTGTGTCAACCCTAGAAATTTGGTCCACTTCTTAGAACTTTTCTCGAAATCCCATACACTTTGGCCGGCGCGAGCTAAAAACTGCTGCGTTTGCTTCAGCTTTAGAACCAAAAGCCAGAAAATGTATTGATTTTGGAGGGCCGATATCTCGGCCATCCAATGTCCGATTTTGATGATCTCAACATCTATCGATATCTACTCCTCGAGGGCTTTCGATTGGTGTTAACGGTATCGTATGCAAATGCCTGAATGCAGAGATATCTCGCTTGGAAGCTTTCACCCAATTTTCTGCTGAACTTCTGAGGCCTGTATCTTCGTCGACGTCAGTTTTTAGACGCTTTAAGGGTCGTATCGTGATAGAGCATCCGAAGATCTACCAAACCATATATCAAACTTACAAATCGGACGTTCCTGCGGGTTTTACCAGCGATTCAAAGATTTTGTGCCATTACTTTCTTTCCAACCTGATACATATAGTTCCGAGACTGCACAATGCGTGATTATAACAAAAACAATTATTATCAGTTATTTATCCTTTACTCAGTACGTGGCATGTACATTTTAACCGTTAGGCATTGGGGTTATTCTCCATCATTTGTCGAAAATTGACAGATAGATCTCCTGATCAAAAAATGTAGACTTGAAAATGGCGCAGAGGAAAACTGAAAAGTTGTGTATATGGGAATAGGGATGTGATTTATCAGATTTGAAAACCAGTAAATGGGTTTTTGAATTAGAAACTTGATAGTAGCTTGCTACGGACTTACATTTCCCATAAACTTCAATACTGAATTTTTGCAACTTTGAAACAAAATGCTGCTCACACTCATCCTCGTCTGGCTGAAAAGGGACAGTATTTTGGTCAGACAAGGAGGGTTAGAATAACGCTCACGATTCTTTATTTTGCTATTTCGTCAGAACTTATTGCCCCACTCCAAGTTTTGGTTTTTTTAGTATCAGACCAATTTTTTTAGTTGTTTTCTGACAAGGGAATTGTCTCAGCTCGACATAGAATTGCGGGTGGCATGTTAGCTCATTTTTTACATCTCGACGAGACGAATCGGTTTTTGTAAATCTCAGCTGCCCATACCGTAATCCGTCATTTTAAAGGCTTTTAGAGTTTTGTTTCGTAATTACGTATCGTCGTATATTAAGAGCATATTATATGGTATATTTAAAAATACTTTTATCATAAAGCCAGTGGAAAAAGACGCTTCGCGGCCATTTTCCACTGGACCCCGTCCAGGAACCCTGAACTTGAATACCTTCTTTTTTTGGCCTGCGGCGCAAGCACCTGAGTCAAGCATCCCCTGTTTGGCCTGCGGCGCCAGAGCCAGCGTTGCGCTAAAATCTTTGAGCCTGCGGCGCTAGTTACTGTTTTTTCTCCAGGATTTGGCCTGCGGCGCGAGAGCCTGGGACAGGGACCTTTTCTTTTGCCTGAGCGAGAGCCACGCTTAAACCTCGCACACCGAGAGCCTAGAAATATGTTTTGTTGCCCAACTGCCAAAAAGCAAAAAGTTGGATCCGGTCAGGATCCGAACCAGGGGCGTAGCCAGAAGAAAATTTCGGAGGGGGGCCCCGAAAAAATTTTTCCAAAACCTCAAAAAATGAACGAGAAAACAGCGCCGCAGGCGAAAAATTTTGGAAAAAAGGTTACATAGCTCTATAAATAGCAGTAAAAACGTGAAAAAATAGCGCCGCAGGCAGCAAAATTTTTGAGAAAATAAAAATCATAAGGGTCCCCCCTTATGAAAATTTGTGAAAATAATAAGATGCGCGTGATCCCCACCATCAAATCCATAAGTGGTCCAAATTACAGACTAGAGTGGCGCTTATTCAAATCAAATCGGCTTCAAATTGATTTGATTTGAATTGGCAAATTTGAGTGCTAAAAAATCAACTTCAAATCAAATCGATTTGATTTGAATTAGGGGCTGGCCAACTCAAATCAAATCGATTTGATTTGGGATTTGAACAACAGGCTTATCTGGGATGCAAATTGAAAATCGCCAGTTCGGAGGTTTTTGGTCTCGCCGTTTCTGCACATTTAGGTTCCTTTACAATAATTCATGGGTGTTTCGATGACCTGATATAAAATTGAGTCAGACGGTTTTATTTGTCAGATTTAGCCTACGCTATCGTTTTTCTTTGCAAAAGCTAAAGCGTAAAAACAATAGGAAATGTATAAGGAATCGTTAACTGGGACGCTGGAACAATGCTAAGAGATTATAGGGATAGAGCGGTGCACGAATTACGAGTTGGGTTGGGTTCATTTCGATGAGATCTTATTCAAATTATTCAAATCGGCTGGATTTGATTTGAACTGGTGGAACTCAAATCAAATCGATTTGATTTGATTTGATCGGCTCCAAATCAAATCAAATTGGCTTGATTTGAATAATTTGAATCTTATTCAAATCTGATTTGAATAAGCGCCACTCTATTACAGACCGAAATTCCATCAGGGCTTCGAATTATGCCCCGGACACCACGGCTCGTCGCCCATCTTGTTAAGGACTTTTTAGAAAAATGCCCATAAAAACTTTATTTTACAAAGTCTGACAAAACCCAAAATTACATATCGGGAGAATTCTATTTCCAATCCGCCCTCCAAAGATTTGAGCTGAATTCCATTTGGATCGCGAGATTTCCTCTGTACAAACTTTTTTTTTGCCAGAATGTTAAGGGTTTTTCACTATTTTGCTTGTAAAATCGTTAAATGAAGGAATTTCGAAAAACAAAAAAATGCTTATAAAGAGGATGTGTTTCTGCACCTCCATGCCAAAAATCAGCCGGAAATTCGGCCTGACGGCCGAGAAATCGTCTGCACAGAAAACACACATACTTTTCTCGCTTATAGGATAGGAAATTTTGAGTGCCCCCCGCTATCCCCCCCCCCCGCTATTTTATGTGTCCCAAATGTTCTACGAAAAATTGTGCATCTTTTGAGACCAAGGTACCGAAAATCTATTCTGGTACTTTTTGTGATGAGGCTTCGAATTTTTGACCTTAGTTTACGTGTGCTTGCCACCTTCACATGGCTCTATTTTTAGTTAAATCCGAGACCATATTTGGTAAAATCAAGGTCGATTACCCCAATATCGAGAAACTAGCGTTGAAAATGGATGGAAACGTCTGTTTTACTCAAAAAACCCTGATTGCCAAAGTGTTATTATGTTCCGGTTTTGGTCCTCCAAATTTTGAGCGATCTTGGCAGACTTTTTTAGCTGAAACTCGTTCGATGAGCAAAAAAAAAGCAAAAGGTTTGCGAAGGTTTGGGGCAAAAGCGCGAGAACGTGGGGCCGTCAGGAGTCGAACCAGGACCCTGTGTTTGGCTTTTGGGATCGGCGCTAACCGACTGCAAATTTCTGAGCAAAAAGCAAAACAACAACGATCGCCGGGGGATCGAACCTCCGATGGATAGATTGGCAAGCTGCCGCTCTAACCAATACACCATGCAACGCAAGAGAGCACGCGCGAAGCACCCCCCGCGCTCCAGCCGACCCCCATCTACCGTATCTCGGCTCCCTGTTCATCTACAGTTGTGTAAAGTATACCAATATACTCGCCAGTGCAAGACGAACATTTTGGTATACTTGACACACCTGTAGATGAACAGGGAGCCGAGATACAAAAGTTGGGTGCTGGCTGGGGGGAGGGGTAAGCTGGGCTTATTTTCAAAATGTCGAAATTCATGATGTCGAAACTCATAATGTCGAAATTTCAAAATGTCGAAATTTCACAATGTCGAAATTTCATAATGTCGAAATTTCACAATGTCGAAATTTCATAATGTCGAAATTTCATAATGTCGAAATGTCAGAATGTCGAAATGTCCCCCCCCCTCTCATTTACCCCGAAAGACCCCATTTTGACCCCCCATCGCAACACCCCCAAAACCCCCCCAACCGACACCCCTGCCAACCCCCAATGGACCCCCACGCGAACCCCCCAAAGTTCGGGAGGTCTACTAATAAGGCTTCCCTCGAATGCTAATTTTTCGCATCGTGTTCGCCGTAGTCGATGATTGGGGGGGGGGGGTAGCCGCGAGCGTTTTTTCGAATTTCCACCCTGTGAACGTGCCCTTCCCTTGTTAGAAGAAGCTTGTTCTGATTTTAGAAGCAGCTCCTTCTTCTTCTTACGAGGGAAGTGCAAAACCTGACCGTGGGATTTCGACACGGGAGAAATGGGGTCGGATAGAATCGGAGGGGGGACCCTTATCATTTTTGAAAATTTTTGAAAATGGGCGGTAAGCGGCAGATATTTTTGAACTGCCGCCCCCCCGAAATTTTGGGTCAGCTACGGCCCTGCCTACCCTGGACAGTAAATCCAACTTTTTTTGAGGAATTGTTTGCAAACCATACGTATGGCGAGGCCCGTAGGAGGGGGGGGGGAGGGGCCCTGCCCCCCGGAAATCCTAAAGAACCCTTTTTTGCTTATTTTTGCCTGCGGCGCTGTTATTGATGTGATTTTGGATGTTTTAAAAGTGGCGGGGGGTCGCCAAAATTTTTGGGCCCCGCCGCCCGAAATTTCGGCTCCGCTACGGGCCTGCGTATGGCTCATTCGAAAGCCCTTTTTTTGCTGAACAAGATGCACGAGTTCTTTTCTGCGCAATTTCCTCCCCGCGGTTTTGGCACCCCTTAAAAGTACCGTTTTTGGCGATTTGGTCAACTTTGAAGCCTCATAACTCTTCTCCGTGTTATTGAGCAGGTTATGATTACAGATTCGAAATTCCCGTGTGCGACTCTATCCGACCCACTTTCTCCCGTGTCGAAATCCCACGGTCAGGCTGCGCACTTCCCTAGTTTGGAGAAGAAGCAGCGTTTCTCAAGCCTACCATCCATTTGGCCAATAATTCTGCATCAGCATCCGTATCATCAAGAAATGTCATCATTCCATTATGAAGTGTTCGAAGGCGTCTTTCGTACTTTTTCTAAATACGGTAAGTGTCAAGAGGAGTGTGTTGTAGTCTACCAGAAATAATGGAATATCGAATATTTGGCCATCATCACTCGTCTCAGCAATTGACATTTTATGTAAATATCCCGATTGTTGTGGTCGAGATGGGCAAATCGCCAGCTGGAAATAGGAAAACTAATAAGTACACCCTGGAAAAGACACACCCGATCGAATTAAATGGGCTAGGAAGTCAAAATTGGCGTGGGCGGGGATTGTAATCTAGAGAAATGTAGACGTGCGCACTCGGGCCGAACTGATATCCAACAACAGTTTATTCTACAGGGTGCGGAGAAAGTTTACGGTGGCGAGTAATTCTATCGCCTAAGAAAGTTTCAAAAGCCGTATTCTTCCGATTCTGTCATGATCACGAGAAAATATATCGGTTCAGGTTATATAGAACGCCTTTGGTTCCAAAGAATATGCTTAGAATTTCTTGAAAGGGCTAAAGACATTTTCAAGCCTCGGCACGCTACATTTTTTTTGGAAAAACCTCTCTCTTTCGAAAGATATGATTCCTCAGGGCGCCAGATTGCCGGAATAGTTTCCTCAAATGCTACTTGACAAATTTGCTCTTTTGAAGAAAGCGATCCGGCGCGTTCTGAAAAAGTTACAGGCATGTTTTCAACACTCAAAATCCGTGAGGCGCAAAACATTGTCTCGGAGATCCGCGCTACGATCCCGAATATCTCGAACGGGAACGTTTTCTGAGGTCCAATTTTTTACGTAATAAGATAGATCTGATGAAAAGCAAGTACGTGACATGAAAATTGAAGGCAAATCAGGCTTGCCGAGATTTTTATCGTGCTTTATCGGCGCCACCGAAAACTTGGTTCTTGCGTATTCCCGGGGGGGGAACTTTTTTTGCCCACATCTCAAATTTTCCTTTATCCATTTTGCGAAAACGCTTATCTATTCAGTATATTTCCCCATAAAGTGTTTTCACATTGCTTTTAGCAAAATTTAAGCCTATTTGAATAGGAAAAACTATTTTTAAAAAAAACGCTTGAAAAAGTCGAAAATTTGGTCGTTTTTTGGTCGAAAAAATTAATTTTTCGACCTAAAATTAATTTTTTTATTGAATTTTGTAAAGTATGTTGTTGTTTTGTATGCTTAGGAACAGCTATAAACAGCTTAGAAACAATTCCACCATTTATATAAAAAATCTAGGCTTGGGCCGAAAAAAGTTCGGTTTCCCCCGCGAATTCTTCCCCCCCGGAATACGCAAGAACCGAAAACTTTTTCCGCGCCCTGTACATGAAGGCAGGAGGATAGGCAACAGACCAAGTCTGTGCCTATAAGCGGACCTGCCGCTAAAAAATACAAATCTACAGGGTGGGGCGGAAGTTCCTGGATTTTTGGTTTTCCGGCGATAAAAAGACGTAGAGGGATCGTGGGACCGCCAAATTCATCAAAGTTGTAGAAGCAGGGATGGGGAATCAAAATTCATGCGCAATTTTGCGGCAGTCCATGAGATTTCTTAGAATTGAGCGTTAGCAGTTGTCATTTTAGACCCGTTTTCGGGTCGCGTGGCACGCTGATCTGAGCCAGATATTTTGGCCGTTAAAATTTTAAAGGTGCATCGCGATGAAGAGGTTTTTGGCCTCCAAATAGTTTAACGCATGCCCGTCATGGTGGCCAATCCTCATTATGCGGAAAGTTGAAACCTAGCGAGTTGTAATAATTTGAAAATTGCACGTAAATGACCCTTCAGCGAAGGTGATTTTCAAAGCTTTTTGAAACGAGTCCAGAATTCCGGAAAAAGCTCTAGAGGGGTTGCCATGGCTCGAGTTATCTTTCCATAGGTACAGTCTTTCATACAAAAAGATTGGATGAACCAAAATCCTTACGGTTATCCAAAATATCCGAGACAAAAATTGGCAAAATGAACTGCGCGCCACGCGGCCTCGAAACCTGACTGTAAAGTGTTTTTACGTCGCCGTCGCGTTTTAGGATGGGACCAAGCCTATCCTGTTCAGAATTTTTTGCTGATTCCGAATCCTTTTTCCAAATTTGCTGCGGGCTTCGCGTTGAAAAGTCATTTTTGGTCTAAATTAAGCTTAAAATCGAAATCGAGCCGTATCAATCTAAAACCATTACCGAGCCAGTTTTAGCCCGGCCTTATCTATTCCGGGAACGCCTTCCGGGAATAATTTCAGAATCGACTTCCCGGAATGAGTTTTCATCCATTACGGGAATCCCGGAATAGTTTACCGCAATGCTATTCCGGTAACCCATTCCGGGAATCGATAGACTTTAAATAGCCAGCAACTTTTTTGTTGCTCCTGCATTTTGTGGCATTTTTGAGAGTTTGAAAGGAATTTAGCACTTTTTGTTGCCACGAGAATTCCTCTCTTTTTGCCAAAATCAAAAGCCCTTTTTTTTAAAAAACTTTAGCTTTGTATCCCGACGTAAAGCCGACTTGGCAGATCATAGCGTGGGACCTACAGGGTGGGCCCAAAAAAAAAGTTTGGGACAAATTATCTAGCGAACGGAAACGAATTGGGCCATCGTTACCTTGCCAGAATGCTTAAAAGGTCGTCCGCGGCTCACCCGGCCTGCCCAATATGGCTTGATAAAGTTTTTTTTTGACGTCATCTGAAAGAGCATGGTCGAATTAGTAGGGTGGCACTATTTTGAGATTCAAAACAGTTTATATTCGTAGTTAAATTTGGCTCTAACGTGGCAAACCTCAAAAAATTATCTCGAAAACTACCAGGCCAAATGGGCTGAAATTTCGTGACTAGGCCTCATTTGGGATGAGGATGATAAGGATAAGGAAAAGGATGATACATTGCGAAGCACGAAAATGGACGGAACATATGCAGAATGCGTACCAAAAAACAGTTTTTTTTGCAGTTTTCGTCTTGCTGCATCATGAGACTAGCATAGAAAGATGCGCCCCTTTTGGTTTGAGGTACCCCCCCCCCCATACGACTCTTTTGGGGTCCTTTTCCGGATTTAAAAAAGAACGAAGCATCGGAACGCCAAACTGAATTCCTTGGCTTATTTTACGATCTTACTACTAATTCAATTCACCACCCTACTAATTCAACCATGCTCTTTCAGATGACGTCAAAAAACAGGGTCGAAAAAACTGTACCAAGCCTTGTTCGGGTGACCCGCGGACAGCCTTTTAAATAGGCTGGGCATGAAGAAATAACACAAGTTGTTTTTTAAGATTTTTGACGACCAGTA
The DNA here is from genome assembly GCA_958295435.1 of Mesorhabditis spiculigera. Classification (NCBI taxonomy): domain Eukaryota; kingdom Metazoa; phylum Nematoda; class Chromadorea; order Rhabditida; family Rhabditidae; genus Mesorhabditis; species Mesorhabditis spiculigera. The sequence continues at coordinate 4,024,885 of CATQJA010002710.1, read as the reverse complement.
TTTGACGACAAGATTAAAAATTTGTGAACATTTTTGTAAAAGTAGTAAACTTTGCAGCGATAAAGTATGGAACTTTTGATGAGTTAGCGGTACTTCAAGGGTATCAAAATGAAGCTCTTGGAATGCGCTATCAAACCAGTGGTAAAGAATTTTAATCGATTGAACTAACCGTCAATAGGAGCCTTCGGAAAAAACGGACTTTTGAAGAAAGGCCGATTCCGAGTTGACCATAGTAAGCTCATTGCCACGGTAGCCTTTTCTGTTTGTTAGATGTAATGCTATCCAGAATGCCAAACAATGAACTTTAAATTTGTTAGACCCAATTTAGTATTTGTCTTATTATTGGTAAATACAAAATATCAGCTAGATCGGATGGTAAGGAAAATTTATCTGGAATTTTTCCTTAAAAAAGTCGGGATTTTCCGAAGGCTCCTATTGTCGACTAGTTAAACCGATCGCTATTCTTTACCACTGGTTTGTTAGCGCATTCCAAGAGCTTCATTTTGATACCCTTGAAGTCCCCCTAACTCATCAAAAGTCCATACTTTATTGCTTCAAAGTTTTCTACTTTTTTAAAAATGTTAAAAACTTTTTAACGACCCACTGATCGTCAAAAATCTTAAAAAACGTGTGTGATTTCTTCATGTCCAGCATATTTAAGCATTCTGGCAAGGTAACGATGGTCTGATTCGTTTCCGTTCGCTAGATAATTTGACCAAAACTTTGCTTTTTTTTGGCCCACCCTGTAGCCGCGGCTTATACGAATACGATCGTCGTATTCGCATCATCGGTACGTTTTCTCCATCAGATATGTATATCGGGCTAGCACATCGTATTCGTATGCGTAACATCTCTATTCTCTGGTTTTTTCTCTTGTCGATTTTGGTTGATTTTTGGTCTTTCAAACCTCTAGAAGGATCAGAATTACACGAGGATTAGAGAACTAGCGTCAGAATTTTGAAACGAATGCGTTTTACCGTCCAAACAGGGGCTAGAGAACATGCGGCGCGGTCGCGTTGCGGCCGCATCTGGCTAGTTGCCAGGAATCAACGCTAGGAGGCGTGGACCAGAGACCTTTAAGAAAATAAAGTCATAGTGAATGTCATTTCCTAAACAGGGACGAATACGAGGGTGTGAGAACGGTGTACGGAGGTTGTCCTTTCCAGGCTGTCCGCTGGAAATGATGGACATTCTTATGATTATTTAAAAACGGTTCAGCATGCTCGAAATGAGGGTAGAAAACTGGTCTATGCCTCGTCAATTCGCATCCTTCGCGTGGGAACGGAAATATAGAGCAAATAGATAACCCACATCAAAAAACGGTGCAAAAGCGTCGTTGTGTATGGACGGATATTTCCGGAAATTAGAAGTCATCTCCATTTTTGCCAATATTTTTCTTTCGAAGGGTCGAGGGCCTAAAGTGTCGTAGGTCAGTTGTCCATTACAATCAGAAATAATTTTCGTATAATTCTCTCACCTCTCTGTCGCCAATTCCTCACCCATGCTTCACTCCAGAATTCTATGCATTCTCCGCATCTCCATGGGATTTCCGAACCGTATTGCTGAAAATGGCATATCCTATCTTATAAACGAGAAAAGTATGTCGGTTCTTCAGGAATTCCGTGACTAGCTAGCTAGCTCACCATTTGACATTGTCGACAACGACCGATGAGTGGTTTCTGAAACAAATTGCAAATTGGAGTTTCGACCCGGGTCGAAACCAAAACGGGTCGAACGTTCGAACACGTGTTTTTTTCGACCCGGGTTGAAAGCAAGTCAGTTCGAAATAAATCACCTTGATAAATGCCAAATCCAATGCATTTTCCCTTTTCTGCCTTGTTTAGCTTGCACTTTATCTTTTGCGGACCTTTCTTGCCTTTTCGCTTGCTTCCTCCAACCAGTTTGCCGCGCTGCCGCAGGCTTGTTTGCCTTGGTGTGCAACGGAAAGGAAGATAGGAAGTAAAACTTAGAGGGCTGGAGCCTGGAGGAAGATGGGCCGGCGTCCGTCGGGGTGACGGACCGCCGCGGTGCTACAATCGACGCTTTCCCTGGCGTAAGCGCCCCCATAAACCCACTCTAGCGTTTGAAGAAACCACTTCAATAGCTATTATCACCATGAAATTGCTTTATTTCTAATGGAAAAAGAAATGCCGGGTTGAAACTTTGCCTGGGTAGACCAAGAACTTAGTGATACCCATCCATAGTATAAATTTGAGCCGGATTGGATAGAAGGCGGGCAAGTTCTGAACCATACGGGGGTTTGGGGACACTGTTTTGGCTGAAAAAGCGGCGCATCGAAAGAAAAACACCTCTAGAAAGTTGAAGAGTACGTTACTTTCCTTTAGCTAGGTTTACTACAACATTTTCTAGCGAAAACGGGTCGAACACTTTTTTTTCGACCCGGGTCGAAACCAAAACGGGTCGAACACTTTTCGTTTCGACCCGGGTCGAAACAAAACGGGTCGAAAACTTTTTTTCGACCCGGGTCGAAACGAAAAATGTTCGAACACTTTTTTTTTCGACCCGGGTCGATTCAACTCTAGTGTAAACTGGCTTACATCTAAAAGAATGGACCATATATGGCATTCCCCTCGATAGTTGTTGATCACCGCTCGAAAGATTTCATCCGTCTCCACTTCCATCAGAATCTTTTCCACGGCCCACAACGAGTGGAAGAAGCTGCCCATCTGAATTCAACCACTAACATCATTTCTTTGGTATTCGACTGTTTGGGGGGGATTTTTCCAGGTAATCCGGTACGGCGCCATAACGAAATATAGGGTAATTGTCACCTGATCGAAAACCTCTTGACCGAAAACCATTTCACCAACAAACCTTGGGACCGAAAACCCCCTTTACCGAAAACCTGCTAACCGGAAACTTTTTCACTGAAAAACTAATTTTGTATGCTAATTTTAATACCCAGATTTCCGCGGTGATGTTTTACGGACTGAGGTATCCAATAATGTTCTACTGGCTCCAAACTACTTCAGAAGACTTGTTTCTATGAATAATCCTTGAAAAAAACAAAATCCCACAATAGCAGCACATAGACGAGTTGAACAATGACAGTACTAATGAGAAATTAGCATACAAAATTAGTTTTTCGGTGAGCAGATTTTCGGTAAAGGGGTTTTCGGTCAATGGATTTTCGGTGAAATGGTTTTCGGGGAGATTCTGGGGGCCCATGGCCATGGCCTAGCTCCGGGTCCAATCCGCAAAACAAGTGCTCCGGGCGGGGGTCGAACCCGCATCCTACGGCGTTCGAGTCCGATGCTCTCCCTATTGAGCTACCGAAGCACGCGGAATGCCTCTCTCGGGGCAGCTATCCATGCCGGCCCCTCACATCCAACCTAGCTTTTCGGTCAAATGGTTTTTCGGTGAAATGGTGTTCGGCGAGCTGCTTTTTCCGGTGAAAAGATTTTCGGTTAGGTGACAATATCAACGATATCAACGATCTCTACAGCATTTTACGAGGTTTTTAGGGCTTATTTTCAAAATGTCTAAATTCATAATGTCGAAACTCATAATGTCGAAATTTCATAATGTCGAATTTCATAATGTCGAAACTCATAATGTCGAAATTTCATAATGTCGAATTTCATAATGTCGAAATGTCAGAATGTCGAAATGTCCCCCCCTCTCATTTACCCCTTCATTGCAAATTTGCATATTAACATCCGAATTTAGACGCAAATCAGCTATTTTAGTTTCCAGGGCCGAGCCGAATCGGCCGAGCCCGGCCCCGGAAAAATTCGCCCGGGCTCGGGCTCGGCCCCGCGGATTTGCATATTTTTCCGGGGCCCGGAAATGGGTGTTTTTTTCATGTTAATTAGATTACAGGCCCGGCCCCGGGGTGCGGCCGCCCGGAATTGCCATTTCTGAAAAAAATAGCATGTGGAAAATTTTTTTTGGCTAGGATTTGGCGGTTTCACCGGTAATATTAGCCTATGTAAATTTCGACATTCTGAATTTCGACAGTATGAAATTTCTACATTATGAAATTTCGACGTTATGAAAATTCGACATTATGAAATTTCGTCATTATGAAATTTCAACATTATGATACCAATTCGGTTTTTAGCCATTAAAACTTATTAAAAATTCTAGAAATTTTCCTAATTTTGGGGTTTTTGGACCAAATGTTGGAAAATGCCCAATAAATGCCCACATTTTAAAACGCTTCTTTGTAGCTTTCTAGTAGTACGGATAGCAAAATTACTAAAACACTGTGCCCTCCTGGCTGATTTGCTTTCCGAATTGGCGCCTTACAAAATTGTATTGTCATACCTCAAATGCGGCATCTAAAACGTCGATCCTCGGCATCTTCTCGCCATAACAAAGCTCGAGAGCCTGTAATGTTTTTTTATCTTATTGCTATACACTCAGTAAAATAGCTATGAAGGCAGTGATTTCTGTTTAATATCCCGGCGGTTTTTGCATATATCGCAACTTTCAGAAGAAGCTTCTGAAGCGCAGCTTAATATCCGGTCCAAACACGAATCAAATCCGTTCGTGGGAAGTACGAGCTTTGGCAAATGCTCTTTTCCAAACTGTAAAAAAATTAAAAAGCCGTCTAAGGAAACTCATTGAAAAATTCGTAAGATATACAGGGTGGGCAGAAAAAAAAGTGCCTGGTTTGCACTGAAATATCTCGCTGGGGGAAACGAATCGGACCATCGTTACCTTGCCAGAATGCTTAAATATGCTGGGTATGAAGAATAAACACAAGTTGTTTTTTATGATTTTTGACGACCCACTACTCGTTAAGAATTTTTGAACATTTTTGAAAAAGTAGAAAACTTTGAAGAGGAAAATCATGGAACTTTTTATGAGTTAGGGGGACATGTAGGGTATCAAAATGAAGCTCTTGGAATGCGCTATCAAATCAGTGGTAAAGATTATCGATCGGTTTAACTAGCCGTCAATAGGAGCCTTCGGAAAATCGGCACATTTAGATGTCGGATGGTAAAGAAAGTTTATCTCGAATTATTCCTTCAAAAAGTGCCGATTTCCCACTGATTTGATAGCGCATTCCAAGAGCTTCATTTTGATACCCTACATGTCCCCCTAACTCATAAAAAGTTCCATGATTTTCCTCTTCAAAGTTTTCTATTTTTTCAAAATGTTCAAAAATTCTTAACGAGTAGTGGGTCGTCAAAAATCATAAAAAACAACTTGTGTTTATTCTTCATACCCAGCATATTTAAGCATTCTGGCAAGGTAACGATGGTCCGATTCGTTTCCCCCAGCGAGATATTTCAGTGCAAACCAGGCCCGTAGCGGAACCGAAATTTCGGCGACCTCCCCCCCGGTCGCCACTTTTAAAACATCCGAAAATCGCGTCAGTAATAGCGCCGCAGGCAAAAAAAAATGCAAAAAAGCGTTCGCTACACTCAAATTCGTGTGAAAACACGGCAGAAAACGCGCCGCAGGTGAAAATTTTTATGAACAATTTATTCGCCAATGAAAATCCAGCGCCGCAGGCAAAAAATTTTTGAAAAAATAAGCTTCATATAAGTAAAAACTGTTTGAAAAACAGTAATAAACAGCGCCGAAGGCAGAAAAATTTTTGTAACTAAAAATCATAAGGGTCCCCCCTTATGAATTTTTCGGACCTCGACCGATTTCGGGGGGCCCAGGCCCCCCCCCCCCTCCTACGGGTCTGTATGCAACAACCGCCGAGATCTTTACTGAGACTATGTGTGTTCCATCTGATTTATGCTATGTTTGTGACTGACCCCCAGATTCGGCCTGAATCTAACATGCAGGTCCCTGATAGAACGGCTGAGACGAGTAAGGTTGGCCATAAATCCATTAAAATCGACCGGATATCGGCTGAAATGAGCTACTTTTATAAACCGGGAATTGCGAGAAGGCGTTCCACCGACGCTTAGTTCCGATTAGTCTAGTTCTGCGTATGACTCAGACATGGCAAATCGGCCGGCCGATCGGCTTTTTCGGCCGCAAAAATTAGAATGCGCTTGGCCGCAGCTTTTTTTCTGTTTTGTGGCCGCACGGCCACAAAAGGCTTTTTTAAGCCCGCATACAAATGAGTTTTGAGTACTTCCGGTACGTGAATCGGAGATGCAATGAATATTGAGCCCGCCAACGAGGAATATCTATTTTCGACAACCTTAATTTTCCCATTTTATGACTATTTCGCATGACACTCGCAATTTTTTGGTATGTATATGAGCCACTTCCGGTTTGCGGCTTGGCCGCAAAGCCGCATTTCCGGAAGTAGCTTATTACGGCGGCTCGTAGGAGGTCGCATTTCCCGCGCGGCTCGGCCGATCGGAATTGCCATGTATGGTATTGCTGTAATCGCGAGTATCTTCATATTATTCTTCGGAAACCTGGATTATTTCACAAAAAACCTTTTTTAAACGATTGAATGATTTAGATGTTGAAAAATTTGCTAATCTTGAAAAAATTTATTTTGGAAATTCTTTGGATCGTGAGTTTCCCCTTACAAGGGACGTGCACCAACTTAGCGTGAGCTTTCGTGTCAAAAATAAGTGGATCTTATAGGCGACGGGGATTCCGAATATCGAACCAGAATTTGCTAAATACAACGGAGAAAAAAGTTATGAGCTTTTAAAGTTTTGCATAAATTGCGCGCGCACCTTTATGAGGGCTTTCTGGGGATCGGAGACCGCCTGTTGCACCTGTATTAGAGTCGGTTTAAGTGTTCAGTGGATTTTGGATGTTATTATAATAGGGTGCGGCTATTATAAGGTATGATGTTTGTTGCGGAAGCAAGAGAAGAAAGTCTTTTGATCCAATTACGCGATGCCAGTACAGCGCACCCCTTTGCACCGCGCCCTGTGTGCGCCCTCCCCGTCCCCCGGCACAACCCCCTTTTTGTGCGGTGTCTTTTTCATTCCTTCCACACCGCCGTCTTGTCTCGCTGCTTGTGTTATTTTTAGGCTAGCCCGTTATTGTAAATAAACTATTCTGTCCTCTTCTTTCGTCATATCAATTCAGGTGTCAAACGGCTCTCACGCAAGGTCTCCCCTTGGTTCGAGCCAGCACTCAAGAACTCACGCACAGCCACACCTACAACATTATATTATAAGGTATGATGTTTATTGCGTAGCACTTAAATCCACCAAATTCCCCTTTAGCTCTTGTCGGGTCCTAAGTGGAACCGGCGGGCCGAGCCAGGGGCGAAGTTGGGGTTGGGGGTTTTGGAAGGAGTGAGGAAAGGGGCCAAGCGGGCCAGCTTTATACGAGACGGCGGCCTCCCCCAGGGCCTAGTATGGCCGCCCCGGCGAAGTCACCCTTTAGAGGAGTGACACCGCCTATCGAGTGGTGTAGTGGCTAAGTAATTAGTCTTTCGAAACACCGGACGCTGGCTCGATCCCCCAAGTCATGCAGAATTTTTGCTGTTTGGCTGTAGTATCTTATTTTGCATTTTCCGAAGTTCCTAATTTCCTATAAAAATCTTTCATCGTCGTTTTCTATCGGTTAAAATAGGTGTAGAACGTCTGCGGTCCGTTTCATTGAGCTGGTCGAGCTAATACCTCCCTAACTAATATGGTTTTCATCAAATGGATGCTGCCGCAACCGAGAGCAACGCCTAAAAATAGTTCATAGCCAGTTTTTGAACTTCGGAAAAATGCAAAATAAGATACGACAGCCAAAAAGCAAAAATTCTGCATCAAGTGGAGGATCGAACCAGCGTCCGGTGTTTCGAAAGACTAATGACTTAGCCACTACACCACTCGATAGGCGGTCTCCGATCCCCAGAAAGCCCTCATAAAGGTGCGCGCGCAATTTATGCAAAACTTTAAAAGCTCATAACTTTTTTCTCCGTTGTATTTAGCAAATTCTGGTTCGATATTCGGAATCCCCGTCGCCTATAAGATCTACTTATTTTTGACACGAAAGCTCACGCTAAGTTGGTGCACTTCCCTTGTTAGCCCGAAATTCGCAAGAATCTGTGCCATACCTGAAAAACTTTCCACTGTAGTCGCGCTCAATAAATAGAGACTGAGTCTGACTATCTACCACGATTTGGTACGCATCATCGTGGATGCTGAATGTCAGTCGCGCAGCTCGTACTACAATCTGCAAACAGAATTGTGCATGGCAAGGGACAGGGCCGCCGGGCTTTTTCGGCTCCAAAAATTAGCATGTGGCCGAGCTTGTCGGCCCGGCCTCACTTCCGGTGGGGCGGAGGCTTGAGAAAAAGCCCCGAACAAGTCGCTGTCTAATGCTATATTACTATATCCTACTATACCAGCCGCTTACAGCGGCTGGACGTCGGGCTACGCCTTCTGCTCCCTCCCCTCTCTTTCTGAATGGCTTTAGATACTTTAAAGGATTTAAATATTGAATTAAAATAATTAAAAAGTATTAAAGCAACTGAAAAAAGCTATCTCGGCGCGGGAAAGGGCCTGGGAAAGGGGCGTGGCCTCGTTTGATTAAGGCGCCACTTTCAAAGTTAAAAGGCCTTCTGCGAGCGACCCGAACAATGCATGGCACAGTTTTTCTACCCCATTTTTATAGCGTCATCTGAAAGAGCGTGGTCGAATTAGTAGGGTGGTATGGTTTTGGAAGTTTAAAAAGTTTAATTTTGGGGTTAAAATCGGCCGCAATGTTGCCCCTTCGAAAAACTATCTAGAAAACTACTGAACCAAACAGGCCGAAAATTTGGTCAGTGCCTAATTTGGGGTCAGGATCATTTCTCTAATACATTGTGAAGCATGAAAATGGCCGGAACATAGTTAATTGGCGTATTAAAAACAGTTTTTCGAAATTTTCAACATTTTGGGGGGTTTGCGAAAGCTGACCATTACACGAAAAGATGCGCCACATATTTCCGCATCGAATGGTGTATAGCTTATAAAGCGCGAGCCACCCTAAAAATGAGTTTTATTCGCTTTTATGTGTGAAAATGTGGATCAAAATGGCCCCGAAAAATGAAATTTTTTGGTTTCGGAAAATCTGAGATATGGGATGGCATCTAGAGACCAGGAGGAGTCGATTGCAAAAAAGAGCAAAAATAAATTTCGCTCCTGTGAGGGGGCTGGGATTGAACTGGCGCCAGCTCTGGGTTGGCACGCCGACGCCCTACCCATTGCGCCACAGGGCTCCCAGGCGAAGGGTCTGGGTTTGGTTCCGCGACATCGAAGGAAGCTGAATTTCTGTTTGATTTTCCGAAAACCTTTCATTTAAAAATTTTACAAGCAAAAATGTGAAAAATCCTTAACAAAGTGGGTCGAGCTGTGGCGTTCGGGCAATAACTCGGAGCCCTGATCGACTCTCAGCTTCAAAAATGGAACTTCGTAATGCGAACTGAAGGCTTTCCTCCGGGGATCCCCAGTGGCGCCTATTTAATTGCCACTGCCCCGGGATAGCGAAGAGACCATTCCCGCCGCCCTCTCCAATCTCCCCTTTGGCGTATTGGATCAAGGCTCGGTCTAACAGACTGGCGTCAAGAGTTCGGATCCGTGATGAATGCAACTGTTTGCTTTTTGGTAATTCAACAACAAAACGCATTTCTAGGTTGGGCCTGTGCGCGATTTTGGGCCTGGCCTTTGCTTTGGCGCCGTAGGCCAGAGGAGAGACGAGGATCCAGGGCTGCAGACGAAATGGATCCTTAAAGGGGCTCAGAAGTCAAAATTCGTGTGTGCGGGGGTTGAACCTACGGGTCAAAAAAGGAAGGGTCACTGCCGAGAAGTGCCAAAAACGTGATTTGATTGCGAAAAAAACGTAAAATGTTTGAGAAAAACCGAATTCTTTTTCGGGCGAAAACGACTTTTTGAGTGCGCGGCAATTACATGTCGTAATGCGTTGTAAGCAGGCCCGTAGCGGAACCGAAATTTCGGGGGGGGCCCAAAAATTTTGGCGACCTCCCCCCGGTCGTCACTTTTAAAACATCCAAAAAATCGCGTCAATAATAGCGCCGCAGGCAAAAAAATAGCAAAAAAGCGTTCGCTACACTCAAATTCGTCTGAAAACAAGGCAGAAAACGCGCCGCAGGCGAAAATTTTTTATGACAATTGATTCACCAATGAAAAACCAGCGCCGCAGGCAAAAAAAATTGAAAAAATAGGCTTCATATAAGTAAAAACTGTTTGAAAAACAGTAATAAACAGCGCCGCAGGCAGAAAAATTTTTGTAATTAAAAATCATAAGGGTCCCCCCTTATGAATTTTTCAGACCTCGACCGATTTCGGGGGGGGCCCAGGGCCCCCTGGGCCCCCCCCCTCCTACGGGCCTGGTTGTAAGGCACCCAATCTCTCGATCTCGGTGATTGGCCAATTTTCACAATTTAATAGTCTAGAATGATCGAAATTCGTTGAGAATTCCAAAAATACTATCAGAATTTTTAAATTCAAGCGTTTTCGCGTCCAAACAGAGGCAAAAGATCATGCGGCGCGGTCGCGTTGGGGCCGGATCTGGCTATTTGCCAGGAATCACAGCAGGGGGCCGTGGACCATATTTCGGAGCCCCGTTAACCCAAACTCTCGCGCCGCAGGCCCAAGGGAAGTAAAGCCACTAACTAGCGCCGCAGGCTCAAAGATTCTAATGTAGCCCGGGCGTAAGGAAAGCAGCACATCAAATTCATGGTTTCTGGACAGGCTCCAATGAAAAAGGGCCGCGGAGTGGTCTTTTTCCACGGGTTTTTATATAAAGTAGGATCATCTGACCAGCAGCCGATTTTTCGTTTCCGTGACCGAGCCGACCCGGTCGACCCGGGCCCAGTCAAGCTCAAGCCGGGCCCGGCGTCGGCCCTGAGTATTGCAAGCAGCTACTTTGAACCTACGATTATTTCAGGAGATCGAACAATCTCTGCTCGTCCCCTCCTGTTAATTCAAAAGAAACAAACTTTTTGATATTGTGCCGCAGAGGGCCGTTGATCCTCTTCTTTTTCATCTATTGTGCTGCCGAAACATGAGACGAAATCAATCCTATTCGGCATCATGTATCGACGATCAATCGCATTTCTATAATTCTTTGCTTGAAAATATATATTTAGAGAGATGAAAGAAGCTATCTGATCTCTATAAATACCTGAATCGTCGATTAACATGCCGTAGAATGAGATAATGGCTGATTGATAGCTGATCGAGTAGTAGAGAGAAGAGATCATCGCCAAGCCCATCGACAGCAAACATCTTTTATAATAATTGATGATTATATCGGAGACAGTCGAGGACATGATGAGGACATGATGACGAGGACAGATGAACAAAAATTTAGGAGCTATTGATGCTGGGGGGGGGGCTTGTTTTTCTTGAGGCTTGTTCCGGCCTAACTAGGGAAGTGTAAATAAAAAACCCAGCAAACCGCTTAGCAAAACTATGGGTCTGGTAGAGTCGGCGACGGGGATTCCGAAACTGCAATCAGAATTTGCAAAACGCTTAATACAAAAAAAGATATGAGCATTTTAAGTTTTGCAGCACTTGCTCCACTCTCCCTTATGAGCCCCTCCGAAAGAGGGGTGTCCGCTTGTCGAGTGGTGTAGTGGCTAACTAGCCTGCCTGTGGGGCGGAGGGTCTCTGGTTCGAATCGCCTGGCCTCCAAGTCTAGCCTAACCTAAGTCTGACCTAAGCCAGGCCTAGCTTAAGTCTAAGCTTAAGCTCATCGTAAGAAAGCTCTAGGCTAAGCCTTAGCTAACAAGGAGACGTTTTTGAGTGTCGTCGGGACTTTGGCGCGGGACCAAGCCTATCTTGTGCAGAATTTTACGCTGATTCCGAATATGTTAACCGTTTTTGCGGAATAGCCATTTCTCGAAAGTTATGATTGATTTAAACCTCAAAACAGCCCAAAATCGGCTACTTTCGATAGTCATAAAAGGCTTCGGAATTGGTTTTAGACAAAACTTGATACTACATCTTGTTCAGAAAAAAATTCTCTATAAAATAAGCTACTTAACTCAAAAATGCTGGAATTTTGAAAATTTTTGTAAAATTATGGACCTCCCAATTTATCAAATTTTTCCAACTTTTCAATGATTTTGGAAAAGATGGTACATTTTATAGAGAATTTTTTTCTGAACAAGATGTACTATCTGGTTTTGTCTAACCTATTTTGAAGCCTTTTATGACTATCGAAAGTAGCCTATTTTGGGCTGTTTTGAGGTTTAAATCAATCATAACTTTCGAGAAATGGCTATTCCGCAAAAACGGTTCACATATTCGCAATCAGCGTAAAATTCTGCACAAGATAGGCTTGGTCCCGCGCCAAAGTCCCGACGACACTCAAAAACGTCTCCTTGTAAGCCAGATCCAAGCCTAAATCTACCTAAGAAGCGAAGCAAGCCTAAATATATTTACCCCTCCCCCCCAGCCGGAAACTCCCAAAATTTTTTTCAGGCTATCAATCGGTAGCCCTAGGTCTCCCGCTACTATCCGCTGACCGGCAATTGCGCAAAAATCAATATTAAAATTTCTACAATTAAAATAGTGTTTGGGCGGTTATTCGGATTTTGCTTGTTTTGGCCATAACTATATTATTTTTGATTATTTTAGGTTATAATTAAAAATCTACTATATATAAATTTCTAATGTCCGTCTGCCCGACCGTCCGTACACGAATTCAAATGGTCTGAGTATATTTTTTTGAAGCTCTCTCGAGTGGCGTTAAAGAAATTTTGTAAAAGTGTCAAAAATGTCGAAAACTAGCTTTGCACCTCCTGTTCCTATAGGGGAATCGCGTTTAAAGCATGTTTTTGCTGTAACTATTTTATATTGCACCAGCGCTCGCCCCTCCCCCCCCCCCCCCCCGCTACGCGGGGGTTCAGCGCTGGCCCTTTCCATCCGTCAATTTGAATTTGGAATTTATGCAGAATTTGGCTGAATTCCTGGACGCGGGTGGACGGACATTAGAAATTTATATATAGTAGATAGTAGACCAGCGGTGATCCCCGCTACGCGGGGGTTCAGCGCAGGCCTCCCCCCCCCACAATTAGAATTTTGAATTTGAATGCAAAATTTGGCTGAATTCCCGGTCAGTCGGACGAACGGACGGACATTAGAAATCAACTATAATAAACGGGCTGTGGTGTCTGTGTGTGTGTGTGTGGTCCCGGATTCAACTCGAAGGGGAAAGGAGCTAGAGCTTAGCTCTCTTCGGATTCGGATAGAGCGTAGTCGGAAACCCCCAAACTGATAAAAAAATTATGAAAAAAAGTTTTAGTTTAAATTATTAAAATTAACTTTGAAAGTTTTTTCCTTAGTAAAAGGAGTGGGGGACCGAGGTTGGGGTGATTTTGGACATAGTGAGCCAGGTGGCGCGCGTTTCGCGGATGAAAATTTTCACGGGAGCCATTTCATTTCTTTTTTCTCCCACGTATCCGGTCGGTTGTTATTTTCGTTTTTTAAAGGGAGTTCGGCTAGGGGAGCTATCTGGAACCATCCAGAAGGTATCTAGGTAGTTTTTGAAGGGGATGTCGGCCATGGGGGGGGGGGGGAATCTGAAGCGGTTCGCGTGGGTATTGATGGAAGTAGGGAAGGATGTGGTGGAGTAGGACATGTAGGGTTGCCCGAAGGCCAGATGGTTGCAGTCGCGAAGCGACTGTACCCATCTGGTTTATATATAGTAGATAGTAGATAAATAGATATATAACAGGGTTGAACCGCATGCTGTTCTACGCTTTGCATAATTGCGCTGAATTCAGATGACCAAAAAATGAAAATGATTGGCTTCTGACCCTTTATATAGGCGGCTTCCTACTTCCGGTCAATGCTAATTTTTCCTAGCGAAGAGGGTTTTACAAAAAATAAAATTTAATATCGAAAATGGCTGATTTTTATAAATCTGATATTTGGGCAGTCATCCCTAGACCATTACGCACATAATGACGTATCGTACCCACCCCTAACTTCTTCCCCTATAGAGATACGACTGGAACAACGATACGGAAGTGGATGCAAAGTGGCACACACACACACTATTTTTTTGGCTCAAGTCTAGGAAACCCCCCCCCCCCCCCCCCCCAACCGACTTTTCAACTTTTCTACCTACCTTATTTTTATTTTTCGCTACTTTTTTCGACTGAACTGCAATGTAGTCTTACTAATTAGCCTACGGGGAACATCTTGGTATACTTTAGAGCTCGCTAGCACAAAGGGGGGCCGAGATACAAAAGTTGGTGCCGGCTGGGGGGGGGGGGTTTCTAGACTCTTACCATTTTTTTATATATAGTGGGATCTACTATATATAAATTTCTAATGTCCGTCCGCCCGTCCGTACACGAATTCAGCCAAATTTCCCATTCAAATTGTGGGGGGATGGAAGGCCAGCACCGAACCCCCGCGTAGCGGGGGTCAGCGCTACCTATCTACACTGGTGGGCATAATTATAAAGGCAGTCAAAAACCTTCGGAAATCTCAATTTCTCGAAATTAACCCTCGGAATCAGGAAAGAAACTGCAATCTTCAATGAGGCAGAGCTTCAATTCATCGAGTAAGCCGCGCTCGGGGTAAGTTTTGACGACTTGGAGCCGGCTTCCCGAGTTGGTAAGCCGACCCTGCTAACCAGAATGTGATGGAAAAGGCTTCCGGCTTCATGATACGCAAAATTCAACCTGAGTACCAAGGTCGCAAGTCGGAACAATCGAATTTCTGATCACCACACCTAACCGAACAAAAAGTTGTGGCGAAACCGTAATCTGTGCTACTACCGCGGTCTTTTCCATCTGGTTCTACAGAATGGTGCAGGCAAAGGTTATTGGAATAGTTTTTATCAATTTTGTAACGAATTCCGAATTTTAAGAAAATTTTCTCGAAAGTGCCTTTATAATTATGTCCAATTTTCAAACCGATTTTTCGGCAAAAATCGTCGTAAAAAAATTTCTTGTCGTGGATTCTCAAAAACACTTCAGGGTATCAATTTGCAATGAGATCTCTAAAAGGGACCTTTTTCCGAAAACCTCGAGAAATCTAAATTTCCGAAATTTTTTGACTGCCTTTATAATTACGTCCACCAGTATATATATATATATATATATATATATATATATATATATATATATATATATACAGTGTGTGCCAAAATGATAGGGGAATGGAGTTTTTAGACGTTTTCTCGGCCGTCCTCCATCTCCGTGTACAACCAAACCATAGGCCTTATAGCCCGAAAAAAGACGCGTCTTTTGGTTTACTTGAATTCTCATTACGATAAAAGATCACTTTTTTAGAAGCGATTGTATAAAAATAAGGAAAAAACACAAGTGACAAAATGATAGGGGAATGATTAACATATTATTTCCATGAACTTTCTGTATGAATAGTGGATGTTGATTGATTTTAATTACAAATTCCTTGCAGGCGAAGATGTAAAAATCGTAATTTCTGGCCAAAATTCCGACCGGAAGTGGTCAGTCAAAATTTGCATCTAATTAGCATCTAATATTCATACTGAGAGTTGATGTTAACGATATGTTAATGATTCCCCTATCATTTTGTCACTTGTGTTTTTTCCCTATTTTTATTCAATCGCTTGTAAAACTGTTATCCTGTATCGTAGAAGTATTTCAAGTAGACCAAAAGATGCGCGTTTTTCCGGACTACAAAACCTGTAATTTGGTTTTACAGCTACATGCAAAATCGCGAAGAAATCGACCAAAAATTTCATTCCCCTATCATTTTGGCACACACTGTATATAGTAGCTTATTTTGGGCTAAAATTAAAACTCTTAGTATATTTTTGACGCTCTAGCGAATAACGTCGAAAATTCCGAAAAATAGCGTAAATATTGAAACTTTGCGAACCTGGGGCTGGGGGAGGGGGGCAAAGTAAACCGTGGCCCCACGATCTATCGATTTTCTATTTGAAACTGGGCACGCCACGGAATTATATGGGCAAACGCTCGAAATTAACGCCTGCCCTCGGGGTGATTTGTTACCCTGGTTAATTGGAATACTTGGCGTTACCGCGCAAGCCACATGAAAAAGTCTACTGATGCCACCAAAAAGTCAAGGGTTTTCGGGGGTCAAAGATGCGAGAGAGTGCGAACGCCACGGAGGGTCCAGACCAGGGACGTGGGAGGGGAGCGCCATTTTTGCCATTTGCTAGCTCAGCCGGACGGAGCCCCCAACGCCAGGATCTCCTATCATCCTCTTGATGATCTTGGACATCTGCTCGGAGGAGATTGAGTCCGATCCACTGACCCGACGGACCGACTATGGCCAGGATTTCTTATCATGCCTCTGCAACTCCTCCCTTGACATCTGCACATCTGCGCAAACTGGTTTTTCAAATATCAGGTTGGAACGAAAGTTCTGTCGCCGAGAGTAGTATATATTGCGGCAGACCCCCCACCCCCTTAGTGCCAGCCGGAGCATGCAGTTACCGGCGCATCTAACCTCTCTATACTGTGTGTGCAGGTGTGAGAGAGAGCGAGGGAGAGAGAAAGAGAGGGAGAGAGAGAGAGCGCGAGGGAGAGAGAGAGCGAAAGAGAATGCGAGAGAGACGAGAGGGAGAGAGAGCGAGATAGAGAGATAGAGAGAGAGAGAGAGAGAGAGAGAATGAGAGTGTGTGTGCGAGAGTACCGTGATGCGCAACTTGTTGGCAGTTGTCTTGGCTTGTCGAGCTCCAAAAAAGGGGATCAATAGAAAATACCAGAAAATGGGATTTTTGCATTTTTTTACAGTCGGAATGAGGCCCGGGCCCCCGGAACGGACTCCAGGCCGCAAGGAGACCCCGATATTATCATTAAATCGTACTTACTATTATACTACTATTACTACTATTACTTACTATTATATCAGGTTGGAAGGTAAGTCCTGTCGCCGAGATTTTGGAAGGCTGGCTAAATTCGTAGATAGCTCCATTCTGCACATGCGATATGTCATTTTGTAGCTCTCTTCCTGAACCGTTTCGGGAGGAGGGTCATAGCCCGCCAAAATCGAGGAGGACCGAGATACGGGCCCAAGAAAAGTTTTTGGAAAAATTGGGCGAAAGTGTTCTTGCAAGTTATCTCTGCATAAAGACATTTGCATGCGATACCTTTAACGCCAATCAATAGCTCTTGAGGAGTAGATATCGATAGATCTTCAGATCATCAAAATTGGACACTGCATGGCCCAGATATGCCCCTTTGAAATTTGGACGATTTCTTAGAACTTTTCTCGAAATTCCATACATTTCGCTGGATTTGACCGGCAGGTGCCGAAAATTGCCGCTTTATTTTTGGACGCGCCGAGCGGATTTTGACCAAATGTATGGGATTTTGAGAAAAGTTCTAAGAAATCGTCCAAATTTCAAAGGGGTATATCTGGGCCATGCAGTGTCCAATTTTGATGATCTCAAGATCTATCGATATCTACTCCTCGAGAGCTATCGATTGGTGTTAAAGGTATCGTATGCAAATCACTCTATGCAGAGATAACTTGCAAAAACACTTTCGCCCAATTTTTCCAAAAACTTCTTGGGCCCGTATCTCGGTCCTCCTCGATTTTGGCGGGCTAGGACCCTCCTCCCGAAACGGTTCAGGAAGAGAGCTACAAAATGACATATCGCATGTGCAGAATGGAGCTAAGTACGATTTTAGCCAGCCTTCCAAAATCTCGGCGACAGGACTTACCTTCCAACCTGATACTTTAAAGCGGCCTTACAAGGGAAGGGCACGCTCACAGGGTGGAGTTTCGAAAAACGCTCGCGGCTACCCCTGGGTAATCGACTACGGAGAACACGATGCCGTCGTCCGATTTTGCTACGGAGGCCTGTGGACAGAGATACAGCACTTCCGGAAAATCACAATTTGCATGCGAAAAATTAGCATTTCAGGGAAGCCTTATTAGGCTCTCCCATCAGTATGGAACCATCAGTTGAATGGCCTAGTGGTAAGCAACTAGCTTGATAGGATTGTGACCAGGGTACGGATTCGCTCACTATTTTTTCGTTTTGCTTTTTGACAACTTTTTTTGCACAAGTCCAGAACATGTCCTAAATGTGTCAAAAGTCATCCTTGATGCCGTATGAAATGCTAAACGAACAAAGACAAACTTTTTCGAAAAATTTCATTTTTCCGACCCGCCACCCATCCACCCATCGGCTTGTCAGTCGATCGAAAATTTAAAAAACTTTTTCAAGATCGTTTTCCGGCCAATTTTACCCGGACCCTGCAATCCAAACAAGCGGGCCAACTGTGGCCTCTGCAAAAACTGGACCCCCAAAAAATTTTTGAAGTTGCATTTTTGAAGGTGGATGGGTGGCGGGTCGGAAAAATGAATTTTTTCGAAAAAGTTTGTCTTTGTTCGTTTAGCATTTCATACGGCATCAAGGATGACTTTTGATTAGGACATGTTCTGGACTTGTGCAAAAAAAAGTTGTCAAAAAGCAAAACGAAAAAATAGTGAGCGAATCCGTACCCTGGTCACAATCCTATCAAGCTAGTTGCTTACCACTAGACCATTCAACTGATGGTTCCATACTGATGGGAGAGCCTAATAAGGCTTCCCTGAACTGCTAATTTTTCGCATGCAAATTGTGATTTTCCGGAAGTGCTGTATCTCTGTCCACAGGCCTCCGTAGCAAAATCGGACGACGGCATCGTGTTCTCCGTAGTCGATTACCCAGGGGTAGCCGCGAGCGTTTTTCGAAACTCCACCCTGTGAGCGTGCCCTTCCTTTGTTAGTGACAGTCTCAACACGCAAAAGACCCCCGCACTAGAGCCAAGCTTCAACATGCAGAAGGCCCGCGGCATAGCGAAGCTTCAACATGCAGAAGACCCCGCAGCATAGCGAAGCTTCAACATGCAGAAGACCCCGCAGCATAGCGAAGCTTCAACATGCAGAAGACCCGCGGCATAGCGAAGCTTCAACATGCAGAAGACCCGCGGCATAGCGAAGCTTCAACATGCAGAAGGCCCGCGGCATAGCGAAGCTTCAACATGCAGAAGACCCGCGGCATAGCGAAGCTTCAACATGCAGAAGACCCCGCAGCATAGCGAAGCTTCAACATGCAGAAGACCCCGCAGCATAGCGAAGCTTCAACATGCAGAAGACCCGCGGCATAGCGAAGCTTCAACATGCAGAAGACCCGCGGCATAGCGAAGCTTCAACATGCAGAAGGCCCGCGGCATAGCGAAGCTTCAACATGCAGAAGACCCGCGGCATAGCGAAGCTTCAACATGCAGAAGACCCCGCAGCATAGCGAAGCTTCAACATGCAGAAGACCCGCGGCATAGCGAAGCTTCAACATGCAGAAGGCCCGCGGCATAGCGAAGCTTCAACATGCAGAAGACCCGCGGCATAGCGAAGCTTCAACATGCAGAAGACCCCGCAGCATAGCGAAGCTTCAACATGCAGAAGACCCGCGGCATAGCGAAGCTTCAACATGCAGAAGACCCGCGGCATAGCGAAGCTTCAACATGCAGAAGACCCCGCAGCATAGCGAAGCTTCAACATGCAGAAGACCCGCGGCATAGCGAAGCTTCAACATGCAGAAGGCCCGCGGCATAGCGAAGCTTCAACATGCAGAAGACCCGCGGCATAGCGAAGCTTCAACATGCAGAAGACCCCGCAGCATAGCGAAGCTTCAACATGCAGAAGACCCGCGGCATAGCGAAGCTTCAACATGCAGAAGACCCGCGGCATAGCGAAGCTTCAACATGCAGAAGACCCCGCAGCATAGCGAAGCTTCAACATGCAGAAGACCCGCGGCATAGCGAAGCTTCAACATGCAGAAGACCCCGCAGCATAGCGAAGCTTCAACATGCAGAAGACCCGCGGCATAGCGAAGCTTCAACATGCAGAAGACCCCGCAGCATAGCGAAGCTTCAACATGCAGAAGACCCGCGGCATAGCGAAGCTTCAACATGCAGAAGACCCCGCAGCATAGCGAAGCTTCAACATGCAGAAGACCCGCGGCATAGCGAAGCTTCAACATGCAGAAGACCCGCGGCATAGCGAAGCTTCAACATGCAGAAGACCCCGCAGCATAGCGAAGCTTCAACATGCAGAAGACCCCGCAGCATAGCGAAGCTTCAACATCCAGAAGACCCGCGGCATAGCGAAGCTTCAACATGCAGAAGACCCCGCAGCATAGCGAAGCTTCAACATGCAGAAGACCCGCGGCATAGCGAAGCTTCAACATGCAGAAGACCCCGCAGCATAGCGAAGCTTCAACATGCAGAAGACCCGCGGCATAGCGAAGCTTCAACATGCAGAAGACCCCGCAGCATAGCGAAGCTTCAACATGCAGAAGACCCCGCAGCATAGCGAAGCTTCAACATGCAGAAGACCCCGCAGCATAGCGAAGCTTCAACATCCAGAAGACCCGCGGCATAGCCAGGCTTCAACATGCAGAAGACCCCGCAGCATAGCGAAGCTTCAACATGCAGAAGACCCGCGGCATAGCCAGGCTTCAACATGCAGAAGACCCCGCAGCATAGCGAAGCTTCAACATCCAGAAGACCCCGCAGCATAGCGAAGCTTCAACATCCAGAAGACCCCGCAGCATTAAGAAAAGCATGAGCCGCTTCGAGTGCTTCTTTAGGTGCCATTGGTGCCTCGCCCCAGATGATCAGGTCGATCTCAGCGAGCGCTCGTGCTTCAATGCTTTGCCTTTTCAGGCTGGATTCCTTGTTGTTGGTCTTGATCAACAGCCGGAAGGCAGTGCTGACTGTTCGTCCTTCTTCCAAAAGGTTGGCGGCAATACCTGTCCACGCTACCGAGAGAATCTTCTTGCCCATACCGGATAGAATGTGGTAGATGGTTTGGTAGACAAAGGTTTTGCCGCTTCCCCCCGGACCGTCAATGAAGAAGCACTGCCCACTTGGGTCTGCGACCTCGGCCAAGACCTCATCCGTCGCTCTCAGTTGTTCCGGGTTCAATTACAAGTATTTGTCGTTCCCCAGTCGAGCATGCTCAGCGGGATCAACAACGACGATGTCAATGTCGTACTTTGGCAAATTGAGTTGGAAAAACGGACTGTCTCTGACCCGAGAACTGTCAGATCTTCGACAATTTCCCAGTAGGCCTTTGACTCAGAGACTTGGATGGAAAGTCCGCGAGCAAGGAAGTCCTGCATTAGGTCGTTCTTGAAGCGTTCCCAGAACGCCACAGGGTCCTGCACGTCAGCGAAGCAGATCAGGGAAGAGAAGAAGCTGCGAAGTTCTCTAGGCAACCGCACATCGGCGGCTTCCTGCATCGTAGCTGGGTTCACAGAGTCATCGTTCATGCTGCTTTGGCGGCCTCAAAATAGGTGTTGTATTGAATGCCGTTGATGGTGCGCAGTTGTTCGAAGCTCCTGGGGACTTTTGTATAGAGCAAAAGCAGTCTCATGGCAAAACGTTCCGTGTCTCGTGGAGAGACATGGTCCATCCGGCCAATCACCCGCGACGCATTCTTTCGTTGCACCCATTTGCCTTGAACGATACGATATTTTTCTGGCATTTGGCCATAGACAAATTCTCTGGAATCTAAGACCTTCTCTGCGTCTCTCCTTCTCCCGATCTGCAGACACTTTTGGCCGTTAACCGTGACCGTCCTTGCTCCGGTGTCCTCCAAAAGCTGCATATGCGTGTTGATGGCAAAGAATGCGCTCAGCGTTGTCTTATGAGTGCGAGCTCTATTCAGTGCCGCCTGTGCATCTTCTGGGTCAAACACCACATTTTCAAATCCGTCAAGATGTACTTGGAGTCGGATGACTTTGTCGCTCTTCTTTTGCATGGGAAATGCGAAAAGACGATGGCAAGCTTCGGGAGCGCACAAATAACGACCTTGTATGTGCCGTTCGATCTCATTGACCGGTCCAAGTTCATCATTGTTTGCATATCGAAGTTGGAAGCGAGCTCTGTCCGTACCCTTATAGACGTATTTGAAAAGGTATTTGACCGAGTCGAAGGAGAAGCAGCATTCGAGATTGATGTGAGCACCAAACCGAAGCAGGAGGTAAGGGTTGTAAGGCACGACGTGACGGTTGTCAAGTACGACACCCACCCGGTTCAGTCCAGTTCAGTTCAGTCAGTACAGTCCTTCCCAGGTCTCGGCGTCTGTATTTTGGATAACCGTCCGGAATCAAAGTGGTATCTCTGAATTCTTTTTGAAATACTTTAGTACATGTATTGTCTTGCATGCAGGTCGACGAAGGATTATGGGCACCGCAAGGCCGATGGATCATATTGGTCGAAACCAATTGAAACAATTCAGGATTTGTGTCGGAATCAGGGAGCTCAGCTGAGATGATGCTATCAACTTCGTCAGATGTTCTGAGCTTTGAATCCTCTTTCAAAAATAGGACCATATGACGGTGCGGAAGCCCTCGTTTCTGGAATTCAATCACTCAAACATAGGCGGCCATTTCTCCGAGGATGTGCTTTTTGAAAAGTTCCTCATCGAATGCTCTCATTTTCAATTCGAACACTCTTGCAACCAAATCTGGACGATCAATTGCAGTCTGGCCTGGGTAAAGACCATCCTGAATTTCTCGCCAGTTCGGATTGCAAGTGATGGTCAAAAAAAGATCTGGGCTGGTACCAAAGTCGATCTAACCCCCCCTATCTAAGGGGGGGGTTAGATCCAATCTAAGGGGGGTACTAGATCATCTAACCCCCCCCGTTAGATGATCTAGTGCCCCCTTCGATCGGAAAAAGGCGGGAACGAGAGATTTCAAATTTTCGAACGATTTCCGCGCAAGTCGATTTCTATTTTTTGTTTTTCGTTCTTTCGCGGATTATTCCGTTAGATTTTTGTCAAAGGCAGCTAAATCCTCTTGTTTTCAGATGACTTTGACGCTTTACCACGTCATGGACCCGATCCAGAAGCACCTACTCACCCGGCGTCAATTTCTCAGGAGATATCGACTACCCGTGATGAAATTTCGTCGATTGGCACGGATCCTTGCACCCATGTTGACGACGAACGCGAATACACGGCTAACGCCAATCGTGAAACTCGCGGTCGAGGTAACTGGGTGATCGAGGTAAGTCAATTTTTTCTTAGCCTAACGGGCTCGTCTAGGTATTGCAACTCGCCGGCGATCCGCCCACCCCGACGTTCCAATAGCCGCCGCCAAAATCTTCAAAAAATAATCTAGTCAATCCGTTTCACGTTAAAACTTTCCCCGGATCTCATTCTTTATTTGTTTTTCGTCGTAGGATTGTTCTTCAAATTCGAACCGTCTAGTCATTTTGTTTTGTTGTTCATTGATTTAATTCGTCTCTTATCGCGCTTTGTCACATAAAAATATATGAAAGGCCAAGCACACATTATGCCGGGAATGACATACTTATATATTTAAGATGCATGACGCCTTGTCAAAGTCCGAAAACCATTTTTGACATCGAAAAGTTACACCAAAAATTCGTCAAAAATAGTCCAAGCCCCCCTTAGATGATCTAAGTATAGTTTTTTCTTTTAGATCGTCTAAAGGGGGGGCTTAGATTGCTTTCCGGGCATTATCGGAAGCTTCGGCCAAAATTGGCTTTCGGGGTCAATGACATCGAATTCTCCGTATTTCTTTTCATCGGATAGGCATTTGTCGAAAACCCTAAAATCTTTAACTTTTTCTTTAAATATATTCGAAATTTTGGTTTCTAACCCCCCCTTTTGACCGCTTGTATCTAACAGGGGGGTTTTAGATCATCTAATACCCTTACTAGATCGTCTAAGGGGGGTACTAGATCATCTAGTGGCCCCCTTAGGTCTTCCCAGCGTGTCAGCGCAAAATCTATCCACAGCGCTGCTGTTTTGAAAGCGCCATCGGATAGAGGCGGTTTTTATGTTCCAGAAAACCCAGTTCCAAAAAAAATTCGCTCAGAAGGCGCCGCGTTACGGTCCAAACCATTTGGGCCGTAAAGGGGCCCTTAGATCATCTAAAGGGGGGTTTAGATCATCTAAGGGGGGCTAAATCGACTTTGGTACCAGCCCTGGCTTTCCGTACTTGGTCATAATGGCCACTGAATCCTGATAGTGTCCGACGGAATTTCGACCACTGCCTTGATGACCGGCACCCAAAATAATCTTTCTGCCTGCAGGACCTTGACCATGGGAATTCATGTGTTCGGTGAGGCCACGGACCGTATCCAGCCGAAGTTCACGCTGGTGAGTAAGATAATAATTAAGCCTATTCTGCTCAGTCTTGGCGAAGGCATCCACGTAATACTGTTGGCAAAGTTTGCCGCCGTGGTGGATAGGATTGAAGCCTTGCCTGACGAACACATTATAGGCGAAATATTCTCTTTGAGATACCCGGTTCGGCCGACCGTCATCGGCAATAGCCGGTTCGTCATCGTCAGAGTTACCACGACGGCCAGCATTTGCCACTTGCTTCGGAATGTTAGGGTGCCACCCCTCTCCACCGCGAGATTTGCCACTTGCTTCGGAATGTTAGGGTGCCACCCCTCTCCACCGCGAGGGAAGAAGAGAGGATAACAGAGTTCGCACTCTTTCTGCAAGTAGTGGATCTGCCTGAGGCCGCCGTCTCGCTCGTGGATATAGAACACGCGCTCGCCGGGTATCGGCTCATCGTCACCAACGTAAACAACGGCAATCTCATTGGATGTAGGCGCATTGAACCGTCTTTGGTCGTCCCTTTTATCTGTTCGAAAGACCAACTGCGCTGAAAGAGCCTCCCGCCCATCGGCAGCTGCTTGATCAGATTCCTCTTTTGACACCTCTGCCATCATCATCAATGATTGAACATATATATTGACGTTTTGCAAGGGGAGATGGAGGTTGGCAAAGAGGCCTTGATCGCAGTGCCGATTGATGGCACGACCGGCTAACTCGTTGACCGCTTGCTCGGTGTCCATAATATACAGGGTGGCTGAAAAGTTCCCGCAATTTTTTCAGTCATTTCAACGGACCGAAAGTTCCTAAAATTTGAATAACGGAGGGAAACCAAGATAATATATCCTACTATATATAAAAAACCAGTGGAAAAAGACCGCTTCGCGGCCATTTTCCACTGGACCCCGTCGAGGAACCATGAATTTGAATACCTTCGTCTTTTAGCCTGCGGCGCAAGAACCTGAGTAATGGCGCCATTCTTTGGCCTGCGGCGCTAGAGCCAGCGTTCCGCTAGAACTTTTGAGCCTGCGGCGCTAGTTACTGGTTTTTCCTCGGGGATTTGGCCTGCGGCGCGAGAGCCTGGGTCAAGGACCTTCTCTTGGGCCTGCGGCGCTTGAGCGAGGGTCAGGCCTAAACCGCGCACACCGAGAGCCTAGAAATATGTTTTGTTGCCAAACTACCAAAAAGCAAAAAGTTGTATTTGCCCAGGATCCCAACCCACGACCATTCGGGTGGTAGGCCAGACGCAATTCCACTACACCACGGGGGAGATGGGAACAGTCCTCTACCACTTTGGGCAAAAACCGACGGGCGCTGGTCCCAAAAACGGTTCTGAGCGCTGGTCTAAGGGCTAGTAATATCGCATTTTTTCGGCGCCTTCGGCGCCTTTGATCACCCCCTGATTATAAGGCCCCTACGTTATGTATTTTGGATGTGTTTGGATGTATTGTGAATAAAATTTTTTTTAATAAATCTTGTGTTGCATGTTATACCGCGAAGCAGTCTAATTAAACTGAAGAGGATGATGGCGAATACCGATCGGAGAAAGTACATGGACGACAATTCCCTAGAATTGATTCTTGCTAAACTTCCTATATATTCCTACAGACTACAGACGTATATATTCCTTCCACGTCAACGTCAGCTTCTGATTCATTTCAAATTTTATTCGACGCTTCCGATGGATTTACGCTGCTGCCGATGACGTTCGCACTACAATTCTGGAATAAAGACGGCGGAATACTAAAAATATCACCACATCCCGACTAAACTTCTCGATTCTGCACCTGGAATTATTTTAATCTACCGGCTCAACTGAAAAGGCTACAAAAATTCAGAAATCGTTTGCTACTACTGTTACTAAATTCCAGAAAACATTTGGAGCCGTTTGGAGTATCGTTTCGGAATGCCTAACTCCGGAAGCTAACGAAAATCAGTTAAATCCCGTACTCGGCGCTCCTCTGGACGATCGGCTCAAAAATCGTCCTCATGAATGTCCATGATACCGTACACCTTAGGTAAAAATATCTAAGCGGTTGGAGCGATTTAAAGTACCCTTAGGGACCGCCGGTACTTTGGGCATAACCCATTTGGCTCCTTTCACCTACTTTCACGGTCCCGAAGAGTGGCTTACAGAGCTCGGAACGTTTAGAAACTTTGACACATTGTATACGATAGCCTGCTAATCATGCTTAATAAATTTGGTGACGATAAAGCCAAGGACCGCAGCGATATGAATTTTGAGGTGCTAATTCCTTGATAAAGGTGTGAAAGGTAAACAGTCGCTGGTCCCGGAGGGTACTTTAAATCGCTCCAACCGCTTAGATATTTTTACCTAAGGTGTACGGTACCATGGACATTCATGAGGACGACTTTGGGGGCGATCCATGCAGAAACTGAAAAGTTATGAATTTTCAGGTGCCAAACCCTTAATAAAAGTGTGAAACGGGACCCCGCCCAAAGTGTCGCCGGTCCGTAGCTCCGCGTAGTCGGGGCCGAATTTTATGATTTATATATCAAAATAAAGAGAAATACAAGCTTCCTATGGAGGAGAGAGGACAGGCGACGAAAATCCGAAATGTAAGACTTAGGCAGGAAAAACTGAAAGGTCCGCCCAAAAGATTCGAAATTCGCTGGTCCCAAGCTCCGAGGTTATGAAACTAATGGGGCAAATAGCTGTGGGATCCGACAAAGCAGACTCTGTAGTATCATGAGGCCAAATTTGGTCCTCATCGGTTCAGGTTAAGGGGGTCAACGGGGACCAAAACATGTCCAATGCCCAAAGTCGATGATTTTTAAGGTAAACAGTCGCTGGTCCCGGAGGGTACCTTAAACCAATCCGATCGCTTAGATATTTTTACCTAAGGTGTACGGTATCATGGACATTCATGAGGACGATTTTTGAGCCGATCGTCCAGAGGAGCGCCGAGTACGGGATTTAACTGATTTTCGTTAGCTTCCGGAGTTAGGCATTCCGAAACGATACTCCAAACGGCTCCAAATGTTTTCTGGAATTTAGTAACAGTAGTAGCAAACGATTTCTGAATTTTTGTAGCCTTTTCAGTTGAGCCGGTAGATTAAAATAATTCCAGGTGCAGAATCGAGAAGTTTAGTCGGGATGTGGTGATATTTTTAGTATTCCGCCGTCTTTATTCCAGAATTGTAGTGCGAACGTCATCGGCAGCAGCGTAAATCCATCGGAAGCGTCGAATAAAATTTGAAATGAATCAGAAGCTGACGTTGACGTGGAAGGAATATATACGTCTGTAGTCTGTAGGAATATATAGGAAGTTTAGCAAGAATCAATTCTAGGGAATTGTCGTCCATGTACTTTCTCCGATCGGTATTCGCCATCATCCTCTTCAGTTTAATTAGACTGCTTCGCGGTATAACATGCAACACAAGATTTATTAAAAAAAAAATTTTATTCACAATACAGACAATCAATGTTATCGGAAGGACAGAAAAAGTACGGGTTTACATGCCGTGATGATACATTTTCCTCATTTTTTCTCCGAATTCTGATCGCTTTTTAAAAAAAGTTTGCGCCGCTGCCGCGGCGCTGGTCTAACCCCCAGTCAGCCGCCGCCTGGCGGCGGTCCATTTGGGCACTTTTTCAAATCTCTAGCACACTGGATGGGAACAGGCGGCGGGAAAGCCCTCTTCTGTTCCGGGGAAATCGGGGGCGGAGAGGCACAGAAAAGCCCGACCCAATGCCCCGGGGGGGAGATGCCTTGTGGTCACTTTACAAAATCAAGTTTTCGAGTCTGAATCTGCAGAAATTTTGTTAAGATAATAAGATGCGCGTGATCCCCATTATCGAATACATAAGTGGTCCAAATAACAGCCCGAGATTCCAAATGCGAATCGAGTTATGCCCCGAACACCACGGCTCGTCGCCAATTTTGTTAAGGATTTTTACTATTTTGCTTGTAAAATTGTTAAAAGGAGAAATTTCGAAAAACAAAAAAATGCGTGTCTGGCAAATGTGTTTCTCCACCTCCATGCCAAAAATCAGCGCGAAATTCGGCCTGACGGCCGAGAAAACGGCTGCACAGAAAACACACATACTTTTCTCGCTTATAGGATAGGATTGCTAGGAGAGTTTTATGGATGAGGATTTACCCATCCAGGGGGTACCGCTTACTGTCGGCGAGTTTATTCATGGGAGAATGGAAGCGGTTGGTATTTGAACCTTAGTTTGAGCTTATTTTTTTCCGCGTGCAAAGCGTCGTGCTGCAACAGTGAGAAATGTACCCTACCTCCACAATACAAGAGCCCGGCTGGTTGACACTCCACCACCGAATCCTACACCTGTAGGATTTGTGAGTTTTTATTATTGTGGGTTTTTATTAAATTTATTTAAGCGACCTATTTACCCGGCGCCCCCCGGTCTGGCACGTCCTGTTCCTATTTCGAGAACTCTTGAAGCGGTAATTAGAATATTTTTTATATCCACCAAATTATCGTTCCAGCGTGTTGTGTCTCCTAAGTATCAAAGGGCTTGCGCGCCTCCCAGATCTCTAGCTCAGCCAGTACGTTTCGTTGACTTACCAAATATGATTTTATAAACAAAAATAATAAGACGTTATTCCAGCGTCCCCTGTCTCCGGTAGAAGGACGGAGCCGTCCGTACTCACCTCCACCGCGTCCCCATCGACTTCCTGTGAGGGTATGTTGTTTTTGAGAGGGAGATTACTATGGAAAGATTAAACATTCAAACATCTAGGGACCTTCACCACCCCCGCCAGTGCGAGTCGAGTTTCGCCCGGCCAGCTGGGACAAACGGGTGCTCATCTGGAGGCAGCGGCAACCGTAAAGATCTAACTATCTAGTTTGGTGTCTCGGATTTGGTGTGCAGTAAAAACTTTTTCGAAAGTATTAGAAAGTAAATGCATTTGAGATCACATCTTGATCAATGTGAGAGAAGTCTTCATCCTAAATAAATACAGAGTGTAAAGAAGTCTGCATCCTAAATAAATACAGAGTGTATTTTTGTTATAAATAATAACCGGGTTGTAGTCACTAGGAATAAAAATAAAATATGGTACTATATAATAAAAAAAGAACACATCCTAAATAAATATAGAGTGTAAAGAAGTCTGCATCCTAAATAAATACAGAGTGTATTTTTGTTATAAATAATAACCGGGTTGTAGTCACTAGGAATAAAAATCAAATATGGGACTATATAATAAAAAAAAGAACACAATGGCCTTTCGAGCATTCGCCATCTTTCATGCACGGAGAGACCGGGTTTGCCAAGCCACAGGCCCTGTGCATCATGCATTTGGTGACAATTGCATACAGTCGGCTGGTCGGATCTTCGGGAAGTTCGGCTGTGATCAAGTGGTTGACGTCTCCGGCGGTACGGAGTTTCCAGTGGGGCGTGAGCCACAGTAACATGTGCCGGTGTGGTAGGCCGCGTTTTTGGAACTCTATGATGCTTACGTGAGCCATCAACTGTCCGAGGACATGTTTGTTATTTAGTTCATCGTCCAATTGATCCATTTTCAAATAAAACACGCGGCCAACCAAATCTGGTCGATCCATTGCGGTTTGTCCTGGTTCCAATTCTCTTGTGATCTCGATCCAGCTTGGGTTAGCCGTGAAAGTTAAGAAAAGGTCAGGGTTTCCGTAGCGTTGCATGATTGCCAAAGCGTCCTTATAGCCCGCCGACTTGTTCCGTGGGGAGCCTTGGTGTTTCGCCGAGAGGATGATCTTTTGGCCGGACGGTCCTGCAGCGTTTGGGTCATTCTGATGGTCACGTAGGCCCTGTAAAGTATCAAGTCGCATTGGTTTTTGCCCTTTCTTTAGAAAGTCCAAGCGGTTTTGTTCGATTTTAATCCAACTGTCCACTAACCATTGTTGGAACAATTTGCATGCATGATGCAATGGGTTGAATGGAACGTTTGGGCGTTTGAATACGTGATAGGCATAAAAGTCCATTTGAGTGACTCGTGTATGCCCCGACCCGGCAGGTTGCACGCGGTCTAGTGCCGGATGCCAGGCAAAATCTCCCCTTGGGAAGAGCAGTGGATAGCACATCGGATCACAGTTTTTATCCAGGTAGCTGATGTTTCGAAGCGCCTGCTGGCGATCATGAACCACCAATAGGCGTCTTCCTGGGATTTCTTCATCATTACCGACGTAAACCGCGGCAACTTCGTTAGCCGTAGCGGCATTATACCTTCTCAGATCATCGTGCTTCGTCTGGGCGAATACCATTTTCACAGATTGGACGTTTCGTCCGCTTGCCTGTGCGTTCTGTTCTTCTTGCTGGTATACAGGCCTTGACAACGGGCCGGGCCGGGCTGGGCCGAGGCCCGAAGCCGGGCCCAGCCGACCCCAGGCCCGGCCCGGCCCGGCCCGAAAGCCAAAATCCAAGGCCCGGCCGGGCCCGGGCCGGGCCGCCGGGCCCGGTCAGACACCTAGGGTCAGAGCGGGGTCAAAATTTTTTTCCACTAAGACCCAAGTTTTTTAATCGAAGTATAACGACAACTAATAACTATCAACTATTCTTATTTTCTAACTATTAATAAACATAAAAACATTAAAAACTGTATTTTCAAAATACAAACATGCCGGATCCGGCCAATGGTAAAGCTCGGATAACCATTATTGACCGTTTTGTAGATGCATTGTATCGTTTTTTGGTGAAATATCGAACTACCAGATGGTTACAGTCGCTTCGCGACTGCAACCATCTGGCCTTGGGGCTACCTTACATGTCCCACTCCACCACATCCTTTCCCACCTCTATCAATACCCCCTATAGCCGAAATCCCCTTCGAAAACTACCTAAATACCTTCCCGATGGCTTCAGATACCCGCCATGGCTGAAATCCCCTTCAAAAACTACCTAAATACCTTCCCGATGGCTTCAGATACCCCCCATGGCTGAAATCCCCTTCAAAAACTACCTAAATACCTTCCCGATGGCTTCAGATACCCCCCATGGCTGAAATCCCCTTCAAAAACTACCTAAATACCTTCCCGATGGCTTCAGATACCCGCCATGGCTGAAATCCCCTTCAAAAACTACCTAAATACCTTCCCGATGGCTTCAGATACCCCCCATGGCTGAAATCCCCTTCAAAAACTACCTAAATACCTTCCCGATGGCTTCAGATACCCCCCATGGCTGAAATCCCCTTCAAAAACTACCTAAATACCTTCCCGATGGCTTCAGATACCCCCCATGGCTGAAATCCCCTTCGAAAACTACCTAAATACCTTCCCGATGGCTTCAGATACCCCCCATGGCTGAAATCCCCTTCAAAAACTACCTAAATACCTTCCCGATGGCTTCAGATACCCCCCATGGCTGAAATCCCCTTCAAAAACTACCTAAATACCTTCCCGATGGCTTCAGATACCCCCCATGGCTGAAATCCCCTTCAAAAACTACCTAAACACCTTCCTGATGGCTTTAGATACCCCCCGTAGTCGAAATCCTTTTACAAAACGAAAATAACGACCGACCGGATAGAATGAGAGAAAAAAAAGAAATGAAATCCCCCGTGAAAATTTTCATCCACGAAACGCGCGCCACCTGGCTCACTATGTCCAAAATCACCTCAACCTCCGTCCCCGACCCCTTTTACTAAGGAAAAAACTTTCACAGTTAATTTTAATAATTTAAACTAAAAGTTTTTCATAATTTTTTTATCAGTTTGGGGGTTTCTGACCACGCTCTATCCGAATCCGAAGAGAGCCGAGCTCTAGCTCCTTTCCCCTTCGAGTTGTATTCGGCTTCACACAGAGACCACAACAAAATTATTATAGTTGATGGTTTTCAGAGATCCTTTGGATGGTTGGCAGTCGTCTGATCGAAAAACACCTGATCGAAAATCGCCTGATCGAAAATCGCCTGATCGAAAAATCGCCTGATCGAAAATCGCCTGATCGAAAATCGTCTGATCGAAAAGTCGCCTGATCGAAAAATCGCCTGATCGAAAATCGCCTGATCGAAAATCGTCTGATCGAAAAGTCGCCTGATCGAAAATCGCCTGATCGAAAATTATCGGGGCTGAAGGACCAAGCCAGGTGAAATACAATTTTTCTTGCCCCAGCACCTGGAAGTAATTTGTCATACCATGCTTCGTGGTTAGGCTTAGACTTAGGCACCAACGACGCACTCAACCAACACTTTGGCTGCAAGCACCCGTCCATGTGGAAATTCCTCAACTACCTTCAGAAGTTCGAGCTCAAAACCCGGGTCAAACTGAGACAGCTCCGAGAATACGCGCATGCCCCGAAGAAACGCGACCGGACGACGCTCGACGAGCAGCAGAAAATATGCTACAACTTTCATAAGGATTTGCTTTGCTTTGCGATTGTCGATCGGGCGACTTTTCGATCAGGCGACTTTTCGAACAGACGATTTTCGATCAGACGACTTTTCGATCAGACGATTTTCGATCAGGCGATTTTCGATCAGGCGATTTTTCGATCAGGCGATTTTTCGATCAGGCGATTTTCGATCAGGAGATTTTCGATCAGACGACTTTTCGATCAGACGATTTTCGATCAGGCGATTTTCGATCAGGCGATTTTTCGATCAGGTGACTGGGAATCTCTGGATAAACGAAGTTCGGTTAGAAATCATGCAAGAAGTGTCTTCTAGTCCATTCAGGCATAAAAAATCACAATTCCCGGCCCTAGTAACCTAGCCTGCAAGTCCCGGAACAAAAAAAAATATTGAAAAATAGGGTTTAGAGCCAAAAACCTAACAAAAAGAACCTAAAAAAGTTGGAAAAGTTTGGAAAAATTCCGAAAAAATTGAAAAAAATTACGATTTTTGGCCGAAAATTCGCAAAAATGGCCCAAAATCATCAAAATCGGGCCCGGCACAAAAACCCGGGCCCAGCCCGGCCCGGCCCGGACCCCCAAATCCAGACCCGGGCCCTGCCCGGGCCCGCCAGAACTTCGGCCCGGCCCGTTGTCAATCCCTGCTGGTATACTTCTTGCATCATCTTAAACGCCCGTGCAAAAGGGTTGATCCGATTTAGCAAATCGTGTAGCTCAATGAAAATTTCTCGTTCGCATTTGCGATTAACTTGGCGACCTGCGAGCTCGTTAGCGGCGTCACCGGTGTCCATGATTAGAATCTGAGCACATTGAGCCATCTGACCGTCCTGGGGGACTAAACCGCCTACCAAATGAACGACTTGGCCATGTACTTTGTATGGAACTGGACCATTACCACGTGGAGTGTCGAGTTTGGCGACAATTGAAGCCGTGGCCAATCGGCTATTGTAATTCCGGATATGCTCGCGGAATGCTTTATGGCGACGTTCAGTGCCGGGCAGAAGTTTTTTCAACTCATCGGGGTAGTTTTGGAAAATTTGCAGTTGGATTTTCCCTTTTCTGCAGCACATGCTAAATTTGCATCTATCATTAAGTACTTGTGGCCAATGCATAGCATGACATTCGGTGCATTCAATGTTCATAGGTCCCAAATCATGCAAATCGGGAATTTGGTCGTAGTAGCGTGCAATGCCTCCGGCGGTTGTAGAGGGTTGACGCGGCCCGGCTCGCGATGGGAAAACCACATCACGTGCGGCAGCCAGTCGAGCGTCGCGGTGTTGGGGAGCTTCGAGATTTCTGCGACGCGCATGCCTGGCAGCATCAGCTGCTTGGCGGGCCTGTCGCTCTTCATCTGCTTCCGTTTGGCGGCTGAGGATCATTCTGGTTGCGTTTGCTTGACGACGGGCTTGTGTCTGTTGCTGAGTTTCATTTTGACGGAATTGAGTCAGATGCGTTGCGTTTGCTTGGCGACGGCCCTGTGTCTGTTGCTGAGTCTCATTTTGACGCAGTTGAGTCTTGTGGGTTGCGTCTGCTTCTCGACGAACTTGTGCCTCTTGCTGAGTCTCATTTTGACGAAGTTGAGTCATGTGTGTTGCATTTGAATTGCGGCGGGCTTGCGTTTCTGATTTAGTCTCATTTTGACGAATTTGCGTCATGTGTGTGGCATTCGAATTTCGGCGCGCTTGAGTCTGATCTGGAGTCTCGTGGTGACGTGCTTCTGTCATAAAGGCTGCCTTTGCATTTCGCCTGATTTGCGTGCGGTCCACAATCGCTTCTGATGAAGTGACCAAAGAATTCGAAGGGACTGGTTCGTTTTGGTGCCCACTATCGAAATCACTGCGAAGTTTAGGTCTCTTATTAAGTTGTGCGTTCTGATGATTAGTTTTTTGCTGTTCGGTGATTAGCGCTCGTTCTTCGCGACTAACCTTTTCACGCACACGTTTTTTCGAGATACGATCTTGACTTAACCTCTGTTTACGTTGCACCTGTGTTTCGCGAGGCCGTTGAGCCCGCTTTCTCTCTTTTTCGGTCTGTTTCCGAACACGATTAGACGGTCCTGGCTCATCAGGGTCACTGAAGTCCATTCCATCTACCGCATTCGTTAACGTTGTTCCCGGAAGAGATTCATCCAGAAAATGTTGCAAAAAATGTCCATTTGAATTGCTCCTCATGGGTTGATCCTCCATTTTCCAAAGGGCTTTGGAAATCACCCTGGCACCAATGGTAATTGGGATTACGAATCCGTCAAAATCGTTAGTTATGGCCGGTATAGGGACCGTGTTTTGGCATTTGAATTCACCCTTACGGGATCTTTTTCCGCCGTTCGTGATTTCAGCTTCACCCCGAAGGGATCCTTCTCCACCTTTTGTTGTTTGGTTTCGGATTACACCCCGAGGGGTTCCTCCTCCACCATTCGTGATTTGGGTTCTGAACCCGCCCTCTTGGGCGAGTTCTCCCCCTATTGGGCGGTACTGGCTCATCCCATCGCGGATAATATCCTCTGGGGAGGCACGGCCGAAAAAAGGCATAGTGACAGCAGAAATAGGCACGGAGCGGGGCGGGTCGCGGACATGACGCCCATCCGGCATGGGGGTGGTGTCGCGGCCCATCTCGTCCCCGTCCATCAGCAGCAAGGCAAAGAAGACGAACACGCTCAGCAGGCGCATAACCTCCCGCGGGTGTGGTCGGTTATTGAAGGTATCATGTCAGCAGCCAGCTTGATTTTATACGTGAGAAGCTATGTAGAATGGGGCTATTTCCGGATTTAAATTCAAACTACTCGAATGCCGTAGGGAAATTTGTCCCGGAACGTCGGGATCAAAGTTACAAATGAAAGTTACAAACTGTCTTTTGACTGCTTTCAAAAGTTTGAGAAAGACAAACTATGGCGTAGGTGAGGTAGTTTTAATCAATATGTTAACATTGCAATTAATCCGTGCGTCTAATTCGCTAAACGTTTGGAAGTTGACACGCGTTGGCTGCTTTTGCATAACGACTTCACATTGCTGTTCTTTTGTTTCAAAGGGAAAATTGCGTTATATGGTCACTAAACCGATTTTGGATTTTTACATGTCAAAATGCTCAGCAGTTCGAGCTGGTTCAGGACCTGGCCGCTACGCGCGCCTCGGGCGCCCCGATTTCGAAACCCTGTACGATCCGAAGCGACTAGGCCCCGGGGTGGCAAGAAGCCATATTTTTAGGCTCAGATCGAGTGTGTAATGTCAAGCCAAACCCTTATCGAACACTTATCCATCTTTTGCAACACCTAAAACAGACTTTCCGGGGCGAGAACATGGTATATAAGGGCGGTTTGAAGCCTAACTTTGAAGTGCTATATCTCGCTCCAGAAGTGTTTCCCAATCGTTTTTTCAACTGATCCTGAATCAGCTCGAACTGCTGAGCATTTTGACATATAAAAATCAAAAATCCGTTTAGTGACCATATAACGCAATTTAGCCGACTATTGCCCCCGTATAGAAGATCTGTCTTCTATGCTTTGCACATTTCTTCACGAATTCCGATTCCGATAAAAAAAATGAAAAGTGTTCCATCGGGCCCTTTATATAGGCTAGTTGGGAATTCTGGGGTCCCATGGCCATGGCCTAGCTCCGGGTCCAATCCGCAAAACAAGTGCTCCGGGCGGGGGTCGAACCCGCATCCTACGGCTTTCGAGTCCGATGCTCTCCCTATTGAGCTACCGAAGCACGCGGAATGCCTCTCTCGGGGCAGCTATCCATGCCGGCCCCTCACATCCAACCATCCACCCCCCAGGGATGACTGGTCCCACAGTCATCAGACACTGTGTACAGGGTGGGCCAAGCAAAAAGTACACAGTTTGGGTCAAAATAACTCGCGAACGGTGGAGAATCGAAGGTACGTTACCATGCCAGAATGCTTAAATATGCTGGGTATGAAGATTTAACACAAGTTGATTTTTTCGATTTTTGAGTACGAAACTGTACTATTGACGCTGGTTACGACCGAAAATTGTGCGTTCTTGAACGGCTGGTGGTATAATTCTGATTTTTGGCCTAAAAATAGTATGAATTTGTAGAAATGTAATGGCAAAATCTTAGAATTTATCGAGGTCAATTTCATTTTTTAAAAGCAAAACTATTTTCGCGATTTTGCGTTATTTTTGTTCTTTGAGTGATAACTCGCTTATAACTCGCTGCCTATGGCTGATATTTTGTCAATGACCTATCCAAATATTAATCACGGATTCCACACCAAATTCCGCCACAATCTATGGTATTTTTATATTGCTTGCTAAAACGTGCCCCAGTGGGGTACTGTAGGTTTCGTTTTTCCCGCTTTTCTCGGGGCCCCTAGCTTCGATTCGGCTAAAATTTTCTGGGTTGTTAGGGAATAAGTAGGGGCACCTTCCTGCCAAATACGAGAGCGTACTATCCACGAACTTTCATGAAAAAGCCTAAAAACTGATTTTTTAAGTCCGCCACAGCTTCTTGTAAATTTTTTGGTCAGTTGTACCAAAAACCGCTACTATTAGTTTTACGAAAAGATCAAAGCGATTCCATGGCAAAAACACCACGAAAATCGCGAATTTCGGTTTTCTACAGTAACCCCCGTGGAGCGCGTTTTAGCATACCATCATAAAATTCCATAAAGTGACGATTTTTCAATTCGTGGGCCTTCTAGAGTTGATTGTAAGATAACCTGTGAAAAATTACTGATTTTGGATGGTAAATAACAAAGTTACGAGGCCAAGTGCAAAACAAGGCCAGAGAGCCGATTTTTGGTCCGAGTAGCCGGGGTCAATTTTCGAATTTTTAAAAAATAAAAAAACCAGCTGGGTCCTATGGATACGATTATAGCTTTGATGTTATTATCTACGCCCGTAAAATTTGGGGGCAATCTGATTCAAAATTATGGTGACTTTCAGCTCAAAATCGAAGATCGCGTATTCCAAAATCGAAGTTTAGAAATCTTCTTAAGATTTTTGCGACGCGAAATTGCTTTAATCTTTGCATAGTTTTATTTAACTGATGGCACTGATTTATTGCTCAAAATATCCCTACGACTCCACCTTCCAAAATTTTTTGACGCAACCTCCAAATCGGTTTATTTCGGGTTTTGATGAATTTTCTTGGCGGCAACGGCTGGTTAAAAAAATTCATGAATGAGGGTTTAGGGTTGCGCTATTTAACTAGTATCAGATAAAAATAAAACGATAATTTTCACAGTGCGACTAAATTTTATAAAATGGTGACAAGAATCGGAAAAAAGCGCGAACCAACCGTTTTGGAAGCCCTAAAAGACGCCCTTCCAAAGGAGTACGGTGGCTCGCAATTTCGTAGATGATAGATCAACCCCAGAACTACATAACTAAGCAAGGAAAACAGCTGAGTCCCCTTTGGCAATTTAAAAATATTTTTCCAAAGTTGGGTTTCGAGACCTCGAAAAATCCACGACAAGGGGGTCGTTGAAAAACTCGAAAATTCATCGATCTCAAAAAATTCTTTAATATGTTTATGCGATTGTGTCAAGCCTGTAGGTATTCCACAACAACTGATTTTGAGGTTTGTGCCATAAGTTTTTCTAAAATTCGAAATTGACGAAACTTCTCCATACAAAATTTCATTCCTCTCTAACTTTTCAAGCAGACCCTCAAAAATTCTTAAATTTCTTAGGTACATAGCTGCTGCCTATATTAACTTATTTAATAAAAATTAGATGCCAGCAACCACAGGAAACTGAGAAAAATATAAATGAATTTTCCCCGAACGCACAGTTTTCGGGTGTCATTTGTATTGATACGTCGCCAAAAATCGAAAAAATCAAGTTGTGTTAAATCTTCATACCCAGCATATTTAAGCATTCTGGCATGGTAACGCACCTTCAATTCTCTACCGCTCGCGAGTTATTTTGACCCAAACTGTGTACTTTTTGCTTGGCCCACCCTGTACCATCCGTCAGAGCCCGGGTGGATCCTTCCGTGGTCGCCAGTT
Source organism: Mesorhabditis spiculigera (assembly GCA_958295435.1). Lineage (NCBI taxonomy): Eukaryota > Metazoa > Nematoda > Chromadorea > Rhabditida > Rhabditidae > Mesorhabditis > Mesorhabditis spiculigera. The sequence goes on along the minus strand of CATQJA010002710.1, from coordinate 3,986,628 downwards.
GGGAATTCTGGGGTCCCATGGCCATGGCCTAGCTCCGGGTCCAATCCGCAAAACAAGTGCTCCGGGCGGGGGTCGAACCCGCATCCTACGGCTTTCGAGTCCGATGCTCTCCCTATTGAGCTACCGAAGCACGCGGAATGCTTCTCTCGGGGCAGCTATCCATGCCGGCCCCTCACATCCAACCGGCTACCTCAGCTTCCGGCGGATGCTAATTGCTCCTAACAAAGAGGGGTCCCGAAAATTTTACAAAAACCTAATTTTAATGTCGAAAATAGGTGATTTTAATAAATCTGATATGCGTGCAGTCATCGCCAGACCATCACGCACCTAATGACGTATCATATGTACCCTAAAATTGATCCCCTAGCGAGATATCTTCCGGACAGACAGACGGAAATGGATGCAAAGTGGCACACACACAGACACACACAGACACTATTTTTTTTATATATAGTAGGATAGTTACTATACTTCGCCCGCCACCCTGGTGGGCCCACCCCAAAGGTGGGGAAAGGTGGGCGCGCGGGGTGGGCAGAGGGGTGGGCGCCGGGGGTGGGTGGGGGATGGGGGTGGCGGTGGGGTGGGGAGGCGACCACCCCACCCCCACCCCCACCCCCCACCCACCCTGGACGCCCACCCCACTGTAAGACTAGCGAAAAAGCTAGCCTTTAACCAAGCTTATTGACAGTATAGAACCGTATGGTCCTATAACAACCATTTTTATATCATTTTGAAAATTGTAGAGAGCGAATTTCCTTTAATAAAACCCCACACATTTTTTCCAAAAGCAAAAAATTTTCTCTAAGAGAATTCCTCCCCTGGGGTGATTGGAGAAAATGGAACCATCGGGATTCTATAGTGGAAAGCGGTACAAAAATTCGGCAGAATTATAAAAATTTACGCAAAATATTGGCTTTTTGATCAAAAATGTATGAAAAATGGCCAAAGAGGGCCAAATTTGTTAAGAATTTTATGTACTTTTTTAGCAATAAAAAAAATTACTGACTAAGACAGTATAAACAGCTTCATTACCTATGTGATCTATTTTCTCGACTGTAGATTTGATGGCTTCCCTTGGCGGGGGGGTCGTCTCCCCACCCCGACCCCCCACCCTCTCCCCACCCCCGGCGCCCACCCTCTGCCCACCCCCCACCACCACCCCTGCCCACCTTTTGGGGGGGCCACCAGGGTGGCGGGCGAAGTATAATAGTTACCTAGAAAACCGCTATACAAGGCTCAAATCCTTCCGGCTGAGGTTCTAGCATCGAAACAAGGGGTGGTCTTTTCCAGAACTTCCGTCATTAATTCAAAAGCACGTATCGTGACTCCACCTAACTTTTTAGCGAGGTTTGATCGTATTTTGATCAAAACAGGCCGAAAACCTAGCCATAGACCAGCTGGGTCGAAAATTTCGGGAACTTTAGGCTTTAAAATCTCCTTATTTTGGTGAGAACTCTCGTCGCGACCCACACAGTTCGATAGAGAATTTTTTTCTCTACCAAGTTCCCAAGCCTCCCGAAGCTTCGAAATAGTATACAAGAAATTATCAGAAGAAAACGTAGATTTTCTGAGTTGTTAATATGGGCGGCGCCGCCCCACAGAGCCCGGAGGGCAATAGGCGCGCCCCGTACTAAAGTGCCCTTTGACGAGCCGTGCTCGGTTTTCGGCTCGGTTTCGGCTCGAAAACCAAACCGAGCACATTTCCCAACACGAGCCGCGACGCCCCAGACGCGCGTTGCGGGCGTGGTTACACGGGGAAAAGGGGCGACGCGGTGGCCGCAACGCATCAGCCACCCACCCGCCCGAGGGTTACCAATTCCCCGAAGCCAAAACAGATTGCGTCTCTTGACTTTCCTGGACAGCGCCCTCACCTCCCAAGCTCATCGCTTCCAGCTTGTTGCAAGCTCTACTGTCTTTTCATTCTAAGTTGTTAAAATACTCGAGGGATATTGTTAGTTTCACTTGTGAGCTTGTTTTGATGTATTTCGGCATCGAAACAGCGTTTTCCTCTAGCCTGTAATTTTGGTTCCTTTCCTTTGCCCGCTGGTCTTCATAAATTTTGTCATTTCCTCCGTCGCGCTGCAAAAACCACCATTGCTTTTTCATATTTTGAAGATCAACGCAACTTGGCCATTTTATCGTTAGTTTTGAGCTTTGGTTTCTTTGATTAGCGGCAGCTAGATTATCAATGCGGGACTGGAGTCGTTGATATTCAGCTGGATTCATGTTTTAAAGCTAATTCCTCCTGTTTTTCTGTTAATGACGATTTTCGCCGGGTTTTCCACGGAGGGGGGCCATACGCACAGGTGGCACTCGACTCAATTGTAAGGAAAAATGACCCGCAGACTGCATGTTTCGCCGTTTCAGCTTCTTCATTCGTCAAAACCCTGATATGCTCTTTATTGACTTTATCAGCACGAAAAATGCCAGAAAAATCAACTCAAATAACTACAAATAGGCGACAAAATAGTATTTACGCCCAAAAAAAGTCTCTTTTGCTCCCAGTCTCGTTTTTTGTTGCTTTATATTGTCATTTAACATCTAGATTTTCTGTTATAAAGTTATAAAGTTTCTACGCAACCAGTGAGACGAGTTCGGTCTATGGGTTCTCGTTAATCGCCGGCCGTCTTTTGAGCTCTGCGATTTGTCTGTCATTGTTAGCTGATGGCGGTTTATATGTTTCCGAAATCTCTTTAGTTTAGGAAACACCAATTTTTGGGTTTTTTTCGACGGTTCTATGAAGCGCGCATCCAGTGCGGCGCCGATTGGTTGTCTCTTCTTTTTCATGCATGTAAGACAAATTCAAGCGTACTTTAGTCTAATTACATCTCTGCGATATATCCCTTACTGGGGTTTTTATTGCGAAGCATCCCGAAATATTGCTCATTATATGTCCTTCTCTAATTTATTGTCTTTTTTTCATTTTCTGTAATAAAAACTGTTTTCCAGGGCTCCCTCGACATCAATGGTGAACGACGAGAATCGGGAGAAGAGGGGCTACTCGCAGCAAGCGCCGGAAACCAACAAAGAAAAGGATGAGGTCGACGAGATGTCTGCGCCTACCCGAGCAACCAGCGAATCGGAGAAACAAGGGTCGTCAAATCCTCTTCAGCAGGTAGCAAGAGTTTTTGAGCTTTGAAATGGTTTGTTCGCATCATCGGGGGGGACTGACGGCGATTGTTTGTACAGGTCGAGAAATCCCGAGCAACTTAGTAGGAAATAGTTTAATCATGTTTTAGTCAACCTAACTAATTTCACCCGAAACACTATCTAAAAACTAAAACATTTTTACAAATAGCCCCCATTTTGATCAAAAAGGGCCAGTTTTGGTCGAATAATCTATATTTGTTGTAGTTTTACTAAAAATCCGTGGACTTTTTACATCCAGGAATAGTAAAAAACAGTAGAAAGACTTCCGCTATTTATAATTGAAAAATTAGAACCTAAAAAGGGTTCCCCAATCCCGCCCCCGTTAATGCGATAGAACCTTTGAAATATTTTCTTACATACATATACACATTCTGGTGTTTAGGCGATTCCGGTGCCGGTTTTCATTGGGGATCAAACGGCACGTGTCATTACAAATGGTTGGCATCGTTTTTGGGGCGTTTTTACAAATTTTTGGTTTAGATGACGGAACAATGGTCAAGGAAAGTCTCGACGAGCATGCAAAGCCATATAACGATGTCCACGAATTGAGGCATGATTTGAATCTGCTAGGAAGGAAATGTGAGTTTTCTCGATTCACTCGCTTAGGGGTTATTAATGATTGATGGCATAGTGGCGCATCACTGACCCAGTTGGTGATCTCAATCTCTGACACGAATTTTTGGAAATGCAGTTGTACATACCGTTAATTTTCTTTACAGATACCATTGACGAATTACAACTGGCTGCGCTGAAGTGGTCTGGAACGCCGCTGCCCGACTTTTGGTACAAGGAGTTTCGCTCTAAACGCGGCTTGACGAGCACGCTTTTGTCAATTTTGCTGCGCGAGGGCAAGGCTCTTTTTCGCTATCCTACTGTGAGTAAATATGAATTTATGGACTTTTAGTTTTGTTCTCTATGATAGGCGAAGATAATCTTTTGAAGTCAATTTCAAAAATTCTGCAATTTTAGGGAATCTTGTGGCGTAATCTGGAAGGCGATCAGACACAAGCTGTTCAGCCTGCTGTCGGTGATGGGTTGCCAGCTGAAGAATTTTCTCCCTCCGATGAAGATAATTCACCAAAGAGGTTGGCTTTCTTTCAAAATATCACTTTTTTTTTGCAGTTTTGTGGAACACGATGAAAGCCACACCATCGAAATTGTAGCAGCTGGGGGAGGAAATGAGCCAAAGTTGGATTTCTGTCTAAATATTTAATTTTTCATTTCAGTCAACAAGCCCTGATGTGCGGGCACTGCCACTGGAGTATCGGGCCGGATGAAATTTGGAAGGTACGTATAAATTAACAGGGGAAATAGCGCATTTCCACCTCTCTTTTTCGTGTCTTTACCGCTCCGAGATTCTGGGGGTAATCTTTTAACCTGGGGCGACTTCATAAATTTCGATCCGGCTAATCTGAAAAAATAACCGAAAAGTGGGGGATTTGTTATTACGGCCTGCGAATATCTTGTGTTTAGGCGAATATTTGCGTCATGTGCAATCAGCCATGCCACGACCACTGCCGATGCCCAGCCGACGAGCCCTCCACCTCAAGACATTGATTGGTGAATAGAGATATCTCTATTCGAGCTTATATTGTTACTTGTTCATTTCTATCAACGATCCTCTTTGGTTGTGCTTTCTTCTAAGCTGTAGTGTTTTTTATATGTTGTTCCTTGTTCCGATCCTTGGCCTGTCCCCCAACCGATCATCATCCAACTCGTGGCCGTGTTTAGTGAAAAGAAAAAAAAATGTGTTGTGATGATTTTAGGTAGTGGGAGTGAATAAAACTGGCCTCAAGATTAATTAGCTACAGAAATTCCGTTAAGTTGCAGTGGAGTGGAACGAAAAGGGCGGTCGCTGCGTGAATAAGGAGACGTAAAGGGATCGAATCAGCGATTTGGTTTCCTATCGACGGTACCAATTTATTGAAAAAACACAGCAGGGCGTGAAAAAAGGAACATCAAAACTACAAACTAATCACGAGACATCGATTCTGAAATAGCGAGAGTTGTAGCGATGATTTCTGGAGGAAAGATGTTCTGACGGCTGGTCGATAGTCGGTGCCCGGAACTCGTTTCACAAATTCTTCCGTTGACACCCACGCGTATTCCGGAAAATGAAAAGGAACCAAGGTTCTTTTGCATTATCGGGGGGGGAGGTGTACAAGGCTAGAAATGCCTGGTAATTCAATAATTAGTATTTTAATAGTGTTTTTAGTCAGTAAAACTATATTTCAACGCGAAAATGATAGAAAAAGGCTGACAACAGGTTTGTTACGCGAAAAAAATAGTAAAACGTCGATATTTTTGGTTCTTTCCTTGCAAAGTTGCAGCTTAAAACGGTTTAGAAGCCCTTCCGCTAATTTATTGTCCTTTTTTAATTTGTGTAATAAAAACACTTTTTCAGGGTCGTTTGCCGAGTGACAGAAGCGGCACAAGGAGAAGAACAACAAGAAGAAGATGGACTTCTCGGAATTGCTGCAGCAGGCCGAGAAGAACAAGGAGAAGCTCGAGAAGAAGGTCTCCACCATCAAATCAACGATCGATAGTGAGCAGCAACAACGTTTGCAGCTTCTTCAAAAGGTAGCTGGAGTTTTTCGGCCTGGAAAACGTTCAAAATGGAAGGTTAGAAACTAGCAGAAGCTTCTAGACTGGCTGAAAGTATCGAATTTTTGTGTAATTTTAGAGAGGCCTAGTAATATAATAGGTTTTAATCGTGTTTTTAGTAAAATCGAACTTGATTTCGACTGAACAACTGTTTTAAAAAGTTATGAGTCGAAATTTTGATAAAAATCGGCCATTTTTGGTCGGTAAATCGATATTTTTGTATTTTTAATAAAGCTTTGTAAAGTTTTTACGTTAGGAAATAGTAAAAAAATCATTTAGAAACATGTACTTTATTTAGATTTGGAAAATTGGTCCTTTTTCAGCGCCGCGAGGATAAGAAGGAGGAGCTGCGCCTCCGGCAAAACGGGAACTGCTCGAGAAACAGCGGAAAGCGGTAGAAAACCATTTAACGATTCATATTCGCGTGTTTAGGCTCTAAAACCAGAGCGGCCGGCCGTTGATCGCGACAAAATTGCTCGATTCAAGGCTCAGAAAGGTTGGGATTATTTTTGGGGGCTTTTTAAAAGTTTCCATTTCAGAAGAAGACCGGATTCAGCGAGAGAAAGAAGCAAAGAAAGAGAAGGAAAGGCTGGCCGAGCTGAGATTGCAGGCAAATGGCGGAAAGGTGACGATTTAACGGGGTTTCATTGGCTAAATCGATATTAGGCAAACAAGAAGATTGCCCGGCATTTCGGCATCGACCCGGTGAATATGCAGATCAGATATGGGAACAGCCATGAACATATCGAGACACTGCAAAAGAGGAGGAGCAAAGAACAGGTATTTTCTGGTGTTTTCAATGCTTTTCAACCCTTTTTACAACCTGAATTTTCTTTTAGTCGAAAAAGGAGGCCGTAGAAACGTTTTGCGCAGAAAAATTGTGGTGCAAAACACGAATAATATTGAATATTCGTGCGAATTGCTAATTTGGCAATTTCAGGAGGAACAAGACATGCTGGCCGACAGTCTTCGCGGCGGTGTCCACAAGGCGTTGCAACTCAAGCAAAAGGTATCCCAAAAACACAAGCCCTACTGCCGGCGGGGTAGCAGATTTCGGGATCAATCATAAGCGCTCGAAAAGTCGGCCAGATCTGATCTCAGTTCTCTCGGCCTTTGAAATTGTGGTATTTTTGCGCCATTTGCCGGCTTTTGGAGGCTTTTCCGACAAACGCCTTTTAAAGGGCTAGTTCAGCCAATAAAACAAAAAAATTTCCGCGGCCAGGAGTCGAACCCTCTCTGCGTTTTTGTTTCTGCGCCTCTCTCATTTCCTCGATCTCTAATAGCTGTCGTAATGGGGACTGTTCGGGCGCACTGTGCCTACGTCCATAGTTTCCCAAGGTACCAGCCCAAGCTCTAAAAGTTGAACTAGCCCTTTAAGGACGATAAATTTTGAATTTTAAGCCTTTCTCAGCCGGTTGAGTCGCATTTTTGGGGGGAAAACGTGCAAGTTTTGCATGAAAAATCACGAAAATTGGCAAATTCTGCGAGCAAATATGTGTTCGCCTCGTCGAAAGCTTTCGTTTCATGCCAAGAACATCAAAAACGGACATTTCTCTGAACATTCTCAGGGGTTATTTTTGGGTGACACTTTTTTTTGAGGATTTCCTTTCTAGGCAGAACAATTGCGCGGTAAACTGCCAGCTGATGAGCATCGACGTGCCGGCACGAGCAAGGAGAACAGTCTGGCTGGAATGTCGTCTCGCCATCGCCATAGGTAGAGCGATTTTTTATTTATTTATTTTTTTAATTCCGTGATTTCCTCCTGGAAAGGCGCTGCGAGGTTTTTGCGCCGAAAAATCGGCCGGAAATGACTCGAATATGCATTAATAGTGTTTTTAGTGGCTTTAGCTTAGCTCTAGCTTTTAGAAGCTTACAAAAAATTAGATCTTTTTTTGAAAATTCGGAAATTTTTACGTTTTTCATACATTTTTCACCAAAAATCGTAAATTTTTGAATTTTTATAATTTTCCTAGCTTTTTATATCTGAAAACTGTGTAAAAACTGCTCGAGAAACAGCGGAAGGCGGTAGAATACCATTTAACGATCCATGTTCGCGTGTTTAGGCTCTAAAACCAGAGGGGCCGGCCGTTGATCGCGACAAAATTGCTCGATTCAAGGCTCAGAAAGGTTGGCATGGTTTTTGGGGTCGTTTTACGGGTTTTCTATTTAGAAGAAGACCGGTTTCAGCGAGAGAAAGAAGCAAAGAAAGAGAAGGAAAGGCTGGCCGAGTTGAGATTGCAGGCAAATGGGGGAAAGGTGACGATTTAACCGGGTTTGATTAGCTAAATTGATGTCAGGCGAACAAGAAGATTGCCCGGCATTTCGGCATCGACCCAGTGAATATGCAGATCAGATATGGGAATAGCCATGAACATATCGAGACGCTGCAAAAGAGGAGGAGCAAAGAACAGGTATTTTCTTGTGTTTTCAATGCGTTTAAATCCGTTTTAAAACCTGGATAGTCTTTTCGTGGCAAAACTGACACCCCTGCCCCAACACCATCTTTAGCCTCCAAAAATTTTACATTTTTTTTCTCTCTTCCTCTTTGCCCCTCCCACCTCCCGTCCACCCATCCATTCATCCCGAAAATCCTTCCTTCTTTTAAAGGGCTGCCGACGGCATGTGTCGATTCCCCCCCATCAACAAATTGGCAAGTAGCCAACAGGGCAGAGAGCGCGCCCTGGGGAGAGGCGCAGAGACATTTTCTTTCCAGCGCGTAACCGATTGACTATGCCGTCGGCATCCCTTTAAGCCCCACATTTTCTGTGACATTTTTCCCCTATACTGTGACTCATTGCATGTGCAATGGCGCCTCGTTGCGCAAATAAATAAATAAAAAATTCTATAAAAATCATTTATATTTCGTTATAGGGCCGTACGGGATTGCGGGGGAAAATTTGCCCTCCCCCCCGCCCGCTAACAGCCCAGCAGGGACGTAGCGTAATACCGGCCCCGGGGGCCCGCCCCCCGAAATCGGCCGGGGCCCGAAAATTTCATAAGGTTTCATAAGCCCTTATGATTTTTATTTTCTCAAAAATTTTGATGCCTGCGGCGCTATTTTTTTACGTTTTTACCGCTATTTGTAGAGCTATGGAATCTTGTTTTCAAAAATTTTTGCCTGCGACGCTGTTTTCTCGTTAATGTTTTGTTTTTCGGAAAAATTTTTTTGGGGTCCCCCCCGAAATTTTTTTCTAGCTACGCCCCTGCAGCCCAGTACCATTTTTTTTTGATATTTTTACCGCTGAATTCCGATTTTATTTTTCTTTCGTTCTGGGTTATTTCCCGTAAAAATTGACCGGAAAGGACTTGAATGCCTCTATTTTTGAAATTTCAGTCGTGATCACTTCTCGCCACCTCGCGATTCGAAGGGACAGCCGAACAAATTCGAGCTCAATTCAAAACGGCCCCCACCCCCGGCCGCCCTCGATTTTAGGTTGGTTTTTTTGCAAGAATTCGTATTTCCGATGCCCTAGCCTTTTTTGGCACTTTCTACGGCCTTATAAATATAGTTTGTGGCCTTTTTTGAAATGCATACATTCTAAAAAAACCATAATAGAAGTCGTAGAAATTGAAAATCGCGATAAAAATTTATTTTTTTGCGAAAAATTGCCGTTTTTTTGGCTGTTCGATTTGTCTAGCCGGTTTGTTTTTGTTTTAAGCTGTAAAAAAGGAAGTAAGGAATTTTAGAAATCATTTTAAGTAGGTTTTTCGTGAAAAAAACGGAAATAACGATTTTCGTTTCAGTCAATTGATGGCGATCGCTTCGGGAAAAGCCGCTGCCCCGCTCAGAATCAAAGAAGAGAAGCCATCCCTTCCGTCAGCTTCTAGCTTCCGCCCGGAAGTCAAGCCCTCGTCTTCGGCCTCTCACAAAATGCCCTCCACCCCGACATCCGCTTCTTCTTCTTCCCATCGCCCTCCCGATCACCCGAAGCCGCGAATGCCAAGGTGCGACTTTGGTCCATTTCAGCCATCCATTTTCTGGATTTTCTGCTGATTTCGAAGCTGCGAAGCCTTTCTCAGCTAGCCGAATTAAAACGAATTTGAGAGCATTTGTTTTGCCAACGGTTCAACAACGCCAAGCTCTGATTCCTGCCAAAAATCTGGCCAAATACTAAAATGTTGAAGGAAGGGGAAAGCTACCGACGAAACTGCCGCAAAAAAAACGATTTTTACGATTTAGCTATCTATCGAAAACCCTCGACGAGCTGAGCAGATATCTGCGCTCCAGTTTTGGAATTTCCCGAATTATTTTGCTCGTTTTTTGGCCTTTTCATCCGAAAGTAGATATGTTCTTTCCGTTTCTCGAAATTCCCGATTTTTTTGCGATTTTGGGCGTTTTTTATGTTAAAAACGTCACGTTTTTAAAAAGGCTTGTTTTAATCGATTTCATTTCGATTTCAGCGCGATCCCACAGCCCGGTTTTCTCAAATGGCTTCAAAAAAACTGTCGTTGGGCTATCGCAAAACGCGTGAAATTTTTTTGAGAAAAACTTTTGGTCGGAAGGGCTTGGAATTTCTGAAAATTTGGAAAGATTCGGGCCAGATTCCAAAAACTTGGAAAATTCGGACATTTTGGGTGCAAGTTCTGATTTTTCAGCAAAAGCGCAGAGGGGCATTCGTCTGGTCGAGATCGAGATCGTGCTCCTCTTCCGCCATCCAGGGAAAAGATTGAGCGTCATCGCGAGAGAATGGATATCGATCGGGAGCGGATCAACAATGAGAGACGGTGCGTTTATTCAAAACAAAATTCGAAATGTCGTTTCTTTTGCATTATCGGGGGGGGGAGGTGAAATTTTTTATGAGCCAATAAATGTCTGGTAATCTAATAAGAAGTGTTTTAATCGTGTTTTTGTAGTAAGTTACAAAAAATGTATGGAACGTGAAACTTTGATCAAAAATCGGGTACACATAGGATAACGGGGGAAATAACGGGGGCACTCAAACTTTTTATATGATAAAAGTATTTTTAAATAAGCTTTTTTCGGGCTGTAAAAAAACTCTTAGTATATTTTTCGGTCCTCTATCGAATGGCATTTTCAAAATTTCGAAACTATTCAAAACGCCGAAAATTTTTTTCCCCCCCTGTTATCCTATGTGCTGCCCATAGTTTTCAAAAATAGTTTTTAGGCTATAAAACTTTTATAATACATTTTTTCGCGTTGTAAAAAAATCTCTTAGTATATTTTTGGATGTTCTATCGATTCGCGTTTTCAAAATATCGAAAATCTCAAAAATTTGGCTTCCCCCCGTTATCCTATGTGCTGCCCATAGATTTTGCTCAATTTTTGTTTATTCAATAAAAAATTCCATTTACATTATTTCGGGCTGAAATTAATTTTCCTAGGGCAGTTTTCGACGCTTTATCGAATGACGTTTTCAAAATACCGAAAATTTCAAAAATTTCGAAAATTTGACTTTCCCCCCCGTTATCCTATGTGCTGCCCATAGATTTTCCTCAATTTTTGTTTATTCAATAAAAAATTTCTATTCCATTATTTCGGTTTCGGGCTGAAATTAATTCTCTTAGTATATTTTTCGACGCTCTATCGAATGGCACTCGCAAAATCCCTCAGTAATTGCAAATTTCATAATAATGAGTGCCCCCCCGTTATTTTATTCCCCCCGTTATCCTATGTGTACCAAAAATCGTACATCTGCGGTGTAAAAATCTATATTTTTAACATTTTCTATTCAAAATTTGTCAAATTTCCACGTTTAGGAATGGCAAAAAACCATTCGGAAACATGTCCGGTATTTATATCTGAAATAGTTGCCCCCCGATAATGCAAAAGAGCCGGAAATTTCGACTTTTACGTGTTTCATCGCGTAATCGATCAGCGATAATAATTGTTGGTATTTTCAGTGCCCCTCCCTCTGCCCCAGTGCCCCAAAAAGAGAAGCGGAAGCCGTTCACGAAAGGTCCGACGCCTCCTCCAATCATTCCACCAGCTGTACCCGGAAAGAAATATCTACCCGGTGATGACAGATATCAGGTAATACTACTCTCCGCTAAGTTTTTCCATAATTCTTGCAATTTTTCGGCATTTTCGCCTTCGAAAATACCGATTTTTGGAAAAATTTCGTATTTTTAGCCTTTTTGGCGTATAAGGTTTTATAGGGCTTACTAGCGACTTAAAAATATAGTTTGTAGCTTTTGTTGAAATACAAAATGCTAAAAAAACTATGATCAAATTCGCAGAAATTCCTAAAATAGCGATGAAAATTCATTTTTTTAACTAAAAACAATGGAATTTTTGAGCTATTTGTCTAATCTGTTTTTATTTGTTTAAGCTAAAAAATTGGTACTGGACTCTTAGCGGGGGGAACTAGAATTTTTCTGTCTACATCTAGGCCTACTTATCGACAATATAGAATATATTTTTTATAGTCTTTTTTACTTTTTCCTTGCTAGACAGGTAGAAGAATTTTTAATATTTTGAAAAATTGAAAATTTCTTACATTTTTTTGCGGTTTTTATGTTTAAAATTGTTAAACTTTAGACTATCAATTAAATGAAATATTTAATAATTTTTGCTTTAATTAATTTATATTGATATTCATTCATTTTATTTTGTAAAAAAAGTTAATCAAAATTTTCAGCCACCAGCCCCTGGAGAGCGTCGAAAAGATGGCGAAAAGGGGAACGGAAGCGGCAGCATGAGACGCGAGAAGACCTCCTCCTCCTCCTCCTCCTCATCAAAAGGAGCACCACGACAATCGGCTTCTTCCTCGGCTCCTCGTGCTCCCCATCATCAATCCAATCGACCGCCAATGAAGACGATGGGCGAACTGTTCAGCAACGGCGCCGCAGGTGAGCTCGATTCTTGGCCTTGCGCCATTTCATCGCGTAATCGATTGCGTTTTTGGGATTTCATGACGATTTCGAATGCGGTTCAAGAACTTTACAAGGGGAGGTTGTTTGGGTCAGGTGTCAAATCATTCTGAAAACTTGCCAGTTGATAGAGAATTGAAAACGGAACAAGGTGCGCTAAGTCGTTTTCTGCACAATACCCCTAATTAAAAAGTTATAAGCATTTTAAGTTGGTAGTCCTAAAATGAGTTCTGCGCAGGCTCTTGCACCAATACCGCACCGTTCCCACATTTTTTTCACCGGTGGTTTCTTGACCCTCTCTCGTCTCCACTCCCCCCACGTCTCTTGTAGCGCAATCGGTAGGGCGCTTGACTCACATTCTTTTGAAAATTTTTTGGCATAAGTTCGAGACTCGAACTTTTCTATCTTTTTGCTTTTTGCTCCTGCAAATTAGGGTTATTTGACGTAAAATCCAAAAAGCAAAAAGTTGGACGCATCAAAAATTTGAACTCGATTAGAAAAATTTAAAAAGTTTCGCACTCTACGGCACTACCTACTGCGCCAAACAGCTTGAAAAAGGGGGAGGCCACAATGAGGACCAGGTCAGAATTGTCGGGTCGTTTCGAGCTTTCGAACTTCAAAGACCTACAACTTTTTAATTTGGAGTATTGTGCAAAAAATGAGATTAAGAAACTCCACTTTATTTTTGATTTTCTATCCACTGGCAAAGTTTCAAGTCAATTTGACACCTGACTCAAACGACCTTCCCTTGTTAGTAGCGTAATCGATTGCAATATTGGGGATTTGATAGCGTAATCGGTTACAAAATAGATATTTTATGGCGTAACCGATTAAAAACTCGGGTGGCGTAATCGATTCCTAAAATATCAAATATCCGGCACCGATTGGCGGAACCATGAAGTAGGGTATTTTGAGTTTTACAAAATTTGGAGCTTTTGCATTATCGGGGGGGAGGGTAATTTTCCCCGTTCGTCCAATTTTTCTCATAAAAATTGAGGAAATATTTCTAACCTGTTTTGACCAGGGTTGTTCATCGCGTCCCCGGGCCAAAACTTTCGAAGCCTCTATCTCGGTGGGCAACGTACCTAGCGGGATAAAAATTTGTGGAGTTGTAGAGTAAAGCGAGAAGAACGTTCACGCAAAATTTCAAGGCGGTAACGGCTAAGGGACGCACGGGGACGCAGGGTGACGCAGGGGACGGGTGACAGCCCTGTCCCCCGTCCCTTGCGTCCCCCTACGTCCCCGGGCTTCTACATGCCGCTACGACTTTCAAATTTTGTGAGGACGTTCCTCTCCCTTTCCTCTACAACTTCACAAATTTTTATCCCGCTAGGTACGTTGCCCACCGAGATAGAGGCTTCGAAAGTTTTGGCCCGGGGACGCGATGAACAACCCTGGTTTTGACTATTTTCCAGCGTAAAAAATTCGAAATTTAGTAGAAAATAGATAAAATAGCTATTTTCGGTTCATTAGGATTTCCGGGGCGGGGAGGGGGAGGCAGGGGGAAACCAATTTTTTTTTCGGCACAAGCCTATTTTTTTTATAAATAGCGGACGAGTTTCTAAATGGTTTTTAACTATTGCTAGGAAAAGTACTAGACGAATTTTAATTAAAAAATTTAGCTTTAGTTCGAAAAATCCGAAAAAAGAGCCAACATGACCAAATTTCCGACTTTTTCCTACATTTTTCTAACTTTTCTTTGAAAGTTTTCCTACTTTAAATATAATGAAAATTTACTAAAAACAATGTGAAAACACTTTATATTTGATTGCTAGGTCAACCGGGACAGCCAGGAAAAAAAATTGGTTTCCCCCGGCGATCCTTCCCCCCCCCCCCCCACCCCGCCCCCGGAAATCCTAAAGAACCCTATTTTCGACCACAAAACTCCGAGTTTATAATTTTTCAAAACTTTCGAAGTTTTTTAGATGGTTTTTCCCCTTGAAAAATGCTTAAATTTGCAAAAAATGTCTTTAAACAAATTTTCCCATCAGATTTCTAGGAATTTCTGGAGTCGTAGAAAAAAATTGTCCCCCCCCCCCGGTACTGCATAAGCGCCAAAATGTCCCAATTTTTTTCAGGCCTTCCGATTACGGTGGCGGAAATATGCGCTCGAAGGAGACACAGATGATATTCGAGAAGAAGAGACGAGAGATGGAGAGAAAGAGGAGAGAGGCAGAGAAGCAGAGACAATTGGAGGGGATGAGTCTGTGGGTTATTGACGGAATTTTTAAATTGTTTGTACCATCCCGAAATGTAAAAACTTTACAAAGTTTGATGAAAAAATGCAAAGAATATCGTTTTTTCGACCAAAATTTCGCCTTTTTGAAAAAGGTTTTTCTAGTTGAATATAGTTTTATTTTGCTAAAAACATTATGAAAATACTTCCGATTAAGTTACTAGACATTCCTAGATTAATAAAAATTTTTTGCCTCCCCCGATAATGCATAAGAACCCTATAACGAAACATAAACCATTTTTATCAGATTTTGCGCTGTTTTTCGATCATAAACTCGTAAAAATTTTGGCGAAGTTTTGGCGAAAAATAGCCAACAAGGTCTAATATTTTGAATTTTAAATACTTTGAAAATGTCTGTTTTGCTTTTTAGCATCCAAAAACTACTAAAAACCCAATAAAAAAACTATAGATTTTTAATAGGCCGAAAAAATCTTACCTCCCCCTGCTAATAGTCCAGTACCGTCACATTCGGGATATCAAAATGCCCGAGTTGGATTTATCGAATTTTTTCCAACGTCGAAATCCATTTTTGATCGCAATTTCGATACCCGAATTCTCCGAAAAAATAAAAAGGCCGAAATTCAAAAATTAATTATAAAATTCGCGTTTTAAATAGCTGTTTTTTAGATTGGAGAGGGAGCGAATGAGAGACGCAGAGAAAAGGAGAGCCGAGCTCGGATTCTCGAGGGATGAGGTCGACGAATGGGAGGAGGAGCTCGAGGTATCCACTTTTACAGCGCGGGATCGATTAGACCCGTTTAATGGCTAGATTTTGTGGCGTAATCCATTAATCCGGGCCTGGATTCCAATAATTCGGCTTTTCTATGATTTTTTACATGGCCTAATCGATTAGCAAAGGCGAAAACGTTCTTTTCCAGCTAGAATAGATGGCGTAATGAATCGCGCGCACTGAATTTCGTGGCGTGATCGGTTATGGGATTTTAATTCGAAACCAGGGTGGAAAAGCCGCTTCGCGAATTTTCAACCCTGGCCCCATCTCGATCCCAAGATGTTCTTCACTGGCATAATCCCTCGCATTCTGATGACAAAAAAATGAAAAATCTTCCGCTGTCCGTTTATATAAGCTCACGTCACTTCCGGTGCATGCTAATTTTCTTTCGTAACAAAGAGGCTGCCCGAAAAATTTATAAAAACGGCGATTAATTGTTTAAAACAACAGATTTTGTAAATCTGAGAACCGTGCAGTCATACCAGAGCCATCACGCACCTAATGACGTATCATCCTACTATATATAAAAAAAATAGTGTTTGTGTGTGTGGGCAGGCCCGTAGGAGGGGGGGGGCCCAGGGGGCCCTGGGCCCCCCCCGAAATCGGTCGAGGTCTGAAAAATTCATAAGGGGGGACCCTTATGATTTTTAATTACAAAAATTTTTCTGCCTGCGGCGCTGTTTATTACTGTTTTTCAAACAGTTTTTACTTATATGAAGCCTATTTTTTCAATTTTTTTTGCCTGCGGCGCTGGTTTTTCATTGGTGAATCAATTGTCATAAAAAATTTTCGCCTGCGGCGCGTTTTCTGCCTTGTTTTCAGACGAATTTGAGTGTAGCGAACGCTTTTTTGCTATTTTTTTGCCTGCGGCGCTATTATTGACGCGATTTTTTGGATGTTTTAAAAGTGACGACCGGGGGGAGGTCGCCAAAATTTTTGGGCCCCCCCCGAAATTTCGGTTCCGCTACGGGCCTGTGTGTGGGTGTGTGACACTTTGCATGCAACTTCCGTCAGGGTGTCCGGAGGATATCTCTAGAGGGGGCAAATTTTAGGGCATGTATGATACGTCATTAGGTGCGTAATGAAGCCGAGATGACTGCACACACATCAAATGTTACAAAATCAGCTGTTTTCTACATTAAATTTAAGTTTTTGTAAAATTTTCGAGGACCCTCTTTGTTACCAAAAATTAGCATCCGCCGGAAGTGAGTTTTGCCTATATACAGGGTGGCTGATAAGTATCCGGAAAAAGTATAAGGTCCTGGTGTAAAAAGGAAAGCACGAATGTAATCAAAACGAATTATTTTATAACACGTAGAAGCTATATATTCGTCGCTGTAACAAATTTTTGAAGTGACATTTATCTGCTTTGATTTATGCTACAATTTATAGCTATCCTAAAATGGCTGTGCGCCGCGGGCAGTTGACGGCTATTTTGCTCAAAATCTTGTTAAAATCTTGGTGCAGGTTAACCATATTCTTGATGCTCTGGTTCCTTAACTCGTGTTTCTTGCATTCCCGCACAGAAAAATCCAGTGGATTACGATCTGGGCTTTTGGCAGGTCATATAACCTTCGTCATAAAAGCGTCGATTTTCGGGCGAAAATCACGAATTGTGGTTTTTGGGCCCTAGCCCCGAGCCCGATACTGTTGAAGGGCAATACACCGATTATTTCGATTACAAAGCATCACATCTTGCTCCAGAATATCATTTTGATAGAGGTTCATCTTCATTTTGGCGTTTTGATCGATGAAAACCTGTCGGAGACGCTAATTCCGCTTCTGACCATATAACTTTCTGGGATAAGCCTTTTTGTAGTAATTTTTAACTTCCTGGTATTCTTCAGACCCGGACTGACAAGTTATCGGGGTTTTTGAAAGTTTTCAGACACATTAACCCAGAAAATTTTCTTGTCTAAACATTGACTACCCCAGGAGCGGCGCACCTAAGCTTAAGCAAATGACGGCTAAAGACAGCTTGTTGGCGCTCCAATATTTCGTTGTCCTCCATCAACTCAATTTTAATCATGAAATATCAAAGTATATACAAGAACATCCACGATGGCTAGGAGAACAGAACATAAAACTCGATGGTTTTTTTGTTACGCGATGTCAAAGTTTTTCCGGATACTTATCAGCCACCCTGTAAAGGGACAGAGGGAGCGTTTTTCATTTTTTTTGCTCATCGGAATTCGGGGGCAATTATGCAAAGTGAAGAATAGTTTGGGATTAGACGGGGCCAGGGTTGGAAAGTCGCGTAGCGGCTTTTCAACCCTGGTACGTAGCTTAAAATTCCTCGCCTGCCGAGATATCCTCCGGACACCCTGACGGCAGTTGCATGCAAAGTGGCACACACACACAGACACTATTTTTATATATAGTGGGATAAAAACATTCGCAAATGTATTTGTTTGCAGTTTGAGGACGACTACGACTCTGAAATGGATGATTTCATCGACGATTCGGCGGCCGATGATGAACGGGCACTGAGGAGGGAACTCGACAGCGCTTGCCAGTACGTTTTTTTCTATGCCGAAAATCGACCCCGGGGCCGGCTATGGCTAGACATGTACGCGACGCGCCAAGTGACTCTGGGTTTCGTATTTTTTTGAATTACGGAAACAACCGCGCGTCACGGGAGCGATCGATATATTTGCCTTTCTCGGGCCTTTAGGATAAGATTTTCTCCATAAATAGATAGCGGAACTGTTTATTGGCTGTTTTTTTACTATTTTTAAACGTAAAATTTTGCAAATTTCCTTTAAAAAGTACAAAAAGATTGATTCTTCGGCGAAAAATGGGCGACTTTAGCAAAGCTTTTAATTTTGCAAGGATTTTTTCAAACTTTCTGAAGTGTTTTTGCACTTAAATAGTTAAATTTGATCAAAAACTATATTAAAGTGCTTTTCTCGTTTACTAGGCACAATTGGGGTTATACAGGGTGTCCCAAGCCCCCCCCCCCGCCTACCTAGCCGTCCGCAGTTGAGTCCGATCCAGTACTTACAAGGAGACGTTTTTTAGTGTGAATGGAGTTTTGAGACAAAACTAGGCCTATTTTGTGCAGAATTTTACGCTGATTCCGAATCTGTCTTCCATTTCTGCTAAATAGCTCGATTTAAAAAGTTACAGTTAATTTAAGGTCATTTTAGCCCAAATTTTCCCATCTTTAAGGCCCACTATGTTGCGTTTCTCGGCTGATTTTCCAAACATAAATATCGTCATCGTACTCAGAATTTTTTTGTCTATCAAATAGGCCCCCTAACTCAAATTTGTCAAAAAATCAAGATTTGACGGTACTTTCCTTGGTATGGACTCCGTTTTTTGTATGGGAAATGGTGAAAAACAGCCTATTTCTCACCCCTGTAAGCCATCGACGATCGGCAGTAGCGCACTAATGAAACATACCATTCGAATCAGAAAAAAAAATTCTCTACAAGGCAAGCTACTTAAAATAAATTAGAACATTAAAACAAAAAAAGTAGCGCATCATGGCAGATGGCTACTCTGTGCGTAAAAATGATCTTAAAATAGCTGTAACTTTTTAAAACGAGCTATTTAGTAGAAATGGAAAACAGTTTCGGAATCAGCGCAAAGTTCTGCACAAAATAGGCCTGGTTTTGTCTCAAAACTCGATTCACACCAAAAAACGTCTCCTTGTTAGGTATCTATCGGAAGCTCTCGAAAAGGCGATTAGACAATGAGGGGTCACTTTCGTTATTATGTGTTTTTATTCGCTAATTTTACGTCCAAAAACCATGAAAGCTGCTGATTTATGCTATCAGGTTGGTAGATAAGTCCTGTCACAATTTTTTGAAAGCCCTCTAGAAAGCCGCAGTAACGTCGGATTTTCATTTTCGATACATGATTTGATAGAGCTTGGGACGCGCTACTTGGGCAAAACCTGATTTGGTCCCCAAAGTGGCTCGCCGTCGAGTTACAGCTCCGGGAAGTTTTTGATAAAATCTTGAGAAAGCTATTTAGCGTGCTATCTCTGCATAGAGCCATTTGAATACGATCCCATTAACGCCAATCGATAGCTCTCGAGGAGTAGATATCGATAGATGTTGAGATCATCAAAATCGGATACCGGATGGCCGAGATACGGGCCCTTCAAATTTGGTTCATTTCTTAGAACTTTTTCCGAATTCCCATACATTTAGACAAAACATTCTCCGGGCGCTCAAAAATCAACTGGCAAAATTTGTCACAGATGCGTAAAATGTATGGGATTTCTGGAAAAGTTCTAAGAAACGGGCCAAATTCCATGTGGCCGTATCTCGGCCATCCGGTGTCCAATTTTGACGATCTCAACATCTATCGATATCTACTCCTCAAGAGCTATCGATTGGTGTTGAAGGTATCGCATGCAAATTTCTCTATGCAGAGATATCACGCTAAAAAGCTTTTTCAAGATTTTATGAAAGACTTCCCGGTGCTGTAACTCGGCGTCCCGTAACTTTTCGGCCTCGTGCGGCAGCTCCCATTATAGAGCAGCCCATGATCTATCAAATCAGTTATCAAACGTTAAAATCGGCCATGTCTGCGGCTATATAGAGAGATTTTAAAAAATTGTGACAGGACTTATCTACCAACCTGATAATTGAGAAATTGCTGTTGAAAAATTTCCAGTTTTTTCGAAAAACTTTAAATATCGATGGAATCAGATTAAATTTTAGAAAACGAAACCCGCTTGCCTTTTAAGAGCTTTCGATTGATAGCTAAATCGTAAAAATCGGATTCGACTGCGGACCGCTAGGTGGGGGGGGTTTGGGACACCCTGTAGGAACAATTCGCCGTCCCCCACCCCCGATATTGAAAAAGCTCCAGATTTCACCAACTTTTTGCAGGAGCATCAACAAGAACTACCACAAGAAGGATATGTGGAAGATTCGCGAGCGACTCATCAATGAAAGGGACATGGAGTCGAATTTTAAGCAGATCGATATGGTTCGTGTTTCTTTCTGGTTCTGGACTTTTAGCGGGGGGGTGCAAACTTTCCCCCCAGTAATTTTCTAAGCCCTAAAACGGAATTGAACCATTTTTTCGCAATTTACATAGTCTATACCTCTAAAAACCCATAAAAAAATTATAGAAATTTTCGATAAATTTTGATTTGATTTTGACTAGAAATCGTATAAAAATGAAAATCGTAAAAAGAACTAGAAGAACTAGAACGTTCTAGCATCAAAAATGATTAGAAACACTCGAAAAAGGAAAACCAAAGGTGTCCCCGTGTTAAAATCCTCCCCCGCTAACAGTCCAGAACCGTCTTTCTTTCACTCTCCCTCTGTCTCTCTATGCCCCTTTCTATCGTCCCCGTCATTCCAGGAAGAGCGTCGTTCCCGTCGTCAGGGTCTTCTGGAGGATATTCGTGAAGCGAAAAAGGGCAACAGTGAGGTCATCTGATTACGCTATTATATTCCGATGTGCCTTTTCCCCCTTTTATTGTGGGTCTATTTTTATTGTCTTTTTCATAGAGATGTCTCTATTCGAGTTTATATTGTTACTTGTTCATTTCTATCAACGATCCTCTTTGGTTGTGCTTTCTTCTAAGCTGTAGTGTTTTTTATATGTTGTTCCTTGTTCCGATCCTTGGCCTGTCCCCCAAGCGATCATCATCCAACTCGTGGCCGCGTTTTGTGAAAAGAAAAAAATGTTGTGATTATTTGAGGTAGTGGGAGAGAATAAACTGGCCTCAAGATTAATTAGCTACAGAAATTCCGTTAAGTTGCAGTGGAGTGGAACGAAAAGGGCGGTCGCTGCGTGAATAAGGAGACGTAAAGGGATCGAATCAGCGATTTGGTTTCCTATCGACGGTACCAATTTATTGAAAAAACACAGCAGGACGTGGAAAAAAAGGAACATCAAAACTACAAATTAATCACGAGACATCGATTCTGAAATAGCGAGAGTTGTAGCGATGATTTCTGGAGGAAAGATGTTCTGACGGCTGATCGATAGTCGGCGCCCGGCACTCGTTTCACAAATTCTTCCGTTGACACCCACGCAGGGCCGTACCTGGCCCGAAATTTCGGGGGGGGGGCAGGACCGAAAAAATTTTTGACGACCTCCCCCCCGGTCGACGCTTTTGTAAAATGGCGGAAAAACGGTGTAAAAACTCTAAAAACAGCGCCGCAGGCGAAATTTTTGCAAAATTGGTGGGAAAATGCACTTTTCAACCGAAATTGCGATTCAATGAATGAAAAAATGAGCGCCGCAGGCAAAAATTTTTGAAAAATGGTGTTTCTAACACTAAAAACCGACTTGCGAACAGCTATAAAAAGCGCCGCAGGCAGAAAAAATCCGGAAAAAGATCATAAGGGTCCCCCCTTATGAACTTTTTGGGCGATTGCGGGGCGGGGGGGCGGCTCGCCTGGGGCGGCCTGAGAGCGCCCCAGGCAGCAAACTTAGCGCCGATAAATTTACTGAAAAAACAGCGCCGCAGGCTGAAATTTTTGAAAAACGGTGCCTATAGGATAAAAAAAAATAGTCTTAGAGAGCGAGGAGAAAGGCGCCGCAGGCAGAACATTTTTTGAAAAAAACTGTGTCTATATTATAAAAATAAATAGCGTTTAAAAGCCATAAAAAGGCGCCGCAGGCAGAAAATTTTTTGCGAAAAAATCTAAAGGGCCTTATGCGCTTTCCGGGCTCCGTCGGTTTTGGGGGGAGGTTTATTTCTCCTCAATCTTTATTCTTGTCGAGGGTGTCGTGAACAGGCAAGCGCTCTGCCGCGCTAAGATACCGTTAGTAACCGGAATAAAGTGATTTAACAATACGGGTTTCTGCTTTACATTGCCCTGTATTCTCCCTACTCTGGGCTTTCTATCGCTATATCAATCATCCCGATCCGTTACTTCTCCATGGAGTTATCGCCGTATCATTATTGGCTATTTTGGGCCTTTCCTCCAAATATTAGCCCATTAATGATGCCAAAAATAATCTCCTAACAACACCCAACCCCATCTGCCACCCTAACATTAGTGCCAAAAAAATGCGGGAAAATTCAAACTTCTAGGTCCCCTGCCCCCTCCATGGGGGCAGCAAAAATGATGAAAAAAAAAAACATAAGGGTACTACCTTATGTACTTTTCGGCCCCCCCGAGGATTTCGGGGGGGGGCAGGCTGCCCCCCCTGCCCCCCCCCTCGTACGGGCCTGCACCCACGCGTATTCCGGAAAATGAAAAGGAACCAAGGTTCTTTTGCATTATCGGGGGGGGGGGGAGGTGTACAAGGCTAGAAATGCCTGGTAATTCAATAATTAGTATTTTAATAGTGTTTTTAGTCAGTAAAACTATATTTCAACGCGAAAATGATAGAAAAAGACTGAAAACAGGTTTGTTACGCGAAAAATAGTAAAACGCCGATATTTTGGGTTCTTTCCAATGAAAATGGTACGTTTACGTGGACGTTCCATAAATGGTACGTTTGAGGACCTTCCCGTGGATAAAATGCCCTGATTTTTCGGCACTAGGGGGAATCGACTTTTCTGTTTCCGATGGCATCCTCGGAATTTCGATAAAATACAAGTTTACCAAGTTAAAGTCGGTTTTATTCATTTCTGCGATCTGTTGGTGTCTTGTAAGCAGGGCATTCTTTCGTTAGATGACGTTCTTTTTCGCCGAGGATGCATCCTTTTGCTTGCTGCGTTTTCTGCGGTCTCTCTGTCTTATCTGTTTTCTCTCCCTTTCCTTTTGGTTTCTTTTTCTCGAATTTTCCTTCTCTAAAGTTCACAGCTGATCCCTGAAGCTAGATCTAACTATTCTTGTATCTGGACCAGTGATTCGATTGCATTTAGCAGCTGTCTACAGGGTGAGGCATATATATGGCAACACTTTCCCGGGTCTCTCAAACAATTAAGAAAGCTGGCTGTGCTTCAATAATTTGCTGAAATATGGCCACATGGTTCGGAAAAATCGTTTTGGGTACGAAAGATCCTAAAAACATGTGTACTACCTAGTAGTGACAGCTAAACGTAATGAAAACAATTCATTTCCTTTAAGTAGGCAGAAATTTTAGAATTGTTCTCGGCTGGTCCCAAAAATCATAGTAAAAAAAGCAAAATTCCCTTTTCTTGATCTTTACGCATTGAATTGCTTGGTTTCAACGCCCGAAATTGGTTCAACCCAATGCCTAAAATGTAAAAAATTGCTTAAATAAGACAATACAATTGGCAGGCATTTTATAATTAATTTTAAGTGGTCAACGTAAGGGTGGGAAGGGGTGGGTAAGCGCGCGTTTACTGCTATACGTTACTGCGACGTACCATTATACTTCTATGAAAAAAACCCGGTCCGAATGACTAAAAAATCCAAAAGGTAAAAAGATGGCACCGGGTGGGATCGAACCCGGGTCGATTTCCTGGTAGGGGGTTAAACCAAAAAAAGATCCAAATTTTGACTGAGATTATATAACAATGCCCAATAGGCTATTTGCGAGCGAGAAATATGCACAATAGCAGACAATTTCCGTCCAAAAACCTATTTTTTACTTCGACAAAATGTCGGGCCGGCCCGGCTTTTTTGAATTCGCGGCCCGGCCCGGAAAATGCCGATTTTTCTCGGCCCGGGCCGCGTTTTGTCCAGGCCTGGGGTGAACCATCGCTGATTCGACTCCCGCCCGCTGCAAAATTCGGTGCTTTTTTGCCAATGGCATCTTTCCAGGGGCCTGTAAAGATGCTGGGTATGAAGAATAAGCGCAAGTTACTTTCTACGATTTTTAACGACCTCCTACTCGTTAACAATTTTTGAACATTTTTGAAGAAGTAGAAAACTTCGAAGAGGAAATTTTGATGAGTTAGGGGGATATGTAGGGTAACAAAATGAAGCTCCCGGAGTGCGCTATCCAACGAATGGTCAGGATTTTTTATTGGTTTCACTAGCCGTCAATAGGAGCATTCGGAAGAACCAAACTTTTTGCCGAAAAAATTCAAAATAAAATTTATTGCTATCCGATCTGTCTGATATTTTGCATTTAGCCATCACCAGTGATTTAGTAACTTTTGGCATCAAGATTTTCAAAATCCCGAGCAAAAACTTCTTTGGCACTTTGCCAAGTCGGCCGAATTTGTAAATTTTACGCTAATACTTTTGAAATGTTAACATAGTTGTCTTTTGCAAACAGGATTACATCTAAAAATACAATAAATGACGGCGGCCATGTGCTTACTATGGTCAATTCGGAATCGCCACTTCTGGAAAAGTCCGGGTTTTCCGAATGCTCCTATTGACGGCTAGTTAAACCAATCAAAAATCCTGACCATTCGTCGGATTTTCCTCTTCAAAGTTTTCTACTTTTTCAAAAATATTCAAAAAATCTTAACGAATAGGGGTCGTCAAAAATCGAACGTGTAACGTGGTAACGCATTCAGGTTTCTGGTTTTAAATACTCCCCATAGCCGAAAGTTATTCGGGGACAAACTTGGGCACTTTTTGCCCCACCCTGTAATAAAACGGGAGCGGTAGACACGCAGAATACGATTGACGTGGTCAATGCCGTCTGTGCGCCCCCCGCCCGTGGCGGATCATATCATTCCCGAGCGGCGCCAATTTAAAAACGGAGGTCAATGCATAGTTGTGGCGACGGCCGCTATTTGCAATTGCGACTAGTTTAGTGCTGCCTCAATTGTCTCAGTCTGTATAAAGGGTGGCGATAAATTACCTGCGCGTAAGATAAGGCTCGTTCTGAATCTTGCGTGAGTAAAATTTCTAATCGTGATGCGTTCAGGCCCGTAGCGGAGTCGGAATTTCCGGGGGGGGGGGCAACAATTTTGGCGACCTCGACCGAAAAAAATCATAAGGGTCGCCCCTTATGAACTTTTCGGACCACGACTGATTTCGAGGGAGGGGGGCCCAGGGCCCCCTGCCCCCCTCCCACGGGCCTGGATGCGTTTAATGCTAGAGTAAGCTATACTGCTCACGAACTCATTTGGACCATGGGCCCTCGATTTTTCCAGCTAGAAAAAACTCGGCCGGCAAAATTGGGAGCGCGCGGTACGAAGTGACGAAAAGGGTCTAATAATTTCTGACTTTGTTCTCCTTAAATTATTGTTTGTTTGATGCTTCCGATGGTACACATAGGATAACGGGGGGGGATAAAATAACGGGGGGTGGAACTCATTATTATGAAATTTGCAATTACTGTGGGATTTTGCGAGTGCCATTCGATAGAGCGTCGAAAAATATACTAAGAGAATTAATTTCAGCCCAAAATAATGTAATGGAATTTTTTATTGAATAAACAAAAATTGAGCAAAATCTATGGGCAGCACATATTAGGTTGGTCGGAAAGTGGCTAGAACTTTTTTCACAATTTTCCATAGATATTCTCGAAGTCAATCTAAAGCCTAATAGTGGTCCAACTATTTGATGTGTAATCTCCTTTCCTTATTTACGAATGCAGCGAAACGGGATACAACGCCCTTACAAAATAGATATGATTGATTTAACGAAATTTGAGTAAAACAGCAATATCTATGCATTCACAGTACCGAATACGGCGCTTTTTTGTGTGCATGTGTGCAACATCATTTGGCATCTACTGACACTAAACAGCAAAAAAATCTCATGGCAAACTGAGAAGAAAAACCCGATTATCAAAAGTCCTCGGGGTCAAAATTTTCTGGCCCGATGCAAAGAAAGCCAAAAACAAAAATATTGGCCGGAGGAAAATTTTTGGTTTCTTTACTGAATATGGCACTAACCTTGACGCCTTTGGGAATATAAATCTTGGTTACGCGAAGCCGCTCGTTTTTGCAAAAGAATTCGCTAAAGTTACATTCTAGTTACTTTCCGACCAACCTAATAGGATAACGGGGGAAGCCAAATTTTTGAGATTTTCGATATTTTGAAAACGCGAATCGATAGAACATCAAAAAATATACTAAGAGATTTTTTTACAACGCGAAAAAATGTATTATAAAAGTTTTATAGCCTAAAAACTATTTCTGAAAAGTATGGGCAGCACATAGGATAACGGGGAGGGGGGGAATTTTCGGCGTTTTGAATATTTTCGATATTTTGAAAATGCCATTCGATAGAGGACCGAAAAATATACTAAGAGTTTTTTTACAGCCCGAAAAAAAGCATATTTAAAAATACTTTTATCATATAGAAAGTTTGAGTGCCCCCCCCCCCCCGTTATCCTAGTATGTGTACCCTTCCGATTACCCTACAGATGCTCATAACCGGTAAAATGCATTTGGATTGAATCCTAGTCCTACGCAATAGTAAAAATCTGCGGTCAATTTTGGCCGAAGCCGAATCACCTAGCACGGGACTCTTCAACCTAAAAATATTTTTTGAGAAAAGTGTTATTTCCTTGATTCGCGGGGGGAACCCACTTTTTTCTGTTGGCCCTGGTGGCAGGGCCGTAGCTGACCCAAAATTTCGGGGGGGGCGGCAAGGGTTTCGGGGGGGGCGGCGGTTCAAAAACATCTGCCGTTTACCGCCCTTTTTCAAAAATTTTCAAAAATGATAAGGGTCCCCCCTTATCATTTTTTCGCCATCTGCAGATTTCGGGGGGCGGCATGCCCCCCCCCCTCCTACGGGCCTGCCTGGTGGGCATAGTAATCAAATATAAAGTGTTTTCACATTGTTTTTTAGCAAAATTTAAACCTATTTTACAAGGAAAAACTTTTTTAAAAGTTAGAAATACGCTTGAAAAAGTCAAAAATTTTGTCATTTTTGGGTTGAAACAATTGATTTTTCGACCTAAAATTGAATTTTTAATTAAATTTTCTAAAGTTTGTATGCTTAGGAATAGCTATAAACAATTTAGAAACACTTCCACTATTTATATAAAAAATCTAGGCTTGAGCGGAAAAAAGTTCGGTTCCCCCCGCGAATTCTTTCCCCCCGGGAATACTCAAGAACCAGCTACAGTAGTAGGCTTCAAAAGTGTAGCAAAAGGATCAGGCGCCGTGTCGCCACCCGAAATTCGTGTTTCTTGGATCTCAGTTTTTCGCGATCGCTCAAAAAGGAAATATTTCGAAAAGCGAAAACTGAGGAACAACCAATAAAGTATACATGGGTCGACGCGTGCATGCGCCGCATAAGCGTGACTGCCCACGCTTGTCACCACTGTCCGATTTTCCATGAAAAACTTAATTTTAATGTCGAAAACATCATATTTTGTAAAATCTAATATGCGTGCAGCCATCTCCAGCCCATTACGCACCTAATGACGTATCGAACATCCCCCGAAGTACTTCCCTTCTTGAGATACTACTGGAACACGGTGTCGGAAGTTGCATGCAAATGGACACACACACACAGACACTATTTTTTTATATATAGTAGTAGGATATAAATTTCTAATGTGCGTCTGCCCGTCCGTACACGAATTCACCTAAACTTTGCATTCAAATTCAAAATTCAAATTTCTGGGGGTAGGAGGGCCAGCGCTGCCCCCGCGTAGCGGTGGGTCAGCGCTGGTATGCAAAAAATTTGGCGCCCGATTTTCGGGTTAAAAGCGGGGCGCAGGTAATTAATTGCCACCCTGTAGGCATTAATTTATAGGTAAAATGTTTCCCGTAGATGGGCTATGTAATCAGCTTTTCTCTCAGCTACTCGATCAACTATCATTCAGCGATTATCTCATTTTACGGCATGTCAATCGACGATTCAGGTATCCTACTATCCCACTATATATAAAAACCAATGGAAAACGACCGCTTCGCGGATCTTTTCCACTGGGCTCCGTCTAGAAACCGTGAATTTCAGAAATAATATTTAGCCTACGGCGCATGGGCCTGAATTAGCCCCCTGATACCCTGGGGGGCGGGGTGGGAGGGGGGGGGGCGAGTGGCAAAGCAATGAACGGCGCCAAATACCTGAGTTATTAGGCCTTCAGTTCCCTCTACAAAATTGCATTTTTGAACTTGAAGTCGTCCGATATTTGTAAATCTAATACCATGCGTGATCCCCTCTATCTAATGCCTAACTGGAAAGTCTTTTTACTCAACTTGGAGTTTCGTTTCGGGATCAAGTGCATCTTGTGCAGAATTTTTCGCTGATTCCGAGTTCGTTTTCCAAATTTGCTACGGACTTTTATTTAAAAAGTAATTTTTGGTGGAAATTAAGCTAAAAAAAGCCAAAAGTTAGGATTCTGGCCCACTATTCCCTCCTTGGTCCTAGGACTCCCAGGTGCCCTGAAGTAGGCTCTCACAGTCCATTGCCCGGTTGGCACCATTGTGCATGTGGCAAAGTCCTCGCTTGCCCAGCGCAGGGAGGCGGTTCGATCCCCCGCCCTGCCACAACCTTTTGCTTTTTGCCTAAACCTTAAAAACAACCAACCTTAAAATTTGGAAATGGATTCGGAATCAGCGAAAAATTCTGCACAAGATGCACTTGGTCCCGAAACGAAACTCCAAGTTGAGTACAAACACTTTACAGTAAGTGGTCCAAATTTCAGGAACCCTGGACCCCGTCCAGGAACCATCAATTTGAATACTTCTTTTTTTTTGTTTAGCCTGCCAGGGTTGCGCTAGAATTGCGCTTCGCGACTTTTTAACCCTGGCCCCGTCTAACTTGATGAAATTCTTCACTCTGCATACGTCTCTCGAATTCCTATGGGGGGGGGGGATGAGGAATTCCACTCTCTCATGTTATATATAGGCTTCCGCCACTTCCGGCGTATGCTAATTATTTCCTAACAAAGAAGGCTGCCGGATTTTTCAACAAAAACTCAATTTTAATATCGAAAATAGCATAATTTGCAAAATCTGATATGCGTGCAGTCATCTCGGGGACGTTACGCACCTAATGACGTATCATACGTAGCGTAACGCCCTTCCCCTCTTGAGATATCCTCCGGACACGGTGACGGAAGTTGCATTCAAATGCACACACACACACACACACACACACACAGGAACTATTTTTTTATATATAGTAGGATCGGCGGATTGGATTTGGAATCCAGTGGACGAGTTCAAACCAAATCCTGAGGATTTGATTAAGCTTCCGGTCCTTAATCAAATCTTATGGAATTTTTGGCATGCAAAACACAAGAAAATCGCTATGGCCGAGCTGCGGCGAACCGGAAATAACCTTGATTATGCATGCAATCATAAAATTAGCATCCGCGTAATCGGCTATTGATTTTTTTCGACTCCTTTCAAATCCTCTTCAAATCTTCAGATTTGAACTCAAACCACGAAAGTCCAAATCAAATCGATTTGGTTTGAAGTGCTGAAACCTTATTCAAACCAAAGCGGCAGATTTGGTTAGGCGGATGCAAATTAGATTTGAGATTTGAATAATACCATCACTAGTTGCGCGTGATCCCCACTATCGCATACATAACTGATCCAAATTATAGCCCGAAATTCCATCGGGGCTTCGAGTTATGCCCCGGACACCATGGCTCGCAGCCCACTTTGTTAAGAACTCGGCTTCACACACACACACGGACGGACGGACAGACCACAACCTTTTTATTAAAGTTGATAGGTATTGTTAATTTAAGAATTATAGAAAAGCCATTGATCGTCGATATATGATGCCGAAAAGGATAGAATATGCCGCGTGTTTCGGCAGAACAATCGAAGAAAAACAAGAAGAAGATGGCCAGCCCTCGACAGATCCATCCCAACAAGTTTGTTTCTTTTGAAACTTTTCGTTTCCTTTTCTTCTGCTTGCAATTGTATCTGCAGATTGTCGTGAGAGATGCTTCGCTGAGATTCGTCTCCTACGACGATAGGTACCAAATCGTGGTGGAGAGTCAGACTCAGTCTCTATTTGTTGTGCCCGACTACAGTGACACTTTAACCAGGTATGGCGCTGGTTCTTTAGAAGTAATAAATTTAAATACAAGAAATTGCAATTATCCTGCATTTCTGAAATACCAAAAAGCAAAAACTTAAATTCGACCCGGATCCGAACTCACGACCACACGCCTGGTGGACCTGGCGCATATCCACTACGCCTCAGGCTAGATCTTCAATGGCTGTGGGAAAGGCCTCTTCTGTCCTGGGTTGAAGGGGGGGGGAAGGGCGGTTAATGACCCCCGGGAGGGCGGGCCTCTGGTCACTTAACAAAATTTGATTTTTTTAGTCTGAATCAGCTAAAATTTGTAAAGATAATAAGATGCGCGTGATCCCCCAGCCTTCATTGCATACATGGCTCAAATCTCAGCCTGAAATTCCATCTGGGTCTCGAGTTATGCCCCGGACACCACAGCACATCGGCCATTTTGTTAGTCATTTTAGAAAAATGGCCATAAAAACTTTATTTTACAAAATCCGACAAAACGCAAGATTATATATCGGGAGAAATCTTTTTCCAGTTCGCCCTCCAAAAATAGGGCTGAATTCCGTTTGGATTGCGAGATATCCTCTGTACAAACCTTTTTTGGCCAAAATGTTAAAAGGCCGTTTGCGAGAGACCCGAACAATGCTTAGCACTAGACCTCCCGAACCCCCCCCCCCCCCCCATTTACCCCCATACTTGTGGGGGTTGGATGGGGGTCCTAGGGGGGTTACGAGGGGGGTAGGGTGGGGGTTGGGCGGGGTGTTCGAATGGGGGTTTTCAGGGGTGTTGAAAAGGGGGGTCTGGATGGGGGTTTTGGGGGGGCCAAGGGGGGGTCTCGGAGGGTTCGATGGAGGGTTTGGTGAGCATATCAAATTGCGAACATTTTTTGTATTCCATGACATTGTTTACGCATCGCATTTTTTGTTTTTCAGATGTTTCGAGCAGTTCGCACAACTCGGCGCCAATCCGATTGCAACTCAGTTGGGGGTCGTCTGGTAGCATTTCTTCGAGGTTGTTGAACACGACGGACGATTTCGAGACGTTTTTTTTCTAACCGCGCTAGCAGCGTAAAAAAAGCTTGATAGAAATGCTTCAAGCCGTTGAGAAGGTTGCATTTTGAACGCTCTTTCAAACGGTATACTTACCGTTCTCCAACACCGTCGGAGGAGAGAGAGAGGGGAGCGTTTTAGTGCCGATAGGTGTACCTGTCGAAGTTGTCGCCGCACTAAAACCATCATATCTCGATCTGCACTGGGACTCCTGGATCGAGAAGAGCATCAGTCGAAAGAGCGCGAAAAGTTCTATCTGCCCAACGAGTTTCAGCTCTTTAGCAGCTTTGCCCAGCCTGCTAGCGCGGTTAGAAAAAAAACGTCCCGAAATCGTCCGCCGTGTTTAACAACCTCGAAGAAATGCTACCAAACGACCCCCAAATGAGTTGTAATCGGATTGGCGCCGAGTTGTGCGAACTGCTCGAAGATGATGTTCATCTTTCATTTAGTAGTAGTTTTAGTAAAACCGGACCGGGCAAATTGCCCAATACTACTTGCGGGGGCAACGGGTGGGGGTTTGGGGGGTTCTGTTGGGGGCCGAAGGGGGTATGTATGGGGGCCGGGTGGGGGTCGGGTGGGGGGTCCATTGGGGGTTGGCAGGGGTGTCTGTTGGGGGGTTTTGGTGGGTGTTGCGATGGGGGTCAAAATGGGGGTCTTTGGGGGTAAATGGAGGGGGGTTCGGGAGGTCTACTTAGCACAGGTTTTTTCGACCCCATTTTTATGACGTCATCTGAAAGAGCGTGGTCGAATTAGTAGGGTGGTATGGTTTTGGAAGTTTAAAAAGTTTAATTTTGGTGTTAAAATAGGCCTCAAAGCTGCCACCTTCGAAAAACTAACTTGAAAACGACTGACCCAAACAGGCCGAAAATTTGTGTCAATACCTAATTTGGCGTGGGGATCATTTCTCTAATACATTTTGAAGCATTTGAACCATGAAAAACATAAGGGGGGACCCTTATGTTTTTTTCGGGCAGGCGGGATTTCGGGGGGGGCAGGCTGCCCCCCCTTCTACGCGCCTGGACACCCTGTATTTTAATGCAAGGAAATTTGGGCGAATGCCTTCTTTACTAAACTCCTGTTCAGGTTCTCGTTTTTTTCAGGCGATATCCGATTAATTTCAATGGATTTATGGCCACTCTTGCTCGTCTCAGCCTTTCTATCCACGCTCTGCATGTTAGATTCGGGCCGAATATCACGGTCAGTCACATACAGGCCCGTAGCGGAGCCGATATTTCGGGGGGGGCAAAATTTGGCGCCCTCCCCCAAAAAAAAAAAAATTAGCAAAAAGGCGTTCGCTACACTGAAATTCGCGTAAAAAACAAGCCTAAAACGCGCCGCAGGCGAAAAATTTAGAAAAATAGACTTGATATAAGTCAAAACACTGTTTTACAAATAGTAATCAAACAGCGCGCAGGCAGAAAAATTTTTATGAAAAAAATCACAAGGGTCCCCCCTTCTGAACTTTTCCGACCCCGACCGATTTCGGGAGGGGGGGGCCAGGGCTCCCTGCCCCCCCCCTACGGGCCTGGTCACATATAACAAAATCAGAAGAAACCCACCGAAAACTGGTGAATTACAGGCGCTCGAAAGACGGTATGGTGCGAAGATACCGAAGATTGAAGTAGTCGATGCTGCATCTGAGGTATTTCTACACCCTTTCGAACCTAAAAACGCATCGAAGGGAAACGAGATAACGATCAAGTTTAGATCAGCGGTTTCCTCCGCTCGCTGAGGGCGGCGAGAAAGTTTGATGTTGAAGTGGAGACGGAGGAAATCTTTCGAAAAGTGGCCAACAACTATCGAGGAGAATGCCATAAATGGTCCATTGTTTTGGATGTACGCCAGTTTACACTGTACATTTCAGCTAATCTCAGTCAAAATGATTTGCTTTCAATGTGCCATCTTTTTCAGAAACCACTCGTCGGCCGCTGTCGACAATGTCAAGTGGTAAATTTTGCTGTGGTGTCCGTCCGTCCGTCCGTCTCAAGCCGAATTCAACTCGAAGGGGAAATGAGCTAGAGCTTAGCTTAGCTCTCTTCGGATTCGGATAGAGCGTAGTCAGAAACCCCCAACGTGAAAAAAATTGCGAAAAAGTTTTGGTTTAAATTATTAAATTTAACTTTGAAAGTTTTTCCTTAGTAAAAGGAGTGAGGGACGGGGGTTGGGGTGATTTTGGATATAGTGAGCCAGGTGGCGCGCGTTTCGTGGAGGAAAATTTTCGCCGGAGCCATTTAATTTCTTTTTTTCTCTCATTTCATCCTGTCGGTCGGTAATTTTGTTTTTTAAGGGGATTTCGCTTAGGGGAGGTATCTAAAGCCATCCGGAAGGTGTTTAAGTAGTTGTTCAGGGGATTTCGGCTATGGGAGCCATCTCTAGCCATTAGCGTGGGTATTGATAGAGCCTAGGGATAGATCTGATGATGTATTACGTGAAGGGTAGCCCGAAGGCCAAATGGTATCGTATTGTCCATCCCAGCCAAAATTCAATGATTTTCAGCGATACGGCTCAGAAATCCCATGGAAATGCGAAGAATGCAAAGAATTCTGGAAGGAAGGATGGGTCAGGAATTGGCGAAAGTGGGGTGAGAGCATTCATAGAATCGAACAAGACGAAAATTGTTTCTCAGGAGGAAAATGGCCAGAAATAACAATGACTTCTAATTACGGGGAATATCCATCCATCCACTATGACTCTTTTACATCCTTTTTCGATGTAGGTTATCGATTTTCGCTATATTTCCATTTAGAGTTGTTATCTGGCGTCCGGGATCCGGGTATCCGGTTGCGGACCCCGTCGACCAATTACTCGGTTTGAGCGGGTAATTGGCCGACCGGGTTCCAGCGGGTTCGACCGGGTACCCGACTACCGGGTCCAAATAAAACCCTTATTACCCGGCCGATTACCCGGTTGAACCGGGTACCCGCTCGACCGGTTACCCGATCGGATACGGACGTACTATCAGGTTGGAACGAAAGTTCTGTCGCCGTGATTTTGAGAGGCTGGCTAGAATCGTCGATAGCTCCATTCTGGACATGTGATATGTCATTTTGTAGCTCTCGACCTGAATCGTTTCGGGAGGTGGGTCCTGGACCGCGAAAATCAAGGAGAGCCGAGACACAGGCTCTAGAAGTTTTTCCCAAAATTACCAAAAAGTATTTTTGCAAGTTATCTCTGCAGAGGGTCACTTCCATGCGACCTTTAACGACAATCGATAGTCCTTGAGAAGTAGTTATCGATATATGTTGAGCTCATCAAAATTTGGCCCATTTTTTAGAAATTTTTCGGATTTTTCATGCATTTCCAAACATTTGACAGACAGATGCCGAAAATTGCCCCTTTATTTTTGGCACCGCCGATTTTCGAAAAAATATCTGGGAAATCGGGAAAAGCTCTAAGAAATGGGCCAAATTTCAAGGGGCCATATCTCGGCCATCCAGTGTTGAATTTTGACGATCTCAACGGCTATCGATATCTACTTCTCGAGGGCTATCGATTGGTGTTAAAGGTATCGCATTCAAATTGATCTATACAGGGATAACTTGCAAAAACACTTTTTAATACTTTTGTGAAAAACTTCTAGAGCCTGTATCTCGGCCGTTTTTAATTTTGAAGGCCCAGGACTCTTCTCCCGAAACGATTCAGGTCGAGAGCTACAAAATGACAGATCGAATGTCCAGAATGGAGCTATCTACGATTTTAGCCAGCCTCCCAAGTGATGAGGCCTTGTCCAGTTTTTTACGCTCATTTCGCATCTGGAGACCTCATAAAATGAGCATTCATTTTCAGCTGGCAATTTGCCCATCTCGGCCACAACAATCGGGATATTTACATGAAATGTGGATTTATGAGAAGATTGGCCAGATATTCGATATTCCATTCTTTCTGGTAGACTACAACACACTCCACCTGTCAGTTACCGTATTTAGCAAAACTACGAAAGACGCCTTCGAACACTTCATAATGGAATGATGACATTTCTTGATGATACGGATGCTGATGCAGAATTATTGACGAAATGGATGGTAGGATGACCTAGCACATCTTATTTAGAACCAGCGCCCAAAACCCGCTTCGCGGGCCCTGGGCGCTGGATTGCGGCCTCTGGATGAGAAATTTGACTCTCCGATAGCTCGGGTCCTGCGGAGGCTCCTCTCCCTAAGAAACAGAAGGGTTGATTCCCCCAAGTGACGAAGAATTGAGGCATTTTGGACACGGGAAGGCCCTAAAATCTGGGCTCGTACCAAAGTCGATTTAGCCCCCCCTTAGATGATCTAAACCCCCCCTTTAGATGATCTAAGGGCCCCTTTACGGCCCAAATGGTTTGGACCGTAGCGCGGAGCCTTCTGAGCGATTTTTTTTTGGAACTGGGTTTTCTGGAACATAAAAACCGCCTCTATCCGATGGCGCTTTCAAAACAGCAGCGCTGTGGATAGATTTTGCGCTGACACGCTGGGAAAATCTAAGGGGGCCACTAGATGATCTAGTACCCCCCTTAGACGATCTAGTAAGAGTATTAGATGATCTAAAACCCCCCTGTTAGATACAAGCGGTCAAAAGGGGGGGTTAGAAACCAAAATTTCGAATCAATTTAAAGAAAAAGCTAAAGATTTTAGGGTTTTCGACAAATGCCTATCCGATGAAAAGAAATACGGAGAATTCGATGTCATTGACCCCGAAAGCCAATTTTGGCCGAAGCTTCCGATAATGCCCGGAAAGCAATCTAAGCCCCCCTTTAGACGATCTAAAAGAAAAAACTATACTTAGATCATCTAAGGGGGGCTTGGACTATTTTGACGACCTTTTGGTGTAACTTTTCGATGTCAAAAATGGTTTTCGGGCTTTAACAAGGTGTCATGCATGTCAGATAGATAGTTTGGTATATCATAGGTCATATTTGAAGTTTTTCATCATTTTCATCCCCATCCCAAACTTTTGGATCGCGGTTCCCATACGTGCTAGTCGGTTTTGAAACATTCCAAAAGGTCCGCTATAGTCTCATTAGCCAGATGACATTGCGTTTGAGTAAAAATGACAAGAAATCAAATGATTGAGCACGAATAGTTGAAAAGCCGACTGGGTAGTTTTCTTAGCGTTTAGCCTTGTGCTCGCAAGGTCCGGGTTCGAATCCCGCCCGCGACATAACTTTTTGCTTTTTCATCAAAAGCTTGGAGTTGAATCTCTCTTTAACGGGAAGAAACCTTTCAGCATTTAAAGAGGGTTAGATTCAACTAGGCGGGCATAAATCGTCGAAAAAAGAGTGAAAAGGGCATCTAAGGGGGTACTGGATCATCTAACGGGGGGGGGGGGTTAGATCATCTAGTACCCCCCTTAGATTGGATCTAACCCCCCCTTACATAGGGGGGTTAGATCGACTTTGGTACCAGCCCAGGCCTTGAAACTGACATCCACACACACACACACACACACACACACACACACACACACACACACACACACACACACACACACACACACACACACACACACACACACACACACACACACACACACACACACACACACACACACACACACACACACACACACACACACACACACACACACACACACACACACACACACACACACACA
The DNA here is from genome assembly GCA_958295435.1 of Mesorhabditis spiculigera. Lineage (NCBI taxonomy): Eukaryota > Metazoa > Nematoda > Chromadorea > Rhabditida > Rhabditidae > Mesorhabditis > Mesorhabditis spiculigera. The sequence goes on along the minus strand of CATQJA010002710.1, from coordinate 3,949,686 downwards.
CACACACACACACACACACACACACACACACACACACACACACACACACACACACACACACACACACACACACACACACACACACACACACACACACACACACACACACACACACACACACACACACACACACACACACACACACACACACACACACACACACACACACACACACACACACACACACACACACACACACACACACACACACACACACACACACACACACACACACACACACACACACACACACACACACACACACACACACACACACACACACACACACACACACACACACACACACACACACACACACACACACACACACACACACACACACACACACACACACACACACACACACACACACACACACACACACACACACACACACACACACACACACACACACACACACACACACACACACACACACACACACACACACACACACACACACACACACACACACACACACACACACACACACACACACACACACACACACACACACACACACACACACACACACACACACACACACACACACACACACACACACACACACACACACACACACACACACACACACACACACACACACACACACACACACACACACACACACACACACACACACACACACACACACACACACACACACACACACACACACACACACACACACACACACACACACACACACACACACACACACACACACACACACACACACACACACACACACACACACACACACACACACACACACACACACACACACACACACACACACACACACACACACACACACACACACACACACACACACACACACACACACACACACACACACACACACACACACACACACACACACACACACACACACACACACACACACACACACACACACACACACACACACACACACACACACACACACACACACACACACACACACACACACACACACACACACACACACACACACACACACACACACACACACACACACACACACACACACACACACACACACACACACACACACACACACACACACACACACACACACACACACACACACACACACACACACACACACACACACACACACACACACACACACACACACACACACACACACACACACACACACACACACACACACACACACACACACACACACACACACACACACACACACACACACACACACACACACACACACACACACACACACACACACACACACACACACACACACACACACACACACACACACACACACACACACACACACACACACACACACACACACACACACACACACACACACACACACACACACACACACACACACACACACACACACACACACACACACACACACACACACACACACACACACACACACACACACACACACACGAATAGTCGATTTGGCGTTATTATACAGCCTCAATAAAAATTTGGTCCTTTTCTTGACTAAGTCCCTACCAGGAAATCGGTCCAGGTTCGACCCCGCCCGGCGTCTTTTTTTGCTTTTTGAATTTTTATGTCAGCGCGACCGGATTTTTTCTTAGATGTATCAGTATATATCGTAGTACTAAACTAAGACCAAAATATATATTAATAAGGCGAATTTAAACTCGAAATGGCTTAATTGAACATTATTGCCCTGATATTGGTCGATATTTAGCTCTTAAAAATTGTTATAACTTTGAAATTTAATTTTTTTTAACAGAAGTGCTGCAAAAATGGTCCACTAATACCGTATTAACAGCAAAATACCTTGCAATGGTGTTAAACCAGCTTGGCGGGAGTTTTTTGGCCAACCCCCTATTTGACCCTTAAAAGTCGGGCCCGGGCCGAGAAAAATCGCCTCGGGCCGGGCCGGGCCGGGCCGGCGAAATCGGGCTGGCGAGCCGGGCCGGGCCGGCCCGGCCCGCAAAATTCCCAGGCCTGTAAGGTAGGATGTTTTGCTGATTGTGAATCTGTTTTCAAAAACAGCAAAATCAACTTAAAGGGGGGGGGGTGTTTGTTATTGGGACACCCTGTAAGTGCTTCAGAACTTTTGAGTTCGAGCTATTTTGCAGTTTTTGAGAACAGGTTTGAAATCAGCAAAAAATTCTGCACAAGATAGGCTTGGTCCCAGATCGGAACCCCACCGTCACTTTAGAAGGTTCGCTTGTAGGGGGAAGTTTCATTCCCCTCATTTTCCTCTCTTTATTCTCACAAGGAGTGTCCTTATGGTGTCATCGGCAAAACGATTGGAGACCCAGCTCATTCGATAGAGAATTGAATTCTGAACAAGACTGTGTTGTTCATTTTGCGGAATGGCTGTCCCAGATTTTATAAAATTAAAAAACTGCCGGCGTCGCCCATACATTGGTGCTTGGGGAGCGAGTTGTTAAGGTTTCGCGCTTGGTTTTTTTAGTTCTATAAAATCAGTGACAGCTATTCCGCAAAAATGAACAACACAGTCTTGTTCAGAATTCAATTCTCTATCGAATTAGCTGGGTCTCCAATCGTTTTGCCGAGGACACCAAAAGGGCACTCCTTGTCAGATTAAAATATTGCCCCCCACTTTAGCCAGACGAGGATGAGTGTGAGCGGCAGCTTGTTTCAAAGCTGCAAAGATTCCGAATTGAAGTTTATGGGAAAGGTAAGTGGGCAGCAGAAAGCAAAATTAATATTAATAATATTTTACTGGTTTTCAATTGGGCAAAACATCATCCCTATCCCAGTACAACATTTCAGTTTTCCTCTGCGCCATTTTCAAGTCCACATTTTCTGATGAGCAGATCTACTTGTCAATTTTCGACAAATGATGCGATATTGACCTCAATGCCTAATGTTTCAAGTGTAATTCGCGTCAAATGGCCCAAGATTGCACGCAATTTCGGTTCTTTAGGATTTCCGGGGGGGGGGGGGGGGAGGCAGGGGGAAACCAAATTTTTTTCGGCATAAGCCTAAATTTTTTATAAATAGCGGATGCGTTTCTAAATGGTTTTTAACTATGCCTAGGCAAAAGAACTAGACGAATTTTAATTAAAAAATTTAGCTTTAGTTTGAAAAATCCGAAAAATTTCCCAAAGTGACCAAATTTTGACAAATTGACAAAAATCGGTTTATCACCCCCTGAATGTCATTTTTGAGTACGGATTTTGATAGCTTTGGACTCGTGAGGGTCGAATTGACCCAGAAGCGCTGTGAGCTCAAGCTCTAGCTCATTCATTTGAGTGTACGTTTTTCAGTCTTTTCGACCTGTGTTCGACGATCGTCATCTAGCGAAATAAACTGCAATTAATACACCCCCCCATTTCCCCCTCTCAACTAATACACAAATAACAATAATAATAATAATAATACAACAACACCAAAAACGGATTGTCTCTTTGTTCCTTCCTCTCAGCTGTGCTTCCCCCCCCCCCCCCGATATGACGATTATAATAAAGTTTTCGAGCGTGAAATTGTTGTATAAACATTATAATCAACTATCGAGCGTGAATTTACACCATTTTAAAACGAAAACTTCACACATTTTTGACACCAGTGGAAAAAGACCGCTTCGCGGCCCATTTCCACTGGACCCCGTCCAGGGTCCATGAATTTCAATACCTTCTTTTTTAACCTGCGACGCATGAACCTGAGTCAAGTAGCCATTTTTTTGGCCTGCGGCGCAAGAGCCAGCGTTCCGCTAGAATCCTTGGCCTGCGGCGCTAGTTACTGGTTTTTCTCTCCTGGGATCTGGGCTGCGGCGCGAGAGCCTGGGTCCAGGACCCATCGTTGGCCTGCGGCGCGAGAGCCTGGGTCCAGGACCCATCGTTGGCCTGCGGCGCGAGGGCCTGGGTCCAGGACCCATCCGTGGCCTGCGGCGCGAGAGCCTGGGTCAAGGGCCTTTTCTTTGGCCTGCGGCGCTAGAGCGAGAGCCAGGCCTAAACCTCGCACACCGTGAGCCTAAAAATATGTTTTGTTGCTGAACTACCAAAAAGCAAAAAGCTAGACTGGCCGAGGATCCGAACCCCCGAGCATGCGCGTGGTGGAACCCGCTCCAATCCCCTACACCGCGGGTCATATGGAGCGGGGGGCGGCAAAGGCCTCTTGTGTCCTGGGGGCGGGTCCGCCCCGGGCAGCGTTAGCGAAATGAGAGCTGGGAGGGATGCCTTCTGGTCACTTTACAAAATTCGCTTTTTTGGTCTGAAACTGCCAAAAATTTGTCAAAATAATAAGTTGCGCGTGATCCCCACCATCTATTACATAAGTGCCCCAAATTACAGCCCGAAATTCCATCTGGGCTTCGAGTTATGGCCCGGACACCACGGCACTTTGGCCATTTTGTTAAGGAATTTTTAGAAAAATGCTTATAAAAACCTTATTTTAAATGATTAACAAAAATCCCAAAAATGGTATCGAGATATTTGCCTTATCCATCGACCCACCAAAAATCAGAGTCTAACTCCGTCGGGCAATCGAGATAGCCTCTGAACAAACCTTTTTGCGGCCAAAATGTTAAGGGTTTTGCACTATTTCGCTTGTAAAATCGTTAAATGAAGGGATTTCGAAAAACTAAAAAAACCTTATAAAGAGAACGTGTTTCTCCACCTCCATGCCAAAAATCAGCCTGAAATTCGGCCTGACGGCCGAGAAATCGTCTGCACAGAAAACAAACATACTTTTCTCGCTTATAGGATAGGATTTGACCGCAGAAAAATTTTCGCTGGTCCGATTTCCATGACGTAAGCAATTGGCGTGGGCGCACAGTTTTCGGGTGTCCTGTGTAAACTTCGGAAACCCCGGAAAGAGCATATGAAAGGGCTGAAACCAGCAAGAATCGAGATCGACGCCTAGCAGCTGGAAAAGTCGATATTTTTGCTCGGAATTGGCTTTTATTTTCTTTTACGATTTTTTGATGTATTTTGGGCAAGAATTGGCGCTTTGATAGCACTTTTCCACAGCGATTTCTCCCCCTTTGGCTACAAGGCGCTTCTCTTGACGTGTAAAGGGAGAGATGGCGGGTTTTTGGGGACTTCTCGCGGCTTCATCTAACAGCTTCACGGCCATTGCATCGACAAAATAGAACATAGCAGATTCTGCACGTGTCAGTTTTGCCCTGACAATTTCTTGAATTGCCGAAATTTTATGGAATTCGGGGTTTCCGGTTTGATAAAGGTTTAGACATCGGAAAATACGGGTTTCCGCTCAATATCTCGATAAAATTGGATGAATGATGACATCATCGAATTAATCAGGATTAAAGAAAAGCTAGGAAAAGCCAAGGTTAATTTTTAAAAATGGATTTCCCTATATTTTGAACTAAAAGCGTTGGATTTCTGATTTTTGCCTCAATCGCGAGCTCTAGATGAGGCAAAAAAAAAATAAGTTCTGCCCGTTTTTAGAAATTATGCTATTTTCTTGGGTTTACTAAGGTTTTTTTGCGAAATTGGCTAAATTTTGGAGGTTAAAAGTTTTTCAAACACCAAAAATTTCGGAATTTTCATGTTTTTCTCTTGCAACCCTATCAAGCTTTTCGAAAGCCATTTTTGAAAGAAAAATAACATGGATCGCGTCGAAGCCAGGTCAAATCGATTTTTTTTTTGGTGCGAAAAGCCTTCTTTTTCCGTTGAAAACCGCCAAAAATGATCAAAAATTAGCATAATTTCGAAGAGTCACGCGGAAATTAATAAATTTAAGATTTTAGATGTAGTTTTTAAGCACGGAGAGAGAGAGCGAGAGAGGGAGAGTGAGATAGACAGAGAGAGATAGCGAGACATAGAGAGTGAGAGAGTGCAAGAGAGCGAGAGAGCGAGAGAGCGAGAGAGAGAGAGAGAGAGAGAGAGAGAGAGAGAGAGAGAGAGAGAGAGAGAGAGAGAGAGAGAGAGAGAGAGAGAGAGTCAGACAGAGATAACAACATCCTCTTTTTCTCTCTCTTTCCCCCTTCATTTATTGGGTGTGCGTGTCATTGTATGGTGAATAGAATGAATGACCTTCCCCCTTCCGTTCTTTTTTTCTCTTTTCCTTCTCTATTTCCCCAATCTTTTCTTCTCCTCCCAATCACATCAATATTTCTCAGCCATTTGACACAGACACAGACCTCTGAACCGTCTGCCTCTCCTCTTTCTGCCCGCCGATTTATTTATCGATTTTCCACAGCGCGCCCCTGAAAAACCCCGGTTTTTATGCTGATTTTGTGGTTTGCAGCCCAGATTTCCTGACCGTACCATCGTTTTGATAGGGTTTTAGCGTCTCTTTTCCGGCAATCGCCGCCTCGTTGTAGTTTGTAGCTTTCAAAAACTAATCTGGCGCCCAACCAACCAAAAAAAAAACTCGTAGGGCAAGCAAGCAGAGACCATTTGCGATGGACTGAGTTTCTAATATTGCTTCGAAAAATCAAACTGACACCCAATGACACCAAAAATTCACATTGCCGGCTAGCAAAGGCCATTTGGCATGGATTTGGCTTTTGTATCCGGAAACGACAACGGAAATCGTATTTTTTCGAATTTTTATTGTAAAATAATTCTTTTTCCCTCTTTTTTCTGTTTTTTTGTAGTTTTTAGCCTGGAAAAACTGTTTTTAAGTGCGAGTTGATTCGAATTTCTTCATATCTGTCAATCGCAGGAGGAACCCGTTGATCTCTCCGGCAATAGTTGTAGTCTGTAGTTGCAGGTAGCGCGCGCGACGCAAACAATCTTTGGAAATGACCGGCCACCGATCTCTGTCTTTTCTATAGTAAATCAGGTGAAATTCAGATAAACGGTCTCTGCTAGCATGCCTGTTTCGTGGATTTGGATGGACTGGCTGCCAATAGACTCAAAAATCTGGTTAACCCGGAAATTCCTCAATGTTTTCTGGTTGTTTTAAGGGGCAGCCGGAAAGTCCGAACTTTCGAGATTTTCTGATTTTCTCAACGTTTGCCCGCGATTAGCAGAAACTGGCAGCCAGAAAGTTCAAAATCGTCTGAATCGATGGCTAACTTCGGAATTCCTCAATAATCCCTGCTCGTTTGCTCACGATTACCTTCATCGGCTGCCAGAAAGTCCAAAATTTTGGGAGTTTCAAGATTCCCCAGTTATCTTTGCTGATTTGCCCCATCGCTAGCCTCTTTGACTGGCAGATTGCACGGAACCATACAGACTTTCGAAATTCCCCAATGATTTCTGCTAGTTTGCTAATGGTTGGCTTCATCGGCTGCCAGATTCCGCCCTTCTCTACCCTTTTCTGACAGTCAATTCGCCTGAATCGACCGCTAACTTCGGAATTCCCCAATAATCTCGGCTAGTTTGCGCCTCCAAAACTGATTTGATACTCTCAATGTTTTATTACAATTTTCTCGATTTTTTTTTCGCAATTTTTGTCTGTTATTTCAGGGTTGTCCGGTTTCGAAGCCTCTCTCTTGCCTCATCGATTCAATTGATGGCTTTGTGTCATCATTTCTTCTGAATGGGAAATACCGAATCGCAACAATCAAAACGATCCGCTACTTCCAATACAAGGGCTCAAAAGGTACGCATTTTATAGCAAAAATAGTCCCTTAAAAATCTAAAATCAATTCTAATGAATTAGGGCATTTTATAAACCCATGAAGCCAAATTAAATTAAAAATCCGGCTTAAAAATCTTCAAAAAAGTAGCTTTTTCAATCGATTACGCCAGTTAATTCACCCGGTTCTTTGGCATTATCGGGGGGGCGTGTTTGTAAGTGTTTCTAAATTGTTTTTTACTATTCCAAATCTTACAAACCTTAGAAAGTTTCTTTCAAACACAAAAAAAAATCGTTTTTCGACTAAAAACGGCCGATTTTCGACCAAAATTTTGACTTTTTGAAGAATTTTTCAAAATTTTTTGATGGTTTTTCTGGTTAAAGTACAGCTATATTTTCTAAAAACACGAATAGAATACTTCCCATCAAATTACTAGGAATTTTTGGGTGCACATTTCTCACCAAATACGGAAAATCGCGTTCGATTACGCCATGTAATTCGGGCCCCCGCGTTTCTGGCGGAAAGGCAATTAAATCGATTTTTAGGGCGTTTTAGCCGTAAATAAAAAAAAATTAGCTTTCCCCCTCGCTAACGGCATAAATTTAACCCTTTTTAACACTTAAAATTTTCAAAAATTTTTAACAAAGCTAAAATTCTAATAAATTGGCACGCCGCCCATTTTTCCAGTGAAACCCCTCTTCTCTCACCCAATTCTAAGGTATCCATTTTTTTGGGTGATCATACTGTATTGTGGTGTCATTTGTTGTGTGCGTGTCATTTGGTGTAGCACGTACACAACACCCTCCCTCTACCGTATCCCCTCTCCATTGCATGCTTCTTTTTGATTTCAACGCGAATTTCCGGGTTTAAATAAGCTTATGGCAGCCAGGCCATCGAAAAATCAGCATGGCAAGCTAGCAGAGGCCATTTGGGATGAATTTAGCTAGTTTATAGGCCAAACTGGCACTCAGCCAACCTAAAAATCAACCTGGCAGGCTAGCAGAGGCCTTTTGGGATGGATTGAGTCATTTCAAAGGCTAATCTGGCAACCAAACAACCGAAAAATCATGAAAGCAAGCTAGCAGAGACCATTTGGGATGGATTAAATTTTTGTAAAAGCTAATCTGGCACCCAGACTGCCTAAAAATTCACATGGCAGGCTAGCAGTGGCCGTTTGGGGTGGTTAAGCCTTGATTTTTGCTTGAAAATTCAAACTGACAACCAAGTAAGCAAAAAATGTTACAGGCAAGCTAGCAGGGACGCTTTGGGATCGGTTGAGATATTTTAAAGGCTAATCTGGCACCCAGTCAGTCTAAAAATTTACATGGCAAGCTAGCAGAGGCCATTTGGGATGGGTTGAGCGGCATGTAATTGTTATTTTCCATGACTAATCACACTGTCAATTCCACTCTCTCTTTTCTGGGGGCACAACATGGGGGTTTTCCGCTTTTACCCTTTTTTTCTGACTGGTTTCCTTTCAGAAAGAAGCCCCCTCATCTCAGCTGCCCTCCTCGCAGACGCCGTCATCTACCGTAACCGCCCAACAACAACAACATCAACAAGGTCAAGCAGCCACGCCCCCAAAGAAGGAGATGAACAACGCCTTTCACAGCCATAATGTCACACAAGACTACAGGATAAGCCGAGTGGTCAGTCAATTCGGCAGTTGGCCCAATTTTCAAGTGGGCTGGCTAGCAGAGAACAATTGGGAATTTGAAAAAGTTCGATTTTGGTTGTCTGGAGGACAGTTTTACGAAATTTGGGGCAAACTAGCAGAGAATATTGCGTAATCCGAACTGCTTGACGTTGTTGGGTAAACTGTCAGCCAGTCAGCCCGAAACTAGCAGAGAACATTGGGGAAGTGAGAGATTTTTCAAATTTTCGAAAATTTTCTGGCTTTTGACAGCCAGCAAACCGAAATTGAGGTCGATCGGGCAGAAATTTTTGTGGAATCCGAACTGCTTGCCGTTGTTCGATAAATTTTCAGCCAGTTTAACGAAATAGGGGCAAACTAACGGAGAACAATGGGGGAATTCAAAGATTTTTCAGGTTTTATACAATTTTCTGACTTCCTGGCAGTCAGTTTCACGAAATTTGAGGCTATCTAGCAGGGACCCCTTGCGGAATCGGAACTGCTTGACGTTGTTCGAAGAACTTCCAGCCAGTTTGAGGAAATAGGGGCAAACTAGCAGAGATCATTGAGGAATTCCATATTTTTTTGCTTTGTTGGATCGTCTGGTAGCCAATTGGCCCAAAGACGTAGCCTGGAGGGCAAACAAGCAGAGACGGTTTGCAGGTGCTGGGCGTCGGCATCAACGGAAAAGTGGTAGAATGTGAGCATCGACAGACTGGCGCCAAATATGCTCTCAAAGTGCTGAGGGATACACCAAAGGCCAGGAGGGAGGTCAGTTTACAAATTTTGAGCGGCACTTCTCCTGCCAGTCTTCTCAATGCCATCCATTTTGCAGGTGTTGCTCCATAAACTGGCCTCCTCCCATCCGCATATTGTTCGTATATTGGATATCTATGAGAATACGTATAATGAAGTGCCATGTATTCTTGTGGTTATGGAACAAATGAGGGGAGGAGAATTATTCACGCGAATTCAGGTAATTTATCAAAGCAAAATTTTTATAATTGTCGTTTCGTCACTTTTCTGAATGGCATTCGCCAATTTCAAGTGCTTTTAAAGGGCCGTAGAAGGCAGTATTTAAGCCCCGCCCATTTAGGGGGGCACTCTGGAGGACATTTAATCGGAAAATTAGGCAGGCAAACTAGCAGGAACCATTTGGGATGGATTTAGCTTTTTTAAGTCAGTTCTGGAAGCCAATCAGCCAAAAAAATTATGTGGCAAACTAGCAGAAACCATTTGGGAAGATTGCGTTTTCAAGGCACTTTCTGGCAGCCAGCCAACCTAAAAATCGAAAAAGGCAAGCTAGCCAAGACCATTTGGGATGGATTGCGTTGAAAGTCCGTTCTGGCTGCCGACCAACCGAAACATCGAAACAGCAAGCCAGCAGGGATCATTTTACGGAATTTAGTTTTGCAAAATCGGTTCTGGCAGCCAGCCAACCTAAAACACGAAAAGGTAGGCTGGCAGAGACGATTTGAGATGGGTTAATTTTTTTAAAAGCTTTGCTGGCAGACGGCCCACCGAAAAATCAAAAAAAGCAAGCTAGCAGAGAGCATCTAGGATCGATTGAATTTTTTTAATCAGTCCTGGTAGCCAACGAATCCAAAATTGAAAAAGGCAAGCTAGCAGAGGCCATTTGGGATGGATTGAGCCTCAATTTTTCAGGACCGCGGCCAACTGGCATTTACGGAACGGGAGGCGGCAAAGATCATGTATGAAATCTGTTCGGCAGTCAATTCTCTTCATTCAATGAATATCGCACATCGAGACATCAAACCCGAGAATCTTCTCTACAGGTAAGCAACATATAGCGAATTTCCTAGCGTAATCGGTTACCTGGAAACCAGAAAATCGATTTTCCTGATCAGTTCCACGAATTTTCATCGCGTAATCGACTAAACCAAACATTTTCCGCCGGTTCGAGCCAGTTTAATGCCGTAATCGATTAGCTCGCGCCCGGAAACTCGATTTTTCCATTATAAAGTCGATTTCTACCCAATTTTTGCAGCGAGCCGGGCAAGATCGGCGTGCTGAAGTTGACGGATTTTGGTTTTGCAAAGAGGACAGACGAGAGTGAACCACAGGGGCTCAATACCGCATGCTTCACACCATATTATTGTGCACCAGAGGTGAGTATACTAGAAGGGGCAGGCTAGCAGAGGTTATTTGGACCAAAAAAAACGGAAAACCGGAAAATTTCAGATTCTGGGTACGGGTGGCTACGATAAATCGTGTGATTGCTGGTCAATTGGCGTTGTTATGTATATTCTGTAAGTGCCTTACTTTCGAGACGATTTTAAAGGGACCAAGAAGTCAAGGCAAGGGGGGCGGGGCCAGAGATATCTGCCTTGCAGGGCCCTTTAAAAATCAAAATTTCACCAAAACTGGCGTCGAAGCTTTTGGCTTCTCGCCAGTTTGCAGGATTGTCGGAGCCATTTTGCAGTTTGTAGTCTAAGCCCGAAACTACAGACTACAAATGGCCGAAAATCGGGCGATTTCGTGAAAATCGAGGTACACATAGGATAACGGGGGGGGGGATAAAATAACGGGGGGCACTCATTATTATGAAATTTGCAATTACTTTGGGATTTTGCGAGTGCCATTCGATAGAGCGTCGAAAAATATACTAAGAGAATTAATTTCAGCCCGAAATAATGTAATAGAAATTTTTTATTGAATAAACAAAAATTGAGGAAAATCTATGGGCAGCACATAGGATAACGGGGGGGGAAAGCCAAATTTTCGAAATTTTCGACATTTTCGGTATTTTGAAAACGCCATTCGATAAAGCGTCGAAAACTGCTCTAGGAAAATTAATTTCAGCCCGAAATAATATAAATGAAATTTTTTATCGAATAAACAAAAATCGATCAAAATCCATGGGCAGCACATAGGATAACGGGGGGAAAGTCAAATTTTCGAAATTTTCGATGTTTTGAAAACGCGAATCGATAGAACATCAAAAAATATACTAAGAGATTTTTTTACAACGCGAAAAAATGTATTATAAAAGTTTTATAGCCTAAAAACTATTTTTGAAAACTATGGGCAGCACATAGGATAACAGGGGGGGGGGGAATTTTCGGCGTTTTGAATATTTTCGAAATTTTGAAAATGCCATTCGATAGAGGACCGAAAAATATACTAAGAGTTTTTTACAGCCCGAAAAAGCTTATTTAAAAATACTTTTATCATATAAAAAGTTTGAGTGCCCCCCCCGTTATCCTATGTGTACCAAAATCGACGTAAAAAACTAAAAATCTCAGCGAAAAACGAGTTTTCGATAGTTTTGGAGTTTATAGCCGTGCTTTTTGGACCACAGACTACAAACTACAAGCAATATAAAACGAGATTCTCACAAACTAAAATTTTTTGAATTTTAGCAGGTTTTTGAAAACCTGAAGTTTTACCAGTAGATATTTGTAGACTACAAACTATAAACTACAGGGCAGACTACAGACATACAAAATACAGCGGTTATTTTTAGTCTATGCGGCTACCCGCCATTCTTTTCCGAGCACGGCGAGGCAATGTCCCCCGGAATGAAGAGTCGCATCAAAAGTGGCAAATACGGGTTCCCGTCACCCGAATGGGATTCCGTTTCACAGGCTGGTAGGTGTTTTACACTACAGTATGCTGGGCAGATTGAATTTTTAAAACTCCAATGCTTTTTTGGAACAGCTGAAAAATGCAAAATTTCGAAAATTCAGCGCCAAAACCCACTTTCTTGACTTTTTTTTTGATTAAAGGAATTTTAATTAATTTTCGGCTTCGGAAAAATATTATGTATGCCAGTTAAGCTTTTCAATGTGGAATTACCCTTTTAAAACCACACAAAAGCTCAAAATTGCAATTTTTTGCAAAAAAATTGATTTTTACTCGAGGATTTTCAGAAATCTCAAAAAATTCCCTTAAAAAAAGAGCTCCTGTTGGGAAATTTTAGCTGATAGGCAACAGCCAAATAAACGGGCAAAAATATGAAAAATATATAAATTAATTGTCTTTCTAATTAATTTTCAGCGAAAGATCTGATTTGCTTATAAAATTCGTTCAAAAATTATTAAATGTTTCAAAATTTGTCGATTTTGGTGATATTTAAATTTTGCAATTAAAATTATATTAAAACATTTTTTAGGTTGTAAAATCTTTATTAAATAACATAATTAAGCTGAATTAAAATTTGAAGTGGAAAATAATTAAATTCATTGAACTAAACACCAAAAAATATAGATTTAAATTAATTCTAACTTTGTCGCGAAGATCTAAGTGGATATAAAATTTGATTTTAAACGTTTTCTAGTTTTTAAAATATTTAAAATACAAAATGAAATTAACATTTTTCGATAATTTTTTTGTTAAAAATGCCGAATTTATTAAATTAAAAATCAAGGATTTCTTTAATTGCAATTTTTCAGCGAAGGATCTAATTGGCTCATAAAAGCCCGGTTTTTATTTTTATGTTCAACAAAATTTGAAATAAATAAAAATGATTATTAAAAATTTTAGATTTTTGATGAAAAAAACAGGCGAATTTATGAAATTGAAAACCTGGATTCCTTTAATTGCGTTTTTTTCAGCGAAAGATCTGATTCGAAAATTGTTGCGAACAGACCCATCGGAAAGATATACAATACGAGAAGTAATGGAACATAAATGGATCACACATTATCATCAAGTACCAGCCACTCCACTGGCTACTGTCGGAATGTTAGCTGATCAGAAGGGACAATGGGGAGAGATGCAGGTGAGCTGGGGGGTTAACTAGCAGAGACAATACGGAAAGAATCCGGAAAATCTCTGCTTTTCTGTCAGTTTGTCAAAATCCAGGGCCAGCTAGCAGAGATAATTTGTGGAAATCGAAAAACATTGGAATTTTCTCTCCTTGGCCGTCGGTCATACGAAATCGAGGGCGAACTAGCAGAGACAATTTGGGGAATTTGAAAAATCGCTGAATTTTGGGCGATCTGTCGGTCAGCTCGTCGAAATCGGGGCAAGCTAGCAGAGACCATTTGGGATTCGGCATTTCTGAGCCATTTCCACCTCCTGGCAGTCAGTTTGTCGAAACCGGTGGCAATCTAGCAAATACCATTTGTGATTCGGAATTTTTTGATCGTTATTGCCTTACTCTGAATTACGAGTGACGCTGACAACGAAAGAAAACGCTGACAGCGATGGCTGTCAGTTTATCGAAACCGGTGGCAAGCTAGCTGAGAAACCTTGGGATTCGGTATTTCTGAGCCATTTTCACCTCACTGGCTGCCAGTTAATGGGATTCCACAAAAACAACCCGTTAATTAACTATTTTTCAGGAGGAATTCGACAAAACATTGACGGCGATGCGGATGGATGGAGAACAAATTGAGATCAAGAGTCTTGCCGAGAGCAATAATCGATTGCTGGCAAAGCGGAAGCAGAAAGGAGAGAAAAGAGACGAAAAGGCCGGCCAGCAGGTCGTCATTCAGGAAGAGGAGAATAATATATAATTTTTCCTCTGATTCTTTCCCTGGAGCTTTTGCATTATCAGGGGGGGAGTGATTTTTCCTTGCTCAGTAACGCTTTAGAAATTATTTTAGCGGTATTTTTAGCAAAATTTAGCCAGATTTTAATTGAAAAAGCGTTAGAAAATAGGATACTAAGGAGCCGTGCCTCCCCCGATACTGCAAAAGCTCCTTTTCGTCCTCCCCCCCTTTCCATGTCATTTCCATTGCCACTTATTCGATGTATTCCATCCATTCTTTCACAGCTACACCCGCAAGTAATAAGCAAAAAGTCTAAGAATAAATATATATTTCTATTTTGTTTTATTGACTGGCATGCAGAGAAGCTATTGGTATCATTTAAAAGTAAAAAAATACGGTTTGGTTTCCGTTTTTTGCTTCCGATCCACTCAACTGGCATCCAGAAAGGGTAATATGGTAATCTTTTTAGGTTTAGAAAAGTACCGTACCCTAAAAGAACGCATTTTAGCGTCAACAGCCGCACAGTGAAGCTCACCTCAGCGCCAAAAATAGCGAAAACCCAAAATTTGAAGCATTGAGTTCCGATTTTTACTTCCGGTCAGCTCAACTGGCAGACAAAAAAGGCTATGGAAAGCTTTTTGGTGCAAAATTACAAAATTTGAAGGATTGCGGTTTTCGAATGAACGAACTGGCATCCAGAAAAGGTCATACTAAAGCTTTTCCGGGTTCAGTAAAGTACCGTACCGGAAAAGAACACATTTTAGCATCAACTAACCCACCACCACCTACTGATTTCGTTAAAAAAATAAAATAAAAAAACCAAAAAATCCGGTTTCGATTTTTACTTCCGGTCAGCTCAACTGGCAGCCAGAAAAGGCTATGGAAAGCTTTTTGGTGGAAAAATACAAAATTTGAAGGATGTAATCTTTACGATCCGCATCACTGAGATGCAGGCAATATTCAGAAAAGCACAATAACACTCCCAAAAACACAATTTATCCCATAAAACAATGGCATGGCGATCAGATCATTCTCTTCTCTCTCTCTCTCTCTTGATTGTCTCTCTTTTCCTCGGCTCTCTCGCCCGTGTCTCGCCCCTCATCGCAAATCATAGAAGAACGCTTCGATATTCCGCGTTCCGTCGTGCAAATGGATGAACAGCTGCTTGTAGACGCTGCAAAAGGGGGATTTAAACTTTTGAATAGACTAACTGGCTGCCAGTTTTCCGCTAGAGACTACAAGCTATGCCCTACTGTACTCCTACGTACTCTAGCGTACAGTAACGTACTAATGGTGGCAGATTGGCATTAGCTGTCGCCTGGAGAAAGTTGTCACTGCCTCTTTAGCCCCACTAACCTATTAACTGGCTGCCAGTCTAAACCCCACTTCCCTCCCTTCCCCTCCCTCCTATCCTCTTCTACACCACTTTTTTGTTGGGGGGGGGGGTGTCTCACTTTATTCTTTATCCTTTGCAACCTGAGACTACAAACTACACCCTACCGTACTCCACCGTACCCTAGCGTACAGTAGTGTACTATTGCCAGTGTCATGTCGTCATTTGTTGTGGATTGTAGCGTAGAGTACCCCTTCCCGGTTCCGTGTGGCTACAGTATACCTATCGGGTAGTTGTGCCACTTTCTTGTATCCCCTTGAAGAGAGAAGATGCTGATTGGCCTTTGATGTCGCCTCCGAGACGATACCCTGCACTCCATCTGCCTGTAAAGGGGCAATTACACGGAATTGGATGGAATTTGCAGAGTTTTTGGCCTTTCTGCCGGTCAGTTACAGGGATTGCAAATTCTGAGCATTGCAAAAATCGAAAATTTCCAAAAATTGGATTTTTGGATTTTGAAATCGGGTTTTTATCGTCTTACTGTAGTCTAAATTGCCGATTTTAATAAGTATTACGTTTTTCTGGCGGGCAAATCAAGGATCTGGCAAGTCTGTTGACCCATGAAAACCCGGGGAAATTGCCTAAATTGGAAAAATGAAAAATCGGATTTTTTTCGCGTCTTTTTTGAGTCTTACTGTACGCCGATTTGCCGATTTGAATACAGTTTATACTTTTCTGGCTGACAGTTAGAGGCATTGAAAACTTTCTGCCCTCCCAAAACGGAGAAATCTGCATAAAGCTCGAGCGAAAAAGATCGACCTTGAGCTGCTCGAAGTCGAGTTTGTGATGGAGCATGAGGGCCCCAATGCCACGATGCTGATAGTCGGAGGTGATGAACGAGATCTCACGGCTGAAAAGACAGAGAAAACAATCGCTCTGCTACCGTATGCCCAGAGGTGTAGTTTGTAGTCTCACGTGCTTTGAAATCACGAAAAAAATACCCCGAAAACGCAACTTTCCGCATAAATCTCAAACCGATGACCGGATCCGGTCAAAATTACGGTAGCGCCTTAGCTGGCTGACAGTTAATATGTGCAAAAAATTTGAGCCGGATCGGCGATATCGGCTACAAAATTCCGACGCTCAATAGTTGTGGCGTGTAGTTTGTAGCCGGGCGTACCGTAGCATTTTGTGGATGTCGGGCAATGCCTCCAATGTCAGCCGCTTTGTCTCCTCCAGCATCGCCACTACAAACAATAGAGAGAGAGGGATACGGTAGCCTGGTGTGTAGTCCAAATTTTAGCGGTGCTGGACTCTTAACGGGGGAGCGAATTTTTCCCTGTGTCACTACGGCCCTATAACAAAATATAAAAATTTTCTATGGCCCTTTTGTCTGTTTTTAGATATCAAAAAAACCCATAAAAATTATAAAAAATTTCGAAAAATTTTGAATTTTTCTCAAAAATCTATAAAAATTGACCAAAAAACCGAATTTTCTAATTTTCTAATTTTTAAAACTAGTTTCGCATTTTCTAGCAATTAAAAACTATTAAAAATACGCTAAAAGACACTATATAATAATGAAGGCATTAATATATTGAAAATACCCCCCGCTAACAGTCCAGTACCGAGTTTGTCGTTTATAGCTTACGATTTCGCCGTAAAACACCAATTTTTCTCCCTAATTTTATTTACATTTAGCGATTTTAGAAATTATTATAAATTTAGATTTTTACGGTAATTTAGAAGGCGTAAAAACTGCCTAAAAATGTGAAATTCGGCCGAAAATGTCGAAGTTTTGGGCAAAAAAAAAATCGATATTTTGTGTTTTTAATAGATTTACTGTAGTTTTTTAATGATAGAAAATAAATACAAGGTAAAACTTGTAAAAAACTTTAAAACCGACTTAAAATCTGTAAAAATGTGAAATTTGCGAATTTTTCGGCAAAAAATCGGTATTTTTGTTTTTGATAGATTTCATGTAATTTTTAGGGATAGAAATACAAGGTATAAAAAAGCGTGTAAAACCCACTTAAAGTGAGAACATTTGGGGCGTTGACTTGTGGCTGGATGGGGAATGGATCGAGTGATGGATCACGATGGCCAATACCCAGCAGACGGAACCCAACAACACGATTATCCTGAAAAAAGGGCGTGGCTTACATATAAGCTAGCTGTCACGATGCCTTTAAAACGGAATGCCCACCTTTTTGTCGTCAATTAATTTGAGGGAGTACGGCTGACGAACACAGGAATCGGCGATCGCCTCGAATAGCGGGGCCGCCTCGTCGCCCATGTGGAACGCCTAAAATGTGGGCATGCCAGCGGAGATTCTTGCGGAATTTTAAACCCGGAAAATCTTAAAAAATAAAGAAACAAAAATTCCGCGCCGAACCCCGTGGCCGATTGGTAGTGTGCCAGGCTGCCACCCACACGACCCGGGTTCGACCCCCGGCCACGACAAAACTTTTTTCTTTTTGGGGGAGGGCTGGGAAATGGGTATATCTTTACGGGAAAACCTTTAGAAACCGGAAAATACCCTGGAATGGGGCTCGCAGCGGACGAATTGATGGAGGAACAGATCGGAAAGGGCCGGCAGATCGGATACGGTAGCCGTCTCGAAATGGAGATGAGCCGGAAGGCGCTTCAAATGGCGCGCACCTTAAGAAGAGATTTACAAAAAAACAGAGGTAAAGTCTCTTTTAAAAAAACTTAAATTTTTTGAAATTCTTTTAAAGCCGAAATATCGAATTAAAAGCCATTTTTTAATCGAAAATCTAAAAAAATGACAAACCGGCGTTTAAGGCGCGCATTAATAGAGGGGGGCGGGATAAATAATTTAAGGGAGAATGGGTAGGAAAATGAGGTTTCCAACCAATTTTCGGCTTTTCTAGTCATTTTCCCAGGCAAATTCGATTTCCTTATCGAAATATGCAAATCGAATTCCGTGGCGTAATCGGATCCGGGGTACCATAGGGGTGCAAATTCGCACTATCCAACTGCAAAAAAGCTATCTGCGAAAAAGCCCCCAAAAAATTGATCTTAAAGGGGCCCGGACGACCGAATTTCATGGCGTAATCGAATCGAGGATACTGTAGGCTGGCAAATTCGCCATATCCTACTATGTCAGATAGGCCAAAAATGGCTAAAACAGGTCCTTCCGGCTAAAAATGGTAGCTAAAGGGACCCGGAAGTCCCCTCGATCCCGAATTTCATCGCGTAATCGGCTCCGGGGTACTGTAGGGGCGGAAATTCGTAACAAGTGACGGTCAGAGGAGCCAATCCGCCAAAAAAGCCCCCAAAAAATTACATTTAAAGGGGCCCGGACGCTCGGCTCGATCCCGAATTTCATGCCGTAATCGGATCCGGGGTACTGTAGCGGTTCACCGATTTACACTGCATTTTTCCAACCCAAAATAAAAGGCAAAAACTTTATTGGCATCAGATATAGATGATAAAGAGAGAGCGCAAAAACGAGAGAAACGATAGAGGAGAGAGACACGCTGCAGCGAGAGAGAGCAACAAAAATAGCAGCAGCAGAGAAAGAGATAGACAGAGCAATGTCGCAAGTATTACCCGCTGGCGGCACAATGCTTAGAGAGTGGAGAGAGTGGGCGAGAGAGAGCGTGGAGAGAGACAGGGGAGGCGAGAGAGAGAGAGAGAGGGAGAGACACACGAAACCGGCATTAATTAATGAATTAATTATTATAGACAGGGGGGATGATGGCAATTAAAGGCACATAGAAGACACAACAAATGACTGACGGACAACACGGAGAGAACGGGTACTGGTTCCTTAGCGGGGGGAGTGGAAACTCACTTTTCCTAATGAAATTGAAGTCATTTTAATTGGATTTAACGCGGTTTTTTAGAGAGGCAAAGTTTATCACAAATGAAGATTTTTGAATTTTTAATCAGAAAATTTAAATTTTCTAAATTTTTGAAATTTTTTAGCAACCGTAAACTATTAAAAAACGCTAGAAAAAGCTGGTTTATCTGTTTTTAGGTATAAAACCTTACAAAACTGATCGCAAATACGAAAAATTTTAACTTTTGGAAAAATCAATCATCTAAATTTTTAATTTTCAGAACCTTAAATTTATTAGCAGGCTCCCCCCCCCGCTAACGCACCAGTCCCCATACAGCAGAGAGAGAGAGGCACGGGGCAACTAGCAGGGAGCATTTGTGGAATATATGGTTAAAGGAGGGTACAATGACATCGTCTTCTCCGACGAGAGATAGAAAGAGAGGAGAGAGAATGAGAAGAAGAGGGAGAGGGAGCAACAGATACGAGAGGCATTACTGTAGCCAGAGAAGCTGAAGGGGATGAAGCCGGAGAAGAAGCCGTATGTCAGGTGGATGGAGGCGGAAGGGGAGGGGCTGATGACTGACGATGATGGGCTGAAGAGGTGGAGGCTGATGGAGCAGCAGATAGAGACGACGGGGGAGCAACAGCTGCCGATGATGACACTGAAATTTAAATATAAAAATTAACGTTTTTGAAAAATTGGTACTTTTGCATTAGCGGGGGACATTTTTCTAATACAAATAGAACGATTTTTGCTTTTTGCCATTTCTAAATGTAGAAGGCTCGAAAAATTTCGGAAAACCGAATAGCACCGAAAATCCGGAGCTTTTGCCTTATCGGAGGGGGGGATATTGTGCATCTTCTATCGTGTTTCACCACTGACTTTTTACTACAATTAATAGTAGAACCTTGAAAAATTGAAGGAAACCGAAAAGCACCGTAATTTCGGAGCTTTTCCATTATCGGGGGGACGCGGTGAAAAAAATTTCGATTTTTAGATAACTTTTTCCCGAGAATACATCTAAAACTACTAAAAACCAATGACAATCTTTTTAATTAAATTATTAGCCAAATCTGACTTTATAAAAAAATTAACCCCCCCCCCCCGATACTGCAAGAGCTCCAAAAATTATCAAAACTAACGCCAAAAAGGGGGCTTACCGATATTCGGAGGTGGCGGAGAGGAGGGAAGGGAGAGAGACACGCCACTCAACGCCTGATGGGGTACGGTAGCTGGGGCTGTAGATGAGGAACGGGCTGGAGGAGGGACTGCAGCTGCCGTAGAGGAACTAGCCGATGAGGAGAGGAGGCGCGCGTGGAAGAAGTGGGCGCGAACCTGGAAAAGAAATACATAAAATTGGGTGGTTCTGGGTTGAAGTCTGAAGAAATGCGGTTCTGGGCTGTTAGCGGGGGGGGGAGCAGTTTCGGTTTTAAAAGCCCCCCGCTAACAGTCCAGAACCGAAAATGCTAATGCGAGAGAGCCAGTGAGAGAGAGGAGAGAGAGAGACAGAGAGGAGTGAGCGAGAGAGAGAGAGAGAGAGAGAGAGAGATGAGAGAGCGAGAGAGCGAGAGAGAGAGACGGAGAGGAGAGAGAGAGAGAGAGAGAGAGAGAGAGAGAGAGAGCGCGCGCGCGAGAGATATCCTGATGCTCACCTGCTGTATCTCCCTGTGCTGTCTATCCATGAGTTCTTGTCTTTCCCGTAGATGTCGTGCTCGAAATTGCTTGACAATCTCCTCATTCTCGAAATCCGCCTCGAACGCCTCCTCGAAACCCTGAAAAACGAAATAAAATCCAAATCTTCGAATTTCACAGCCCAGATTTTTCGACGTGCCGATTAAAAAGCAAAAATAAAAACCCGATTATCTACAAGGAATCCCAGTTTTAAAATTAAAAAAAATCGGCTTAGCATCCCGAATAAATAGCAGATTCATCAAGTTAATAAAGCAATTTTTACTACAAAAAATCCAGAAAAAAAAACCCCGTTTTTCCGCTTCAGTCGCTTAGAGGAGCTTGGCAAAGCGGAAAAACAACTATTAAAATCCTCGAAAAACCCAAAACAAAAAATGTAGTTTTCCAGCAATTTAATAATTTTGAAAACGGCTAAAGACAAACTAAACGGCGCACGATCTTTTGCCCTCTACAAAGGATAGCAAAATTAAAGCGATTATAAAGCGGGTAGGGTGACGGATTATTAAAACTAATATTAAAATCAGAAAATCCCCGAAATTCTCACCCCATCGTAGTCGAAATGATCCTGATCAGAGTGCGGGATCATTGGGGAATGGATTGGCGGAGACCCAAGATGGAAATGAGCTCCTGCTCCTCCTGCAGCTCCTCCTGCTCCTCCATCCCCACTGGTGGGTACTGTAGATGATGTGGATGGTAGATGATCATGTCCTTGTCCAAGACATGGTGTATGTGCTCCTGTCCTTGTTGCTGTTCTCGCCAGAGCACAAGCGAGTGCCGAGTCGAGATTGGCGAGTGCAGTGGATGCCTTGGCGGATTGTGTTCGTCGCGTTTTCTCTTCTTCTTGCTCCCAATTATTGTCGTAGAGTGATGTTGTTGACATGACGGCTGTTGGAAGGGATGTCTGCGAGGAGGACGACATCATGGTGCTCTACAAAAATAGAGCAAAATTAGAGCGCATGAGGCGGTTATAAGAATTAAATTAATCATTTTGGCGCTAGTGCATTATCGGGGGTGGGGGGCTAAAATTGTCCTAATAGTATTTTAATACCATTTTAGTATGATTCGCACAGAATTCAGGTGGGCAAAAAACTTTAAAAAAAATTTAAGTTGCAATTTTAGTCGAAAAAATCGAGATTTTTACTAGCAGAGGGCGACATCATTGTGCTCTACAAAATAGAGAAAAATTAGAATGCATTAAGCGGTTATCAAAATAAATTAATTATTTTGGCGCTAGTGCATTAGCGGGGGCCTGATTTTTTCCTAAAGACTTAGTAGCAATACTTTTTTGCAGAATTGGATGCCCGGGAAAACATCCCCCCCCCGACAATGCCATAGAACCATAATTTCTAAAGGTTTCTAAGATTTCGAGTTTTTATAAGAAAAATTGTAACTTTAAACAATTAAAAACCAAATTTACGAGCACAGCAGCTATACAAAAATAAGGCTGATAAAAGCGGAGAGATTTAAGGGGGCGCCGCAGTGCGAAATTAGTTTCTAAAGGTTTCCAAGGGGAAAAATTAGTTTTGAACTAAATCTTGCTATTTTGAGATAAAGCATATTTAAAAGCAAGCGCTCGAACTAAATTGATAGGGTTAAATTACGAAGAAAGTCGAAAGGTATTGAATTTGAGAGGTTCCGAACACTGTCCCGCCCCCTTTAAAGGGGCCGGCAAGCCAGAATATTGATTTTAGCTATGGATTCCGATGGATTTTCCGCACTCGCGACACGGCAAAATCGACAAAATCAATGGCTCTGCCTTGCCGGGCCCTTTAAAAATCGAAAATTGCGTACCATCTCCATCTCGGCGGTGGGCGATTGGCGTCCCTGCTGGGGAATGGCTGACGATTCTCGTTCCATATCCCGTGACGTATCCTTGTGTATCACCTAAAGTCCGAATTATCAATCGAAAGTCTGGATTCTTACCTTATTGAGCGCATCGGCCAAACCATTGAGTGTGACAAGCTGTACACTGCTGCTACTCGGCTGCTGCTCCACTTCTTGCTGTTGTTGATGCTCATCGTCGGCTTCACTAAAAGATAAAAAAAAGTCATAAAAAATCAATTGAAGAACGTACGCTTGATTGAGGCACAATTCGTTGAGTCGACTCGACAGATCCGTCAGCAACAGATTCGTGCTTGAGGGCTGCCCGTCGATTTGAGAGGAGGGCGTGTGAGATGTTGAAGCCTGCAAAAAAAGAGATAAATCACGACTTGAAGGGATTGGCAACTCGGAAATGGTGAACTATTTTTTTTGGTAATTTTCTAATACAAATTTCAAGGTTTAATAATGTTTTAATAAAAGAAATAAATAAATTGTATAGTTAGGAATAGGAAAAAACAGTTTCGAAACACTTCCACTATTTATATCAACAATTTGATTCTACGAAAATTTTGCCCCTCCCGCCCCCCCCCCCCCCCCCCCGTTAATGCAAAAGAGACAGAATAAATTCTACATAAAGCTAAACGCTTCTAACGAACGCTGTTTTTTATCTATCACTAGTAAAATCGCGAAGAAGATTTGTAATGGCTTACGCAAGGTAATGCCAGGCTGCGCGTTACGTAAAAATCATCAAAATCCATAGCGGCCGTCCCTTGCCGCCTCAGCCATTTTCACCGTATTGGCAAGCGAGCAGAAGCCATTTGCGGAATTGCAATAATCCGGGTTTTTAGCATCCTTTCTGTCATTTTTCGGAAATCCCGGGCTAGCTAGCGGAGATTATTGGGGATTGGTGATTTCTCAGCGATTTTCAGCGTATTGGCAATGAGCTAATCTAGCAAAGGGCAAGCCAGCAGAGAACATTTTAGGCTTACTAGCAGGTTCGATTCCCGAAAACCCAAATTTTGACTTGTTGGCCCCTTTAAAAGAAGCGTATGTACTTGTAGATGTTGCGGGATGACGGATGGCTGAGGAGGAGCAGATTGTGGAGCGGCCGTCGTGGGATTCGGCGTGGTTGTGGGTGTATTTGTGTTGATAGGGGCTGATGGAGGGGGTGCCGTTTCGACAGCCGATGACAATCCAGTGGCAATTGTGGCTGGTTGAGGCATTTCCGGTACACCGCTCACTTTCCGCAGCTCACACTCCAGAAGCGCCAGCGATGTCGTGCCGTGGACCACCGGTGGCTGCAGGGTTTGTGTCTGGAAAACAGCGTAAATTTCACTAATTGTCATTGTCACTAATTGTTTGGATTTTTTTATATATAGTAGGATAGTAGGGTACTTGTGTATTCCCGGGGGGGAAAGAATTCGCGGGGGGAAACCAACTTTTTTTTGTCGGGCCTGGTGGGGATAGTAATCAAATATAAAGTGTTTTTACATTGTTTTTAGCAAAATTTAAGCCTATTTGAATCGGAAAAACTTTTTAAAAAGTTAGAAAAACACTTGAAAAAGTCGAAAATTTGGTCATTTTTGGACCGAAAAAATCGATTTTTCGACCTAAAATTAAATTTTTTAATTAAATTTTGTAAAGTTTTTATGTTTAGGAATAGCTATAAACAATTTAGAAACACTTCCACTATTTATATAAAAAATCTAGGCTTGGGCCAAAAGTTCAGTTTCCCCCGCGAATTCTTTCCCCGGGAATACACAAGAACCGGATAGTAGGATTTTGGAAAATCCGAACATTTGACCATTTTTTGGGTAAAAGTTGCTTAACGGGGGTGGCAACAGCTTTTTTTTTGTCAAAATATTCCTGCTATTTTTGCAGGGCCATCGGATAGCGCGTCAAAAATGATCCTCAAACGTGCCCTAAAATTTGAATTTTGCAATTCCAAAATTTTGATTTTTTGGCCATTTTCCATACCTTTTTGCACAAAAATCAGAAATTCAATAAATTTTTAGCATTTTTATGCGGATTTATATCTAAAAACCGTCTAAAATTCGATGAAAACAGTTATATTTCGCTATACGGCCGTCCGGGATAACCGGGAAAAGCCCCCCCCCCCCGCAAACAGTCCAGTACCGCCGAAAACCACCTATTTTTCAAAGGCATACCTGCTGTCCAGATTCGGTGGGCGTGGCCAAGGCGTTCGGTGTGAGCGTGACGGTCGACCCGGTCACCGTGCCTGGCTGAAACAAATAAATTACACATTTCGGGATACCGTACGGCCGGAAATGCGTTCAAAATAGGAAAGATAAAACTGACAGCTGTACTTGACGCAGTCGCCGGCAGAGATCCGGCAGCAGAAGCGGTCGTGGAAGCCATGAAAAGCTGGTCGGCAGCCTCGCAAGCGTGTACGGATGTTGTCGCTGAGCCGACACCAGAATCCGGGGCTGCCACTGTGCGCACCTGAAAATCGGTTTTTCTATGGAAAAGGCATAAGAAACGGCGGGCAATCATTTTTTTCGAAAAGTACCAGCCGCTTAAAGCGGCTTCGCCGCTGCAAGCGGCTGGACTTCGGGCTACCCCCTTGCGCTCCCTCCTCATCGCCGAAACGCGCGCGACCTGGCTCACTATGTCCAAAATCACCCCAACCTCCGTCCCCCAGCCCTCTTACTAAGGAAAAAACTTTCAAAGTTAATTTTAATAATTTAAATTGAAACTTTTTCATAATTTTTTTATCAGTTTGGGGGTTTCTGACGACGCTCTATCCGAATCCGAAGAGAGCTAAGCCCTAGCTCCTTTCGCCTTCGAGTTGAATCCGGGACACGACGGACGGACAGACGGACAGACGCCCCCTACCTTTTTATTATAGTTGATATTTCTGCAAAAATTCTTTCGAAGTCATATTTTCAAAAATCATATTTCAAAAATGAGAATTGCGATAAATTTGCAATTTCACAACTTTTCGGCCATTCCCTATTGATCGCTGTGCGCTTCTAGATTTAGCTTTTAGATAGAGACCCAAGGAAGCTACTAAACGGATCGGCAAGGCCCCCATGGTTTTTGCCGATTCCTTTCAAACAAAAATTCTAGGAAGTCAGTAAAATCTGAAGTAGCCGAGCTTGCCAGTGAAGTCGCTAAACCGTACGAAAACGTAAAAATCACGGATTTCCGGGTTTTTTTGGGGTTATTTTGTGTTTCCAGTCGGGGCCGAATTTTTCCTAGAATTCAAGTCCTACACAGTGTCAATACCACGGGCGGAGTGTTTTTTATACAACTCAGAGTTATTGAAAGTGCGAAAACTGTGAAAAACCCTTGAAAATTGGCCAAAAAACAAAATTTGTAGTTTTTACGTTTAATAATGCTGTTCAAAAGTTTGGCCCCTCGATAATCAAAGTCTAGTTTTTGAAAACCGATCAAAAAATTTAAAAAGTTTAAAATTTTGTAAAATCGGCGAATATGAATTTTCTAATATAAACAGGGAGTGTTTTTAAATTGTTTTTTACCATGCCTAAAAACCTTACAAATTTTGATTAAAAACGACATGAATATCGAATTTCTGAATTTCTAGGAAAAAGCTAGTGCCCCTCCCCCCGTTAATGCAGGCCCCGGCCCCAGAAAACATTCTAAATGTAAGCCCCGATGCGACAGCACCAATCCGCGCAGAGCCCAATGCCAATCTGTAGCCACGAGGAATTCGTGGCTGCACCAGCGGGATGCGTCGAGGCTTCTTCTATTGCTATTTCCGTGTCCCATAATCCAGGGACCAATCCCATTAGTGCAGCAATAGAAAGAGAGAGGGGAGAGTGTCGGGATTCCCGAATGGGCAAGCGACATCTCCCCCCCTGCTACGAGAAAAGGTCCCTTCCCCACTCTCTGCAATAGAACGATGCGACATCGTCTGACCAGCCCCTCTTTTTGTGGCTGTATCAAAAAGGGGAAGGGCTGGAGATCCCGTCCGTTGGCTCGAATAGAAAGAGCTCGAACTGGGGGACATAAGGCTTAGGTTTGGGCGGCAGAGGGCTTCTTCTTCTCCTCCGGAAAGAAGGAGGGAGAAGAAGCCGGGGGCGTGGAGGGACACGGATATTCAGGTTAAAGGGCCCAGGAAGGCACCATTTCGAAACTAGGTTAAAAATGTACAAAAAACGGGAAAATCGAAGAAGAATATTTTCAGAACAACGCTAAGAATTCCGGCCCTACCCGATTAAAGGACCCGGCAAGGCAAAATTTTGAAAATATCAACAAAAAAGGCACTGGGCGGTTAGCGGGGGGGGGCTGATTTCTCTTGGAATCCATAACGAAATAGAATGCATTTTTGATAGCATTTACGCGAGTTTTAGATTAACAGGACCGAAAAATTAAAAAAATTCCTAAATTTTTAAGTTTTTGTTCAAAAATCTATGAAAATGACGCAAGGGCAAAATTTCAAACGCTTTAAAATATTTTTTACGATCTCTAACAATTAAAAACGCACTATTTGTTACTAACCGGCAAAAAAAAGCAAAAATTATCCCCCCCCGGTAACAGTCCAGTACCCAAAAATGCCAAACTTTTTATAATAATTTTTAGCCCTAATCCATTACGCGATGTAGTTTATAGGTCAACCGAAAATCAAAAATCAGCCTGCCTAATCGTACAACCCAGCTCTTTTCCTTAAAAAATCCCTGTAACGTTTGCAAAAATGACCGTTAACTTTCATTCTCCATTTCCTAAAGGGGCCGGGACACCAAATCCTGCATTTTCGAAGCCGAACCGATGCGCCAAAATTACAGTAAGATCATCAAAAAGGCCCAGAAAATTGATTTGGTCACAAAAAACGGCAAATGTCTGAGAAGGACGATATCTTCCAGGGGAGGGGGAGGGGGATCAATATTCTTTTTTCGCTCCGTTGCATATTACACACTGTATAAAAGGGGTGGGTGACCGGGCTGAGGGGGGGAGAAAAGCTATCGGCCGATCATCTAGCCCCCTACCGGCAATAATAAAATGATTCATCGCGTGGCCAATAGGAGAAAACGCCAATGTTTTATCGCATAAATTGCGCGCAAAAGCCTCGGGAGGAATACAAAACGAGTCTAGCGTCTAGAGGATCGCCGCGGAATAAAGGGGGCCAGATTACGGGGGTGAAATAGAACATTTGGAATCTAGAAAAAGTCCCGAAAATTCCAAAAATTCTAGAAATCTGCATCTTTGGCATTAACGGGGGGGGGGTGCTATAAATCCCGAAATGTCTACTAATGTAATAGTAAATGTTTTAATGGCGTTTTTAGTAAAATTTAACACGATTTTAAGTGAAAAACAAACAGAAATTTTTTTAGTTGAATTTTGGTAAAAAATCCGCCATTTTTGGTCGAAAAATCGCCAATCTGGTGTTTTTTGATCAAGGCCCAGCGTCTAGATGTTCGCTGTGGAATACAGGGGGCGAGATTACGGGGTGAAATAGAAAATTTGGAAGCCAGGAAAAATCTCGAAAATCCGAAAATTCTAGAAATCTGGATCTTTTGCATTATCGGGGGGAGGGCAATTTTTTCCTAAAATCAGAAATGCCTACAAACGTAATCTACGTTTTAATAGCGTTTTTAGTAAATTTACCACGAGTTTAAGTGGAAAAACAATAAAAAAAACCTAGAAAGTAGCGATAGTTGAAATTTTCAAAATGGTAATTTTTGGTCGAAAAATCGATAATTTTTGCATTTTTTTCAAAATTTCTACAGTTTTTGGGCTTAGGAATAGTAGAAAACGGCGTAAAAACACTTCCTGGACTTATAGGAGCAAACCATAAAAAATTGGAAAAATTGCCCCCCCCCCGACAATGCAAAAGAACCTTAAAAACTGCTTTTCGACGATGCTAAATAATCCTTCAAAAACCCCCGTTCTCACCGAGAATCGTCCATGCGTGCTGGCGTTGCTGTTGACGGAGGAGTTGTTCGAGTAGGCCGTGTTCGATGGTGACGACGCCGTCGAGCAGTTCGACAGGGCGGGCGGTGGGAGGAGGGTTGAGAGGGTGGAAGCCGGGGTTGAAGCCTGAAATTGAAGCACATGAAATCGAATTAAATAAACGTACCTCGCCGGCCGTCGAATCCTTGGCCTTGCCGGCGTCATCCTCGACCGTAGCGGGCGGCAGGCTCGATTTCGTCACCTGAAAAAAAGGCTGTACGTTGATTTCACCGAAATTTATTGTCTATTTTATTTTTGGCTGCCAAAAACTTAAACTTTTCGATTTTTTCATTTTAGACCCGAGTTTTAAATTTTAAATTTGAAAATGACCCTTAAATTTTAAATTTTTTGGCCGAAAGTTCAAAAAAAAAATATTTCTAGTTATTGTCTACTTGAAATATAGATAAACGATAATAAAAACAATATTAAAAAACACATCAACAAACGCTGCTAGGCATTTGTGGACGTAGAGAAAGTGTTTCCAAAACTATTTTTCTACCACTAAAAACCCTACAAACGTTACAAAGCTGCAGAAAAAATTAAAAAAATATTTTTCGGAGCAAAATTTGAACTACAAAAACTTTCAAAATGTTTTGATTGTTTTATCGCTCAATACATAGTTCAATTTTTCTAAAAACACTATTAAAATACCTGCCACAAAATTGCTAATAGGAAAAAATTTATC
Source organism: Mesorhabditis spiculigera (assembly GCA_958295435.1). Taxonomy (NCBI): domain Eukaryota; kingdom Metazoa; phylum Nematoda; class Chromadorea; order Rhabditida; family Rhabditidae; genus Mesorhabditis; species Mesorhabditis spiculigera. The sequence continues at coordinate 3,919,831 of CATQJA010002710.1, read as the reverse complement.
CCTCCCCCCCCGATATTGGAAAAGCACTCATTTTTATAAAGGTAGCTCACCTCAAAGCGATTCTTCTTGGGAGGAGCAACAGCCACAGCGGGAGCAGCAGCAGCAGCCGTAGGAGCCGCAGCAGCGGGTGACGGTTCCGGGGCCGCGGAAGCGGAAGTGACGGCCGGGGGTACGGTAGTTGTGGGTAGTTCCTCGGGTCGCTGTGCTTGTTGTGCCTGTTGTGCTTGTTGAGGATGTTGAGGGGGTTGTGGCTGCTCAATAGGAATGGCGGCAGGGGGTGATGGCTCGGTGGTGGTGCTGCTCGTGACGACCGGCTGGGGCGGTGATGGTAGATGAATTGGGGGCAGGGCTTCCGTTGTTGGAGTTGGCTGCAAAAAATGGACGGTAATTCACCCTCATTAAAATAATATCATTTTAATAGTGTTTTTTCGTAAAATTTAGAGTTTGTATGTAGGGCAACTATTTAAAAAGCCTAAAAAAGGTTTAAAATTGAAAATTTGGTCTAAAAATCTAGTTCTTTAATATGTAGGCAAAATTTCCAATTTTTGCCGCCTAGTGATAGCAAAAATAGTTTAGAAACACTGTCTTCATCTAAATTAGCAAAATTAGCTTTAAACGGTAAGAACCCCGGATTAAAATCGGCTATTTAAATAGAAAGAACGAATGTAAACTATTTTTAACTATTCCTAAATTTACAAAATTACAAATTTTTATTGAAAATCGAAATTGAATTGAAAATTCAATTTTTGACTAGATTTCACCTAAAAATTTCAGTTTTTTTTATAAATGTGTTCGGCTTGAAATATCGTTAAATTTCCCTAAACATACAACCAAAATCTTTCTAGGACTTTCTGGGCGTATAGGAAAAATTGGTCCCCCCCCGATAATGCAAAAGAACCCGACTAATTCCTTAAAAAAAATTAAAAACCGTTAAAAATTTTTTTTAAAGTATTTTAAACGGCTTTTAAAATTTTTTATTTTAATAATTTTAATATAAAAATTTATTTTAAAGAAATTTCCAATTTATATAAGCCGTTTAAAAAGTTAGGTTTTTAGTCAATTTAAAGAGTTTATATTTAAAGTAATTATTTTATTTAAAGAGTTTATATTTAAAGCATTTAGTAATTTAAAAATTTAAAGTTTAGAAAGAGTTAATTTTAAAGGAATTTCAAGAAGTCAACGTTAAATCAAAATTGCTTACCGTTTCCGACTTTTCGCCAGCAACGTCAGCAGTACTGGGCGCGGCTCCTTGAGATTGTTGCGACTTCGAAGGGGCTAAAAAATCCAATAACACGTCGTAATCAGATAAACTCACTGATGATAGTGAGCGTGCAGACAGTTTGGCCGGGTTCTTGCACGGCGACAATCTTGAGGCCCGTCTGATTTTGCGTGTCCTCGTTCAGCAACTAGAGAAGAATAAATGGTTACGCAATGCAAAGGCGTGCGATACCTTGACGACCTCGTTGAGCTGCTCGGTGACGGTGTCTATCTGATCCTCCGACATGCACTGCTGCGCGAACTGAAAAGAGGAGAATCAGAAAAAGGATAAAATTGAATAAATCAAGGATTAAATAATGTTAAAATTAAATAAAAAGGACAGATTAACGATTCAAAATCTTTTTAAAAGTTGAAAAAAACTAGCTAAAAATAGGGCATCAGAAAAAATATTTTCTAATTGAAATCTATCTTAAATTTGTTCTTTGGCATTATCGGGGGGGGGGGGGGTGAATTTTTTCAGAGTAAAGAAATTTCTAGCAAGTCTTTTAATAGTGTTTCCAGCAAAATATAAGCTATTTAAAGTGGAAAATTAGCCGGAAAATGATTAAAAATTTTAAAGCAAGAAAATTTGATCGAAAACGGCCATTTTTCCGTTTTGACCAAAATTTGTAATAGCAAAACGCCCTCCATTTAAATTGCAACCCCCCCCCCCCCCGATAATGGCAAAGAACCCTCAAAATGGCTATTTTAAAACGTACCAATTTGTTGGAGATATCATCGGCCTTGTCCTGTCCGGGAGCGAACTGGAAGACGACCTGTCGCAGCGGGGTGTCCAGACGGCACGAGACCAGCTGCAAGGAAAACGTTCAAAACGTGAATTTTACGTTTCAAACTACAATTAAAATTATATTAATTAATTTAGATTTAGGACTAAAACGATAAGTAACGCCATTAGAACCTTATTTTTAGAGAAAATTAACCAAAAATCAAATAAATTAAGTTTCGGCGAAAAAACTAAAAAAAAACCCGCCTAAAATTATATTTCGTATTTTTAATACATATTTAGTTATAAAATTATGTTATACTAAGGAAAAAGATTTATATTTATTAAAACTCAAGATTAAAAAATGCTATTCAGAATTTACAAAAACCAAGCGAAAAAACATAGAAAATTTAGTTTTGGCAAAAAATCTTGAATAACCTAAAACCCCTTTGAATTCAACCCCAATTTCACAGAGGCATACCGGCGCCGAGGGTGTGCCATTCTCGGTGGTGTCGACCTTCAGAATCTCGAGGGTGACGTGCTTCTTCTTGCTTCCGCTCTTCCTCTTCGATTCCCCATCCGGGCTCATTGCCAACGGGGGCATTTCCGGCTGGTCGGCATGCCCGTTTATCGCCTGAAAAATCACGGGTTAGAAGGGCAAATATACGTAATAAATTATTATTATCATCATCATTATTATTATTATCACTAAAGGGACAGCGACACATAAAAAACGCGAGTTTTTCGCAAGATCAAAAACCTTTTTTTTTCTAAAGGTCAAGCGTTTCAAATATAAATAGTGGAAGTGTTTCTAAACTGTTTTTTAATATTCCTAAACGTAAAAACGTCCAAAATTCTAGTTGAAAGTTACAAAAAAAATATTAATTTCCACCAAAATTTCACTACAATTTTTTGTAAGTTTTTTATTGTTTTCCATTTAAAATAGTTAAATTTGACTAAAACACTATTAAAACAATTACTATTACGCTACTAGGCATTTTCGGACTCAAACAAATTTTGCAACACCTGAGATTTTGAGAAAAATGCATGAAAAAGACAAAATTCGCAACAAATGCAAAAGCCATATTTTCTTCATTTCAAAAAGGTAATAGTATTTCAAATAAGTTTCTCGTGATCAGAGCGGCTACAAATTTATGAATTTGTAGTGTATTTTATGGCAAGCAAAAAGAGGCTAGGTATAAGAAATTCGCAATAATTTTTCAGGTGTCGCTGTCCCTTTAAAACCCCCGAGTATTCGATACCTCGATGGAAGTCTGTAGCGTGGCCGCGGTGAGTGTGGCCGTGGCTTCTCGAGCGGCAGCCCGTTGTCGCAGCTCCTCCTTCACCTCGTCCTCCTCTTCTTTCGCTTTCCGCTCTTCTTCCAGCCTTCTCAACTCGGCGTGCCGAACCTCGCGATCCCGTCGGAATTGCTCCACCTGAAAATTGAGTAGATTTTAAAAAGCCGATTAAAAATAAAAATATCACTAAAAATTGACCTTTTTTACATTCTACATTTTTTAGGATACAATTGTTCTAATATAACCAGCAGAAACAACTTTTGAAAAGTATATTTAAAGGGCTGGAGAAAGATGGGCCGGCGTCCGTCGGGGTGACGGACCGCCGCGGTGCTACCATCGACGCTTTCCCTCGCGTAAGCGCCCCCCAAAACCCCCCTCTCGCGTTTGAAGAAACCAGTTTATTGGCTATAACTTTTTCATTTAGCAATGTTTTGAACTAAAAATTTCCTGAAACCAAGGACTTGGTGATACGCATCGATGTTAAAAATTTGAGCTGGATTGGATAGAAGGCGGTCAAGTTCTGGGCGATTCGGGGTTTTGGGACACTGTTTTGGCTGAAAAAGAGGCGCATAGACAGCAAAACACCTCTAGAAAGTTGCAAAGTACGTTGCTATCATTTAGCAAGGTTTTATACAACATTTTTTAGCTATTATCACCATGAAATTGCTTTATTTCTAATGGCAGTTTTTGTATAGGTGGCAATGCGCCCTAGGGTATGTGGGGGCACTCCGCCGCCCCTCTCCACTCGACTCTCTGGTGTACTGGCTAGCGCATCGGACTGCGGGGCGGACCATCCCTGGTTCGACCCCCGTCCGGTGCGACCCTCTTTGCTCTTTCATCGATTCCATCTTTCTCCAGCCCTTTAAACGTGAAAACATTACAAATATTTGCTTACAAAACGTAAAAATCACGAAAACTACGCCTGTTGTATTTCCGCGCTTCGAAATCGAATCCGAAATCTAAATCCAATCCGAAATCGGTCCTCTTGCATTATCGGGGGGGGGGGGGGGGGATTTCTTTCAGGATCCAATTTTATTCATATAACTAAAAAAAAAACAAATTTTATAAACAATTTTTAAACGTGAAAACATTACAAATATTAGCCTACAATTTGTAGGAAGTTTACAATTTGTAAGTTACAAAATGTAAAAATCGCGAAAATTTTAATTGAATTTCGGGATTTTTAAGTTTCGGTATAATACGCTAGCAAATCCGCCGAAACACACCTTGTCCTTGATGAGCTTGGTGATCATCCTGGTGTCCTCATCAGGGATATGCTGTTGCTCAATCATCTGATGGACGACGTCTTCGGCCGAGTCGTTGACAATATCGAAGGCGAATTGGAGGCCCTCGTTCTCTTTGAATTTGTACTGTTTCCGCTTCTTCTCGTCGTACACCCGCAGTTGCATTTGGATCTGAAAAAAGGATGAAATTTCCAGAAGAAGCCGTTATACTCTATTTTTCAGCTTCAACTCCAATTTTGGGTTCTTTTCCATTATCAGGGGGGGGGGTTTCTTAAGGTTGAATTTTTGAAATAGAAATTGCTGATGCGTTTCACAAAATTTTTTTAATTCCCGAAACGGCACTTTGGAAATTTGAATTTAAAAATATCAAAAATCGAATTTCCCCCCAGAATCGCCGATTTTTTAAAAAGTTGACTTTTCCATTTTTTAAATTTTTCGATAGGTTTTCTAATTTAAATTAGTTCTATTTAGCCAACAACAATACTAAAAACCCTTCCTAAAAATTTACGAGACATTTCTAGACATCTAAAAAATTTCGTCCCCCCTGATAAGGCAAAAGAATTAAAAAAATCCCAATTTCGGAATAAAGTTAAAGTTAGACAAAATCTGTTTTTTTTTTTGCAAAACGAGGAGCGACCTTCAAAAAGGCACAAACCTCCTGGTTATTCTCGGCCAAATCGACGTCCCGATTCTTGAGCTCGACCCGAACTCCCAGCAACTCATCCGGCAAAAAGAAATCGTCGTTGAGGAGTTGTTTCACCTAAAAAACCCACAAAAAATGGCATAAAAGGCGTCGAGCATACCGTACACCGCTCTTCCCGTCGTAACCGGATGCAGCGATCGATAATGTCCCGGATTTCCGGATAGGTCTGCGGGATTCGATTGAAGCACTCCGGTTTTGTACCCTAGAAAGAAAAATTAAAATAAACAGTAGCACAATAAAAAACTCTCTAACCCGACGCAGAAATATCGGATCGGAGATCGGTTACACCATTCGAAAGCCCTTGAAACGGCGAGTTTGCAACAAAAAAACCATGTTTCTATTTAAATACGTGATTTTTCAAGCCATTTTGTAGAATTTTGCGGTTTTTGGAGGTTGCAGACGAGCTCTAATTAACGGCTACTTCCAGCCATTTTGTAAGGAGAAATTGAGGCAAATTAGCTCGGATGCAACCCCAAAAAACCACAAAATTTACAAAATGGCTTGTAAAATAGCGCGTTTAAATAAAAATATAGTTTTGATGGTTGTTGCACACTCGCCGTTTCAAGGGCTTTCGATAGGTATAACTATCATTCTCATCGCGTCCTTCTGCGTCGAGTTGGAGAAGGATTTTTTTATTGGGAAAGCCTGTACAAAACATCCATACCGTAGTGACTTTGCGGTAGATTTGAGCGGGGAATTGGCATTCGGAATATGGATATTCCCCGGTCACCATCTCCAGCAGACACATCCCAAAGGCATAAATGTCCACCGATTCGTCGTATTGTTCCTCGTACATTTCGGGGGCCATGAATTCCGGCGTTCCTGGAAGTAAAAAATGTCGCTAAAAAGCAGGAAAAAATCCACAAAAATAACTGCTAGAGAAAATCGAAAATCTGAATCGGTTGTTTTCTACCAAGTCATAACGCAATTCAAGCCATTTTTTATAGCATTTCAAACAGTTTTTAGATAAAAAAAGCCCATCAAATAACCCGTCGAAAATCTATGAAAAATGACAAAAAAAAATTGTCTGAATTTTCGAATTGTCAAAAAATGCTTAAATATTTTGATAACTTTCTAGCAATCAAAAACTACGAATTGTACAAATAGACGATTTATTATTAACAGGTAAGGAAAAGGTGGAAAAATATAAATTGGCCGCCCCCCCCCCCCGTTAAAGAAGAAGAACCTTTGAATCATTCCGGCTTTTTATTTGCAAAATGACCGAGTCGAACCAATTGAGGCCTAGAACTCATTACGACGTGTAAATCCCGCGCGTGTAATATTTGGCGTTTTTCGCAACAAAATACGCTAATTTTAGGCCGTACACAACCATTTTTTTTTTGTGGATTCGCCTCCAAAACACTCAAATTTTAACTTCCTAGCCCATGAAAACCGCCAAAAGAAATTCCTGATCAAACGTACCAATGACACTCTTTGCGTAGCTCTTGTTCTTCAGCGTGGCCAACCCGAGATCGCCAATCTTGACACTGCCGGTGGTGCCCGTGATGAAGATGTTGTCACATTTCAGATCTCGATGGATCACCGGGGGATTTCGAGAATGGAGAAACGAGAGTCCCTTCAACACCTGACGACACCACGATTTCAGCACCTAAAAAGGCACCAATTGGCGATTTTCTATCTGAATGTAGCATTTTTAAAATATCGAATTTTCGTAAAATCGGGTTTTCATAAGGTCGCACTTTCAAAATTTCGAATTTTGTTTGAAAGAATCTCCCGGAAAATCATCCGATATTATGAAATTCGACATTTCGGCATTCTGAAATTTCGACACTTTGAAAACAGGAGCGAATTAACACGGATCCACCCAAGAATCGATATACCTTGATGTTGATGCGCTTGAAACGTTTGAGGTACATCTTCAGCGTGCCCGACGTCATCAACTCGGTCACCAGCACAATGTATTTCCGTTTGGCCGTGTTCTCGCTGCGTTCCCAGTAGTCGTAGAAGCGGACGATATTCGGGTGTTGGAGACCCTTCAGCATTTCCGCTTCTTCGCGGAACCGTTGCCGTTCCGACTGAAAAACGAGAAAATTAGAAGAATTAGAAAAATTTGGTTTCCTCACTGCTACCCCCCCGCTAACAGCACAGTACCAAAAATATTCAAAAATCCCGGCAGATGACCATTTTCGCGAAAAAATTGCCGCGCTATTTTTTTTCTGCAACTTGTTAGCTTTTAATACTCTTGACGCATCTTTTCTGGTGATTTTCGAAAATATGGCTTGATTTTCGGGAAATCCGAGTTCCCGAGATTCTAAGTTTAAAAAAATCTTTTCCGGTTTTACAAAAAAAAACCCGGATGGAAATCAGGAACCCGCGTTACCTTGGTGAGTTTGCTGTCCTGCAGTTCACACCAAGCGACAGCGACCCCAGTCTCCGTGTCGAGCCCGCGAAACACCGTCTTGAACGAGCCGCGCCCCAGCTCTTCGTCGAATTTCAGGAATCGCCCCTCTAAAGGCAAAGCATTCGATAGAGAGCCTCGAAAATTGAGCGTACCCGGGCTTCGATCGATCGGCTTCTCCTGGGCGTCAAATTCGTCGGGATCGAGGGCTTCCGCCGCCTTCTCCTCGTCCACCACCAGTTTGTTCTTCTGCAAAAGAATTTTTCAGAAGTACGGTATTTTCTCTACCTCATCGTCATCCTTCGGTACGTCCTCTTCAGGCGGTAGGGCAGTAGATGTGGATGGTTGAGAGCCTGGGGATGCTTCATCTTTTGCCACGCCACTCCTTCGTTTCTCCTCATCTCCGGGGGAGGCCTTCGGGGTTGTCCTGAAAATCGTCGATTAAAAATAAATTAAAATTGGTTTAGAGGGTACTTTTTCCGGAAAAGACACCCAGCGACGCGTAGGAGTGTTCGATTTTTAGGATTTAGACACCAGTCGAAAGCCCTCGAAGCGGCGAACACCCTGATTTTCTAAATTGCGAAACCTTTTGGGAGATTTAAAGATTTTTTTTTGCGAGACTGCGAATTCCTTTGCAATCAGCGATTTTAAAAAAATCCGGTTCACGCAATTCTGCTAATTTGTGATGAATTTCGCGGTTTTCAACAACGCGAAACGAATCGAAAATCGTAAATTGTGGTTTTCAAGATCCTTGATTGCAAAAACATCGAAACCGCAGCCCATTTCTCAAAAAAAAACTTAATAAATCTACTGAAAAGTGACGCAATTTACGCCTCGACAAGAGTTTTCGATTAGTGATAAAAATCGTTGAAAAACGGACACATCTCCGAGGTGACAGAGGGAAAATGTTTTATTTTGAAAACTCTCTAAACTGGCCTAAAAATGCGATTTTTTTTGAGCTAGCTACAACCAGAAATCCGCCCGAATTTCACCTGTGCCTATGGCGATGTGCGGGGAAAGGGGGTAATCGCTTGAAGATGGGCCCGTGGAGGGCGTGGAATCGTTGATGGAGAATCTGGGGCATCCCATCAAATAGCCAATATTTTAACGGATTCGGAAATAATAGAAAATAGTAAATAAATTTCTATTTAGCCAATAATATACGGGAATTCAGTAAAAAAACCTAGGGGAGAATGCGGCCCTCAACAAATCCGGGTTGTCCGGGTATTATCGAAACGAAAAAAAAAAGGGGGGGGGAGACGAAAGAGGGCAACAGCAGGCAGGCAGGAAGGGTAGAGGGCATAACACCAAAACAGTCCTTTTACCCCACACACACTCACAGACGGATCGCTCGGTCGATTCGACGGTTTTTGGGGAGACAGACAGACAGACAGACAGACACACAGACGCACAATCTACACATCCAAAAGGACATCAACCTTGCCCTGTAGGATGGAAAACTCCTCCAACCTGAAGATGGAAAAATTCCGAAAATATTTATAAACACCGACTGACAGATTGGAAAAAAGTGAGTCTACTTTTTCTCACAAGATCGTTAATTTTCTGAATAATTTTGAATTATCAGCTGTTTCTGAGCCAATAGAAAAGAGGCGCACATTTCGCAGGGGCCGGGCTAAAAAGGGGAAAAATCGACACTTCAAAGTTAAACTAGGGCCAACCGTAACCGCTGAGCAATTTTTTCAGAGCCAAAAAACTGGTTCTGAACGCGATATCGAACCGAACGAAACGCCTTGGGACCCAAAAAAGCCTGGAAATGGTCCTTTTGCATTATCGGGGGGGAAGGGGGACTTTAGCCGTAATTTTGGTCGAACATTGGCCCAGTTTGGGCGAGAATTCGATATTTTTGGTATATTTTGATCAAAATTTGTATAATTTTTACGTTTAGGAATGACAGACAAACGGCTTAACGCCAAATCTACCCTTTATATTGGAAAAATCGAATCCTAGAGAAAAATCCAAATATGGCAACGAAACCGTGGCAAAAATGGATTTTCTCATAAAATTCCCGAATTTTTAAGAATCTAAATTGTTTTTCAAAAATTAAAAACATCCAGAAAATCTTGCACAGGTGAAATTCGAAGGATTGATAGTTGTTGCTAGGAATTTTTTCCAAAATTAAATATTGAATTTCACCGTCTCGAAAACGGTAATTACCGATTCCTATCAAAGATGCTGGCGGCTTGTGGGGATTGGCTGAGGGTGGAGGCCGCGCCGCCGACTCGGTCTTCTTTCGCCGGGCTCTCCTTCAGGTGGATGTTCTGGCCAAACTGCAAAAGGTTTAATAAAGTTGCAAAGACGATGGCTAACCTTATAGATGGGTCTGCTCTGTCGCCAGTCATCCTGAACGGCTTGCAGTCGATACCGCTCCTCCTTCGACAGCCAATTGCTGCCCACTCTGGAAAAAAAGAAATTAAATTAGATAATTTTTCGACGTAAAAAAAAAATATTTTCCAGCGGTTTTCGCTAGCTCTGGCTGCTGCGTTTTGAGGAGGCGGTTAGGAAAAGCCAAGAATCAGCAAGAAAACAAGGAAAATAAGGAATATCTTGGCAGCAGGGCTGATTTGACGATTTATCGGGATTTCGGACCGTTTTAAATTTCTCCTATAACCGAAAATTTCCCCTAAAAATCTTGTTGATTCGACGAGAAAAAAAATAGTTGATTTAGCAATTAAAAATCAATGCCCTCGTTTTTAAAATGGCCGGGAAATTCAAGAAAATCCTAGAAATAATTCGACATTTAATTTTTTTCGATTATTGACCGGCAAATCAACCATTTCTCCCGTTTTTCGTTTGCCGAACTTTGCTACCCGGCCGAAAATAAACAGAAAAAAGTTTTTATTTTATTTTCACGCGGTCAGCCGGAGTTTCCGATTTTATTCAATCGTCACAGAAAGACAGAAAAGGACAAAAATGAATCCAATTTCGTGATAGCTGATAAAATCACATTTTATAGAATTTTTCGTATGCTGAATTTCGCTGGCCAAAAGCCACAAAAACTGAGACGTTTTTTCCTCTCGGTCCATCGCTGATCTTGAAAAACGTAGAAATTTCAGAAAGCGCTTCTAAATCTAAATTCCGTAAATTATTAGCTAATAAATTCAGCTTTTCGCCAATTTTCCGTGCGTCGAATTTTTCTAGATGCCCAAAGCTGAAAAGCAGAAAAGTGGGGATTATTTTAATTTGTCAATTTGTATTTTATTTTCATACGGCTTTTCCCTGGGCAGATCCGGCGTTGCTTCCCCCTTCCCCTCATGCCCGTTCACATGCGCCGATCGCTGTGTGCGACTATGGCCCTGGTGGCTCAACTATCAGCTGACTGAGGCTCCCCCCGATTGGCGCAACACAGAAGCGAGAGAGAGAGAGAGAGAGAGAGAGAGAGAGAGGGAGACACGTGAGTGAGTCTCCTCCATTCTTTTTCAACTACCAGCAGACTGAACAAACAAAACACCACTACTCGCACAGACTGAGGCTGAGAATCGGCAAGATTTCATGAATCCATCGGTGGGAACAGTCAAATTGACACAATTCAACGACTCCGAAGCCGAAAAACGGCCGCAAAAATCAGCCGGCTCAGCACGGGCCTCGAATTGGGCTAAAAATCTGATGGACGGCCATCTCGATAGATTTTATACGTTGAAAAAAATAGGCTTCTTTCCAAAAAAAATGCCGAAAAAGTAGCAAATTTCCTCCCAGTCGAATTTCCCAACAAAAATAAGATGGTTAAAAAACGAGCTTAAAGCCTGAATTGAAAACTTAATCAAATCGAGTTTAAAACATCAAAAAAATCCGGAAAAAGATAAAAAACCCTTTTTTACCTTTATTTATAGAATTGACTACAAAAAAAAAATGGTTTTTGGGCGGGTACCGTATACCGGGAGCAACCCGAACCAATAAAACTGAGAAAACAGACAAAGAAGTGCTGCTAGCTGAGAAAATAAGAACTACATTAAACTCAATTATGCAGCCGGAAACAACTAAAATCAACCAAAAATGGTGCGGTAAAACGGTTGTGTAAGTTTTAGCACAATTCTTCTGCACAGTACCCGACTTTCCGTGCAATCCGCACCAAGCGCATATTCGCCGGATCGTGGGGGTTATCACTACTGAAATCAGAGGGGGATCTCGGTCTAGCTGTCAGAGAAAAAGAGCCGCCGTGGGGTACCTGTGTCCATTGCTGCGCGAGCTCATAAAAGAATGGGGGTTTGAGCGCGGGGAGAGGCTGGAATTACTCTTCAAAATTTTTAAAAGAAATAGAAAATGGAGTGAGTGAAAACTGGTATGCTAAAAATCGAGAACAAGCTAGCTGTCTATTATCTTTGTACAATTTTTGATTGCTTCAAAAATCTATAGAAATCTTAGAAAATGGTTCTGCTAGAAAAAATGTTGTTAATAACAATATTCATAAGCTTTTTGCTCCTGAAAAACCGAAAATAGATCTAAGAACATGAAAAGAGCTAAAATATGGGTCATAAAAAAAATAAGAATTCCAAATTTAACCCGGCTAACGTAGACAAGAGCGTGAAAAAGGATAAAAAAATTAGATCAAGAAGAGAATTTGTCGATACGATTTTCGCTCGTTTTAGATCGAAAATAACTTGAAAAGAGGAAAAGTGAAAATTCCGCCTATCAGTAACTAGAAATCCCTATTTTACCCGGCTAACTTAGAAAAATGCTCGGAACAGCCTCAAAAAAACTAGACCCAAAATACAATTTGTCGATACGATCAAAAATAAATTTTTAAAAAAACGGAAAACTGAAAATTCGAGCCTGTCTGAAAGTCGTAATCGCGATTTTATCCGGCTAACTTAGAAAAAAGCTCGAAAAAGCCTAAAAAAATTAGACCCAGAGCTTGTCGCTACGCTTTTTGCGCTTCAAAAATCGGAAAACTCAAAATTTGAGCCTGTCAGAACCTTGAAATCCAAATTTGAGTCGGCTGAATGAGAAAAGAGCTTGGAAAAAGCTTTTTGAATCGAAAGGAAAAATTAGATGGCGGGTATTTTGTCAAGGAAATTTTCGATAAACTTTTTGCCAGCCTGAAATCAGGCCAAATTCTCGACCGGAAACGGTCCACTAAAAGCGGTCAAACGCCACCGGTAGAAAATCGGTGGAATTTGGTGAAGAGAAACGACGGTCCGCCCAGCCAAATCAAATGCAAATCCGTTGGGCCTATAATTCTGGCGGGGAGGAGAAGAGGAGGAGGAGGAGAAGGAGGAGGAGAGGGAGTGAGTGGTGGTAATACAACCAGCAGTGGACAATCGCTCTCATAGCTGTTGGCGATCGGGGGAAGTCGAGGAGCAACGTGAACGGTATTTTACCTGATCTATGGGGAGAATAGCATTAAAAATCCCATCGATTAGAGCGGCATAGAAAAAGAGCGTAACTACGAAAATGTCGAAGAATGGCTATGATTAAGAATTTTGGGACCATAAATGGCTAATAATCGGTTATTTGTGGGGTTTTCAGTGTAGACGAGCCTTTAATAGAGCTTTTTCTAGAGTGCCAAGGCTGGCCGAAGGTATAAAAAAAAGTTGCAGCCTAAAAACGGTCTGGAAAAAAGTCTGGAAACTCTGGGGCATCAATAAAACGGAAAAAGTTAGAATGTCAGTAGATGATCCAACACCGCACTTCCGGAAAGAGGAACAAGTTTCAAAATCGACACAGAGGAACGGTCCTAAAAATCGACAAATCGAGGAAAAACGTGAATCCAATCTGATCGAGGCCAGGAAAATGGACCTGAATTCTCAAAATACAGGAAGTTATGCTAGAGCTACTTCTAAACAGCCAAATATGGGCTCATCTAACCCCCCAGAAAAGCTTTCTACGTCAACACGGACTAGAAAAATAGCTTGAAACGTCAGGGAAGTTATAAAAACCTTAGAAAGGCATCAAATACGCGATCCAAAAATCGAGAAAAATCAGGAAAAGCCAGAGCTCTTGAGGTCGAGGAAGGAGAGGTGTGTAAAATGCTTGACAGCGTTTAGAGAGGTAGAGCTTCGAGTAGAAAAAAATAAGACAGAGCTTTCTCTAGTGCTAAAATTGGCCGTAAAGCACGATCTCAAGCCAAAAATTGTCCGGAAAAGACCGCGAAACCGCGGGAGCAGATTGAACCGATAAAAATGTACTCTCAGGAAAATGAGCCAACCTGAAAGCTGTGAAAATTTAGATTTAGAGCTAATGGCCGACTAGAAGGACGAGAAGCCAGAGAGGGCTTTCAAGAAAGCCAAAAAACGTCATGAGCTCCAAAAAAAGGAGAGCACGAGCAGCCAGAAGCCAGCGATAGCCGAAGGAAGCCGACTCCTTGCACAGGTTCCATCGAAACTCACGGCTGATTGGGGTCAGCAGGAGGTGCTGGGGGTGGAGGTGGCGGGGCTTCGACCCTCTTCACAAAAGCGCGACGTCGATCGACGCGCTGCTTGTCCTGAAAAATCTGTTTCATTGGGCGTCTAAATTTGCAGAAGTTTTGACAGGTTGCCGGCTTTTTATCCCCTTCTTACAGCAATCTATGAAAAGACGTTACAAAAACTGGGGTCTCTATTAAAATTATCATACTTTTCATTTTTAGAAAAATAAAAATATCTATTTAAAGCGGCCAAAATCGTTTCTACAAATTTGGAAATAACTAAGAACGTAAAATTAAGTGTTTTCACAGTGTTTTAAGTAGAATTCAACCCTCTTTCAACCGGAAAAACGATCAAAAAGAACTAGAAAAACTTTCAGTTTAAATTTTGGACGAAAATTGGCTCTTTTTGGGCGAAAAATCTCTTTTTTTTTTATTTTTAACCGCAATTTCAAAAGATTTTACGGTTAGACATAGTAAAAACAGTATATTAGAAAAATCTGATCCTTTTAAAAGCTGGCCTCCCCCGATAATGCGTAAGAACCAACAAACCCGGAAAAAAGTTTGGAGAATTTCTCAGAATCATGGAAAGACTTTCAAAGCGAACAAACCTTATCCGGCGGCAGTGGTGGCAACCCGGGTGACGACTGTGCAGCGCTGGTCCCATTGATCTTCTCTGACGACATCTAAAAACCGAAAAAATAAAGTTTAAAAAGAAAACCTACAGTCCTAGAGACCGGTTTCAGTCATCCGGACGACCCGGGGCACAGCAGCCGCAACAATCACCTGAAAACACACATTGAATTGATAAAATTGCTGAAGAGGGGGGCGATTCCCGGCCCGGCCCGCCGGAATGAGCCAGGCCGCAAAGAAAAGAAAGAGGGCCGCTTGGCGCCAGCACAAAAAAAAACTAGGGGTGCCACCAAAACGTGGAGATTGTAAAATTGATCCTGAATAGCAGAGCAGAAGGCAGATCAGCCCGGAAACCGGGGGCAAAACTGTCGAAAAAGGGCGCCGAAAGGGATGACATAGTCATCGGCACATCAACATCGAATTCATAACTTTTGCCTGTCAAAAATAGAGCTTTTTTGCGGCAAGGAATTCGACGGGAGCGAGAAAAGCGGGATAAAACGGTGATATCGAGCCAAAACATCCAAAATGAGGCACCTAGGGCTAATTTTTCGTAAAGAACGATGGAGATTTTGAGTATTCGGTGACCAGAAATTCATTTTTAGTCACAAAAGGCTGTATAAAACGTGAAAAATTCCGAAATAAACGTTTTTCGAACAATTATCGAACAAATTAATCGAGATTTTGCAGATAGTGCGGTCAGAAATTCATTATCAATCGGAAAAGGTGCCAAAATAGGGGCCAGACAATAAACGAAATTTAAAACCAAGTCGTAAAGTTCTTTTCTTTCCCAAAATTTAGATTTTCCCAAAAAAAATCAAAAACTTGGGATACAACTCCGTGCTACAACAAATGACAAAAAGCGTAGGTTGTATTCCTGTGTAGCGCTGTAATTCGGACCTTTTGATCTAAAAATCGCGTTTTTATTCTTTTTTAAAAGTTTAACTTTTACTTCTACTTCTCCCACCATTGTAAATGTCCTTTCTGACAGACAACGATCATTTTGGGCCCCTCCCGAGTGACGCATGCATAATATTTGGTGATTTCCCACGCTGGCCGGCGCGCCGTGTTGCATTTCGCGAGAAAATCATAAGCAAAAAGATGCGCACAAAACGCAGCGTGTTTACCCCGCGGAAACCAACAACAACACGCAGATCGCGCTCCCTGATTACGCAGGATTCGCTGGTTTTTGGAGGTTTTTAGCCGGAAAAAGCCATAAAATTGGATTTTGCGTTAAAGTTAAAGTTACTTCGCGGAAATCCGTGTGTTTTTCTCTAGAAATCATACAAAAAGGTAAACTGGTTAGCAGCACGCCGAATTATTCGATTAGCACATGTAATGGCAAAGTTGAGGGCCGGAATGTCGTCTTTATCGACGGGAAATCTTTAAAAATCGGGTTCAAAACCGTCGATTTCCGGTGGCATTTCGGGGTGGGCAATAATATTGACACAAAATCAAGGGGTTCGCCACCACAGCAGCCGGGGCACGACGACGGCGCGTCGGTAGATGACTATCAATATTTGGGGGGCGGCGGCGACGCATGGAATTGGGTGGAAAAGGGGGTGAAAAGGGTCAAAATGCGTGATAGGGCCGTAAAAACGTTAGAAAGCCTCAAACTGGCAGCCAGCCAATAAATTGCGCCCTAAAAATGGTAGATTCTCGCGGGGCTTTTGGTGGGTTTTGTGATGGGAGGAGGCACGTAGAGAGGGGGGATACTGGTGTGCAGGTGCCTCTCTCTGTCTCTTTCTCTCGCCCTCCCTGCTGTCTCTCCCCTCTCCATGCTCTCTCGCCCCATCCGTTCTCCACACCCGCATCGAGCGCCCCCCTCTTTTTTGGGGCCGCGCCCTCGGCCCGGGGTCTCTCGCCCCTCTCCTGTCTCTCTCCACTCTCTCGCCCTGTCTCGTGCTCTCTCTCGATGCTCATGCTCTCTCGTCTAGGGGCTGGGTCTCCTCATTTCGGTGCTATTTCTATGTGTGTCTGCCCTCTCTATGGTCTGCGGATCTCTCGCCGCTCCCCCCAAAATATCACTCGAGCCTAGTCTTTCTTTCTGTCTCTCTCTCTCTCTCTCTCTCTCTCTCTCTCTCTCTCTCTCTCTCTCTCTCTCTCTCTCTGCTCTCTCTCTCTCTGTCTGTCTCTCTCTTTCTGTCTTTCTCTCTCTCTCTCGTTCTCTCTCTCTCTCTCTCTCGCTCTGTCTCTTTGGTAGACAATTTGCAGGGTGAGTGTGTGTGGGGGGTGATGGCTGGCCATGGATGGATAGTTCTAACACCCCCAAAATGCCGCCCTTTTTCGGGGATTTCTTGCAAAAAAAAACATGGGATGGTACGGTATAAATCGCCAAAACCTAATACTCGGATTTTCCAAGAGGATGGCGTATCTATTTTTTTGTAGAAAACCTGGCGGGTACGGTACGAATAATCCGGGAAAAGGCGATTTTGAAGACGATACGGTAGGTGTCTCCATCGTGAAAATGCCCTTTTACCCGATTTTTGCAAAAAAAAATGTGACCTATGGTCAGAAGAACCCGAAATTGAGATTTCCCGGTAAGTCTCTATCCCGGAAACTGCGCCTTTTTGGGGTTTTTTTTTTTGTAGAAAAATCGCTTTGTATGGTGTGAATAACCCGGAAAATTAGATTTTCCAGATAATACGGTAATTTTCAATCGCGAAAAGTGCCCCTTTTGACAGTTTTTTTTTATAGAAAACCAGCTGTGTACGGTATGAATAACCCGGAAAATTCGATTTTCCAGATCATACGGTAATTTTCTATCGCGAAAAATGCCCCTTTTGACAGTTTTTGATATAAAACCTGCTGTGTACGGTATGAATAATCGGGGGAAATTGGATTTCCAAAGGTGATACTGTATTTTTGTATCGCAAAAATGGACTTTTCGCGCTTTTTGGGTGTTTTTTATTGGAAAACTCCGCGCTATGGTATGAATTAGCGAAAAACATGATTTTCGAGATCTACTGTAAGGCCGAATTCCGGAAAATGGGCATTTTTTGCAAAAATTTGACGCAAAAACCAAATTTTTGAGGAACATACGGTACTCCGGGTCGCGGAAAACGCCCCATTTTGGGGGGCTTTTTTTGAAAAGGATGGCTGGATACGGTATGAATCATCGCAAAACCGGTATCCATGAAGAAGATACGGTACTTTTGAATCGCGAAAACCTTGACTGGACGCCATTCTCCAAGAATCTCTGCTAGCCTACCTGCCCATACCTCAGAAACAGGACGTGCGGTATCGCAGAACGAAAAAATCCGTTTTTTTTTGGCGAAAGTACGGTATTTCTGATGCGCGAAAAGCCCCGATCGGTCGCCGTCCTCAAAGAATCCCTGCTACGCTGCCCGGTACGAGATCGTCGAAACTGAATCTGGTGTTTTAAAGGGAACTGGAAGGCAAAAACCGTTTTTTTTGCGACTTTGGCAAGCTGCCAAGACCCGATTCTAGGCTTCTCAAAGAGACTCAGCCTCGGATCGTGACTCCCGATACCTTTAATAACTTAATCTGCGATTTTCTTCCATCTGGCACCGCGCCAATTCCGCAGAAATCGCTGCTAGCATGCCATTCGAGTAATTTTTTGAGAATTCCCCAGGGATCTCTGCCAGCTGGCAGTCAAGCTATCTATCCTAGCGATTCTTGGTTCCCTAAACGTCTCTGCTAGCCTACCGTATCGTAATTTTGGAGCGTTTTTACCAATTTTAGTCGTAAATTTTCGTGAAAATGGAAGTTTTTCCTAAATAATCTCTGCTAGACTGCCCGAATCGTGGGAACGGCTTAATTGCTCGGTTGGGTGGCTAGACGAACGGCTTTTCCCCCACTCGCTGTTTGCCTTTTTTGGGCGGGCGCCTTTTTCCGAGTGGTACGCCGCATTTCGTCGCAACAGTCTGTATCTCTCTCTTTCTCTCTCTCTTTCTCTCGCTCTCTCTCTGGCTCTCTCTCTCGCTACCTCGCTCTCTCCAACTGTCTGTCTGTCTACCAGTCCATCTGTCTGCCGGCCGTTTTTTGCAGCCCGCCGGGGGGTTTTGGAGGATTGAGGCAAGAGAGCGAGGGAGAGAGGGACAGAGAGAGAAAGAGAGAGAGAGAGAAAGAAAGAGAGAGAGAGAGACCCCATCCTTCCCCTCTTCTTCTATTCGAAGAGCCGTGGGAGCGAGTGATGGCCCTTTGCAGCCCTCTGCCCTCTCTTCTGTCTCTCACTCTCTCGCTCTGTCTGTCTCTCTCCCCATTATTTTTCTGCCCTCTCTTCCATTGCCCTCCTATTTCTTTCGTCGTCTCGGCTGGCCCATTACATTTGAAAGGGGCCAAGAGGGGAAGGGAAGCCGGAGAGAAGGAGCAACAAGACTGGCTTTTGAGCATAGACGCAGAAAATGGCCGTTGATGAGAGCTGATGAGGGTATTATGAAATCGAGAGAGAGAGAGAGAGAGAGAGAGAGAGAGAGAGAGAGACAGAGAGAATGAGAGAGAGACCGACAACCAGTACAGTAAAAAGAGAATCCGTCCGAAACCTTATTTCTTTTCGCCATTTTGGGAGCTCGGCCGCTGGATACGATTTGAAAATTCTCAATTTATGAGGTTTTGGCGCAGTTTGGGGGGAGCTGTTTTGCGCCCGGTAAATGCTTATAGCAAGAGCAGGGCTTCTGCGGGCGCTGTATAAAACACATCATTCGACGTAGAATTTTTTCGCATCTGTCAAGGCTATTCCCAGCGAGTCGCCAAGAATCCGTAAATCAAAAAACCCTAAAAAAATTGTTTTGAGCACGCGATTTAACTCTGTTTCGCTCATTTTCGTGCTTTCCGATGTATTAGAGAAATGATCAGCATCCCCAAACTTGGATTTTCACAAATTTTTAGCCAATTTGGTTCAGTAACGTTCAGTCAGTTTCAATCGAGATAATTTTCCAGGTTTGGCCACTTTGGCGCCAATCTAGACTAAAAAATGAACTTTTAAACCTTCAGACCTATACGGCCCTACTAATTCGATGGTGCTCTATCAGATGAGACGTCCTAGAAACAAGATAGAAAAATTGTGACAAGCGCTAATGGGGCCTGTTCGTGTGCCTGGCGGACGGTCTTTTAACCTGGGAAAACCCGTGTTCCCCCAGTAATTTTCAAATTTGGTCGGAACATCTTGTTTTTTTTGGAGATGCCATTGGATGGAGCGTCAAAAAATATATAGAGGGATTTATTTCAGCCACGAAGCTTATATTACAACGATTTGTAATTTATTAAACTTTTCAGTTTAGCAAGGTAATATTTTTACACCATCATATCTTGCAGTGAAATTTCACAGTTCTTTGTTTCGAATTGCATTTTTCGATGCTCTATCCGACGGAATATCCAAAATTCCTACACTCAGGTCCTCGGGTCCACTCAAAATCCGGTTATTCCATCTGGATTTGGGGCGGAACGCATGGAAATCGATTGGATTTCGGGTGGACGCACAGGAAATCGAGTGGAAACACGACGCAACGCGTACCGCACGCGACGCGGCAAGTGGAAATCTAGTGGAAACCGGGCGGATCCGGTCGATTTCCAACTGATTTCCGTGCATCCACCCGCAATCCGGTCGATTTCCACGTGGGATCCGGTCGCGTCCGCTACTGGAATTCCGATCGATTTCGCGAGCAGATACCGACCGGATTTCGGGTGGACCCGAGGACCTGAGCAACATCAAACTGAGGAGGCTTTGCTATAATTTTGAGGCTTTCTTTGGTGACGTTATCAAAATAGCAGGCCGATTTGTAAAAACGCAAAATTAGCTGCTAGACTTTTCGATTTTGAGCATTTTCTATGTAAAATGCGCTGTAACTTTTTCAAAATACCGATCAAGCAAATTTTGAAAACATATTCAGAAGCGGCGCAAAATTCTGCACTAGCTAGGCTTGGTTATGCTCAAAACGGGGATTTCACTCAAAAACGTCTCCTTGTAAGCGGTTTTTCAACCCGGTTCTTTCTTGAAAAAAATTATCTTGTTGTTTTGGAGACCCTGGTCCTCAACTCTCCTCCCCCCCGTTAAGCAATTTTTACCCCGAGAAGTGCGGATTGCACTCGCCAAGGCTGGAATCTTTGATTAGCATTTTATATGGGCGGAAGTGCCTCGGAAATGGCCTCCACCCCGAAAACCACTCATTTTTCTATCGATTCACTGACTATTATGCCTCCTCCTCTTCTCAATGGTAGCAGATATCTTGTTTTTCTAAATTAGCGATTTTTCGGTACTGGACCCTTAGCGGGGGGGGGAAAGAAATTTTTTTCTGTGTTTCTCTACGGCCCTATAGCAAAATATAAACGTTTTCTATAGCGTTTTACATAGTTTTAAGCATAAAACTATGCAAGAAATGATAAAAATTTTCGAAAATTGTGACTTTTTGGTGAAGAATGTATTAAAAATGCTCAAAAACGTCAAAATTTTCGAATTTTTCAACATTTTTCAGCATTTTTAATGACTTTCGGGTAAGCAAAAACCACTGAAAAATGCGTTAAAAATATAAAATATAGCATCAGCAGATAGATATTGGTGTAAAACAAGACAGAGTTTTCTCCCCTGCCAAAAATCCCCCCCCTCCCCGCTAGCAGTCCAGAACCGATTTTTCCTCTCAATTTCCCTTCCCTTTCCAGGTATCCGCTATGTGAGCCGTCTTCCCCCTCATCTCCACTTCGAGAGAGCTACTGTAGCTGATCTGCCGGTCCTCTGTGATGTCTTTCTCAATCAATTCGTTCGCGTCGAACCACATGCCAAGGTATTCAACGCTTTTAAGGGGTTGGGAAGACGGAAGTAGGCCCGCCCCTTTCTTACTGTATTGCAACCTGAAAACTGTCACCCAGTAGACATTCCCAAATAAACTCTGCTGGTTTGCCCTCGAGAGAATTCGATATTAGACCCACTTGACTCTATTTTTCTAGCCAGTTAGCCTTTTAAAGGGACCGGGAAGACTGAGTTAGGCCACGCTCCATTCATTTTTTTCTGTCTTGAATCGACTATCTGGCATCAGTTCGACATTCCCAAGTGCTCTTTGCTAGTTTGCCTAGACGAAATTCCCTGGAAGTGCTACAGAAGACCAAATAAACTATTTTTCCGGCCAGTTGGGCTTTTAAAGTTACCGGGGAGGCAGATTTAAGCCACGCCCACTTTTTACTGCCCGCCATTTAACAAACTGACATGCATTCGACATTCCCAAATGGTCTCTGCCAGGCTCTGCGTATGGGCAAAGAAGCAGTGCCCCTGTTCGAGGCTATTGCCGCGGCTTGTGTTCGTCAACCATTCGCCCTCAAATTGATCGACAATCAACAGGTATATCGCAGTCTATAGTTTAAAGGCATCGTGACAGCTAGCTAATCTCGAAGCCACGCCCCTTTTTGCAGGATAATCGTGTTGTTGGGTTCCGTCTGCTGGGTATTGGCCATCGTGATCCATCGCTCGATCCGTATCCCATTCAGCCACAAATCACCGCCCCCAACGTCCTCACCTTCAGTATGTATCGTCGAGTCGTCTACGTTTTTTTTTCAACTTTTTTTTGGCCCAAAATGACCAAATTTTCGACTTTTTGAAACATTTTTCTAGCTTTTTCTGAAAGTTTTTCTGCTTTAAATCAAGGGTAAGAGTGCAGTTTGCCCCCCCCAGCCCAGCTCCTCAGCCATGCGTCCTATTAATGCCCCGAGTATCTCAAAATGTTCGCCGTGGTCGAAAACCTCTAAAAAAGTTGTTTGCTTGCGCCAAAAATTGTTAAAAATTTTTTATGACAATTATAAGTCTGGGTTTACTTCAGCTAATTTTTGCTGTTCCAAAGTGAGTTGTCGTATCTCGGCTATCTTTAGTCGTACAGAACTGTCAATAGTATCAAAATGTAGCTCTTGCTCTGTAGAATAAGCCTACAGTACGTTTGAGTCGAAAAAAATAGCGGAAAATAAAAATATTTGAGTTTTAGGCTCCTTGTACATCGAAGCATAGCGGCTTAATCTTTTCAACTTTCAAAATCTTGTAAAAAATTTTCAAACAATTTTTGCCGTATGGAAACAACTTGTTTAGAGGTTTTCGACCACGGCGAACATTTTGAGATACTCGGCGCATTAATAGGACGTATGGCTGAGGAGCTGCGCTGGTGGGGGGGTAAACTGCACTTAAGCCAAACACTTGGTTTGATTACTAGGCCAGCCGGGACCGCCAGGAAAAAAAAAATTGGTTCCCCGCGAGTCCTAAAGAACGTTTTTCATCCATCAAAGGTAGAACGAGGCTGGCAATGGGGGTACTGTAGCTACGGTAACCCGGTCCTCTCTCTCTCTCTCTCTCTCTCTCTCTCTCTCTATTTGTGCCTTCCAGTCGAGCTGATGGAACACACGAAGAAGCTGTGGCTCGACGCCCTCCCCGATGTCAACAAGGTGCTACGGTATGTGGGGGGGGGGACTACGAACTACATCTCCGGACCCACGATATCCAGCCCATTCTTTTCTTCATTTTTCTGTCTTTTTCAGCCGCGAGATCTCGTTCATTTCGCCGGGATATCAGCGTCTCGGTCTCGGTGCCCACATGCTTCATCATCAACTCGACTTCGACAAGCTCAAGGTCCGCTTTTTCGGGATTTTTATGCAAACTAAGCTTAAATTTGGGAGGCTAGGGATTTTTTTTGCGGTTAATCGTTCTAATTCCTTTAATTGGCAGCCAGAAAAGCGAAAATTTAGGCAAAATGGGAATTTTGGAAACAGTAAGACTCAACAAAAATCTTTGCAAAAATTCGATTTTTTGCATTTTTCGAAATCTTCCTAATTGGTTCTTGTTTTTCGGTTTAACAGACTTGCCAGGTCCTTGAATTGCCCGCCAGAAAAACGTAAGCCTTATTCAAATCGCCAATTTAGACTACAGTAACACGATAAAAACCAATTTCAAAATCCAAAAAACCAATTTTTGGAAATTTTTGGATATTTTTTAAGGCTCAGACTTTGCAATCCCTTTAACTGGCTGGCAGAAAGCCCAAAAATACTCCAAATTCCATCCAGTTCCGCGTAATTCCCCGTTTACAGGCAGATGGAGTGCAGGGTATCGTCTCGGAGGCGACATCAAAGGCCAATCAGCATCTTCTCTCTTCAAGGGGATACAAGAAAGTGGCACAACTACCCGATAGGTATACTGTAGCCACAGGGAACGGGGAAGGAAGGGGTACTGTACACAGGCCCGTACGAGGGGGGCAGGGGGCAGCCTGCCCCCCGAAATCCTCGGGGGGCCGAAAAGTACATAAGGTAGTACCCTTATGTTTTTTTTTCATCATTTTTGCTGCCCCCATGGAGGGGGCAGGTAATCTAGAAGTTTGAATTTTCCCGCATTTTTTTGGCACTAATGTTAGGGTGGCAGATGGGGTTGGGTGTTGTTAGGAGATTATTTTGGCACCATTAATGGGCTAATATTTGGAGGAAAGGCCCAAAATAGGCAATAATGATACGGCGGTAACTCCATGGAGAAGTAACGGATCGGGATGATTGATATAGCGATAGAAAGCCCAGAGTAGGGAGAATACAGGGCGATGTAAAGCAGAAAACCGGTATTGCTAAAGCACTTTATTCCGGTTACTAACGGTATCTTAGCGCGGCAGAGCGCTTGCCTGTTCACGGCACCCTCGACAACAATAAATAGTGAGGAGAAATAAACCTCCCCCAAAACCGACGGAGCCCGGAAAGCGCATAAGGCCCTTTAGCTTTTTTCGCAAAAAAATTTGTGCCTGCGGCGCCTTTTTATGGCTTTTAAACGCTATTTATTTTTATAATATAAACACAGTTTTTTTCAAAAAATGTTCTGCCTGCGGCGCCTTTCTCCTCGCTCTCTAAGACTTTTTTTCTGGCCTATAGGCACCGTTTTTCAAAAATTTCAGCCTGCGGCGCTGTTTTTTCAGTAACTTTATCGGCGCTAGGTTTGCTGCCTGGGGCGCTCTCAGGCCGCCCCAGGCGAGCCGCCCCCCCCCCCGCCCCGCAATCGCCCAAAAAGTTCATAAGGGGGGACCCTTATGATCTTTTTCCGGAAAATTTTTCTGCCTGCGGCGCTTTTTATAGCTGTTCGCAAGTCGGTTTTTAGTGTTAGAAACACAATTTTTCAAAAATTTTTGCCTGCGGCGCTCATTTTTTCATTCATTGAATCGCAATTTCGGTTGAAAAGTGCATTTTTCCCGCGATTTGGCTCAATCCCAGGGTTTTTGTTAACCAATTTTGCAACAATTTCGCCTGCGGCGCTGTTTTTAGAGTTTTTACACCTTTTTCCGCCATTTTACAAAAGCGTCGACCGGGGGGAGGTCGTCAAAAATTTTTTCGGTCCTGCCCCCCCCGAAATTTCGGGCCAGGTACGGCCCTGACTGTACACTACAATCCACAACAAATGACGACATGACACTGGCAATAGTACGCTACTGTACGCCAGAGTACGCTAGGGTACAGTAGGGTGTAGTTTGTAGTCTCAGGTTGTAGACTGGCAGGCAGTTGAGTGATTAAAGGGACAGGACCACTACTCTCCGGCCTATAGCTAACGACAATAGTACGTTTCTGTACGCTAGGGTACGGTAGTGTACAGTAGGGGGTAGTTTGTAGGCTCTAATCATAGACTGGCAGCCAGTTAATAGGTTAGTGGGGCGAAAGGGGCAGTGACAACTTTCTCCAGGCCACAGCTAATGACAATCTGCCGCCATTAGTACGCGACTGTACACTAGAGTACGCTATATTACAGTAGGGCATAGCTTGTAGTCTCTAGCTGTAAACTGGCGGCCAGCTAGTCTATTCAAAAGTTTAAATCCCCCCTTTTGCAGCGTCTACAAGCAGCTGTTCATCCATTTGCACGACGGAACGCGGAATATCGAGGCGTTCTTCTATGATTTGCGATGAGGGGAGAGACACGGGCGAGAGAGCCGAGGAAAAGAGAGACAATCAAGCGAGAGAGAGAGAGAAGAGAATGATCTGATCGCCATGCCATTGTTTTATGGGATAAATTGTGTTTTTGGGAGGGTACTGTACTTTCTGAATCACAATTTTCGAAAAGGTTGATAATTTTTTCTGGGGTTTTTATATCTAAAAATGGACAAAAGTGCCATAAAAATTTTTTATATTTTTATAGGGCCGTTAGAGACAGAAAAAAAATTCGCTCCCCCCGCTAACAGTCCAGTACCTTGAATCGGCTAAAAATTCGGCTACAAAGCCGGCTACCGTATCCCTCAACGATTTTTGTAGTGGCGATGCTGGAGGAGACGAAGCGGCTGACATTGGAGGCATTGCCCGACATTCACAAAATGCTACGGTACGCGCGCCTACAAATGACGCGCCACAACCATCGGAGCTAGCCGGAATTCCGGACCCGATGATAGCCGATCCGGCTCAAATTTTTTGCACATATTAACTGTCAGCCAGCTAAAGCGCCACCGTAATTTTGACCGGATCCGGTCACCGGTTTTCGATTTATGCGGCAAGTTGCGTTTACGGGGTATTTTTTCGTGATTTCAAAGCACGTGAAACTACAAAATACACCTCTGGGCATACGGTAGCAGAGCGATTGTTTTCTCTGTTTTCAGCCGTGAGATCTCGTTCATCACCTCCGAGTATCAGCATCGTGGCATTGGGGCCCTCATGCTCCATCACAAACTCGACTTCAAGCAGCTCAAGGTCCGGGTTTCCACTGGTCTTATCCAAATTGAATGCTTTTCGCGTAGCATGATTCTAATTCCTCTAACTGTCAACCAGAAAAGCACA
Source organism: Mesorhabditis spiculigera (assembly GCA_958295435.1). Lineage (NCBI taxonomy): Eukaryota > Metazoa > Nematoda > Chromadorea > Rhabditida > Rhabditidae > Mesorhabditis > Mesorhabditis spiculigera. The sequence continues at coordinate 3,893,546 of CATQJA010002710.1, read as the reverse complement.
GACTGTATTCAAATCGGCAAAATGGCGTACAGGGTGTTCCAAAAAAAAAGGTCCAAGTTTGTCCCCGAATAACTCAAGAAGGAAACATATTTCACCGTGCGTTACCATGCCAGAATGCTTAAATATGTCAGGAATAGGGAAATAACTCAACTTGATTTTTTCGATTTTTGGCGACGTACCCATACAAATGACACCCGAAAACTGTGCGTTCCGGCAAAACTTCGTTTGCACTTTTTTGGATTGCTGGTGGTCGAAAACTTCCAATTTTTACAGTGTAGGTACCTAAGGACTGCCCCTACGCACATCCGGAATTTTAGAATTTTCGAAGGTCTGGTTGGCAAGTTATAGCGTGCTCAAATTTAATATGGAGAAATTTCGTAAATTTCGAATATTACAAAAACCTATGGTGGAAACCTCAAAATAAGCTGTATTAGCATGTCTCTGAGCTTGATACAATCCCGCAAAAATATCAAAAAAAAAATTTCAAATCCGCGGATTTTTGAGTTTTTCGACGACCCCCTGGTCATGGATTCTTTCGAGGTCACGAAACTGAACTTTGGAAAAATATTTCTAAAATTGCAGATAGAATTTCAGTGTTTGCTTTGCTTGGCTGTGTAGGGCTAGGGTCCATCTATCATGTACACAATTCCTAGCTACCGTACCCATTTGGAAGGCTGCTTTTTAGCGCCTCCAAAGCGGTTGGTTCTTGCTATTTCGCAGACCTTCGTGCCAGTCTATAAAATTCAATTGAGCGGCTAGAATTATTGTCATAATTTTATTTAATACTACTTAATGGGCGCCTTCAAAAATTATATTTACAAATTTCTTGGGCCATGCAATCTCTGAAAAGAAATTCATTAAGAGCCCGAATATACCCGACTTTGAGGCAACGTAAAAAAAATTCTCGAGGCTTGAGTAGCCCCGACTTTTCTGGCCTAGACCAAGCTTGGGTAGTCAACTAAAACGCATGGAAATACCAACCCTTTTCATGGCAAACGAATTTAGAAGAGCGCCCCAAAGTCGACTTTTCAAAAATGTTATTTTCGGGTTTGAAACCAATCAACCATTAACTTCAGCCAGATCATTCCAGAATTCTGCTCTCATACACAGTTCGATGCGTGCTTTAATTGTATCCACCAAACCCCGGTGCCTTTTCCATTTTCAAAAATTCGATTTTCTAGCCAGGGCTCGGGTCCAACATTGGGGGCCCGAGGGGGGGTTTTCCACTTTCCCTGATAACTTTGTCATTTACCACAGGAATCAAGTAATTTTTTGTAGGTGCTCTTACAATGACCCAGAGAACAGTCTAGAATCGAAAAACCGTCAATTTATGGAATTTTGTCTTGGAATGCTAAAACGCGCTCCAGGCGGGTTACTGTAGAAAACAGAAAATCGCCGTTTTCTCGTTCTTTTCACCATAGAAACGTTTCGATCTTTCAGGAAAACAAATAATAGTAGTTTTCCGTCCGATTCATTAAAATATTTAGAAATTGCCGTGGCTAAATTCAAAAATCAGCTTTTTGTATATTTTTCGAAAGTGTGTGGCTAGAACTTTGCTATATTTTGCCCATGGCTGCCCCTTACCATTGTTTACCGATGGTAAAATTTTGAGCGAAATCGCAGCTTACAATAAAAAGAAAAACGCGAAAAACAAAAGCTACAGTATCCCTCTGGGGCACGTTTTAGCAAGCAATATTAAAATACCATAGAATCAGGTAAAAATTGATGTTGTGCCAAAGATTATCATCCGGAGACACTATTTACAAAAGAACAGCCACATGCAGCCAATTTGAAGGGAGTTGCGAATTAAAATGTAAAAAAATGCCGAATAGTGAAATTTGTTTTGTTTGTAAAAAAAGAATTAGAGCTTGAAAAATTCTAAGACTTGGCCATTACCTTTCTACAAATGTCAACTATTTTTCGGCCAAAAATCAGAATTTTCCCACCACCCATTCAAGAACGCACAATTTTCGGTCGTAACCAGCGTCAATAGTACAGTTGCGTACTCAAAAATCGAAAAAATCAAGTTGAGTTATTTCCCTATTCCTGACATATTTAAGCATTCTGGCATGGTAACCCACGGTGAAATATGTTTCCTTCTCGAGTTATTCGGGGACAAACTTGGACCTTTTTTTTTTGGAACACCCTGTACAGTAACACTCAAAAAATACTTTTGCAAAAAATCCGATTTTTCATTTTTCTAAAACTAGGAAATTTCCCCGGGTTTTTATGGGTCAACAGACTTGCCAAATCCTTGAATTGCCCGCCAGAAAAATGTAATCCTTAGCCAGATCGTCAATTTAGACTACAGTAAGACGATAACAAAACCAAGTTAAAAATCCAAAAATCCAATTTTTGGAGATTTTCGGTTTTTGGAATCCTCAGACTTTGCAATCGGTTTAACTGTCTGGCAGAAAGCCCAAAAATACTCCAAATTCCATCCAGTTCCGCGTAATTCCCCGTTTACAGGCAGATGGAGTGCAGGGTATCGTCTCGGAGGCGACATCAAAGGCCAATCAGCATCTTCTCTCTTCAAGGGGATACAAGAAAGTGGCACAACTACCCGATAGGTATACTGTAGCCACAGGGAACGGGGAAGGCATACTGTACGCTACAATCCACAACAAATGACGACGTGACACTGGCAATAGTACGCTACTGTACGCCAGAGTACGGTAGGGTGTGGCTTGTAGTCTATAGCTGTAAACTGGCAGCCAGTTGTGCGATTTCAGGGATTAAAGGGGCAGGGACAGTAGCGACAATAGTACGTTACTGTACGCTTGAGAATACGAAAGTGTACGATAGGGTACGGTAACGTACAGTAGGGGGTAGTTTGTAGTCTCTAATTACAGACTGGCAGCCAGTTAATAGGTTAGTGGGGCTAAAGGGACAGTGACAACTTTCTCCAGGCCACAGCTAATGACAATCTGCCTCCATTAGTACGCGACTGTACACTAGAGTACGCTATATTACAGTAGGGCATAGCTTGTAGTCTCTAGCTGTAAACTGGCGGCCAGCTAGTCTATTCAAAAGTTTAAATCCCCCCTTTTGCAGCGTCTACAAGCAGCTGTTCATCCATTTGCACGACGGAACGCGGAATATCGAGGCGTTCTTCTATGATTTGCGATGAGGGGAGAGACACGGGCGAGAGAGCCGAGGAAAAGAGAGACAATCAAGAGAGAGAGAGAGAGAAGAGAATGATCTGATCGCCATGCCATTGTTTTATGGGATAAATTGTGTTTTTGGGAGGGTACTGTACTTTCTGAATGTTGCCTGGATGCCAGTGTAGCGGATCGTAAAGATTACATCCTTCAAATTTTGTATTTGTACACCAAGAATTTTCCATAATCTTTTCTGGTTGCCAGTTGAGCGAACCGGAAGTAAAAATCGAAACCGGAACCTGTGAATTTTTTATTTTTACTTTTTTAACGAAATCAGTAGGTGGCTGTAGGTTAGTTGATGCTAAAATGTGTTCTTTTCGGGTACGGTACTTTACTGAACCCGAAAAGCTTTAGTATGACCTTTCCTGGCTGCCAGTTGAGCTGACCGGAAGTAAAAATCGGGGTCTCAATCCATAATTTTTACATCTTCAATGTTTCGCCCTTGAGAATCCCCCTTTGTACGTCAGTTGACGCTAAAACGTAGCCAGATCGGGGCAGAACCCCTTGGAAAAGGCAAAAACCCCGGATAATCCCCCCGATCACCGGTAACAATAGCCGGGCGGTTGACAGTTACCTGGGAAAGAGGGGATATTTGTTGCCTGGGGCTACAAATACCTCTCGAGGACCTTCGATCCCCTCTATTGTCTGCCAGCTGAGTGATTCCCCCCCTCGGCAACCCCCTACCGTATCCCTATCCCTTTACTGGCCGTCAGTCGGCAAACAGCACCCCTTACAATTCGGCACCGCCAAAAAGAACAGTGTGAAAAAGTTGTTGTTGAAAAAAAATTGCAAATCCTGCGAATTTTCGTTTGCTACCGTATCCTGATTCGATTATGCCATGAAATTCCAGCTAGCTATTTTCCTTGCAAGTTCCTTTAACATGCCTATTTCACGAAAGATTTTGCTAGGCAGCTAGCATTTTTACCACCCCAATACTACGCTCCCCCCCCCCGATATTAGGACAGAGCCGGTTAGTACCATTTTTAAGCAATGGTCTCATTTCCGTTCTCTCTCTCTCGCTCTCTCACTCTCTCTCTCACTCTCTCTCCTCTCCCTCTTTCTCCAGTTGACCCATTCTCCGCCCCATTTCCCTTTATGGCCCTCCTTCTCCCCTCCAAAATCTCAGTCTCTTTCTCTCTTTCTGAGTGTCAGCTTCTCCTCCTTTCCCTTGTATAAATTAGAGCCCCCCATAAATGGTTGACAATAATGGGCGCTGGGTGGATGGGCCCATTTGAATATTTGACCCCCCCGGAAAAGAGATTCGAGAAACGAGAAGCTAATTTTAGAGGCGCTAGCAAAGCAACTAGCTAGCCCGAATTATATGTCGTAATTGAATATTCTTGTAAAGATAATGAGGCGATTTTAGAGAGACAGGAGAGAGAGCGAGAGAGCGAGAGAGCGAGAGAGCGAGGGATATTTAGTTGTCTATTAATACCCCCGTCTTTCTTCCTCCTTATCTAAATGACAATGTCTTTTGTATTCCCGTGGAGTCACTGAAGGGTAATTAGTAGTCGAATGGAACGGCTGGCTGCCAGTCAACATAATATCGGGTCATTAAAGGTCTTGGCAAGTTACAAAAACTGTAGAAACCTCATTTTTTCGTTTTCTTTAGCTTGGCCGGCTATCAGTTTGTCAGTTTGTGTGTATATCTGTCGACTGATCAATCTGATTTTGGGCTTAAAGACCGTCAGAACGATGGAATTCCGTTGAGAACAAGAAAGTTGCGCAGCGGGCGGGAGTCAAATCCGCGATGGTTCGCTCTACAGTCCGACGCGCTAGCCACTATACCACAGGACCAAGTGGGGAAGGGAGTCAGAGACGCCCCAAACCCCAGAGGGCCTTTGCCCCGTACGGGGCACCACTAATGACGCATCTCTCCGCGCGTTCTTGGGGGCAGCACCCTCGGGGTGACAGTGTGCGTTCCATCGTTCTGGTAGTCTTTAATCCCCCATACTGTCTGTCGGTTCGTGGAAGAAGCATGTTTCTGGCCCCAAAAATCCCAATTAAAGGCCCCGGCAAGGCAAAAAATGTCTAAATTGTAGCTGGCAGGCACTTCACAGTAACCAAAGTTTTTGCCAAATCTGCCTTCAATGGTCCTCTAAAAACGATCCAATCTCTAAACTGACCGTCATTGAGCCCAGAAATGTCTCGAAAACTGAGAATTCTATTCTATTATTCTATTCTAAAGGCCCCAGCAAGGCAAAAATACACCCAACTTTTCAACTGACAGACAGTCTACAGTAATCCAATTTTTCGATGAATCTGCCTTCAATGCGGCTTTTTTAAAAAATCGCAACATCTAAACTGACCTCTGTCAGCCCTAAAAACGGCGCCAAACCTCCTCAAGGACCACTGCTAGCCTGCCCCTTACCGTAATCTGGCTCTTCCACCGGACGCCCACAACCCAAAATAATCCCCCTAGATAATCCAGTGATCCGTGATGTTTTGGTTTGGTTCAGTTGACTGACTGCCCCTCCCTTCCCTCTTCATGCTAATTCTTGCCCTCATAATCCACTTATCCCCCCTTATAATCCACTAGTCCCTAGGCCTGTACTCTTACGCAATCATCAGCTGCCTTCTCTCTCTCGGTCTCTCTCTCTCTCTCTCTCTCTCTCTCTCTCTCCGCCCTCCAACCTCTCAATTAGCTACAATCTCCCCCACTAATTGGCTGATTAGGTGGAAGAATCGAGGGTTGGAAGGGGTGATTAGCAGAGGTTTTTGGGGATTACATCGACATTGCTAGGGTCAATGGGGGTCAGTTTCGAATCGTTTTTATAGAACCATTAAAGGCAGATTCGTCAAAAAAATTTGGAGTACTGTAAACTGCCAGCCAGCTCAAAAGTCGTGGATATTTTTGCCTTGCTGGGGCCTTTAAAATGGGAAATCCTCAAACCAAAGATATTTCTGGGGTCAATGGAGATCAGTTTAGAGACTGGATCGTTGTTAAAGGACCAAGGAAAACAGACTGACCAAAAAATAGGATTACTGTAAACTGCCAGCCAGCTAAAAAGTTGCGCATATTTTTGCCTTGCCAGCCCCCTTTAATTGGGCTTTTTGAGGCCGGAAACTTGCTTATTCCACCAACTGACAGACAGCTAGGGGAATAATTCAAACATCATGTTGATCATCCGATAGACAGACACACAAATCGACAAACTGACATCCAGCCGAGGTAAAGAAAACGAAAAATGAAGTTTCTCTAGTTTTCGTGACTTGCCAACCCTAAAAATGACCCGATATTATGTCCACTGGCAGCCAGCCGTTCCATTCGACTACTAATTACCCTCGAATGACTGCACGGGAATACAAAAGACAATGTCATTTAGATATGGAGGAAGAAAGAGGCGGATATAAATAGGCAAGGTTTTGGGCTATAGAAAATTACTAAATATCGCCCTCTCTCACTCTCTCTCGCTCTCTCTCTCACTCTCTCTCTCTCTCTCTCTCTCTCTCTCCTCTAATTGTCGAGACTCCGCCCCTTTTTCTGCCGGTCCCCATCTCAGATATCCCTCCCCCTATCCAAAATGCCTCCTCCCCCCAGCTGTCACCCTCATTTTCGGGATCTCCCCTCTGGCTAATTCCCCTTCACGCCAATCGACACCCCTGTACCGTACGGCTCGGATTATCGCTTCCCAAAAAAATTGGTGTCTTTAAAACGGGTGTCTTTAAAAAATTGCTCTGGCTACCGTAACCTACGATATATAATTTGTTAGATTGGCTGGATGCCAGCTCGCCTTCCCAGTACCTTTAAAAGGTAAACTGGTTACCGTAATCTTTGATGTCTAGGTTTTTAGCTTCACTGGATGCCAGCTTGGGTTCCTGATCCCTTGAAAACCCGCAAAATTATGGTTTTGGCCAGCTACCGTAATCTCCAAAATTGACTCCTCTAGAATTTTTCGCTGCACACCGTAACTCCGGATTTTCCGGTTATAGCCAGACTGGAAGTCAGTTAGCCTTCCAAGCTCTTTTAAAATGCACTTCCTGGCTACCGTAATCCTGCTCGAGGTTCCTTCCAAACGCCTAAAAATTGGATTTTTCGGATGGCTATTTCTTGGTTTTGAAGAAATCAAACATCAGTGATTTATTCCCATTACCGCAATTTGCAGCTTTTAAAATGCGTCCATTCTATCTTTAAAATTTGAACCACTAAATTTCATTTCAATAAATTCCCCTAATTTTTCAAAAAAAAAGGATTTTTTCAGGCCTTGTTGCAAAATTTTTCAGGCAAAAGGATTTCCGTTTTATACGATTTTTGTGACAATTTTGAAATGTGACGCTGAAATTTGCCGCATTTTTCATTTGCGGTTTATCCAATCCCTTTTCATATTTAAAAAAAAACGAATTGATTGCATGAAATTACGGTGGTTTTCTGAAAAACTCATTTTTCCGATTTTCCAGTTACCGTAATACCGCATTTCATACATTTTTCAGATCTTAAAAAAATGTCGTACACGAGCACGACATCGTCATGCTCCACCCCTCTCTCCTCCCCAGCATTCCCTCTACCGTCATTTGGAAGGAACGGAGGACTACAGTATCCCCATAATCTACCCTCCATTTTCTCCTCTTCTTTCCATGATTCCGCCTCGAATTCCGAGGGTGGAAGGCCCGAGAAAAAGGTAAAACTGAATGATAATTGAACGCAGCAAAATCTGAGCTTTTTCAGCAAAATCGGCAATTTTGCATTATCGGGGGGGGGGGTGGGGGATTATTTGTAGAACTCCAAAAATGCCTAGTAAATTACTTGTAAGGCCTCAATAGCTCTCTTTTAGTAAGGATCCAACCTTTTCACCAAGATCGGTACTTTTGTATTATCGGGGGGGGGGGGGTGGGAGGGGGAGATCGCCAACTTGCATAAAACTAGAGATTTAAATTCATTTAAAAAATTTGTATCGTTTTTACGCTTGTAATAGTAAAAAACACTCCCTATTGCTATTTGTACCCCCCCCCCCCCCCCGGTAATGCACAAGCACCGGAAGGCCGAAAACTGCCCTTTAAATCTGAATTTTCGAAAATTATGCGATTTTTCAGCCAAAACGCGAGAAGCGAAAGTATCGATGCCGGGTGAGGAGTCCGGAAACGATCGAGAGATCCAGGAGGAAGCGAAGGGATAAGGTACGAGAGAGACATTCATAAAACAGATAAAAACGCTTCTTCCAGAAAATTTAAAAAATGTTTAAAATTTTAGATTTTAAGGCGAGACACTATATCATTTGAACTTTCTGACAAAAATTTGTAAAATTTTCAGATCAGTAATCGTAAAAAAAATAGTGGGAAACACTCGCTTTCTTCATATTAGAAAAATTGGATCCAAAGAAAAACGTTGATCCCCCCCCCGAAAATGCACCTGTACCGATTTTGGTGAAAAACCCGAATTTCTGCGTTTTTAATACATTTAAAATGATACTGTAGCTACCGTCCCCTCTCCCCCCCCCGGATATTGCACAAGTACGATTTTGGCGAAAAACACCAATTTTTTAGCTTTTTAAAAGTAAAAAAAGGTGCTGTAACTACCGCCCCCGGATATTGCACAAGTACCGATTTTGGTGAAAAAACACCAATTTTTCAGCTTTTTGAAAGTAAAAAAAGATGCTGTAACTACCGCGCCCCCCGGATATTGCACAAGTACCGATTTTGGTGGAAAAAATCCGGATATTTTAGCTTTTTAAAAATTAAGAAGACGCCGTAATTTATACAATTAATTGAATAGATTTTATTCTAATTTTTGTAGGCAAATGCGCGAGAGCGTCGTCGAATGAATAGTCTGAATGATGCCCTCGAGAATCTTCGGACATTTCTCCCGGCAATGCCCGAGGAACCGAAAATGACCAAGATCGAGACGCTGCGGTAGGCTAATTTCTACAAGAAAAAAATCGACATTATCGAAAAAACCATCCAAAATTTAAAAAGGATTTTTTTAGGAAGTATCTGTTTTGTTTTGAAAAATTAGCATATTTTCGCAAAATTCGCATATTTCAAACGAAAACCGTTCCATGGTAAATCTAAATTGATAGTAACGACAAAAAAATGCAAAACGGCCAAATTTCCAAAGCCAAAGTTCAAAAAATCAAATTTTTACGAAATTTCGGTTTTCGGGTTTTCTAAAATTCGCATATTCTCTAAAAATTTTGTTATTTGAAACGAAAACCGTCCCATAGCGAATCGAAAAATCATGGAAAACATTCAAAACTGTAAAAAACCTCCCATTTCCACGACAAAAATAGAAAATAGCATTTTTCGAATTTTCGGATTTTTCCATTCTCCAAATTAGCATATCTTGGCAAATTTGCATATTCAATCGAAATTACTTTTTATCGTTTACCAGGGTTGAAAAGCCGCTTCGCGACTTTTCAACCCTGGCCCCGTCTCGGACCCATACCATCCTGCCCTTTGCATACTTGTCCTTCATTCAGAAGACAAAAAGAATGAAAAACAACCCTTTCTGCCTCTTTATATAGACGACTGCCCACTTCCGGTCAATGCTAATTATCCCTAACAAAGAGGTTTTTACAAAAACCTAAATTTAATAGCGAAAATGGCTAATTATTAAAAATCTGATATGTGTGCGGTCATCCCTAGACCATTACGCACCTAATGACGTATCATACGCAGCTTAATACCCTTCCCTCCTTGAGATATCCTCCGGACAGACAGACGGAAGTGGATGCAAAGTCGCACACACACACACAGACACTATTTTTTTATATATAGTAGGATTCTGGCTGCCAATTAAGCTGATGAACCATGAAAGCGCATTAAAAATGCAGATTTTGCTATTTTCCGAATGTTATTTTGGCGATTTCGATGTGAAAAACAAGACCTAATCCTTCTAATTTTTCATTTTCAATTTTTAAATGATGCTAATAGCTTCACTATCCGTCAGTTAACGCTAAAACGTGGCCAGCTCGAGGCCAAACCGCTTGAAAAAGGCAAAAACCGGGGGATAATCCCCCAATCACCGGTAACAATAGCCGGGCGGTTGACAGTCGGTGGGCGAAGGGCTCTATTTCTTGCCCCAGGCTACGTATCGCTTCGATGAGTATTCTATTGTATCCTATGGCAGTCAGGTTAGCCTTTCAAATATGCAAAGCAACAATTAAACTTCAAAAATCGAAAAATTAAACGTAATTTTTCAAAAATTAAGATTTTCACTTTTCACTTGATTTTCTATGTTTTCAAAATTTCAAATTTAAGACCGATTCAAACTATCTTCATGTCAGATGAGACATTTAAGGAACAGGCAGTTAGATTTGAATTTAACATTTAATAAATAATCAATGTCAATAATTCACTATTTTCAGCCAAATTTCCATTATTTTGAAGCAATAAAATCTACCCTTTCTAAAGTTTCCCAGTCAATCAGAATCAGGAATCAAGTAAAAAAGAAAATTTAACCTCTAAATTAATTGTTAAGCTTTAAAAATTGAAAATTCAAATCTAAAAAATCGGTGCTTTTCAAATAGGCGGGGGGGGAAGATTTAGGCGGGGGGGAAACCGAACTTTTTGCCGCCCAAGCCTATATTTTTTATATAAATAGTGGAAGTGTTTCTAAATTATTTGTAGCTATTCCTAAGCATAAAACTTTACAAAATTTAATTAAAAAATTTAATTTTAGGTCGAAAAATCAATTTTTTCAACCGAAAAATGCCAAAATTTTTGACTTTTTCAAGCGTTTTTCTAACTTTTAAAAAAGTTTTTCCTTGTAAAATAGGCTTAAATTTTGCTAAAAAACAATGTTAAAACACTTTATATTTGATTACTATACCCACCAGGGCCAACAGAAAAAAGTGGGTTCCCCCCCGCCTAAATCTTTCCCCCGCCTATTTGAAAAGCACCAAAAAAAAAATCGATATTTAAAAAAAATATACAAAATATACCTGTAATTTTGCAGCGTTGCCCAGTGGTACATCTCGATGCTACAGAAGATGATCGACGAGGGGACCGCGGAAAATGTAGAAGATGTCCACGAATACAGGACATCACTGAATAGAAGAGAAGAAGACGAGGAGGGAGAGGGAGAGGGACAGGGAGGAGGCGAGAGAATCAGAGAGACGGCTGACGGCACACATTCACACGGAATATTCTCACAAAATAACATCCATTTCGCCCATTATAACAATCCGCCATTCCATATTCCCCTTGATCAGCCCGTTTTTCATTATCGATAAATAATTGTCTATTGTCGAAAGCGGTGAGCCCCTCACCCTCCCTGGAGTGTAAATACACCAAGGGAAATAAATCCCACAGGGAAGGCTCGGTTGCCACCTCGCCGCTTCGGCCGTAGTTTGCACTACCAAAGGAATAGCTAGCGTTCGGTGTTCAGATGGCAGTGTATAATGCGCTTGCTAAAAGACCTGCAAGGGTTAAAGAGGACAAGTTTATTAGAGAACAGTACAGAATATATGTCGCACAGTCAAAGGGCAACTGAGAGTAATACAATGTCGATGGCAAGGCGGAACGAATTCCGAGAGTGGTGTCGAACGGTTGCAATGCACCAGAGATTTACTGTGCCCCGGTTGGTGGTAAACCACTTCCCCGGCTCACAGCACTCTCACCAAACCATGCCGAAGCACAGAGTGGCCGCAACGCCCTTTCGGGACAGCGGGGGACTGCAAGTGCAATAATCCCAGAGAGGCCGGGAGGGCGCTAGCACAGCCCGCTACGGTAGCGATCATCGCGGTGGGACCTTTGGAAGTTTGCCAACCTTTGGCGCCCATACAAAAATCCTCGAAACTCCTTGGGAATGAAATTCCCTAGGAAAGTTTCGACACTCCCGGCCCGCGCTGAGCCGAAAGTGCCGCCCCGGAGAGCGTGGCTAGTGTAGTAGGAGGTTGAGTGGGAGCCTCGCGGCGGCCCAAATTTGAGAAAACGACCGCCCGGCCAGGGGGAAATGTTGGGGAACAGAGGGACCAATAACAAACGGATATAATTCGTACTGGGGGAACGGGAGGCCGAAAAATGAATATGTTAGACTAGGGGTGGGGCATCTGACAATAAAAAGGGAGTTGGTCGGCGCTAAAGAGCCCGTACTCTTGCCGAACCAACTAAAGAGAAAGGGGGACTTATCGGATTTTTTGGTTGCAGCTTGACTTGTTGGTAGGTGGCGGTGTAGTTGTCCCAGTGACGACAGCTTGCACGCTTGATGGCGATGACGAGCTTGCGTAGAGAGACGAGCTTGCAGTGCAGAGTAGAGCTTGAGGCTGGCCAAAGGTTCCGGGGGACCAAGTGTCGAGGGTGGCAAAAAAGCCAGTGTCGCGGCGTGAAAGCAGGAGGATCCTCTCACGAAACCTCCTACTACACAGACGGTGTCGCACGCCGAAAAGGGGCGGTGTCGAAAAAATAGACGGCGTCGCAGTGGTGGATGATGCCATACTTGACCATGTTGACGCACATTGACGTGAAACGACAGGTGGAAGAACAGCTTGGCGGCAAAGAGTCGCGTCTTTCGAGGCGAAGCGGTCGTCGAGAGTTAGAGGCCGTTGCAGCAGAAATCTCGCGGCTCATTGAAGAAGTAGGGCGCACGCGTTTGTCGACGGTTGCCGACCTTGTCATAGTCCAGTGGCGCACATCGTAGAGAACGAGGCCGCTGAACACGGTGGTGAACGGGCAGAACAGCATGTTGTCGCATTGAAGGCATCTGAAATGGTCGTTGCTCGCGGCGGCCCAACTTGAGGAAGTTTGACGCCGCTCCTTGTGGTGGTGGATGAGGCTTGTTGAACTCTTCACGTTGTCGCACCGCAAGCACATCACGAAGGATGTCTATCTTTCGATACATTGCCCAAAAGCAGCGAACGAGGTGTCGGATATCAAACTATTGCACAGGTGCAAATAGTTCGAAAGTGTCGAGGGTGGTGTCGCAAATCTTCTCCAACGATGTGTGCAAATCCATGGACGTAGGCGTCGGTGGAATAGCACAGCGATGTCGAAAACTTGCGGGCGCCGAGGGGGTGCAGAAAACAGCACGGCTCCTTGGCGGTTGATGTTGTCTTGTTGCAGCTCGATGAAGGAGTAGAGCAGGACTTGATGCTTGTCGCAGTTGTTGGTGGGCACTGGCAGGCTTGAAGAGGGCGCCGGTGAGCGGCGGGTCGACCCGGCCTTGCAGTGGCTGCTGGACGGGTGGCGAACAGGCAGTGGCGGGCAGGCATCGAGCAGCAAGTGTCTTTGAAGAAGCATGTGTCGCCAGCAACCCGATGTCGAAAGACTTTACAAAATAGAGATAAACTCTAGATTGTACTACAAAATGTCGCGAGAAATGAAAAGCCAAAGTTCCAATTAAAACTTTGAGAAAACAAGACGAAATATGAAAAAGCGTAGCTCACTCGAAAATTAGTTCGCGGTCTAGACCTTAGAACGTTTTTCGAGTTAACAAACGAAATTTCAAAATTTCGAATCATTTCGGCCAACTATAACGACGAATCGTAAGAAGGCGCTCTCAAAATCTCAAAAAGAACCTTACTTTTGCAAATCCACAATCGATCCGCAGAAGTGGAGAGCGTTGAAACATTGGCATGCCGTTGTGGAAACGCTGGAGCTTCGTCGACAGCTATCCATTCCCGACATTGCGCGACGTTGAGAACTTGATCAGCAGTGACTCGGTCGAACTTCTTTCTTCAGCAGCATTTCTTCTCCAAACCGGCGAATGTCGAGCGGCAAGTTGCGAGTGTCGAAAGGCAGGTTGGCCGAGGCCGGTGTCGTAAAGCAGGGTGGCCGAAGCCGGTGTCGGGTTGGAAAACTAAGGAAATAGATTTCCAAAGTAATCCAGGGTGTCGCGGAAAATGAAAAACGAGTGTCGAAAGAACGCGAGAGCGAAATAATGTCGAATTGGAGCAACGGCGAAATGACAATCGCGAAGATGGGATGAAAATTTTCACAAATTGACTGGCAAAATGATTTCTTTCCTTGCGCAGCAGCCCAGCTGAATACGGTAGTCGATCCATCCAATAGCGAAGTCAATCCTTGAGCAGTTGGGCGCCGATTGTCGCTTCTTCTTGCTTCCATTGCGCGTTGAAGGCGTTCTTGACACATTGCGCAGCACGTGATGTCGTTGAAAACGTTGCGACGGCGATGAAGTGGTGCAGAAACTTGAGGCGAATGAACTGAAAGTAGAATCGCCTTGAAGAGGAATAAAAATACACATCCATCGCGTGTCGAGCGTCTTGTGCACGTGTTTCTTGTCGCGATTGGGGCCCGATCGATGAGAAAAGGGCAGCATACACCAGGAAGTTGTAGTTGAACCATTGGCAAAGTGTAGGCGTATGTGCAGCAGATGTTGGCCAGCATTTCCGCGAGCACGAGCAGCTTTCTCAAGGCTGTCGGAGCGAAAAATACCTCGAAATAGCAGTGTCGGAGCATGTAAAGCAGGGTGTCGCGCAGCAAACCAGGGCAGGACGAGCTTGATAACCATTTTGAAGGCGATCTTGATGGACTTGAATGTAGTTGAACGCTTCTTGACCCATTTTGGCACGCTGCGAGTGTTGGAGGCTGCTTGCACGCTTGAGGCCGCATCTCCCTTGGGTGTCGCGGGCACGGGTGTCGCTTGGCTGGCGAAGAGTGTCGTAAGGCAAGGGTAGGTGGAGATGCCCGTCGCCGGAACACGCAGCAAACCACTGGCTTGTGCACCATCGCACACCTTCACGAAAACACGCAGCCATCCTGCAAAAAACAAAATACTAAACCAAATCACCTTTTTTTTCTGTAACCAGAAACCATTTTCCTCGCACTTCTCCACTTCTGGACGACAATCGACCTTCCACCATTCCTTGACAGTCGATCCCACACGCGTCGTTGCCTGCTCCGGCGTCTCGCTCGGGGGCTTCGCATCCGTGGGCTCGAGTTGTCGCGTCCTGGCTTCTCAGAAGAGTTGGGCGAGAGGCCGCAACCTTCTCATGGGCACTCAGTGAACCCATGGCAATCCACGCAGTGTTCAACACGCTACAGCAAGAAGGAAAGTTGCCCGTGGCCACGAGCTTGAATGTCGGTGTCCTTCCATTTTGAAGAGACCGCTGGCCGGCAGTTTGTCGAGGAAAACGATGTCTCGGCGGCACACATCTGCGATGTCTATTTCTTCGTTACGAGCAGGCTAAAAGCAAGTATAGTGGACCCGGTGATCACGCGGACCGACAGCACCATGTCGAAAGCGGTGAGCCCCTCACCCTCCCTGGAGTGTAAATACACCAAGGGAAATAAATCCCACAGGGAAGGCTCGGTTGCCACCTCGCCGCTTCGGCCGTAGTTTGCACTACCAAAGGAATAGCTAGCGTTCGGTGTTCAGATGGCAGTGTATAATGCGCTTGCTAAAAGACCTGCAAGGGTTAAAGAGGACAAGTTTATTAGAGAACAGTACAGAATATATGTCGCACAGTCAAAGGGCAACTGAGAGTAATACAATGTCGATGGCAAGGCGGAACGAATTCCGAGAGTGGTGTCGAACGGTTGCAATGCACCAGAGATTTACTGTGCCCCGGTTGGTGGTAAACCACTTCCCCGGCTCACAGCACTCTCACCAAACCATGCCGAAGCACAGAGTGGCCGCAACGCCCTTTCGGGACAGCGGGGGACTGCAAGTGCAATAATCCCAGAGAGGCCGGGAGGGCGCTAGCACAGCCCGCTACGGTAGCGATCATCGCGGTGGGACCTTTGGAAGTTTGCCAACCTTTGGCGCCCATACAAAAATCCTCGAAACTCCTTGGGAATGAAATTCCCTAGGAAAGTTTCGACATCTATAAATAAATATTAATAATAACAATAAAAAATAATAAAAATCATAAAATAAATTAAATAGATTATTTGACCGATTCGACCTAAAATTAAATAGATAATTAAATAGATTTTAACAACAAAAATGACAAAATTTAATAAAACTACAAGCAAATGGTGCTTGTGCATTATCGGGGGGGGGCTAATTTTTTCTACAAGCCAAAAATGCCTAGTAACGTAATAGAAGGTAAGTAATGTATTAGTATTTTTTGCAAAATTTAGCCATATTTGAATTGAAAACCTTACATTTTCAATATTTACACTAAATCTTTAAATCTCGCCCGGTATAACAGCAAAAATGGCAAAATTTAACAATGAAGGAAAAACTGTTAAACCACGAAAAGTAGCAATTTTTAAGGCGATTAGCCATTTGAACGCAAAAAATCTAAATTCCACCAAAAATAGCCTGCAAAATTAGCTCCCTCTATCTCGACACTAACAAACAATAATGCTAGCCGATATTACGTTTATAAAAATTCACAAAACTAAAAAAATTAGAATAATGTGGGAAAAATTTGAAAATTTCGTCACTTTTGGTCGAAAAATTTTTGGTTCTAAAATTAAATTTTTCATTAAAATGCGTAAAGTTTTGATGCTCGGGACAACTGGAAAAACAATCTACAAGCGCATCCGCTATTTATAAAAAAAATCTGGGCTTCCTTTCTCGCCGCGAATCATAAAGAACCTTGTGCCACCTCAAGTTTGACTATTTTCATCGTACAGCTTCTGCCTTTTACTAATCAAAAATGTTCTGCCCCGAGAACTCGTTCAAAAAGCAAACGCATACCTAGAGCGAAGGTTCGAACTCGGGCAAAAAGTCTAACAAATTGTCAGGCAACAACACTACCAATAGGGTAGCGCACCACGGAAACGGTGGGTTGGCGGCAGGCTATGAACGGCGCGTGGATGAGCCACCGAAAACTATTATGATTAAATTAATAGATTAATAAAGAAAGGAAATTCGAAATCGGCACGAAAAACTAGCCTGGAAAACTTGTGTTTCTAAGCAATTCGCTTAACGCTCGATTCACGTTCAATTCAGATTTTTTTTTGTGCTGATTCCGAAGTTTTTCAAATTTGCTGCCGACTTTTCCTGAACAACCTGCTCCGCAATCATGTTAAAAATTGTCGTCAAAATCAAGCTTTCTGGTCCAAATTTCATTTTTTTGACGATTTTCGTCTTTGACTTTGTGAAGCGAATTCGGCAGCAAAATTTTTGAGAACGAGTTGGGAATCAGCGAAAAATTCAGAACAAGGTGCACGTGGTCCCGAAACGTAACGCCGAGTTAGGCAAAAACACTTTCCAGTCACCCCCCGGAAACGATGTGCACCGAGAAAAACGCCTCGAAAAAGGTTCGGAATCTGCGAACTCTAAATTAAATTTTCTAAGACATCGTAACCGCTTAAAACTTTCTGAAAACGATTCCTCTATCGAACTAGCTAGACCCCGTCAAGAAAATCGAAAGGCACCTGAAAGCGTAGTGTAGCGCAAAATATGTGGTAAATATACTACGCGCAAAATGCACGATACAAAACACGTTTTTGATGCAAAATGCACAATACAAAGCAAGGCGTGCTGCAAGACTCAAAGTTATGTCGCAAACAGTCTTTAAATTCCTACAAAAAAAATACTAACAAAATTCACTGGCCCTAAATCGACGCCAGCAAACAGTAAGATTAGATGCTCGGAAATCCTACTTTTCTACAAGCGTATCAAAACTAGATAAAACAAAGGAATATTTCAAAACTGCTAACAAATTTAGTAAAATCGTCGATAGAAATCAAATCCGCCAAGCTGCCGTACCATCAAATTCCATATTTTGTAAACTATTGTTATAGAAACTAGGCCAAAAACTCGGCTAATACAAAAGTTAAATTCAACCAATTCTGGGTGTGTTACAATTTATACAGTACAGTACATTACATAGGCAGATATATCGGATCGACTGGTCAGCGGGGAGAAAAACAATTCGGGGAAATTCGAAACTTGTGAAAAATGTGGTAAAGCATCGTGGGGGGAATGTGTATGGGATACGGTAAGATTAGGCAGTAGTTGAAGGGCAACGCGAGAGAGACAATTTGCGGAATTGGGGGGAGAGGAGCTAGAGAAAAAGCGAAAGGGGAGATCGGCAAACAGAAAAAATCATCAGCAAGGGGGAATTTACAAAATTAGGGGCAAATCATAGACACATCTTACAAAAGAAAAAACGCTTCTTGTCGTCTAGAGATCGGGCTTGTATTGGACGGCCGTCTGCACGTTGTGGATCGCCGTCGAGAACGATCGCAGTTGCACCTGCAAAAAAGGAGTAATTACAAAATTTCTATCATTTCATAGTTAATTTTAAATTCTGTAAAAATCAACTAATTTGCACGAAATTTTGCACTCTAAAGAAGCCGATCACCACTAGCGCAGCCTATCAAAATAAATGAAAATAAATTCAACAGAATTTTTAAATTTATTTATATCGAAAAATTATATTTACTTTTTAAATGGATTTAAAATCAAATAAATCAAAGTTTTGCGCGCGAAAAAGAAGGGTAACTAGCCGAGAATCTTAGGGATTATCCGCCGAATTCCAGGTCCCCTTACTATTAGGTTGAAAACACCGAAAATTTTCCTGGATCCAATTTCCAGGCGCTTTGGCGTTAGCGGGGGGTGCTATAAATCAATTATGTATGCAGAAACCCCTAGTTATGTAATAGAAAACAATTAAAAACTTTAAAATTTTTTCAAATTACTGAATTTGGCTGCCGCAAAATTTATAAAGTTTCTATGCCTAAAAAATTCTTAAAAAATAATGCAGAAAGAGCCCTCCTATTTAGGTTAGAATAATTCCTTTACTCCGCCCCCCGATATTGCAAAAGATCCCGGATTTTCAAAGCCCTATATTTTTCTTAAATATAAAAAATGTACATGTTCGGCGTCCTTGATGAGACAGGCGCCGCTGTCGGTCCAGTCCTTCGGCGCCTCGGCCCCCTTCTTCGTGTAGATGAGCACGTCGAACGAGCACGCCTGCTCCAGCAACGGCAGGAAGCTCACCGACGCCGTGATTTGCCTGCAAAAAAGAACTTAAAAACGACAAAAATGAATAACTCAAAACTTAAAAAGAATTTAAACTAACTAAAAACCTAATTTTAAAATCCTAATCTAAAAACACACCTAATGACGTCGCTCATCTCCTTCTGGATGGTCTTCACATCCTTCTGGCGCGTCGAGTTCTCCCTGAAAAATAAATAAATTATTTATTCTAAAAATCCCAAAAAAAATAAAAGGGAAATT
This sequence comes from Mesorhabditis spiculigera, assembly GCA_958295435.1. Classification (NCBI taxonomy): domain Eukaryota; kingdom Metazoa; phylum Nematoda; class Chromadorea; order Rhabditida; family Rhabditidae; genus Mesorhabditis; species Mesorhabditis spiculigera. Next base: position 3,874,349 of record CATQJA010002710.1, on the reverse strand, counting down.
CCTAGCCCCTCGATAATGGAAAAGTACCCAAATTTGATTTACCCCGCTATCCAGGCCAACAAATCGCACCAAACTATCTAAAAATAGCTAACGAGCTCGCGATTTCAAAAGTTTGAGCCAAAATTTCAGCCCTCGATAATGGAAAAGTATCTGAACTTGTCTCTCGCTATAATTATAAAAAAAATCTATAGTCTCTCGTTATAAAAAATCTGAGACATCCTCAAGAAAACCTTACCCCTCGATAACGCACAAGTAATAGCATTTGAATTGATATCTCGCTAGCTAGGAGTGGCCAGTTAAAATTACAAAATCATCCAAAAAAATACATTCAAAAAGCCTGGGAGATGCTCAGAATTTTTACCCCTTCGATAATGCACCAGTCCCAAAAATTTATTTGCTTTTTATCTAGGCCAGATGAACTTGATACCGAACTGCCGAGATCCTGGAAACTTTAACCCCCTCGATAATGCACAAGCGCCAAAATTGGATTCATCCTGCCCAGGAGGCGGTCAGATAAAACACACCCTTCTGCGTGTCTACAAATTCTATTAGGTCATCATCGTCGTGTTCTATGGCCCGGTCAATGAGGGCTGAGGGGGGGGGGGGGGGCATTCTTTGAGAGAAGAAAGAGGCCAAGGGGGGCAATGGATAATTGGCGGTTTGGATAACGAAAGGAAGCAAGAGAAAGAGATATCACCCGCTGAGTGGCCCCTCTAGCCATAGCCACTTGACATGGAAACATTCATTGTTCTCCTTAGCTAGAAGGGGCCTAATGCCATAATCTCGGCGTGCCGTTTGAAATAGCGAAAGAATATGGCCTAAAAGGGGCTAGATATGAAGGAAATAAACTTTTAAAAGCAAAAGACGGCGCCAAAACGCTCTGAAACCCCCGTGTAAAAATGAAAAGTCACCTATGCCCGGGTTTCGAAAAATTATTGCATGTTTTCGAGCGACTGGAAAACAAACCCCCGTAAAGCACTCAACAACTCCAAAGTATAAAAACTGGGGAAACCCCTAGAACCACTAGAACTGAAATACTAAAATAAAATGTTACATATTTCTGAGAAACATGAGGCTTAAAATAGTTTAAATAAACTTTAAATGACAAAAAACGGGGTTAGACAGTGCAAAAGTTACGGGAGCTTCCGTGTCCGTCCTGGCCTAAAAACTTTTCGGAACCCGTGGAAACCCTGGCCAGCCTCCTAACCTTATTGCGAACCCAGAAGCAAAAGCTAGAGCAAAAGAGAGAGCTAAAGCTAAAAAGCTAAAAGCTATCTTTCAAGGGGGTTGAGGCCACTTCTTGGCTTTAAATTTTAAACAAACGTGAAAACTATGTAAAAAGCATCAGAAATTGCTGTGTGTGAAATGCAGAAAACCTAAAAACTATTCAAAACCAGTACCACGGTCCCAAAGACGCAACCCCTCAAACAGCCCAGAAAAAAAACAACTCAATCCAACTATAGCCCGGATGTGTTGCAATGGCAAAAAAACGGGCAGAGAAATCCCCAGGGAAGCCGAACAGGCTTTCAAAACTCTCAAAAAAACTATTGTAAGCCCATAAAGTGACCGGTTAGGTTCTAATCGCAGGAATCTACTGTCAGAATCAGAAAACGGCTGCGAGAAAAAAAACCTAGAACTAAAATACTAAGACAAAATTTGAAGTACTTCTGACAAGGTTTAGGCTTAAAATAGATTAAATGCCTTTTAAAAGACATGTGAAATGCTGGGGACATCAAAACTCGACACAAATTGGCCAAAAACCCTCCGAACTTCGTGGAAAATCGCCAAAGGCCCGCCACAGAAAACGTATCGCCTAAATCAAGGAAACCCGAGGCTAAAAATGCCGAAAATTCCGGGGGCTTTTACTTTTAACAAGATACTTAGCTTTAAAATAGCTTAACTAGGTTTCAAAAGCGTCAGAAATCCCGAAGGATTCAAAAGTTATTAAAATCGGCCAAAAACTATCCTAATGCTACAGAACAGGGTCGCCTAACCGAAACCCCAGTTTAGAAATGCCAAAAATGTCCGGAAAAATGCAAATCTCGACTCAAAACAGGCGGCTCCCAGCTCAAAAACCCCCTCAAAAGCTCCCCTGAAATAAAAGCTTTAAAATGTGTTAAGATGTACCCCTCATCGGCGACTAAAAGGCTCAACTAAAAGGCCATATCTCATTAAAAAAAAGTCTAGCTTTAAAAATAGCTTAAATGCATTTTAAAAGGCATCAGAAATAGTATTTAGAAATCGTTTTTATTTAGAAATACTAAGGCAATAAAACTCAACTCAAATCAGCCAAAAACTATCCCCATTTCGTAAAACCCGGCCCCAGAAAAGAGCTCGTCCAAATAAGCTAAACTCCCATCAGAAAAGTCAGAAAGTCCCGAAAAATGCAAATCTCGACTCAAAACAGCTCAAAAACCCGTCAAAAAGTCCCCGAGAAAAGCTTTCAAAGGTTTAAAAGGTACCCCTCGTCGGCGACGTCCTCAGTCTCGATGTCGAACTGCCAGCGCTCGAGCACGTCCTTCGTGCGAACCTCTTGGATGACGACCACCAGCTTCTTCAGCAGCCTCTTTGCCAGGAAATCTGAAAAAATGCGATGAATCGCTGCAAGAATAGGCTTTTACCTTCGACCTGCTTGAAGAGCGGCTCCAGGAACTCGAGTAGTTTCGGGTCGGCGGTGACGTAGAGGGGCAGGTTGTACTTCTTCTCCCTCTTGAACGAGTCGGCCGGGTAGATGCCGCGCTGGTACAGGATGCTGTTGATGCCGTAATCTGAAAAGAAAGGGATTTAAAAGGCGCAAAAACATAGAAAAACGTTTCTACATTGATTCTATTATTTCTACACGTAAAAACCCCAAATTTTTGGGAAAACTAAAAAATATCGACTCTTGAAACAAAAAACCAAAATTGGGGCCTAGTTTGCAAAGTTTTTTCAGTTTTCTCGCGTAAAATCAAGCCCAAATTTAATCAAAAACACTATCAAAACCGTGCTATCACATTATTAGGCATATTTGAACATGTAGGACCCCCGATAATGCCAAAGTACCGACATTTTTCAGAAAGAGGCCGAGAGAAACCCAAAATAGCGCCAAAAAACTCACTAAAGAACTCCTGTACCAGGGTCGCCGAGCCCTTCAGCGAGATCGTGCCGCGTGTCTTCGTGTCCGTCATTTTGTAGCTACCCCTGGAAATGAATAATTGCAACGGTTCAGAGCCGGAAAAAAAGAAGAAAGAAGACACCATAAAGATTAGATTGCATTAATACTGAACAATTCTAGCCTTCGGAATCGAGAAAAGAAACAAAAGCGGCATCCTGCAAATAAAAACGGGGCGAAAAAAGGCAGGAAAAGCCTGAAGAAAACCTAAAAAACGATGCCAAACCAGAAAATCCTTTCATAAGATAAAATTAAAAGCTCTCAAAGAATTAATGGCCAAAAGCCGCGCGAAGCTATTGAGGTTAGGAGGGGAGGGCATGGCATCTAAGCTGGTCGCCAAGTCCAAGCTAACCAAGCCTAGACGCAGCCCCAACGAGGTCTAGGCCAAGCCTAAGCTCAGCTAAATCGAAACCTAAACTGGTCGCCAAGTCTGCGCTAACGAAGCCAAGGGCAGCCGACGCCAAGCGAGGTGCAGGCCAAGCCTAAGCTAGGCCTAGACAAGCCTAAATCAAGCCAAAACGAAACCCAAGCCAAGTAAGCTGATAAAATACCTACGCTAAGTTCATACAAGATCTAAGCCAAACCCAAACCTAAGCATACGCCTATTCAAGCCATAACACCAAATTCGTAGTAAAAAATTAATGAACATCTGGGTAAAAGTCGCCCATGGCGCTTCAAAGTCAATAGCCTTACAAAAATTGAACGCAAAAGAAGCAACAATACGTGGAAACGCTACAAAATAACTACGTCAACCCAGAAAATCGGTCTGCGTGAGAGAATAAAAAGCAATTAGTGAATTTCAGTGTAAAAAAAGCTCAGAAAGCTCCTCAAAATCATTCGCTTTCCAAGGATCAGATAAAAAAACAAATCAATTGAAGGAAAAGACAGGTAAAATCCTGCTTGTAGCGCCTAAAAGTTTCCAAGATTGGATATAAACTATCCAACCCGAGGCAAAGCCATCAAATCAACAACTATAGGAGAAAATGATGAATGTATGGATTGACACGGTGATTCACAAACAACAGCATTCCAAAAAGCCGACATAAAAGAAGCCAAAAGACTGAGGAAAGCCAAAAAAAAATGGCGATGCTAAACTAGACAATGCTTTCAAGAGATAGACTGAGATCGCTTATTCATTAGAGATGAATTCGAGAAAGTGATATCAAAAGTAAGCGATTCCGTGCTAAACATAGGCTCACAGAAAGCGCTTCAAAATTCTCTAGCTTTCCCATGATCGGATAAAAAGTGGAGGAAAAGCTGTCAAACCAATAGATCAAATCAGAAATGCCTTGAATTTAATTGAATTATAACAGAAAAGCAATTAGCCATCTTCAAAGACTTTACAAGTCTCGCAAGTAACCACAAAATACCACGACTCGCTCGGAGTGATAGATCAGAAGCAACCAATCAGTTTCCATGTCAAAAACGGCACACGAAGCCCTCAGAAATCGCAAAAACCACTCAGCATCGAAGAAAAGATATTAGTTAAATGATAAAACTAAAGATAAAAGCAACGACTAAATAAATCAAAACGCAAGGACAGATAGAAAGGAAAAGGACCAGCTGACGCGCTGCAAACTCAATAGACTTTGAAAGAAAGAAAAAATATCGGAAAAAATCGGCTCAGAAAATAATTCAATTCGAGGAAACCAGGCCAAAAATGCACCTCCCGATTTCCGAAAATTGGTCCACGCTATAGAGTCGGTCAGGTTTCTAATTCGCGACCCCGGATGGGCCCTCGGGGTACGTCGGACAGCACAATGCACTAAAGCGAGGGTTATTTCCATGCTAATGCGAGAAAATGGCGGGGAAAACTATAATTTATCGATTTTCTCAAAATTCGGAGGTAAATCAGAGGATCGAAAACAAAACAATCCATTTCCGGGTCAAAAAACCTCGAGAAGCGCTTCAAAAATCGGCTAAGAATCTACGCAGATCGAGGAAACAAGAAGAACTAATTTGTTAAACCGGAAATTCTTTTAGATTTTTAGAAAGAATTTTAGAAAAAAAAAGAAATTAATCAATTTCCGGGTTAAACAAGCTGAGAACGCTTCAAAAATTAATCTCGATCAACAAATCGGGCAAAATATCCTCAAATCGTGGAAAGGAGTTGAAGCTATGAGATTAAACCACAATTCCGTAAATTGTAAGCTGAAGAAATGAAACCAGAAATTCGCTAAATTAACAGGGTTTAAACAAGCAAAGCAATTCATAAATTCGCAAATACCGCCGCCTTCAGCTTCCCAAAAATTGTAGCTTTTTTACGAAAATGGAAACAAAACGATGAGAATTTTTCAACCTCAAAAGCAAGGCACTTTCTAAAGATGCAGCAACAATCTTAAAAATAACAAATTTCCACAAAAATACCCAATTTTTGGAGGTAAACTGGCATCAACAGCACGACAAATTTACACCAAATTTGCATCGTATAAACCATTTATTAGACCAAGCAATCAATATACAAAACTATACAATAAATGACGATCTATCTAGATTATTAGGGTTTTCAGCTTCAATTGATCCGGCCATGTCGATACTTCTCGAATCCTCTCAATTCCTTTTCCTTTCAGTTCATCTTGACGCGTAGACAATTGAACGTGCCGATGACGAGCCCCATCGAGGCGAACGTCATCACCGAGGCCAGTGTCGTTGCCAGCGTCTGAAATTTAAAGATGATTTGGTGTTTTACTTTACCGGGGGACCAAATTTTTCCCCACTAATTCCGTACGGCTCTTCTATACCGCAATATCCCTATTTTTTATCGCATTTTATAGTTTTTCGATCCAAAAAACCCATAAAAACAGACAGGAACATTCGAATTCGCCGACTTTTGGGCAAAATGTATGAAAAATGACCAAAACGTCTGAATTTTCAATTAAATTTTTGTATAACTTTCTAGTATCAAAAACTACTAATACTATCAAAATACATTGTATATTTTCGACTACAATCCCCCCCCCCCCGCGCTAACAGACCAGTACCGATAATTTTCTTTGGCGAAAAAAATCGGTTCGAAAAACATTATCAAAAATTGTTTGGAAAAAAAGTTAGCTATGGCCCAAATGCGACAACTGCTGATAAAGTTGGCTTTTTAAAGGCACAGTTTTGACATGTAATGGCTTTCTCGTAGCCCAACGGCAACCGTTTTTTGAAAACCATTTGGGAAAACGTAGCCTGGATGACGTTTGAGCCGATGATATTGCGTTTTCTGAAAAATCGCGCCCTTTGATTCTAAATCTAAAAACTAAAAAACTGCGCAAAAAAATTAGCAGCATTTCGAAAACTTGCGTTTCCTGAAAAATAACGCTGCTTGCTCCTAAAAAATAGAAACTAGAAAATTGCGCAAAATTGAGTAGAATTTCGAAAATCTGAGAAAACTTAGCAGCGCGCCACTTTGAGAGCTTTCTTTTGGTACAGAAATCATCAAAAAAACAAGCACTTTCCCGAGCTGCTAGGAGGCAATCCTTTTTAAACACCCCGAATATACGAAATCTCAAAATTTAGGTTTTTCTCGTAGCAAAAAGGCATTAGTTTCAGAAAACAATTTAGGTATCGATCGACACCGAGCTGATCAAAACCACCAAAACGATACCTTAACGAAGATGGGCTTGACTTGGCGATGACCGTGTACGTAGCTCACGTAGACGCCGAGCGGGATGCCGAAGAAGAGGCCGGCCTTCGTCATCCGCTTCACGCTATCCCTAAAGGAAAACGCGTAAATTTCAAATAGAACACTCACTTGAATTCGGGCATACACGAGCCGAGCTCGCGCTGCGCCTCGGCATACTCCTTCAGCGAATAGTTGTTGTTACGCGCGTCCGACATCGCGCATATCTGGAAAAGGTGATTTTTTGCTAGCAAAATTCAAAATTTGGATAAAAAGAAAGAAAGAACAGCGAATGTTCCTCTCGCTCGATAAAATTCTACCAATGAGCAAAAATACAGCCGAAAGAAACTACCGAAAATGCAGAAACGCAAACTTTTGTTGGAAATTCGAAAATTTGGATAAAAAGAAAGCAACGATAGATTTTTGCGCTGAAAAAACTCGATAAATTAGACAAAAATACCCTCGTTATTTACGAAATTAGACGGGTTTCCTTCATTTTTCACTGGATTTCTTTAAAAACTAAGCCCCTACGTTACACCGGGAAAGCTCGGCGGAAAAACTAGCTTCACACTAGCTAGCTAAATTCTCCACAACAACTCTAGAAACGTTCGCAGCTGCTCGGGTTAGCCTAAAATCTCTAGATCTTTAGAAATTTTTTCTTTAGATCCTCTTGCCTTAGAAAACCGAGGAAAACTTTATGTTGACGTTGCGTTGTCGCCTCTTTTGCTAGCCGAAAGAACTATAACGACTCTAGAAACGATTTCCCAGTTCTTCAAGCCTGCTAAAATATGTATAAAACCGTCAAAATGTTCTTTTGGATTGCTTTGTTAGCCAAAACCCCCCACAAACAGAGCAGATACACCCCCTTCTCCGCGTAACCGATTGACCGAGCCCCCCCTTGCTGGTACCGCGACACTTGCGCCGCGGACACTTGCGCCGCGACACTTGCGCCGCGACACTTGCGCCGGCGACACTTGCGCCGCGACACATGCGCCGCGACACTTGCGCCCGACACTTGCGCCGCGTCACTTGCGCCGCGACACTTGCGCCTGACATTTGCGCCGCGACACTTGCGCCCGACACTTGCGCCGCGTCACTTGCGCCGCGACACTTGCGCCTGACATTTGCGCCGCGACACTTGCGCCGCGATACCGAGTTTCAGCTACTTGAAGATGCAATTTTTCGCGCGGAGTATTCTGGTTAAAGAAACGATAGAAAGATGTTTTTGCGCTAGGAGTCACTCGATTTGGAGGGAAGGTAATTGCTACTTCTTCCGCTCTGCGACTAGAAAAAGGCTTCGTGCCACCCGGGGCCTAGTCGCTTCGGATGGGTGCGAGCTCGTACAGGGTTTCGAGATCGGGGCGCCCGAGGCGCGCGTAGCGGCCAGGCGCCCCGATTTCGAAAGAGTGGAGCGGCAGCCCATCCGAAGCGACGGCCCACCTTGCCTGACGCCTTTAGGAACGCTCCGAATTGGCGTTACGACTTTCTGTCAGCTTTTAAAGCAAAATACAGTAATTACATACAAAATTCGCGCGAAATACCAAATTCACTACAGTTTAAATCCATATACGATCCGCGGCGCAAGTGTCGGGCGCAAGTGTCGCGGCGCATGTGTCGCGGCGCAAGTGTCGCGGCGCAAGTGTCGCGGCGCAAGTGGCGGCGGCGCAAGTGTCGGGGAGCCCCCTTGCTAGCTACAAGCTCTATAAAAACCCTTCTCAAACGTTTCTTTGGTTTATCCTGCTAGCCAAAAGGCCATAAAAGCTTCACACCCGTCGTTCTAACCTTTCTTGCTACCTAAAATATCTATAAAAGCCTTACAAACTTTCTTTAGATTCTTGCTAGTTACAAAAGTTCAAAAACACGTTCCGAACGGCGTTTGAGCTTCGCTTGTTATCTGAAAGATCTATAAAACCTACACAAACTATTTCCCTAAAATCGCTATAAAAACCGTACAAACGTTTCCTTAGATTGTCTTGCCAGCTAGAAGCCCAGAAAAAAAGTTACCAACGGCGTTTTAGCCGCTTCAGCTAGCTGAAAGCTCTAGAAAAACTCTAGAATCGATTTCCCAGCCGTGTTAATAAAAACTACAAAAACGCTCAGGCGCTACAAAAACCTCCACAAACGTTTTTCTGATTCTTTCGCTAGCTGCCAGCCCACAAAAGCTTCAGAAACAGCGTTCAAGCCCTTCTTGCTACCTAAAATCGCTATAAAAACCCTACAAGCATTCCATTAGATTCTTGCTAGTTACAAAAGTAAAAAAAAAACGTTCCAACGGCGTTTTCGCTTCGCTTGATATCTGAAAAATCTATAAAACCTCCACAAACGATTTCCCCAGCTGCACGAGCATGCTAAAATCTCTATAAAACGTTACAAACGTTTCTTTCGATTGTCTTGCCAGCCAGAAGCCCAGTAAACACGTTCCCAACAGCGCTTTAGCCTCTTCTGTTAGCTGAAAGCTCCAGAAATACTCTAGAAGCGAATTCCCAGCCGTGATAGATGCGCTATAAAAACTCTAAAAATGTTTCTTTAGATCCCTTTGCTAGATAAAAGCTATAGAAAAACCTACAACCAATTTTCCAGCTCATCGTGCTTGCGAAAATCTCTATAACCACCGGTAGCAACATTTTTCCAGATTCTCTAGCCAGTTTAAAGTCTAGAAAAACTTTACAAACGGTTTCCCCCGCTTTTCGTGCTAGCCGAAAGCTATTTAAAACCTCCACAAAGATTTCCCTGCGTTCGCCCGTACTAAAATCTTTATTAACCCCGTTACAACCGTTTTCTAGTTTATCTTGCCAGTTTAAGCTCCAGCATCGTTACCAACGGCTTTCGCGTGTTACCTAAAAGATCTATAATACTTTGGCAACGATTTCCGGGCTTCTACTGGCAGCTAAATGCTCTATAAAAACCTTACAAACGGCTTCTTAGCCTATCTTACTAGCTAAATCCGCTATAAAAACTCTACACACGAACTTCCAGCTCCTCGTGCCTGCTAAAATCTCTATAAAAACCTTACAAACGTTTCCTTAGATTCTCTCGCCAGTCAACAGTCTAGGAAAACGTTACAAACGGCGTTTTATCCTCTTCGGCTAGCTCTAAGCTCCAGAAAAACTCTAGAAACGATTTCCCAGCCGTGCTAAATGCGCTATAAAAACCTCCACAAACGTTTTGGATTCTTTCGCTAGCTGCCAGCCCCCAAAGGCTTCAGAAACAGCGTTCAAGCCTCTCTTGCTACCTAAAATCGCTATAAAAACCCTAGAAGCATTCCTTTAGATTATTGCTAGTCACAAAAGTCCAAGAAACCGTTACCAACAGCGTTTTAGCCTCTTCTGCTAGCTAAAAGCTCTAGAAAAACCTTTGAAACGATTTCTCAGCTGCTCGCGTTAGCTAAATGGGCTATAAAAACTCTAAAAGGGCGCTATTGCGGTTTGCTGGCCCCACTTATATCGGGCCAAAACCGAATCTATCCGGGCTAGTTTTTTGCGCTGATTACGAAAAACATCATCCCGAATCGCGAAAGTTTTGTTTTACAGAAAAAAACTACATTTCATTTTAGGGTATATGTCGGCTACGCGGGGGAAAATTTTACGCGGGGGGGGACGGACTGTTGGGGCCGAGCTAACTATTTTTTTGCGTTTCTTTTTGCTACAAACAAAACTCTTAGTATATTTTTCGACGCTCTGTCGAATGGCACTAAAGAAATTTTGTAAAAATGTCGAAAATGTCGAAAACTTGATTTTCTTCTATGTCCTCCATGAAAACAACGTTTAATACTTGTTTTTGTTATAACTATTTTATATTACATTATTTTGAGCTAAAATTAAAACCCTTAGTATATTTTGGATGCTCTATCGAATGGCATCTTTAAAATGTCGAAAAAATAGCGCGAATGTCAAAAAAAAGCCGCTCAAACCGATTTTCAAAGCTTATTTTTGTATTTGCCATAACTTTTTTATATTACACTAATTTGAGCTAAAACAAAAACTCTTAGTATATTTTTCGGTGCTCTATCGAATGCCGTTGAAAAAATTCCGAGAAAATAACGAGAACATCCGAATAGGCCTGCCTGTCCCGTCCCCCCCGCGTAAAATTTCCCCCCCCCCCCCCCCCCCGCGTAGCCGACATATACCCATTTTAGGTTTGGGTTTGCACGGGGTAAACTAGGTTTTTGAATTGAGAGGCCTGTAGACTGGTGGAACAACTATTTCCAAGAATATTAGTTCATTGCACCCGTTTTTACCTAAAACTAAGGCTTCGTGCCACCCCGGGGCCTAGTCGCTTCGGATGGGTGCGAGCTCGTACAGGGTTTCGAAATCGGGGCGCCCGAGGCACGCGCAGCGGCCAGGCGCCCCGATTTCGGAAGAGTGGAGCGGCAGCCCATCCGAAGCGACGGCCCGCCTTGCCTGACAACGGTACAAACCTACTTCTGCGCGGGAAATTAGTTTCTGGGCATTATTTATCGACTTTATCACACAAACTGCCTTTTGGGCGAATGCCGTGAACCGGAATAAATTGACATAAAAACGTATATATGTATCGTTAAATTTTGCTAACGCACATTTTTACGGACTGCGGTAGTGTTTTTCGTAATCAGCGCAAAAAACTAGCCCGGATAGATTCGGTTTTGGCCCGATATAAGTGGGGCCAGCAAACCGCAATAGCGCCAAAAACTTTACAAATGGCGTTGAGCTATTGCTATCGAAAAGGTCTAAAAAAAAAGCTCTCACTTTCTCAGTTCCTGGTGCTAGCTAAAAGTGATAAATTTCTCCATGATGCCAATAAATTAATCCTCCGCATATTCCAATCAACTAGCCCACAGCACGCTCTATAAAAACTCTGGAAACAATTTGCCAGCTTCTCGTTCCAGCCAAAAACGGTAAATTGCTCCATAAAGTCAGTTAGTTGCTAATAAAATTAAATCTCTCGTTTTTCCAAGAAACCCTTGGGGCTGAAAACAATCCTCTGCCAATTCCACCAAACTAACTAGCTAAACGCTCTATAAGAACTTAAGAAAAGATTTGCCAGCCTCTCGTTCCAGCTAAAAGCGATAAATTGCTCCATAAAGTCAGTTAGTTGCCAATAAAAATAAAGCTCTCGTTTTTCCAAGAAACTATTGGTGTTGAAACCATCATCCTCGGCCACTTCCAAACAATTCCACCGGTGGGTTGCCTTTTATTTCAACGGGCCATTATGCCGGCGCGCCCGTTCACATTTTGCATGTCGAAATTCGTACACAGAAAGATGGAGATTCAGGCAAAGAGAGCGCCGGAGGAGAAGACAATGTCATAGTCAGTCAGTCATACAGGGGAAAGCGAACGGGATGAACAGACAGACAAACACACACGCACAAACATACCAACAGACAAATCACAAGAGGAGGAGGTGGTGGAGATGATGAGCGCGAGAAGCGGAAGAAGATCAAGCCGGGGAAGGAGGGCATCATCAGCTAGTAAATATACAGTCATCATCAATCAAATAAATAACGCTGTTGAGCGCCGGCAGCAGTGTGGACATACCGGACAATCTGAAAACACCAAAAAAAACAATCGCTTTGCCCAGATTTTTTTATTAGACCGAAAATGAGGCGACCGACAATACTAGATTTGGGGCATTCAGAAAGCTGGGGGTTATACTAGAGACCACAGAAGAGATCAACTAGGGGAAAGATGGGCCGCCAAATGAATAGACAATCAACACATGGATACAGAACAGCGAGAGAGATCATCAACACGGCGAATCGAATAGGCGGGTACGCGGCCGGAAACGAGTAGTCGAGGGCGGGGCGATGGGCGTCGACACGGGCCCCAGGATGCTCTTGTCCATCGGCGGCGTCTCGGTCAGCCTGAAAACGGGGGTTCTCTTGGTAAAACGTAAAACACTCTTGGTAAAACGTAAAAGATTAAAAAAAAACTAATTATCCGGAGAATGTATTTTGAAACCCGACCGTCCAGAAAAACAATTTTAAAAATACAAAACAGCGATTTTCGATAAAATATGGCCGTTTTTGACGAAAATTTCGAATTCATAAGTTTTTAGAAAGTTTTCCAGAGAAATGCGGTTAAATTTAATTAAAAAACGCTCCCTTTGATGAAAAAGGGAGCAAAATTCCAGATAAAAATAATTATCAAAAACACAATTTTAGCCAAAGAATCCGGAAAAATTAATTTCGAAAACCCAACTTCCAGAAGAATTATTTTCGGAAAAACGATGCAAAATATTTCTATTTTTTCGGGATTAGGCGGCCCAAAGGAATCTTTAGATCGTTAAAAAAAAGCAAAAGCCTTCCTCACCTAGCCATCTCGATCCTCGAATCCATCGTGCCGCAAAAGTTGCGCGGGGCCGTCGACTGGCTCAACAGGTCCTGCCACTCCTTTTGCGGCTTCTTCAGCAGCACCGTCACCACCTCGACGTGTAGCCGTACCGTCTCTTGGGCGCCGATCAGCTCCGCCCCGCTCGGCATGTACTTCATGATAGACGGGGCCACGCAACGGGCAATGTTCTCGACGGGCATTTTGTTCACCTCGGAGCACGCGCCTGAAAAAGGGAAATTTTTGAACGTCTTCTTTAGCGTTTAAAATAAATTTAAAAAGTTATTTTAAATAAATAAACTTTCAGTTGGAAAAAAAAATCGTATTTTTAGTGTTTTTCGCTCAAAATCGTATTTTTAGGCTAAAAACAATTTTCAATAAATTTATGCTTTTTTTAATTCACGTATCAAAAAATGACGGAATTCCGGTGCAAAAACCTTGCCAAACCCTATTTAGCGGGCTAAAAAATCCAAAAAAACGTACCGACGCGCTGCCAATGGAGGCAGAGATAGGCCAGCGTGTCGCGATGCGGCTGCGGCAACCCCTTGATGTACTTGTTGAGGAGGTCGTCGTCCTTCTTCTGCACGGCGTCCACGAATTCGGCGATCGACGTGCGCGGGATCAGCGAGTCGTTCAGGTTGCGCAGGAAACCCTTGATCGTGTCGGCGATCACCTCCGGGTCGTGCATGTCCATCTTGGGGATGGCGCGTGTGGAGATGAGCTCATTGAGGAGACGCTTGCTGAGACCTTGGAGGGCGGGGATCCGGTAGAGACCCTCGTGGGAGAGGCAGCCCCGTCGCTCGAGTGCCACGACGCAGTGGATGATCGGGTAGGGGATCATTGGAGAGGTGGCCGGGCAATAGTCGGTCAGCACGATGCCTAAAAAATTACAAAATATGCTCGAAACAAAGCGGAAACGCGCAAAGACAATAAGACAAAAAGCTACCTTGTCCCTTATTTCTTGTCGGCGTCTTCGGCGTGCGCGGGACACAGGGGATCGGAAGACGAGCCTTGCAGGACGAGTGGCACAGCTGATGACAATCTTGACATTTGAACGAGGCCCGTCCCCCAAAATGGATCGCCCCGTTGCAGACGTCGCACGACTTGACGCGCACGTAGGCGCTGAACGGCACGAAGGTGTGCGGACGCTCGGCGATCGGGCGGCCTCCGGTCCAGGCCGGGCCCACGGCACGGCGAATGTCTGTACTGCTCGAGGCCATCGTCGGTGTCAGCACCTGGAAAAGAAGAAGATGGATCTTTTGCAGTATCGCGGGTTTTACGTCACTTTTTGCTATTCCTCTAGACGCAAAAACTTTACAAATTTCGCTTCAAAAACACCGAAAATATAGATTTTCGCCAAAAATTCAATTTTTTGAAGATTTACAGGTTTTCGAAATATTTTCCACTTTAAATCTTCTTCCAAATGCCAATTGTCAGGCAAAGTTTTTACCAATCCCGCGACGCAATGTCGCCTCGAAAGAAAACCCACGACGACTAAGATTCCAATTTTTTTTTCGTCTTTCCCATCGAAAAAAGGCTTTTTACCTTTTTAAAATTCGGCACATCCCGGAGCAGATCGTCGGCGCTGTAGCTGCGGTTGAGGCTGACGCGATGCTTGACGCTGGTCGTCGCACGAGCAGCTACCGGTGGCGGGTGAGCGGCTTGGAGGAACGATCGTTTCTTGGGCAGCTCTCCTTCCGGGCGTTCCTCCAGGGCTGCCGTCGACTTGCTGTGGCTCCTCTTTCCGGGCCGCGTGTATGCCGAGCGAGACCGGCGCCTCTCAACGTCAGAACCGGCCAGGGCCCCGGATCGACGGTAGACGCGTGTCGTCGTCCTGGTAGTCTGAAAAAAAAGAATAATTAAGGAACTTTTGAAGCACGGCAAGATTTGGGCCGATCGGCCAGTTTGAAAACGCGTTTTCGGTGTTTATGGCGCTAAACTGTTAGCAAAGAGTGACCAAATCTTTCCGAGTAATTCGCTACGGCGCTATAACGACATACAAACCCTTTTCACAGGATTTTTAGAGTTAAAACCCCTCAAAACCTCAAAATTTTTCAAATTGTGACCTGAAATGCATGAAAATCATCAAAAAAAAGCTCAACATCGTAAGATTTGCTCGTTAGATGCTAAGCTCAACACTAAAAAACAAAAAGTTTTGGCTACAAAACCCGTTTTGAAAATCCCCGGCTCGTTTTTAGCTCGCGTAGGCGACTTTTTGCCCACAGTTTTGTAATTTAGGTTCGTTTTGGCAGGTTTTCTGGAATAAACGCCTGAAATTCGTACAAAAAGACTTGATTTCAAACCCAAAAAGCGCAGAAACGAAGATACCTGCATGTGCTCAATGACATCTTCGTCGTCATCGGATCCGCGCGTGTAGTCGAGACTGCCCTCCGAGCGGCCGCCATTCAGCGAGTCCTCGGAGCTGTGGTCGGTGAGCGGGTTCTTCTTCAGCCGCTTGCTGTGCGTGCGCTGGATTTGGCGGTCGTCGTTGAGGAAGGCGAGCTGTTGCCGATCCGTCGACGACAGCTCGGGCAGCTGCTTGCGCACTATGCCCTGAAAAAAAAACACATTTGAAAAGTGTGACACCTCGAAAAGCTCGGAAAATCCCAAAATTTTAGGCCAAAAAATGCCAAAAAGTTGGGTGGTTGCGTTTTTACTAGCCTAAGCGTAGAAACATTGCTGATCTTTATAAAAAACGCCACCCTAACGCCGGATGGAACAAAACGAAACGAAAAAACCAAAACTTTTGAAATTTTTTTGCCAAAAATGCCAAATTTTGCCAAGTTTTTGAAATCGTTTCCCACCTAGAATACAGCAACTTTTACAAAAAAAGGAAACCCATTGAAATCCTTGCTCTTAATTACTAGAAATTTCGCGATTTTCAAGCACAATTCGGCTTCCTCGATTCTGCGAAAACGCCCGTCAAAACAGTGCAAAAGGGCAGATTTTCTCGGATAAGCCAGAAAAACGAGTAAACACTTCATCGGTCTTTTTTGGCCTAAATTTGCAAAAGCGAAAATTATTAGAGCCACTAGACGGTGATTTCAGGCGGTAGATGAAAACTGGCGCCAGACACACCTGGACGAGCTTGAATTTCGCCTCCAGGTCCTTCAGGTCCAACTTGAGCGCGTTGCTCTCCGAAAGCTGCGCAGCGAGTTGCGCGCGGGCATCCTTCAGCTCCGCTTCAAGCTTCCGAATCCTCTCGTCCTTGGCGAAGGCGGCATCCTCGTGTTGTCGGCATTTGTCGTCCAAGTCGTTGGCGAGCTGGTCGGCATGCTTCCACTTTTGTTGATACCGCTCGACGACGCCGAGCAGGTGGACGGCATCGTATTCGAATTGATTGGCGAATAGTTGATTCTTGTATTGGTTGAAGCCGTAGAGGTCGCCGAGCGCCTCGCGCGTCATGTCGCTGCAAACCGACGAGTCCATCGACTGAAAAATGGGCTTTAGAAGGTTGTTCGACCCAAATGAGGACAGAGAACGTGAGAAAGCAAGAAAAAAAGAAGGGCATAGCTTTCTGCAAGCGTTTCTAAGGGTTGAAATGAAGCTGGCGGCGACTGGAAAGCTAGAAAGAGCTGAAAAGCTTATAAAAAAAAACAGAAAAAGCAACTCATCACCCCCTTCAAAACTATAGGAAAAGCGGAAACTAGCTTTTCAACAAACACTCGAATCCTATAGCTCTTTTCTAAGCTATTTTCTTTTGAAAATGCATGTCACCCGTGAAAAAAAGCACCAGGGGAACAAAATCAGTTTTCAGCACTCGAAGGCCATGGAAAACACATAAAATTAAATGAGGCTGCGTGGGAACGATGCGTGGAACAAAATTTGAGCAATTTTCGTTGCAAATACGCTTAACGGACCTCAAAAAAAGTTCTACAAGACGCGCTAGACCGATTTAAACGAACCAACGAAGAAAGAGACAATCCTAGGACCACTTTTAAGCCAATTTCTTACGAAATGCGTATTGTTCTTACGAAGAAGCTCAAAAACAGTGCTTCAGCGCTAGAACAACACAGAAAACCTAATAAAAACTAAATGAGACTCTACCGACGAAAGATGAAACCCTAAAAATACGTTCCAAGCAGTTTCCTCCAAAATACGCCTAGTATAAATAAAACAAAGGCTTCAAAAACGGAGGACATATAATTTTTGACTTCAAACACAGGTATTGACAGTTCCCAGGGCAAAATCCCCATCGAAACCCCGAAACCAGGCGTAAACACATAAAATAAGCAGCTAGAACCAACTTTCCAGCAATTGGCACGAGCCCGATCAGAAACATGATATTTTGAAAGATACTAAAAGTAATTTAAAAGGTTTTTTAAAACTGTGGATGGGTTGGAAAAAGGGGGGTGGAATAAATTAGAAGGCTTGGGGTGGAGAGGGGCCGTTTGAATCGGGGGAGCTGAGGGCGGATCTGTGCCGTCCTTTGGACGCACACGGAAATATGCACCTTTTCCCCCCGCAACTTACCGGCAATTGCGCACAAAAGAAAAATCGACAAACCTGCACGACTGCGCGAATTTTTGAAATGAAATATTTTATCTCTTCATGCTCTGTGGTTGCAAATTATGGTATGTAAATGTAGTTCTGGGGCGGAAAATTGCGCACTACACAGAAATCGAGAAACATCGCATCTTTTTTAGGCAAATTTTCTTGTCGCCCGACGACTCGCCTGGAAATATTTTCAGAAGATGCTAGTATATTTTCGACCAATGCCTGAAAAGATCTAGGCGTTTACTGGGGTATAACTAGCTGTTTCATCCGATAATTTTTGTTCCAAAAGTATTTGCTTCGCCGCATCAAAATTATTTTTGACAACAGCTTGTTATCAGTTTCCGTTTTTTTGTCCAAAAGGGTAATAACCTCGCAACCTGACAATACGTTTCTTTTACCTTTTTTTGGCCATCGGTCACGCTATTCTACGGTTTTTTTGGCGCATAGATAAATAGTAACAGAAACCAAAAAAGCGTGGCAAGTATGAATCCGAACTCTCCGGTGTCGCAATTCTCACAAGTTTTATCCCGCAAAAAAAACTTTATTTATCTAAACACAATAAATCCGGGTAAAGGCAGACAAACAACGCCGCTTAGGGCCATAGACACAAATAATTAAATGCGGGCTTCCTTTTCGTTAGGTTGGGCGTGGATTAGGCGCTTCTCATTCATTCTTGCTGCTCCTGTTTCGTGGCCGACATCTGGAAAAGGGAACATTTTAGGAAATTTCCTCCCCATATACCGTCGTCTTCTCCAAATAGGGCTGCACGTATTTTTGGTACTTGTCGCGCAGTTTGGCGGTAGACTAAATGAAAATCTTCAGTTTTCGAGGCCGCAAATTCACCTGTGTATTCTTGAAGCCGAACGCCTTGCCGATGGCCGGCCAGTTGACCTTCTTGGCCTTGATCGCCCAGTTCGCCTCCGGGTCGGCGTATTTCGTGACCATCTAAAGGAAAAACGGTTCTATACCGGTAACGGGGTCCTTAAAAAAAATAAGGGTCCTTAAAAAAAAATAAGGGTCCTTAATAAAAATAAGGGTCCTTAATAAAAATAAGGGTCCTTAGAATTTCAGCTTAAGGACCCCTGTCCCGACAGGGGTCCTTAAAATAGATGCTATTTTTAAGGACCCCGATTCCGGCAACTTCCGAAAATACAGTATTTGCGCCGTTTTCGCGGAGACGCGGATTCGCGACAGATTGTCCTTTGTTTCGCATTTTGAATTACACCCAGTTTGTGCCTAAAAATAAGGCTTCGTGCCACCTGGGGCCTAGTCGCTTCGGATGGGTGCGAGCACGTACAGGGTTTCGAAATGGGGGCGCCAAGGCCGGCGAAGCGGCCGGGGGCGCCCCCCATTTCGGAAGAGTGGAGCGGCAGCCCATCCGAAGCGACGGCCCACCTTGCCTGAGACACCCTAAGCCTCGAATTGTCCCTGGCTAAAAAACCTGGCACGTCAGATTGCGTGGAAGTTTCTGTGGGGATGAGCACGATTTGAGGCTTATGGCGCGTCAGGCAAGGCGGGCCGTCGCTTCGGATGGGCTGCCGCTCCACTCTTTCGAAATCGGAGCGCCTGGCCGCTGCGCGCGCCTCGGGCGCCCCGATTTCGAAACCCTGTACGAGCTCGCGCCCATCCGAAGCGACTAGGCCCCGGGGTGGCACGAAGCCTTATTTTTAGGCACAAACTGTGTGTAAGAAAGCGGCGTAATGTAAATGGCTAAACGAGGGACAATCTGCTCAAAATCGGTGAAAATACTGTAATTTCGGGAGATGCCGGAATCGGGGTCCTTAAAAATAGCATCTATTTTAAGGACCCCTGTCGGGACAGGGGTCCTTAAGCTGAAATTCTAAGGACCCTTATTTTTTTAAGGACCCTTATTTTTTTTAAGGACCCTTATTTTTATTAAGGACCCTTATTTTTTTTAAGGACCCTTATTTTTTTTAAGGACCCCGTTACCGGTATAGAGCCGGAAAAACTTCATTTTGTCCCGAGATAAAGTACAAACAGTGTGAAGGCGGTACAGATCGATGTAGATCTTCTCGATGATGACAATGTCCAGATCGATACCCTAAAAACAAGACTTTTAACAGGTTTTAAAGCGAAACTTGCCTGAAGGCGCCAGAAATTGGCAGTTTTTCGAGGAAGGCAATCTTCTCGCCAATCGACGCCCCGATCTCGTTGAGCTTTTGGGCGCGCGGCGTGGTCTCGAACGTCGACCCATTGATCGCAAATGTTAGCACGAAATTCTGAAAGAAACCAGCGTTTTCGTGGTATTTCAAACGCGAAAAAGGCGAATAAAGGATAGAAAACGGACCGATGGGGGCACAATCTTCACCACACCATACTTCTCGGCTTCCGGCTTGATTTTGGCCACGTATCTGCAAGAGAACAATTAATTACGCCCTTTTGGGAAGACTAGATCATCTAATATTTGCGAAAGCACATGCAGCCCTGGTTTTTGGCGCTGTTTTTGGATCTGCGCTTTCCAACGTGTAAATTGTCTTCCTTTCAGCGCAAACGCGCGAGTTCCCGCGAGAAACTGAGGCCCGAAATGAGGAATTTCACGTTCATAGCGCGATTTTTAACTTCATTCTTGGCGCTGATTTTGGATTTGCGCCTTAAAACCTGCTAATTGCATTTTGTCAGGGCAACCGCGGACGCGAAAAACTAGGCCCAAAACGAGGAATTTCACGTTTATAGCGCGGTTTTCAACCTAGATCTTCAAAAATGGAGGGAAAACGAACGCGATCGGATCGGTGAACTCCTCGGCGGTGGGCCGGTAGATGGGCGCGAGCGGGGGACGCACGAAATCCGTGTAGTACTTCTCCAACTTGTCCATTTTGGCCTTCAGGTCCAACTTGAGCGCGTTGCTCTCCGAAAGCTGCGCAGCGAGTTGCGCGCGGGCATCCTTCAGCTCCGCTTCAAGCTTCCGAATCCTCTCGTCCTTGGCGAAGGCGGCATCCTCGTGTTGTCGGCATTTGTCGTCCAAGTCGTTGGCGAGCTGGTCGGCGTGCTTCCACTTTTGTTGATATCGCTCGACGACGCCGAGCAGGTGGACGGCATCGTATTCGAATTGATTGGCGAATAGTTGATTCTTGTATTGGTTGAAGCCGTAGAGGTCGCCGAGCGCCTCGCGCGTCATGTCGCTGCACAGCGACGAGTCCATCGACTGAAAAACGGGCTTTAGAAGGTTGTTCGACCCAAATGAGGACAGAGAACGTGAGAAAGCACGAAAAAAAGAAGGGCATAGCTTTCTGCGAGCATTTCTAAGGGCTGAAACGAAGCTGGCGGCAACTGGAAAGCTAGAAAGAGCTGAAAAGCTTATAAAAAAAACAGAAAAAGCAACTCATCACCCCCTTCAAAACTATAGGGAAAGCGGAAACTAGCTTTTCAACAAACACTCGAATCCTATAGCTCTTTTCTAAGCTATTTTCTTTTGAAAATGCATGTCACCCGTGAAAAAAAACACCAGGGGAACAAAATCAGTTTTCAGCAAGGCCATGGAAAACACACAAAATTAAATGATGCTGCGTGGGAACGATGCGTGGAACAAAATTTGAGCAATTTTCGTTGCAAATACGCTTAAAGGGATGCCGACGGCAGCCCTTTAACGGACCTCAAAAAAAAGTTCTACAAGACGCGCTAGGCGCAGGAACAGCGATTTTAAAAGAAACAGCGAAGAAAGATGACAAGCGAGACGGAGAGAAAAAATATCGGCATAGCTTTTTCCGAGCATTTCTAAGGGTTGAAATGAAGCTGGCGGCGTCGGGAAAGCTAGAAAGAGTTGCAAAGCTTATGAAAATCAGAAACAGCGTGGAAAAGAAAATTAGTAGCGTAAAGAAGACACCCGTTTGCGTAGCTGCCCACCGAAAATCGTAGGTGGGCAGCTACCCAAGGAAACAGTTGCGTAGCTGCCCAGCCACAATGGTAGCTGGGAAGCTACGCAGAGAAGCGGTTGCGTTGCTGCCCACCCACACGCATTATGGGCAGTTACGCAAACGGGTGTATTTTACGTTTGGGCTGGAGAGGGGCCCACACACGGGAGAGGAAAGTCGCGACATGAAGGCACGGCCCGTGCGCTAGCCGCGATGAAAAGAAAGAAAGGTTATATGAAAAGAAAGAGAATGCTCTGGAACGAATCAAGCAGCAAAAATAATTAGGCGGAAAGACCGGAAAAGGGGCTTGCAACTTTATCAGGGCAAGGCGGGTCGTCGCTTCCGATGGGCTGCCGTCCCACTCTTTCGAAAACGGGGCTCCCTAAACTTTGCCATGGGTGTCCCGTAATTCCGTATGAAGAGAGGCTAGCATTTTTTTTGAAATCCCCACCCTCGAAACACGCCGAAACCAAAATGACCTCGTCCTGTGCTATCGAAAAATTTTCCAGCAGAGCTATCCACTCAAATTCCTGAAATTTGCCACGCGACCTTCTAGGAGTTCCCACAGATTTCAGCTCACTAGATTTAACAGCGTAGGAGATACCCCTAGGTCTAGGTTTTCACGCCGCATCGCAAAACTATGGAATTCACTTCCGCCACCTCTCCTCTTAAACCCTCCGACCAGCGCGAAACGCTTTAGGAAAAGTCTTGAAACCCTTCCCCTAGCCCATAATCACTCCTAAGCAAAATCCCTATTATCCCCGTCTCTCGTCTTTAACCCATTTTTTTCCACTTTACGCTGCAAAATTTTATCATTTTTCGCCTGCGTTATATTACCCGGTTGAATAAACCATTCATATAGGAGCGCGCAGCGCCCAGGCTCCACGATTGCGAAAACCTGTACGAGCTCGCGCCCATCCGAAACGACTAGGCCCCCGGTGGCACGAAGCCTTTTTTTTAGGCTCAACTTGGGTGTAATGAACTAATCTTCTTGAAAATAGCTGTTCCACTAGTCTACAGGCCTCTCAATTCAGAAAACCTAGTTTACCCGTGCAAACCCAAACCTAAAATAAAATAGTTTTTTTTTAAGCGGGGCCAGCAAACAGCAATAGCGCCCGAAGCCTTATTTAGGCATATACTGGGTGTAATGGGTGAAACTCACGACCAGGGGCGTAGCCAGAAGAAAATTTCGGGGGGCGGGGGCCCAAAACATTTTTCCAAAAAACTCAAAACATTACCGAGAAAACAGCGCGGCAGGCAAAAAATTTTGAAAAAAGGTTTATAGCTCTACAAATGGCCGTAAAAACGTGAAAAAATAGCGCCGCAGGCAGCAAAATTTTTGAGAAAAAGAAAATCATAAGGGTCCCCCCTTATGAAATTTTCGGGTCTCGGCCGATTTCGGGGGCGGGGCCGGTATTACGCTACGTCCCTGTCCACACACACAGACAATTACACGCCAAAATTATCTAAGGTAGGATTTAACTAGATTTTATCTAGAATTTTAAAAGCGAAAAATGCTAATATAATGATTTCATCAGCAAGATTTACGAAACTGAAATTTATCTAAAAGTCGGCTTTCGTATTTTTCGATCCCAAAATCTACAAAAGTAAAAACTAAAATTTTTATAAAAACTATTACAATCCCGGAATTGGTGATTTTCGAAAATCTTAAGACGCTACGTCCCTGCTCCCGACGCAATTCTGGCCCCGTCTTCTTCGCAGCCTTTACGCCTGTCTTATTACTAGCAACATCCTTTCCGCCTAATTATTTTTTCTCCTTAATTGATTTCAGATCATCCTCTTGGTTTTCATATAGCAAAACCTAAGTTTTGATTGACACCATAAACCAGTGTTACCATAAACCAGTACCCTACTTGATGGTTGTCAAATTGAAAATTACAACCTCGATTTTAATAACAAAAAGTGTCGACCGCCGCCTAATTTTCGATTCTAAACACATTTCGGAAGTTTATGTATACGTTCCGTCACTCAAAACCATTTTTTCCGTTTTTTTCTCAAAACCTTAATCAACCCGTTTCCGGTTTTATACTAGAGTCTGGTTCAAAACTGGGTGCATTGGAGCGTCGCGTAGCCCAATTTTCCGTGCACTATCTAGAGACACTAGAGAGACTAGAGAGACTAGAGAGAGAGAGGAAGAGAGAGAGAGAGAGAGAGAGAGAGAGAGATAGCGAGAGGGATCAACTCAAAAATAAACTTTTTACGCTAAAAGTTTTTTTCGAGGTGCCATTCGGTTAGAGATGAATAGCGAGAGAGAGAGAGAGAGAGAAAGAGAGAGAGAGAGAAAGAGAGAAAGTTAGGGAGAGAGAGAGAGAGGGAGGGAGCGAGACAGAGATAGTTTCCAAAGCTACCGAAGTTTTTATTAGGAGCCGGGCCGCTGTGGCCGCGTTTTTACTCATGAACGCCCTTCCTTTTTTCCTTGCGCTTTTCCTTCTAGGGTATATTTCTCCCACTAGTCGTTGCTTGCTCGCGGACCTTTATGTTTCCCGTGGCTTTCCCTATTCTCTGCCTTCTACCTGCGCCTTCCTGGCCTTTTATTTCTCGCCATAGTCGAATGAGTCCCTGGGGTCTAGCCAAAATAAGGGAGGTAAGCGGTTTCCTAACCAACGGGGGTGGGGGGGGGGGGGGGGGGGAGGGAGTTTGAACCGTGGACACTGGGGCCGATCTGTGCTGTCAGTAGGACGCACATGGAAATGTGCACTTTTCCTAGGAATTACCAGACATAGCGCTCGAAACCGAAATCTGAAAGCCCGGCGCCACTTTCGGAATTTTGCAGCCTGTGACTTCTAATCCGTGATTGACAGTTTGGCCCGGATGGATCATGAATACGTATTTGGGCCCCTTGCCTTAAGCGAATTCCGTTTTCTAGGCGTCTTTCAGCGCCAAACCCTTGTACAGCTGCCCCTGTCGAAACCAGACACTTATAGGCTACTTCCACCCTCGATATTCGTTTAGGCTTAGGCCTTGTAGATGCATTTTCGGAGCTGTAATACCATGCCTTTGTACGCTTAATTTTAGCGGTATTATGTGCCGGTCATTTCACTATAGACCATTCTCCGGTGCTAATGCACTTCGACTGGGACGTTCCGGATTTGGACTGAAAGGCTCTCCAAACACCGTTTAACTTTGGGCCTCTTAAAAACTAAGCTTAGCTTCATACAAACGAAGTATAGTCGTTATACTATAGTTATCCTTATTAGATTCGGTGTCCGCGAATCGCTTTTGTAATCTAGTACACTTGAAGAGGCGAAGGCCCAAGGCCTGCCGGTCTGTGAACCTAAATTCGGGGTTTTATAGATCATTCCACATAGATCACCTACTCGGCTTGTTTCGAAGTAACGTCGTGTAGTATTGGCCGTTGACAGGCCTTATACGCAATTAGGCACTCGTTTCTTGACGTAATCTAGGCGCGATGACGGCTTATTGTTAGCCTCACGGTTTTTCAATTTCTTTGGTTTTCTAACTAAACTGCTGCCGTGTAGGTAGCCGAGCCCTGTTGCCAACATTTTATCGTGTAAAAATGTAGCTTTTTATCTTCCCAATAAGCGCCACGAGCGCTCCCACTCTCCATATCGGGTGCGTGCGTTGACGCGTGCTAGAGACTTTATTGTATGAATGCGACGACTTATTTCTTTATTAACTTGCCTCACCTCTATTTCGGTATCTAATTTCTCTAAAAGCCCGTATTTTTGCAGATGACGTGCAGCGGAGAAGGCCCGGGCAATTTGGCCTTGGCTATTTACGGGTTCCGCCATGTCGAGCGCCAATATGAGGCGGCGGGAATACACTGGGAAGTGAGGACGATCCGGGATCGTCTCTCGCTCGGCCACTGTACGCTCCCCGTCTACAGGTATCGCCAAAGCTTTTTTCAGTACTTTCTTCTGCCTAAAAAAGGAGCTTTGTGGCGCTATCAGAGTCTTGGTCAACTTTCTGGCGCGGTTTCGTTGTGTTTTTGTCTGTTTTAGTCAGCCTAACGCTTCGGGAAGCTAGCAGCGATCATTTTGGAAATTTTAGTTTTCTGGTGTAGATCTTGGGCGTTTGGGAATCTTAAGGTTTTTTTGGTTTTCGCTGGCTTTTGAATGAATGATGTTGCGTAATTTTTAGCTATATCTCAGATTTTTAGGGGTTAAAAACCTTTAAATCCCGTTGTTTTCAGAAATCCCGATGCGCCGGTGGTTGCCGTCGCCGCACCGACCGGAAAAAGCAAGAAGAAGGTCAGAAATTACTTTCGAAATCTCGAATTTTTGTTTAGGTGGTGGTGAAAGAGCAGCTGGAGCCGCGGGTCGAGCTCTTCGACGCCGACGACCACAAATACGAAAAGTACCTGATGAAGCTCGACCCGAATGACACGAAGAATCAGGACCACTACAAGGTGCTGGGGCTGAAGAAGCTGCGCTGGGAGGCCACCGCCGAGGAGATTCGCATTGCCTGTAGGTTTTTGGAGAGTTTTTAAGGTTAAAAATTTTTCCATGCTTTTTGGAGACTGATTGATTTGCATTTATGCGGATGGCGTCTTGAAAACTGTTTCTGAGTCAAAAACTAAGACTTTTCGTGGATTTCTTTGAGAAATTGATTTTTAGCGCTTTATTAGATTAAAAAAAGCGAGATTGCGCTTTTATAAAAAAAAAATTTATTTTTAATGATGAAAATCCCTCTTTTCCAGACCGTCAAAAAGTGCTGAAGCACCACCCGGACAAGAAGAAGCACGCCGGGATCCCGCTGCCCGCCGGCGAAGACTTCTTCACGTGCATCACCAAGGCCAACGAGCAGCTCGGTATCGTTCCCGTTTTAAAACGTTATTTTCTGTGTTTTGTAGGCATGAGCGAGGCGAAGCGGCGCGCCTACGACTCGGTGGACCCGAAATACAGCGACGACTTGCCGAACGAGAAGGAGGTGAACGCCAAGAATTTCTACGAGCTGCTCGGGCCCGTCTTTGCCGAAAATGGGCGGTAAATTGGTTTTTAGAAGGTTTTTATAGCTTTTTTAGATTCTCCATCCCGCAGCCGGTGCCGCTCCTCGGCGACGAATCGAGCAGCCGCGAGGATGTGGAGGAATTCTACTCGTTTTGGTTCAACTGGAATACCTGGAGGGAGTATAGGTATAGAGAGAGCTATAGATTACAAGCTAATTCCCGTGTTTTAGTTACGACGACGAGCAGGACAAGGAGAAGGGCGAGGATCGATGGGAGAGAAGGGAAATGGAGAAGGCGAACAAGGTGGAGAGGGAACGACGCCGCAAAGAAGAGATCAAACGGATCAGCAACCTCGTCCACATGGCCCACAACAAAGACCCGAGGATTTCCAAGTTCAAGAAGGAAGAGGCCGAGGCCAAGGAGAAGGCGAAGGTAAAAAGAAAAATCACTAAATCTTTTCTATCTCGGCGTAGGGGTATCGGTGATGCAAATTTTTTTTTTGAACCATTCGAAAAATGACATTTTTTTGCTAAAATTTCTATATTGATTTTATTTTATCGTTTTGTTTTGTAAATTGAGGCTTTTGGGGACGAAATTTTACAATTTTTTCCAGTTTTGTGCCTTTTTGAGGTCAGCATTGACCGGAAATGGCCGAGACTTGAGCCGAAAGCTAGTTACACAGAAAATTGAGGACTTTTGTAAGCGATTAATTTCTCAATTTTTCAGGAGGAACGGGCCCGTCTGCGCCGCGAGAAGCAAGAGGCCGAAGAGCTGGAGAAGCGGAAGGCCGAGGAAGCCGTCGCCGCCCAGAAGCGTGAAGAGGCTGCCAAGGTATTTTTTAGACTATTTCTAGTAAATCGAGCAGCTTTTTACGTTATATTTTGAAAATGTGACGCTAGTTTTCAATTTCTCGAAATCTAACTGTGTTTTTTTCCAGGAAAACGCCGCAAAACTGGAGGAGAAGCGGCAAAAGGATGCCGCCAAGCAGGCGAACAAGGCCCAGAAAAAACGGTACGTTTTTGTAGATTTTTTTAAGAATAATTTTTTGTAGTTTGGAGGGGCTGTGCGAAGCGGGCAACTACTGGACGACAGACTCGAAGGAGAAGCTCGCCGCCATGGAACGCTTCGATCGGGTACTTTAGAGCCTTTTTGTTCTATTTCTCGTTTAGTTGACCTTTTTGCTGAACACGGACGAGATCGGGGAGCTGTGCGACCAGATTGAGAAGATCAAGCTCGACGCCCCGGCCGTCAATCGACTGATCCAAGACGCTGAGGTGCGTTTGGTCCAAAACAAAAACCCTCGCTTTTTGGCCGCCTTCCGTCCGATGGGGCTGAATTTTTTGCCCGCGAAGCGAATCCGTAAAAAACTCAATGCAGCCCAATTTTTTAAGCAAAATTTTGTCAAAGCAAAAATTTCCCAAAACCCGGGGGTTTTCTATTATTCGAAATTATGTATTTTGATTAAATTGCTTATTTTTGAACGATATTTTCGTAAATCCAAACATTGTCCGCGGAGAGAACAGCGCCCTCCTGATTTTAGTTAAACATTTCGAGGTCGAAATTCTTTCAAAATCCCAGTGAAATCACAAAATAAACCTTAATTTTGCTATAAATTTTTTATGTTACAATATTTTGCTTAGAAAATAAGGCTGCACATATTTATGGGGGGCCCCATCGCTGGCAAAAATTTCGGCCTGATCGGATAGATAGCGGGCAAATGCCGGGGTTTTTTTTTGTCACACTGTAGTTTGCAGCATTACCGTACTATTTTGGTGATCTACTTTTTTTCAGGACGAAAAGAACCGAGCGCGCACCGCCGCCGAAACGGCCAGCAGGGCCAACAAGGAGAACACGACGACAAAAGAGGCGGAGATTGTGCTGTGGACCGACGAGGAGATCCTTCTTCTTACGAAGGTAAACTTTTACTCTTAAAAATAGTTTGAAAACTCTGAGCTCACCGTTTCGAATTAAATGCACTGTTTTTTTGATTATTTTTACCCTGATTTTTGCAGGCGGCCAACCTGTACCCGGCCGGCACGATCGACCGCTGGATCGTGATCGCCGACTACGTGAATGAACACCGAAAGGGGCAGACAACACCCAAAAAGACCGAGAAGCAGGTCATCAAACAGGTATACTAATTTTAAACTTTTAAAGTTTAACTTTACCCTTTAAAATTCAATTAATAATTTATTTTCGTGTTTTTGTAGAATTATTACATTTTTTTCAGACAAAACTGGTGCAAACGGGACAGGCGAAGCCGACGGCCGCCTCGCAGAACAAGCTCGGCGCCCCGTTGCCCGATGAGGTACGCCGAATTCTCGACTTTCAAGTGATTTTTTGCTTTTTTTTAGGAAAACTGGAGCGCGAAGGAGCACAGCGCGTTGGAGGCGGCGCTGAAGAAGTATCCGGCCAGCGACCCGGAGCGATGGGAAAAGGTTCGTCGCGTTTTTGAATTGCCTGAATTGACTTTGCTAGCTTGCCCCTTAGGCTTTTTAGGGACTTTCCACAGTGGCCAGTGCCAGCCTGCCCTCTCCCCTGCTAACGAAACGACCCCTGCTAGTTTGCCGGGTTTTCTGTCCTTTTGTGGGATTTTTGGTTCTGGACTGTTGTCGGGGGGTTTGTTAAATTTTTGGCCAAAAAGCCAGAATTTTCGAAGTATTTTATTCCTTTTATATTGTTTTGATATTAAAAACTATGTCAAATCCGTCGTTTCCTCAATGATCCCGGTTAGCCCGCCCCTCCCATGTGCCGTTTTAGGTAAAATGGATCTTCCCAAATGATCTCTGCTAGCTTGCCCCTTCGTAAAATCCGCAAAAAATAATGGTTTATCGGCATTTTAGACAGGCTTGCGAAATTTTCCATTCTCAAATGGTCTCTGCCAGATGGCCCATCCTATTTGTGGTTTTTAGCGACCAACGATATTCCTAGATAACCACTGCTAGCTTGCCATAGGAGCCTAGTTTCCTCCTGCTAGCTTTCCCCCGGGGATCGTACGAAAAAAGCATTTTTTGTAATTACAACAGGATTTTCCAAATTTTGAAATTCTCAAATCATCACTGCCAGCTTGCCCTGTTAATTTTCCCTTGAACCCGGGTTCCCAAATAATCCCTGCTCGCCTGCCTAGTGGGTTTTTAGCACTTGCAGGCTTTTTATTCAGGTTTGAAGATTTCCCTAGTCATCCCGGCTCGTTTGCCATGAAGGCCTGCCTTCCCCAATGATCCCTGCTAGGCTGCCCTCTGCTCTGGAGCTGAAATTTTCCTAATCTTCGTCTCCCTAATGGTGTTTGCTAGCTTGCCCGGGGGATTTTCCGCAAAATAGCATTTTTTGTAATTTCAATAGGATTTTCTGGATTATTTTAATTTTTAATTTTGATTTTTTTTATATTTTTTGAACAGGATTTTCGGGATTATTTAATTTTAATTGAAATGTAGCGTTTTTAATGCGTTTTTTTTTTCAGGTAGCCACCGAGGTGCCGGGCCGCACGAAGAAGGACTGCATCAAACGATTCAAATACGTCGCGCAGCTCATCAAAAATCAGAAGAAATGAAGAGGAGAAGGCGAGAAGAAGCCCCCCGCGAAACCGATAGGATATTTCAAATTGCTCACATCATCATTATGGTCATTCTCTCGTTTTGATTGTACTTGCTTTTCCCCTCTTTCTTCTCTTTTTGTCATCCTGGGTGTCTTGTTGATCTGCATTCCCTCCATTTGTCTAGCTTATCCTTCTCTTCTCGGTTCTAGTTCTCACGCCCCCTTTTTGATTGGCAAACCGAGGTTTACGGCGGAATTTGGGCTCTAATTTTCGTAGATGAAACGCGTGCCGTAAGCTTGCTTTTGCCGATCGACGCCTTGATCAATATCACAACAATGTCCACTCTTTAGTGTCCATTTGTCTTGATTGTCATTCGGTCTTTTTTTTCCTCAATTCCTGTCTCCATCTCTCATTCTCTAGTCCCCTGCTAGCTCTCCCTTCTTTAATTCATTACATACCAATTTCCGCCCACTCGTTTTTTGTTATAACTTTCCGTCTTCTTGTTGTTTTTTATAATCGAGATTTGAGAAATGAAGATACGGTCAATTTATACGCGTTCAACTTTTGCAATTTGACAATCTTAGGTTGGAAAGGGCGAAAAATGGAGGTTTTTGATCCCTACAATGCCCGCCCGGAACTGTGTGGCCAACTGGGGGATGCGTTCCAACGTACCACCGAGTTTCGACTTGCAAATTGGTGAATTTAGAGAGTATGGGCTTGCGTTTCCAATGCGCTAAAAATTTCAGCACATGGTCGATGGCCGGCGGATATATCACGTTTACGTTTGGCATAAATGCATGATTTTTAAAGGGGCTCAGAAGTCAAAATTCGTGCCTGCGGGGAGTGAACCCATGGGTCAAAAAAGTAAAGGGTCACTGCCGAGAAGTGCTAAAAAAGTGATTTGATTGCGAAAAAACGTAAAATGTTTGAGAAAAACCGAATTCTTTTTCGGGCGAAACCGACTTTTTGAGTGGGCGGCCATTACATGTCGTAATGCGTTGTAAGGCACCCAATCTCTCGATCTCGGCCATTCTCTGGTCAATTTTCATAATTTAAAAGTCTGGAATGATCAAAATTCGTTGAAGATTCAAAAAATAGTATCAGAATTTTGAAATTTAAGCGTTTTCGCGTCCAAACAGGGGCAAACGATCATGCGGCGCGGTCGCGTTGCGGCCGCATCTGGCTATTTGCCAGGAATCACAACAGGAGGTCGTGGACCAGATTTCGGAGCCCCTTTAAAGGGACCCGCTCGTTTTATTAAAGGGCTGCCGACGGCATGTGTCGATCCCCCCTCCCCCTCATCAACAAATTGGCAAGTAGCCAACAGGGCAGAGAGCGCGCTCTGGGGAGAGACACACAGACATTTTCTTTCCAGCGCCTAAGGGGCTGCCGACGGCATATTAGCATTGATTAGCATATTAGCATGTGGCCCATATTAGCATGTTCGCCAGAATGGCACCGATTCTCAGGAATATGCCTGTATTTATCCTCCTCTAGATGGCCGCACCGCAGGAGCACGATGAGGTAACTCTTTAAAGGGATTAAAAAAACTGGTCCATCACCCCTCCCTCCCCCTGCTGCGTCGATTTCCCGCAAATCGCTAATGACTGCTGCAACGCAAAAATATGTTCTTGAGCTTCTGCTGCGGCCTGAAAGATCGCAAGATGGAAAGAATTTGCAAATCCTGGCGCGATTTCTGCAGTCCTCTGACGATTTTAATCATGCTCGCTCTCTTAATTATCAAAATTGACGAGCCAATCAGGAGAATCGAAAAACGGAAGTCATTACGAAATGTTATCTCCGCAGCCCAAAAAATTGATTTTGCCTCAAAAATATTAAGTCATTTACAGAACCAAGAAGGGCCGTTCAGGCCATTTGGTCAAGAAGATCAGAGGCAAGAGAGAGCAGAGACCCGTGGGCTACATATTGGTTTGACAAAAAAGGGGAAATTTTAGTGCTTCCACTGCTAGGCGTCAACTACCCAGAGCCCGCTCTACGGCGTCATCATCTGCCCTTCCTGCCAGAAGAAGGCGGGGTTAGTTTGAATTCAGCTTCCGTACTGGGCTGTTAGCGGGGGGGAGGGGGTTTCCCCAAGGATACCACACAGACCGCCCCACAAAATATGAACCATTTCTAAGACGCTTTACAGCGTTTTTTGGATTTGAATATGATTTCGAACATTTTTGATCTATTGCGAAAAATGTTTGAAGAATGAGCGAAAAACGCAAAAAAAATAGATTTACAACTTTCTAACATTCAAAAACTACGAAAACGCGCTAAATATACATTTTTATGTTACCACAGGTAGGTTGATGTGGAACGACAAAAATTCGGATCCCCCCGCTAACAGCCGAGTACCCAGATTTATTTAATTTATAAATTTTAGGCCATGGGCTCGATCGGCAAATCCGTGTTGCCAGCGAATGAAGGGATGTGCTGATTTAGCCGTCTACGTGGACGACATGTAGGCCAAAAGTTTATTGCAAAATATCTCTTTATAGCGGTTTTGCCGAGGCCGAGCTGGAGGCGTACACGCGGATTCTGGAAATCCTGAGAGGTAAGTATTGCTCTTCGATAATGCATAAAGTTAATTTTTAGCCCGATCTTGCTGGTATTGCAAGATCGTTGCAACGCCGCTCGCCCGTGCAGTCACAGATTGGAAGGGCCAGCAAGCACCTGGCAGAACCCGTATTATTTAGCTTCGATGCAAATTATGATAATTTAGGCGGCGCCAAACGGGCCGCTGCCCCCGTTGCCACAAACATCATTGGAATGCTGCTGGTGTTCTTGCTGCTCGGAATATCTACTGCAACCTCCAGTACGAGTTATACCAATTTGGGTTTTTTCGCATTAGCAGGGGGTGCGGGGCAACATTTCTAAAACTCGAGTTTTTCTAAGGTCTTTTTAAGTTAAAAAAAATAGATTTTTCGTCGAAAATAAAACTACGAAAACACGCTAAATATACATTTTTATATTACCACAGGTAGGTGGATGTGGAACGACAAAAATTTGGATCCCCCCGCTAGCAGCCGAGTACCCAGATTTATTTAATTTATAAATACTAGGCCCTGGGCTGGATCGGCCAACAAGCCTTGTTGTCAGCAAACAAAGGGATGTGTGGATCTGGCAGTCTACACCGACGACGTGTATGCCAAAAGTTTATTGCAAAATATCTCTTTATAGCGGGTTCGACGAAGCAGAAATCGACGCCTACACCCATATTTTGGAGGTGTTGCGGGGTTCTGGAGGCGGGTTCTTCGATAATTCTAATTAATTAATTTTTAGATCGTGCCTGTTGGTACTGTGAGCTAGTCGGGACGCCGCTGGCCCGTGCGTTGAGCGAGTCGAGGGAGAAGCAGGGACCAGGGAAAACCCGTATTCAGGTTTGAAGATTTCCCTAGTCATCCCTGCTCGTTTGCCATGAACGCCTGCCTTCCTCAATGATCCCTGCTACGCTGCCCTCTGCTCTGGAACTGAAATTTTCCTAATCTTCGTCTTCCTAATGGTGTTTGCTAGCTGGCCCGGGGGATTTTCCGCAAAATAGCATTTTTTGTAATTTCAATAGGATTTTCGGGATTATTTTAATTTTTACTTTTGATTTTTTATATTTTTATTTTTAATTTATATTTTTAACAGGATTTTCGGGATTATTTAATTTTCACTGAAATGTAGCGTTTTTAATGCGTTTTGTTCAGGTAGCCACCGAGGTGCCGGGCCGCACGAAGAAGGACTGCATCAAACGATTCAAATACGTCGCGCAGCTCATCAAAAATCAGAAGAAATGACGAGGAGAAGGCGAGAAGAAGCCCCCCGCGAAAACGATAGGATATTTCAAATTGCTCACATCATCATTATGGTCAGGCCCGTACGGGAGCCGAGATTTCGGGGGCACCCACCCAAAAATTTTTTGGCGACCCCCCCCCCGGTCGCCACTTTCAAAACATTCGAAAATAGCGACAATAACCGCGCCGCAGGCGAAAAAATATAAAAAACCGCGTTTGTAACGCTTAAATTCGTGTGAAAACACATCGGAAACGGCGCGCACAAGCGAAATTTTGTTCAGCAAACATGGTGCACTAGTGAAAACTAGCGCCGCAGGCAAAAATTTTTAGAAAAATAGGTTTTCTAGAAGTAAAAATCGTTTGGAAACAGCGACAAACAGCGCCGCAGGCAGAAAAATTTTTGCGAAAAAAATCATAAGGGTCCCCCCTTATGAACTTTTCGGACCTCGACCGATTTCGGGGGGGCACCGTGCCCCCGGTGCCCCCCTCGTACGGGCCTGATTATGGTCATTCTTTCGTTTTGATTGTACTTGCTTTTCCCCTCTTTCTTGTCTTTTTGTCATCCTGGGTGTCTTGTTGATCTGTATTCCCTCCATTTGTCTAGCTTATCCTTCTCTGCCCGTTTCTAGTTCTCACGCCCCCTTTTTGATCGACAAAATGGGGTCTAATTTAGTGGTGTAATCAGTTAAACGGCTAAATTTCGTGGAATACCGGTCAAAATTCACCTTTTTTGCCGGAAATTTTCGCATAATTTTACAATTTTAGGATAGCGTTGGGATATTTCCCTAATTACATTGCGTAAATAACTGCACTTTTGCCATTTTCGGGGTTTTTTCTCTCAAATCTAACACTTTGGGTCTTCGAATATTATGGTTTAATAGCTTAAATTTTTAAAAATTTGGTTAATTTTCGGAGTCTAAGGGCATACCGCAAGCCTCATTTTGTCGATCGACGCCTCCCAAATCATATATCGTGTCCCTCACCTCCTCTTCCTCTTTCTTCTGATCAATATCACAACAATGTCCACCCTTTCGTGTCTATTTTTGTTGATTGTGATTTAGTCTTTCCCCTCTATTTCTCTGTCTCCATCTCTCATTCTCTAGTCCCCTGCTAGTTCTCTCTTCTAGTTCCGCCCATTCGTTTTTTGTTATAACGTTCCGTCTTCTTGTTGTGTTTTATAATCGAGATTTCAGAAATAAATATAAGCTCATTTTCGAATTTTTGACGTTTTGACAATTTTAGGCTTGAAAGGGCGTTTTTTAGATGTTTTTGACTGCAATGCCTGGCCAGAGCGGATCGACGATGTGAATCGATTTATGTGTGCTTTCCGTTTAGCGGGGGGTGTTAGCTAACTTGTCTTTGTGTAGCATATACCTGTATAGTGAGAAATTTGGTTTATTTGACGAATATTTTCAATAGGTTCCGATAGAGATCAGAGGAATTTTAGCGCAGAAACTTATTATTTTTTTGTCTAGCTCTTTCTCTTCATGCCTACCCGAATGGCTCGTCGAAAAAACCTTGGTGTCGGCGAAGATTTTTGCTTTTTGGTCAGCATTTAGCGGACGGGCTCAGGCAGGGGCGTAGCTGACCCCAAGTTTCGGGGGGGCAGCAAGAAAAAATTTTCGCAATTTGAGCGCCGCAGGCGAAAAATTTAGCTAAAATAGCAGCGCCGCAGGCTAAAAAATGAAGAAAAAGTAAGAAAAACAGCGCCGCAAGCGAAAAAATTTTCAAGTTGAAAAAAATCATAAGGGGGGACCCTTATGTTTTTTTCGGGCCCGCCGGATTTCGGGGGGCAGCCTGCCCCCGCTGCCCCCCTTCTACGCGCCTGGGCTCAGGGTTCGATCATGCGGGCGGAAATAGCCATGACTAAAAACGGCCTAGAGGTTGTCTCAAAGTTCTTAGGGGGTTCATAAGGGG
Organism: Mesorhabditis spiculigera; assembly: GCA_958295435.1. NCBI lineage: Eukaryota > Metazoa > Nematoda > Chromadorea > Rhabditida > Rhabditidae > Mesorhabditis > Mesorhabditis spiculigera. The sequence goes on along the minus strand of CATQJA010002710.1, from coordinate 3,838,756 downwards.
CATCATTCGACGCGGAAGAGTGTGCCACATCGAATGGTGTAGCTAAAAAACTGATCCGAGGCCGTTCCGGAAAGATAGATCCGTAAAACCGCGTTTTTGCTAAGATTTACTAAGAATTGCATAAATCGGGCCTGGAGGTTGTCTGAAAAAGTTTTTAGGGGTTTCTTATGGGTATCATTCGATGTACAAGAGCGTGGTGCATCGAATCGTGTAGCTTAAATCGCGAATTTTTCCAATATGAATCGTGTAATTGTTTCTAAGCCGTTTTTTACCATTTTTAAACGTAAAAACTAGAAAATTTGATTAAACAATGTCCAAAATATGGAATTTCTGCCAAAAACGGCCCTTCTTTATCAAAATTTTGAGTTTTTAAAAGCTTTTAGAAGTTTTTCTAGTCTAAATACAGCTTTTTTTAGCAAAAACACTGTTCAAATAATTGCTACTTTGTTACTAGGCCATTCCAAAATTACGCAAAAATCTTCTCCCCCCCGATAATGCAAAAGAACCGATTATTCTAACGCTCTTCTGAACTCGCAGCTCCGGCGCAAAATCTTGTTTTGCTCAGTTTTAATTGACCAGCGATTCGGGGAACGGCTTTTCGTTGGAGAAGCCTTTTTCGTGGCGTAGAGGCGGGCGTCTTGTAGATGTTGGTTGGGGCTGATGCTCACCCTCATGCTCAGGCTATAGGGGACCGGCTTCGATCGTAATCTGCATCTCCATTGGTTCCATCCTCCTCCTCCCTTCTACTTCTTCCTCTTTTCTGTCCCCCCATTTTCCACGTTGGCCGCCCTGGCCGAGGAGATCCCCATCCAGAACAGCGCATCTACCCCGAATTTCAACCGAAACTCGAGGATTTGGAATTTTTCTACGTTTCTTGGCTGATTTGATTTTATTTGTGATCATTTTCGAATTTTTCCACGTCTTAGAGCTGGTTTTCTAGGGGTTTTCCAAATTTTCGAGTTTTTCGACTTTTATGGGCAAAATTTTCTGAATTTTGCTTCGTTTTCGGTAAACTGGCACCCAGTATTCAGGTTGAAGATTTAATAGGACCAGCTTTTAGTTAAAAATAAAATTTGCAATTTTGACGATATTTGCGGCTGATTTTTGGCCCTCATTTCACCCTCACAATGAATTCGGTTCTTGGCTTTTTAGTATGTATAGTTTTCGTGAGGATCTTGTGGATTTTTAGAGTTGCTACGAATTTATCGTATTTTTTAATTGCACAAAAACTGGCGGCACTTTGATTATTATTCGGATTCGAGTATTATTCGAAGAATCGGAAATTTTTCGAATTTTCGAATTTTTGGCGGCGATTGATTCTCATTTTCTGCTTTTTTTCAATTTCTTAACTACCTGATGAGATTTTTATAAGTGTATATTTCATATTGAATTCCATTCCATTTAATTGCTATCACAAATGTGTCAAATTGACATTTTTTAGAAGAGCGAAATGGCGCTCCTCGAGACGCCCGAGGCCAAGAGGTTATTTTTTTATCCACATAATTTTTACCATTTCCAATACTACGGCAAAACTATTTTGTATTGGATTATTTTGAGCTCAAATTAAAACGTTTAGTAGATTTTTTGATGCTCCATCGAATGGCATACCGGAAATGTCGAAAAAATAGCGAAAATATTTAAAACTAGCTTTTCGACCCCCGTTTTTAGAGGTTTTGTTTGTTTTTGCTTGAACTATTTTAGATTACAATATTTTGAGCTGCTGTTGGCTGGGAAAACGGTACCAAAAATTTGCGGATCAATTTTCCGATAGACCACGAATTCGATCTGTATTTCCAGCGCGCTGTTCTTCGCCGGCGGTTCCCTATTCACCCAGTTATTGGCCAAAGTCGTGGTCACTCGTTTCTTCTTTGACTACCCGATCGTCATTCTGATGCTTCAACACGCCGCCACACTATTTCTCGTCGAGGTGCTACGGTAAGCCCAGGGAAAAGCTAGAAAATTATTTTTTCCGCGGGAATTACATGTCGTAACGCCCTCCGTAGCGCTAAAATTATCGATTTTTCTTGGGTCAAATATAACGATTACAATAGCTCAATGATAAAAAAGGCTAAAATTCCGGCAAAATCAGTTAATTCACGCGTTATCACTTGCGCGTTGCGTGTCGCGGCGCGGAAAATACAGCAAATCCATAGCCTCGCCTTTCCGGTCCCTGTAAAAAAAACGAAAATCGTTAAATTTCGCGCCAGACGGTAAAGATCGAATTTTTTAGGATTAATATCACGACCCCTTTAACGTCGCATTGATAGCCGATCTGACCCGTCTACTGTATTTTCAGGTTATTGTCAATCGTGAAACTGCCGGCATATTCGTTCGATCGTGGCCGTTTTGCCATGTCTGCCTTTAACACTTTCGGGGTAGTGACCGGACGCCCTAATGACTGCTGCAACGCAAAAATATGTTCTTGATAGGGTTGTTATACGAGTTGATTCGCCAGCGAGTTGATTCGAATAAGTCCCGATTCGCAACCGGCGAATGGAAATTTCGTCGATTCAATTCGCCAGCGAGTTGATTCGAATCGCGATTTGACTCGTAGCGAATTTGACTCGTCGGGAACGAATCCGATTCAAAACGAATCAATTCGCATACGAGTCGATTCGTCAGACGAGTTGATTCGCTGGCGAATCGATTCGTTGCCCACGAATCAGAATCGAAACGAATCGACTCGTCAACGAGTTGATTCGTTTGCCGTTCTGACTCGTCGGAAGTTGTTATATGTTAATGAAAAAGCTGCCTGGGCTGCTTTTCGGCAGTATAGGACTAGGCTTTTTTGACCAAATCAGTAGATGAACATCATGTTCGACAATTCGACGCCAAACCGCTCGCAACTCATTTGGGTGTTGTTTGGTAGCATTCCTTCGCGGTTGTTGAAGGCGGCGGACAATTTCGAGACGTTTTTTTCCAACCAAGCTGCTCAAAAGCTGAAACTCGTTGGACAGACAGCACTTTTCGCGTTCGAAATGATGTCCTCCGCAATTCAGAATACGCTGTACAGATCAAGATATGATGGTTTTAGTGCGGCGACATCTTCGACAGGTACGCCTTTTGGCACCAAAACGCTCCCCTCTTTGTCCTCAGACGGTTTTGGGAAACCGTAAATATATATGGTTGGGAAGAGCGGTGAAAATGCAACAATCTAAACGCCTTGAAGCAATTTTATTGAGCTGGGTTAAGCTGCTAGGGCGGTTGGAAAAAACGTCTCGAAATTGTCCGCCGCCTTCAACAACCTTGAAGGTATGCTACGAAACGACCACTAAATGAGTTGCGAGCGGTTCGGCGTCGAATTGTTCGAACTGCTCGAAGATGATGTTCATTTTCTGATTTGGTAAAAAAAAGCGTAGTCCTATACTGCCGAAAAGTACCCCAGACAGCACCCCGAAAGACACCGCAAAAGCCGCCCCGGGGTGAATTCTGATTTACATAGCGTTTTTCATTAACATATAACAACTTCCGACGAGTCAGAACGGCAAACGAATTCTTTCATTTTTCAATTTGCAAATCCTGGCGTGATTTCTGCAGTCCTCTGACGATTTTAATCATGCTCGCTCTCTTAATTATCAAAATTGGCGAGCCAATTAGGAGAATCGAAAAATGGAAAGCATTACGAAATGTAGCCCAAAAAATTGATTTTGCCTCGAAAATATTAAATCATTTACAGAACCGAGACGGGCCGTTCAGGCGATTCGTCAAGAAGATCAGAGGCAAGAGAGAGCAGAGACCCGTGGGCTACATATTGGTTTCACAATAAAGGGCAAATTTTAGGGGGTTCGCTTATACTTCCGAAAATCTGATTCCCGAAAATCCGTTTCCCGAAAATCCGATTACCGAAAATAGAATTCCCGAAAAATCCGAATCCCGAAAAATCTGAATCCCGAAAATCTGAATCCCGAAAATCCGGTTCCCGAAAAATCTAAACCCCGAAAAATTCGTTTCCCGAAAATCTGTTTCCCGAAAAATCTGAAACTAAAGAATCTGCGGTTTGTGAACTGAAAAAAACCCTGGTACAATTCAACGAGGCGGGGGGGAGGGAGATTCAGGCGGGGGGCAATCTGCGTCTCAGCGCCCGCCCTACTCTCTAGGCACCCCTCTGCCTATAGGCCCACCCCCCCCCTGCCGAAATCTTCACCCCCGCCTATTTGAATTGTACCAAAACCCTTTCTAAAGTTCCTGGGCGACTTCCAAGACGGTGAATTCAATAAAGTTAATTTTTAACTTTGTTTTCTTCCAATTTGGCTTTTCAGAGCGCGGTCTTTCGGGGTTTGGATTCTCGGTTCTCGGATTTTTCGGGATTCAGATTTTCGGGAATCGGATTTTCGCGAATCGGATTTTCGGAAAACGGATTTTTCGGGATTCAGATTTTTCGGGAATCGGATTTTCGGGAATCAGATTTTCGGGATTCAGATTTTTCGGGATTCAGATTTTCGAGAATCAGATTTTCGGGAAACAGATTTTCGGGATTCTCATCGGAAATCAAATTTTAGTGCTTCCACTGCAGTACGCCGACAACACAGGGCCCGCTCTACGGCGTCATCCTTTGCCCTTCTTGCCAGAAGAAGGCGGGGTTAGTTTGAATTCGGCTTCCGTACTGGGCTGTTAGCGGGGGGGGGAAGGGGTTTTCCCCAAGGATACCACACAGCCCGCCCCACAAAATATGAACCATTTCTAAGACGCTTTCCAGCGTTTTTTGGATTTGAATATGATTTCGAACATTTTTGATCTATTGCGAAAAATGTTTGAAGAATGAGCGAAAAACGCAAAAAAAATAGATTTACAACTTTCTAACATTCAAAAACTACGAAAACGCGCTAAATATACATTTTTATGTTACCACCACGGGGTCCCGACTATTCAGGAGGGCGCGCACGAGGGACGGGGCACTCCACGGGACGGGTGGACCGGCTGCGCGCACAGCGAACCCTGAGACCCGCAAAAGGCCTTAACAAAAGGGGCAAAAAGCGACAAATTTTCGTACTTTCAAAATGCGATAACTTTTTTTCTAGAAAAAAACGGTCGAGCCGGCTTTTCGCATATGATAGAACAGACCCTAAGGCACATTTTCCAAAAGAGCTCGGAGCAAATCTGAATCAAAATAAGGAGTTCAAAACTTTTTAAGCGAGCAGAAGACCGAAAATTCACCCCTTTGTGCGCAGCGCTTTTCTTTGAATATAGCCATTTTCTGGCATCCTTTTTCGTATATTTGAATCGCCTTAGACTTGCCAATGATCAATTGCTTGCTTTTTCGGGGTTGGGGGCTGTAATGGACGAGATTGAGGCCCATCCATTTTGAGCAATTTTGAATTCTGGAGTAGTACTGAACTATTTGGCTTGAATCGACTTTGTTTGATTATCTTATATAATATATTCAGCTCTGTTTAATATCTATGTGACTTAAATGAGTACTCCAGCACCACTATTCACGATTTCCTTGTTTCTGACTCAGGAACGATATAGTTTTTGATTTTTCGGCATTGGGTACACTATAGAGGGGTTGCTGGCATCTTCAACCACTTTTTGCAAAAAAGAGCAAAACGCTCTGACGGTGCGGGGGGTCAGAGGTATCGAACCAGCACCCCCTTCCCTGTGGCCTGTGACCGCCGCCTTAGACCACTCGGCCACGCCCCTCCCCACCCTCCGTGCGCGCTCTGAGACCCCGTGCCACAGGTTGATGTGGAGCGACAAAAATTCGGATCCCCCCCCCCGCTAACAGCCGAGTACCCAGATTTATTTAATTTATAAATACTAGGCCCTGGGCTCGCTCGGCTAATCCGTGTTGCCAGCAAATGAAGGGATGTGATGATTTGGCCATCTACGTGGACGACATGTAGGCCAAAAGTTTATTGCAAAATATCTCTTTATAGCGGTTTTGCCTAGGCCGAGTTGGACGCGTACACGCGTATTCTTGAGGTGTTGCGCGGTATTGCTCTTCGATAATGCATAAAGTTAATTTTTAGGCCGGTCTTGCTGGTACTGTCAGATCGTCGCCACGCCGCTCGCCCGCGCAGTCACAGACTGGAAGGGCAAGCAGGCCCCTGGAAAGACCCGTATTATTTAGCTTGGATGCAAATTATGATAATTTAGGCGGCGCCAAACGGGCCGCTGCCCCCGTCGCCACAAACATCATTGGAATGCTGATGGTGTTCTTGCTGCTCGGAATATCTACAGCAACCTCCAGTACGAGTTATACCAATTTGGGTCTTTTCGCATTAGCAGGGGGGGGGGGGGGCAACATTTCTAAAACTCGAGTTTTTCTAAGGTATTTTTAAGTTAAAAAAAATTAGATTTTTCGTCCAAAATAAAACTACGAAAACACGCTAAATATACATTTTTATGTTACCACAAGTAGGTTGATTTGGAACGGCAAAAATTTGGATCCCCCCCCCCGCTAACAGCCGAGTACCCAGATTTATTTAATTTATAAATACTAGGCCCTGGGCTCGATCGGTCAACAAGCCATGTTGTCAGCAAACAAAGGGATGTGTGGATCTGGCAGTCTACAGGGTGTCCCAAAAAAAACGACCCATCTGGCATTTCGCCGTGTTACATCCAATCGGTCCCAAATTTGGACCAGAGGTGTATCGGACCCTAAATAACAACAATCCTGACTTATAGCCCGGTAGCTACAGTCGTTCTCGAGTTATAGCAAAAACAAACTTTAATTTCCATTTTTCATAGGGTTTTCGTTGAATTAGACCCCCTAAACATTAAGTGAAAATGATCCGGTAGGCCTTCTTTACCAGAAGAAATTTTTTCCGGAGTAAAATTAATTAAATAAGCTTCGATTTATGCGATTTTTACAACGCAAAACTACCCCAGTTCTTAGGCGAAATTAGGGATTCGCAGCCGGAAGTCGATGCAAATCGATGCAAAGTCCAAAAAGATAGCCGATAAAACTGTTCAGAATTCCGGGAAAAACAGTATTTTCGTTATAACTTTAAAACAACTGTAGCTATGGGGCTGTAAGCCAGGATTGTGGTTATTTAGGGTCTGATACACCTCTGGTCTAAATTTGGGACCGGTTGGATGTAACACGGCGAAATGCCAGATGGGTCGTTTTTTTTGGGACACCCTGTACACCGACGACGTGTATGCCAAAAGTTTATTGCAAAATATCGCTTTATAGCGAGTTCGCCGAAACAGAAATCGACGCCTACACGCGTATTTTGGAAGTCTTGAAAAGTATTGCTCTTCGATAATTCTAATTAATTAATTTTTAGATCGTGCCTGTTGGTACTGTGAGCTAGTCGGGACGCCGCTGGCCCGTGCGTTGAGCGACTGGAAGGACAAGCAGGAACCAGGGAAAACCCGTATTCAGGTTTGAAGATTTCCTTAGTCATCCCTGCTCGTTTGCCATGAAGGCCTGCCTTCCCCAATGATCCCTGCTAGGCTGCCCTCTGCTCTGGAGCTGAAATTTTCCTAATCTTCGTCTCGCTAATGGTGTTTGCTAGCTGGCCCGGGGATTTTCCGCAAAATAGCGTTTTTTGTAATTTCAATAGGATTTTCGGGATTATTTTAATTTTTAATTTTGATTTTTTATATTTTTATTTTTAGTTTATTTTTTAACAGGATTTAATTTTGATGAATTTTGATTTGTTTTTTATGCGTTTTTTTTCAGGTAGCCACCGAGGTGCCGGGCCGCACGAAGAAGGACTGCATCAAACGATTCAAATACGTCGCGCAGCTCATCAAAAATCAGAAGAAATGAAGAGGAGAAGGCGAGAAGAAGCCCCCCGCGAAACCGATAGGATATTTCAAATTGCTCACATCATCATTATGGTCATTCTCTCGTTTTGATTGTACTTGCTTTTCCCCCTCTTTCTTGTCTTTTTGTCATCCTGGGTGTCTTTTTGATCTGCATTCCCTCCATTTGTCTAGCTTATCCTTCTCTTCTCCTTTCTAGTTCTCACGCCCCCTTTTTGATCGACAAAATGGGGTCTAATTTAGTGGTGTAATCAGTTAAACGGCTAAATTTCGTGGAATACCGGTCAAAATTCACCTTTTTTGCCGGAAATTTTCGCATAATTTTACAATTTTAGGATAGCGTTGGGATATTTCCCTAATTACATTGCGTAAATAACTGCACTTTTGCCATTTTCGGGGTTTTTTCTCTCAAATCTAACACTTTGGGTCTTCGAATATTATGGTTTAATAGCTTAAATTTTTAAAAATTTGGTTAATTTTCGGAGTCTAAGGGCATACCGCAAGCCTCATTTTGTCGATCGACGCCTCCCAAATCATATATCGTGTCCCTCACCTCCTCTTCCTCTTTCTTCTGCCTTTTATATTCGAGATTTCAGAAATAAATATAAGCCGATTTTCGAATTTTGACGTTTTGACAATTTTAGGCTTGAAAGGGCGTTTTTTTAGATGTTTTTGACTGCAATGCCTGGCCAGAGCGGATCGACGATGCGAATCGATTTATGTGTGCTTTCCGTTTAGCGGGGGGTGTTAGCTAACTTGTCTTTGTGTAGCATATACCTGTATAGTGAGAAATTTAGTTTATTTGACGAATATTTTCAGTAGGTTCCGATAACTAAATAACTCGTAGCGCAGAAAGTTATGCTGTTTGTCTAGCTTTCCCTCTCTCTTTCTCTCTCTCTCTCTCTCTCTCTCTCTCTCTCTCTCTCTCTCATCATGCCTACCCGAATGGTCCATCGAAAAAACCTTTGTGTCGGCGAAGATTTTTGCTTTTTGGTCAGCCTTTAGCGGACGGGCTCAGGGTTCGATCATGCGGGCGGAAAATGCCATGACTAAAAACCGCCTGGAGGTTGTCTGAAGAGTTCTTAGGGGGTTCATAAGGGGGCATCATTCGACGCGGAAGAGTGAGACACATCGAATGGTGTAGCTAAAAGAATGACCCGAGGCCGTTCCGGAAAAACAGATCCGTAAAACCGCGTTTTTGCTAAGATTTACTAAGGATTCCATAAATCGGGCCTGGAGGTTGTCTGAAAAAGTTTTTAGGGGTTTCTTATGGGTATCATTCGATGTACAAGAGCGTGGTGCATCGAATCGTGTAGCTTAAATCGCGAATTTTTCCAATATGAATCGTGTAATTGTTTCTAAGCCGTTTTTTACCATTTCTAAACGTAAAAACTAGAAAATTTGATTAAACAATGTCCAAAATATGGAATTTCTGCCAAAAACGGCCCTTCTTTATCAAAATTTTGAGTTTTTAAAAGCTTTTAGAAGTTTTTCTAGTCTAAATACAGCTTTTTTTAGCAAAAACACTGTTCAAATAATTGCTACTTTGTTACTAGGCCATTCCAAAATTACGCAAAAATCTTCTCCCCCCCCCGATAATGCAAAAGAACCGATTATTCTAACGCTCTTCTGAACTCGCAGCTCCGGCGCAAAATCTTGTTTTGCTCAGTTTTAATTGACCAGCGATTCGGGGAACGGCTTTTCGTTGGAGAAGCCTTTTTCGTGGCGTAGAGGCGGGCGTCTTGTAGATGTTGGTTGGGGCTGATGCTCACCCTCATGCTCAGGCTATAGGGGACCGGCTTCGATCGTAATCTGCATCTCCATTGGTTCCATCCTCCTCCTCCCTGCTACTTCTTCCTCTTTTCTGTCCCCCATTTTCCACGTTGGCCGCCCTGGGCGAGGAGATCCCCATCCAGAACAGCGCATCTGCCCCGGCTTTTCAACCGAAACTCGAGGATTTGGAATTTTTTTACGTTTCTTGGCTGATTTTTATTTTATTTGTGATAAATTTCGAAATTTTCGACGTCTTGGCGCTGGTTTTTCTAGGGTTTTCCAAATTTTCGAGTTTTTCGACTTTTAAGGGCAAAATTTTCTGAATTTTGCTTCGTTTTTCGGTAAACTGGCACCCAGTATTCAGGCTGAAGATTTAATAGGATCAGCTTTTAACTAAAAAAATAAAATTTGCAATTTTGACGATATTTGCGGCTGATTTTTGGCCCTCATTTCAGCCTCACAATGAATTCGGTTTTTGGCTTTTTAGTATGTATAGTTTTCGTGAGGATTTTGTGGATTTTTAGAGTTGCTACGAATTTATCGTATTTCTTAATTGCACAAAAACTGGCCGCACTTCGATTATTAGAGTAATTATTAGGAGAATGGGAAATTTTTCCAATTTTCGAATTTTTTACGGCGATTGATTCTCATTTTCTGATTTTTTTAAAATTTTTTTAACCACCTGATGAGATTTTTTAAGTGTATATTTCATATTGTATTCCATTCCGGTTAATTGCTATCACAAATGGGTCAAATTGACATTTTTTAGAAGACCGAAATGGCGCTCCTCGAGACGCCCGAGGCCAAGAGGTAATTTTTTTATCCATATCATTTTTACCATTTCCGATACTACGGCAATACTATTTTATATCGAATTATTTTGAGCTCAAATTAAAACGCTTAGTAGATTTGTTGATGCTCCATCGAATATCGAAAATGTCGAAAAAAATAGCGAAAATATTTAAAACTAGCTTTTTGACCCCCGTTTTTAGAGGTATTTTTGTTTTTGCTATAACTATTTTATATTACAATATTTTGAGCTGCTTTTCGCTGGGAAAACGGTACCAAAAATTTGCGGATCGAATTTTCCGATAGACTACGAATTCGATCTGTATTTCCAGCGCGCTGTTCTTCGCCGGCGGTTCCCTATTCACCCAGTTATTGGCCAAAGTCGTGGTCACCCGTTTCTTCTTTGACTATCCCATTGTCATTCTGATGCTTCAACACGCCGCCACACTATTTCTTGTCGAGGTGCTACGGTAAGTCCAGGGAAAATTTAGAAAATTATGTTTCCGCGGGAATTACATGTCGTAACGCCCTCCGTAGCGCTAAACTTATCGATTTTTCTTGGGTCAAATACAACGATTACAATAGCTAAATGACTTCCGAGAGGGGAGAAAAAGGCGAAAATTCCGGCAAACTCAGTTAATTCACGCGTTATCACTTGCGCGTTGCGTGTAGCGGCGCGGAAAATGCATAAAATCCACGGCCTCGCCTTGCAGGTCCCTTTAAAAAACGAAAATCATTAAATTTCGCGCCAGACGGTAAAAATCGACTTTTTTTAAGGTTACTATCTGTCACCGTCACTTTAAAGACCCATTGATCGCCAATCTGACTCGTATACTGTATTTTCAGGCTATTGTCAATCGTCAAACTTCCGGCATATTCGTTCGATCGTGGCCGTCATCTCTTCGTTCCTTCGCTTCTTTTGGCAGGTATGGCTTCTGTGCTCTTCTCTCTCTCTAGCACTCTCTCGCTCACCCTCTCTCGCTCACTCTCTCTCACTCTCTCGTACTCTCTCTCTCTCAGTCTCAACTTTCTCACTCTCGCACTCTCTCTCACTCTCTCTCGCTCTCGCTCGCTCTCTCTCTCTCTCTCTCTCTCTCTCTCTCTCTCTATATCCCTCTCTTTTCAGTCTCTTCCTGGCTATCAGTCGCTTCCCTCGAGGGCATCGGAATGCCGGTCTTTGATTCAGTCAAAAGGTTCGTTTTTCGAGGGCAATTTCATGCCGTTCTCGATTCGCTATATCCATTTCAGATGGAGTTCGGTGGTAGTCGTTCTCCTGAGTGGGGTGATGCTCAAAAAAGGCCGTCCGGAAAGTCAAAAAGGGCTCCTCATCGTCACCGGAATATCGTTGACTGCTGCCCTTACTGGTCAGGATTTTTGTTCTGGGCTGTTAGCGGGGGGGAGCCGAATTTTCCCCATTAATCCCTTACGGCCCTCTAACAAAATGTAAACCAATTTCATGGCATTTTACAGTTTTTAGCTGTAAAAAGCATGTAAAAAGCAAGATTTTAGCATTTTCAAAAATTTTCGAATTTTCCGAATTCTTTAGCAATCAATTACTGCTAAATCCCCCCCCCCGCTAACGATCCGGTACCGAATTTGTCTATGTTTTCTCTATTTTTATATTTTTCCAGTAAATTTCGACCTGTCCCTCGACCGTTTCTCTTTCTTTTATGGATGTATCGCTGCAATCACACAGGCTGTCGCCTACGTACAGGTACGCAAATGACCGCAAATAGGTCCATTTTTCCTACTTTTTTGCAGCTAGAAACGCTATCAGCGAGTTTCTCCCCCATCGAGCTGACCTATCTGCACGCGTTCAACTCGCTCGTCATTTTCCTGCTGTCGGATATTGTTCAGGTCGGTTTCGTCCCTTTCAAATCGAAATTTTTGCTTTTCAGAAAGTTGTAAATTGCGTTTTTCGCTATTTTTTGGTGATATTTTCTTTAATTGGCTGCCAGTTAGCCCATCTACAAAATGCCGACATGATTCTCAATTTTCAGGACGAGGTTCGTGACGCGTTCATGTATATGATGACGTCAGCAAATGGTCTATTCACCTGTCTTCTTTTGATTCTTCTAGCCACCGGATTCCTGCTAAACGTAAGTTCGCCTAACTGGATGCCAGTTTATCGATTGAAAATGAAAAAATAAATTTTTGTGATTTTTAAAGGGATTGGGAAGGCACCAGGTTATGGATTAGCCGCGCCGCGACACGTAACACGGACGCACCGTAATCCATTACACAATGGAAAGGCGAGGGAGTTCGCAGCGCGGCTAGGCAAAATCCATGAAACTTTGCCTTAGATGTCCTTTAAAGGGAGAGTGACAGCAGACTTTCGAGGTGTCACGCTCCCTTTAAAAACTCCGATTAATTCTTCCACTCACGGAAATTGGCTAACTGACAGCCAGATTCCTAGACTACAAACTACAACAACGCAAAAATTCTCGGTTTTAAAGGGGCAGTGAAGTAGATATCTCAGGATTCAGCAGTCACGCTCCCTTTAAAAAACCCGAAATAATTTTTTTAACCGCGAAAATGGGTTCAATGTTCGCCATTTTACATTTCAAAACACAAAAACCTCCGTATCACTCCCTTTAATGCCGAGATTCCAGTTTGCAACAATGCACTGTCTGACAGCCAATGGAGCACTCGGAACATCACTCGTCTCAAATGTTAGGGCCGCCTTTCAGGTATTATATCAATACCGTAACCCTGAAGTTCGATCGATATTTCCAGATAATGATTGCGTATTACTGTGGGGTGCACCTTTTCTACGATCTCGTCCCATCATTCCTCAATTGGGCTGCTCTATTCACCTGTGCTGGTAAGAAGCACTCTCTCTCTATCTCTCTCTCTCCCTCGCTCTCTCTCTATCTCGCTCTCTCGCTCTCTCTCTATCTCTCTCTCTCGCCCTTCATCTCGCTCTGTCTTTCTGTCTGTCTGTCTCGCGCCATCATCCGTGTTGTAGTACGCTGCAATACTCCCTTTTTCAGCATTCGCCACCGTCTTCTACCGTACCCAAAAGAAGCAGGCCATCCACCACGGCGAGAAGGTCTACGGACCATTACCATAACACTTTTTGACTTTGTTTTAATCGAAAATACATTGTAAAAATAATTATCGAAACAAGAAAAAGGCCGAAACCTTCAAAATATAAATTTATGGACGTTAAACGTGTCTTGATTGAGTTTAGAGAATGTTGGCCAACCATCGCAATCCACTAATTGAATGGCAGGTAGGCGAAATATCTATCTCAAGATTTAGAAATATATATTTAGATTGATGCCAATTTATGTTTAGACGACTTTTTAGACTAGCACCAGGGTTCAAAAATGTTTTCTAATTTTTAAACTGGTTTTTTATGGGCTCCACAAAAATTCAGGTGGCCACCGTATGCGTGGATACAGTATGCCGTCTCTTATGTGGCTGCCTTGCGCAAGCCCTTTTCTTCGAATATTCCTCATTTTGTCTGCTCGTCTCCTCGGCCTCGTTTCTCATCGGAATCGCTCTTTTTCGGTACGTTTGAGGTTACCGTAAAGCACTACGACGCAGTAGTACGCTAGAGTACGTTAGTACGCTCTACTACGCTGCAGTACGTTGTATTCCGATTCAAGGACCTGAGACGTCTAAAACTTGTAGACCGAAGACCGAAAAACAAAAGCCAGAAAACTCGATTTTCTATTTTCAGTCGCAGTTCCCGTCATTCCCTAAATGTGATCCCATCCTGCCTGATCCCCTCGATATTTCAATCGATATCCACCCTCCTCATCCACTCTTCATATTTCTCCACCACAATCCCCGGATTTTCCAGGGTTACGGTAGGTGTATGATATCGGAGGGGTGAGGGAGAGGGAGCAAGAGAGTGAGTAAAAGTGAGAGAGCGAGAGAGAGGGAAAAATAGAGAGAGAGCGAGAGCGAATGAGAGGGAGAATGAGAGAGAGAGAGTTCGGCGAAATGACAGCCAGTCTATAGTAATCACTATTATTCCGCCCATTTCCAGACAATCCTCCCCGTCATCACCGTATTGTTGTGTAGTCTTTTGTCGAAAATTCCCTTCCGTGATGTCCCATTTGGACGTCTTCTCGTTGCCGTCCTTCTCACCGTATTTACCTACACGGCGGGTAGGTTTTTGGAGAATTTTTACGTCTAACTCTCTCTCCGTCTCTCACTCTTTGTCTTTGTCTCTCTAGCTTTCTGTCTCTCACTCACTCTCACGCTCACACTCTCTCTCACTCGCTCACTCTCTCGCTCTTTCTCACTATCTCATTCGCTCACACCCTCGCTCTCTCTCTCTCTCTCTCTCTCTCTCTCTCTCTTTCTCTCTCCATCATCCGGAAAATCCTTATCCTTGCCTTCCATGTCCCTTTAAAAGGGGCCTGGCCTGGTCTTATAAAGGGAATTTGTCAGCTGAAAACGATTTTAGTAAGCGATCAATCCACCCTCCCAATCCCGCCCTCGACATTCCACTGGGCTACTATTGCCATAGCCGGCCAAACTGTCGACTGGTGGATGTACAAAGGAGTGTTGCGGAGGTGGGTCCACAACCTGAAAGGATCACGACATGTTTTTCGGGTTTACTGTATGTCAGTTTGCAGATATACGGTCATGGAGGTACTGTATAATGAGCAAATGGTCCTATTTTTCGTTACTTTCGCTACGGAGTTGTATACGGTAGGTGGGAGAGAGCGAGAGAGACAGACAAAGAGAGATAGAGTGCGATAAAAACGAGAGAGCGTAAGATAAAGCGAGTGGGAGAGAGAAAGATAGCGAGAGAGAGTCCGAGAGAGAGCGAGTGAAAGAGAGAACGAAAGATATCGATTTTCCAGCACGACATCCGTGGCGTGGCCGAATACATGGTTCGATGGCGATTCCCCAACTGGGGTACTGTAGCCGTCCTTTTCCTCATTTTCACCTCAATCAATCGATGGCTTCGACTACGTACACTCCAAATGACGGATGTCCCTACTATGGGTGTACTGTGGAATGGCGCTTTGGCTGCTGAGGTACCGGAACACCGTAATTTTAATCAAACATTTGTCCAGGTTCCACTACATTACTGTCTTTCGCGTTGGGTGTATATGGAAAAGACATGGAAATCGACGACCGCCATCAATTTCATCGCGTCATCGATTGCTGTATCTTGTAGTTTGTATTCTCTCGTTAAATCGAGGCCTGCGAGGGTTATTCTTAGACAAGAATAAATCGTTGAATCACGCTTAAAGTGACCAAATTCCTCGAAAATGCAAAAATGCAGAATTAAAGGGCCGGGCAAGGCAAAAGATCCGGTTCTACTTTGTTAACGGGGGAGTACTATTTTTCCCAGACCCTGTACTGCCCTATAACGAAATCAAGACAATTTTCTTAGCATCTTACACAATTTTTAGACGTTAAATTTTGACACGCCTTTCACGTCACTTTAAAGGCGCTCGAACAGCAGCTAGTTGCTCGTAAACCTGAAAAATAAAACCTAAAATTGCCCATTTTCAACCGATTACGTCATCAAAAACATTTCGCTGCGATACACACCTCTAACAGATCCCAAAACCGATTGTATTTGTTGATCGGTCTGCAGTGTGAGCGAGAGAACGAAAGAGAGAGAGAGAGAGAGAGAGAGAGAGAGAGAGAGAGAGAGAGAGAGAGAGAGAGAGAGAGAGGGAGAGAGCGATAGGGAGAGAGTGAGAGAGAGCGATAGGGAGAGGGCGTGAGAGAAAGAGCCAGATAAGCGGCAAACAAAAGATGTGCTATCTGTTGCTCCCTCTCCATTCTCCTATTTTTCTCATTTACCCGGGAGCACTGATTGCTGCTTACCCTTTTTCCTTTCCGACTGTCCTGCAAACGCCATTTCCGGGATTTCCTTTCTCGTGTCTGTGGAAACACCCAAAAACCGCACCCGAAATCGATTGATTACGACATGATATTGCTTGATTTTGTTCAGCTATAGTTATAAATTTTTTTATGGAAAATTCCAATGGGCTACGGTCGCTTTAGGGACGTAGAATGTTAATTGGCTGTCGGTTTCCCTTTTGCAACAGTAAAAATACAGAAATAGCGGCTGAACAATCGATGACGACATGAAAATCCACAACCTAGACAGCAGCGAAAGCGAGAATTAGCGATTTTTTGGCAAAATTCCCGGCGGCTTTTGTAGTTTGAAAGAACGGAAGCAGTTAACGGACTGTCAGTGAGTGTATTAGTCATCAAAATACAAAAATCTCAGCAACAATCGATTACGACATCAAAATGACCATGTAGCGGCGTGAAACTTTTTTATCGATAATTATCGATTTTTTTCGCAAAGGTCCCAAGTAGTCCCGAGTATTTATATCCTGAGGCTACAAGCTGCTCGTTGATTTGGATGTGTCATCTGGCAGCCAATAATAATAGTCTTTGCTCTCTCTCTCTCTCTCTCTCTCTCTCTGTCTCTCTCTCCCTTCAGGCCCTTTCCATTCCTATTGACGTTCGAAGGGGGACCGACGACCGAATTTGGCGAATCCAGGCAGCCTCAAGCTCGCCAGCTTTAGCTTTCCCCAGGAGTGATAAACAGCTGACAAACAGATCGTTGGTCTTTCCCAACGGATGTCTTTAGTTTCCTCGCGGAATTTTCGTATTTTCAGCTCTATTTGTAACCGTTTTTTATGGATTTTTGCTTTAAAAAATTCACGGTAAACCGGAAATCAGAAAAAAGCACCCAGCAGAGGATAAGCTCTTTCCAGGAAAGTGTCTTTAGTTTCCGCGCGGAATATCTGTCTTTTAACGTGATTTTTAACACTTTAGCTTTTTAAGATCTTCCGAAATTTGGTAAAATCTGGACTTCTTCTAAAATTTTCTGGATTTTAGCTCATAAAAATTATTGCTACCTTTTTTATCTGGTTTTTAATAACGTAATAGATTTATGACAAGTACATGCGTTTTTTGAAAATTTGGAACATCCTTTTTGGGTCTAAAATGTATTTTAGCCAATTTTTCGGGATTTTTTTGATCTTTGGACTTTGATTTACGAAATATAACCATATTACGGTGTTTTTTCATGGAAACAAATCTTTATAGCTGCAAAATTTGTAGACTTTGGAATGTGGCGCGTCGTGTAGTTTCACACTGGCCCCAATCGCCTCACAAAATACCCCATACACAGCCCCCGTCCCGTAGCCTTATCATACAGCCCTTTCTCTCTCTCTCTCTCTCTCTCTCTCTCTCTTTTCGTCTATCCCCTCCCTCCCTCCCATATTTTCCTCGTTAATCAGTCTCAAAATTTCGAAAAATCGCCCAGGTCGAGATGAACTTTAGCACGAGTCTCGAGTCCTCAAATTGTCGATATTCAGTTGTGGAATAAACTTGATAAGTTATTTAATTGATATTTTGATATTCAATTGCTTAGTGCTTTCTGGATTTGCTTATCTGAATTTTATTACAAATTACAATGTAAACAAATACCTTTGTCGGCTCTAAGTAAGTTTATCAGTCGATTTATGAAAGGGATACCCAAGGTTTTGGTGGCAAATATATAGTTATGTATTCCGGGCAGTACAAATGACGCGCGAATTTTGTGTGGCAACGAGGCGCCAGTGCCGTACAGAATTCGGACACCTTTCCCTCTTGCGGCGTCCCCATCCCACCCAATGGCTTGCCACTATGGCCTAATGGATAGCATCCTGGCCTATGAAACGGGGGTCCCGGGTTCGACCCCCGCCCGCGGCATGGTGTTTGCCTTTTGAGCCCCGAAAAGGTTGGGCATCCCTTTAAAGGTGTTTTTGTTGTTTTTCAATTTTGCTCGTGCTTTCTTTTTCCGTATTGCTTTTTTTGCACTTATCTCATTTTAAGGCCAACAAAATAAATTTCTAAAAGATGTCGGTGCAGTCAAAAATGCTGGAAGTGGCCCTCGATCCGGATAAACGGAGAAAGGTACGATTTTCATTTTTTCTGAATTTCAGTTAACATTTTAAATTGGTTTTTGAGCATACAGATTACAAAATATTGACATTTTCAAATATGCAGCCAAAAATCTGATTTTTTTAGTATTTATTGGGCGGAATCGCGACGATCGTGCTCTCCACGGTCGGGGCAAAGTTTTTATTCAGAGGTATGTCTGCCGAATGTATCAAATTGTTCCAGAGTTCTAAAAATTCAATTTGAACCCTGCAAATATAACAGATGCTTTGAAAAGTGTAATAAAAAGCCGGGGAAAAAACGAAAACTGCTTGATTTTCCGAAAAACATAACATTTTCGACTTTCAAATTTTTCGATTTTTTTGAACGACAATGCTCGTGACTTCAATGGAACTTTAAACTCCCGTGACAATTTATTTTTAATATGTATTTGTATATATTAAGTTTCGTTTCAATAATTTGAATTTAGGCGACAAAAAGTGGAAGGCAAAGAATGGCGTCAAATTGGGGCACGCGCACCAAAAGAACCCATACAGAACGAGGAAGGCTTTTGACCCGGAATTTATTGCACAGGTCGGTTGAATGGGTGTCAATTCAAGAAAATACCAGAAAAATTCCCGAGGATTTTGGCGTCCTTGGCGAGGACGAATTGCGAAATCTATTAAAAAAAATCAAAATAGCGTTTTTTTTTGCAGCTCCGCACGTTGCTGAAGATCATGGTGCCCGGGCTGTTTACGAAAGAAGCTTTTTGCCTTGGTTCGTGGCATTCATTTCTGGGCTTTTAAAGGGGTGGCGACAACTAGAGACTAGCTTTCCACCGCTTTCGAAAGTGAAGTGAATGCGTGAACAAAGTCAAGTTTCTTCTTTAAGGGAGTGTAGGAAACTGAAAAGGGAGCATTACGGGGAGCCGGAACTCGCCAAAAATCTTGCTTTTAGGCGTTCACTCGCTAATTCTCGTGACAAGGACCTTCATTTCGATCTATGTGGCATCACTGGAAGGGAGACTTGTAAAGGTGAGTGAGAGAGAGAGAGGGAGAGAGAGAGAGGGGCGAGAGCGAGAGAGAGTAGGAGAGAGAGTGGGAGAGAGTGGGAGGGAGAGAGAGAGAGTGAGCGAAAGGGGGAGGGAGAGAGCGAGGTTGAGCGAGACAGCGAAAGAGCGAGAGGGGAGGGAGAGAGCGAGAGAGCGCGAGAGCGAGGAGCGGATTCTGCCGCCTCCCGAGCGCATTTATCAGGTCGTAATCGATTACGGTGTGTAAAACTTTGCGCGCGTTGCGTGTCGCGGCGCCCCAAAATCCGTCTGCCTTTAATTATGCGATTTTAATCCCTCAAAAATCCATTTTTTTCAGGCGATCGTGGAGCAGCGTGGGTGGCACTTTGCAATGCTGCTGTGTCGATGGTTGGGTGTTGCCATCCCGGCCACTCTAATCAATTCCCTGATTCGTTTCTTCGAATCTCTTCTTTCTCTTCAATTCCGAACAAGACTCACCCAGCATGCATATTCACAATATTTCTCCGATGATACCTACTATAAGGTGCGTATCTTTAGCACTTTCGGAATATTCCTTGTGGCTTCGTAATTTTTAATTTTGCAGGTGTCAAACCTTGATGGCCGCCTAGCAAATGCAGATCAATGTTTGACAGAAGATGTGTCGACATTCGCCCAATCAGTCGCGCATCTATATTCACATCTGACGAAGCCATTGCTTGATATTGCACTCATCACGTGAGTCTCAGCAAATACCATCTATCTCCCCTCTCCCTCCCTTGATTAATACCGTAATATTCTCGGGGAGAAACCACTTTTTTAGTGGGCGGCGATTACATGTCGTAATGCCTTGTAAGACACCCAATCTCTCGATCTCCGTGATTCTCTCATCAATTTTGATCATTAAAAAGTCTAGAATGATCAAAATTCGATGAGGATTACAGAAATAACTTGAGAATTTTCAAATTCAAGCGTTTTCACGTCCAAACCGGGGCAAAAGATCATGCGACGCGGTCGCGTTGCGGTCAAACCTGGTTTGCCAGGAATCAACGAAGGGGGCCGTGGAGCAGATTTCGGAGCCCGTTTAACCAGGAATTTTCAGGGGAACTCTATTGATGATGGCCCGCAAGAGATCAGCCTCGAAGCATACATTCCTTCCAATGAGTCTGGCTGCCGTTGTTATTGGAGGCACGGCACAGATATTGAAGGCCATATCGCCGAGGTGAGTCTTTTTTTGGTGTCACTGCCCCTTTAAAACGCTTTTAAAATAAGAACAATCTTTTTGTTGGATTACATTTAAAACAAATTTAATTTACAAATATCTGGCACAAAATTCCGCCCAAATCGCTGTCGGGTGCCAAAATTACGAAAATATGCAAATTGCAATTTTTTTGAGGTTTTTCCCGAAAGAGGACTTCGCTAAAAAGGGCTACCGTATGCCAGAAAAGAAAAAAAACTGGAAATTTTCAGATCTGGATGCCCAGTTCCTTTAAAACTTTGCCAAATTCTTTACTGGATGACAGAACAGCCAAGAATGTAAAAAAACGAACAATTAAACAAAATTTTGGGGAAAGAGCCATAAAAGGGACTATCGTATGACAGCTTAAAAATCGCCAAAAGTAATTTTATAAAATGTCAATTCTCATGCAGATTCGGCGCGATGGTGGCCGAGGAGGCGAAGCGGAAGGGGCATCTCCGATTCCTCCATTCTCGTGTCATCACCAATTCCGAAGAAATTGCCTTTTATGGAGGGCATCAAGCCGAAGAAGAACAATTGAATGGGGCGTTTAATAGCCTCAAGAAACAATCAATGCTCATCTACAAAAAGAGGATACTGTATATTATGATGGTATGTTTGATATATTTCTCTCTCTCGCTCACTCTCACTCTCTCTCTCTCTCTCTCTCTCTCTTGCTGTCCTTCTCTCTCTCTCTTGCTGTCTCTCTCGCCCGCTCTCTTACTCTCTATCTCTCTCGCACTCTCTCACTCTCTCGCTCTCTCTCACCCTCACTCTCCTTCTCCCTCACTCTCTCTCTCTCCGTCTCTCTCTCTCTCACTCTCTCCTCTCTCTATATCTCACTCTATCGTTCTCTCAATCACTCCCTCTCTCTCCCTCTCTCCTCTCTCTCGCTCTCTCCCTCTCTCTTCCTCTCTATCTTTCCCGATTTCAGGAGCAATTCTTGATGAAATACGTGTGGTCAGCCACGGGAATGGTGATGATCGCCCTCCCAATTCTTCATGCTCAAAATGCTCGTAATGACGGTAAGTGTAGATTGTATTTTGTAGTCTATCCTTTCCAGAAGATCAATTAATCGATGAATTGCCAGATGGAGGAGTGAGTGAAAGGACAAAGGGCTTCTCCACAGCCAAACATCTTCTCTATCAATCGGCCGATGCCGCCGAGAGACTGATGAGCTCGTATAAGGAGGTACGGTGGCTGGGCAGGGGTTTAGCGTCGAGTAGGAGATTAACTGGCTGTCAGTTAAGGGATTAACACGTTTTAAAGGGGGAGTGACACCTAGCGAGCTAGTGGAAAATTGGAAAACCTGCTGCTTCTGAAAATGCCGTTTTTTTTGTTTTTTTTTCGTTGAAAATAACTTTAAAGCTACGGCAAGAATTACCAACGATCGTTGAAAGTCAAACTTGCTAGTCAGTTAAGCGATTGGCGTAGAAAAAAAAAATTGGGCTTTAAAGGGGTCATTACACCTAAAGGGCTAGTGGGATTCGCAAAGGCAATTCTTTTTTAAATTTCGATTCTCGTTTTTTCGTTGAAAATAACATTAAAATTGCGGTAGGTGTTCCAAAATATAATTTGCCAGTCACCAAAGCGGTTAACAGGGAATTTTGATTTTTAAAGGGACAGTGACACCTAGTGTAAAATATCGGCATTCTTAAAAATTTCGAAAATCACGAAAATGACATAATTTAAAAATTATTAAATAGGTTTAAAATTATTTAAATAATGCCAAATTTGTTATAAAACTTCTTGTAAATTTACAGATAACGGAACTGCAAGGGTACACGAGTCGAGTGCACGAAATGTTCCGTGTATTTGAAGAGACGAAAAAGAACCGCTTCGAGCGGGTTACGGTATCGGAGAATGATGAAGAAAATGGAGGAGGAAAGAGAGAACGATTCGACACCACCAGGATTCTTGGTAAGCAATCACAGAATTGTTTGTTTAAAAAATTCTATCTGTCACTCTTCCTTTAAACCCTGGGCCACGCCCATTTTAAAGGGGCCGGCAAGGCATGCCTCCGATGAGTTTTTCCACAGCGCGACACGCAACGCGCCACGTTAAGCTAGATTTTAGGGTGAAAATCCACCTGTCACGCTTCCTTTAAGCCACGCCCCCTTTTAGGCCACGCCCACTTGGCCCATTTCCTTTGCCATTGCCTTTAGACCACCTCCCTTTTAAGCCCCACTATCACAATTTTTGACGCAGCAATGCCCTGGTGGGCAGTTCAACCGATAAGCAAAAAAAAACCTCGTTAAAAGGCACAATTTTCGATTTCTTTAAAGCGAAAACTCTGAGCTACCTGTCACCGTCCCTTCAAACCCTAAGCCACGCCCCTTTTGCAGGTGAAATCTCGGAAACGACGGACGGCTCTATCATTTTGGATCGAGTGCCAATTGTCACCCCAAATGGAGATGTCGTTGTGAGAGAAATGAGCCTTCAATTGCCTCGTTCGATGCATCTCCTCATCACTGGGCCCAACGGATGCGGGAAATCATCGCTATTTCGAGTATTGGGAGGGCTGTGGCCATTGTACAGGTCGGAATGCGTGTGCTGTCAGACAGTTTCGGGAACAGGATCGAAAAAATAGCACAAAGTGGCTTTGGGCCAAAAGCAAAAAGTTCGTGTCGCGGCCGGGGGTCGAACCCGAGGGTCCAGATTTGGCTGATTTTGACCGTTTTAAACCTGAAAAGCAAGTTACTGTATTCCCGGTTTAGGCAATCGAATTAAAAATTTCTAAAAAAGTGGCTTTTGAGCAAAAAGCAAAAATCTTGCCCCGGCCGGGAGTCGAACCCGAGCCCGAAGACTTGTTGGCATTTTCTATCATTTTAAAAAGGGAAATCGGGTTACTGTATGTCAGTTTGCTTAATCAAATCGCAAAAGGCGCAAAAATGCTAGCAAAAAGCAAAAAGTTTGTCGCGGCCGGGAATCGAACCCAGGACCCTAGGTTTTCGCCACATTCGATCCATTTCCAACTCTTTGAATATGTAAATAGGCCTATTGTATGCCAGTTTACCGATTACGATCAAAAAATCATCAGAAAATACCTCAGGGGCAAAAAGCAAAAAGCTTGTCGCGGCCGGGGGTCGAACCCGGGCTCCAACATACTGCCGTATTTGATCGATCTCTTGGATTTAACTTGCAAAATCAAATTTTTAGAGGGCACCTCCGACGGCCAAAGAAACACGACATGTATTACATCCCGCAACGGCCGTATATGACGCTTGGGACGCTGCGGGATCAGGTACGGACTCCCCGCCCGCGAATGCCAAAAAACCCTAAATAGGGCCCAAATTGTCTAAATGCTGAATGCCATTAGCATCCTTAAAAGAAGAGCCCGAGCCCAAGCTTCTAACCAAAAGAAAAAATTCTGCTGCGACAGGGATCGAACTCGGACCCTGTGCGCGGCAGCCGAGCGCACTACCATTTAGCCACCTCGAAGCCCGCGTTTTCTTTTCTCTTTAAAAAACGGAAAATCTTTAATGGGCAAGTAAAAGATCATAGAGATCCATTGCAATGCCTTTCCGGACCCTTAAAACACGTTTCTTCCAGGTGATCTATCCGGATACGGCATGGCAAATGAGAAGGAAGGGAATTACCGATGGAGATCTCGAAGCCATTCTACATATTGTACATTTGAATCATGTTGTTCAGCGGGAAGGAGGTAAGGTTCCATTCAGGGAGATTTGGATCTCACCCCTCCCCCCTCGAAAGAGAAAAGCTCCAAAAATGTCATATTTTCAGGGTGGAATGCTCGAAATGACTGGATGGATGTATTGTCTGGAGGGGAAAAGCAGAGGATGGGATTGGCGAGGATATTCTATCATAGGTAGGAGAGAGAGAGAGAGAGAGAGATGGTGTGAGAGAGAGGGAGAGAGAGAGAGGGAGAGAGAGGGGGGCGAGACAGAGCGAGATAGAGACATACAGTTTGTGCGAGAAAGAAAGAGAGAGAGAGAGAGAGAGAGAGAGAGAGAGAGAAAGAGAGAGAGAAAGAGAGAGAAAGAGCGACTGAGAGACAGAGAGAGAGCGAGAGAGAGAGAGAGATAGAGAGTGAGAGAGAGGGCGAGGGTAATCGATTACGCATTGTTATTTCCAGACCTCAATGGGCCCTCCTTGATGAATGTACATCAGCCGTTTCAATCGATGTCGAGGGTGCCATCTATCAAGCGATAAAAGATCATGGAATTTCGCTACTTACCGTAACCCATCGACCCTCTCTCTGGTTTGTTTTTACAATTTTTGTTTCAATTTTTATATCGAAAAAATTTTAAACATTTTTATTTCAATTTTTCGACGTTTTTATATACGCTAAAAATTATTGGAGGCGGTTTTAAATTCAATTCTTTGGCAAAAAATTAGGTTTTTTGACTAAATTAAAATTTTAATAAAAAATTCATTTTATTTCGTTAATTCAATTTAATGTAATTGGGTTGTTAATTAAAGGTGAATTCAAATGATTTTCATTTCCAGGAAATTCCACACGCACATCCTGCAATATGACGGAACCGGAGAGTATGTGCTCAACGAATTGAGGTACGCTAGATGACAATTTTCATCGCGTAATCGGAAACATTTTTTCACGGCCCGGTCCCTTTAAAGGGGCGAATAGGGAGCGTCGCCTCGATCTATTCCTTTTACGTTCCTTTAAAGTCCCGGAATTGGCTTGAATTTTATGTCGTAAGCGGTTCCAAAGGGGCATGGCCGATTTTTGACTTCTTGGTCCCTTTAAACTGTTAAAACTTGGCTCGAATTTCATGCCGTAATTGATTTGAAGGGGGCGTGGCCTCCATCGATGCCTTCTACGTTCCTTTAAAGCCCCCAGAATCGGCTAGCATATTATGCCGTAATCGATTACAAGGGGGCGTGGTCTATTTTTGACTTCCCGATCCCTTTAAAACGCTATAACTGGCCGGAATTTCGTGCCGTAATTGATTTGAAGGGGCGGGGCCTCCATCGATGCCTTCTACGTTCCTTTAAAGCCCCCAGAATCGGCTAGAATATTATGCCGTAATCGATTACAAGGGGGCGTGGCCTATTTTTGACTTCCCGGTTCCTTTAAAACGCTAAAACTGGCCAGAATTTCATGCCGTGATCGGTTCCAAAGAGGCGTGGCCTATTTTCTTACTTTCCAGCTCCTTTAGTTGTCTATTTTTGTATTTTCAGCGGTGCGGAAGAGCGCCTATCCCTAGAAGAGGAAAAGAAGGATTTGGAGCGAAAGATCCACTCAATTCCAACTGTTCATCAACGACTCGAAGAGGTCAATCAGGTGGACAATTTTTTTTCTTAGAAAATTCACATAAAACAAAAATATTTACGTAAAAGTTCATTTAACTGAAGTTAATTATTGAATTGATTTAACTAAATTTACCTTAAATCAGCTTGAATTCAAATGAATCATGTGGGATTGATAAATGATTTTTAAGAAAATTGAAATACTATTAATATTTATTTAATATAATTTATCAATTTAAATAACCCAAAATAAAAATAAAAATTAATTTTGAAGTTAGATTTCAATCGAATTTGTTGCGATTAATAGAATATTTTTAAGCGATCGGCAATAATATTCATTTTATTTTAGCTAAATCTTATGGCTAAAATAAATTTTTGAAAATCTTTAGCTATATAAATCGTAATTATGCTGTTTTTAAGCTGTTGACGCCGACAGTTGACGGACACGTGGTCGTGGATCTGCAACAGGAGACGACATTCTGAGCCCTATTTCCCTACCTATCTCGTCCCAATGTCTAGTCATTTTGTCATTCAATATTTAGATTATCGTACTTTTTTAATAAAATGTATCAAATTGTTTGGGGCAGCAGGCAAACTGGCAGAGAGCCTTGGGGAACGTCAAAATCTAACCCGGTGACCATAAACTTCGAAATTCGATTCGAACAAAGCGCCAGATTTTCACGCAAATCGTCGCTGCGAGCCGATCAGTTTCCGGAGCCCATAAATGCCGACAGACAGCATTTTAGAAGTCGAAAAAATCGAAAAAAATCGATATTTTAGAAAAATGAACATCTTAAATCAGAAAATTAAACAGAGCTGGGGTTTCTCTGGGAAGAATTGTTGCTAACTGCCTACGAACTCATTTCCGGCCCGATAAATGCCGACATGCAACACACGGCTCAGAAAAATACCGACACCTTCCAAGATTGGATACCGTAGCCGTAGCTGTCGGCATTTCTCGAAGTGGTATTTTCGACATATCCATGTCGCATAATATTCGCAGCAGTCGGTACTTCGGCTTGTCGGCATTTTTGCCCCATTCCTCGCGCGTATCCGGTCTTGGCCGTCGCGGTTTTGATTGGCGACATTTAGCCATTTTTTTTAAGTTAGATTTCAGGTTGCCGACATTTTTGGGTGTCGGCATTTCCAATTATCTGTGTTTCTTCGACTTTCGACATTTCGGTTGTCGGTCTTTCGCTTTTCTTTCCTTGATTTTCCACATCTGTAATCGGCATTTCGATGTCGGCATTTTTGGGTGTCGGCATTTCCCCTTAAATGCATCGGGCTGCATTGTCGGCATTTTGGCCGTCGGTATTTTATTGTCGATATTTTCGAAATTTCTTAATCGGCATGCTGGCTGTCGGCATTTTTTCAATTCGGGGTTCGGGAGCCCGATTCCGGCATTTTCATCTGCTCACCCCAAAGAAAATGAAACCCCTCTTGGGGTGGGTATCGGCGCGAAAAAAATGAAATTGTGTTCCCCCTGACACATTTGATTGGCCCCCATTCTCCTTCCCAATTCCGTCATTTTTTTTGACATCTTCCTGGCTGGCGGATTGGCCATTCTGGCATCCATAGACCCCCAAATTCACGATGAAATTCCCTGCGTGTCTATTAGTGTCGATTTTCTGCTTGCTAATAAATCCAACGACATCAATCCGCCGTCAAACGATGGCTGTTCGCGGGACATTAATGTGTGGACAGAAACCACTCGCCGGAGCGACAATTATTCTCAATGAACAGGATTCCGGTCAGTTTGGGCTTTCCGGCCATGTCACTGACCTTTTAAAGGCACCAGTCGGTCCTGGCTATCGTTTTTCCGCGCCGCGACACGCAACGCACGAGGCGCCTGCCCTTCTAAAGGGACTCAGAAATGTGGTCCACGTCCCCCCGCGTTGATTATATGCCAGCTAATAGCCAGATACGACCGCAACGCGACCGCGTCGCATCATCTTTTGCCCCAGTTTGGACGTGAAAATGCTTGCATTTCAAAATGCTGACGCTGTTCCCGGGATCCCCCTCGAATTTTGATCATTATAGCCGTTTTAAAGGGCCTAGAAAGTCAAAATTCATGCATGCGGGGATTGAACCCACTGGTCAAGAAACGAACCGGTTACTGCGGAAAAGTACCAGAAAAGTTATTTCGTTGCGACAAAACGTAAAATATTTGAATAAAACTGAAAAGTTCTCGGGACGAAAACGACATTTTGAGTCGGCGGCGATTACATGTCGTAATGCGTTGTAAGACACCCAATCTCTCGTTCTCAGTGATTCTCTTATCAATTTTCATAATTAAACAGTCCAGAATGATCAAAATTCGATGAGGATTCCAGAAATATCTTTAGAATTGTAAAATTCAAGCCTTTTCACGCCCAAACGGGGGCAAAAGATCATGTGGCGCGATCGCGTTGCGGTCGCAGCTGGCTATGTGCCAGCAATCAACGCTGAGGCGCGTGGAGCAGATTTCGGAACCCCTTTCAAGGGCCGCAGACGTCCATAATTGAAATTTTATGTTTTGCTGTAACAATAATAAGGCTAATTAAATTTCCGCACACTTCAGGCCCGGAATTCGACGACAAAATGGCCGAGGTGAAGACGAATCCGAAGGGGGAATTCCGCATTAATGGAAGCGAGGTGGAATTTACGGCAATTGAGCCGAGGATTACCGTACTGCACAAATGCAATTATCGATGGGTAAGTCAAAGAAAAGCTCAATTAACAAAATTGAATTGTCACATTTTCGCTGAAATCGAATTTTTTTTAGATTTTTGATGACTTTTAGAGACCCTAAAATCGGTTTGCGGAGCGGTACGGTAGCCGAAATTTTTGGAGCGTATAGAGCTCGTTTTTCTCTATCCACAAAACTATAAAAATCAGCCACAGTACCCCTGGCCGTCAAGAGGAGCGTCGCGGAAGTTGGAAAAATGCACATTTTCTACCATTTTCAATAGCCTGTAAAATAAGAATCCCGTTGTTGCGGTGACTGAAAAATTTTGTATTTGGTGGAACTCATTTTGCTTTATCCAAAAAACGAGCTAAATCAGCTACAGTACCCCTGGCCGTCAAGAGGAAATTCGTGGAGAGTTGGAAAATTGAATACTTATCGTTAAA
The DNA here is from genome assembly GCA_958295435.1 of Mesorhabditis spiculigera. Lineage (NCBI taxonomy): Eukaryota > Metazoa > Nematoda > Chromadorea > Rhabditida > Rhabditidae > Mesorhabditis > Mesorhabditis spiculigera. The sequence goes on along the minus strand of CATQJA010002710.1, from coordinate 3,810,029 downwards.
CGTCTGTTAAACCAGATTCCACTGGGTCCGGTAGCTAAAAATTTTGTCTTTTATAGAGTTTTGCCAACGCTATTGAATAAAATGCAAAACGACCTACAGTACCCCAAGCGTCACGAGCAAAGTCGCGGCGAGTTGGAAAATTTCGAATTTCTACGATTTTCAATAGCCCGTAAAGCAAGATTCCAGCGGGTACGGTAGCTTAAAAGTTCGAAGTTCTCTATCAAATAAGAAATAAAAACCACCTACAGTTCACCAAGCGTCAAAAGGAAATTCGCGGAAAACCGACAAAATTCATGAGTTTGTTTTGGTTTAGATTTGCAAGCGCGAGACGACGTTCATTATCCCGAGAAAATATATTAATCACGGACGGAAGGTGAGAATTTAATTGCATCTTTCGGCATTCAAAGCTTTTCGGCAAAATTTAAGGAATTTTTCGGAATTTTCTAACCTTCAAACTTTTAAATAACATTTTTGACGCTTTAAAACATAAAAAATATTATTTTAGCTGGTTTATGAATCCTTTCAAAGCCCTTTATAGTATTTTTTTTACTGTTTCAGATCACAAAATGGTTCGAGCTGGGCACGGTGAATATGGAGACACAATTCCCCGGGGAGGACCACAATTGTTTCCGTATTTTTGTCTGAAACGCGCTGTATCTTTCTAGCTATGTATTTCCTACTGCATTTTCTACTTTAATTTTATTTTGTGATTTTTCCAAATTTGAAAAATCTGAATTTTTGGATTTTTTGAGTAATTTAAATTTCTGAATTTTTCTAGTATTTCAATTGTCGTGTAGTTACTGTAATCGATCCTGTACTACAATTTATAATAAAATATGAATAAAGACTCCATATTTCAAATTCGCAAAATCCCATTTGCGTTTTTTTGGAAAGTCCCTTTTTGCGAAGATTTTTCGCATTTTTGGCATCGATGAAATTGGCTGAAATCCTGGGCAAAAAAGTGCAAATTGGCCCCGATCAATCACACAGTCGAAAAAATACCGAGAGAGCGAGAAAGAGAGAGAGAGAGAGAGAGAGAGAGAGAGAGAGAGAGAGAGAGAGACGAGAACGGATTTCAAAGGGCACCTTCTCTACCCTTTTTTGCCCGTTTCACGTCCCGGTTTCTCAGAAAATCGTCTCCCGCACACGAAGGGTTTGTTTATTTTCCGATAATTTCTAAATTTCTGGGTTATCATACTCAAAAACCCTCCAATTTAGAAAATTCTAAAAATGCAACTCGGAGTCGGGGAGATCATCCTTGTCATCATCTCCATCGTGTTCACCGTTGCGAAATTCTACGGATTAATTCAGGCAGCAATTGTTAGCTGTATTCTGGTTGTGGCATATTTATGGTAAGGTTAGAATCGTTCTCTCTCTCTCCCGCTTTTCTCGCTCTCTCTCTCTCTCTCTCTCTCTCTCTCTCTTTCTCTGACCCTTTCTCCAATTTTCCTTCCGTAATCGGATGAAAGTTAACCTTTTCAGCTCCTTTAGAAGCTTCAAATTAGGGCGTGGCCTCACCGCTATGCCTTCCCGGTACCTTTAAAGGGACCGGCAAGGCAGAAAACGGGTTTTTCGCGCAATGGAATGCTAGGAATTTTGACGCTCCTTACTAGAGTGAGGGAGGCCTAGGCTTGCCTAGGCTTCCTCAGGCTTTTCTAATTTGCATCGCCTAGGCCTATGCAAAGTACGACTGACCTCTAATTAGTCAGGCTTTATCTGGAAATTATATGTAAAGTCGTAGAATATTCGAAGTTTTGCCGAACAAATAAGGATTTTTTTAAACTTCCGGGGGGTCGAAGAGCTGTATTGGGTCCAAGAATATTCTACAAAGTCAGGGTACTGTTTTTGACAAATCTTACGGCACGATACGTTAATAGCACGCGGATACACAAAAGTCAAGAGTCGGTTCGAACCGGCGGGGGATGCAATTGCCTCTCCTGACATCCTGCCTATATTTTTCCCACCTTCGACATCCTTTTAATTTGTTATTGATACGAACGTTTTAGATGCAGTAACCAGATTAACATGTTTTTGCGCATTGCATAAAAAGCCTGCGTAAATCCTTAGGCTTCCGCCAGCCGTCGGCAGGCGCGGAAATGCAATTCGGCCCAAGAAAGCCTGAGGAGGCCTGCCGCTCCCTCACTTTACTCCTTACCTTCGATAAGACGTCGTAATCGATTGCGTCATGCAAATCGGCAAATGCAATGCAGATGCAAATCTTTGCGTACAAAATCCATAGCGTTGCCTTCCCGGCTCCTTTAAACCCCAATGCTCCAGGTGGCTACACGACAACAAGCAATTCTGGCGTCGTCGCGGAATTCCGGGTCCTCCACCCTCACTTTTCTTCGGAAATGCCCTCGAATTCTTCGATGGCCTGCACGCGTTGGATGAGAGAAGACAACGGTTGTATGGCAATATTTATGGGTCTGTTTTCTCGATTTTCCGAATTTCTTGTCTCCAGAAGTTTCCTGTTCAACGTCCCCGAGCTGACCTCAACAAAGCTGGATCTTCTGCGCGAGGTGCTCGTCAAGAAATTCGACTGCTTTTCAGACCGAATTGTACGTTTTTGGGGCAGGCTAGCAGGGACTATTTGGGATTTTTAGAGCATTCTCAATAATGATCCAGACGATCCCCATTCCCTGCTAGCCAATTCTCTCGTCACACTCAAAGGGGATGTGTGGAGCTCAGGTAAGGCGTAAAAAAGCAGAAATTTAGCCACAAATCCCCGTAAAAACTCAAAATTCAGTGCGAAACACGGTGGCCCCGGCATTCAGCACCGGGAAGATTCGGCAGGTAAGATAAAAAATTTCTCTCTTTCACACTCCTCTCTCTCTCTCTCGTTCTCTCTCGTTCTCTCTCGCTCACTCTCACACTGTCTCTCTCTCTCTCGTTCTCCCGCTCTCGCTCACTCTCTCTCTCTCTCGCTCTTTGGTTCACTCTTTTAAAGAGGCCGGGAAGCTACTTTTAATCGATTACGACATAAAATTTAAAAAAGAGAGTGAATGTGAGAGACAGAGAGAGAGAGAGAGAGAGAGAGAGAGAGAGAGAGAGAGAAAGAGAAAGACAGAGAGTTCAAGCGAGTGAGAGATAGAGAGAGAGAGAGCGAAATCATTCGTTTCAGATGATCCCCCTCTTAAATGTCTGCTCCCGAACCTGTGTCGGCATTTTCGAAGGCTACGCAAGACGAAGGGAAAAGATCCCGATTCGAGAGTAGGTCCTGTCTGAAAATCCCGAAAAATCTCAATTTCCAGCACGATGGTGCGCCTAATGCTGGACATGACATCCAGGGCGGCGTTTGGAAGGGATTTCAGTCAGTTTAAAGGGCCGTTCAAGGCAAAATTCTCGTCCTTCTATAGACGTCCAATTCGACGCGACCTCGGCCTTCATGCAGTACGCCAAGAAATACTCGGAATTCGACTTTCGGTCGCCGCGTATCGTGGCAATCAGTGGGTGAAAGAGAAGCTACAGGGCAGAAATTAGGGAGCTTTTGCATTATCGGGGGCCGCTAATTTCTAAACAACCGCAAGAAATGCTTAGTAACCTAATGGAATAGAATAGTTTTTTAAGATTTCAGATAAAAAATTCTAAACACTAAAAAAATTCGAGATTTTTGATTTTTGATTGAAGATCGGCTTTTTAGCCGAAAAACTTTTTTTTGTAATTTTCAATCAAAATTTATAAAGTTTTTACGTTTAGAAAAAGTAAAAACCGTTTTGAATTAGAAATATTGGACACTAAGAAAAACGTTAGCCCCCGATATTGTACAAGAACCGCCGATTAGATTTGGAGTGCAGTAAAAGGGGTTACAAACTATAAACTACAAACTCCAAAGTCTTCAGCCTTATTCCCGACACTTTGCTGGCTGCTGAAAAGGGTGACCGGCTACTCGATCCTCAACAACGACACCAACAAGTATTTCGTGCAAATCCTTGACCATCTATATGACAGCAGATTGGATAACACGGAGCAATATGTAAGTAATCACTAGATACCTTCATTAAAGGGATGGAAAAAGCTGAATTTTACTTTGTTTCTCGAAAGATTTTTCCTTTTCGACGCGCAACGCTACTTCTCTAAATGCTGAATTCATCAAAAAAAACCTAATCTGAAACTTGCTGCGGAAGATTTCATGCCCTAAAGTAATCCCCCTGTTTTAGGAATACAAAGACTTCTTCCAATTGATGCTCGCCTCGATGAAAGAAGACAAGAATTCGCAGCGAGAGATCGATCACGAGATCGAGTTCGACCTTTCTGCCCTCAAAACCGACCGCAAAATCCTGAAACAACACGTTTTCGGGCAGGTCGGTAAATTCCCAAAATACAGCGCGTACAGCCAGTTTGTAGCTCGTATCTCAAAGGCATAATATGAACCACTCGTAGAAAAAGCGAAAAATCCTGGAACGTGCGAATTTCTTAGCATTTTTCGCTCGAATGGCTCACATTCCACGAGTTTTACGAGCTTTTCATGTCTAAAATTAGGCGTTAAGTCGCTAAGACCTTGCTTGCGCCTTTTTCTTGGCTCATCGTTGACACCGGAACGTTCTAGCACTGAAAATCTTGCAAAAATACGCCTAAAAGTAGAGCTTTCCAACCAAGCCGATAACTTCCTCAAAGACCTATACTGCACCGGAAAAGCCCGCCAGCGGCTCAATTTGATTGAAAAGGTGTGTGCTGGCCGTTTCCCTTGCATGTAATTCGGCACACTTCCGCCATTCGATTAGAACCTGTAAAAACTGCCGGAAGTGCTAAAAACTTTAAAACCCCTTAGAAAGCCGATCGGCCCTAAAAATATGACGATAGCTTCACTAAAACTCTTAAAATCAGCTTTAAAAGCTTACGAGAGATTTGGGTTCCTAAAATCGGCCAAAACGTAGTGAAAAACCCTCTATACAAATTCCAATGGCGTCGAAAAAGCTCGCTAAACCTGAAAAATGATCGTATACTTTCGCGAAAAGCTGGCCATCTAGACCTGGAATTCCACCGGAAAAACCTTTTCTGTCCTATGGGAAGCTAATATAGATTTTTAGCGGCTATCCTACTATATATAAAAAAGTAGTGTCTGTGTGTGTGTCTGTGGACACTTTGCATAAAAGACTCGAAAAAAACCGGGTTACCAAGATATCGCGAAGGGAGGAGGGTTTTCGGGCCCAGTCGAAAGGTATTTAGGGGTATTCGAGGGCGTAGATTACTGCATGCTTATCAGATTTTTAAGAAAATGATGATTTTTACCTTATTTTAGTGTTTTTAATACATATGGAAATGCCCTCATTTGCATACGAGGCGCTAGGAGCCTTATTTTGGATTTTGTCACGCTCACAGTCGGTCGCTTTTGTGATTATTAAGGTTGAGAGTTTAGCACTAATTCGCTAGAATTATGCAAAGTGCCCAACGTCTTAAGATCCCCGCGCAAAGGCCAGGGGTGAAAAGCCGCGTAGCGGCTTTTCAACCCTGGTTCGAACTAAAAAAAACTTTTTGCCGTATTTCCTCTCGGATAGCTCAAAATCGACGAATTTTACGAGCTATTCACGTCTAAAATTAGGCATTAACCTGCAAAAAGACGCTTATACCGCGTCGAAAAACTCACAAAACTCAGAAAGCGACGCCCGCAGCTTTAAAAAACACCAGATCATCATCTTCAAAAGCTTGCGAGTGGTCAGAATAAGTAAACCTTGGTTGAAAAGCGGTCTGCTGGCCTTTTCTTGGTTGGTAATTTGGCACACTACTACCTTTCGATTAGAAACCTGTAAAATCTGCTGGAAAACTTGCCAAGAACATAAAAAACCCCCCTTAGAAAGCCGATCGGCCCCGAAAAATAGCTTCACTAAAACTCTTAAAAGCAGCTTTAAAAGCTTACGAGTGATTTACGTTACTAAAATTTGACAACACGTGGTGAAAACCACTCTATACAAACCATAATTACGTTGAAAAAGCTTGCAAAACCTGAAAAAAACACTGTCGTAAACTTTCGCGAAAAGCTGGTGATTGAGACATAAAATTCCACTGGAAAAAAACCTTTTCGGGCCCATTCGGAAGCTAACATAATTTTTTATCTACTTCCCGAAGTCAAAAAACTATTAAAGAAACTGAAAACTTTTAAGTAAAAGCCTAGAACTCGAAAACCCACTGTAAAAGGCTACAAATCTCTAAAACCAGTCACAGAATCGAAATCGACGCGCAAAATCTCCCCAAAAACTTAAATTTCTACTTTTCAGGCGTTCATGTTCATCTTGGCGGGCTTCGAGACGGGCCCGATCAACCTCCACCTAACCATCTACATGCTGGCCATGCACCCGGAATGGCAACAAAGAGTCAGGGAGGAGATTCGACGACTTGTTGGAGAGGTTAGGCTCAAAAAATGCAGCTAAAACAAGTCTAAAGCTATTAGACTGCAAACGCTAAATATCATAAAAGAAACTGATAAATCCTTCTAGAAAGAACCGGACTACACGACACTCGGCCAGCTGCCCACCCTCGAGCAGTGCATCCAGGAAACGCAGCGGCTCTTCCCGTCCGTCGTTCGGTGGGTAAAAATTTCTAAAAAACTTTGTAGCCAGTTCCCTAAATAGACTAGCTATTTCTAGCTCTAAAAATGCATCTAGTTACCCTTGATATCCCGGTAAATCCATTAAAGTTATAAAACTAATCAAGATCAAGAACTCAAAAAGTGCTAGAAGCAAGAAAAAGCTTCAAAAATCCTTGGCCCTGTTTCGAACAATGAAAAAAGCTTATCTAGCAGCTCCTCGCAACCCTGATAAATCTATCAAGGGTACCACTATCAAAATCGAAGGCCAGTCGTTGGAAAGAATGAAAAGTTCCTAAAAGCCCAGATCATTTCAAACAACCAAAAGAAACCGCTTTAATTACGGCTAGAAACGATGAGATAAACTATCAACGTGCTAACACGCCTGAAAACCCGGAATTATTGCCTATTGAGCGCGCTCCCGAAACGGACATATTCTTACAAAACTAAACGTGCAATGTTTTTGATGGCTACGCCAAAAGGCGGAGAAGAAGAACTAGCCGGAAATCCCAGACCAAGAGAAAAGCTCGAAACCGATTGCCACGGCGCTCTGGGCAATCCCAAAACGTAGAGGGTTTCGGCACGCCTAACACCCTAAAAAATCGGGCAGTTTCTTGAAAAATCAGGCTACTATTTAAATAAAAAGCAAAATTCCTAGCAGAAAAAGAAAATCAATCAATAAGCTAAGCGGAAGATTGACATGGTCCTGAAAAGGCAGAAATTAGCTTGTCCCGCTGTTCTCTACTCGCAGCACCAACGCTCGAAATTTCGCTCAAATCTAACCAATCGTGGCGCCTTCTTTTCAAACAACCCGGCAGCTTCTTCTTGAAGCAAGCGCGGAGCTTTTGCAGCCTACGGAAAACGGTAAGAAACAGAGCTAGCCGAAAATCTTTTCGCAAGATCGGCGTCGATGCGTCAAACGCCCAGACTTCAAAAGAATAAAAACGCGCAAAGCTTTCACTTCCCAATCCAGAAAAAGCGAGGCGCACTCTCATCCACTCGCAAAACTTCGAAAACGCAAAAATCCAAGGGCCACGCGTCGCACGAATCCAAATCTCTAGATGTATCTCCATTGCTTCACGTGTATTTTCAAATCTTCACAAACTAGGCGCGAAAAATCTGTATTTTCATGTATTCGACAATGAGTGAAAGATTATAGACACAGAGCCGCGTGTGTGTAATATGGGATTAGAGGGTGAGAGGAAAAGGGTACTTATGGGGGCAGAGAAAGCAACGGTTACCGGAAATTTACGTGACTAAAATTAGTACAGAAAAGCGAACGGGGCATGGGTTACAGGGGTCGTGCATTCAACACAATAAGTTAGAGCGGCCAAGGAGGAGCGGGGGAAAAGCTCAAGACATAAGTGTAGCCGGGAACATCACAAACCGGAAAAGACACAAGCAATTTGGCGGGGGGTGGAGGCTTCTAGAAAGTTTCATCGTCTTCTTCAACAGCGGCTTGCGGCACGGCGGCTTGATGGGCTTGCTGGTGCACGACGGGCTGCTCTTGCACTTTTTCGTGATGATGGTGGTCCCCGTTCGGCTTCTTGACTTGGTCCTCGAAGGTGGCGTCTTGTTGTTGCTGCCCTTCTGGCGCGGCCGCTTCTTCTTCACCGTCGGAGTAGATGACCTTGAGGATCTTCTTGAGCGTCTCGTCTTGCTGCTCCTCCGGGATCGCCGTCACCAGTTCTTCCACCTAAAAAAAGAACGTTATAACAGGTATATAGCCGAACTCTAATTAAAATTTAATGATCTTTCCAATAGAAAAGCAATCTAAAAACTTTCAAAAATAAAAACTCGTATTTTGATCGAAAAATGGCCGGTTTTAATTTTGTGATCAAAAGCTGTAATTTTTACGTTTATAAATGAGAATTTAAAATTGGATACCAGCACAAGAAGTTATCGTTCGACAATCCGAAAAAATTGATACCTGTCGCAGCCGCTCGAAGTAGTAATTGCGCTCCGCCTCGAGCTGCTCGATGCTGTCGACGTACTGGCTGGCCTGCTCTTCGAGCTGCTCGATGCGCTCCTTCTGTTCCTCGATCAGCTTGTGCTCGGCGCCCGTCTTGTTTACGACCACCTTCTGGGCCACCGGGGCAAGGGCTAAAAAAAACAAGTTTCAAAACAAAAGTTTTCAAAAGCTTACGTTGTCTGGTGACGGCAGCCGGGGCGGCGCGAGGGACGGCGGCCGGTCGAGCAGCAGCAGGGGCAGGTCGAGGTGCGGCAGCCGGGCGCGGGGCGACTCCTCGGTTCATCGGTGCCTTCCCGCCAAGGGGCAAAGCCTAGAAAAAGTTTGAAAAGCCGAATTGTGATTGATACCTCTCCTCCGCGAGCGGCCACCGGGTCGTACCCCTCTCCGGAGTAGTTGGCGTCGAAGAACTTCTTGAACCACTGCAGGAACTCGAAGTTGTCTTGGAACTTGGCCTTCAGGAGTCGCTCGACGGGCACTGGCTGAAAACGAGGGGGTTTTGAAGAGAAGAAAGCCATAACAAGGTTTCCTTCGTCAATTCGAAGCAAAAGCCCATGGCAGAGTAAAAAGTGAAAACGATACCTTGTCAATTCCAATGTTCTTCCACGCCGTCTGCAGCACCTTCCAGTTGTTGATGTGATCGACCTCGTTCTTGCTGTTCCACTTCACTCGCTTGAGCGGGATCTGCCCGTTGAAGAGCATGTCCGTGAAGAGGCAGTACCCGGTCCCCGTCGACATCTCTTCAATCTTCGAGAAGCTGCTCTAAAAAAGTAAAATTGGTAGAGGAAATCAAGACAAGCAACCGGGAACACATTTTTTCGAAAAAACCGCCAAGAAATTGCCGCAGTTTCGGCTTCAAGTGTCAAAAGATGTAAGATCGAAAACTTCAATCCGTATTCAAGATAATTTTCAAAGGCTACTGCCAAAAAAGAAAGTGCACCGGCAGGATAATCCCAAAAAAAGTACCTGCAGCGAGTCGTTGACCCATGCGAGCAGCTCCGTCCGCGAGATGTTGTCCGGGGTCACCGCCGAGACGTACACGTTCTGCACCATCTCACCCGTTCACGCCTGAAAAGAGATAGTTAAAGAATGTATGAAAAAGTAGTAAGAGTAAGAGTAGTAAAAGTAAGAATAGTTCAAAAGAAGAAAACGGGGAATTTGGTGATGAAAAATTGGAAGGCGGAGGCGCAGGGAGCTAAGAACGCTAATGAAGAGGCGAAATGGTGCTGCAAAATTGACCGCCGGAAGCGCATGAAGGCAAGAAAGCTCAAAAACACGTGTTCCGATGCAGCAATAAAGCAATTTCCGCTTGCTAAACAAGAAAAAAGACACGATGAGCAAACGAAATGGAAAAATGAAAGGAAAAAACTAATAAGACGAATAAAACGCAAAGAATGAAAAATGACGCAAAAGGCGAAAATGAGAAAAATCGAAACTCCCCTCCCCGAAAATGCCAAAGCCCGCTACGGTAGCGCATCCACGGGATCGAAAGGCTGAGCAAGCGGAGCCTGTCGGAATTTTTGTCACAAAAATCCGAAAAATTTAATTTAAAAAATAAAAGTGATATGTGACAAAAACAAATCAGCATTACCAGTTAGTATTGTAAATTTTTACATTTTCTAGGGCCTTAAGGCTTGCCAATTTGGTTGTCCTCCATCGGAAATGAACTGAAACTGGGCATTTTTATCTTTTGAAGTAACTTTGAATTGAAAATGCTTAGAAACCGGCTTTTCCCCTACCGGAAATCAAAGGAAACGGCGAAATTTTGCAATTTTTACATCTCCTAGGCGATTTTCAACCTTAGGAACCGGCTTTTTCCACCGGAAATCATCTAAAACTGCATGTATTTTCCGCGTTTTCCGTTTTCTAGGATCTAAAAAGCTTGAAATGCTTTCCCCAGGGGAAATGAGTAAAAATTTGGTATTTTCCACGTTTTACGGTTTCTAGAGTCTAACGAGAGCTTGAAACCGGCTTTTCCCCTCCCCAGAATGAAATGAAACGCCGAAATTTCGAAATTCTCGCAGGTTCGAACCAATCTTCGAGCATATTTTGAAATTTCGCTTCAGTTACGCTATGAAAAGGGACAGAGAAATTTTGAACGGATTTCCGGTCGATAGTATCGCCCGCGGGCGGGCGCAAGCGCGGATTTTCGGGGGTGGGAGGGGAGGGAGAAGCCGATGGAACGGACGAGGAGGAAATGGAAGGACAGGGAAAGTGTCAACATCAAATGGAACAGCAAGAAGAGGGGAAGAAGCGGAAGAAGTAGCCTGTAGGGGACGGATCAAGGCCGGCTATAGCCGACTGATTGCACCGTGCAAAGCAACCGGATTTTGGCGCGCAGCAATTACGTAATTTTTCCGTTTTTTTAGAGTTAACTGGCGTAATCCCTCTAAAAAAGCTTCACGGTGCCCGAAGTTTTTATTGTGGAAGCAGTAAATCAGAAGATGATACCTCTAAAATAGCTAAATTTGAGTGTAAAGTGTTTTTAAATAGTAATTCATAGCCTTAAAATACAAAGCACTTTAGATTATTCAATCATTTAACCGATTTTAATAATTTTATTACAAAATCCGGCAGCGTTACGCTAATTTTACGCTCTTTAGACCGGCTTTTCGCGCCACATCCCTCGTGAAATATTCATTGCGCGGAGAGCTTTTACCAGCGCCTAAAATGCGAAATTTAGCGGCAACTGTATCGATAAAATATTTAGAAGAATTTCTTGTTGATTGTTACGTTTTAGAAAACTTTAAATCAACATTGTTTGCCTCAAACTTGTAATTACATTTTTCTAGTTTAAAAAACTTTTAATGAGCTATTGTCAAACACCAATTGCAACGGGAAACGGCAATAATTTTGCAGTTTTAGGCCGGGAACTATCGAAAATACATCCTGAAAACGAGCTGGAAGCGCGAAAAATCGAGGCGGCCGTTCAAAACCCCGGCTTTTCCATGGATCGGTGTGACTCATTGAATTTTGCTGTCGAAATTCTGGTTCCGCTTTAGTCCGCAACGCGTCAATAGGCGCGTAATGGAGCGGAAAAGCCGGCAAAAAAGCCCAAAAATCTAATAAAGTCCAGGTTCCACAATACACCAATTTCCGCTCACGCGTCAATAGGACTATCGCGGAATCGATGGTAGTTAGCGGGAAACGCCGGCGATTCAAACGATTCGAATCAAGCCCCCCTCTAGCGCGGCGCGAGAAAAAGTGAGCCGTGGAGGAGATTTGACCGGTCAGCAGCCGGGAGGGGGCGAGAGAGAGAGAGAGAGAGAGAGAGAGAGAGAGAGAGAGAGAACGCGCCAAAATGACCGCCTCTACCACCCCCAAAATCCATCGGGTGGGGCTACGCCCGGCTCCTCTGCACGCACCATTCAAAACGGCCCAAAAAATGGTCCCCCAGATGGCTGCGGGCCATAAAAAGTGGGCGTTGACACCTGCGGGTTGGGTTTAAAGGGGATAGGCAGGCAAAAACACGCATAAAAATTTACAAAATTTTACAAAATTCAGTAAATCGGCAATTTTAAAATCTCACAAAATTAAGAACTTAATGAAAATTTACTATGTAGATATCTAAACAAAATTATTGCCATTATCAGGGTCTCGAAAGCTTTAAACAAAAGTGAAAAGGTGAAAAAAAATACATTTTAGATTAAAGGGAACAAGGCAAGAAAATCACAAGGTTTTTCGAAAAAATTATTACGGCTCAGAAGTTTAATTGCGGTATCTTTAGAAAAAATACGATTGTAAAGGGATTTTCAGGCGGAAAAATGCAAAATTAAAATCTGGTTTAATTTCGATCAAGATACTTTCAAAAACATTAAAGAATAGAAAATTACGATAATTTAACCAAAAATTCGCGATTTCGGAAATCTGCCAGTACGCAAAAAGGGGCGTGGCTAAATATGTGGCTTCCGAGTCCCTTGAAAATAACGTATTTTTCAGGCTAAACCGCCAATGCACAAAAACAGTCGAGTTGAGTGGAGGGATTGTGATGCCGAAGGGATCTGTATTCTCGATTCCTGTCTACAATATTCATCACGATCCACTATTCTATGAAGAGCCGGAGGAGTTTAGACCCGAAAGGTATCTCTCTCTCACTCTTTCTATCTCTCCCTCTCTCTCCTGCTCTCTCTCGTGCTCTCTCGCTCTCTCTCACTCTCTCTCTCTATCTCTCTCTCTCGCTCTCTCTTTTCATGCATTTCCAGGTGGGACCCGGAAGAAAAAGCAAAGCGAGACCCGCTCACCTTCCTCCCATTCGGCCATGGCCCGAGGAATTGCGTTGGTAAGTTAAAAGTACCGTATCTCCAGATTACGGTGTCCCGTAATTTCGTAGTGTTGCGTACTCCAGCGTACTGTAGCGTACCGTAGCGTAGTCTCTCGGCAGCGACGGTATCCCAAAAAACCATGGTCATCTCGAGCTTACTGTATTCCGTAACGCCGGAATGTCTCGTACTCGAAGCGTACCGTGGCGTACTGTAACGTACGTAATTATAGTACCAGGCTTGGAGCCCCAAAAATACATCAAAACTGGTTTTTTCCACGGAAACGACAAGTTTTTCAAGTAACCTCAGGTTTCCAAGGCTTTTAAATGACCTTATTCTCCAGATTACCGTATCCCGTGCCTCGGAGTGTTGCGTACTCGAAGCGTACTGTAGCGCGTTGTAACGTACCTGAAGGGAAAGTATAGGAGCCCGTTTTTCAGGACAAAAAGGGTCCGGGTACGCCAAATTTCTGGCTTGGCTAGCCACCTAAAATCAAAAATGACAATAACCACGACTTTCCGGTCCCTTTAACGTCGCTAAACCTGTTCAGGAATGCGTGTGGGTCAATTCCAAATGCGTTCCGCCCTCGTCCACCTCATTCGACGATTCGAGTTTTCGATTGCCGACGGATCGCCAAATGTTTGTTTTACATTTTTGGTAGCCAATTTTTTTTAAATCTGGGATTACCTGTCGTAATCGATTCGTAACGGAAAACTGAGGGCAGGAAAAATTGAAAAATTAGTTTTTACATGCAGTTGCGCCCTAAAAAACCCCAAATACAAGCTTTTAAAAATTTTTAGAGGTTTTATCGGTTAAAAAAAAGGCTATTTTTGTGCCGTAATTGGTTAATAAAGGACCACGGAAGCATGAATTCATGAAGAAGAAAAAATGGTTTTTTTTTAATTTTAGGCTATTTGAAACTTGAGCCGACATGTAAATCAAGAATTCGCAAAGGGTCTCAATGCCTCAATCGGTTCCTAAAGGGATATTGAAGGTCCATTTTCTTGATTTTTACCAATAAAAATGATTACGACTTGAAAATTAACTATTTTGAGTGACTTTCGTAGCGTAATCGGTTCCTGAAGAGGCTTTTAAGGCCAATTTTCTTGGTTTTTGTCTTATAAAAAACAATTACGACTTGAAAATCGTCGATTGAGCTGAATTTAGTGTCGTAATCATTTCCTAAAGGGCCAGTCACGATAAATTTAGGGATTTACATGTCGTAATCCGTTGTTAAAGGGTCGTTGAAGGCCCATTTCCACGCAGAAAACCGGGTTTCTCGATTATTTTCCACTTAAAGACAATTACGACATGCCAATAGCTGGTCTTACATGAATTTTGATGTCGTAATCGGCTCCTAAAGGGCCATAGAAGGCCCGAAAAATCTAAAAAAAAATCCGTTTTCCAGTCGCTGCCCCTCCGCATCGACACCCGTGGCTCGTTCCGGACGGAAGACGTGCTATTTGTTGATGTTCAACAACTCCCAGTCGAAGAATAAACTCCCCATTTTCCGTTTCTCTCCCTTTTTGTCATTTTCCGGCGTCTTTTGGCGCCCAACGGAATCGTTTCCGCCCTTGGCGGTGGTTTCTGTTTCTTTGGGGCAAAACCACGTGGACCTGCAGCAAATCCATGCGTCCCCCCATTCCGCGCCATTCCTATAAACAAAGTGTCCCCCCAGCGGAAATGTTGAGGATTAGCGCCCATTCCCCCAGCGTCCCGTTTTTTGACGCCCAGGGTTACGGTAACCGCGGTGCACTTTAGGTGCATGCCTTTTTAAGGAAGGGTGACAGCTTGGATAGGCGCACTTGATAGATTTTTTCGCTTCGGAATACGGTAATTAGGGCAATGTTGATTTTCGGGGCAGTTCAAGGAAAATCGTCCTTTCTTCGGACTTTTAAGGCCAGGGTTACGGTAACCCGGGTGCACTTTAAGACGAGCGGTTTTCAAGGGGCAGTGACACTTGGGATTTCATGAACTTTTATGCTTTCGAAAATTTCGAAAAACGGTTGGGTACGTTAACTGGGGCGCAACTTAGAGGCATGCATTTTAAAGGGAGAGTGTCAGCATGCATATGCGCATTTTGGCACATTTTATTTGCTTCGTGGTACGGTAACCAGGGCAATCGGATTTTTGAGGCCAGAGTTACGGTAACTGGGGCGCACTTTAAAGTGCACGTTCAGGGAGGGGCCGTATACTCTGTCCAACGTATACACCCTATGGACGTAGGGACCGCGCGCACGGCCTGCCCGTGCTGTGACAGGCCATTCCCCTCCTTTGCGGCGTGGGGCGCCCCTCGCCCCCTCGCCAGGTTGTAGCTGTGGCTGACTGGTATCCATCCGCGCCTCCCGAGCGGGGGGTCCGGGTTCGACCCCCGGCCGCGGCAAAAGCTTTTTTCCAAAAAAACGTCCCTGAACGTGCCCTTTAAAGGCCGTTTAAAGGCAGGACCAGACCCGAAAGGCGGTAGGTTCGTAAAGCGCAACATCGAGATCATATAACCTCGAATTTTGATCAGTGGGATTTCGAAGAATCGAGCATTCTTCGATCTCGGGATTCGGAAAATTTCAATCCAGATTTTTGCGACCCTGATTTTAGACGTGCGATGCGTGTCGCGGCGCGGCCACGCTTTCAAATCCAGATATATAAATTTTCTGTGTTTTTTGGAATGGCGGGTACGGTAACCCAGCGTCTAAATGCATTTTCAGGAAATTTTTGTGATTTTGTAGTGCGGGATCTTTTTGTAGGCTGTAGTTTGACATTTATTTCACAGTATAACTCATCAACAACAAGCTCGCGAAAAACGGGGTGGAGATCATTGGGGGAAAGCTGGGTGAGTACGGTAGGAAATTACAGTAGAAAATGACGAAAAATCGGGGGAAAAGCTCATGGTGATGGTCAGCCGCTGCGGGACCCGAACGGGGGCTGAATTGGCGGCATAGTACAGTACACCGGAAAACGCCGGAAAATCGCGGAAACTACCGTAGTAAAAATCAATTAAAACTGAGCGATGTAAGGGGGTGTGGAACATACATTTCCGGTTTTAGAGATCATCACAGCTTTTAAAAAAAATACCATTTAATCCCGGAAAAAATTAAATTTAGATCGACGATTTAACTTTTGATTTTATCAACTTTATTCATTTTTAAAGTTGGTTAAACCCTTTTGATAGTTGTTAGTGCGTTCCACACCTGAGTACACCTCATCGTCAATAGGAATGGCGCGTAATGATGGGAATTTTTAGGGTTTTTAGGTTTAAAAGGGAAAAATGTCTGCCAGTTGGTGGTTTTGTAAGACAAAAAAAGATCAGGGTAAGTCGAAAAAAATAAATATGATTTTTTGACTATAAAATACCGTATTTTGCGCATTGCTGTGGCCCGCACTAGACTAGAGATTGGAGGGGGAAGAGATATAGTGAGGGAGAGAGAGAGAGAAAAGAATAGAGAGATAGTGCGAGAAACGCAGAGAAACAGGGAGTAAACTACAGTATGTACAGTCGGAATTGTTTGGGAGGGGTTACCGTAGGAAATGGCGGATTTTAACGGCTGATGGAGGAGTTTTCATCATCATCAATATATGGCCACGTGATCGAGTCGGCGAAAGAAACGCTACGGCTCGAATCGGGAGTCTGAGCCAACGAGGAGTACGAGTCGACTTTTGACCTGGAAAATGGGTTTTAAGGGCGTGGTTGAAACCCATAGAGAACTTGCACACCTCCGTACGCCCTGCGTCAATTGTAGCAGAGCGTAGTCATGGCGAACTTACAATTTTGTGAGTTTTCATGCTTAAAGTACGTGTTACACCTCCGCGCACCGCGCGTCGATAGGAAACTCGCGTCGTTAACCCGCATTTTTAGGAATTTTTCGTGGATTTGGATCTCAAAGAGAGACTGAAAACTCAATGAGTACGTTTCACGCCTCTGTACGCATTACGTCAATAAAAGTCGAACGTAGTCTAAGCTAATTTTCGGCTTTTGGTGGTTTTTGGCTTGAAGTACGTTCTACACCTCCGTACGCTCCGTGCCAATAGCAATTGAACGGACTTTTGGTGAATTCGCAGCACATTGACACTTGTGACCCGTCAGGCTACGCGCTACGACACCTTGCATCCGGCGTCGTTAGGAATGTAGCGCAGTCATGGCAAATTTTCCGCTTTTCGGGGCTTTTTAAGAATCTAAACGGGGTCGAACGGCTAAAAGACTACGCTCGACACCTCCGTACGCTCTACGTCAGTAGGAGCCATACGGAATGGGCCGCCATTTTCCATTCATAGTCCTCACCTCCTGAAAAAGATTCTCGATGGAGATAACCGTGCCGAATTCGACGGGGAAGAGCTGAACATTCGAGCCAGGGAGGCACGCAGGCGTCTGAAAATCGCAAAAATTAGAACATTTTTGTGTTTTTTTAGGAATATCCGACCCATTCGTCCCCGTACTTCAATTTAAGACAGCAGAAGCGCAAACATCGACCCTTGCCTTCGACTTGGTCTCAACAGCCACGCTACACACCAAATTACGCGTAAAATCTTTTTATGGAGACAGATTTTAGCGGTTTCCGGGATTTGTCGAGACCCCAGGGGATGAGGGGGTCGATTTTTGCGCTTTCTGGGTTCTTTAAAGGGACTGGAAGGTTTTTGGCCCAATGAATTATTGCCTGTAGATTTAGCCGCGAGAGAGAGAGAAAGAGAGAGCGAGAGAGAGAGAGAGATGGAGGGAGAGCCATTTTCCAGTGCTTTTTCACAATTTCCAACCTTTCCTCAACCCAAATTCCCTCCAATTTCAACTCGTTGGGCCCCCGGTGAACACCCTTTCAATTCATGCTCCCCAATCCTTCGCGATATTCCGTCAGCATCCGCTGTGCCCTTAGGGCTGAATGAATCGCGCGCCCCGGGCGGCACAAAATGGCTTTTGATGGCCCTCCCCCGGAAAGAGAGTTGTTCGGCTGGTGGGGCCCTATTTGGGCCCTCTATTTGGGCCCTATTGGTCCCCCCTGGGCCGTTCGATGTGGGCCCTAAGGCCGCTAAAGGGCCCTTTATTCACCTGTTCCCCCGATAGCTCCCTCTCTCACTCTCTCTCTCACTCTCTCTCTCTCACTCTCTCTCTCTCTCTCTCTCTCTCTACCCACCAAATGCACACCCACATAATCGGCGGGGCCTTTTTCGGGGCCCACCGAGTGAGTTGGACTCAATGGCCCGAGGCATGGCCCCCTCAAAATCGAAACTTTTCGGGGGGAGTTTTGAGGTGTGTGTGCAACACTTTGAGGTGCACGGAGATTAGTGAGCAAGATTGTATGCATCCCAGAATAGAGGAATTCTTGAGGGAATTTCCGGAAAAAAATGTGAAATCCGGTTCTGGGTCGATTTCTCGCGATTTGCGGACAAATAGAGGTGAGATCGATGAGTTTTCTTCAGATTCTGGGATCGTAGCGAAAGAAATCTCGTTTTGTGCAGAGCTAAAGGGATATGGAAGGCTCAGCAGATCAGGGCACATCTATAATTCGCAACTAGCCAACTGGAAATGGGCAGAGAGTGGGGCTGGGCAGGAGGGAGCAGAGGAAATTTATGCATTATAGAACTAAACCGCGTTTTATGCTAATTTTTTCTGGGCCTTCCTGATCCCTTTAAGGGCGCTAGAAAGCGACAGAATCAAACTCCTACGACTAGTTATCGACAACTGCATCGAAACAACCCTATCTTGCGCAGCATTTTTTGCCGATTCCAAATCTCTTTTCCAAATCCACTAAGGAGCCCGCTTCAAAAAGTCACAGCGATTTTTCTCGCAAACTAGCCGAAAAGCATTCGATTTTAAATCCCTCTAAAAATCTTGTAAAGTAGCTACTGAATGACCACAGGCGACATGCTGGGTCAGAAAAAGATGCTCTTTCGAATGAGCGATCTCACGGGCCTGTAGCTCAAAATTGTTGCAGCCTTGCTACCACGGTCGCGTGGTTCTGGCCTTCTGCCCCTTACCCCAATCTAAAAAACTTTTTGCCATGAAATTGGAGCTAGTTATTCCGGTTACATTCCGGTTACAATTCTCTCGCCTCACGGTCCCTTTAACCCCAAAATTTCCCATGTTTTCACCCGAGCTTTTCAGTCGAAATGGCCCCTCTCCCGTCCACTGGCCAGCCCCGGAAAGTATTTGTCGGGCGGCCGTTGAATAGCATTTTCCACGGATATGAACATGGTGATATTGGAAAAAGACGGGCCTTTTCGGCCACTTCCTCTCCATATATACCCCCCGTTTTAGAGAGGGACTCACAACAACGGACACATGGCTCCCAATGGCTGCAGTCGACATTCAATTTCTCTCTGGCTCTCTCTCTCACCCTCCTCACTCTCTCTCGCTCTCTCTCTCTCTCCCTCTCGCTCTCTCGCACCCGGATATGCATGCAAAATACCCAAGTTCGCGGACGGTCAGCGATTTTCTGAGTGTTTTCATGGAAACTGACGGGCAAGAATCGATTATGCCATGTAAATCAAGGGAATTTGGGTGGAGAGAGAGAGAGAGAGAGAGAGACAGACAAACAAACAATTAGCCGCAAACGGCACTGGACTTTTAGCGGGAGTGCTGCGGAATTTTTAATTTCTATTTTCCCCCGACCGGTTAATACTCCAAAATGTATTTTATGGACTTTTTAGTAGTTTTTAATCGCTAAAAAGTTAGTCAAACGCCTTGAAAAATTGAAATTTTGCTCTTTTTTGTTCATTTTTCATGCATTTTTATAAAATGGTCAAATTTTCGAAGATTTTATAGTTTTTGACAATCAAAACTATGTCAAATTTTATAAAAATTGTTGTTATTTTGTGATAAGACCTCACGAGATTACTTAGGACCCCGCGCTAACGGAACAGTACCCAAAAACCCCCGAATTTAAAGAATTTTGTAGTTTTCGGTTTTTCTTGCATTTTTCGTTTTCGGACCACGTGTCCACGGTGTCGGTCGCCTGGCAATTTGGCGGTGGAATATTCAGAGGAAACGAAAGAAGGAAAGAAGGGGAAAAGAGGGCAACTCGCCCACCGGAAATGGGCCGGAAGAACGAGGAAAAAAAAGGAGCGACCGTGGATTGAGATGGATGCCATTCCACATCACTTCTTTTAAACGCAGAACCGAGAAGGGAAAATGATGACTGTCTCGGAATCTGGAAGGGGCAATCGAGCAGAGAAATTTGTGGAAAATTCCAAAAAATTGGTTTCCGTGTTGAAAAATTGGTTTTATATGTAAAAAATTGATTTCGGTGTTCCTAAGGAATCTCTGCTAGCTTGCCACGCTCCATAAATACGAAATTCCATCAATCTGCCGTTTGGTTTAGCCAATTTCGATTCCTAAATGATCTCTGCTAGCTTTCGACTTTACGACTTTAGACTCAAAAATACGATTTTTCATCAATCTGCCATCCAGTATAGCGGAATTCGCTTCCTTAATGGTTGCCGCTAGCTTGCCAAGCCTCAAAAATCCGGGCTTCCGCTGTTCTGCACGTCAGTTTAGTGAATTTCGATTCCCAAATGGCCTCTGCTAGCCTGCTAGGCTTCGAAAATCCGGGCTTCCGCTCATCGGCTCGTCAGTTTAGCAAAGTTCGATTCCTAAATGGACACTGCTAGGCTGCTTTGATCCAGTTCGGGTTCAAATTTCGCAAAACTGTTCGCCATTCCATCGATTCTCATCGACTCCACCACTTTTTGGAACCCCCCAAAAAGTGTGGTGGAATTGAATAAGGGAATGGCCCGGGGGGAGGGGAGTGCAGAAAACACGTGTCTTTCCCCCCTCTGCCTGCCGTCCTCTTCTAATGAAATTGTCGGTGTAACGGATGTCCCTTCGCCCACTTTTCTTTTTCCAGAATTTATTCCAAAAAGGGAGGAGCTGTCCGTGACGGGACCCCACTTTTTTGGTGCTGGTGCGTTAGCGGGGGGACGACATTTTCCACATTTTCCACGACACTCTAACTAAATATAAACCGTGTTAAAAACTTTTATCCATTTTTTGGCTATAAAAAGCTCCAAAAAATTACACAATTTTCAAAAATGCAAAAAGTTCCGATTTTTGCTTAAAAAGCTTTAAAAATGCAAGTTTTGACGAATCCCTGCCAAAAAACCCTATAAAATACGGCATTAAAAACTTTTTATTCGCGGAAAACTACGAGAAACACTAAAATGACAATTTTTTCCAGGTCTACCCTTTTCCAAAATACCCCCCCCCCCCCCCCGTTAAAGCACCAGACCATTTCCTAAAATTATGCCAAAACAGGCGAGTTTTTCCTCGTCGGACCCACTTCTTGGGTGCTGGTGAGTTAGCGGGGGGGGGGGGGCTAAAAAAATTAGAAAGACGCTATTTTATTGAAATACAGGATAGAAATAAAGGAAGGGCATTTGCCCCCCCCCCCGCTAAGGAACCAATACCATTTTTCTAGAATTTTTTTTTTGAAAAAGAGAGAAATCCCCGTCGTGGAGGGAGAGGTTCTGTTGCCTTAGCGGGGGGGGGGATTAGCAGGAAGGTAAACTAACAATTATTCTTTACCTAGTTATCCCCCCGTTAAGCAACCAACTTTTTCGAAATTTATTACAAAAAGAGAGGAGTTCTCATTCGTGGCGGGACCCACTTTTTCCAGAGGATGGGTCCCCCCCCCACTACTTTTGGTCGGTTTCTTCTCTGCCTTCTCAATTCCTTCCATCCGCCATTCCCCCGGGTCTCATTTGCGTGAGACGACGAATGGGGAGAGGGAGGGGACGATGGTCAACTCTTTCTTTTCTATTAGCCACTACCGAAAAAAGGAAGGGAACGCTGCCAAAAATGGACTGGTTTCTGAGGTCTGATGCGACTGGCAAGCTAGCAGGGACCATTTAGGAAACGCATTTTTGTAAACTGCAATGCAGAAAGGTCAAAAATCACCTCCGGGCCTGGGTAAGCTAGCAGGGACCATTTAGGAATCAAAACCGATTGTTCTCACCGCTAAAATCAGCCCAACGCGACTTTGCATTTAGTAGGCTAGCAGAGACCATCCAGGAACTGAAAATGTAAACGAAAACTAAAGCTGGTAGGCTGGCAGAGAAACTTTAGGAATGGCCCAAAAAATTGCTTTTTAAAGTGTAAAGTTAGCAGAGGATTTTAAAGAATTTTCTAAACCGCAAAAATGGAAATTTATCATTCAATTTTATGGAGATTTTACAAGGTCTTTCGGAGCGAAAATAGGTGGCCGGCTAGCAAAGAACTTTTAGGAAATTTTATAGCATGAAAAACTGCTCTTTAAAGGGGCTCCGAAATCTGGTCCACGGCCCCCTGCTCTGATTTCTGGCAAATAGCCAGATGCGACCGCAACGCGACCGCGCCGCATGGTCTTTTGCCCCTGTTTGGACGCGAAAACGCTAGAATTTAAAAAATTTGATGCTATTTTTGGAATCTTCACCAAATTTTGATCATTCTAGACCTTTAATTTATGAAAATTGACCAGAGAATCGCCGAGATCGAGAGATTGGGTGCCTTACAAGGCATTACGACAGGTAATCGCCGCGCTCTCAAAATGTCGTTTTCGCCCCAAAAAGAATTCGGATTTTCTCAAATATTTTACGTTTTTTCGCAATGAAATCACTTTTCTGGCACTTCTCGGCAGTGACCCTTGCGTTTTTTGACCAGTAGGTTCAATCCCCGCACGCACGAATTTTGACTTCTGAGCCCCTTTAACGATATTTTATAGGGGTTTTTGGAACGGAAATCGGTGGCAAGCTGGCAGAGAATTTTGCGGAAATGGTGCGACTTTTCTGTCTCGCTCTCTCTCTCTCTCGCTCTATCTCTCTCTCTCTCTCTCTCTCTTATCTCCCTTCTCACTCTCTCTCTCTCCTTCTCACTTTCTCTTTCTCTCTCTCTCTCTCTCTCTCTCTCTCTCTCTTTCTCTCTCTCTCTCTCTCTCTCTCTCTCACATCCATAGAATTTGTTATAGCCTCCCCTTTTTCAGCGAGTCGACTATGGATGGGGGGAAAAACCTCCCCTCTCCCTCTGCGGCTTCTCCTAACTAATCAGGTGCATAATTGGAAAGGTCTTCCCCTCCGTCCCCCTCCACATCATCCATATATTCCACTACACACCCATCAACACTTTTATCAGAGCAGGATTACGGTACTGAATTAATACAGCCTATTGCATTACAAATTACACCCCCGGATTTGCGGCTAACCCGAAAATATCCGGTTTTTGGGGTTTAAAGGGACCGGAAAGGTGGAATTTTTATGGAAATCTTCTAGTTGACAGCCATTTTATGAATTAAAAATGTTTTAAAGACTAAATATACCGTAAATTGCCGGAAATTCCGTCATTTGGAGCCCGGCGTCCAGTAAAATTTCCGCTTACGCCATGAATTCATCGACTTTTACAGAATTTTAACCCCAAAAATTGTGCAATTTGGCTATTTGCTAGCCAGTAAACCGATTCCCCTGGTTGATTCCTATTTTGCACCTGCCTTGACGACGACGGAAGCCCATTTCCGGGTCCAAAATGTCAATTTAGGGATTTCCATAGAAAACACGCCTACGAAACGCTCCACCGTATGCAAGTTTACAGTATAACCGGCGGAGAATGAAGGACTGTAGGGCAGCTGGAAGATTTAGAGGAAAATTCAGCGCAAAAAATATGGGATTTAGTTGTCTAGACCCAGAAAATCGACTCCAGGGGCAGTAAAAACCCCTAGAAAAAGCGCTTTTTGAGTCCAAAAAGCTCAGAAACTATTGAAGACCTATTAAATACGCAAAAAAGACCAGGGATACTGTAGAATTAGTCAATTTTTTGCATTTTTCACGGAAAACCCGCAACTTCAGAAATATTCGGCACCTAATACAAAGCCAGGAAACCCGATAAAAGGCGAGATTTGCCGCTGACAACGGTTAAGAACCATTACGCGCCCTTCAAAAAAACCCGAAAATAGCCCAGGGATACTGTAGAATCATTCAATTTGTCATTTTTCACGAAAAAAATCTGAATTTCAGAAACATTCGGATTTCGAAAGGCATCGAAAAACGCTTGAAAAGGCGCTATTTCGGTCCGCTAAAAGCTCAGAAGCCATTAAAGACCAATTAAACAGCGAAAGAAAGCCCAGGAATACCGTATAACAGGTCAAATTTAGCTTTTTTTCGCCAGAAGCGGAACTTCAGAAATATTCGGAACCCACCTGAGGGCGGCCATGGTGTGTAGCGGGAAGTGCTTTTGGTTGGTTGGGTCGGTGCTGCTGATGCTGGCGGCGGGGACGTGGGAGACCGCCCGCAAAAAGAAATAAACTGCCGACGGGGCCCGAGTGGCCAAGTACTGGGGCCCTGGGCCATGGCCGAGGAGGACACGCCCACAACGGCCATTCACGGGGAGAGGCTGCCTATAGTGGGTCCTGGCACCGTAGCCTGCCCTTTCCCCAGTCGCGCCAACCATCTCGAGGGTGAATGGGGGCAGAGACGCAGCGTATTTACACCTCCAAAACTTGCGAAAAACGGAAGAAGAAGTCGTTTTTTATTATAATTTTCAAATTTATATATTTTTACTATGGATTATGTGAAAACCGTCGCTTCAAACAGCCTAGATTTTGATTTCCGGTCAAATTACCCAGAATCTTTTTTCTATGGACGCTCAAATCGTTTCGAAAAGCCGGGAAACGACGGCGTTTTTCTTATAATTTTTAATTTATATATTTTTTTGCTCATAACAGCTTTGAAACGATTATTCAAGGCTGCACGTTTTTGTTGCCGTGATTCACAAGTAGTTTAGCTTGCCGCCTTACAAAAAACTGAATTGGAAATCTTGCCAGGCTCAGAAGGGCCTTTCGCTTAGATTTTTACAATTTTTAACTCGGAAATGCCTATTTATAACCTGGTAATGCGATATTCGTGATCAGCGCCAAAAGCTACGCTAAAAGCCACTTCAGAAAGTTAGGGTAAACTTATTTCTTGCTTTTCATCCATGTTCTTAGATTTTGACCGTTTTTATAGCTTAAGGAGCCTATTTGGAACTTGGGATAGTCATATTCGTGATCAGCGCTAAAAACTACGCTAGAAAATGTTTTTGTTAGATGAGGCAATAAATGAAAAACGCTGAAAGACTATAAAATGTCTCAATGTCTATTTTTGACTCTCCATTTTCTTTACTGGCTTATAATATCATGTAAATCTTATTAATAACTCTATTCCAGCCATGCTCCTGCGCCGCTTCTCGCCCTTTACTCGATGTCTTCTCAGCGCCGGCCCGAGCCGCCCGATTTCGACGACATTGGCGGAGATGGCGGCCCCATCAAGTGCGCGTCTTCTCCCCCAACTGACCGCCGACGAGCTGAAAGTGACCGCGCGGGCCAGCGAGCGCTTGAAGCAGATCCTCGCCGACGGGGAGAAGCTTCGCGTCGAGGTGGACGGAGGCGGATGCAGCGGTTTCGAATACAAAATGCGTCTCGACAAAACGCTGCAGGACGACGATCGCGTGATGAAGATTGCTGACGGCGCCGAAGTGGTCGTCGATCAACTGTCGCTGGGCTATTTGAGAGGCGCCACGCTGGACTATGTGGAGGACTTGATGAAGGCGTCGTTTCGCATCGTCGACAACCCGATCGCGCAGAAGGGGTGCAGTTGCGGCAGCAGTTTTGCCCTCAAAATGGATTAGAAACGTTAGATTTTGATACTAGGGAATTCGCGTGGTTTTTGAGGTGAAACCCCCGGATTTTTGGCTGTTTTTAGCAAAATCTTGACGGAAAAGGGCTTAAAAACAATGAATTTTTAGTATTTCTAGCAGGAAACCGAATATTTCAGTG
This sequence comes from Mesorhabditis spiculigera, assembly GCA_958295435.1. Classification (NCBI taxonomy): domain Eukaryota; kingdom Metazoa; phylum Nematoda; class Chromadorea; order Rhabditida; family Rhabditidae; genus Mesorhabditis; species Mesorhabditis spiculigera. The sequence goes on along the minus strand of CATQJA010002710.1, from coordinate 3,784,523 downwards.
GTTTTTACAATCCCTGGACGTAAAACTTGGCACATTTCGCGAAGAAATACAAAAAAAACCCCGTTTTTTTAAACAAAAAGGCCTGCTTTCGACCAAAATTCCAAATTTTAGCATATTTCTATCTTTTCTAAATAATTTTTCCACTTTAGATAAAGCTAAATTTACCCGAAACGCCATTAAACTAGGTGTATTCCACATTATAGGGCGAAAATTCGCTTTTCCCCCTAGAAATACGAGAGAACTATTGTTTTTAGACTTCTTTCATCTCGTTTTTGGCCAAAAATAGGTTTAATAAAATTGCGTTTGATGCTTTTTCGATCGGTATTTTGCCAAAAATAGCTGCAAAGCTTCTCCTAAAATAACTTTCCGATCGATTGATTTGTCTAGTCGCACTCGTTTAGCCCCGTTTTTCCTCTATTTAGGCCGCCTTTTTCCGTGTGATAATATGATAGTTCTAGTCTCTTTTTGTGCAGAATGGCTTCTAGCCTCTAGTTACTCGTTGTTGCGCTTGTCTTATGTTCTCTTTTTAACTTATCGATTGGAGATCTGCTGTGTGAACTTGTACTCGCCCCCACCCACCCCTGATACGTGTATTTTGCCTTGTGCTCGTTGACTTGTCTTTTTTTCTTGCATTGGGATAGCCTCGAGAGGAAATATATTCTTTTTAGGGGCCCTGCAGACGATGTCGGACACGGAGGAGACGAGCAGCGACCAACAACAGCAGCAGCAGCCCTCATCGGCCGCCAATTTGCTGAAAAACGCCGAGCGCATGGAGGCGATGAACGCGCGCATCCGGTTACTCGCCCAGAAGAGGGTGCGTTTGTTTTGCGGGGGTTTTTTGGTAATTAGCAAAGTTTTTTAGAGCGTTTTTCCAATCTATGAAAAGAATGAATGCTTTAAAACTTTTGAAATTCAATAAATTTTGAAAAATCATTAGAAAACCAAAAATTCGCAATTTTTGACCAAAAACTTGACATTTTGATGATTTTTAGGGGTTTTTTGCTTAGTTTTTTCGTCTAAGGATTGCTAAATTCTCTCAAAAACACCATTTTATAACGTAATACTTTAAAAATCTCCGGTAGAATACAAAAAAAAAAAAACATAAATTTTTGATCGAAATTTCAGATTTCAAAGGTTTCCCCCGTTTTCTAATCACTAGCATTATAGCGAAATTTTCTCAAACCAAACCCGGGAAAGAGGAGTACCTACAAAAATGTGGATTTTCACCCAAAAATGACCATTTAGAATGACTCGCGCCGCGCGAACAAGGCCGACGTCGTCGAGGAGGACCGAAAAATCAAGAACCCGAGGCATCAGATCGAGGAGATGAAGAAGGAGTGGGAGTTGAAGGATCTCGAGGAAAGACAGGTAATTCTTGGAAGCGGATGCGGGCTTGTTGAGGCTTTCGGCTCGGTTCTTTTGCATTATCGGAGGTGGGGGCAAAGGCCTTATGATCCAAGTTTTCTAGGACAAAAACAGATAGTTTTTCTATCTGTTTTTATTTTGAGGCGTAAAAATTCGCTAATTGTAAGTTTTCGGACCAAAATCTTAATTTTCACGGTTTTTGGAGGTACTTTTTGCGTGGAAAATCCGCGCATGGAATAGGGGAAAATCCCCCCCCCCCCCAATATTGCCAAAGAACCGCTTTTCGAAAAGAAATAGAACAGTGAAAATAGCGGTATTTTTATTTAGAAGCATGCTTTTAGTAGAAAATTGAACGTTTCACGCCAATTTCAAGCTATATTTGGAAAAGTAAAAGTTCTAGAAATGTTTCAAGGCGAATTTCGAAATTTTTAAAATCGTTTCTGGGAAAACTGTTATAAAAATATTTACCCCATTTCAGCGCTGCGAGGAGGAGGGCGTCGACTTTGAGCGCGCAAAGGCGATGCGCACCAGCGTCGAAGAGGTCCGCAAACGCGACGTGCTGCTCAAGCGGAAGAAAAACCCCAACAAGGACGCCCTCATCACTGGAGGTGCAGCTTTTTCGTGCCGCCGAAATTTACGTCATTTTTGCAGACTACGAGACGATGTCGCTGCGGCAAAACGAGCGGCTGACGCGCAACATCAAGCCCGACTTCAACGAGTACAAGCGGATGAAGGAGGCCCTGTAAGCGAGTTTTTGCATTTTTCTCTACATTTTAAATGTTTTTAAATCTTATTCTAACTGCCCATGTGACCAAAAAACTTGCAGGTTTTGATCAGGCATTTTTTTTAGATTCGAAAACCGATTTTTCGGCCTAAAATGACGAAAATTTACGGCTTTTTAGGCTTTTTTTGACGTGTTGCTTTTGTAATTGAAAATGGCTAATTTTTATTGAACTAAAAAAGGCATAAATACTGCAGATAATTTTATTTTTCTTTTTTCAGGGGCGAAGAGCAGTTCTACCCGGGTTCGAACACGATCGCCGACGGCCACCACTACCCCACCACGTCGGCCCTCGATCGACTCGCCACCACCGTGTTGGACATGTGCGTTTTGCGTCATGTACAATCTTCTCGGCGCTTTTGCATTATCGGGGGGGGGGAGGGGGTAATTCTTTGGATAATTTGACCGTAACGTTTAATTTTGATCGAAGACGGCGATTTTTCATCAAGAAACCCATGTTTGTCTATTAGTTTTGGCAAGATTTTTAAAGTTTTACGTTGTAAAATTATGTTTTTTGGCAAAATTTGGAGGTGGGAACCTAAATAGAAAACATTGATAATCTTTGGAATTCTAAATTTTTGATCGAAGATTCGATATTTTTTAATTATTTCATGGTTTTTAAGTTTGTCCGTCGATTTGAAAAAATTTAGCGGTTTTTGGAGTAGAATCCGAATTAGAAAACTTTAAAAATCTCAAAAATTTGAAATTTTGGTCTCGAAGATTAATCGTTTTTGATTTTCTACTGATTTTTAAAGTTTGTAGTGCGTTTAGGAATAGAAAAATGGCGTAAAAATTGGGTTTTTTAGAAGAATTTGATGCTAAGGAAAAATTTTACTCCCCCGATATTGCAAAAGATCCACAATCCTTTCAAACCGCTGATTTTAGGCAGAAAACGCGCGAAAAAGTGCATCGTCGCCGCATGTTCGACCCCGACCAAGAGGTCACCTACATCAACGAGAAGAATCGGGTAATATTCATTTTATCATTCTTTAAATACCCTTTTTTAGGTATTCAACAAGAAGCTCGACCAATTCTACGGGAAATACACGGAGGATCTGCGCGAGGATCTCGAACGCGGAACGGCCCTATAAATATAAAACTATTTCAACAACCCCCTTACCCATTCCGTTACACAATTTACATTGTTTTTTACACCCCCGATCTGGATTTATTCGTGTTTTTCTATCTGTTATAAAGTCTTTTTCGATTTTTGCGGTTTTTTGGCGACACATAAATGGTGGCTTCTCCCTGGAAGTCTCGTTCTTTTTCATTGTTGCGAGCGAAAACAAGTATCGGAAAGTTTTTAAAGGTTATCGATCGAATTAGGCGGTTTTTCTATGTTTTTAAAATATTTTTATGAGTTTTTGACGACTAAAAATAGTTTATTTGACAAACGATGTCTTTATCGGACTTTTTCCAAAATTTTAGTAACTTTTCTGGATTTTTATCGATTTTTAAAGCTTAAAAAGCATCTAAAATCGATCGTAACCCGGTCTTTTTCGATAATTTTGGCACGAAAACTTCAAAACCGAAGCGTGTTCCTAAAAATTTTTTGTGGAACGAAAACCAAAGTAAAAAGCTGCGTTATAGGATGTTTTTCTATTTTTTTTATAAGTTGTAGCGCTTACAAAATCTTTTATTGATAAATTAGGCACAAAAGCTTCAAAAACAAAATAATAAAATTGTTAAAAATATAGAAAGACGTCCTGGCAAAGCGCGATTCGCTTTTTGGCCTTTTGTATGAGGTTTTGACGCTTAGAAAATATTTTATAGGCTTAAACTTCGCTGTAACACAGCGGTTTTTCGAGAATTTAGACATGAAAACTTCAAAAAGAATATAAAAGGCCGTCTCCTTAGTTTCTTAGTAAGAAACACTCAGTAAAAGCTTCTTTTTAGGGCGTTTTTCTATATTTTTGTAAGTTTTTATCGATTTTCAACGCTTAGAAAATATTTTTTTGGCCTAAAATTGACTGTAGCGCCGAGGTTTTTCGAGAATTGAAACCCAAAAGATAGAAAAGGTGTTTGCCGGGCATTTCCTTAGGTTTTTTGGCTCGAAAAACTAAAAAGTCTCTTTTTTCGCGGTTTTTATGGGTTATAAAGTGTTTCCTGGACTAAAATTTACCGTAAAGTTGCCGGTTTTCGATAATTTATACACCAAAAAAAGGGAAAAGACATTTTCCGCGAATTTCCCTAAGTTTTTTTGGTTCGAAAAACTAAGTAAAAGCACCGTTTTCAGGCTTTCCAATGTTGCGCGGCCAGGGCGCACGCCTTCTACGCCGACCGCAGTTTTATTGTGTAGCCAGGTAGGCGGTGTGTAGTTTATATTTTACTCCTTATTCTTAGATGCACCGGCACGCAGCCACCGGACAAGCCGACCGTTTCCGCCACCGCACCACCGGATCCGCTGAAGGCCTACACGGCGCTGGGCGGCGTGCGCGGGAAACCGGTGTGTTTTTGGCGTTTTGTAGGCTTCGATACTTCGTAGAAAGTAGGGCTGTTTGCTGAGCGTCAGCGAGCAGCGATTTTTGAGGAATTTTGGTGCTTCTTGCTCAAAAATTGCGCACAAGAATCGACCGTTTGGGGTAAAAATCTGCAAAAAAATCGCATTTTTACGGGTTTTAGCCGCTAAATTTTGCCCGGGGCAAGCGAGCAGCGATTCTTTAGGGCTATTATAGCCTCTAATGTCCTTAATTTCCAAAGAAAATAGGTCGATCGGGGTAAATCCTTCGCTAAAGGCATTGCTTTTAGCCGTTTTGGCTGCTAAATTTTGGGCAGAACGAACGAGCAGCGATTCTTTGAGAATTCGATAGCCCCTGAAAAAACGTCAATTCTGAAAAAATAAAAATCGTCTTTTCAGGCCGTGAAAAAGGACATATGGCACTACAGCGATCGGCGCAGCGGCAAGGGCTACTCCGATTTTTCGACGACCATCTACCCGCACGCGCGCGAATATATTTGGCCGCCGTTGAGGTGAGAAAAATAGAAATGAAAATGATATTTGAAAGCCAATGAAAAATTTGCCGTTATTTCTTGGCTGGTTCTTTTCTGTTAACGGGGGTGGGGAAAAATGTTTGAATTTTTGAATTTTTTACCATTTTTGGGTCATTTTTCATTCATTTTTAACCAAAAAGTCAACATTTTGGAGATTATTTCGCTTTTTACAAGATTTTTGAGTCCAAAAACTGTGTAAAATTGTACAAAAAGGGCTTATTTTTTGTTATAGGGCCTTGGGGAATTACTGGGAAAAAATCCCGCCCCCCCCCGTTAACAGAAAAGAACCGGTAATTTCCTGGGTTTTTTTCAGAAAGATGAACAAAATCGGAGCGTTGATCATCATCGGCGGTCTCGTCTTTATGGTCGTCGATTTTGAGCGGTAAATTCGGAAATTAAATGATAGATCGGGTTTTTTAGGGTAGTGCAAGTGTTCGACGAAATCTCCGAAGGTATCCTCAAGCCGCGCACAAACCCCGAGGCCAAGCAGCTCGAACCCGGTACAAAACCCCTCCCGTTCGTTAAAAACTGGTACTTTTAGATCAGGGCCCCGATGCGAGCCTTGTCGTGCTAGAAGACGCTGCAGAAGACCAGGCTGATGAAGATGAACCTAGAAAACCCAAGAAAAAGGTGTTGTTTGTTGAATAAAATGTTATAGACTGCTGAAAGGTGCCGTATCTACTGTCCGGAGGAATGGCACGGAGTGAAAACTTTGTGAAAGTTGCAGCTTTTCGGAATTTCAACGTTTGCGCTGCTTATTGCTCCCTTTTTGCTTCAAAAAAATCACGTATCACGATGGAAAATGGCTTTTTCCGGGCATAATTTTCCAAAGGAATACTTGCTATAATTGGCATGCTATTTTTAACGTCGATATTCAGCCCGATTTTTTATAGCAGTGCTTTTATTTTATTTAATAAAATTGCATATTGAAAGTCAATTATAAAATTCCAAATATTTTCATTTAAAAATTTTTAAAATTTAAAACGAATTAAATTTTCAAAAATGGCACTTTCCTGGCATTTCGAGCGGTCGAAAAATTGTTCCGATACGATACTCCCGACGCCGGATCGATAATTGTTTTAGCCCTACGTAATTTATGCAATTTTTTGCAGGATAAAAAGAAGAAAATCGGATTCCGCGAGCGTCGCATCATCCAGTACACCGATCGGATCAGGAATTATTCGACGCCCGACAAGGTCTTCCGATATTTCGCCACGCTGAAGGTACGGAACTTGGAGTGTTTTGTAGTGGTTTTCCACGCCTTTTTAAGGTGATAATCAGTCTGGAAGACCCGCATCTTGAGTCCTGACAAACATTCAGCCATGACCGCGCGCGCCCTTTTAGCCTCGTTCTAAAAACCTTCTAAAATATGGAAAATTCGCAAATTTTGACCTGTTTTTGATAATTTTCCATGCATTTTTGGTCCCCCCGCTAACAGCCCAGTACCACCTGATATCCCCCGGGTTTTTAGGTGCCCTCAGACGAGAGCGGCATCCACTACGAGGTCTACATGACCCCTGAAGATTTCGTCCGTTCCTTCACACCGGGCGTGATGCAACCACCGAAATATGGCATCGATCGGTTCAAGGTCTACAGGCCTGAGGTGAGCCATGAAGACGTTTAAAGGGGCTCCGAACTCTAGCCCACGTCCCCCAGCGTTGATTCCTGGCAAATAGCCAGATGCGACCGTAACGCTACCGCGCCGCGTGATCTTTTGCTCCTGTTTGGACGTGAAAACGCGTGGATTTAAAAATTCTGCGGTTGTTTCTGGAATCCTCATCGAATTTTGATGATTCTAGACGTTTTAATTATGCAAAGTGAGGGGAGAATGACTTAGATCGAGAGATTGGGTGCCTTACAATGCATTACGGCATGTAATCACCGCCCACTCAAAAAAAGGCGTTTTGGCCCCAAGAAGGTTTTATTTTTACTCAAATTTTTTTACGTTTTTTTCGCAACAAAAATTTTTTTTCTGGTACTTCTCGGCAGTAACCCTTTCGTTTTTTGACCAGTAGGCTCAATCCCAGCACGCGCGAATTTTGAATTCCGCTTCTGGCTTCCGCCCCTTTAAAAACACTTTCATAGCGGATCGAAACTTTAGCCAATGTCGCGAAAATCGGAGTAAATGTTATAAATATTCGGGAATTTCGAAAATTCAAATAACGCACGAATGTTGACTTGCTAGCCCCTTTAGAGGGACCGGAAAGTGTCGAATTCTACCCCGGTTTTCAACTAGGTCTCGACATGTACGCGACACGGATGGATTTAATCGCCGCTAGGATCTGCTATACCAGGCGTAATTTGGCCTGTCGCGTAGCTGTCTAGACCCAGGCGGGCGAAGGAGTCGATTCTGGCTCTTGCGCTTTCGTTTTAAACGGGGGAGTTTTTTCGGAAAGTGCCGTAAATTAAATTAAATTTTAAGCACTGTTGCATAAAATTAAGCATCACCCCCGCTAACGGTCCAGTACCGCAATTGGGTTTTTTAGCTTTTTTTCGAAAATTCGGACAAGTTCGTACAGTTTTTTACAGTAATCCTGCCCACGCCAAAATTTGATTCCCCCCGCTAATAGTCCAGTACCGAAACTGGATTCTTTAGCTTTTTTTTCGAAAATTTGGACAAGTTCGTACAGTTTTTTACAGTAATCCTGCCCATGCCAAAATTTGATTTCCCCTCGCCAACCACCCCCCCCCCCCCCCCGCTAACAGTCCAATACCGCAATTTTGCCGAAAATTCGTAAAAATCAAACTATGATTTTATTCCCTTGAAAACTCGGTATTTTGCACTTTCTAGGAGGATTGGAGACGTTTCTCGGATGAGGTCAGCTGGTAGTAGCTAGAATAGAAGCTATTTTAGTTAATTGTTTCGTTTAATTCACCCCAAAATTTTTATTAATTAATTTTTTTTCAGAAATACCACCATCACATCCAGGATCGGTCTTCGATCTTCTACAAGCTGGGCGAGACGGGTCTCATCTCCTTCAGCGATTACTTGTTCCTGAAGACGCTACTTTCCAGTGAGGATTTTTAATTTTGGTTCTTTCTCATTATCGGGGGGACGAATTTTTTTTGTATAGGGTTAGAAATGACTGGTTCATTAATAACAAGTATTTTAATAGTGCTTTTCGTAAAAAATAACCATATTTCAAATGGAAAAAATAGCTACAACTTGTCAAAAACAAATCGAAATTTTGGTCAAAAAGGGCCATTTTTGGTCGAAAAGTCGATACTTTTGATATTTGAAAATATTTGGTATAATTTTTACTTTTCAAAAATGTGAAGAACACCACAAACTACGAAAATCAATGTTGTTTTTCAGCGTCTCCAAAAGATTTCGCGCTGGCCTTCAGCATCTTTGACATCAACGGAGATGGGGCCCTCGACCGCGACGAGTTCTATAAAATCAAGGTACGTTTTTGTGGTTTTTCTGACGTAATTAGTACGGCACTGGACTCTTGGCTGTCGCTAGAAAGTTTAAAAATTTTGCATAAATTTTGAAACCGAAAATATTGAATTTTTTTGGGTATTTTTCATACATTTTTTTGCCAAAAATGTCCAAATTTTTCCGAAATCGTATTTTTTGCGACTGTTTTGTATATAAAAACAAAAAATATTTTTACGGGAAAATTTGGTTCCTCCCCAAAAATCCCCCCGCTAACAGTCCAGTACCTCTAAAATTTTTGGGTTTTAAACAGGGTTGTTCGCGGACGGACGCGGACGGTCCGGGACGCGGACGCGTCCCCGTCCGCTCATTTACATAAATTTTTGCGGACGGACGGGACGGACGGCGGACGCCGGAAGTAACTGCGTCCGCGATGCAAATGAGAAAAGCAGATTCAAATCATAATGAAGCGCCTAGTTTTTCATTTTTGGGCGTAAAACCTTTGGTAGGGTCTGGTTTTTAGCATGTCTACTTGTACATGACAATCTACTGTCCAGTAAAATCAAATTCACCGCAAAACCTGCAAAATTATTGTGAATTTCCTGGTTTTCATTTTAAGATTACCATGAATTAATTTGCATCTCGGACGTGCGGACGCTCCCCGTCCCCGTCCGCCATGCGTCCGTCCCGTCCGTCCGGGACGCGTCCGCGTCCGTCCGCAAAATTTTATGCTAATGAGACGGACGGGACGCGTCCCGTCCCGGACGCGGACGGACGCGGACCGGACGCAAAATGAACAACCCTGGTTTTAAAGCAAACTTAGTTTTAAAATTTATATATTTTATTTAATTTTAAATTTTAATTTAATTTAAAAATTTTTGAAACGTTTCGAATTTTAGAACCTGGTGATGTCGCAGTCGTCAATTGGCCTCCGCGAAATGACGCCCGGCATCTCTTCACACCATCGTCATCTCCAGCCCAATTCCGCACTCGAGACGTACTTCTTCGGCCCCCACGGCACCCACAAGCTCTCCGCCGACAAGTTTTTGCAATTCCAGGTGCGTGTGCGAATTTTCGTGGAACTTTCCATTTATCGGGGGGGGCTTTTTCTGCAGGTCTAGCATGTCTGAAAATCTATTTTATTTTAAATAATACGTATTTATAAAACAAAAATAGCCTATGTTCTATTTATCATTTTATTTACTATCTATTTTATTTTGATAATTTATATCCTATCCTATAAGCGAGAAAAGTATGTCTGTTTTCTGTACAGCCGATTTCTCGGCCGTCACGCCGAATTTCGAGCTGATTTTTGGCATGGCGGTGGAGGAACACATTTGTCAGTGATGGATTTTTTTGTTTTGCGACATTCCTTCATTTAACAATTTTATAAGCAAAAAAGTGAAAAATCCTTAACAAAAGGGGTTTTTGCCGCGTTGTCCGGAAGTTTTCTCGGCGCCTAGAGGGAATTAGGGCACAATTTTTGGAAGTTAGATGGGAAAAGTAATTCCCCAGATACATTTTTTCGGATTTTGCAAAATTCTGTAAAATAAAGTATTTATAAGGATTTTTCTGAAAGGTCCTTAATAAATCGCGTCACGGGTCGTGGTGTCCGGGCCATAGCTCAATTCACATGGCGAATATGGACCTGTATTTTTGACCACTTATGTATTCAATGGCGAGGATCACGCGCATCTTATTATCTTCACAAAATTCGAACAGCTTCCACCTCAAAAGTTCAATTTTGTAAAGTGGCCTGAAGGCCTGCCTGTCGGAGGTGCTGGGGCCCATTCCTTTTAGCACAGCTCGGTTTCGCCCCCAAGATATGAAGAGGCCTTTACCGCTACCCGTTCCAGCCACCCCCTGTGGTGTAGTGGATTAAGGACGGGGTTACGGCGTTGAGGGTCGCGGGTTCGGACCCGTGAGAATTTACTTTTTGGCTTTTTGGTAGTTCAGCGACAAAACATGGCTCTAGGCTTTCCGTGTGCGAGACTTAGGCCTGGCCTTCGCTCTAGCGCCGCAGGCCCAAGAAAAGATTCTTGGGCCAGGATCTCGCGCCGCAGGCCAAAGAAAAGGGCCCTGAAACACGCTCTCGCGCCGCAGGCCAAATGCGGGAGAAAAAGCGGTAGCTAGCGCCGCAGGCTCAAGGATTCCAGGGCAACACTGGCTCTGGCGCCGCAGGCCAAAGAATGGTCTGACCAAGGTTCTTGCGCCGCAGGCTAAAAAGAAGCTATTCAAATTCATGGTTCCTGGACGGGGTCCAGTGGAAAACGGCCGCGAAGCGGTCTTTTTCCACTGGTTAGAAAATAAAAATTTTTTGGTTAAATTTAGATGAAATTTTTTGTATTAATCTATAAAGGAAATATTTTCATAATGTTTTTTTGTCAGCTAAAACTATTTTTTAACTAAATAAACTATCTAAAAGCTTTGCCAATTTTTCAAAACGTTTTTTCACAAAAATGGCCAATTTTGGTCCAAAAATCGATATTTTTGTATTTTTAATACGATGTTTTAAAGGTTACGTTTAGAATTAGTAACAACGGCCTAGCTTCAATTACTCATCGCAGAATTCAATTCTTAGGAAAAAAAGTACCCCCCCCCCCCCGATAATGCAAAAGAACCGGGAATTTCGTATTTTCAAGTCCACTTTTCAGGCCGATCTGCACCGCGACATCCTGAAAATGGAATTCGAGCGTCGCGATTGTCTCGACGGGGAAGCTGGGGTAGATTTTTTCGATTTTTGCCAAATATTACTCTTATCCAAACAATTAGAAGTTTTATTTGGTGCTTTGGCATTATCGGGGGGCCCATAACTTTTTCCCCCGAGTCCAAATATGCCTATTCATGTGAAATCGGGTATTTTAAGTTATCAGGTTCTTTTGAACGATTTTTCAAATCGAAAAACTGGCTAAAAACATTTCGAAAATTCAACGTTTTCCGCGAAAAATCGTTATTTTGTATTTTTGATGATTTTTCGTAGTTTTTACGTTTCGCAGCGCTCAAAAACAGCTTAGAAACCCTTTCCATACTCTTATGAGAAACTTTCAAGCCCACGGAGAAAGTGCCCCCCCCCCGTTAATGCCACAGTACCACTATTTTTAATTTTAGTTATTTATTTATTTAAATTTATTGTGTTTTTTTGCAGATAATTTCGGAGCTGAGCTTTGCGCAGCTTCTCCTCCTGCATGCAAATATTGATGAGAAGAAGATGAAGGGAATGCTGAAGAGGGTACGCAAGAAATATCAAGATGGACCCGGCATCACGTTCGAGGAGGTGAGGAGGGGATGCTGGCAGTGATTCGTTGGGATTCGGGAGCCAGCTAGCAGAGAATCTTGGTGGAATGGAGGGCAATCTAGCAGGGATTCTTTAGGAATAGAGGGCAAACTAGCAGAGGATCTTTGTGGAATCTAGGCTTTTTTTAATTTTAATACCTTTAATTCGGCCAAACTCCTTTTTTTAAGAAGGCAGGCCAACAGAGACCATTTGGGAAATAAAATTATGACGAGGCAAATTAGTAGAATTTTGTGCGAATAAGGGGCAGACTAGCAAAGATTTTTTGGGAGTGGGCGGCAAGCTAGCAGGGATCCGTTGGGATTCGGGAGCCAGCTAGCAGAGAATCTTGGTGGAATGGAGGCAAACTAGCAAGGATTCTTTGGGAATGGGGGGGGGCAGCCTAGCAGGGATTCTTTGGGAATGGGGGCAATCTAGCCGGGAACCTTGCGGAATCTAGCCCTTTCGTTGCACGCAGTTTTGTAAATTTTAATACATTTAATTCCGGTCAAAACAATTTGGTTTAGGAGGGCAGGCTAGCAGGGATTTTTTGGGAATAGAGGCCAACCTAGCAGAAATTCTTTCGGAGTCTTGGCCCGTTTTGCTACAGGCATTTCTGAAAGGCGGGGAATGATGGGGTAACCTAGCAGAGATTCTTAGGGATTCGAGGGCAGTCTAGCAGAGGATCTTTGCGGAATCTAGCCCTTTTGTTGCAGGATTTTTGCAAATTTAATACATTTAATTACTGTCAAAATCGACTATTTTAGGGGGGCAAGCGAGCAGAGGCCATTTGGGAAAGAAAATTCTAGCGAGGCAAATTAGCAGAATTTTTGACGAATATGGCGGCAGACTAGCAAGGAGTTTTTGGGAATTTTGGGCATACTAGCCGGGATCTTTTGGGAATGGAGGGCGAACTAGCAGAGATTCTTCAGGACCTAGGCCCGTATTGTTACAGGAATTTTTATAAATTTAATTCATTTAATTACGTTCAAAATCGTGGATTGTAGGAGGGCAGGCTAGCGGGGAATCTTTGCGGAATCAAAATCCACAAATCTAACATTAAGTGCCATTTGTTGCAGGTGGTGTCCCTGTTCGCGTTGTTGTACCACATCGAAGAGGTGGACATGGCCCTCCATTTCCATCGAATGGCCGGCGTCCCCATTGATGCAAACATGTTGCAGCACGTCGCCAGGAAGGTCGCAATTTTCTACTCTAAATTATTCATTTTTTAATCACGATTTTTTACTAATTTTGTGCGTATATTAATTTAATGAATTTTGAGCTATTCAGTATTTTTAATTATCTTTTATTTAATTTTTCCTTTGATTATATAAAAATTTTTGCAAGTTTTCTTCTATTGATTTGACGCATTTTCTAAAATGTTGAAAAATTGAAAAAAATTTAATGATCGTTTTTGTTGGTTTAAAAATTTTACCTATTTAAATTTGCTAGATTTATGGGATTATAATTTTTTATATGTTAGCTGTTTAATGTTAAAGAAACATTTTATTTTGGCCACCCATTTTAGTATTTAATTATTAAAGTTATTTACTTTTATTTTTGGATTCCAGGTGACGAACGTGGAATTGACTGAGCACGTCGTCGACGTCGTCATCACGCTTTTCGACGAGAATATGGTAGCATTTGAGACGTTTTTTGAAGCGTAATTTCCCGATTTAGGACGGCAAGCTGTCGAATCGTGAATTCGTGGCCGTGATGCGGAGACGGATGCGCAGAGGGCTCGAGCATCCCAGGTGCCCATTTTTTTGTAATGTTTTTGAAATTTAAATTGAAACATTGAAAAGTTTTTTGCTCAAAAACAAATATTTTTCTTGGAGCTTTCGCGTTATCGGGGGGGGGGGGGAGGGGGCAAAATGTTTTCCATTACAGATTTTGACTTTTTGGTAAGTTTTTGATAGTTTTGAGACAGCTTTTCTAGTTGAAAAACAGTTTTTTTTTGCCAAAACCATTGTTAAAATACTTCTCAATAGGTTATTAGGCAGTTTAGGATTATACCAAAAGAATCCCCCCCCCCCCGATAATGCGAAAGAACCTTTTCTTAAATGAAGAAAATGCTTCCGCACTATTTTTTGCTATCCTTAACCGTAATTTTATTTTCGCAAAATGTTGATGAAAAACGGAAAATCTCATTTTTTGAAGGCTTTCCTAGTTTTCTAATTTTTTTAATCAAGCGTGATTTGATCAAGGTCTTGGGGTGAAGAAATACCCGCCCTCCAATAAGGCAAAAGCGCCAAGAATTTCTGGAGAATTCGTTATGGAAACTGGTGTTTTAGCGGGGGGTGACGAATTTTATTGTGTATTAGGTTCGCATTTTGTAACTTGGCTTCATCAACTTTAAATTAAATTAATTTCATTAAAAATCCGAAATATAAATTTTTGAAAATTTTCAGTGAAAATGTTTTCTAGTTTTTAAAAATGTTTACAAGCAAAATTTAATTTCCATTTTTCGTTTCAGGGACACGGGCGTGTTCCGTCTGGCCGAGGCCGTGGTGGAATGCAGTCGACGGGCCATCTTCGACGCTCCACTTCCGCTCTACCAATTGCGACACTAATCGACAGGTTTTGTCTGATTTTTGAGAATCCCATGATTATTACTTATATTATGACATGTATTTCCGATTTAACGAATTTTTATTGCCTATTTTATGTTTTTTTTCGGCATGTAGGGCTATCCGATTACGCCATGTTATTCTGCTCCTGCCTTGAAAATGAGACGATTTTTTAGCTTTTTGATTTCTTTAATTTTTAAAAGCGCTTTTTGGGCTGAATTTGCGCTTTTAGACTCTTTTTCGCCATCCGATTACGTCATGTAATTCCCTTTCCCGATTTGCCATAATTACTGCACATTGTGATTGTAACTATTCATAACGATGTCTCTCTCTCCCTCTCTCTCGCTCTCTCCCTCTCTCTCTCTCTCGCTCTCTCGCTCGCTCTAGCTTATCTTATCACTCGCCCAGATGTTTTCCCCGCATTTTTGGGACCTCTTTCTTTATTAGATTATGTATAGAAAAATAACGCACCGGATAAAGATTTTCGTGAGAAAACCGGTTTTTATGAACTTGTGACTTGATAGCTCCTTTAACGATTTTTAAAGGCTTAATTGCCCGTTGTTTCGTCGTAAAACGAGATATTCCCGGTAATTCGTAATTTCGAAGAAGCCAGATTTTTGTAAAATCAGGTAGCTGCTTTCTTTATTTGTCTCTCTCCTTCATTGTTTTTCGATTCGATTCGATTCAATTTGTTATTTCATTCCCTATTGTCTCTTTTTAGCATCCATCTTATTCGTGCCGAAAACCAGAGCAATCACTTGAGGAAAACCATGCTTTTTCTTTAAGGTAAAATGCTTTTTTCCGGATCCTAAAACCCAAAAAGCCAAACGTTTTCCGCGTTTTAGTAAATTTCTGCCTTCAATGGTCCTTTAGAAGGTCGTATTCGTATTTAAAACATGAGCAATCTGGTGAGGCCGACTGTACGATCCGTGCCGTACGTTTTCTGGCAGGCGAAAGGATATTTTTTTGAGGGTTTTGAAATTCAGTTTCGGAAGGCCATTTCAGAAGACTCCAATTTTTTCGAATTTTGCGCGGATTTCTGGCCTCAATTGCCCGTTAAACTGAAGAAACAGTTATTTTATATTTTTAAAATCATTTGTCACGTCACGTGTTTTCTCGGATTCGTGTCATGGAGATCCAACAGTTTTTTCGGGTCAAGACTTCCAAAGTGAACATATTTTTCGAATTTTTCGTAAATTTCTGCCTTCCATGGCGCCTTAGAAACCTCTAGAAAGCGAGGGTTTTTGCTAAAAAAAGTGTGTTTTGAGGTGAAGAGAATGTCACTTGCCGTGTTCCCATCGCTTTTTCAACTTTTCCCGCGTTTTCTAGCCAATTTTCACCGTCTTGCTGGCAACTTTCACCGTCTTTTCACCGTTTACACATGTAGCTTTTGTGCGCTGAGTGCTATGGTTACAATTAGAGGAGAGAGGGAGAGAGAGAGCGAGAGAGAGAGAGAGAGAGAGAGAGAGAGAGAGAGACGAGGGAAGGCGTGTTTACACCCTCCACTCCGGCAGCCCGTTTTTTTCCGTCATAACGCGATAACATGGGGGCCGTGTAAACGCGAGATTCGCGCAGTTTGGACAATTTTCCGTTCCAGAAATTTTTCCTAATTTTTATGCCATTAAAGTGACAATTTTTCCTTTCTCAAACACCGCCATTCTCCGCTGCTTTTTATACCTTCAAAATGTTTGTTGCAGCTCGAGAAACAGCCGAAAATGCACGTGCCAAAAAGCGTCCTGATCACCGGAGCGAATCGAGGTATTTTTTGGCGGCGCCGATTTTTGCATTAATCTAGAAATGCCTAGAGAATGGATGGGAAGTATTTTCGTAATGTTTATAAAAAAAATATAACTGTATTTCACTATATAAATATCTGAACTATCTAAAAAGGCTGACAAAATTTTCAAAAAAGCCGAAATTTTGCTCAAAAGTCGCTAATTTCTGTATTTTTTAAAATCAAACTTTGTAAAGTTTTTACGTTTGGGAATAGTACAAAAGAGCTCACAGTTAGCAACACCTCGACGATTCATTTCAACAAGAAGTCTTGGGAAAAAAGACTTGGACTCGCCTTTTCGAGAGTTGCTCATAGATACCAAAATCGTAAAAAAATATGGATAAATTGAAATTGAAATGATAAATGAAAATAAGCGATTTCTCTGTAGGTATCGGCCTGGGCCTTGTCCATGCCTATCTCGGCCTCGATGGTGTTCAACATGTCTTCGCCACGGCTCGCGATCTCCCCTCGGCTAAGGTATCCATTTCGGGGGTGAAACCGCGTTTTCTGGCCGCCACCATACCGGAAAACGCCCGACAAAAATCTCCAGGCCTTCAAAATGTCGAAACTCGATAATTGTCGGCATCGGTATTAATTCTTGGAATCGGCATTTTTTTGCTGTACTCGTTTAATTGTCGGCATTTTGTTTTATGAATTAAAGGCTGAATTTTACTTTAATTTACGGCGTTTGGCTATAATTAATCGCTGTGATTTTATAGGAGCTAAAATCCCTCTCGGACCCCCGGCTTCACCTCGTCCAGATGGACGTCCAAAAGGATGAGACGATCAAGGCCGCCGCCCAGCAGGTAATTCACGGAAAACTGGGCAGGCTAGCAGCGCTCATTTAGGAATTTTCGACTCGGGAATTCATGTAAATATGCAGCTTAATGTCATTTTCCAGGTCGAAAAAGTGGTCGGGGCCGACGGGCTGAACTTGTTGATCAACAACGCCGGCATCTGGGAGGCGTATCCGGTTTGTGGTTTGGAGTCTGGCACAATATCTCTCTATCTCGCTCTTGCTCTCTCTCTCGCTCACCCTCTCGCTTGAACTTGAGGCCCTTTTTTCAGATGGATGCCACCCCGAATCGAGATATTGTGAATCGTGTATTGGATGTGAACGGAACCTCCCAACTCATCGTCACCCAGGTAAATTGGTCTAAAAATATTTAAACCTGGTTTCTTAGTATTTCCTGCCACTTCTCCGGAACGCCGCTTCCTCAGAAGATTGGGGCGTCCATCGCGCCGCTATCGTACGTTGTTAAAACGTTTTAAAGGGAGTGAGAAGGCAAAAATCGGGTCTCCCTCTCACTCTCCCTCTCTGTGTCTGTCTCTCTCTCTCTCTCTCTCTCTATCTCTCTCTTTTAGCCAATCCTTTAGATAATGATGTCCTCCGGCGCGGCCTCAATCGTCGATAACGGAAGCGGAAGTCGGAATGGCAATCTCGCCTACCGGCTCAGCAAGGTGGAAAATTGCCCATTTTTCGCGATTTCCCTAGGGTTACAGTAGATTTTCGCAGCCAAAACCGGGTCCATTCGATAGAGCGCAAAATTCTGAACCGACCCCACCTCTCAAAAAGGTTGATCGGGTACGATAATCGCCAAAAATCGCGTCAAAAACACCGCTTTTCCCTAGAATTTTAATTTTTTTTTCCTTTACCCACCAATTTTTCCGGTCTATTGTCGGTATTTTGCGCTTTTAAGGGCTGCATCTGGTCCAGAATTCGCAGCTCTATCGAATAGATTTCGTGAATGATTTGGAAAACGGGAATTTGACGCAAAATTTGCATAAAAACGGCGTGAAAACGACGTTGTTGAGGCGGCCCTGAATCAGCTGATGAAGACGCTGGCCGTGGATCTGTCGAAAGAGGGCATTCTCGTGGCTTCTGTAGCCCCGGGCCATGTTCTCACCGATATGGGAGGGAAGAGCGCCGAGATTACGGTGGGTCTACAAAAATCGGGACTAACAGCGCCGCGACACGTGAATCTACCGGGCGCCCAAAAATCCTCGCCCCTAGCCGGCCGCAGTCATGACCGATTTTTACGATTTTGGTATCTATCGAAAGCTCTTAAAAGGCCGAACCCAGCACGCCACCCGGTTTCCGAAATCTCGGGATTTTTTTTACGCAATTTTTGGTATTTTTCTTGTGAAAGGACGCGCTTTTCTGTCAAAAACTGAATTTAGCCGGTTTAAGCGCTATCCAAGTTGTTTTAGCAAATGGCTTTCAAAAAGCTGCTTTTCAGCTGCCAGAAAAAGCCTGAAAATCCCTAAACTGCGTTTTTTTTAGTAAACCCTAGGTCAGAAAACCGTCAGAAAATCCGCCCGTTGCTTAAGAATATTAATAAATGTTAGATAAATGTCAGAACTTTGAGAATCAGAGGGACGTGCTGGACTCGTCTTTTCGAGAGCTTTCGATAGATACCTAAATCGTGAAAATCGGACCCGACTGCGGCCAGCTAAAGGGGCAGAGGGCGGGGGAAAAGGCGGGCGAGCGTACGCGTTACGTATCGCGGCACGTCAAAATCTGAGTCTGCCGCACCACGACACGCAGCGCACACGCGGCTTGGCGGTCCTGAAACTCTCGGAATTCATGGTGCTACGAAAAGGTTTTTTCCCATTATCGGGGGGAGGCTAATTTTTTTGTATAAATCTAGCAATGTCTCAAGATTTATCAGAAACCTAAATCGAAACAATAGAATTATTTTTTCGAATTTATTAGAACCATTTTTGGTCGAAAAATCTATATTTTAGCTCTTTTTTAGTGAAATTTTGTAAATTTTGCACGTTTCGGAGTAGAAGAAAACGGTTTATATTTGAAAAATGGGATCCTAAGAGAAACGCAGGTCCCCCGATAATGCCAAAGAACCTATCAAAACGGCGATCCCGCGTGCGCGACAAAATCCCAAAATTATGCTTTTCGCGGCCCTTTAAAACGTCCATAATCCTTTTGTTGCTGGTGGAGCAGTCGTGCTCGGAGATGGTGGCCACATTCTCCAAATGGGAAAAGCAGCATACCGGCGGATTTTTCCGCCGCAACGGCGACCCGTTCCCATTCTAAATTCAACACATTTTTTAGCTTTATGCATTTTTCAGCGTTTAATTCGAATAAATTTTCTGCCCAACATTTACTTGCATGCCAATGGTACACGCTAAGAAAAGCGGCTGTTTGTTTTCCACGTTTTTCCGAGAAATTTTGGGTTTTTCACGGTTAGCGGGCAATCGTACACGCCAGCTAAATATGCTCTGAAAGCCGAATTAAAATTAGCGTTTTGCTTTACGTCGTTTCCGAACGTTTTGAATTTTTGGTCGAAATTTAATGGAAAAATTTAAATCCGAAAATTTGCCGACTGCACCGGCGTGTCATTTTCTCCGTTCTGTTTTGCTGGCTTATTTCCGATGCAAAATCGCCGTTTTCTCGGCGTTTTCCTCACGAAAAATCGCCTCCTTGTCCCTGGATCGAATCGCCCATTCGCGTGTGGGCTTTTCGAAATTACCATTACGTAATTTGGTGCTAATGCACTTAGGGGGGCAGTCCGGATTTTGACTACAAGACGCTCCAAATGCCGTTTTTTTAAACTCGAAGCCTCTGGAAAACCTAAGCCAAGCCTAAGCCTAGGCTTAGTTTCATACAAACAAAGCCTGAGCTTGGCTTGAGCCAAGCTAAGCTTAGCTCTAAGCTTAGCCCTAAATGACCCTATTTTGACCCTGAGGCAATTTAAAGCTTAAGTTAAGCTTAGCTTGGGCTTAAGCTTAAGCCTACGCCTAAGCTAGGCATAGTTAAGGCTAAGTTAAGCCTGCGCTCAGCCGAAACCCAAGTAGCTTAAGCGGAGCGTCTCGTAACCCCTTACTACCAATTTCGGACTGCCCCCCCCCCCCCACCCAACTGCATTAGCACCGTCATTTGACAGATTTATTCGGGTTTTAATTCTTATTTTTATATTTCTCCGGGGGATTCGTTGGTTCTTTAGGATTCGCGGGTGGGGGGATCAAATTTTTTTCGGCACAAGCGTAATTTTTTTTATAAATAGCGGATGCGTTTCTAAATTTTTTTTGCACTATTCCTTTTCATGAAAACTACGCAAATTTTAATTAAAAAATTTAATTTTAGGTCGCAAAAACCTATAGAGCCTTTAGGATTCGCGGGAGGGGGGGAGGGACCCATAATGACCAAATTTTCGACTTTTCAAACATTTTTCTAACATTTTTTGATAGTTTTTCCGCTTTAAATATACAGGGTGTCCCAAAAAAAAAAGACCCCCCCCAAAAATTTGAGCCAGAGGGCACCTACGGAGCTGAAAATTTGCACAGAGGTAGCGAAGCCAATTTTCTATGAACAAGGAAAGTTTCAGCCCGATCGGCCTACGGGTTTTGAAGTTATAGCGAAAATACTTTTCATTTTTGATTTAATATGGGGATCTATGCAATTTGCATCAAAAATATGCGTTATCCTTGCATTTACGAGCCGATTTTGCATAAATTTTGCCGAAAATGCCATTTTCTTGATGGAGCTTTTGGAAGACGATTGCGTATGAAGAATAAAAAGAGTGTTAAAACAACTGTTTTATCGATCCAATTCACGTGTTATTGTACATTTTGGCAATCTGAGCTTCGTCGGCCCGAAAACGTAATTTGACGAGCTCGAAAATAGTGTTGAAGGTTAGATTTGGGCTTATGTTGGCGCTTGCGCCGAAGTCTAGGCCAAACTCAAGCGTTCAACGATAGTTTCCGCCATGAGGTCTGGTATTCATCGCTCTTGCTGATCATTTTCTCGCTACACGAGCAATCGTTTTCCAAAAGCTCCATCAAGAAAATGGCATTTTTCGGCAAAATTTATGCAAAATCGACTCGTAAATGCAAGAATAACGCATATTTTTTATGCAAATTGCATAGATCCCCATATTAAATTAAAACTGAAAAGTATTTTCGCTATAACTTTAAAACCCGCAAGCCGATCGGGCTGAAACTTTCCTTGTTCATAGAAAATTGGCTTCGCTACCTCTGTGCAAATTTTCAGCCCCGTAGGTGCCCTCTGGCTCAAATTTTTGGGGGGGTCTTTTTTTTGGGACACCCTGTAGTTCAAATTTACTAAAAACAATGTGAAAACACTTTATATTTGATTACTAGGTCAACCGTTGCCAGGAAAAAATTGGTCCCCCCGCGAATCCTAAAGAACCGTCGAATTCGAGTCGTTGAATTTTCGAACTATTTCCGGCCTAGTTTCCCTTCATACAGCGCCTAAATATAAGTTCAGGGGCGTAGCCAGAAAAAATTTTTGGGGGGGGGGGCCCCAAAAAATTTTTCCAAAAAACTCAAAAGATGAACGAGAAAACAGCGCCGCAGGCAAAAATTTTTGAAAAAATGGTTAAATAGCTCTACAAATAGCCGTAAAAACGTGAAAAAATAGCGCCGCAGGCAGCAAAATTTTTGAAAAAATGAAAATCATAAGGGTCCCCCCTTATGAAATTTTCGGGCCCCGACCGATTTCGGGGGGGCCCCGGGCCCCCGGGGCCGGTATTACGCTACGTCCCTGTATAAGTTCATTAGTTTTAATATCGTTTTACATGGTTTTTGCTAGTTCTCAAAGGGAAAATCATCCCCAAAAGGTTTGTAAAACGACCAAACCGGGTTCCTCCTAAAAATCGCTAAATTCCGTGGGGTTTTTAGTGTATTCTAAATGCGTTGTTATCTTGAAACAAACAGGATCATTACACTTTACATACATTTTTAACGATTGTATTATTTTCCTAGACGAGAAGCTGAACAGCCCCAAATTTTACCCGACCTTTTTAGCGATGGCGGGCGCGCATCCGGAGAGTGTGATGATCACCGGCGCCGGTCGAGGTATCGCATCTGATTTTTCGTATATTATCTGTATTTTTCTTGCAGGTCTCGGCCTCGGCTTCGTCCGCGAATTCCTGAAGCTGCCCGGCGTCCAGCACTGCTTCGCCACCGTTCGCGACAAGTCACGCGCCACCGTAACAGATTTATCGGGGTTTTCGATTCCGATATGAAATTCTCCGGCATTTTCGTTATTTTTACGGAACTCTGCGATTTACCTACCAAATAATACCTTTTTTACCCTGCAGGACGTTCAAAAAAACGAAATTCCGATTTTCCAGATTTTCTAGTGGGATTTTGCCCGCGAAAACAGCAAATTCAGGAGCTGAACGCGCTGGCGTCGTCGGACGATCGGCTGACGATCGTCGAGATGGACGTGCAGAAGGACGACACTATTGCCAGGGCTTTCGACCAGGTTTTTTTGGTTCTTTCGCATTATCGGGGGGCCTAACTTTTTTGAACCAGTCTAAAATGTCTAGTAACTGCATAGCTGGTTTTTTGATAGTTCTTTAAGAACAAATAACTGTATTTAAACTAGAAAATGCTTCTAGAAAGTTTTGAAAAGTCCAAATTTTGGTCAAAAATCGGCCATTTTTGGTCGAAAAACCTATGATTTTGGCACTTTTCGACAAGATTTTGCATAGTTTTTACGTTTAGGAACACTTTCACTATTTCTATCTAAAGAATTCGACCCGAAGAAAAAAAGAGTTGCTGCCCCCTCCGATAATGCGAAAGAACCACGATCCTTTGCAGATAAAAACTTGTGTGGGCGATGGTGGCCTTTCCCTCCTCATCCACAACGCCGGCGTGCTCATCAACTATCCGGTTACGCCACCGAATTCGGGCTGAATATTTTTTTAGATCGAAGAACCATCTGATCGTGGGCGTCTCCACGAAATTCTCGACATCAACACCGTCGCCCCGTTGGTCATCACCCAGGTGCGTCAAGTTCGGCAAGGAAAAGCTGAGAAACCGACTGTTCCATGTATTCTTCACTTTTCAGAAATTCCTTCCGCTTCTCAGATGCGCCGCGGATCGAGTGAAGAAGGTAGGGCAAAGAGAAAGAGAGAGAGAGAGAGAGAGAGAGAGAGAGAGAGAGAAAGAAAAACACAGCTTTTTCAGCATAATCCCTCATTTAGCCGCGCCCGCTCGGCGGTCATCTTCATCAATTCGGCCACCGGATCGCTGGCCGACAATAAGTGAGGAGAGCTGGAAATTCTGAGCCTAGAAAAACCTAAAACGTCTGAAAAATGCCAATATCCTCGTGATGCAGCCGCAAAAAACATTGCCGTGCCCTAAAAAGTATATTCCGGCTCCCAAAACCTTTTTTGGCGGCTTAAAAACACGTAATTTTGCAAGATTTGCCCAGTTTCCCGCATTCCCCGCGAAAATCCGGCCTTTTCCAGGATGGGCAGCCGCATCGGCGAATTCCACACGATCGGCAGCAGAATGAGCAAGGTTTGCTAAAATTTCCTCTGCTAAAACCTGCGAAACGATTCCCGACATCGAGAAAACGTGCCGCAAAGCCTTCTAGAAACCTAAAACTACCAAAAATACATGAGAAAAACGGTATATATCATCAATATTGTGGTTTTATCCCGGCTAAAAATGCACCCCCCGCTAACAGCCCAGCACCAAAACAAACGACTTGCAGGCGGCCCAGAACCAGGTGATGCGCACGCTGGCCGTCGACCTGCGCCCCGACGGCATTCTGTGCTGCTCGCTGGTGCCCGGTTGGGTGAAAACGGACATGGGAGGAGATGACGCCACCACGACGGTTTGTGCTTAACAAAGCAATAATCCGAATAGCAAAAACGGTTTAGAAACAATTGGATCATCAGGAAAAGTTGCGTTCTTTTACCCGATCTTGCGAAAGAACCTAGCTTCTGTCCTATTTACCATCCGTGAACATCTTCAGGTCGAGGAGGCGTGCACAGAGATGGTGGCGACGATGCTGAAGATTGACGAATCACACACGGGCGCATATCTGCGGCGCAACGGCGAACAATTCCCATTCTGAATTTCCGCGACTCTGAATCGGAGCTGAATAAAAATTATTGATCGTTTTCTGCTCACAACGAATTTTTATACGCGAAAAATCGGCACAAAATATTAGAAAAACCAAGAAAAGATCAATTCGGAAACGGGGGAAAGAGAGAGGGGGATACATTTCAACGGATGAGGGAAATGAAAGGATACAGAAGTGGATAATCGAGATATAGAAGGCTTATTTCTTCTTGGATGAGCCGAAACCGCCGAATCCCATCATCTCGGCCATTTCGGGGTCGAGACCGCTCGGGCCCGCTGATGGCCCATTGTCCTCATCTTCTGGGTCGGCTTTTCTGAAAGATATCGATTGAACAAAAGCAGCAGAATCCGTGCAAAAGTCAAAAGGTCTGATACACCTCTGGTCCAAATTTGGTACCGATTGGATGTAACACGGCGAAATGCCAGATGGGTCGTTTTTTAAAACACCCTGTATTAGCGCGTTTTCGTAGTTTTTGAATGCTAGAAAGTTGAAGACACACCTGGACGAACTTGAACTTCGCCTCCAGGTCCTTCAAGTCCAACTTGAGCGCGTTGCTCTCCGAAAGCTGCGCAGCGAGTTGCGCTCGGGCATCGTTCCGCTTCAAGCTTCCGAATCCTCTCGTCCTTGGCGAAGGCGTCATCCTCGTGCTGTTGACATTTGTCGTCCAAGTCGTTGGCGAGCTGGTCGGCGAGCTTCCACTTTTGCTGATACCGCTCGACGACGCCGAACAGGTGAACGGCATCGTACTCGAATTGATTGGCGAATAGTTGGCTCTTGTATTGGTTGAGGCCGTAGAGGTCGCCTCGCTCGAGCTCGTCGTAGGTCGCTGAAAGCAGATTATAAGTCGTTAATACGAAAGATTGGGTTCTTTCGCATTAACGAGGGATTTTACCAAATAAGGCCAAAAATGCGAGTAACCTAGCAGTAAGAAGTAATTATTTTAATAATGTCTTTACTAAAATTTAACTATCTTTCCAGTAGGAAAATAATAACAAATTTCGCTGAAATTTTGGACGAAAAATCTATTTTTTTTAACTTAAAAACACCTTAGAAAAACTCGAGTTTTAGAAATGTTGCCCCCCCTGCTAATGCGAAAAACCCAAATTTGTATAACTCGTACTGGAGGTTGCAGTAGACATTCCGAGCAGCATGAACACGATGAGCAGCATTCCAATGATGTTTGTGGCGACGGGGGCAGCAGCCCGTTTGGCGCCGCCTAAATTATCATAATTTGCATCCAAGCGAAATAATACGGGTTTTCCCAGGTTCTTGTTGGCTCCTCCAGTCTGTCAATGCACGGGCCAGCGGCGTCACAACGATCTCACAGTATCAGCAAGCCCGGCCTGAAAATTAACTTTATGCATTATCGAAGAGCAATACTTACTTCTCAGGACTTCCAAAATACGCGTGTAAGCGTCGAGTTCGGCTTCGGCAAATCCGCTATAAAGAGATATTTTGCAATAAACTTTTGGCCTACACGTCGTCAATGTAGACGGCCAAATCGCCACATCCCTTTGTTTGCTGGCAACACGGATTAGCCGAGCGAGCCCAGGGCCTAGGATTTATAAATTAAATAAATCTGGGTACTCGGCTGTTAGCGGGGGGGGGGATCCGAATTTTTGCCGTTCCAAATCAACCTGTGGTAACATAAAAATGTATATTTAGCGTGTTTTCGTAGTTTTATTTTGGACGAAAAATCTATTTTTTTAACTTAAAAAACACCTTAGAAAAACTCGAGTTTTAGAAATGTTGCCCCCCCCCCCTTGCTAATGCGAAAAACCCAAATTTGTATAACTCGTACTGGAGGTTGCAGTGGCCATTCCGAGCAGCATGAAGAAGAGGAGCATTCCGATGATGGTTGTCGCGGCGGGGGCAGCTGCCCGTCGGGCGCCTCCTAAATTATCATAATTTGCATCCAAGCTAAATAATACGAGTTTTCCCAGGTGCTTGCTGGCCCTTCCAATCTGTGACTGCACGGGCGAGCGGCGTGGCAACGATCTGGCAGTACCAGCATGCCCTGCCTAAAAATTAACTTTATGCATTATCGAAGAGCAATACTTACCTCTCAGGATTTCCAGAATACGCGTGTACGCCTCCAACTCGGCCTCGGCAAAACCGCTATCAAGAGATATTTTGCAATAAACTTTTGGCCTACATGTCGTCCACGTAGATGGCCAAATCATCACATCCCTTCATACGCTGGCAACACGGTTTAGCCGATCTTGCCCATGGCCTAGGATTTATAAATTAAATAAATCTGGGTACTCGGCTGTTAGCGGGGGGGGATCCGAATTTTTGTCGTTCCACATCAACCTGTGGTAACATAAAAATGTATATTTAGCGCGTTTTCGTAGTTTTTCAATGTTAGAAAGTTGTAAATCTATTTTTTTGCGTTTTTCGCTCATTCTTCAAACATTTTTCGCAATAGATCAAAAATGTTCGAAATCATATTCAAATCCAAAAAAAACGCTGTAAAGCGTCTTAGAAATGGTTCATATTTTGTGGGGCGGGCTGTGTGGTATCCCTGGGGAAACCCCCTCCCCCCCGCTAATAGCCCAGTACGGAAGCTGAATTCAAACTAACCCCGCCTTCTTCTGGCAGGAAGGGCAGATGATGACGCCGTAGAGCGGGCCCTGTGTTGTCGGCGTACTGCAGTGGAAGCACTAAAATTTGCCCTTTATTGTCAAACCAATAACCAACATCGCGCTTCTCCTTCTTGCCTCTTATCTTCGTGACGAACCTCCGGAATGCACCGTCTTTCTGTAAATGGTTTAATATTTTTGAGGCAAAATCAATTTTTTGGGCTGCGGAGATAACATTTCGTAATGACTTCCGTTTTTCGATTCTCCTAATTGGGGGAAAATTGCGTTATATGGTCACTAAACCGATTTTGGATTTTTATATACCAAAATGTTCAGCAGTTCGAGCTGGTTCAGGATCAGTTGAAAAAACTATTGGGAAACACTTCTGGAGCGAGTTATAACACTTCAAAGTTGGCGAGTGTCGTATATGGTAACTAAACGGATTTTCGATTTTTATATGTCAAAACGCTCAGCAGGTCGAGCTGATTCTAGATCAGTTGAAAAAACTTTTGGGAAAAATCTCTGTCGCGAGATATCTAGCTTACAAACCGTCCATTCAGCCCCTGAAGTAGTACGTAGTACACCAACATACGCCAACTGTACATCGGAAAGAAACGGAATGGTAGAGAATTGCCGTTTCAAGGGTAAAAAAATACATGGGCAGGCAAGGTGGGCCGTCGCTTCGGATGGGCTGCCGCTCCACTCTTTCGAAATCGAGGCGCCTGGGCGCTTCGCACTCCTCGGGCGCCCCGATCTCGAAACCCTGTACGAGCTCGCACCCATCCGAAGCGACTAGGCCCCGGGGTGGCACGAAGCCTTATTTTCAGGCTCAGATCGAGTGTGTAATGTCAAGCCAAACGCTTATCGCACACTTATCCATCTGCCTGCCCCCTAAAACGGAACTTCCGGGGCAAAAACATGGTATATAGGGGGCTGTTTGAAGCCCAACTTCGAAGTGGTATATCTCATAAGTGGTATATTATTCAACGTACTCCCATGAGTCAGGCAAGGTGGGCCGTCGCTTCGGATGGGCTGCCGCTCCACTCTTTCGAAATGGGGGCGCCCCCGGCCGCTTCGCCGGCCTTGGCGCCCCCATTTCGAAACCCTGTACGAGCTCGCACCCATCCGAAGCGACTAGGCCCCCGGTGGCACGAAGCCTTATTTTTAGGCTCAGATCGGGTGTGTAGTTTCATGCCAAACCCATTTCGAACCCAACCATTTTTCGCAACCCCGAAAACTGACTCGCCGGGGCGACAACGTTATGTAGTGGGCCGGGGTGACGCCAAACTTTGTAGTGGTATATCTCGCTCCAGAAGTATTTCCCAAAGGTTTTTTCAACTGTTCTAGAATCAGCTCGGCCCGCTGAGCATTTTGACATATGAAAATCGAAAATCCGTTTAGTGACCAAATACGACACTCGCCAACTTTGAAATGTTATAACTCGCTCCAGAAGTGTTTCCCAATAGTTTTTTCAACTGATCCTGAACCAGCTCGAACTGCTGAACATTTTGGTATATAAAAATCCAAAATCCGTTTAGTGACCATATAACGCAATTTAGCCCTAATTGGCTCGCCAAGTTTGATAATTAAGAGAGCGAGCATGATTAAAATCGTCAGAGGACTGCAGAAATCGCGCCAGGATTTGCAAATTCTTGCCTTCTTGCAATCTTTCAGGCCGCAGCAGAAGCTCAAGAACATATTTTTGCGTTGCAGCAGTCATTAGCTATTTGCGGGAAATCGACGTAGCAGGGGGAGGGAGGGGTGATGGACCAGACTTTTTAATCCCTTTAGAGAGTTACCTCATCGCGGTCCTCCGGTACGGCCATCTCGAGGAGGAGGAGGAGAGATATAATGGCGGCATACTCCTGAGAATCGGTGCCATTCTGGCGAACATGCTAATATGGGCAACCAACCCAGGGATGGAAATGAGGCACAAAAAAAATCCATATTTTTATACCGGTAAAGCGAAAGAGATTAAAAATAAGGTGGCGTCCGTTAAGTTCGAAGTCGTGGAGGTTGATCGACCGCACATCAAACCTGCATGGAGTCGACTCCAGACTCCCTTTTCAAACCAGACTCCCGATATGTTAACGGTTGGTACCGTTTGTTCCGGAAATTTTGCAGGATGTTTCAGAATCGGCTCCGTTTCCGGTCCGTTAAAATTTTCCCCGTGCTTCCGGATGTTCCGGAAAGGTTTCCGGTCCTTCCCGATTTGTCACATGATTGCGTATCAGTTTCCTGATGTTCCGGAAAGGTTTTGCAATTGCATTCTTTGCCGCTGTCCGGCTCTTCAGGATTTGCCCTCGTAATTCCGAATTGGTTCTATTGATATTTTTCAAAAAAGCAAAAAATTTGTCGCGGCGGGGATTCGAACCAGGGACCCTTGACTCGTCACTTTCTACTAGAGATGTTACGAATCAAGTAATATAATGACCAAGTAAATTTGCTTGAACAACTCTATTTGCATCTGAAATCTTCAAGTAAATATAAAATTATTTTACTTCGTTTGCTTGAATAAGCATCAAGTAAAATAAAATTACCTGATTTGCTTGATCTTGATTGATTTGGGAGAATTACTTGATTTTCAGCGAAATTACTTGATTTTGTGCAAATTCGCAATGCAAATCAGGCAATCGTGCCGCGAACCCAGTAAATTAGCATGCGATCATGTCATAAAGTTCATCACCATCCGAAAAATGCCAGAATTCCAAGAAGCTATAGTTTGATCAACTAAATCAAGTAAATCAAGTAATTTTACTTGGCTCTTTCTCGAGCGGAGTCAAATAATATTATTTTTACTTGGTCATACGCACAGCCCCATCCAAATAAAATAACATTGTTCCACTGTATGCAAATAATCTTGATTGTTAATTGATTCTTAACATCTCTACTTTCTACTTACCCCCGCACCCATTCTGCGTTCAAACCCATCCAGATGTCTTCCCGATCGATTCCTATGCAAATTCTTCCAAATTGCACCAACTTTGCTAATCCCTTGTCTCCCTTGAAATGCATTTCTTTCTAATCGCGAAATACTTCTCAAAACGTTTATTCTCGCAACCAGTAAGATAATATCCGTAAAATTAAAATCATCCGTATCGCATCATTTAAACATTACAACTGGAATAAATCTAGGAAATCTGCGAGGGGAAATGATACTTTCAAACATAACGATATAATCACCTCCTTTTTGGGCTTTGCAGGAATTAACATTATGCATAAGGGTTCTTTAGGATTTCCGGGGGCGTCCGCGAATTCCTGAAGCTGCCCGGCGTCCAGCACTGCTTCGCCACCGTTCGCGACAAGTCACGCGCCACCGTAACAGATTTATCGGGTTTTTGCGATTATGACAGGAAATTCTCCGGTGTTTTTGTTATTTTTACTCAACGCTGCGATTTATCTACCAAATAATACTTTTTTACCCTGCAGGACGTTCAAAAAAAAACGAAATCCCGATTTTCCAGATTTTCTAGTGGGATTTTGCCTGCGGAAACATTAAATTCAGGAGCTGAACGCGCTGGCGTCGTCGGACGATCGGCTGACGATCGTCGAGATCGACGTGCAGAAGGACGACACTATTGCCAGGGCTTTCGACCAGGTTTTTTTTTGGTTCTTTCGCATTATCGGGGGGGGGGGGTGACTTTTTGCCACATTCTAGAAATGTCTAGTAACTTAATCGCTAGTTTTTTTAATTCTCTGAGAAAGTCGAAACTTTTTTGAACACGTCTAAAATGTCTAGTAACTTCATCAAAAACTTCTAAAAAGTTTTGAAAAGTCGAAATTTTGTCAAAAATCGGCCATTTTTAGTCGGAAAATCGATATTTTTGACATTTTTTGATAAATTATTGTATAGTTTTGACGTTTAAGAATAGTAAAAAGCATTGATAAACACCTCCACTATTTATATTTTAGAAATTCGAGAAAAAGAATTTTTTTTGCAGATAAAAACTTGTGTGGGCGATGGTGGTCTTTCCCTCCTCATCCACAACGCCGGCGTGCTCATCAACTATCCGGTTACGCCACCGAATTCGGGCTGAATATTTTTTTAGATCGAAGAACCATCTGATCGTGGGCGTCTCCACGAAATTCTCGACATCAACACCGTCGCCCCGTTGGTCATCACCCAGGTGCGTCAAGTCCGACAAGGGAAGTAGAGAAATCGACTGTTCCATGTATTCTTCACTGTTCAGAAATTCCTTCCGCTTCTCCGATGCGCCGCGGATCGAGTGAAGAAGGTAGACCAGAGAGAAAGAGAGAGAGACAGAGAGAGAGAGAGAGAGAGAGAGAGAGAGAGAAAGAAAAACACAGCTTTTCCAGCATAATCCCTCATTTGGCTGCGCCCGCTCGGCGGTCATCTTCATCAATTCGGCCACCGGATCGTTGGCCGACAATAAGTGAGGAGAGCTGGAAATTCTGAGCCTAGAAAAACCTAAAACGTCTGAAAAATGCCAAAATCCTCGTGATGAAGCCGCAAAAAACATTGCCGTGCCCTAAAAAGTATATTCCGGCTTTCAAAACCTTTTTTGGCGGCTTAAAACACGTCATTTTGCAAGATTTGCCCAGTTTCCCGCATTCCCCGCGAAAATCCGGCCTTTTCCAGGATGGGCAGCCGCATCGGCGAATTCCACACGATCGGCAGCAGAATGAGCAAGGTTTGCTAAAATTTCCTCTGCTAAAACCCCGCGAAACGATTCCCGACATCGAGAAAATGTGCCGCAAAGCCTTCTAGAAACCTAAAACTACCAAAAATACACGAGAAAAATGGTATATATCATCAAAAATGTGGTTTTATCCCGGCTAAAAATGCCCCCCCCTCCCCCCGCTAACAGCCCAGCACCAAAACAAACGACTTGCAGGCCGCCCAGAACCAGGTGATGCGCACGCTGGCCATCGACCTGCGCCCTGACGGAATTCTGTGCTGCTCGCTGGTGCCCGGTTGGGTGAAAACGGAAATGGGAGGAGATGGCGCCATCACGACGGTTTGTGCTTGCAGAGTTTCCTTCTTCACCATAAGCTGAACGTAAAAAGCTTTTGCTCCGTGTTATCCCGCCCGTGTTGCCATCCGTGAACATCTTCAGGTCGAGGAGGCGTGCACAGAGATGGTGGCGACGATGCTGAAGATTGACGAATCACACACGGGCGCATATCTGCGCCGCAACGGCGAACAATTCCCATTCTGAATTTCCGCGACTCTGAATCGAGCTGAATAAAAATTATTAATCGTTTTCTGCTCACAACGAATTTTTATACGCGAAAATCGGCACAAAATATTAGAAAAACAAAGAAAAGATCGATTCGGAATCGGGGGAAAGAGAGAGGGGATACATTTGAATGGATGAGGGAAATGAAAGGATACAGAAATGGAGGATAGAGATATAGACGACTTATTTCTTCTTGGATGAGCCGAAACCGCCGAATCCCATCATTTCGGCCATTTCGGGGTCGAGACCGCTCGGGCCCGCTGATGGCCCATCGTCCTCATCTTCTGGGTCGGCTTTTCTGAAAGAGAGCGATTGAAAAAAAAGCAACAGAATGCGTGAAAAGGTTCAAGGTGGAGGCAGCAAAAGCGCGCAACAGGGCCAAGCCACGGGACGGGACGCTAAAAAATCTTTTTTTTGCCCTAAATCAGCTTTTTCACAAGATTTTCACATCTACCCAGCCCAGAAAAGAGCACAAGAAGCCTCTGGAACGTTAGCAAAATACAGAGGCCCGCGTAAAAAGCGCTGGAGCGGCCTTGGAACCCCTCGATCTAGGAAACAGGGCTATTCCCACCCGTACAATCTCTAAACATGGCTTTGCAACGATCGGCTGGCTAAAAAGATAGAAAATAACAAGAAACTTTGCGAGAAATCGATACGGCTAACGGTTTTAATCGAAACTTCGAGGTTCGAGCGAAAGCTCCGGCAAGCCAAATTAATCCCGGTGGAATGGAGGTTTGTGGCCTACAAACCTATCCTAAAGCTACCTTAACGACGGCGCCCTATCAGAATCTCTAAAAGCAGAATAACAACTCAGAATCTCTAAAGATCAGAATATCTAAATGTCGGAATTTCGAAATTTCCTTGTTCAGAAAACCACAGGAATTTTGGCGGGAATTGAGTGTGACGAAAATTTTACCAAAAGCCGTCTTTGAAAACCTTTTCGGGGGTAATTTTTCGCGCTAATTTCGAAACGTAATAACGAATCACGAATGCTGAACGAAATTTTCTATCTATGCTTTTGAAATTTGGAGATTCTGAAAGTTTGCCCTTAAAAACATCACAGAAGCTATAAAGCCAGCAATTTTTGGCCTCCGTTCCCTGGCCTTGCCGCATTGCGCGTTTTTGTCGTCATGGAAAGTCGTACGGCGTACCGCTTGCGCTCCTTCCGCTTTCCCTGCTTGTAGTCGACCATTCGGGCCTCTTCTTCTTGAATCTCTTCCAGCGCCTCCTTGATCTGCTCCTCGCGCTTCTGGCTCACTTCTGAAAACAGAAAATCATACATCTTCATCGATAAAATGCTCAACAACAGCCGCAAACGAAAAACTGACGCTCTTTCTTCTTGAAGGCGAATCGTGCCTTGACATCGTCGAGTGTACTCCGCTTCACCTTCATGCTCATCCCCATATTCTTCTGGTGGTTCTTGCCGTTGATGTGATCGAGGAAGTTGATCGAATCCTAGGAATATTTCGTTCAAAACAACAGTTTAGCGCCATTTACCTTGATCACACAGTCGCACACATTGCAATAGTAGCCGCCGGCATCGCAGTTTGGGGCCGTCGTGTTGATCACCACACTTTTGCCCACCTTCGACTCGAGGTCTACCTAAAATGATGGATTCACGGAAAAGAAGGCGATAAACGGACCCTGTAGTCGCGAGCCTGCAGCAACTCGCGGGCCGTCTTCGGCTTGGTGCCCTCTTCGGCTTCTTTCTCGAGGGCGGCCCTTTCCGACGCCTTCAACGAGTACTCGTACGTGTTCCATGTTCGACGATGACTCTGTCCGGCCGCGGATGTGCCCGCTTTCTCGTAGAAGGACATTGCCTGAAAAAAAGCAATTTTCTGAGCAGATTTTAAGAGTGAAAACGAAGCGAATGAACCCCCAGAACTGCAACGACAAAATCCACAAAGTTCAATGCATCTTTCTAGGCAAAACCCTAAGAAAATATAGATTTGGTAGCCGAGCATAACCTTCAGGCTCGACATAGCGCTCATTCAGCTTTCTTTATTAATTCGGCTATGCCATTTCATATTCCATCAACAAGCTCAAGAAATGACAGAAAAAAGTAGCTATACTGACCAGGAATGAGCAAAAAATGGTATCTACCCCGCCAAACGCACTTTTTGCTTCTATTGTTAAATCATCAGATAGCTAACTTGTTACAGAATCGCTGCATCATTCGAGCAACCTTAGTTCAGGGACTTTTAAAGGGTTTTCCCGGGCCCGCAAAACGCTTAGCGCCTGTCCGCATGGTTCCTCATAAATTTTCAAGCATAATTCTTGGAAAATAGAAATGTAGAAGCTTCGAAAAAGCCGAAGACACGAACGAGAAAGCAGATTCGCGACCACGGGCGTGAAATTGTAAAGGGACCATGCGGTGTCAACGGAATTTGTATCCACCCGTACAAGGGTATCTCGCAGGTGTTTTTTCTAAAGAACACCTTTCCCCCCATGGTCCAACTGTGCATTGGCGCCCTGCGTACGCCATCACTGATAAGAAAAAAGTTGTTTGTCCACATTTTCGGGGCAATTGCAATTTTTGGCTTCGTTTTCTTGATGTTTTAGGCCAAATTCGAGCTTACAAGGGAAGTGCATGACCGGCCCACGGGAAATCGAAACGAGACATAGTGGATTTGATAGAGTCATACACGGGGATTTCGAATCTGTAATCAGAATCTGCTAAACGAAACGGAGAAAAAGTTATGAAGCTTCAAAGTTGGTAAATCGCCCAAAATCGGACTTTTATGGCCTGTAAGGGCCCGGAGAATGGAAATTTCTCACAACCCATTAGTGTATCTTGTTCAGCAGAAAAAGCTCTTTCGAATGAGCTATATATACAGACTTAGCTGAGGCTTGAGCTTAAGCCTAGGCTTGGCTTATGTGTGGGCTTAGGCTAGACTTGGCTTGGAGATCCCCCTTAGGCCGGAAAGACCCTCAAAAAAAGAGGTATATGTCGGCTACGCGGGGGGGAAAATTTTACGCGGGGGGGACGGACTATTGGGGCCGAGCTAACTATTTTTTTTTCCTTTTCATTTTGCTACAAACAAAACTCTTAGTATATTTTTTGACGCTCTGTCGACGGGTATTAAAGAAATTTTGTAAAAATGTCGAAAATGTCGAAAATTTGATTTCCTTCTATATCCTCCATGAAAACAACGTTTAATACTTGTTTTTGTTATAAATATTTTATCTTACATTATTTTGAGCTAAAATTAAAACTCTTAGTATATTTTTGGATGCTCTATCGAATGGCATCTTTAAAATGTCGAAAAAATAGCGCGAATATCGAAAAACAGCGGCTCAAACCGAATTTCAAAGCTTATTTTTGTATTTGCCATAACTTTTTTATATTACACTAATTTTAGCTAAAACAAAAACCCTTAGTATATTTTTCGATGCTCTATCGAATGCCGTTGCAAAAATCCCGAGAAAATAACGAAAACATCCAAAAAGGCCTGCCTGTCCCGTCCCCCCCCGCGTAAAATTTCCCCCCCCGCGTAGCCGACATATACCAAAAAAGATGCCCCCCAACATCGATAGCTCCAACTTTTTTGATATACTTTACAGCCCGGTAACTCTAATTGTTAGAATCGAATTTTGCGAATATACATAGCGGAAATGTTTCAAATTTATTTTTTTGCTCATCCGAAACTCAAAAACTTCAAATTTTTATGAAAGAATGTCTGATTTCTGAACTTTTCAGGCTTTTTCGTGCGTTTCCTTTCCTGCTTACTATTTATTTTTTTCTAGCGGCCAATCACACGATGCCGCACCCGACCTCGGTCCTCATCACCGGCGCCAATCGAGGTAAATTATCTTTTTTATCAATTTATTTTGTTTTAGGCATCGGCCTCGGGCTGACGAAGGAGTACCTGAAGCTCGACGCCGTCAAGCACATCTTCGCCACGGCGCGCAACCCGACAAGGCCGAGGTTCAAAGTTTTTCTGAATTCTCAGCATAATTTTTAGGGGCTCACCCAAATCCGGGACCCGCGATTGAAGGTGCTGAGAATGGACGTGCAAGATGTCGCCTCGATCAAGGCCGTCTACGAGCAGGTAAATGGCTTGAAAGTCGCCCCCCTGAACGTGTTTTCAGGTCTCGCGTGTCGTCGGCGACTCGGGCCTCAACTTGCTGATCAACAACGCCGGCATCTGGACGAACTACGTGGTATAGAGTTTTGATTTTGGCTTGATTTTTCGCAATTCCAGGTTGCTGCAGAGCCCGACCCGGCGGCGCTGCTCAACATTCTACACACAAACGCCGCCTCGCCCCTCATCGTCAGCCAGGTATCGTTTGAATTGCAGTTTCTTTCGCAATACCGGGGGGGGGGACTTCTTCTAAGAATTAAATTCTGCTGATATATATACAGGAAGTGTTTCTTACTGTTTTTTACAATTCCTAAAAGTAAAAACTTGACAAATTTTGATTACACAAAAATATATAGATTTTTGGACCCAAATTTACACTTGAAAAATTTTCTGTTCTTTTTCATTCGGTTTTCCACTTAAAATATGGTTAAATGGTTGCTAAAAACACTATTAAAAGACTTACTAAGGCGTTACTAGGCATTTCTGTACTTTTAGGAAAAGAAATAGTCCCCCCGATCATGCGAAAGTTCCGAATTACATCGCCTAATGTATTCTTTTAGATCTTTCTGCCCCTCATCCGCAAATCCGTGGCCAATGGCGGCGAATGGGGCGCGCAAAGGTGGGTTCTTTCTTTTTTCTGGTTTTTACGATAAAATTTTTCTAGAGGCGCGATCATCAATATCAGCTCGGGCATGGGATCGATCGGCGAGAACACGTCGGGCAGCGGGGCCAACCACTCCATCGCCTATCGCATGAGCAAGGTATCAATCTTTACAGAAAAATATGAGAAAAACGGCTCGTTTAGGCGGCCCTGAACCAGATGATGAAGACGCTGGCGGTGGATCTGAAGAAGGAGGGCATTCTGCTGGCCGCCTTCTGCCCCGGCTGGGTGCAGACCGATATGGGAGGCAAGAATGCGGCCACTACGGTACGGGCTTCTCCTAAATCGTGTCAAAATCAATTAGGATTTTTTTTTTGTGATTTGAAACTTTTTAGAAATTAGGAACTTTCGCATTATCGGGGGCGGGAAGGAAATTTTTTTCTTAGGAACGAATTTTTGAAATTGAGACGGCTAAATTGTTTCTAAACTATTTTTACAATTCCTAAACGTGAACAAATACAAAAAAATATAGATTTTTTGACCAAAATTTGAACTTTTTGAAAATTGTTCAAATTTTTTACTTAGTTTTTCTGATAAAAATAGTTTTATTTTACTAATACTTCCGATTAGATACTACGCTTTTCTAGATAATACACCCCCCTCGATAATGCCAAAAAAGCCAGAAATTGGAATTCAAGAATTTTTATCGTTTTTTTCAGGTAGACGATTCGGCCGAGGCGCTGGTGAAGACGATCGGCTCGTTCGACGAGCAGCACACTGGCGGCTACTTCCGGCGTCACGGCGACAAGATCGAGTTCTAGGAAAGGCCCCCCTCCCTATCTTTTGTGTGTGATAATTTTGTACTTTTCGATTGTTGCCTCTTTGTATTGTGTCTACCTCGATTTGACTTTGTAGCGTTTACCTCTGCCATATATCCGGCCCCCGTTTCTAGGACCAGTTTTTAAGTCTGTTTTTTTTCCGTAGCATTTCGTATCAATCTATCAGTTTTCCATATTCCAGCCCCATTTCTGCCGGTGTCGAAAGTATCTTGCCAAAGGCAAGACTTTCGAAGGGTATTACCCTTCGGGGAATTATCCTGGGGGCGTGACTTTTATCCTGTGGGCCCGTGACCGTACCCCCCTGGGCGGTCCGGCGCGCCCATCCCTTTCCCCGGGGATTTTCCCGGGCCTACGCCTCTCCGATTTATCGGAGTTTTTGGGGAAATTGCAATGAGGACTTTATGTCCCGTTGCCACAGTCCTTTATGGATTGTGCCCTCGAGAAAGGGAAGCGGCCCTTACGAATACCCAAAACCTGCCCGCTATGGGCTTAAACCAGAACCTGTTTTCCTTTAGGCCGAAGGCCTTTCTTTCTCTAACTCTCACCGTCCTCCTTTTATCTCTTTCGTTTATTCTCACTGATAAATACTTGTGACCGAAACTGTCTTCCGTATAAACACATGGCAGGATACAAATTCTATTCCACTGAACAATCCTACTACATCTTCTTGTGGTATGCTTCTTGGGTTCGTGAATCTTTCTGGGTCTATGCTCTATGCTAGGCTTGGGGAGTTTGAATGGGCCCAAGGGGCACTGGCGGGAATATAGTGTGGCAGACTATTATTCCTCGTCATGGTGCGTCGGGGATTCGAATCTGAGTCTCTAAATCCTTGCCAATATGTGTTTATACCCTACACTCAATCTCCATGTGAGAAAAGACAGGTCACTTGTGTTTTTGAACCAATACCTACCGCGAAAGCGAAGGGATGCTGATATCCGAATCCAAGACCCGCAATTTTTGCGTCAAAACCCGCGAACAGGAAAGGATTGGTGATGGAATCCAGAGCCAATACCAACAGAACCAATACCAAAACCGCCGTCGTTCAAGGCAGTCTAGCCAAGACGATGAGTGAAGATGTAAACCGCGATGGAACCGGCTTTTACCGGCAAGTATACGGCTTCTACTCCGTTATTCCCTCGTGGAAACTTCGATTCCCCATTGGGGTAATGTACTAGCCTACGATCTTGAGTAATTTCATTGCGTATGGCGCCTGAAATACATTAGTTTCTGATGTTGGCCTCTAGCCACATCATTGAACATCGAGCGTTGACACTTGTGGAGGAGCTTAGATAAACCGTTGCTGCGGCCATCAGATGCCAATACATACCAGAACCAGGGTGCGATGATGTGTGCTTTATGCCACGCTCGCCGCTCGGTGGTCCGCAAACCATCGAGATGTCAGAAGAGATGATCGCAGCACCCTATGCCTCCTCGTTTCGTCCGTACTCACAGTTCCTTTGGAGGTGTTTTCCTAGGCCGAGCTCCGGCGAACGAGCAGTGCTTCGACTTTCGTCTCTCGATGGCGGCACCTTTGTCAAGAGAAACAGGCTCTGCCCACGCCAAAAAGATGACAGAGAGTCCTGCAGGAATCTCCGAAGAATCTCAGGTGAAGGTTTGATTTTTGGATTTATACATTTTTCACGCGCTTGATCAGCGTATTCATCGAAATTGGTGAGACAAGTCTCGACCGTTCTGCGCCTTTTGCTATTTTGTTCTTTGGTCGCGCTCAAAATTTCAAAACCAGTTCCCAATGTTCTGAGGTTGACCCGTGACGAAAGCGGTGAGGCAGCAGATATCCGGTGGGAGGTAAAGACTAGATCGACCCAAAACCCTACAGGTCAACTGTGGAAGGTTTGACCCAGAACCGGAAAGCTTTTTGTGTTTCGAAAGCGGACCAATTCCAGTCGAAGAGGGTACAGATCCTGCTACAAACACCTTTCTGAAGGGTTTTGTAGACAGAACTGTGGAGAATGGGATGTAAAACCTCATGTCAACCATCCAAAACCTCCGATTGTCGGACCAGCACAAAACCGAAGAAATAACTGCAACCCGCAGCTTATTTTTTCAAAGAATTGCAGCTGTTGATTCTATTTATAGCGTCCTCAGCGCAATTTTCGAAGAAATAACCTTTTTTCTTCAACCAATTCCATGATCAGCAAACCGTTCGCTTACTTTCCAAACGAGCGAAGAGAAAGAAAAAGGATTTTTCGAAAACAACACGGAATTCGCAAAAGTTTGGTTGCCTAAAACACAGTAGGTGTACGAATTACACCGAAGGGGTACGGTAGCCGTGCTAGCCGGCTGCCCCCTCTCTCGAATTTTCGTCCCAAAATTTTGCGAAGAGGAATTTCCCTCACCCGTGTGTTTTCGATCCTTTTTTCTGTGAAACTCCCTCATTTCACCTTTCTCTATCAAAATGCTCCAAATTCTTGCTGATCATGTACCCAACACCATGATTTGAACCAAAACCACTTTCTGATCAGTTTTCGGCAACAATATGAATTCCGTATTGCCCGTTAACTGGGGGAAATCCTATTTCCCTATGTCAGAAAGTTTGAACCAAGCCAAGAATTCGGCATTGAAGGTGGCGACTGCTATATTGGTTGCCCTCTCTGTCGATATTCCGACCCAAAACGAATTTATCGACGTTGAGCGACATTTTCTCGCCCTCGAAGATGGGTTCAACAGGACAAATCTTACGATTGCTGCTGACGATTGCTATATTGGTTGTCCGCGTCGTAAGATTTTACTGAATTCCCCCCTGGTTCTACTCTCGCGGTAGAATCAAACAAAACCTTTGAGAATCAGTGAGCGTAGTTCCATCAATGCGTGGACAGAAGCTCGCGGCACGCTTTTTGCGTGCGATTCTCAAACTCTTCCAGTTCCTTTTCCTTTGGAGTAGTAAAGCTTTCTATCCTCGCGAAGAAAGTAATGCTCTCTAAAAGATACACATTCCAAAACGACGGGTAACTTCCAACCCGTTTCGGAAGGACTTCAAGAAGATGACTGACGCATGCTGAGCAAGCAAC
The DNA here is from genome assembly GCA_958295435.1 of Mesorhabditis spiculigera. Classification (NCBI taxonomy): domain Eukaryota; kingdom Metazoa; phylum Nematoda; class Chromadorea; order Rhabditida; family Rhabditidae; genus Mesorhabditis; species Mesorhabditis spiculigera. The sequence continues at coordinate 3,744,191 of CATQJA010002710.1, read as the reverse complement.
ATCGATGGATCAAGGACGCCGTCGCTGGGACCACTCGGTGAACATCGAGCTGCAGTGAGAGAGCGCACGATCACCGAGGCCCCCGCTTGCTAGACAAATCAAAATCCACAACAGATGAGTTCTTTCCGATACAACCCCGCTTACGCCGACTGCTATCGAACGTCATGTCGAAGCAGCTCAGCGTACAGTCATGGGTTATAGGCCTTTATACCAAAACCTCCTCTTCCTTCGACCAGAAGCTGTTCGAAGCCGGGAAAATCACATTTTTCGGCTGACATCAGATGGAAGAAGCTCATTTCTTTCCTTTTTGGCGAAGAGAAAAGGTATTACTGAGCGACTCTCCGCTCCTCTATCAGTAATGAAGAAGGATTAGCGAAGTTTCGTAAAGTTTCGCAAATACAAAACCTCGGGCGAATTGGCTTTTCTCTGAAATAAAAAGAGCTAACTCTTTTTAGTTTCTAAGAAAAGGTCTATTTCCTCGATAACAATCAAAACAATCCCCAAGACCGAAGGCAAAGAAGAAGGAGCTCATCTACTCAAGTCATCAAGGATGTTGCTGTCTGCCTCGTTAGTCCCACACGAAGATCGAGCCGCGGTGACAGCGCGGACAACATCGAGCCGCGGTGAGAGCGCGTGCCGATCACGAATGGACGAAGAATGCAGTGGTTTTATCCTGGACACGAGTTGAGTTTCTTTCCTTAGCCTTGACCAGATTCGAATTTCGTTTGTTATCGACGTATGTCGAAATAAATTGAAGTTTTAATTCTTGGTTTCCTTTTTGCAAATCCAGCACCAACCGTTTTCTTCGATGTAGCGTGATTATCAGTGTAAATTCTTCGAATTACATTGGTGGTTATGTTTAATTCTGTTCTAAACAGAAGCATCGAGGAAACATTCGATCCAAAACCAATTTCCTTTCCTTGTTATGCTGAGCTAGGAATTAACTAGCAGCCAGTATAAAAGGAATAAGTCAAATCCAACACCGCGGCGCAGTATGTCTCGTCAGCCCTCGATCGCTCCGAAGCCAGAAGAAGACTGTCAAGACGATGTTTGCGAATGCGCTTAAGCTCAAGCCTGAGACGCCACGCATTCTAAAATTTCCGTCGCCTCTTCGTGGCCATCGACGGGGATGTGCAAGTGCTGCCGGAGACCGACCTGCCCGCCCAGTTCCGTAAGCACTTGACAACATGGTTGCCTTGCAGACACGAACTCCGTGTTATATGAGCAGTCTATCAATTGTCATTTGCTTTGTTTTTCAATCCAGTACCAGCCCGGTGAACAACGGGATATATTTGTTCAACACGTTGCTTGCGCAACAAAACAAAACCAGGCTCCACACGAGAAGCATGACTCTTCTCAAAGGGAATCACTCCTTTTTTTAGGAGTTTTTACGTTTTGCACCAAAACCCGGCTTACCTACTTTCAGCATGTTACTTAAAACAGGAAGCCCATTTTTTTGACTTGAACCAACATCAAAAAATCCGATCATTCGTCGGTTCCTAACTGGAAGGAGAATCTTTCTCCTTACTTTTAGCGATTTCTACCCAAAACCCGTGGCACCAAGAACCAATGGACACAACCTCGACGACACTCAACACCTCCACCTGCTGCCAATCGTTTACAAGATCGACAGCGACGGTTCCTAACATTCACTGTGTCAAGTATGTCCCTTCTATTCTTTGTGCCCCCTCCTTTTCACCCCAGTCCTTTGTTCTAATTACAGGAATCTACTGTAAAAGGAACAAATTCCCAAAGTTAAGAGGAATCCGTTTGCATACGGTGTCCTCTTTTCCCGCTTCTCTGATTCAAAACCTTTTTTTCGTGGCCGGCAGGCTCTCCTTCCAGCAAGGAACCTGCCACGTCCAAAACCCACTCTGTCTTGCCCCCCGTTGCTGGGGGCGGGAGTGTCGAAAGTATCTTGCCAAAGGCAAGACTTTCGAAGGGTATTACCCTTCGGGGAATTATCCTGGGGGCGTGACTTTTATCCTGTGGGCCCGTGACCGTACCCCCCCTGGGCGGTCCGGCGCGCCCATCCCTTTCCCCGGGGATTTTCCCGGGCCTACGCCTCTCCGATTTATCGGAGTTTTTGGGGAAATTGCAATGAGGACTTTATGTCCCGTTGCCACAGTCCTTTATGGATTGTGCCCTCGAGAAAGGGAAGCGGCCCTTACGAATACCCAAAACCTGCCCGCTATGGGCTTAAACCAGAACCTGTTTTCCTTTAGGCCGAAGGCCTTTCTTTCTCTAACTCTCACCGTCCTCCTTTTATCTCTTTCGTTTATTCTCACTGATAAATACTTGTGACCGAAACTGTCTTCCGTATAAACACATGGCAGGATACAAATTCTATTCCACTGAACAATCCTACTACATCTTCTTGTGGTATGCTTCTTGGGTTCGTGAATCTTTCTGGGTCTATGCTCTATGCTAGGCTTGGGGAGTTTGAATGGGCCCAAGGGGCACTGGCGGGAATATAGTGTGGCAGACTATTATTCCTCGTCAGCCGGTTTGTCGACTTTTTTAGGTATTTGAATAGGCGCCTTCTCACTTTGCAATAAATATATTTGAATATTAATGATGACCCCAAGGGCGCTGGACAAAACCTTGCTCAACAAGGCGCTACATTCCGTGCTAGTCTTGTAGACTGAATTCAAATTTCTTATTTTTTAGACTATAGAAGCTTGATTTTAGGCGACAGGGTCTATGCTTTGGTTGAGACTATGGAACGGTTTAGAGCACCAGATACAAAACTTGTAGGTCGCGAAACTCCGCGGAAAACCTGTGCAATTTGTCGTCTAAGGCTAAGTTTTGTGATTTTCAATTGGTAACTCGCCATTTTACTTTGACTATTTTTTAATTTGTCGGCTAGGGTTACTTTTTTAGGTTCGCCGACCGGCATGAAAAACTAGCCCAGAAAACGTCAATATATTTCAGTTGCCGCGTAGTTTTTGCCAGAAAACTGGCGATTTGCCGGCGGCCATTTATCCACCTGGGCGGAGGAGCGCCGGCGAAAATGGACCCCCCGAAATCGTCGGCGGATTTATTTCGGCCGCACTTTTTGGGCCACCGATGCCCGGACTTGATTTTTTGGAAGTTTTTGAAGGTACTAGCTTCCGGGTCCTTTTGCATTATCGGGGGGGGGGGGGGGGGCAACTTTGCTTCCTATGGTCCAGTTTTTCTAATCTAACGAGCGCAAGTGTTTTATGTTGTTTTTTTTACCATTCCTAGACGTTCAAACTTTACTAATTTTGATTTAAAAACAAGAAATATCGATTTTTCGACTAAAAATCGCCGAAATTCGGTCAAAATTTGAGATTTTAAAATGTAAAAGTTCTTTAGAAAATTTTCCGACTTCAAATCAAGTAAAATCTTGTTCAAAACACTATTAAAATACTTGCTATTACGCTACTAGGCATCTAATAGGGCTTATATTAAAAAGCGCGTGCTCTCCACCCCCGATAATGGGAAAGAACCACCGACCAGTGTTTTGTACTTTCCGACGCAGCGTAGCCGAAGAGCCGCGAAAACCGCAAACGGAATCTGCGAAAAATCCAGCTCTACGACCCCGTAGAAAAACACGGGATTGGCCGGCGCCCAAATCGACGATCAATCACGTTTTTGAAGCCGCCGGAATGGAAGAACGGCCTGGCATTTCCTGTGGTGTTGCTCGGAGAAGAGAGGGGGAGAACAGCTGTGACATCCCCCCCCCCCCTCCTCGGCCACAATCACTCCATTGCCACTTGCAAATTCTTATGGTTTTTCAGGGATTTGGCCATGTTTAAATTCACTTTGATAAAATGCTAATTAACGGGGAGATTTTTTAAGAAGAGTGGGATGCAAAAAAGCTTTATCTGAGCCTTTCACCTATCTCAAAAGTAGTTAGCGAGGGGAAAGCTAATTTTTATCCTTTTTGTGGCTTAGTAACTGTTAAATGTTTAATAATATATTAAGATGTTTCTAGTATTTTTAGAGTTTTTGATCGCTAGCCAATTATGCAAATTATCTGAAAGGGCAACGAAAATTCGAAGATTTCGACCGTTGGGGGTTCTGGTTCGTTAGCGGGGGGTGAAGTCTAATGTCGTAAATTTTCAGTATTTAATTAGGCTATTGACAAAAAGCCCCCCCCCCCGCTAACGAAACAGAACCCGTTTGGGATGTTCTTGCTACCAACCAAAAAAATCCAATTTTTATGATTTTTTTTTCTGAGCTCTCTATCTAAAACAGTCTAAAATTCTACAAAAATTGCTTGGTTTTTGTTATATCGATATCAGTCGAAGAAATTACTGGAGAAAGATAGATCCGTCGCTAACCCCCCCGCTAACAGTCCAGTACCGGATCTAACACGGGAAAATCCTTAAGGGTTTTCCAGACTTGCCCTCTTCACGAAAAAATGGCGCGATTGGGGATTTGTTTATTTTACGGCCTTTCTTCTCATTTGTGGTTTTTGGGGGGGATGGCCCGGGGGCTATATGGCAGATCTATTGAGAGAGCCAAAGCGGCCACAAAACCACACTCATTTCGGATATTGCTTCTCCTCCACGACGCGGCAAGGGGAGTCGCCTCTTTCTAGTGCTCATTTCGCTCTGCCGATTGCTCAAATATTGCTGAAAATTCGAAAAATTGCAACTAAAAATCAGCAGCAATGTTTTGGGTGATGTCCCGGCTGCCCGGCAAGGTAAATACGGTTTTTACTTTTATATGTTGTTATTGAAAGCCTTGCGGAATCGGGACTGGTTCGTTAGCGGGGGAGGGGGGTGTCGAAAAATATCGAAAATCCCGAAAAATCGCCTATCAACCCCAGTTTCAGGGTTATTTTAGCTATTTTTTTCTTATAACCTTTTTAAATTATGGTGTTTTATCTCATAATTAAAAGTTTTAGTATTTTTCATGCTCTTTTACGGGTCGCGATGATATAATCCGCAAAAAACAGTGAAATATTGAAAAATTTACCACATCAAGTCTACCCCCCCCCCCGTCTCATATTTTTACCAGTTTTACATATTTTGTCTTTACCACCTTTTTGCGTAACCTGCGGAATCTTTGCTGATTTTCCCCATGGATCTCTTGTCCAAAAGCCAGAATCTTTCAATTTTTACACTTTTTTGACTTCCGGACGGCAGTTTTTTTCGCAATCCGTTTGAGAAAACACAGCTTGGATCGGGGCTAATTGTCAGCCGATGAAGTTGGGGAGTTTTTTTGGGAAAAGCGTGTAACTTTGCATCAAAAGTGGCAAATCGAGCAAAAAAATCCCCGCGGGATTCCGAAAATTGGAGAGAAGATATTCGCTAAACAATGATATTGCAACTTTAGCATAAAAATGAGGAAAATCGAGCTCAAGATACGGGGATTTCGAAAAACCGGCGAGCTCCGCGCGTCGAGAGCTTTCGATTGATGCCTAAAACGTAAAAATCGCCTCGGTTTTTACAACTTTTATTCGCATTTGCAGTGTCCATTTCCCGAACACCACCCACCCAATTTTCCAGGCGACTTGGCGCCGACACCAGAAAAATGTTCGAATTTTGGGGGGGTGTTTCCGTTCTCTGGCCCCTTGCTCGTAGTATAGTTTATTCTCCGGGGGTTACAGCGGGTTAAGTGCAGTTTACCCCCCCAGGCCAGCTCCTCAGCCATACGTCCTATTAATGCGCCGAGTATCTCAAAATGTTCGCCGTGGTCCAAAACCTCTAAAAAAGTTGTTTCCTTACGGCAAAAAGATTTTGAAAGTTGAAAAGATTAAGCCGCTATGCATCAATGCACCAGGAGTCAAAAACTCAAATATTTTTGTTTTCCGCTATTTTTTTCGACTCAAGCGTACTGTAGGCTTATTCTACAGAGCAAGAGCTACATTTTGGTACCATTGACAGCTCTGTACGTCAAAAGATAGCCGAGATACGAAAACTCACTTTGGAACAGCAAAAATTAACTAAAGGAAACCCAGACTTACAATTGTTATAAAAATTTTTTAACATTTTTTTTGGCGCAAGTAAACAACTTTTTTAGAGGTTTTGGACCACGGCGAACATTTTGAGATACTCGGCGCATTAATAGGACGTATGGCTGAGGAGCTGGCCTGGGGGGGTAAACTGCACTCTAACCGTTACAGCCGTTTTTAAAGGGCTATAAAATTAACAAAAATTAACTCTTTCCATCGACTAGGTCTAGACTACTACTTCATGCTCAAAAAGACCCTTGCACTCTCGAGCGTCACGCCAAGGCGGATCGTTTCGGGCCCCGTGGAGTGGATGTCGAGACCTAGTGGATCCTAGAGGTCGAATTTCGCGCTGCATGGCCCCTTTAAAGGGACCGGAAAGATAAAAATATGGATTTTGTTCCCTCAACCCCTTCAATTTGTCGGCATTTTCAACTGCTAAAATGTCGAATTTCAGCGCCCAGCCGCCCCTAAAATGTTCGTGCTCGACCTCGCAAAGGTGGGTTCCATGACTGGAATTTTAATATTTTCATTATTTAAGCATTTTTTTGGACTGATCGAAATTCTGAATTTGAGAAAAAATCATCCAAAATATAAACTTAATTTAAGCGAAATTTTACCAGGTTTCAAATAGATATTTTTACCTTGAAAATGCTTTTTATCAAAGTTTTTAAATTTTGAATTTTTTATGCATTTTTTTGGGCTCCGATTAAAACCTGAACTTCATACAGATGGTATAAAAATAGGAATCTAATTCACTTTAATTTTTTCTGGATTTCTTATGGCTTTTTCGGCGCAAATAAAAGATCTGAATTTGAGGAAAACGATTTAAAATATAAATTTACTTAATATCGAATTTTTCTGGGTTTCACTGGCTAGTTTTTATCAAAACCTTAATAAAATTTAAATTTTTAATCTATTAAAAAGGATGCGTGAACCGGCCATGAAATTTGTATTTAGCTCCATTTATTTGCAATTTATTTCAATTTTTGGTATTTTGATTTTATTGTTTTTTGTAGCTTCTTTTTTTATTTTTTTTATTATAGATAACCTGCTGCCTGTTTGTAATTTTATAATTTCGCCATTTCCCCAAGAATCCACGCAAATACCCCCCTTTTTCGGGGCCGGCAGAAAGTGGCCATTTATTCTGGGTTAAGCCACCCTTTTTGGGGGCCACCGGTTGGGCTTTTCCCTCCCCCTCCCCCTCCCCCTCCCCAACTTTTCTGAAAGCCACTTCCGGTGGTGCTTTTGTCTGTGTGGTGGTGGTGGAGGGGTCCTGCAGCGAAAGCCCCGCCCCTTCCATTAATGCATCGATATTAGCCTCTCGAGTTAAATACCTATATTCCACCCCAATTACCGTAACCCCGTACGATGCTGCTCGTCGACAAGCTCAAAATAAAGATCAATGGTGATAAGGTGGGCGTGGCTTTGGAAAATGCGATTTTTTCAACCGCTTTTCGTCGAAAAAGCTTCTGTTCAAAAGTATCGATACATTATCGACAAAAATCATTGACTTTTTACTTTTTGCAAGTAGTTTTGCCCCCATTTAAGTGCCGTAATCGGTTACGCATCTCCCATTTAACCATCGTAATCGATTGTCGGCCGGGGATTTGGGTATTAATGGAGTGCCTGCCCCGATTAACGTGGCGTAGTCGATGAAGCCCGCAATTTGGGTGTCGTAATCGGCTACGAATCTCCAATTAAAGTATCGTAAACGATTGCCGAGCCGGGATTTAACCATCGTAACCGATTCAACAGGTCACCGCCAATATAATGGCGTAATCAATTAAATTCGCACCCCAAATACCTAGCGTAATCGATTGCAGATCTCCCCGATCGCCGTCCACCTGTTTCTGGCCCTCGGCGTGGCTGCCTATACTCTATTTGGTGCGGTCGTCATGCAATGGCTCGAGACACCACCGTATCCATACAATTTTTTTGCGTAAAATTTCGTTTTTTAGCGAGAAAATACTCAAGAAGAATGAGACGGCAATGCCGAAACGGGCCGTCGAGCACTGTACGTTGTTCTGCGTACTTTTTAGGGGTTTTTACGTTCTCCACGCGATTTTTCTACCCTTTTTGCAGTCCCGTACACGGCCACTCGCGTCTTTCTCGGCACCGAAATTGGGGAGTTTGATCCGGAGGTCAGTTTGAGAAGGGCTGAAACTATCGGGTATTGGCCGGAAAACCGCCAGAATCAATACCGGAAACGAGCGAAACCCGTAAACCGGAAAAAACGCGCCTCGCCTGAAATTGTCCAAGCATTGTAGGTTCACCTGTGCGTGGAGAGGGAAGTGAAGCGATTGCTGACGAAACCTCGATGTCTCCACCTCGACCATGTCTCCATCCATGATATCGATCTATGCTATCGGGTACGTAAAATTCACCATTTTGCTTATGAGCATCTCCACTTCAATTAAAGGGAAGCTAAGGTCCGAGAAGCAATTTTTGGGCATGGGCTCCCTACGTTTTTTCCGGGCCGCGACACGCAACGCGCACCCCGGTCACAAACCGTGACGCCGGGAAGACGACCATGACGCGCGCGGCGTGTCGCGCCCATCCTACCAGTCGATAAAAATCCTTGAAGGGAATCTGCTCTTTAAAGTTTTCCCTCCTTTGCGGCGTGGGGCGCCCCTCAAAAAGTTCCACCCTTTTTCAAAAAAAGTTGCTGAACCTGCCCTTTAAGGCGCCATTTTTATGCGCATTTCAGTTTGCCAACTTCTCTGCCGGCTTCAACCGCCGCAAAAAGATCCCGGCCCCTCGAAAAACGAAGCAGCGCAAGTCATAAATTTGACTTTTACGCCCGGCCCATTTCAGAGGTGATCGACGAGGAGACGGCAGATATTGTGAATCGATGGAGCTTCGAGAATGCCATCATTTTTGCGTTTACCGTCATCACGACTATTGGTGCGTCATTTGGAGAGAAGGGGAGGGCAAACTGGCAGGAGTTCTTTGCGGAATTGCCGCTTACATGCGCACATTTTTAGGGTACGGCCACGTGGCCCCGGTGACATTCTGGGGGCGAGTGTTTTGTATCGTTTATGGCGTGATTGGCGTGCCATTGACGTTATTGACGATTGCTGATATGGGAATGTTTATTTCGAAGATATTGGCACAGGTCAGAGAGTGAGAGAGAGAGAGAGAGAGAGAGAGAGAGCGCGAGAGAGACAGGGGGAGGGAGAGAGAGTAGGAGAAAACGAGAGAGAGAGAGAGAGAGAGAGAGAGAGAGAGAGAGAGAGAGAGAGAGAGAGAGAGAGAGAGAGAGAGAGAGCGAGAGCGGGATAATGAGCGAGTTAGAGAGAGACAGCGAGGGCGAGAGATAGCGAGTGAGTGAGAGAGAACGAGAGCGAGAGAGAGCGTGAAACAAAGAGAGAGAGAGGGAGAGAGAGAGATAAAGCTTTTCAGACGACCCAGCTAATTCGATCAATGCCAAAATGGGCTAAGGCAGCCTGGCAATTATTACGCCGTAAGGCAAAGGTACGTTTTAACGGGACCTGCAAGCGCCTAGAATCGACCCCTTAACATCGACTAGGTCTCGACAACTCCGCGACACTCCAAATAGCCCCTCCAGCCTATAAAAACGGCAACCCGACGCCATTGGCCCTGCCGCGTAGCTGTCGAGACCTAGTGGATTCTAGGGGCCGATTTTCGGGGTAGATAGTCCTCTAAAGGGACGGTGACAGGGGAGTGAATTGATCACTATTCAGAGCACCTCTTCTCCGAAACAAAAAGAGAATGGACTGCTCGAGCAGGAGGCCGTAGAGGGAGAGGATGAAGAAGAGCCACCGCAGGAAGCCGAGGGACAACGGTACGTAAAAAAATTCAGATGCTTCTTGATCTACCGTATACCCTAAATTGCAAAAATGTTTGTTGGTTACACTTTCCAAGTTTAGATTTTTCTTACCTTTAAAATAACCGCAAAAAATACAGGTAGAAACGTCATATTTTTCCAAAAAAAAATTGTAATTAGAATCTGAACGTTAGACAAAAAAATACGATTTTGAAGCAATCACCCGGCTACAGTACCCCTAAAAATTAAGTCCAGGCGCTTTCGCATTATCGGGGGGGGGCTAGCTTTTTTGAATAAAGCAAAAATGTCCAGTAACTTAATCGGAAGAGTTTTAATAGTATTTTTGGTTAAACTCAATTAGCAAACCCTGTCAAAAACGGCCATTTTGGTCGAAAAATCAATATTTTTTGTATTTTTTTAAGGAAAATGTGCAACGTTTTTACGTTTAGGAGTAGTAAAACGATTCAATATTTGAAAATTGAAAATTAGGATCCCAAGAAAAAGGGTTTCCTCCCCCCCGGTAACGCGAATGAACCCAATTCCTCTTTTTAGGCGTTCCGATGAGTCAATACTGCTTGGACTCCTCTTTTTCTGCTATTTGATGTTGGGGGCAAAGGTTTGAAAAAATGCTGGCAATCTAAATTCTATTTTCTCAAAAGGTGCTCTCCTCCTACGAGCCGGATATGGCCTATTTCGAGGCATTCTACTTCAATTTCGTCACCCTGACCACCATCGGGTTAGGCGATTTTGTCCCCAAAAGGTATCGCATTTTTTTGCTGGATTAAATGCCACTAATCGTTTTAGCTACGATTACCTGTTCGTGACGTTGTGCTATATTGGGATCGGGCTGGCGCTGACGACAATGTCAGGTTTGTCGTTTCGGGCTGAACGCGCCCCAAAAACGCCAAAAAATTGAGGTACGAGAGGTACATCGACGTGGTTTTCATCTAAAAAACTCCTAAAAATTCACAAAATTTTCGACATTTTTTTCACTTTTTGGGCTGGAAAAATGGCCGAAAAAGAGGCGAAATGTTCCAATTCTCGAAATTGGACTAAATTACGCCTAAAAATCTCGTGCGGGGCTGAACCCCTGGTCAAAAAACGCAAGGTTTACTGCCGAGAACTACCAGAAAAGTTCTTTATTGCGAAAAAAAACAACACATAAAATATTAGAACAAAACCGAAAAGTTCTTGGATCGAAAACGCCTTTTTGAGTGGGGGCGGCGATTACATGTCGTAATGCGTTGTAAGGCACTCCGAGTAGAGTTGTTGTCTGGCATCCGGGTCCGGGTACCCGGTTGCGAACGGGTAGTTGGTGCGAGCGGGTCCAACCGGGTACCCGGTCCAGCGGGTAATTGGCCGGGTAATAAGGGTTTTACATAGAACCCGGTCGACCGGGTACCCGGTTCAAACGGGTACCCGGACCCGGACGCCAGATAACAACTCTAACTCCGAGGCACTCGATCTCCGTGATTCTCTGGTCAATTTTCATAATTAACAGTCTAGCATGATCAAAATGCGAAGAAGGTTTCCAGAAATAACTCCAGAATTTTAAATTCAACCGTTTTCACGTCCAAACCGGGGCCAAAGATCATGCGACGCGCTCGCATCTGGCTATCTCCCAAAAAACAACGTAGGGGGCCGTGGACCAGCTTTTGGAGCCCCCTTTAACTTTAATGTTTCTAAAAGATGCCACAATTTTTTTAGAAATCTCTGGTAAGATCAAGTGCATTAGCCGGGGGGGGAGGGGTTGCAAAGAAATCAGAAATGGGGGAAACACAAAAAATTTCAGTCGAAATCGCGGCCGACACCCTCAAGAAGCTGCACCATTTCGGGCGAAAGGTGGAGAACGTCGCGCAGACGATGGTCTGGTTTGGAGGCAAAAAGTGGGTCAACAAAAACAGGCTACAAAGCCACAAAACTAATTTGAAAATTTTTTGAATTTTATGGTGTTTTGGCAGTTTTTTATTGCTAGAGAATTATCAAAAATTCGAAATTTGACTTTTCTGGGTAAATTTTCTTACGTTTTGACCAAAAAGACAACATTTTTCGAAAATTTTCTGCTTTTTTGCGAGCTTTTTATCTCTAAAATTGTATAAATTGCTAAAAAAGGGTTTATCTCTCGCTATCGGGCCGTACGTACCGGGGACAACCCCCCGCTAACAGTCCAGTACCAACAGCACGATAGTCGGAACGTTTAAAAATAGCCAAATTAGCAAAAGAAACGTGAAAAAGTGTCGATAAATCTTTATTTTTCGGTGCCAAAATATTTTGAATTAGAATGACGATGAAGGCGCTGGTGAAACACCTGGGCGATCAGCTGAACATCCCCGAGGACGAGCTGGCCAAGTTCGATTTTGACGAATTTGTGGGGAATGCGGTGAAGGTGGAGGCCGGCGAGATGGAGACGCTCAGGGTTCGCTTACAAACACTTTCCAAACAAATTTGTCGATTTTTAGGAAGTTTTGCAGTGATTTTTTTGATCTTTAGAAGCCGTCACTTTCGGGAGATGGGGTCCGATTCCGCGACAGAACCCTCTCTTACACCCAACTGCGCCATTCGGACGAGTCGGAGGCCCTGAAATACGCCGACGAACGGACACAACGATACGGAAAAGGTAAGCCAGCGTCAAAACACCGGCATTCAGATGGCGTAAAACGTTACAAATTTGTTTTAAAACACAAAAAATATCGAATTTGTGACTAAAATGGTCGATTTTTGGTAAAAATTTCGGCGTTAAATTTTTTTGGATAATTTCGCTAGCTGAAAAATAGTTATATTTGACCAAAAACACCAATAAAAGGCTTCCTATTGAATTACTAGGCATTTCTGGACTCGTAGGAAAAAATTGCCCCTTCCCCCCCGATAATGCCAAAGAACCAACAGAAATTCAGATGGCGTCCCGCTGGCCCAAGAAACGGGGCGTACGGTGACTTCCGGCCGAGCTGCGGCAGCCCGTGGAGGTGTGGATAGGAATCGTGTGGTTGGATGGCATCTACCCCGGCTCTCCCTCCATCCATCAATTCAATCGTTCGATTCTCATGAACCGTACGATTTCCCGTCACATACCCCCTCCGAACCGCCCGATACCGCACAATAAAGTATTTTATTAAACCCAAAGCCGAGAAAATTGTTAATAAAAATCGCACAAACGGAAAAAAATAGGATGTCCCATAAAAACCGCTCGGCATTTGGCGGATTTCCATCTGATCCTACTATCCTACCATATATAAAAAAATAGTTTCTGTGTGTGTGTGTATGTATGTGTGTGCATTTGCATGCAACTTCCGTCAGCGTGTTCCAGTAGTATCTCAATAGCACGGCATTCCACAGAGGCACGGACAGGCACGTTTGATACGTCATTAGATGCGTAATGGTCTAGGGATGATTGCACACATATCATATTTTTGAAAATAAACTGCTTTCGACATTAAAATTTAGTTTCATGAAAAATGGGTCACCCCTCTTTGTTAGGAAACGATTAGCATGCGCCGGAAGTGGCGGAAGCCTATATAACGGAGAGAGGCAGCCTTTTTTCACTATTTCTGATCACAATTCAGGCGAATTATGCAAAGTGCAGAATTTCATGGTTTTGGGACGGGACCAGGGTTGAAAAGTCGCGAAGCGGCTTTTCAACCCTGGTTGTGGTTAATTTTTGACGAGGACCAAAAAAAAACTATGTGCAACCGAATTTTCAGCCCAAAATATTGTAAAACCAAAAAATTGTCGCTAAATTCAGGTTTATTTTCCCGATTTCGCCGAGATTTTGACGGATTACAACCCCGAAAAATTAAAAAAACAGCTCGTTTATTTCTACCTGATAAACTGTTTTTACTTATCAAGTTATCGTTTAAATCGTCGATTCCTGGCAATTAGGGAAAGAGCCGCGTCTTCGTTAGCCCCGGGTTGGACCTGCAAATGCTCGAATTTGCGAATTTGTGACACGATTTCTGGAAACTTCACTTATTTTTAGTAATCTTAATAATTCCGGCAGTTTTAATTATTAAAATTTGACGGGGTTTACCGAGACCGGGACTACGCGGGGCTCCGCTGAGTCCTTCTTGCGTGGATAGGAGCGGTTCGTTGCCCATTCGTGCCTGGCATGTTCTCTTTTTTGGAAGTTTTCAGTAATTTTTGGGAAGTGTTTTAAACGGTTTTTTTACTAGTCCGAAACGTAAAAACTTTACACTTTTTATTAAAAAAATACAAAAAAATCTAGATTTTTCGACCAATAAATCGATTTTATCAATTTACTGCTTTCTAACGCTCGTTTTTCTGCCTTTTTATCCATTTTCACGAGTTTCCAGGTCTCGCAAGCCATCTGCCATCGTTTTCCGCAACACCCCTATGCCCATTTGGACGACGCCACGATGCCGCCACCGGTGACCAGGGCCATTTTACCCCAAACTGCACGAGGGCCCCAATCGCGGAGCTGTCGAAGGCAGATGACGTTGAGCAAGGCGGAATGTGAGGAGATTCAAGTAAGAGGAAAACCTTTCTAAAAATGGAGTTTTTCTTTAGGATAACGAGACGATAGCGCTGGAATCGATCTACGGCGACGACGTGCAAATCGTGAAAGGCGCCTGGAAGGTGAGGATTTGCAGAATGTGAAGCAAAAACCGGTTTCCAAAAGTTTCCGAGCAACCCTAATTTACTTTTGCGTGAAATTCGGGTTTTTTTAACGGCCGCAAAAACCCTATTTCTTCAAATTTCGCCAATCTGTGGGAGATGACAGCCCGTTTATAACGCCCCTACAGCGCCTAAAAGTCTAGAAATGTCTATGAAGTTAATAGCCAGTCTTTTATTAGTGTTTTTAGTGAAAAATAACTATATTTGAACTAGAAAAACTATCTGAAAAGTTTGAAAAAGTCGAAATTGGTCAGAGATAGGCCACTTTTGGTCGAAAATCGATATTTTTGACATTTTCTAATAACATTTTGTAAAGTTTTTACGTTAAAGAATGGTAAAAAACCATTTAGAAACACTGCCACTTTTGAGATTCCAAAATAAAATTAGTTGGAGCGGCCGTTGAAAGGGATGAATGGTTAAAAAAATCGTGATGAGGCGCTAGAGATTAAAATATTAATAGACTATCCTAATTTTTAGGTATGGCACCCGCTGGAGGCGATCGTCGCCCTTGGCCCCTCGCAAAGTGACAGCCGCCACGGTGATGATGGAATGGCTGCCGTCCGTGTTCATCTACACATCTGCTGCCCGCCCGCATATCCCAACGAGTGCGTAAATTGGGCATCGACATTGAATTGGGCGATTTCGAGCGTAAATTCGGAAATTCGGAGGGTTTACGTGACAAATCAACGAAAAAATTCAGGGTGTCCCAAAAAACAACTTTCTAGTGGTCCGCAGACATGTCCAATTTTGGCGATTTCGGTATCCATCGAAAGCGCTCGTCGAGCTGAGCATATTTGTTATCGACGATTTTCGAAATTCCCGCTTTTGCCTGACATTTACTACGATCGTTGAGGAAGCACCGAATTTTTGTTGCCTTTCCCAAGCACAGGGTTTTTAAAAAACCAAAATTTTCAAATTTTTACGCCTTTCCTGGTAGTGCGAGAACCGCTTTTTAAAAGCCATTTGAGAACGCACAGCTTGGACGGGGCGGACGCCGATTAAAATTGCGTTTTTGGAGAAAATATGTGACTTTTGCATAAGAAATGAGGAAAATGGAGCTAAAGATGCGAAAATTTCAAAAATCGAAGATAATTGATCTGCTCAGCTCGTCGAGCGCTTTCGATAAATACCTATATGGTTAAAATCGGACGTTACTGCGGACCGCTAGAGGCGAGTATTTTTTTTTGAGACACGTTGTAATGTCTTTCTTTGATTTTCAACACTTTCCGTTTTTGAAAATTTTTGTCGACTAGAAACCGGCCTGCTCGGCGTTTTTGCCGAGTTTTTCAGGCTTTTCCGCATCACGCTATGCAATTTTTGAGCTTTTTGCCGCGAAAAATATGCATTCGATTTCAGCCCGCCGACGCTGACGCTGGAAAAGCCACAGGGCATCGGCCACGGCGACCAGGAGCGGCTGCTCCACGATTTGGCCGCTCATGCCAACGAAAATCGAGGCGAGGTGGGGCGATTTCTTCCAAAAAATTACTTTTCTCGCTCAGCCGATGCTAATGCAGTTGTGCGAGGTTGTCCGCTCGTTTCTCTACGCCAATTTCCACCCCCGCCAATCGTTACACCAGGGAATGGCCGAGGGGCAAGCCGAGAAGGCCCGTGAAGTGCAGGTTTGTTTCCGGTTCCGGTTTTTTTACGAAGCGGAAGCGTTTCTTAAGTTATGTTTATTATTCCTAATCGCAAAAACTTTATACAGTTTGATTAAAAAATATCAAAATAGCGATTTTTCGACTAAGACGGCCGTTTTTGCCGAAATCTCGACTTTTGGAAGAATTTTTATATATAAATATAGAAATAGCGTTTCCAAACAGTTTTTTTTAATATTCCTAAACGTAAAAACGTTACACAGTTCGATCAAAAATACAAAAATAGCGATTTTTTCCAAAAAAATGACCGTTCTTTACCTAAATTTCAACGTTTTGAAAGTTTTTCTATAAAAGATCGTCTTATTTTGCAAAAAAGGATTATGAAAATGCCTCCTATTAATTTTTCTATCTTGATACCCCAATTTTTTAGCGGCAACGCGTCTCGTCCGAGCAACGCGAATGGGAAAAAGCGGCCGAGGAAGAGGAGCGGCGACGGCTCGAAGCGGAATGGAAAAGGGAAGAAGCGCGAGAACGCATGCGACACGACTCCATTAATACTGTTGGTTTTTCGGATTTTTTTGAAGCTAAATACAGTAAGAACCGTCCAATTTCTGGTTCAAAAAGCTTTTTTAGGACCAAGAATTCCGCCAGATCGGCCCCCACTCGATCCGCGTCGTCGACCCATCCCCACCCGGCCACAGCCGAAAAATGAATCCCCAATGCGTCGAGTGGACGGGATTGTATAAGGTTTTTCGAGTTAAATTTCAAATTCAAGTTTTTAGGGTCAAACGGTGCTCGTCTCCCAGTGGAATTTCGACTTCAACCTCGGCCGCCGGGACAACAGGAAGAAGATGCCCGATTTTGGGGCGTTTTTGGGTGAGGATTTGGCTGTTAGATGTTACGAAAATGTTTTGAAATTTTTGAAAACTCGAAAATTTAACTTTTTCTTATGCCTTTTTCATCCATTTTGCCAATTTTTATTGAAATTTATCTTTCAAACTTTGTGGAATGCTATAAAAAGCGTCAATATTTCGCTAGCATTTCGCACTTTTTTTAAGGATGAGATTTTTTCAGAATTTTAAACCGGATCGAATGGGCGATTTCGGGTAGCGAATAATACAAAATTCTACTAGTTAAATCTAAATCTATAAACTTCATATTTTTAATTTTGCAAAAAACCTCGAAAAACGCGGAAAAATGACCCCTTGTTGTTTGTCGAGCTTTGCAGCCATATGCGATGGACCTCCCTCCTTTTTTCAGCCCAACTCGCCGAGGTGGAAAAGACGTGCTCGGTGCTGCCGGACACGGTCGACGTCGACTCGTCCGCCGTCCCCTACGCCTTCGTGCTCGTCGAGCGGCTCGCCGTCAAGGACACCAATTTTCACGTGAGCCATATTTGAAGCCTGTCGAAAAAGGCGCTTTTAATCTGAAATCTTTGAAAAATGAAAAATGGTGTTTTTTTTTAATTGCTATAATTTTATGGCATTGGGCCCAGATCTAAAAAAGTATCGTTAAATATAAAAAGCCGAAAAATCGCATTTTATTCACTTATTTATGAAAAATGAATCGAAAAAAATTATAAAAATAAAATTACGCATTTTTCGAAATGTGGTAACTTTTTCTAAGCGCAAACCACGAAGAATACAAGTAGAACCAACGATGGCCGATCACCAAGTATCACTAGAAACGTACAACCTTAGCTCCCTCCTGATCAAACGGAAGCATCTAATTTTTAATTTTCAATTGTTTAAAGGGGCTACGAAATGCCAAAGATTGAGTGACAGCCCGAAAATCTGAACCCTGTACGTGGGAGGCCTCTGTACACCCAGGGGCCCGGGAAGCTCGCAAATTTGAAATAGCCTGTTGTCATCTCGAAATCACGTTCCCGGCTGCTGGGCCAAATTTCATGATTAAACACCAAAACTATTTCAAATTGAGTGAGGATTTCAAAAATGGGCTCAGAATGCGCGAATTATAGTGTTTTCACAAAGAAACCGGGCAGAAACGACTTCGCGCAAAAATCGAAAGAGTGAGGGCTCTGGTCCCGCAGCGCCCGCTGGCAATTTGCCAGAAATCAAAGAGCCCTCCCAAAAGGGCTTTGATTTGGCAGTTCGGAGCCCCTTTAATAATTAAAAACAAGCATAATTTTTAATTTTCAGGTTCGCATCTCCTACGCTCAAAACATTGCCCTCGTCGACTCGAATCTCGAGGCGCTGGCCGAGAAGCTCGTCCACGATGTACGTTTCCTATTTTTTTTTCGCCTGATTCCATTCCTTTCCTTTAGACAGGAGCCCTCCGTCGTCTAGCGACCTCTTGTGTCTGCGGGCTGAGGTGGCTGCACGAGCAGCAAATCGCCCACGCATCCATCGGTAGGCCATCGGCGCTGTTCGGAAATTCTGATCCGTTCAGCCCCTTCATCGCTGTGGACCGACGACTGCACGGCGTTCCGGCTGAGCGACTGGAAAATCGGGTAAGAAATTGGTTTCGAAGTGAGAAACGTGGAAAACGATGTAGATTTTTCGAAAAATCACGTTTTGCGGGTGCGGAGAGGCTTGTGGGGTATATTTTGTAACTTTTAGTTTACAGTCTAGACTCTAGACTACCAAAACGAATTTTCCGCGAAATAGTGGCACTGGGATGAAAAACCCGCATCTTCTTTGTATTTTTTAGACATACAGAAAGCCCGATTTGTAGTTTGTAGTCTAGCAAAAAATACCCCGATTCTTTTTGTAAGGATTCTCGACCAGGGCTGAAAAATCCCGCATTTCGGCAATTTTCGGGGTTTCATAGTTTGTAGTCTGGCATATGAAAAGCCCGATTTTCGGACTTTTGTGGTTTGCAGTCTACAAACTACCAACTATTTAAATCACAAAGACCACAGATTTTGGAAAACATTTTGATTTTCGTCCAAAATTGTAGGAGAAATAGCCAAAAAGGTCATAAATTTTCAAGATTTCAGGGTTTTTAAAGGTTTTTTCAATTCCCGAAATTCTCGAAATATATCTGATGTTTCAGACGGTGCCTCGCCCAGCTGGCCGACACGTTCAGCGCGACCATCGAGGGCCGTCCGCTCGCCGATCCAACGGCCGCCAAAATCGAGCCAAAAGCCCTGAAGAAACGCGATCTGTTTGCGCTTGGTTGGTGTCCAAAACACAATTCCGTAACACGCCATTTTACAGGCCGTCTGCTGGACAGTTTGGGGACGGGGCCATCCGGCGACGCGTCATCCATCGGCCACTCCCTGCTGCAGTCCTTTGTTGCGGCATGCCAGGCTGCCAAATCCGTCTACGAGCTCGCCGACCACGCATATCTCTCCGCCGGTTCCTTTTTGTGCTATCCGGATCTTTTGAAAGGCGTCAGATGGGAATGCAACGTGCTTTTGCATTATCGGGGGGGATCTATAAATTCCAAGTAACGTAATATGTTTTTCGAAGATTTTAGCTATATTTCAAGTGGCAAAATAACCAAAAAAATTTGGAGATTTTTTAAGTTAAATTTCTGGTCGAAAATCAATCATTTTTGACGAAAAATTTATAATTTTTTTGTTTTTTTATACAAGTTTTGTAAATTCTTTTTGCTTAGGATGAGCGAAAAAGTTTAGAAACACTTTGTCTATCGATATTAGACAAATTGGAGCCTTGCAATTGTTAGAATGGAGCTGCTCCCCCCCCCGATAATGTAAAAGAACCCTCGGTTTTTAGTTGCATTTTTGATAGATATCAATTTCAATTAGATCTTTTAAAACCCATTTTAGTCTAAAAAATGTTGAAAATTTGCAAATTTTGGATCGAAAATTCGTTTTTTTGGTATCTTTTGCTCTAGATTTTAGTAAAAAAATAGAAAACAGGAAAAACTGCGATAAACACACTATTTATATCACGAAAATTGGATCCTTAGGAAAATGCCCCCCCCGATAATGCCAAAGAACCACTTCAAAAATTCCCAAAAAATCCGGAAGCGGGGCAATTGGTACGCGATGAATTTGAGGCATTTCCAGATGCGCTTCCGCCAATGACGGATGGTAGTTGCTCGAGCCTCGGGCTGAAGGCGGTCACCGGTGCATCGACAAGACTCGGCCGCGACTTCTTCCTCATCAAAAGTCTCGGCAAAGGCGCCTTCGGTGAGGTGTTGCTGGCCCGCAATCGACTCGACCTCGTTCACTATGCTGTCAAGGTATACTTTTCACGGTGCTTGTGCATTATCGGGGGAGCGTTTTAATTTGTTGCCATTTCTACGCTTTTGAATTCCTAAACTTCAAAAGTTTCGAAATTTTTCAAAAAATAAAAAATACCGATTTTTCCACGGAAAATTCAGGGTTTCTTGATTTTCCAAGGTTTAGATAATTTTTTAAACGGTTTTTATGTCTGACGTAAAAACTATGCAAATGTGCAAAACAGTCGAAATTTTGCGCAAAAAAAACGGGCATTCATGGTCGAAAAATCTATATTTTTTGTATATTTTAATAAAAATTTGTAAGTTTTTTACGTTCCGCTATTTAAATTTCGAAAAATTGTCTGTCCCCCCCCGATAAGGTGAAAGCACTCATTTTCCCGCTAACCTGCCACTCCACTTTTTCAGCTGATCACGCTCGACCCGCGGAACGAGCGTTTCAACCGCAAGATGACGCGCGAGGCCAAGCTGTTCGCCAAGCTCAACCACCCGCATGTCGTCCGATATTATAAGTGGGTTTCACGTTTTCATTTAATTTATTTGTTGTGTTTAGCGCGTGGATCGACAGCGCACCGCAGACGAAGGCCAGCCCTGCGGCGGCGATCGCTGCCAAGACGCCGAAAGGGCCGATGAAAAAGCTGCAAATCGACGCGGCCGATGGTGGTAAGCGGTTTCGCTCGGAATTTTTGGTTCTTCGTCTTATCGGGGGGAGGTACTATCCCTAAACATCAAAAATTTAATTTTGACCGAAAATACGAACAATAGCGATTTTTCCACCAAAAATTTCGAATTTCAGATTTCGACTTCTTTAGGTGTTTATCACTTGAAATCCGGGTGAATTTTACTAAGAGATTTATGATATTATGATACTAAGAGATTTATGAGATTTTTATTTCAGGAAACGTGTTGAACTTTAATTTGAATTTTAGTTTATCAAGTTTTTTTTGTAAGTTTAGTCTTAATTTAATTATATTTATATTTAATTTAATACATATTTAATTTGATTTTAAATTTAAATAAAAACAAGGCATGAAAATGAAACCAACGTCCAAAAATCATTATTGGCGTAAAAAACTCCCCCCCCCCCCCCCCCCCCAGTGTGCGAAGGGTTTGGCCGTGGGGCGGCCGGCGCTGGTCCCAAAAATGGCCCTAGGCGCTGGTCCTAGGGTTAGTTAAATCGCGATTTTTCGGCGCCTACGGCGCCATGATGGCAAAAAAAAAATAGTATTATCGATATATGTTATCTGCGATGTAAGGGGTTCGAATAACTATTTCTAAGAAATTCCACTATTTAAATCATAGTAACGATACGACACCAAGAAAAATGATGCACGAAAATTTCGGCAGAAGTCGGCAAAGGAGTAAAGTATGATCGGTCATGGTGGGTATGGACGTGACAACGCTCGTTACGGGTGAACGGCTTGGACCAAGCTGGCAATTAGATGAGCATTACACATTTCCCCGATCAAGGTTTGGGTAAAATTTGGTCAAGATCGGCCAGTGGAATGCGGAGAAATAATTTTTTATCGGCCCCCCATCCCGGTGCACGCTGATGAATCCCTTGAAAATGCTCTAACTACCCCGTCCTTGGCGTTAGCGGTTTGAAATTTGTTTTCAGGCTAGGTCTAGGGTTTGCCCAACTACTGCCAAAAAAGCAAAAGCATGCTTCCAGTTTAAAACCCTTTTTCCGGACCAGCGCCGCTTCACCTCCGGAATCAGCTCATTTGGCCGCGCCCCCACTTCTGGTCCCCGTTGGTCCCCGAAAGGGCAATCAATCACCACCAAACTTGCTTGCCGAATAGCCTCTGGTACTGGCTATCATCTGACAAAACCATTTTAGCCCATACTTGCTTCCGCCTGTAGCCTATCGACCAGCGACTGGTCGCCTTAATTGGCCGTGGGATCGGTAGATGTTCCGTTTTTTCCTTTTTACGCCCTCCTTCTCAATTTTCCCACTTAGAACTTCTAGTCGGCTGAAAGCCCGGTCTTTCCTCTTTCTAACTATGTATCAACCGTTCTGATCCATTACGTTATCTCTGAGTTATGGACCGGCGCTTAATTGGACGCGGCGGCTTTTGCCATTTTATATGGGAAAAATCCATTCAATTGCATGCTACCCTCTACTCCACTGGCCGGTCCATCCCAATTTTTTCCCTAAACGAGTTCCTAGTTTTCTCTTCCCCTCATCCAAGTTTCAGCTTCATCCAACCTTTTTGAAGGGCTTTTTCGGGACCAGCGCCGTCTCTTCTGGGGCCGTCGTGGCATTGCAAATTTCTTTCCTGTGGCGATTTCTGCCCAAATTTTCATGAGCAATTTTTCGTACTGTGAAAGAAAGATGAAAGAACTGTAAGCAGCGCAACAACATCAAATTACAGAAAATCCAGGAAGCCGACATTTATTTTCGCTATTTTTTTGGATATTGACCCAAAAAGCCACAAAAATTCTTGCCGCTAACGCGGCGCTGGTCCTAACCCCTGTCAGCCAACCCCCGGCGCTGGTCCATTTGGCCACCTGAAAATTCTTTCGCACACTGCCCCCCCCCCGCTAATAGTACAGTCCATTTTTTTTACAGATTCACTGATGCCGTCCCGGTTGCGCCATCTGAAAGTGTCGCCCAGTGAGAAGGACGTTGGGGAGACGAGCGAGTGGAGTGCCGAATGGACGGCCTCCTTTCGGGGTAGACTATAGCGATTTTGTATTTTAAAATTTGACCCGTCAGAAAAGCGACAATCTGACGACAGCTCGACCTCGTCGTCCTCATCCTCCTCATCTTCTTCTTCTGATGATGAGGAGGGATCCCCGCAGAAGGCTGGTCCAGGAGCACGAGTGTACGGTAGAAGGGACAGCGACGATGACGACATCGAGATTGTGTTCGAGGCTACTGATGAGCCGAAGGCCGGCCGACAGCCCGCATACGGTAATAATGATTTGCGTTCTGAACTATTAGCGGGGGGGGGGGGGGGGGCATTTTGTTATTTCCCGCCTATTTGTATCGTGTTTTAGTAGCTTTTGATTGTTAGAAAGGTATAAAAATATTTTAAAAAATTTTGAAAACTTACATTTTTCTACATTTTCGACCAAAAATTTCGATAATTTTTATTATTTTCGTATTGTTTTTATATAGAAAAACTTGGTAAAATGCTATTAAGATATTTTATATTTCGTTCGGGGTCGTAGATAATTACTGGGAAAAATTTCGTCCGTCCCCCCCGCTAACAGCCCAGAACCAGGATTTGTATCCAGTTTTTTATTTTTCAAAATTTTCAAAATTAAATCGCATTTTTAGCCCCGCTTTACAACCGATTACGCTATGAAATCAATTTTCTCCGAACTATTATGTTTCAGCTTTTCTGCAAAGCCAGAAAATTATCGCCTTTTCTCAGCCGCTTACGCCATCAAATTAATTGGGCCTGTTTTACGTTTTTCGGGTTTTCTGCTTACCTAAAAATTATCTCATTTACGCCCGATTACGCCATCAAATTTCGTCAAATTTGTATTTTTTTTGGACGTAGAAAAGTACGCTCAGACTTTCAATCGATTACGCCATGAAATTAATTGTTTGCTGGCTCTGCTTGTATAAAAATTATCTCATTTTACATCCGATTACGCCCTCAAATGTGGAGATTTTTGGGCGAGGGAAACGGACTTGCTTTTCAACCGATTACGCCACGAAATTAATTTTCTGTTATTCCAGGAGATGACGTCTCGACGCCACCCAGCACCGAGAAAGACACATGGGACACTGCCTCACGCCTTTCCCCGTCCAAAGGAAAGGTGCGTAGCCCTGGGGGGTACGGTATCAAAGTTGCTGTTTTTTTAGAAAGAAGCCGACGCCACGCTGCACACCCGGATCATGTACATTCAGATGGAGTATTGTGTCAAGGGCACGTTGAGGTATGCGTGATTTTGATGGCGTAAGCGATTCCAGGCGCGCAAGCGGGTAGAGACAAGGTTCTTTTGCAATATCGGGGGGCTATTTGGATGACGATTCAATTTTCGGTTCTTTTGCAATATCGGGAGGGGGCTATTTTGATGAGGATTCAATTTTCGCTTCTTTTGCATTATCGGGGGGGGCTATTTTGATGAGGATTCAATTTTCGGTTCTTTTGCAATATCGGGGGAGGGCTATTTTGATGCGGATTTAATTTTCGGTTCTTTTGCATTATCGGGGGGCTATTTTGATGAGGATTCAACGTCCGGTTCTTTTGCATTATCGGGGGAGATGATTTTTTTGTATTAAACTAGGCATGCCTAGTATTTTAATAGTATTGTATTTTATTGATTTTGAATTTTTTAATTATTGTATTTATATTTTTTTATTATATTAAGTATTTTCATAGGGTATCCTACTATATATAAAAAAATAGTGTCTGGGTGTGTATGTGTGTGTGCCACTTTGCATGCAACTTCCGTCAGGTTGTTCCAATCGTATCTCAAGAAGAAGAGTAGTTAGGGGCATGTTTGATACGTCATTAGGAGCGTAATGGTCTGGGGATTACTGCACGCATATCAGATTTATCAAAGTCGCCTATTTTCGACATTAAATTTTAGTTTTTGTTGAAAATTCCGAGTCCCTCTTTGTTAGGAATCAATTAGCATACCCCGGAAGTGGGAGTAGCCTATATAAAGGAGCAGAGAGCGCATTTTTCACTTTTTTTTCAGCGTGGGTCGGGACGAATTATGCAAAGTGTAAACTTTCATTGGTCTAAAACGGGGCCAGGGTTGAACAGTCGCGAAGCGGCTTTTCAACCCTGGTAAAACGATATTTCAGCTAAAAAAACTAGCTAAAAACTCAAGAACTTTTCACAAAGTCGCAATTTTGGTCAAGTACGGCCATTTTTTGTCGGAAAATCGATTTTTTAGCCAAAATTTGTAGTTTTCACGTTTAGGAGTAGTAAAAAAAATCCGTTTAGAAAATCTTGCTCTGTTGTATTAGAAAAAAATAGGATGCTAAGAAAGAGTTGCCACCCCCGATATTGCTCAAGTACCAAAAATTAAAATTTGAATAAATTTTTCAGGGGCCTGATCGATTCGGGAGCCGTGCTGGGGAATGTGCGCCAAGGGTGGCGCATCTTTGGCCAAATTCTCTCCGGACTCGACTACATCCACTCGCAGGGGATGATCCATCGGGATATCAAACCGGTAGGGAAAACTTTTTCTGGATTGATGTGTTGTCCGTCTGCTTGTATCAGGTTGGAAGGTAAGTCCTGTCGCCGAGATTTTGAAAGGCTGGGTAAAATCGTAGTTACCTCCATTCTGCACATGCGATATGTCATTTTGTAGCCGTCTGCCTGAACCATTTCGGAAGGAGGGTCCTAGCCCGCCAAAATCGAGGAGGACCGAGATACGGACCCAAGAAATTTTTTGGAAAAATTGGGCGAAAGTGTTTTTGCGAGTTATCTCTGCATAGAGCAATTTGCATGCGATACCTTTAACGCCAATCGATAGCCCTCGAGGAGTAGATATCGATAGATTTTCAGATCATCAAAATTGGACATCGGATGGCCGAGATATGGGCCTTTGAAATTTGGACCATTTCTTAGAACTTTTCTCGCAATCCCATACATTTCGCTGGATTTGAGCGGCAGGTGCCGAAAATTGCCGCTTTATTTTTGGACGCGCCGAGCGGCCTTTGACCAAATGTATGGGATTTTGAGAAAAGTTCTAAGAAATCGTCCAAATTTCAAAGGCCCATATCTCGGCCGTCCAGTGTCCAATTTTGATGATCTCAACATCTATCGATATCTACTCCTCGGGGGCTATCGATTGGCGTTAAAGGTATCGCATGCAAATTGCTCTATGCAGAGATAACTTGCAAAAACACTTTCGCCCAATTTTTCCAAAAACTTCTTGGGCCCGTATCTCGGTCCTCCTGGATTTTGGCGGGCTAGGACCCTCCTCCCGAAACGGTTCAGGCAGACGGCTACAAAATGACATATCGCATGTGCAGTATGGAGGTAACTACGATTTTACACAGCCTTTCAAAATCTCGGCGACAGGACTTACCTTCCAACCTGATAGATGAACATCCTGATCGACGGCAATGATCATATCAAGATTGGCGACTTCGGGTTGGCGACCAGAGAGCTGTTTGTGCGCAAGGATACGGCCGTCGGCCATGAGCAGGGTGAGAATTTTAGGATTCAATGACTTTTTTCCGTTTTTTAAAATACAAATTTCATTTTTATATTGTTTTATATTTATGAGCATTATTATTCATCATATTTTTGCAGATTGGCTTTCGTCGTTTTTGCCGGAAAGCAGCATTGTGAAAAATTTGCGGACCCCCACCCGCTAACAAATTAGAACCAGCTTTGCTTCGTGTCACCCTTTCGAAAAAAGGCTTCCATGGGGAGAAATTAACAATGAAGCTTTTTCGAGATTTTCGAAGATATGATCGCCTCCTTAGCGGCGTGGCGGTCGGCCAAATTTCGGAATCGGATTAGACTTGTCGTTTGGAGTGTCGCGTAGCCCGCGCATTATTTTGGTAATCAATGTTTAAATTTCATTTTTTTTCAGGCTCGTCAAGCCATGGCGGTTCGGAGGGGATGACGACACAAATTGGCACCGAACTCTACATGGCCCCAGAATTGTTGACGGCCACTGAGGGACAGCCATATTCGGCAAAAGTCGACGTCTACAGGTTCATTTCTTGGTTTTGCGTAGATTAATTGATAGACTGTAAATTCGTCGAAATTCGAATGAAAATGCAATTTCGCCCAATTAAATTCGAAAAATCGACGTTTTAAAAAAATGATTTTCGGCAAGATGAATTTCGCCAAATTGATGCTTCGGAAAAATTATTTTCGTCAACACTATCTTTCGAGAAAATGACTTTCGACAAATCGAAATTCGAAAAATTGAAATTTCGATTAAATATATTGCAAAAAATTATATTTCGAACAATTTGAAATTTCGAAAAGATTATTTTCGGCGAAATGGAGGAAACCTTATTTATTTCCCCCCTTTTCCAGCACGGGCATCGTCCTATTCGAGCTGTTCTACCGTCCCCTACCGCCGGGCATGGAGCGTATCTCCTGTCTCCGCGGCCTCCGAACCCATTCCGTGTGCCCGGCCGACTTCATGGAGACGATGCCCGCCCAGGTGTGCAACTCCCTTTTTTGATAACTCCCATTTCAGGGCGGAGTGTGCCGTCGTCTGGTTGAGGAGATGATCTCCATCGACCCGTCGGCCCGCCCCTCGATTCAATCCATCATCTCTCAGGGCAAAGTGCCGGCCACCGAAGTAGATGATCTCGCTTTTCAGGTATTCATTAAAGGCTCGGAAATCAAAATTCGTGCGTGCAGGGATTGGACCCACTAGTCAAAAACGAACCGGTTACTGCGGAGAGGCACCAGAAAAATTATTTCGTTTCGAAAAAATGTGAAAAAATGTGAAATGGCTTCAGAATTTGTAAATTCAAGCGTTTTCACGTCCAAACAGGGAGGGGGAAAGATCATGCGGCGCGGTCGCATTGCAATCGCAGCTGGCTATTTGCCGCTGCGACTGTATCGCGTATCTGCGCTATCGCAAGGGGCCGTGGACCCGATTTCGGAGCCCCTTTAAACCCAATAAACCCGTTTTTTTGCAGAAATGCTTCACCCAGGCCCTGCGCCGTCGTACGGGCAATCTGTTCTCGTGGATGATGCGTGAATTGGGTGAAACGTACCCGCCTGCCCCGTTGACGAGACGATTCGATGCTGGAGTATGCCGATGGAGGGATGTCGATGAAGCGGTGGCGAGGGAGACGGCCAGGGAAAGACTCTGCCAAGCCCTTCGACGCATATTAAAACGTCAGTTGTCGTTTTTTTGCAGTATCGAGGGCTGAAACCGGATTTTTTCCGTTAGAATCCAATTTTTTTGGGGAGTTCTTTCAAAGACGATGCGATTTTGGTCCTGGAGTTCAGCGCGTGGGGGGGGGGGGGAATAATTTTTGCTTTTCCGCATATACCTATGTACCTATGTTGTTTTTAGTTGTTTTTAGTAGTTTTTGATGGCAAGAAGGCTATAAAAACATTTTTTTAAGTTGGAATATTGGACAGGCATTTTTATGAGCTTTTATATCTAAAAACGGTCCAGTACGCGAATTTTTAGGAAGGCATACAAAGACGGAAAAATATCAATTTGCCACGAAAATTTGGGTTCTAAACATTTTTGTTGTCAAAAGAATTTGTCAAAAACAAACTTGTGCGATGCCGAAATGTAATGCAAAATTACTAATAAAGGAGTTGCTATTTTATTAGTAGGCGGTTTTCGAATTTGAGAAAAAAAAGGTTTCCCCATTCCCCCTGATACTGCCAAAACACCCTAACTTAAGTAAGCTCGCTTGATTCATGCATTTTGCTACAATGCTCCTTATTCAGGCCACTCGTTCTTCCCGACGCCTCAACACCTACTGACGCCGGCAGGGGAAGCGCGTGCTGTCTGCGAGCCGACAAAGATGCCCCACGTACTCATCGATTCGACGGCCATTCCGGTTGCATTACCGGTAAGCGTTTGTTTTGGTTTTGTTAGTAAGTTTGACACAATTTTTCCCCTTTTGCAGCCCGATCTGCGGTGTAACTTTGTGCGCTTCTGCGCGCGCAACGCCATCAAACGGCTGAAGCGCTACGCGTTTGGCAAGGTCTTTGCGGCACGTGAAGGTTCGTAGCAGTTTTTTGGGTTCTGAACTGTTAGCGGGGGGAGGGAAACCACTTTTTGTTTCACCGATCCACCTGTTGATGATGTATTACGTATTTTTATAGTGTTTTTAATAGGTTTTGAGTCGTAGAAAGTTATAACAGTATTTTTAAACTTTTGAAAATTCGAAAATTGTGCTTTTTTCGTCATTTTTAAAATGACCAAAAAGAGACCAAAAAATCAAATTTCGAAAATTTTTGATAGTTTTTATATCTAAAAACTATATAAAATACTATAAAAATGGTTTATATGTTGTTATAGGGCCGTAGAAAATTACAAGGAACAATTTCGTCGCCCCCCCCGCCGCTAACAGTCCAAAACCGCAGTTTTTTGGATACTGGATTCGGCTCTTTTTCCCAGGTGGTACGGGCGGTGTACACCCCGACGAGCACTGGGAGCTGAGCCTCGACGTCCTCGGCAAGTCGACCACCGACGAGGCGCTCGAGATCCAGGTATTTGTCGACGTTTCGTGTGGGGGAAATCGACCTGGCAAACGGCCGTCTTTGAAATTTGGTTTCGATGGATCTTTCGCATTATCGGGGGGGGGACCATTTTTCCCTCAAGTCCAGAAATGCCTAGTAATGCATTAGTAAGTATTTTAATGGTGTTTTAGGAAAATGTAGCTAGATTTCAAATGAAAAAAAAACAATAAAAAACCAATAAATCATTTTTAAGTGAACGTTTGGACGCAAAATAGCTCTTTTGTAATTTTTCGATCAAATTTGTAACGTTTCTACGTTTAGAAATAGTAAAACAACAGTGAGAAAAACTAACTATGTTTCACGTGGAAAAAAACAATAAAATGTCTTAGAAATACTTTTAATAAAGTGAAATTTTGGTCGAAAAGGGATATTTTTGTATTTTCTTAATCAAGCTTTCTAACGTTTTTACGTTTCGAAATCTTAAAAAATGGTTTAAAAAATCCTGCGTTCCAAAAATTCCCCCCCTCCCCCACCCCGATAATGCGAAAGTACCGTTTTTCTGCCGCGAAAAATTAATTCGCAATTTCAGTTGTTGACGGCGCTCTCGGACATTCTGCACGACACTTTTCCTGATGAGACACGCTTCGTATTACGGTATCCCGTGGCTTTCAGACTACAATTTTCCCCCTTCTTTCAGATTGGGCCACATGGGCCTCGTGGACGCCATCTTCCGCCATCACGGACTCAGCACCGAGCTACGCGATCGTGTCCTCAATGTACTCCACGAACAATCCGCCTCAGCGAGTACGTCTCGAGCATGATGTTCATCTCCTGGGAATCCCGACACTTCATAATTCCATAATGCCATATTTTAAAAATTTGTGTCTATCGCGATATCGGTCGGGGGCGGGGTGATTTTCCTTATAAGTTTAGAACTGCCTAGTAGGTATTTTAATGATCTTTAGTAAAATAAAACTGTTTTTTAGTGTAAAAAATAAAAAAAACAAGAAAAAAATTATAAAACAACAATTGTAAAACAAAATTTTTAGCCGAATTTTTTTGTCGAAAAGGAGGTATTTTCTCGATTCTTTATAGCGCCATGTATTAGGTTGTTCCGAAAGTTCTTGCGGTTTTTTGTTTCGGACGGTTTTTCGAGCTAGGCTTCGATGCCAGAGCTGATTCCGGGATATCATTTTGAAGGATTTTGGATGCTCTATCTGCTAAATAGACTAATCTTTTTTAGAAACAATTTGTTAATTTTTTACAAGGGTTCGAAGATAGGGGTCAAAATCGACCGATTTTCTTGTTTTGCTTGAAGCTCACAGGGGAAGTGGCGGACAGTTCTTTTAATATTTGCGAATGATAGAACTCATCGAGTACTACAAAAACCATGCCAAGAAATTTATTAAAAAAAATATCCAAATTGAGGTGTAAAGTCGCAAAATTTGTTGAGCATTGGTACCACAATTTTGAAGAAACGTAGTTAATTATTTCTTTGTGTGTTCAGTTTGTTAGGTAACAGTTTAAAATAATTACAAAATCCATATCCAGGCGCTAGAAAGATGATAGGAGCAATTGGCGGGTTTATTTGGCTTAAAACTGGGAATTGGTAATCCAAGCCGTTCATTAACCAAACAAATTTTGCGACTTTACACCTCAATTTGGATATTTTTTTAAGAAATTTCTTGGCATGATTTTTGTAGTACTCTATGAGTTCTATCATTCACAAATATTACAAGAACTGCCCGCCACTTCCCCTGTGAGCTACAAGCAAAAAAAGAAAATCGGCCGATTTTGACCCTAGCTTCGAACCCTTGTAAAAAATTAGCAAATTGTTGCTAAAAAAGATTAGTCTATTTGACAGAAAGAGCATCCAAAATCCTTCAAAATGATATCCCGGAATCAGCTCTGGCATCGAAGCCTAGCTCGAAAAACCGTCCGAAACAAAAAACCGCAAGAACTTTCGGAACAACCTAATATGTGTTAATGGTGTTTTAACAAAATTCTGCTGTTTTGCAAGTATAAAAGCACTCGAAAATACGTCGAAAAAATTCTAGCCGGGTTTTTGGTCAAAACTCGTTATTTTCGACGAAAAATCTATATTTTCTGTAGTTTTTAATGCAAATTTGTACCGGTTTGACTTTTATATATTATAAAAAAAAGTTTAGAAACTTTTACTCTATTTGTATTAGAAAAATTGGATCGTTAGGAAAAGGTTTTAGTCCCCCGATAGTGCGAAAGAACCGAATTTTGATATTTTTTAGTTTCTAAAAAGCGCATATTTCATTATGGGTCCATTCGGGAAAATTGAGGAAAAAAAATTGGTTTTCAGGCACCACCCGCTAACAGAAAAGCTCCACAATTTTGCCCGTTTAGGACAGCCCGGGGCGACGGAACGGGTCGATATCCTGTCAGAAGTGGTGGGCACTCGATTGGCCACTTCTCTCGCCTCTTTCTGGCTCTCATCCCCATCCGCCAGCGCCATACGGTATCCCCTTAATTCTGGCTTTAATTTTTGTTTATTTTTAGGGAAGAGGGGAAGATGTTGCTCAAAAGTCGAGATGAACCCCTCCGTGACGCGTGCAAGACGGCCATCGCCCATCTCGAGCGGATCGTCGAATTGTTTAGAGGTATCGCTCCCGCCCGCCACACCCGTTTTGACGCGCTGTATTTTTGGTACTTGACTGTTGGCGGGGGGGGGGATAAATTTTTCCGGGTACTCCCGTACCGCCCAAAAATGCCCAAAAAACCGTTTTTATAGCATTTTACACAGTTTTTCAGATATAAAAAGCACAAAAACATTGGAAATTTCGAAAATTTTTGAATTTTTGGTCAAAAACATATGAAAATTACTAAAACGGTCAAAATTTCAAGTTTTTTAAAATTTTTTATGATTCTAGCAATAAAACTACTAAAAACACTTTAGCATACAGATCGCAGAATGGGCGAACCGATATAAATTAGTTTCCTGCTAAAAACCACCCCCGCTAACGGCCCAGTACCGAAAAATCAATTTCAGACCAAAACATTGACATCGAGTTGTGCCCGTTGCTCGTCTACCGCCCCCGCACATTTGCCGACGGTCTCGTCTTCCAGTTCGGTGCTCATCTACTGCGCAAGGGACGTCTTGGGGTGTATCCCGTGGTGGCCGGAGGTACGCCTTCTTCGGCGCTTTTCCTTTAACGGGGGGGGGCGGCTGTTTTTATTTTTCCGCCTGTTGATAATAAATATCGTATTTTATAATGTTTTTTGACTCCTAGAATTTTTTTGGTCATTTTCTACATTTTTTCTCATTTTTTTCACATTTTTCGACATTTTCAAAAATTTTAATAATTTTTCAAAAGTTTTTTATAGCCAAAAGTTGTATAAAATTTTGTGAAATTGGTGAAAGCACGGCTTCTTCATATCCAAAATACTGCCCCGTTTTTCAGGCCGATACGACGGGATGCTGACGCGGATACGTGGCCCCGAAGATGAGAAACCGCCGGGCGAGCTGGCGCTGTGCGGCTGTTCCCTAAACCTTGACCTCCTCCTTGGACTCGGTGGTCAACAACAAAGTTTGTATTTGTTCCGATGTATGCCTAATAACAGCCCTAGATACCGCCGCCCCAGCCCCATGCCAAGTGCTTCTCGGCTCGTTCACCCGGGCGATGACCATCGAGAAGCTGGCGTTGGCCCGGCAATTACGCGATGTCGGGCTGGCGGTGGATACGATGAATGAACCGCTCGACAACCACTCACTCGATGCATTAAAGGCACGTTTTTGTCGAACAACTTGAAAAATACGTTCAAAAATTGCTGGCCGAAGAAGTGTCGGATTTCTACGATTGCGCATTTATCGGCGAGCAGATATGTTCTCCCAGGCGTCTTAAATTGTGCAGCTTTTGCTCCATTTTTGGCGGTTTTCAATAAAGAAAAACGTGGATAACTCATCCCTCATATTTAAATTTAGAGGGCTAGTTCAACTTTTAGAGCTTGGGCTGGTACCTTGGGAAACTATGGACGCAGTAATAGCGCGCATGGACAGTCCCCCATTACGACAGTTATTAGATAGCGCGGAAATGAGAGAGGCGCAGACACAAAAACGCAGAGAGGGTTCGACTCCTGGCAGCGGAAATTCTTTTACTTTATTGGCTGAACTAGCCCTTTAAGTAATCTATTCGAAAATGCTTTCCAAGCAACGGCGTTCGGGCTGTACAGGGCGTCCCAATAAAAAACCGCCCCCTGTAGCTCGGCGCCAAGTATCGAATCGGAATGTAATTTTCACCGTTCGAAAGCCCGTGAACGGCCAGTTTCCAACCAGCTTCATAGCCATGGTTTTTATTTGAAGGCGCCACTTTACAACGCATTGCCCGCATTCAGCTGTGAAAATCGCAAACTTAAAGACTACCAGAACGATGGAACGCGCACTGTCACCCCGAGGGCGCTGCCCCCAAAAACGCGCAGAGAGGGTCGTCATTAGTTGTGTCCCGTATGGGGCAAAAACCCTCTGGGGTTTGGGGCGCCTCTGAATCCCTTCCCCACTTGGCCCTGTGGTATAGTGGCTAGCGCGTCGGACTGTGGAGCGAACCATCGCGGGTTCGACCCCCGCCCGGTGCGCAAATTTCTTGCTCTAAACGATATTTCATCGTTCTGACGGTCTTTAATAACGCTGGCGAAATCGCGAAATTCAAGAACTGGTCAGAGAACAGATCCGCGCGCCTTTTTGAGAGCTTTCGATTCATACCAAAATCATTGAAATCGGAGATTTCGGTCTTTTTTTGGGACACGCTGTAATTTCCAGTTTTTCAGGAATTCTGCGACCGCCGTGAAATCCCGTTCCATCTGATCATGTTCGACTCGAATCTGGTCAGTGCTTTTCCTCCCTAAATACTCTTCAGTTTGTCTAGGTGCTCACCCGAACGCCCCGCCAAGATTTTGGAAAACTGGAGACGAGGCGCGCCGTCGAGACCGTACTCCGGCAGTTGGCCACGCCCACCACCGAAGCCCCGCCCCACGATACACCACACTCGGATCGCCGTGCCCCATTGGCCAAGTGAGTCTTGCCGTTTGGAAGGGGAATTCGCTGCTCTGGTTCGTTAGCGGGGGGGGGGGTTTAGTCGAAAAATTTTCCTTACAAGGAGAAAACGAAAAGTTTTGCACAAGATAGCTTGGTACTTCTGAAAACGGGAATGTCACTAAAAAAGTCTCCTTGTTAGCCTAACCGCGGTATTAACGGCAAAAGCCGATTTTTCTAGGGGTTTCTTTCTTTCTTTCTTTCGATCACTAAAATTATCATAACCGTTTTTTACCTCCAAAATTTTTGAATTTTTTTTATGGTTTAATTTCATCTATTTGTGCGCAAAATGCACTTTTCCGGGTTTTTTCCTACGTTTTTTCTTTTAAAAAGAGCGTGAAAACGGTGAAAACTTGAACGGGATTGTAGGAAAATGTTCTTCCCCGCCCCCCGCTAACGAACCAGCATTGAAATCTTTTGAGGAGTCGTTAAAAACAAAAATATGCTTTGAAAATCAGGGCAAAAAGCTGGTTTTGGACATTTTCGATATGTAATTTTACGAAAAAAAATGTAAAATAAAATAGTTATGGCGAAAACATGCAAGATTTGGCAAACCTGTAAAACACTAATTTAAATTGATAATTTTTTATCTGGTTATTTTTTATGCAATTTCCGTTCAGAAGCGCCTCGTCGACGACACACCCATTGACGCCCACCCACTCGACGGCCGCCCCATTCTCTTCACAACAGCAACAACAACAGCAACAGCAACACAGCAGCTGTCAGTCCATCTCATTCCTATGGGCACTCGTCGAAAGACCCGGATATACGGCCAAGAAACGCATCGAGGTACGAGGCGTCGGAATTCGGTTCTTTGGCAGTATCGGGGGAGATTTAGAAATGTTTGCTTGAAAAAAAGAAAGAGATTTCTCGATAAAAATGGGCAATTTTCGGCGAAAATTTCACAAAAAATTTATTTATAGGTTTTTTTGATTGCCTTTCCACTTGGAATATAGTTAAATTTTACTAAAAAGCTATTAAAATACTTACTAGGAGGAATACATTGCTGGACAGAAGAAAACAGTTGCCCCCCCCGATATTGCGAAAGAACTTAGAATTGTTTCGGGAACGAGTATCTCTCCATCTCTCTCTCTCACTCTCTCATTCGCTGTATTTCACTCTATCTCTCTCTCTTTCTCTCTCTCTCTCTCTCTCTCTCTCTCTCTCTCTCTCTATTTCTCAACTACAGTTCTCCAATTCAGGGTCGATGCGATGCCCTCATGAGTGATCTGATGCAAAAGTTGTCCGCTCGTGTCCAATTGACGGTCGTTGTGACTGATATCATCGCCGAAGTCCTCCAATCGCTCTCCTCAAAAATTTGTAAGCTTTCGGGTTCCGTTAAAAACTGTCGCTTTCTAGCGCTACCCCTCGACCCGGAACAGCTTCGCCTCGTCTTCGACCGCATGGCCAAGCAGTTTGGCCGGTGGAAAGAGGTACAATGTTCGTTTATCGAAATTTCAATGCCTTTTTCGCCTCATATCTCAAAGGTTTCGAAATTGAAATTTAGCTCATCTAAATTTCCGACAATTGATATTTCGACAAACTGATAGCAAATCCTTAAAACCTGTCCGTTTTTTACAGGAATTGGAGGCAATCTACAGCACTCTGAAGACGTTGTCCGCGTCGTCGCGTCACTCGACTCCATCCCTCGTTCTCGCCATCTATTCCACTCCTTCTGATGTACATCGGGTGATCATTTAGGCTTTTCTCCTTGTATTTCACTGCTTTTTCTTCTCTTGTGATTCTCCAAAAATATGATATTACGGCTGTTTTTGATATACGCGATTTCTTTGTGGGTTGTTAATATTTTTGTTGACTTTTGATCGCAATTTCGTTGACTTTGAATAAAGGAATTATGGAGTACCACGGACTGCCTTCGCGTTTGCTGTCGAATTTCAGTTGTATTCATTTCTCTGCAGATATGCCCTGAGAAGTCTTCAACACGCCGTTGCCGCCGATCGTCGTTGTGTCGTATTTCCGCCTAGAAGTGCTCTGCTTTAACGTTTTCCAGTACCCTCAACGTGAATTCTACTCTCACGGCAACACAAGCAATGGGTTGGGCCGCAACGATAAATGCAGAGTTTGGACCGAAAATGGGGCTACGCGGCGCTCCAATACACGCCGTTTTGAACCAAAATCCAGTCTAAAACCGGAAAGCCTTGGTGCAACCAGTTTTTGAAGTTTTTAGAAGATTTTTCTTCCTATTTAGCCACATTCGAGCTGTCGAACTGCATGCCTATCAATGTTTCACTAGAATGATTTTCTATACATTCTTTTAGCTATTTAAAAATATCCGAAAATCGGCTAATTAATTTGCAAGCTAGTATTAATTCGGCTTGAGCTTTTTGAGGGGCTCGCTCACCATCTCGAAATTTGTTCAAAACTGATTATTAGCGGCAATCCGGCACCTTTTCTTGCCACACTTTTAATTTAAGTTGTAAAAAAGGACAAATAAAATGGGATCCTAACGGCTGAATCCGAGGTTTAGACCCGCGAAAAATTCTTCTGTGGGCCGGGGTTGGGCTGGTATGACCCTACCCCAGATCGCAATAGATTTTTTGATGGAAAAATTTTTTTCACGAAAATTTTGGGCCGAGGACCCAAGCTGGTACGTGCGGAGGAAGCCCGTGAACGCAGCGTCTTTCCACGCTTTCGACTGTTTTGAAAATCTGATCTTGAGCAAGCTATTTATCTAACTATTTTTCGGGTGTTTGGCGGCTCCGAATAGAGAAATAGCCGGGCCCGGGCAAAATCTCGGCATTTTCGAGCTTTTTCGTCGTCGGGGGCCGGCCCTAAAAATACGAGCGGGCCCTAAAAAGTCGGCATTTTTCGCAAAACTCGGCATTTTCCGGGGTTACGGTAGGCTCCAAATGACGGTTTTTTCCTTATTTGGGTTACGGTAGGCTCGAAATCACGCTTTTTGGCGATTTTCCCTAAAAATCTCGAAAAATCGGAATTTTTCCGAAAAATCGACATTTTGCGCAAAAATCGGCAATTAGCGGGGTTACGGTAGGCTCCAAATGACGGTTTTTGCCTTAGTTGGGTTACGCTAGGTTCGAAACCGCCATTTTGGCGATTTTCCATTAAAATCTGAATTTTCCCGAAAAATCTGAATTTTCCCTAAAAATCTGAGTTTTCCCCGAAAAATCGGCATTTTCCGGGGTTACGGTAGGTTCCAAATGACGGTTTTTGCGTTAGTTGGGTTACGGTAGCTTCGGAATCGCCGTTTTTGGCGATTTTCCCTAAAAATATCGAAAAATCGGGATTTTTGACAAAATTCAGCATTTTTCCAAAAAACCGCATTTTCCGGGGTTACGGTAGGTTCCAAATGACGGTTTTTGCGTTAGTTGGGTTACGGTAGCTTCGGAATTGCCATTTTTGGCGATTTTCCTTTAAAATCTCAATTTTCCCGAAAAATCGGCATTTTCCGGGTGTACGGTAATTTCCAAATGACGGTTTTTTCCTTATTTGGGTTACGGTAGGCTCGAAATCACGCTTTTTGGCGATTTTCCCTAAAAATCTCGAAAAATCGGAATTTTTCCGAAAAATCGACATTTTGCGCAAAAATCGGCATTTAGCGGGGTTACGGTAGGCTCCAAATGACGGTTTTTGCCTTAGTTGGGTTACGGTAGGGTCGAAATTGCCATTTTTGGCGATTTTCCCTAAATATATCGAAAAATCGGGATTTTTGACAAATTCAGCATTTTTCGCAAAAATCGGCATTTTCCGGGGTTACGGTAGTTTCCAAATGACGGTTTTTGGCTTAGTTGGGTTACGGTAGCTTCGGAATTGCCATTGTTGGCGATTTTCCTTTAAAATCTCAATTTTCCCGAAAAATCGGCATTTTCCGGGGTTACGGTAGGCTCCAAATGACGGTTTTTGCCTTAGTTGGGTTACGGTAGCTTCGGAATTGCCATTTTTGGCAATTATCCGATAAAATATCGAAAAATCAACATTTTTCGCAAAAATGACATTTTTTGCAATTTTCGAAAAATGGGCCTTTTTCTCGCTATACACACTTTAGAGCCATTTTTCAAAAATTCCGCAAAATTCCAAATTACGGTATTTTTAGCTGAAATCTTGCCAGAATACGTAATTCGACACGGGCAATACGCTACAGCTACGCAAAATCGCAAAAACCGCGTCTCCACACTTTAATAGCCACTGTTACAACAACCCCCGAATTCGGCATAAATACCGACAAATCGACAAAATCACGCATTTTCATCCGATTCTGACCACACCATCGGATTCCCCACCCAAAATTACATATAAATACAGCTTACCAGCCTCCAATTCCACATTTTACAAAACACCCAAAATCCCCACATTTACCATATTCTAAATGTAGACCACTTTTAAACATCAAAATCGACATTTCTAACAAATTCTGAAAACGTGTAGCTCTTCCTCGCACCCCATACTATAGGGTAGCGTTTTTAGTTTATTCAAATTGCTCTTTATCCGCCAGAGAAACGCCCCTCAAAACAGTCTACACAACCCCCCGATTCGCCAATTATCCCAACTTTAACCCACGATTTAACCCCCAAAACCCCATTCCCCCACAACTTCAACAAGTACACCTGTTCAGCAACATCCCCTCTACCCCTCCACGTTTTTACTTTTTTTCCATTCATCATTTTAATTTAAATAAATCAAGGTAAACCCGTCCATAATCGCCTGCCAGCGTCTGTAGTTTG
Organism: Mesorhabditis spiculigera; assembly: GCA_958295435.1. Classification (NCBI taxonomy): domain Eukaryota; kingdom Metazoa; phylum Nematoda; class Chromadorea; order Rhabditida; family Rhabditidae; genus Mesorhabditis; species Mesorhabditis spiculigera. The sequence continues at coordinate 3,705,224 of CATQJA010002710.1, read as the reverse complement.
TAGTCTCTAAATATGCAAGCTATCTCCGAGTAGACAAGGTTTGAGAATGCAGCGCATACGGTAGTTTTCCTTAAAACTCACTTTTACGCTTCCAACCAACACTTTTCTAGACCAGTTTTCGACGCTGATTCCGAATATCCACTCGGTTTCCCTCCAACTGCCCGATCCTTCGAGTTACAGCGCTTTTTAGCAAAACCGCACCCAATTTTAGGCCAAAAAATCGTATCTCCGCCGTTTTACACGCTAAAAATACGCTCTCAACGGTTCCCGACCAATTGACTGCCAGTCAATACGGGCCAACCCTCTGTTTCACACTCCTGCTCCCCATTGCCCGAGCACGACCTCCCTCCGCCGCAATTCTTTCCTGTTGCCCCCTTCCATCCAAAATCCATCAAAAGTCGTTGATTTCTTCTCCAAATCCCCAACTGCCACCCACCCCACCCATTCCACTCGAAAAAACCCCAAAAACTCGCAATTTTTCCGCCGCTTCACTCGGTACTCCCGGGTTACGGTAGCCCCACATTCGCAGCCAATTTGCTCCATTCCCAGTAACCCCAAAATTACGCACTAACTTCCGCCTAGATCACTTTTTCACGCTGAATCCGAATATCCGCTCGGTTTCCCTCCAACTACGCTACGCACCGAGATACGCACGTACCCCTTGGCGACGCCGCCACTCCGACGCCTCTACCGCCCCCGGGTTTCCCGCCACCTATGCCGATGTTGGTACAGAAATGCTCGTCTCGACCGGGGCTACAATTCTACATTCGAAAAACCACGAAAAACGCGATTTTTGTATTTTCGAAATTACCGTAACCCCGATTGCTCGGAAATTACGATATTTACAAAAAAACGCTTTTCATAATCGGATACGCCGCAAAAAAGCCCACAAAGTGCACAACATTGATTTTCGCAAATCTCGAATCTTTATATTAAAATGATTGGTTTTCAGGCCTCCCAGTACTTCGCCGATCTCACCGAGTCTCACCGCCGGATTCGCTATGATCCCAGGTAACATACTACCCGTTTGAATAAAAATATGGCTATGAAAATTGTCTTCCTTTCAGCGGCCTTTCCTCGAGCTACCACTCAAATCGCCTTGCGGCTTTTCGTGAAAACCATTTATTTCTTCACGCATTAACTTGGCATTCTTTCATTTTGCCATCATTTGTCATAAATGCATACAGTTATTAAACCTTCCCATAGAAATGCGACGAGGAAATCTGAAATGATCTTTTTCTTTGACAAATCATCTGAACATACAATTTCCATAGACGCTGATTTGGCAGTAATAAATGCAGCTATCTTCCGGATATCCCTGCAAAAGGAGGAGGTGTTTGAAAGGAATTCTTTTTGTTAGGTCACCGATAGTGGTCCGTAGTGCACAGCCATGCAGTCCTTTATCCATACTTGGAGTATTTTGGCCTCTTCCCGTGTTGCGTCCAGAAATTCCAGCCGGCCATTATGAACCGTTCGAAGCCGTTTTTCGTACGAATTCTAGGAAACACGATTATGATTGAGCCCCGTCGCCCCACTCATTACCAAAAATGTATAGAAGTCGTCCCGATTCTCCATCGACATCAAATGAATAATTCCGGGTTGATGCTCACGTTTTGGGCGTATTGTAAACTAAATTTTTTTTGGCCAAACTGCTACAGGGTGCGTCCAAAAAAATGACTGAAATTTGCACTGCAATATCTGTCGAACGGAGACGAATCGAACCTTCGTTACCATGCCAGAATGCTTAAAAGTGCTGGGCATGAAGAAATAAAGCAACTTGATTTTTTCGATTTTTGAATACACAACTGTACTATTGACGCTGGTTACGGCCGAAAATTGTGCGTTCGTCACGGGTTGCGGAAAAATTCTGATTTTGTTATCATAATCGGCTCAAATTTATTGAAATGTGATGGCAAATTCTTAGAATTTTTCGAGGTCTATTTCATTTTTTAAAAGTAAAACAATTTTCGCGGTTTTGAGTTCTTTTTGCTCTTTGAGTCTCATCTCGCTCCTAACTCACTGCCCATGGCTGCTGTTTTTCCAAGACTTATCCAAATATTGAGCTGGGATCCTACACCAGATTCCGCCACAATCTATGGTATTTTTGTATTGCTTGCTAAAACGTGCCCAGAGGCCTCGTATGCGCCGGGGAGGGGGAGAGGAATGGCAATAGGAGGCAGATCCAGAGCGACGACCAACCTCGCGAATGCCACAAAACGAAGCAGGCCAATAATGGAACACTTACATCCATGTACTGTGCAAGCTCGTCGAAATCCCATCGGCCGAGTTCGAAGCAGGCCACCATCCGCGCACTTCCACACTTCCACCCGCGGCCCAGGTTCCCATCCCACACTTTCTCGCAAACGGCACAGTTCCACGGTGCGCGCGTACCGTAGCGCTGCAACATCGTGTGAATGGGTCAGAGCGACACTTGCGTGCTGATACTACTGTTAAGCTGCATGCCAATGCTACCTTACAGTAACGGACAAAAGTAAATCCCCCCCATTTTTCGCCTTTCTGGGCCGTTTTCCTGCAAATCCCTGAAAAATTTAGCTGAGAAATTTTTTATATTGATGCGCTACAACGTTATGAATAAATGGGTAAAGGTTGCTTAACGGGGGGGGGGGAGGGACCAATAACGGGCGTGGAAACAATTTTAATAATAAAGAATAAATAGGATAATAAAGAATATCCTGCTATTTTGAAAACGCCATTGGATAGCGCGCCGAAAATTATAGTTTTGTTTTTAAAATAACTAATTTATAATACATGATTTCGGGCTGCAATTAAATTTCTTAGTATATTTTTTTATGCTCTATCCGATGGCCTTCATGAATTCCCGTTAAAACAGCCAAAAATACCGAAAATAGCATTTTTGCCTTAATAACAAATCTCAAACACATTATTTCGGACCGAAATTAATTATCTAGGTATATTTTAGGACGTTCTCTCCGATGGCATGCCTGAATTGGCACGAAATATCCCTACTGGGAAAAATGGTTTCCACCCCCGTTATTCCCCCCCCCCCCTTTAAGCATCCTTTACCAATCAATTAAATAAAATAAATGAAACGCACCATCCGACATTGCTGACAGCGGAGAAACCTCTCGTCCTTCTAAATTTTCATTAAAATTACGTTTTTGTAAAAATTCCGGTCCCTCTCTTTGTTATGAATCCATTAGCATGCGCCGGAAGTGAGGAAAGCCTATATAAAGAGACCGATGGGCCTTCGGCGAAGGCGCATTTCTCATTTTTTTGGCATTGGATTTCGCGAGAATTATGCAAATTAAGAACTTTCATTGGATAAGGCGAGGCCGGGAAAATTCTACTTTACGGTATGTTCCCAAAATGCCAGTTTCACGGCTGGAATCGATGCAGCTCGATGAGCTTGTGCATTTCCAGTTGAAAGGAAATTGAAATTGAAAAGTTATAGGCTTTCGAAAAATGGCTAGTATACTTTACGGTATGTTCATAAAATGTCATTTTTCAACTGAAAACGATAAAGCTCGGTGAGGTAAAACCTTTTCCGTTGAAAAAAACAATTGGGAATACCATCAATCGAAAGTTATTACGTTTTAAAGCTATTTTTGGTAAGGTCCGTAGGCTACGCAACACTCTTATCCGCGCATTCCAAGGTGTGCCCTCTCAACCAGTGCTTACGTGCTGGGCTAAAAACCTGTGTAACTTGTAAAATAGTATTTTGAGTATGGAAAAGATAAATAAATGTTAGTTGGGTCCTATAACATTGTCAGGCAAGGCGGGCCGTCGCTTCGGATGGGCTGCCGCTCCACTCTTCCGAAATCGGGGCGCCTCGGGCGCCCCGATTTCGAAACCCTGTATGAGCTCGCACCCATCCGAAGCAACTAGGCCCCCGGTGGCACGAAGCCTTATTTTTAGGCTCATATTGGCTGTCTATCGGTCGAAAACCAAGCAAAAATGCGATGATTTTCATCAATTTTGGTGTATATTTTCTAAAGCCTATAACGTTGTCCAGAAGCGTTTCCCAATCGTTTTTCAACTGGAAATGCACAAGCTCATCGAGCTGCATCGATTCCAGCCGAATAATTGTCATTTTGGGAACATACCGTAAAGTAGAATTTAGCCTTTCAGTCTGCCGTGGAGCAAAGGAAAACGGTCGGTGAGAGAAAAACCAAAATTTTGGTGGAAGCTAATAGTATAGTGTATCACAACCGGCGCACCTAGTCTGTCAGTACCCTATCTATAGTGTGTGTGCAGGTGTGAGAGAGGGCGAGAGAAACGGAGAGAGAGAGAGAGAGAGAGAGAGAGAGAGAGAGAGAGAGAGAGAGAGAGAGAGAGAGGGGAGAGAGGGAGCGAGAGGGAGCGAGAGAACGGGCGATAGAGAGCGATAGAGCGAGAGAGAGAGAGTGAGAGAGATTTCTAGGGATAAAGAAGGCTGGCCGCGTCATTTCACTCAATATTTGTACGGTCGAACCGGAACCCTCCAAGAAAACGTAAAAATAAAGTTTGTTTTTGCTATTACTCGAGAATCCATGTTGGAATTGGACTGTAAGTCAGTATTGCTGTCGTTTAGAGTCTGCTACATCCAGGCCCGTAGGAAGGCCCCCCCAAAATCGGTCGGGGTCTGAAAAGGTCATAAGGTTCTTTTCATAAAAATTCCTTATGATTTTTTTCATAAAAATTTTTCTGCCTGCAGCGCTGTTTTATTACCATTTTTAAAACAGTTTTGACTCATCTCAAGTCTATTTTTCAAAAAATTTCGCCTGCCGCGCGTTTTAGGCTTGTTTTTACACGAATTTGAGTGTAGCGAACGCTTTCTTGCTAATTTTTTTTTTGCCTGCTGCGCTGTTATTTACGTGATTTACGGATGTTTTAAAAGTGGCGACGGGGGGGGGAGGAGGTCGCCAAAATTTTGGCCCCTCCCCTCGAAATTTCGGCTCCGCTACGGGCCTGGCTACAGGGTGGTCCAAAAAAAAAGTGAAGTTTGCACTGAAATATCTCGCGAACGGAAACGAATCGGACCATGGTTACCTTGCCAGAATGCTTAAATATGCTGGGCATGAAGAAATAACACAACTTGTTTTTTAAGATTTTTGACGACCAGTGGGTCGTTAAAAAGTTTTGAACATTTTTAAAAAAGTAGAAAACTTTGAAGCGAGAAAGTATGCAACTTTTGATGAGTTAGGTGGATATGAAGGGTATCAAAATGAAGCTCTTGGAATGCGCTATCAAACGCGTGGTAAAGAACTTTGATCGGTTTAACTAGCCGTCAATAGGAGCGTTCGGAAAACCCGTATTTTTTAGGGAAATAATTCCAGATAAAATTACTTTACCATCCGATCTTTCTGATATTTTGCAATTAGCAATAGATATATAACTACTAACTAGCTCTTTTTTGCAATTATCCTAACTCCGGCTATAGAATCATAACCATGTCACACCCTGAAATATTTGCCAAATTTGGTCTTTCGGCGACCCATTCAGGACGATTTTTCGGTTTTTACGGGTGCTCGCTGCATTCTAAAAGATACATCAATCGAAAGAGAAAATTTCGGTGCATCTTTTGGTACTAATCGCTTGATGCAGCGATCACCCGTAAAACTACTAATTCCGAAAAAACTGTTTTTAGTACGCAAGATACCTATGTTCCGGCCACTTTCTGGTTTCGCGATGTATTAGAAAAATGTTCCCCGACCCAAATTAGGGATTGTCACAAAGTTTCGGCAAATTCTGTTCAGTACAGGGTGTCCCAAAAACCCCCCCTCTAGCGGCGCCCAGACGTGTCCGATTCTCGCCGTTTAGGTATCTATCGAAAGCTCTCGAAAAGGCGAGAAAACAAGGAGGGTTCATTTTCTTTATTATGTATTTTTATTGGCGAATTTTACCTCCAAAAACCATGAAAACGGCAGATTTACGCGAGATCTGCATGCTAATTGCGAAATTCCTATTGAAAAGCTGCCTGTTTTTTAGAAAAACGTTGAATATCGGACGAATAAGAATAAATCTTAGAAAATGAAGCCCGCTTGTTTTCTCGCCTTTTCGCGGGCTTTCGAATGGTATAAAAATCATCCTGATCTGAGCTTCCCCCGGACCGCTAGAGGGGTGGGGGTTTTTTTTTGGGACACCCTGTAGTTTTCGATATATTTTTTGGGTGTCGGCAACTTTGAGGCCCATTTTAACCTCAAAATTAAACTTTTAAAACTTTCAAAACCATCCCACTCTACTAATTCGACCATGCTCTTTCAGATGACGTCATAAAAAATGGGTCGAAAAAAACTGTGCCAAGCTAGTATGGGGCCTGTTCGAGTGACTGGCGGACGGCCTTTTAAGCATTCTGGCCAGGTAACCATGGTCCGATTCGTTTCCGTTCGCGAGATATTTCAGTGCAAACTTCACATTTTTTTTGGACCACCCTGTACATCTCTGGTCGAATTTTGGTGACCAATCGGATGTAATAGGGCGAAATGCCGAGGGGTGGGACGTTTTTTTGAGCACCCTGTATGGAATGCCTGTATAACCCTGGAATGCCCCTTTTGCGCCGGGAACCTCTATAGGATCACGCTCACTTACTAAGCGAAGAACATTGTCCGCATTTTGATGGTGGTAGTTCGCCTGCCAATTTCGAAATTGGGAAAAACTCTCCAGATGCAGATACAGAGCGTCACATTTGGCCAGGGCAAGGAGAAACGGGCCGATCTGAAAATACAGGATCACGGTTGCCAGCCATTACTTCGAAAAACATGTATAGCACATCCGCTAATTGACACCATTTTGCCTCTATCGGTCACGTTTAGGGTGTGTCGTTTGCAAATATAAATCCACTTTGAATAAATAAGAAATAAATCCAAACAACGGATATTGAAATAATCCGGGAGAACGGTTATTTGAATAACCGTTCTCCCGTTTAAGGTATTTTACTGGTCCCCCGCCGATATAAGGTATCAAATAAAATATCAGGTGTCAAATTTGGGTATATGTCGGCTACGCGGGGGGGGGGACCTTGGCTCTAGCGCCGCAAGCCAAGTATGGTTACGTGCCACAGGCTCTCGCGCCGCAGGCCCAATAAAGAACAAACCCAGTGTCTAGCGCCGCGGCTAGAAGATTTTAACGCAACGCTGGCTCTAGCCCCGCAGGCCAAAGAATGGCTTCTTGACCCACAGGCTTAAAAAAGAAAATATTTAAATTGATGGTTCATGGACGGGGTCCAGCGGAAAAGAGCGGCGATGCGCTCTTTTTCACTGGTTTCGTGATAGCAAAAACTCCAAATTAGCATATTTTTCCAGTAATGACTTTCAAAGTTACGTCTTTCGAAGTTATGACGTTTCCCCAGGGTGGCCAGCCAAAAAAGACTAGCGTTTGGGTGGAAACAACTCGCTACCGGAAATGACTCGGACCAACTTACATCACTGAGCTGAACATCACGTTGGCTTGGGGTGTTCGATAGGGGCAGGAGCTGCAAATAAAGACAATTTCGCATGTAGTTAGAAAGAGCGAGAGAGAGAGAGAGAGAGAGAGATAGAGAGAGAGAGAGTATGAGAGAGTGAGCGCAGAATCTCGTGGCAAAGCCTTGGTACAACTGGTAAATCCTTATTATGCCGAATTTTCACTACGCCGAGTTTCGCTATGCTCAATTTTTGCTACTCTACTACTAATATTAATAACTAACAAGTGGTTGTAATTTAATCGTATTGTAATTGTAAGATCGGTTGGGACTTTGCCGTGCAACAAAAAATCTGCTGCGCCTACGGACCTACGATCTGTCCGAGTTTTTGGAGATCATTTCGAAAACATTCAATTAACTTGCATTGTGATTACGCCATGGTTTCGCGGCTCTTGAAATGCGCTTGTGAATCAGAGAACTGAAACCTTGAAGGCCCAAGAAATTTGGAAAAACAGTAAAAAAAAATGGGGATCATACCGCTCATCAAAATTGGTATGTTTTCGGCATGGTGAAAATTCGGTATCGTGAAAATCGGCATAGCGAAATTCGGTATAGCGAATGGAACTTTGTAGCTGTAAAACCGAATGACGGCTTTGTAGTCCGCAAAAATGCGCATGTTTTGGTCTGCTTGAAATCTTTCTATGATGCAGGATAACAGTTTTACAAGCGACTGAATAAACATATGGAAAAAACAAGTGGCAAAGTGATAGGGGAATCATTAACATATCATTTCCATCCGCTTTCAGTATGGATAGTGGATGCTAATCAGATGCAAATTTTGTCCAACCATTTCCGGTTGGCTTTCGGTCAGAAAATGCTCGCTTTGCATCTTCTCTCTTATTCATCAGTAATCATAATCAATCAGCATCCACTATTCATACAGAAAGCGGATGGAAATGATATGGTAATGATTCCCCTATCATTTTGTCACTTGTGTTTTTTGCCTATTTTTATACAATCGCTTCTAAACACGTGAGCTTTTATTGTAAAGAGATTTCAGGTACACCAAAATACGCCTCTTTTTTTGGGTTATAAGACCTATGATTTGGTTTTACCTGGAAATGGGGAACGGCCGAGAAATGGCGAAAAGCTCCATTCCCCCTAACATTTTGGCATGCACTGTAGTGATAATGTATACCCATGGTTAGTTAAAGCGAGAGTGGTAAAAAAGACCATTTGCGGCAGACCCGAACAAGGTTCGGCACAGTTTTTCGACCCTGGTTTTTTGACGCCATCTGAAATAGCATGGTCGAATTAGCAGGGTCGTATACTTTTGAAAGTTTGAGAACTTAATTTCAAACAAAAAAAAACAAATTCAAACGAAAAACCAGGGTCGAAAAACTGTGACATACGATGATGGGGGTCGGTCAGATCCCTCACAAAATGCTTTTTAAATTCCCTTGGTATCACTCGTGAAAACATGCTGAATACTCACGGGGTCTACATATCCCGGATCATCTACGATCGTAACCATCACCATCCCAGCCGCCAGATATCGTCGGGGCAGATGCTCGAGGAACTTCGCAAAAGGCACTTCTAGTCTAAAAACCTGGATCGTCCAGGGGTCGGCCGGCAGATGGATACTGGCCCACGGAGACGGGGGGAGCGAACTTTTTTTCCGGCCCAGGCCGAGATTTATATTTATTTATTTCAATAGCACAAGTGTTTTAAAGGGATGCCGACGGCATAGCCAATCGGTTACGCGCGGGAAAGAAAATGTCTCTGCGCCTCTCCCCTGGGCGCGCTCCCTGCCCTGTTGGCTACTTGCCAATTTGTTGATGGGGGGATCGACACATGCCGTCGGCAGCCCTTTAAAATATTCCTGCGCTTAGTATATTAAAACATTTTGAGCATGAAAATCTAGGAATCTAGAAAATCATAAGAAAATTCGAGTGTTTACGGCCCACAACGACAACATTTTTCTAACTTTCCAAAAAATTTTTTCTGCTTCAAATATAGCTAATTTTGACTAAAAACAGCATGACACTGGATATTCGATTACTGGGTAACGATCAGAAACTCGAATGACAGAATCTCCAACTCAGAAAATCTCGAGCTCCTGATGGAGGCTCAAAAATCAGCTCCCGCTCCCAGCTCCCGCTGTTTCCTTCACCAACCCTGGTCGTAACTCATTACGCCACGGAAAGGCTCGGGAAAACCCATTCCGAAACATCCCGCGGAGCCGCGGGATGTTTCGGAATGGGGACAACCAAATTTTTTGCCGGAAATCCCGTACGGTCCTATAGCGATATATAACGCATTTCTATAAAATTTAACGCCGTTTTTCGATACAAAAATATGAACAAAAGTGATCAAAAAGTTTTGATTTCTGGTAAAAACCAAAAGGCCAACAGACGTCACAATTTCTGAATCTAGAAATCTTTACCTATTTTTATAATTCTCCAGTAGTCAAAAACTACTAAGAACACTAAAAATACAGCAGTGAAGCAAAAGTTACCCCATCCGTTGAAGGTTTTGTTTGAACAAGAGCTGATTGCCACTGAATAATTTGAGCGAGGACCGATCGAAGCAGTGAATCTGGATACGCGCTGCTTGCACCAACAGCTGAAAACAAACGTTTGGGTTGGGATGGTTGGCGATCACCATTTCGAAAAATCACCGTTTCTAGAAAATCCACGATTCCGCAATGACACTATTTCCAAGTCACGGCTTTAAAAACACACTATTTTTGAAAATACCGGCCTCTTTGTTTCTTCAAATGCAACACAGTTTTTCATGACTTCTAAGCCTCAATGCTCCCATTTTGTTTAAAAAGCACACGGCATTTCAATTTCACGCTCGGGCTCTCTCTTTCTCTTCTCTCTCTCTCTCTCTCTCTCTCTCTCTCTCTCTCTCTGTCTCTCTCTCTATCGCTCTCTCTCGCTCTCGGGTAGTGCCGAAATGTCAAACCTTCGAGTCGGCCGGTTCGTCCTGAATCATAGTCTCATCTATCACCATATGGCCTCTGATATTGACCTCTAAGATTCGTCGTGGCAACAGACATCGAGCATTTACCATCGACCTAAAGGTGACCGAAAATGACGATGTGCGAAAAATTTTTCTGGACCGCACCGGGAATTCCAATATTCCACAAAATCGGGGAGAAGGTGGACGATCAGCGTGCAAGGGCCGCTTCGCGGGCGCGGCACGCCGAGATACGGACTTTGCTGCTAATGGACGTCGGCTACGGCGAATTCTCCGGACCTCTCCCCCCCACAGCGCTCGCGCGCGTGTAGCTGAGGTATTTGTGTTATTCGTTCCCTTGTAAGGTCAAATCTCTACGTTTATGCCTCTGTCTATATTCGCTAGCATTTTCAGGCCTACAGGATTAAATTTTGAAAATACCAAGTTTGCTTCATCCCATCAACCACGTTAAAGGGCTGCCGACGGCATGTGTCGATCCCCCCTCATCAACAAATTGGCAAGTAGCCAACAGGGGAGAGAGCGCGCCCAGGGGCGAGGCGCAGAGAAATTTTCTTTTCCGCGCGTAATCGATTGACTATGCCGTCGGCATCCCTTCAAGCGGGTTGGTTTTTTAGGATTTCGGGGGGGACCAAATTTTTTCGGAACAAGCCTAAATTTTTTTATAACAAGCGGATGTGTTTCTAAATTTTTTAGCTGTTCCTCAGCATAAAAACTACACACCTTTTAGTTTAAAAAGTTTAATTTTTTATATTTTATAGTAAATACAATAATAAAATCCTAAAGAACTTAAATTGAATAAATTCTATCTATATGTCCTAAAATAAATCCTAAACAAAGAACCTAAAAAATTGGCCCCCGGCCTCGGAAATCCTAAAGAACCAGCGGGTTTGTCCAGGCGGCTTTAACTTTGTAAACGTGTATTTTATAAAAATTCGGAAAACGCAATCGAAATGTGGAGAGGAGCGATTCGACAGACACCCACAGACACACACACCAACATTCTATAAGGTGGGATAAGCCTGGTAAGTCGAAATTTCCACCCTGAAATGAGGATTTCGGGTTGATGTCTCGGATAACTTTGAAACGTAAAGGTTTCGCAATATAACTGCCCAAAATGTTACCTGAACTCCGTGTTGACGCGTTGCAACACGACCATCTCGCGCATGTCCAAATGATCGACGATGACCGGGATCAGGGCTGGGGGCAGTCGAGAGGTGGGAAACGTCGGCAGACCCATCGAGGTTGTTCTCCTTTAAAGGGCACGTTCAGGGACGTTTTTCGGACGAAACCCGCTTTCATTGACCGTACATCGATCGGACGAAGGTTCCGCACAGTTCCCCCCCGCGAAATAGAACAGCACCATTGTTTTATATTAGTTCAAATCTGTACGACACCAGAAACGGAAGTCGCGCAAGGTTTCCGCAGGGTTTTCAAAGTCCGCGGAATTTTGAAAACAAACTATCGTAAAACGAAAAAGTTATCGCCGAAGATCTCGTTTTTTGAAATGTTTGCAGCGAGTTTCCAACCAGCATGCTGATTTTGAATACTTTTCCGATAAATGGTCATTTTTGGTTATGTTTACTGCCGCTTTTGCGGACCGTCTAAACTCCCGGTTTAATCTATATAAATCAAAAAAAATTTCCCAGCTCGCGAAGAATGCCTTGCCAATATGTCCAGGTAGAAATCCTGGTGAAATCGACGAAATAAACCTTAATTTGGCGATAAATTTTGCGTTTTTTTTTGATATTTTAGTTGGAAAATTCGGCTGAAGTAAATAGAAGACGATGTGATAGGAGACTGTCGCGGGCGGGAGGGGAGGTTTAGCACACCCTGCATGTCATTAATGGTCAGAAAATGATAAAAAGTGGTAGTGCGGGGTCGCGTGAGCATTTTGAATGTGCGGCAATTTGGATGCTGTATGATTGACCCTTTTTGCGCGGGAATTACATGGGGCCAGCATGCACCCCAGCATGCCCTCTTGGCAAGGCAACAAGGGGAGGCGGCTGTATGGCTGTGCTCTATTTCTAGGCAATTCCAGATGCAAATTTTTCGAACAGATGGCTCTTTGAACAGGTAATTGTCGGACAGATGATTTTCCAACAAATGATAGAAAGCGTAAACGGTCCCCGTTTTGAAGCGTAGGTTCATCCCTGAATGGACGAGTTCTGACTTCCCATTCATTCACTTTAAAGGGAGCTACGAAATCTAGTCCACGGCCCCCGCGTTGATTCCTTGCAAATATGATCATGCGACCGTGCCGCATGATCTTTTGCCCCTGTTTGAACGTAAAAACGCTTGAATTTCAAAATTCTGACGCTATTTCTGGAATCCCCATCGAATTTTGATCATTCTAGGCGTGTAAATTATGAAAATTGGTCAGAAAAATTTTTTCGGCCCAAGCCTAAATTTTTTTTATAAATAGCGGATGCGTTTCTAAATTGTTTTGAACTATTGCTAAGCATGAAAGCTACACGAATTTTAATTACAAAAGTAATTTTAGTTCGAAAAATCCTAAAGAACCTTTAGGATTCGAGGGGGGAGGCTCCAAAATGACCAAATTTTCGACTTTTTTTGAAATTTTTTCTATTTTAAATATAGTTAAACTTACTAAAAACAATGTGAAAACACTTTAGATTTGATTACTAGGTCAACCGGGACCGCCAGGAAAAAAAATGTGGTCCCCGCCCCCGCGAATCGTAAAGAACCCTTTTCTGGTACTTCTCGGCAGCAACGTTTTCGTTTTTGGAGTTAGTCGAATCTCCGCACGCGCGATTTGGGACTTCCGAGTCCCTTTGCTTTTTTTTCGAGATGCTGCTGCTGTGTCACAGCCGCTACAGCCTTAATTAAAACTGCAACGAAGTACAAGTACACTCCGAGAAGAGGCGGCAAATGCTAGTAAAATTTAAAAATAATGCAAAATCTCTTTAAAACTCGTTTTTCATCAACCATTTCATGATTGATTTTAGGGAACAAATTATCGCGGATTGTTTGAGCATAAAAACGGCCAATTCGATCCATGAAATCTTCCGTTCTGAAAAAGGCCCGATTTTCGCGCATCAACATTAGGGATTTACGTGCTGTTTTGCCACATCCCGGGCTGCTAGGGTACCCAAGATAGACAATTTTTTGTGCTGATTCTGAAAATGAGCTCGTTTATTACCTAGGACGTCAGATTCTCGAGATAAAAGCAAATTTTGTAGAAATTCATCGAGGAAACACCAAAATTTCGGGACCTGGGTAAAAAAGTACGCCGAAAACGATACAATACAAATGAAAAGTTAAAACTTTTATTTTGCCAAGAATTTATTATATACTAAATTATCGGCAAACGAGGTGGTATACCGGTACGTTATGCTACTCAAAACGTCGCTACGTTATGCTACTCCTTACGTCGCTACGTCATTGGAATTATGCCGTAGCCGGCCTTCGCCCTGGACCTTCGTTGTTTAGCTGTAGCGGGTGTGGTGTTGCCAATTATCTGGCCGGGGGCGTACGCAGCGCGCCAATGCCCGTTTGGACCACGTGGCGCAACCATCTCCGATGACATGAGCAATTGCTCGGTTAGTAAAGCGCCAGCGGGCGCGCCAACTTCGGTGCTATTAGCGGACGCGCAGGCGCGCCATTAGCGCTTTTGACAAAAGCGCCCGTTGGCGCGCTCATTTGTCGGATTGCGCTCATAAAGCGCCCATTTCTTTCAGCTGTTCGTACTGGGGTTTTAATAAAATAGTTTTTATTATGAATAGGGGTGTATTAGCATCGCTTTTGCGATGTAGTACACGAGAAGAGGTGCATCCGACGTGTATGCCCAAAAGTTGTCGATCTGCGCACCTAAATAGCTTGTTTAGAAGCATAATCTTTGCAAAACCTATTTTGTTTTTGCTTCCATAGCGCCAGCGCACGTATTTGATCTAAAAGCTAGCTAACGTACCTTTTACTCATCTGGTCGCCCGCTACCCGCATTGTTCTAATTCTAAACGGTTAGAAATTGATACAAGTTAACCTAAATGTTTCTTATTCAGGGAGACTTACTCTTACTTAATCATGTAGGCGCGCGCAGTTTCCAACTTCATTGTCGCCTGAAAATTTAGCTTTATAGAATAGATGGTCAAAACCTGCAATGACTTGGTCACATAAAATCAAACTTACGAAGCTGTAAAAAACTTTGTACCTGGGTCCTTGGGAATTGCAATAAGTAGCAGATCGCTAACGTTTCAACCGTTACTTTTAACAAAACAACCGTAATCATCAATTGTGTTTAATAAAATCTACCTAAATTGAATCATTCGAATTGTTTCAGAATTCTAGGGACTTAGCGAAATTTTTGAACCGTTGAAAGGTGTTCAAGAATTCAAATGCGCCAATGGGCGCTTCCTTTTCTTCGCAATTGCGCCACTTCGCGCTTTTTTTTGTATAATTTCGCGCGTCTGCGCTAGTGGCGCTTCCCTTCCCGATAAGCGCCATTGGCGCTCCCACTCTCCGTATTGGCGCGCCCGCTAGCGCATTGATGAAGTTGGCGCGCCCGCTGGCGCTTTATTAACCGAGTGTAATCGGGCTGCTTCCCGCTTATAAAAACTCAACTTTACCGGTTTTATTTAGGCTTTAGACTTTGGCCACTGTCTGTGAAGATGGATTACGACGCTTTGCTGGAAGAGGAGGCTGCCGCTTCAGTCGCTCGGCCCGCATCGATCCCTGATATCGCAGAGGTGGCCGAGGTAAATCATAAATTGATTTTTATCACGTATCTTTTCAGGGAATACGCATGAATTTCGCTCGGCTTTTGGTGGCTGGCGGATGGGCAGAGGCCTGGGGGTACGATTTCCATTTAAAAAGTTATTTTTTTTTTGGAGTTTAGCGTCGAATTCGAGCACTTATTCGGGTCGACGCCGCTTGCTACTTCAAAGGTACGCTTTGAAGATGTTTTCTAGTATCATATTATTTTCCAGGAAGCCATCGCCTCGTTTCCCCGGCACAAATTCGACGAGCTGGCGGAGAAACAAAAGGTATCCGCGCTATTTTGGGGGATAATTATGGCGTTTCCAGGATGGGCAATGCCTCGTCTGCTTGGATGCCTGGAAAAATGAGGCGGACAAGGAGATTTTGGTACGTTGTTGGGATTATTTAACATTATCGGGGAGAGGCAACTCTTTTCTTAGGATTTAATGTTTAGAAATATGGAGAGTGGAGGTGTTACGGTTTGCTTACGGTTCTTAAACGTGAAGACTTTGCAAATGTTTATTGTCAATTACCAAAACTATCGATTTTTGGACAAAAATCGACGCTTTTTGACCAAAATTTCGACTTTTCAGGCATTTCGCAAGGGTTTTAGTTAGTTTCTTGGTTGAAATATATTCATATGTTAATAAAAACACTATTAAAACACTTATTAGGCTACTACATTACAAAAAAACTGGCTCCCCCGATAATGCGAAATATACGTTTTGCCGTGAAAAGCATGTGAAACAAATGTTTGAATTCCAGGAATTGCCCTGCCGCCACTTTTTCCATTCCGACTGCATCCTGATGTGGCTGGAGAAGGCGAATTCGTGTCCGGCATGCCGACATCGACTGCCCACCGATAACGAGAATTTCAACGTGCGTTTTTGAGCAATTCTTATTTGGTTCTTGCATTATCGGAGGGAAGGCCAACTTTTCTAAGGTAAATGGAATGGACTTTCCTAAGATGAATAGATGTTCGTCCCTCGATACTGCCAAAGAGCCCAATTTAGTTTTAAGACATTTGGATTTCATCGTTGTCGTTCAAAAATTTCCATTTCCAGGAATACCAGCGGCAATTGGAGCGTCGCGAAGCCCGACAGCGAGATGTGGAAGAGCTGCACGACAGCATGTTTAGCTGAATTGATAGTGCAAGTGTATTCGATTTTATTTATTCCGAATTTTGCCTGTGATTTGTTTTGTTCATAAAGTCAAATAAAGCGGGAGCATTTTGTACCGGCACTTTGACAATTCGCAACGTCAATTTTCCGTTTCTTCGATGAGATCATGGTGATGGGGGGCGTGGCCGACGTCGAGATACCCGTAGTGACTTCGTTGGCCGTCGAGAGCCGCGTAGAGCAGCCGGCGAATTTGCTCGAAATGTGGGCGTTGACCGGCGTCGAATTGGCAGCATGACGTGGCCAGTTGGAAACTAAATGGTAAACCTTGATAAAATTTATCTTTTTTGAATTTTTGATTTTGTTCCTTAGGATTCAATTTTTTAGAGTAGAACCGGAGGCCTATTTACTGTTTCCACATTTTTAATTTTTTGAAGGTAAATCTTGACAAGTTTAAATTTTAAAATTTCCAAAAATGGATTGCAAACTCTGCTAAATTGCTTTTTTCACTTAAAATTAAATAGTTTTTCGACTTGAAATTCCACTAAAATTTACAACTTGAACGATTAAAATACCTGCCGACGTTTCGTGCTAGAAAAATTGAGTTCCCCATCATACCAAAGCACGTTCCGCAATCTACTTACATCAATTCGGGCGTGTCCGCAGGCATTTGGAGCCGATTGCCGGCTTTCAAATGTTCATACATTTCATTCGAATCGACGGCAACAAATGGCGAATCCCCAAATGTGTACAGCTCGAAGAGGAGCACGCCGAATGACCATCTGCAAGTATCAACCAAGTTCAAATTTGATTTTAGCTCAAGTTTAGAATCATTTCGCGCTTACACGTCAGATTTTTCCGAAAATTCGGAGGTTTGCAAACTCTCCGGCGCCATCCATTTAATCGGCAATCGACCGCCGCGTGATGTATAGAAAAGGGACGTCTGCCGGCAAAGACCGAAATCTGAAACGTTTTGTTTTAATTTAAATATCCGATTTTTGGTGGAAGCACGAAAAAGAAAGCGACCTTTGCTTAAATTTAATTAATTAATTTTGATAAATTTCCCAAATGGCTAACCGGCTAGTTTGGCCAACTTCTGCCCGCCCATCAACACATTCCGCACGGCCACATCGCGGTGGATGATATTTTTTGAGGAGAGGAATGTCTGAAAATTCAAGCATCTAACAAATTAAACCTCGGTTCAAAGCGCTTAAAATCCCTGCTGCGCCCACAACCACTCAAAAAATCTAACGAACCAGCGCGTCGCTGATCTGCCAGGCGACGGCAAGCAGTTCGTCGCGTGTCAGCAAATCCTAGAAACAGAAGGAATCATTTGAGAAAGATTTGGTAAGACTCCAGATACCCCCCCGGCTGGCCCCCAACTTTTGTATCTCGACTCCCTGTTCATCTACAGGTGTCAAAAGTATACCAAAATGCTCGACTTGCCTTGGCGAGCATTTTGGTTTACTTTACACACCTGTAGATGAACAGGGAGCCGAGATACAAAAGTTACAAACCGGCTGGCGGGTATCTAGAGTTCAACCAAAAATTTGTACTAAAAGACCTTATTTTGAATGTCCTGCTTTTTGGCGATTTTCCCGAAAAATTTCAATTTTCCCGAAAAATCGGCATTTTCTCCAAAAATCGGCATTTGCCGGGGTTACGGTAGGTTCCAAATCACGGTTTTTGCCTTAGTTGGGTAACGGTAGCTTCGAAATCGCCATTTTTGGCGATTTTCCCGAAAAATCTCAATTTTCCCGAAAAATCGGCATTTTCCGGGTTACGGTAGGCTCCAAATGACGTTTTTGCCTTAGTTGGGTTACGGTAGCTTCGAAATCGCCATTTTTGGCGATTTTCTGGAAAAATCTCGAAAAATCTCGATTTGCCCCAAAAATCGGCATTTTCCCGAAAAATCGGCATTTTCCGGGGTTACGGTAGGCTCCAAATGACGGTTTTTGTCTTAGTTGGGTTACGGTAGCTTCGAAATCGCCATTTTTGACGATTTTCCCGAAAAATCGGCATTTTCCGGGTTACGGTAGGTTCCAAATGACTGTTTTTGCCTTAGTTGGGTTACGGTAGCTTCGAAATCGCCATTTTTGGCGATTTTCTGGAAAAATCTCGAAAAATCTCGATTTGCCCCAAAAATCGGCATTTTCCCGAAAAATCGGCATTTTCCGGGGTTACGGTAGGCTCCAAATGACGGTTTTTGCCTTAGTTGGGTTACGGTAGCTTCGAAATCGCCATTTTTGACGATTTTCCCGAAAAATCGGCATTTTCCGGGTTACGGTAGGCTCCAAATGACGTTTTTGCCTTAGTTGGGTTACGGTAGCTTCGAAATCGCCATTTTTGGCGATTTTCTGGAAAAAATCTCGAAAAATCTCGATTTGCCCCAAAAATCGGCATTTTCCCGAAAAATCGGCATTTTCCGGGGTTACGGTAGGCTCCAAATGACGGTTTTTGCCTTAGTTGGGTTACGGTAGCTTCGAAATCGCCATTTTTGGCGATTTTCCCGAAAAATCTCAATTTTCCCGAAAAATCGGCATTTTCCGGGTTACGGTAGGCTCCAAATGACGTTTTTGCCTTAGTTGGGTTACGGTAGCTTCGCAATCGCCATTTTTGGCGATTTTCTGGAAAAATCTCGAAAAATCTCGATTTGCCCGAAAAATCGGCATTTTCCCGAAAAATCGGCATTTTCCGGGGTTACGGTAGGCTCCAAATGACGGTTTTTGCCTTAGTTGGGTTACGGTAGCTTCGAAATCGCCATTTTTGGCGATTTTCCCGAAAAATCGGCATTTTCCGGGTTACGGTAGGCTCCAAATGACGTTTTTGCCTTCGTTGGGTTACGGTAGCTTCGAAATCGCCATTTTTGGCGATTTTCTGGAAAAATCTCGAAAAATCTCGATTTGCCCCAAAAATCGGCATTTTCCCGAAAAATCGGCATTTTCCGGGGTTACGGTAGGCTCCGAATGACGGTTTTTGCCTTAGTTGGGTTACGGTAACTTCGAAATCGCCATTTTTGGCGATTTTCCCGAAAAATCTCAATTTTCCCGAAAAATCGGCATTTTCCGGGTTACGGTAGGCTCCAAATGACGTTTTTGCCTTAGTTGGGTTACGGTAGCTTCGAAATCGCCATTTTTGGCGATTTTCTGGAAAAATCTCGAAAAATCTCGATTTGCCCCAAAATCGGCATTTTCCCGAAAAATCGGCATTTTCCGGGGTTACGGTAGGCTCCAAATGACGGTTTTTGCCTTAGTTGGGTTACGGTAGCTTCGAAATCGCCATTTTTGACGATTTTCCCGAAAAATCGGCATTTTCCGGGTTACGGTAGGCTCCAAATGACGTTTTTGCCTTAGTTGGGTTACGGTAGCTTCGAAATCGCCATTTTTGGCGATTTTCTGGAAAAATCTCGAAAAATCTCGATTTGCCCCAAAAATCGGCATTTTCCCGAAAAATCGGCATTTTCCGGGGTTACGGTAGGCTCCAAATGACGGTTTTTGCCTTAGTTGGGTTACGGTAGCTTCGAAATCGCCATTTTTGGCGATTTTCCCGAAAAATCTCAATTTTCCCGAAAAATCGGCATTTTCCGGGGTTACGGTAGGCTCCAAATGACGTTTTTGCCTTAGTTGGGTTACGGTAGCTTCGAAATCGCCATTTTTGGCGATTTTCTGGAAAAATCTCGAAAAATCTCGATTTGCCCCAAAAATCGGCATTTTCCCGAAAAATCGGCATTTTCCGGGGTTACGGTAGGCTCCAAATGACGGTTTTTGCCTTAGTTGGGTTACGGTAGCTTCGAAATCGCCATTTTTGGCGATTTTCCCGAAAAATCTCAATTTTCCCGAAAAATCGGCATTTTCCGGGGTTACGGTAGGCTCCAAATGACGTTTTTGCCTTAGTTGGGTTACGGTAGCTTCGAAATCGCCATTTTTGGCGATTTTCTGGAAAAATCTCGAAAAATCTCGATTTGCCCCAAAAATCGGCATTTTCCCGAAAAATCGGCATTTTCCGGGGTTACGGTAGGCTCCAAATGACGGTTTTTGCCTTAGTTGGGTTACGGTAGCTTCGAAATCGCCATTTTTGGCGATTTTCCCGAAAAATCGGCATTTTCCGGGTTACGGTAGGCTCCAAATGACGTTTTTGCCTTCGTTGGGTTACGGTAGCTTCGAAATCGCCATTTTTGGCGATTTTCTGGAAAAATCTCGAAAAATCTCGATTTGCCCCAAAAATCGGCATTTTCCCGAAAAATCGGCATTTTCCGGGGTTACGGTAGGCTCCAAATGACGGTTTTTGCCTTAGTTGGGTTACGGTAGCTTCGAAATCGCCATTTTTGACGATTTTCCCGAAAAATCGGCATTTTCCGGGTTACGGTAGGTTCCAAATGACTGTTTTTGCCTTAGTTGGGTTACGGTAGCTTCGAAATCGCCATTTTTGGCGATTTTTCTGGAAAAATCTCGAAAAATCTCGATTTGCCCCAAAAATCGGCATTTTCCCGAAAAATCGGCATTTTCCGGGGTTACGGTAGGCTCCAAATGACGGTTTTTGCCTTAGTTGGGTTACGGTAGCTTCGAAATCGCCATTTTTGACGATTTTCCCGAAAAATCGGCATTTTCCGGGTTACGGTAGGCTCCAAATGACGTTTTTGCCTTAGTTGGGTTACGGTAGCTTCGAAATCGCCATTTTTGGCGATTTTCTGGAAAAATCTCGAAAAATCTCGATTTGCCCCAAAAATCGGCATTTTCCCGAAAAATCGGCATTTTCCGGGGTTACGGTAGGCTCCAAATGACGGTTTTTGCCTTAGTTGGGTTACGGTAGCTTCGAAATCGCCATTTTTGGCGATTTTCCCGAAAAATCTCAATTTTCCCGAAAAATCGGCATTTTCCGGGTTACGGTAGGCTCCAAATGACGTTTTTGCCTTAGTTGGGTTACGGTAGCTTCGAAATCGCCATTTTTGGCGATTTTCTGGAAAAATCTCGAAAAATCTCGATTTGCCCCAAAAATCGGCATTTTCCCGAAAAATCGGCATTTTCCGGGGTTACGGTAGGCTCCAAATGACGGTTTTTGCCTTAGTTGGGTTACGGTAGCTTCGAAATCGCCATTTTTGGCGATTTTCCCGAAAAATCGGCATTTTCCGGGTTACGGTAGGCTCCAAATGACGTTTTTGCCTTAGTTGGGTTACGGTAGCTTCGAAATCGCCATTTTTGGCGATTTTCTGGAAAAATCTCGAAAAATCTCGATTTGCCCCAAAAATCGGCATTTTCCCGAAAAATCGGCATTTTCCGGGGTTACGGTAGGCTCCAAATGACGGTTTTTGCCTTAGTTGGGTTACGGTAGCTTCGAAATCGCCATTTTTGACGATTTTCCCGAAAAATCGGCATTTTCCGGGTTACGGTAGGCTCCAAATGACGTTTTTGCCTTAGTTGGGTTACGGTAGCTTCGAAATCGCCATTTTTGGCGATTTTCTGGAAAAATCTCGAAAAATCTCGATTTGCCCCAAAAATCGGCATTTTCCCGAAAAATCGGCATTTTCCGGGGTTACGGTAGGCTCCAAATGACGGTTTTTGCCTTAGTTGGGTTACGGTAGCTTCGAAATCGCCATTTTTGGCGATTTTCCCGAAAAATCTCAATTTTCCCGAAAAATCGGCATTTTCCGGGTTACGGTAGGCTCCAAATGACGTTTTTGCCTTAGTTGGGTTACGGTAGCTTCGAAATCGCCATTTTTGGCGATTTTCTGGAAAAATCTCGAAAAATCTCGATTTGCCCCAAAAATCGGCATTTTCCCGAAAAATCGGCATTTTCCGGGGTTACGGTAGGCTCCAAATGACGGTTTTTGCCTTAGTTGGGTTACGGTAGCTTCGAAATCGCCATTTTTGGCGATTTTCTGGAAAAATCTCGAAAAATCTCGATTTGCCCCAAAAATCGGCATTTTCCCGAAAAATCGGCATTTTCCGGGGTTACGGTAGGCTCCAAATGACGGTTTTTGCCTTAGTTGGGTTACGGTAGCTTCGAAATCGCCATTTTTGGCGATTTTCCCGAAAAATCTCAATTTTCCCGAAAAATCGGCATTTTCCGGGTTACGGTAGGCTCCAAATGACGTTTTTGCCTTAGTTGGGTTACGGTAGCTTCGAAATCGCCATTTTTGGCGATTTTCTGGAAAAATCTCGAAAAATCTCGATTTGCCCCAAAAATCGGCATTTTCCCGAAAAATCGGCATTTTCCGGGGTTACGGTAGGCTCCAAATGACGGTTTTTGCCTTAGTTGGGTTACGGTAGCTTCGAAATCGCCATTTTTGACGATTTTCCCGAAAAATCGGCATTTTCCGGGTTACGGTAGGCTCCAAATGACGTTTTTGCCTTAGTTGGGTTACGGTAGCTTCGAAATCGCCATTTTTGGCGATTTTCTGGAAAAATCTCGAAAAATCTCGATTTGCCCCAAAATCGGCATTTTCCCGAAAAATCGGCATTTTCCGGGGTTACGGTAGGCTCCAAATGACGGTTTTTGCCTTAGTTGGGTTACGGTAGCTTCGAAATCGCCATTTTTGGCGATTTTCCCGAAAAATCTCAATTTTCCCGAAAAATCGGCATTTTCCGGGTTACGGTAGGCTCCAAATGACGTTTTTGCCTTAGTTGGGTTACGGTAGCTTCGAAATCGCCATTTTTGGCGATTTTCTGGAAAAATCTCGAAAAATCTCGATTTGCCCCAAAAATCGGCATTTTCCCGAAAAATCGGCATTTTCCGGGTTACGGTAGGTTCCAAATGACGTTTTTGCCTTAGTTGGGTTACGGTAGCTTCGAAATCGCCATTTTTGGCGATTTTCTGGAAAAATCTCGAAAAATCTCGATTTTCCCGAAAAATCGGTATTTTCCCGAAAAATTGGCATTTTCCGGGTTACGGTAGGTTCCAAGTGACGGTTTTTGCCTTAGTTGGGTTACGGTAGCTTCGAAAGCGCCATTTTTGGCGATTTTCCCTAAAAATCTCGAAAAATCGGTATTTTTGACAAAATTCAGCATTTTTCCCGAAAAATCGGCATTTTCCGGGGTTACGGTAGGTTCCAAGTGACGGTTTTTGCCTTAGTTGGGTTACGGTAGCTTCGAAAGCGCCATTTTTCGCGATTTTCCCTAAAAATCTCGAAAAATCGGTGGTTTTGACAAAATTCAGCATTTTTCGCGAAAATCGACATTTTCCGGGGTTACGGTAGGTTCCAAATGACGGTTTTGCCTTAGTTGGGTTACGGTAGCTTCGGAATCGCGATTTTTGGCGATCATCCTTTAAAATATCGCAAAATCGGTATTTTTTGCAAAAATTGCATTTTTTGCAATTTTCGAAAAATGGCCCTTTTTCTCGCTATACACACTTTAGAGCCATTTTCAAAAATTCCGCAAAATTCCAAATTACGCGATTTTTAGCTGAAATCTTGCCAGAATACGTAATTCGACACGGGCAATACGCTACAGCTACGCAAAATCGCAAAAACCGCGTCTCCACACTTTAATAGCCACTTTTACAACAAACCCCGAATTCCGCATAAATACCGACAAATCGACAAAATCACGCATTTTCATCCAATTCTGACCACACCATCGGATTCCCCACCCAAAATTACATATAAATACAGCTTATCAGCCTCCAATTCCACATTTTACAAAACACCCAAAATCCCCACATTTACAATATTCTAAATGTAGACCACTTTTAAACATCAAAATCGACATTTCTAACCAATTCTGAAAACGTGCAGCCCTTCCCCACACCCCATACTATAGGGTAGCGTTTTTAGTTTATTCAATTAGCTCTTTATCCGCCAGAGAAACGCCCCTCAAAACAGTCTACACAACCCCCCGATCCGCCAATTATCCCAACTTTAACCCACGATTTAACCCCCAAAACCCGATTACCCCACAACTTCAACAAGTACACCTGTTCTGCAACATCCCCTCTACCCCTCCACGTTTTTACTTTTTTTCCATTCATCATTTTAATTTAAATAAATGCCCCGAAACACGCCAATAATCGCCTGCCAGCGCTTGTAGTTTGTAGTCCGGTTTTTTCCCTATCTCCGAGTAGACAAGGTTTCAGAATGCAATACATACGGTAGTTTTCCTTAAAACTCACTTTTACGCTTCTAACCAACACTTTTCTAGACCAGTTTTCGACGCTGATTCCGAATATCTACTCGGTTTCCCTCCAACTACCGTATCCTTCGAGATACAGCGCTTTTTAGCAAAACCGCACCCAATTTTAGGCCAAAAAATCGTATCTCCGCCGTTTTACACGCTAAAAATACGCTCTCAACGGTTCCCGACCAACTGACTGCCAGTCAATACGGGCCAACCCTCTGTTTCACACTCCTGCTCCCCATTGCCCGAGCACGACCTCCCTCCGCCGCAATTCTTCCCCTTGGCCCCCTTCCATCCAAAAGCCATCAAAAGTCGTTGATTTCTTCTCCAAATCCCCAACTGCCCGCCACCGCACCCATTCCACTCGAAAAAACCCCAAAAACTCGCAATTTTTCCGCCGCTTCACTCGGTACTCCCCGGTTACGGTAGCCCCACATTCGCAGCCAATTTGCTCCATTCCCAGTCGCCCCAAAATTACGCACTAACTTCCCCCTAGATCACTTTTTCACGCTGAATCCGAATATCCGCTCGGTTTCCCTCCAACTACGCTACGCACCGAGATACGCACGTACCCCTTGGCGACGCCGCCACTCCGACGCCTCTACCGCCCCCGGGTTTCCCGCCACCTATGCCGATGTCGGTACAGAAATGCTCGTCTCGACCGGGGCTACAATTCTACATTCGAAAAACCACGAAAAACGCGATTTTTGTATTTTCGAAATTACCGTAACCCGGATTGCTCGGAAATTACGATATTCACAAAAAAACACTTTTCATATTCGGATACGCCGCAAAAAAGCCCACAAAGTGCACGACATCGATTTTCGCAAATCTCGAATTTTTATATTAAAACTTTCAAAAGTATTGTAATCGGGCTGCTTCCCGCTTATAAAAACTCAACTTTACCGGTTTTATTTAGGCTTTAGACTTTGGTGACTGTCTGTGAAGATGGATTACGACGCTTTGCTGGAAGAGGAGGCTGCCGCTTCAGTCGCTCGGCCCGCTTCGATCCCTGATATCGCAGAGGTGGCCGAGGTAAATCATAAATTGATTTTTATCACGTATCTTTTCAGGGAATACGCATGAATTTCGCTCGGCTTTTGGTGGCTGGCGGATGGGCAGAGGCCTGGGGGTACGATTTCCATTTAAAAAGTTATTTTTTTTTTGGAGTTTAGCGTCGAATTCGAGCACTTATTCGGGTCGACGCCGCTTGCTACTTCAAAGGTACGCTTTGAAGATGTTTTCTAGTATCATATTATTTTCCAGGAAGCCATCGCCTCGTTTCCCCGGCACAAATTCGACGAGCTGGCGGAGAAACAAAAGGTATCCGCGCTATTTTGGGGGATAATTATGGCGTTTCCAGGATGGGCAATGCCTCGTCTGCTTGGATGCCTGGAAAAATGAGGCGGACAAGGAGATTTTGGTACGTTGTTGGGATTATTTAACATTATCGGGGAGAGGCAACTCTTTTCTTAGGATTTAACCAGGGTTGAAAAGCCGCTTCGCGACTTTTCAACCCTGGCCCTGTTTTGGACCAATGAAAGTTTACACTTTGCATAATTCGGTCCGACCCATGCTAAAAAAATGAAAAAGGCGTTCTCTGCTCCTTTATATAGGCTACCACCACTTCCGGTGTATGCTAATCGATTCTTAACAAAGAGGGCCTCGGATTTTTCAACAAAAACTAAAATTTAATGTCGAAAATAAGGGATTTTGATAAATTTGATATGCGTGCAGTCATCTCCAGCCCATTACGCATCTAATGACGTATCAAACATGCCCCTAACTACTCTCCTTCTTGAGATATGACTGGAACACGCTGACGGAAGTTGCATGCAAAGTGGCACACACACACACACACACACAAACACTATTTTTTTATATACAGGGTGTCCCAAAAAACCCCCCCTCTAGAGGCCGTCAATCGGATCGGATCGGAATGATTTTTATACCAATCGAAAGCTCTCGGAAAGGCGAGAAAACAAGCAGGTTTCGTTTTCTAAGATTTAATCTGATTCTATCGATATTTCAGGTTTTCATAAAAAGCCGAGAATTTTTTATCAGGAATTTCGCAATTAGCATGCAGATCTCGCATAAATCAGCAGTTTTCATGGTTTTTGGACATAAAGTTAGCAAATAAAAAGGCTTAATTAAGAAATTCAACCCTCCTTGTTTTCTCGCTTTTCGAGAGCTTTCGATAGATACCTAAATCGTAAAAATCGGAATCGACTGCGGACCGCTAGGTAAGGGGGGCCTTTTTTTTTTGGGACACCCTGTATAGTAGGATTTTTCAAATATGGAGAGTGGAGGTGTTACGGTTTGCTTACGGTTCTTAACCGTGAAGACTTTGCTAGTGTTTTTTGTCAATTATCAAAACTATCGATTTTTCGGCAAAAATGGACGCTCTTTGACCAAAATTTCGACTTTTTCAGGCATTTCGCAAGGGTTTTAGTTAGTTTCTTGGTTGAAATATATTCATATGTTAAAAAAAACAATATTAAAACACTTATTAGGCTACTACATTACAAAAAAAGCTGGCTCCCCCCGATAATGCGAAATATACGTTTTGCCGTGAAAAGCATGTGAAACAAATGTTTGAATTCCAGGAATTGCCCTGCCGCCACTTTTTCCATTCCGACTGCATCCTGATGTGGCTGGAGAAGGCGAATTCGTGTCCGGCATGCCGCCATCGACTGCCCACCGATAACGAGAATTTCAACGTGCGTTTTTGAGCAATTCTTATTTGGTTCGTGCATTATCGGAGGGAAGGCCAACTTTTCTAAGATAAATGGAATAGACTTTCCTAGGATGAATAGATGTTCGTCCCCCGATACTGCCAAAGAGCCCAATTAAGTTTTAAGACATTTCTATTTCATCGTCGTCGTGCAAAAATTTCCATTTCCAGGAATACCAGCGTCAATTGGAGCGTCGCGAAGCCCGACAGCGAGATGTGGAAGAGCTGCACGACAGCATGTTTAGCTGAATTGATAGTACAAGGGTATTCGAATTTTATTTATTCCGAATTTTGCCTGTGATTTGTTTTGTTCATAAAGTCAAATAAAGCGGGAGCATTTTGTACCGGCACTTTGACAATTCGCAACGTCAATTTTCCGTTTCTTCGATGAGATCATGGTGATGGGGGGCGTGGCCAACGTCGAGATACCCGTAGTGACTTCGTTGGCCGTCGAGAGCCGCGTAGAGCAGCCGGCGAATTTGCTCGAAATTTGGGCGTCGACCGGGGTCGAATTGGCAGCATGACGTGGCCAGTTGGCAGCTAAATCGTAAACCTTCATACAATTGAACCATCGTCTAACTGGAAAAACGATGCCGAAAACCCCAAAAATGTTTACATTTAAGCCGTTTTCAAAGCTGATTTTTTTGTTTGGCTATAACTTTTAAAATACGCTGTTTTGAGCTCTGATTAAAAATCTTCGTATGGTTTTCAAGGCTCTATCGAATGGCGTAAAAAACCTAAAAATTGCGAATATCGAAAAAAGTAAACCTGGTCTGGTTTTCGGCGAAAAATCAATCTTTTTGAATTTTTTTTTGCTCTGGATATATGGATCCAATTTATCTAGTAGAGACCGAGGCATATTAATTGTTCTTAATTTTTTATAGGTTTACAAGTTTAAAGTGAAAATTTCCAAAACTGGATTTCTAACTGTCCTAAATTAAAAGTTTTTTTTTACTTGAAATATGCCCACTATTTATTAAAAACAAATAAAATAATTACGTTTACGTACTTCATCGATTTTTTTAAAGATTTTTCGATTAAAATTAAAATTTTGAGAATTTAGCCAGGTTTTTAGAATATTTTTCGATCAAAAGTATGGCCAAATTTTATTAAGAAACCATTAAATAGTCAACATGAATATGAAAAACTAGAAATAGCGGGACGTATGCGAAGGATCCCCCTATTTTAGAAGCATTTTGGAAGGATCGATAGGCAGCGCGATTCACTTACACCAATTCGGGCGCGTCCGCTGGGATTTCGAGTCGATTGCCGGCTTTCAAATGTTCATACATTTCATTCGGATCGACGGCAACAAATGGCGAATCCCCAAATGTGTACAGCTCGAAGAGGAGCACGCCGAATGACCACCTGAAAGCGGAGGTCTTTTTGCTTTATCGGAACGGGATCAATATAGAACCCCAGGCCTTATTATAAATAGCCGAATTGTTTCTAATCTTTTTGCACTCCTCCTAAACTAACAAGTTTCTATTAACAAATACAAAAATAACTATTTTTCGATAAAAAAACGCTAAATTTTGGTCAAATTTCGAGTACAAATTGATTCGAGGTTTTTTTAATTGGTTATTGGTTAAGAAACGAAACGTACAACAAGTTTAAAATGTTGTTTTAGGTCAAGTTAAAATAATTTCGCGCTTACACGTCAGATTTTTCGGAGAATTCGGAGGTTTGCAAACTCTCCGGCGCCATCCATTTAATCGGCAATCGACCGCCGCGTGATGTATAGAAAAGGGACGTCTGCCGGCACAGGCCGAAATCTGAAACGTTTTATTTTAATTTAAATACCCTATTTTTGGCGGAAGCACGAAAAAGAAAGCGACCTTTGCTTAAATTTAATTAATTAATTTTGAGAAATTCAAAGATCCCCATATTAAATTAAGAATTAAAAGTATTTTCGCTATAACTTTAAAACCCGCAGGCCGAACGGGCTGAAACTTTCCTTGTTCATAGAAAATTGGCTTCGCTACCTCTATCCAAATTTTTAGCTCCATAGGTGCCCTCTGGCTCAAATTTTTGCGGGGTCTTTTTTTTGGGACACCTTGTATTGAATTTGCCAATTGGCTCACCGGCTAGTTTGGCCAACTTTTGCCCGCCCATCAACACATTCCGCACGGCCACATCGCGGTGGATGATATTCTTTGAGGAAAGGAATGTCTGAAAACAACAAACTTAAGCTCCGTCTAAAGCGCTTAAAATCCCTGCTGCGCCCAAATTCACTCAAAAAAATCTAACGAACCAGCGCGTCGCTGATCTGCCAGGCGACGGCAAGCAGTTCGTCGCGTGTCAGCAAATCCTAGGAACAGAATGGGGCATTTGAGAACAACTTGGTAAGACTCCAGATCTTTTTGTATCCAAACAATTTTGTATCTCGGAAGCCTGTGCATCTACAGTGTGTAAAGTATACCAAAATGTTCGTCTTGCTCTGGCGAGCATTTTGGTATACTTTACACACCTGTAGATGAACAGGGAGCCGCGATACAAAAGTTACAAACCGGCTGGGGGGTATCCAGAGTTCAGCCAAAAATTTGTACTAAATACCTCATTTTGAATGTCCTGCTCCCCGATCTGGGCATTTTTCGAGTTGCGCAACACGGAGAGAAGGTCCCCCAACGGGCACATCTCCGTCACGATCATCGGCCGATCCGGATTCTTCGAACAGCCGAGCAGTCGCAGGATATGCGGATGCGCCTAAGTTTTTGTCAGCTTTTATACCAAAAATTGACCACCTTACCTCGAGATTGATCATGAAATCGATTTCCTGCAACATGTCCACCCTAAACTCAGCCAATTCCGCATAGTTTTAGCGATTTCTTAAACGATAACTTCAAAAATAGCCTCGTTTTTCACTCTTTGGCCAATTAAAAATCCAATTAAACTTTTAATTTCAGTTCTAAGACGAGAAAAATAAAATAAATAAAATGAAAGGGGTGGAAGGGAGGCAAATAGCGTAAAGTTTTAGCTAAAATCCGATTACTCAATTTCCGCCAAAACCCACTTGTCCTCGAGCGTCGCGTACGAATGGCACAGCTTGACGGCCACTAGCGTGACGCCCTCGAAATGGCATGGCAGGTCCTGGAAAGTTTTCGATGTGTTTTTTGAGGGAAAGGTGCCTTACAGATTCGGGGGTATGACCAAAGCCCGCTCGCAGAAGCCCGAAGACAAAAGCCCGAAGACAGAAGCCCGAAGACAGAAGCCCGCAACGACCAAAAGCCCGCAACGACAAAAGCCCGCAACGACAAAAGCCCGCAACGACAAAAGCCCGCAGCGACAAAAGCCCGCAACGACAAAAGCCCGCCATACATTTTAGCCCTTTGGTGTGGAGACTAGGGCCCGGATGATCGTTGTTGTATTTTGTCGTTTGAATTCCTCGTTGGTGAATGTTGCCATCGTTTCTCATCCTAACTCATTCCTTTTGTTATTCCACTTGACTAGTTTGTTGGAGCTAGGTAAGTTTGATGACCCCAAGGCGTCAAAAAAGTAGAAAGTCTGCTGTTTTGCAAAGCTCGTCAAAGAAACTACGCTAAAAGTCTTGAATTCGAACTCAGCACGCAAAGCTAGCCCAGGAACCTCGTTTTTACGACAATCTGGCCCACACCGGTTAGCAAATAGCCTAAGGTGGCCTAGCTTAGGCTTGGTTTTGACTTCGCCTAGGCTTGGCTTAGTCATGTCTTAGGTTTCGTTAACGTTACACTTGAGGTACTAAGCGAACCAAGCCAAACCTAGACTTAAGCCCACGCCTAAGCTAAGTCTAGGCTATGCCGAACCTAGACCTAGACTAACTAAGAGTACAAAGAAAAAAGCTAACAAATCGCTTAACAAAAATATGGATCAGCCAGGCTCGACGACGGGGATTCCGAATCTCCAGTGAGAATAGGCTTTTTTATTTGCACTTTCCTAGTAAAGCTATGTTAAGCCAAGAAAAAGATGCCCTCCATCATCAATTGCTTCATTTGCTGTAAGGAATCAATTCCATTAGTACCGTGTGAGCGACTATAAATAACGTATGAACCCGGGGGGAATCTTTCAATCCCTTAGAAAAGAGCCGTTTTCGTGAAAGCCAAAATGTATGGCGGGCTTTTGTCTTTGCGGGCTTTTGTCGTTGCGGGCTTTTGTCGTTGCGGGCTTTTGTCGTTGCGGGCTTTTGTCGTTGCGGGCTTTTGTCGTTGCGGGCTTTTGTCGTTGCGGGCTTTTGTCGCTGCGGGCTTTTGGTACCTGCGGGCTTCTGCGTGCGGACTTCTGTCATACCCCCACAGATTCGCTACGAACTTGCAAAAAAACCCGAAAGCCGCATTGCAAAATGCTTCACGGCAAAAATTTGGAAAAAAAGCAAAAAGTCATAATTGAACTTCAAAAATTGCAAAAAGCCTGCGACACCCGGGATTCCCAAGCCGTCTCCGATCCAAGTACATGGAAATGGTAGAAGACACTTACCGACTTCCACGCAGCTCCCGAACTCTCTTGACCCCCTCTCCCCTCCTCCCCTTCGCCTACGACCATACCACGTTGAAAGCACGGCATCCCGTCCGATCTGCCAAGTTAAGCAACGTTGGACTCGGTTAGTACTTGGATCGGAGACGGCGTGGGAATCCCGGGTGTCGTAGGCTTTTTGCTATTTCTTTGGCCCCCGTTTTGCGAGTTTTGACTTCTAGAACTCCTCAATAATCTTTGCTCGCCTGCCCAGCTGGCCGGTATTTTATGATGGTGAGTTTTTCAAGGCTAATACGACGCTTTCGCAAGCATTTTCTTGGGATTTCGCAGAAATCAGCAGTACCTACCCTGGCGGCCCCACTCTTTGTCACGGCCGGCGGTAATTTCCGTAGTGATCCTTTGTACACAACGGCATACGCACCGGACCCGAGCTTTGTATTTGAAATTGTCAGATCCGACTCGTCCACCTCCCATCCGTCATCGGCACTCTCAAGATCTCTGAAAAAAACCGAGCATTCGTAATTAGGAATCGAGGGAATTTTTTCGACTACAGAACGGACTACAAGATACAAAGCAGGCGACAAAAAGTACTACAACGCTGACCAGGAAATTCGTTACGAAACGGACTCGAAAATGGACGACAAAATAGACTACAATGTAAGCGACGTGAGACTACAAGGCTACGGATTATAGTTAGCTAAACGAGGCCACAAACTACAACATGGACAAAATATAACGAAATAATAAAAATATACTACAAAATAGGTTTTAAACAAGGCTACAAGCTACAAAAGGAGCACAAAATCGACTAGAATTGCGGAGATGGACTACAAACCGTAAAAACGAGACTACAAACGAAAACGTAGAGACTAAAAACTGTAGAAACTAGGCTACAAACTGGGCTACAAACGAGACTACAAAGTACAGAAACGCGACAAGATGACTACAATGTGTGCTACGAAATTGGCTACCAGGTGGGCTACGACGTGAACTACAGACTTTGAAAATTAGACGACAAACAAGGCTACAAACTGGGTTACAGAAAGCACCAGAACGGACTGCAATCCGTGCTACGGAATGGACTACAAAATCGGCGCAAATACTAAGAAATACTCTCGGAAGTGGACTACAAAATAGACTACAAATATGGTGGAATATAGACTACAAACTGCAAAAGTCGACTACAAACTAGAAAAGAGCAGCGAACTACGACGTGGGCCACTGAAAAGAGCAAAAAAAGACATAATCAATAACGACAAACCCCAAACTTCCTACCTCCAATGGGGCGCGCTTGGCGTCGTCGAATAGTCATTTCGAGCCGGCGTTCCCGTCTTGATGGCCTGGAATTCCTCTTCCAACTCGATGCGACGCTCTTTCGGCAAATGTTTCCGCATCTTCCACAGATCGTCGCGCCTGAATTGGCCCGTTTAAAGGGACCGGGAAGCCAGGGAATTCACGCCGTAATCAATTAGTTCCTTCACTTACATATGCCGTAGCGTCCATTCCGGGAAACACCGTATCGAAATCTCGCGCATTATGCAGCAAAACGCAAACATCAGCAATATGGCACCGAATGCACCGCCGAGGTATCCCCTGAAATGGGGTCTTAAAGAGCTGAAAGGAGAGAATCGACCCCCAATGACGACTGGGTCTAGACGGCTACGAAATTGGCCATGAGAACCTTTTCATTAAAATTGTTCTCGCCCCATCTCTCTCACGCTCTCTCTCACGCTCTCTCTCTTTCTCTCTCTCTCTCTCTCTCTCTCTGTCGCTCTCTCTCTCCCTCGCGCACTTTTTCTGCATTGGCCGTCTAGAAAGGAAATTCAGTCGATTTTCGCGCTTCCCAGTCCCTTTAAAATCATCAAAAATCAGGCTCAGAAGGCAGACGGACAAAGAGCGTGGGAGAGAGCAAGAGAGAGCAAGACAGGGAGAGAGCGACAGAGAAAGAGCGTGAGAGAGAGAAAGCGAGAGAGCGAGACGAGAGAGACATATCGTGACATACCATGCCCCATTTGCTGAACTCCTCCGCGTCGACGCCTCGAGCGGAGATGATGACGTCGCAGTAAGACCTAAGTTTTCAAGCTTTCAATTTTTTCTAAGATTTACATGGTTTATCCCCTTCCACCCGGCACATCCCGTAGTTCTGTCGATAGCACGGATCCGTGACAGTGCCCTGAATCGTGGCTGGATTGGATTTAAATGACTCGGTTAGGTGACCCAAGTAAAAACCGGGGACCTGTGCATTATCGGGGGGGGGGGCGGACTCTTCACTTCGTGGCCAGAAATGCGTAGCAATTTAATAGTAAGTATGTTGAAAGTGTTTTTAACAAAAACCAGGGTTGAAAAACCGCTTCGCGGCTTTTCAACCCTGACCCCGCCCAGGACCTGCAAAAGTCCTCAATTTGCATGCTTCTCCCTAAATTCTAGCAAGAAAAAAGTGAAAAACAGCTCCTCTGTCCCTTTATATAGGCCCTCCCTACCTCCGGCGCATGCAAATTGCCTCCTAACAAAGAGGTTTTTGGAAATCTTTACAAAAACTTATTTTTAATAGCGAAAACAGCCGATTTTCCTAAATCTTATATGTGTGCACTCATCTCGGGATCCTTACGCACCTAATGACGTATCATACGTACCTTAAAAACCTTCCCTTGAGGCTGTAGGTGCGGTACATACTTACGGAAGTTGCATGCAAATATACACACACACACACACAGACACTATTTTTTTATATATAGTTAGATTTGCTATATTTGATGTGGAAAAACTTCAACGTTTGTTCAAAAAATTGGAATTCCCGGTATTTTTCGTTGTGTTTTTTTAAAGTTTCTACGTTTAGGAACAGTGAAAACATTGAAATCTTCCTCTATTACATTATAAAAATTGGGTCCTGAGGAACAGTTGGTCCTCCCTCCCCCCGATAATCGATAAGCACCTAAAAATCCAGAAAAATTTCTGGCTCGAAAAATTTGAAACGATTTTAGAAAGACATTTTAAAATAGGAAAGATGAGGTTTAGAAATTTAACTAACGTAATCGAATAGGCCGGATGTGGCCGTTTTCATCAGCTCCATTCCGCATGCCTCCGGGTGGGCTTCCTGACAGAATGGTATTCCAAAACTATCCTCCTTTCGCTTACATTGTGAATCCAGAGAAATCGAATGGGAATCCCATTTCCGGTCACATTACTCTTTAACCATCGCAGATCGAGCTCTTGCATTGACTAGAACAATACGAGGTTCTTTCGCATTATCGGGGGGGATCTGATGTTTTAGGTGTTTTGGGAAATGTCGAATAATCTGTTTGTAATTATTTTAATAGCGTTTTTATTGTAGGTTTTTTAACTGTCATTGTCGGAAAAATTGCGCAAGTTTTGAATTTTCGATAGAAGTTCGACGAGTTTTGCCTTTAGAAATGGTAAAAATAGCCTAGGAAACTCTTTCACTATTTATATTTAAAAATCCTGAGAAAAACAACTTCCCCCCGATAATGGAAAAGCTCCCAACCGGCACGAGCTGCGTCTGGCAGTCCAGATCTGTATAGAAATACAGGGTGACCGGCCGATCCTCAGTCGTATTCACTCGCGAAAAGCCGAGATCCCAGAAATCCGAGCTCGACATGTTCCTGGGCCTGAAAACAGGGAAAAGTAAGGGCTAAAGGTACGGGGACACCTGAAAAAACTCACCAATAACTGGCGAATTTCTGGACAACATCTAGGGGTACTGTCTCCCCAAATTTCATCGTGTAATCCGGCATATATGGTTGTAGAAAGGTAATTTCGCTGGAAAATGCAGATTTTAAAGGGACTAGGAAGCGCGAAAATCGACGGTTTTTGGTGATTAGGCCTAGGTGACCTCTCCCTCAGTCTCTGTCGTCCCTCTCTCGTTTGCGCTCCCTCGAGCTCTTTCTCTCGCTCTCGCTGTCTCTCTGTCTCGCTCGCTCGCTCTCTCTCTCTCTCTCTCTCTCTCTCTCTCTCTCGCTCTTTCTCACACACACTCTCTCTCTCTCTCTCTCTCTCGCTCTCTGTCTCTCACTCTCCTCCTTTCAATGTCGCTTGATCTCGCGTCATTTGGCGCATCACGTAGTTGTAGAGACCTAGTCATTATGAGGTCGATTCCCGCCCTTCCCAATCCCTTTAAAGGACCAAAAGGCCTTAGCTACTTAATTTTCACATACCCTTTTTCTGATTGATTATTCTGGGCCTCGTAGTTTCGACAAGGAATTGCAATTGTCTCTATGGCATCCCTAAATTTTCGCCATTCTAGAATTTGCCTAAAAACTCACCGAAAGCTATTGACGCCGTTTTCGGAAATCAGGGCAAACACGTAGAAATGCCAGTTACCATCGCATTCCGGATCTGTGTGCGTGGTGCTCACTGAAACATGGGTGTCTCTCTCTTTCTTGCGCGCTCTCTCTCTCTCTCTCTCTCTTTTTCTTCATGTCACTCAAACCGCCAACCTGTTAACCGATTACGCAATAGAAAATTATCGCGTAATCCATTGGGCCTGGCTTTCGCCACTCGCCAAAATCATATTTAATTAAAGAAGGGAATTTAAAGGGCCAGGCAAGGAACGACTAGGGATTCTTTACAATGGATTCTTGATGGATTCAGCCGATGCCTCGACGCGCCATCAGTCCGCCCCGCCCTACAGTGGCCGTGTAATCTATTACGCAATGGAAGATGGCGCGGTGCGGCTGAATCCATAGCAAAAGAGATCCATAATTCGGCTTGCTCGTCCCTTAAAAGAAGCGTGCCAACATTTTTAAAGGGAGTGCGCCGACTCAACTTCTAAAGAAGCGAACAAGGCATGGCCCTAGTGCCGTGCCGCGACAAGCAACGCTGACGGCCGCTTTTCCATGGCGTGATGGATTCGCTCAACTTTATGGCGGTAAAGCGTTGCTTGCCGCGGTCGAAGTTGCACCCATTGAAAATCCATGGCCAGAAATCGTTAGTTTCTCCTTGCCAGCCCCTTTAAGGGGGCCGCGAGACGCGACGCGCGACGCGACGCGCGACCGACGGCGGCAGATTTCCATTGCTAATTGATTACAATCCAGGCCAGCCGTAGCGGCGCGTTGCGTGTCGCGACCCGCCAACATCCAGGGCCAACAGAATCGGCAGCGATACTCTGCGAAGGTTCGCCGGCGGGGCGCGGTGGGTTGCGTATCGCGAGAGCCATATCGTAGAAAAGGTACCCAGAGAAAGGCCCTAGCCAAAAATCCACAGTCTTGCCTTGCCAGTCTCTTAAAAAGGCTATTATTTCTCTGCCCACCATCTGCGCATCGGTTAGCAGCAATTGAATTGGCAATAAAATAGAAGATTAGTAAAATAACGAATCCAAGCCGCTGACGCATTAATAGAAGGTTAGGAAATGGCCATCTGGGGTCAGAAATGGAGACAGATCAATGAATTATTGCCGGGCGTGAAAGGGGAGACGAAAAGAGGGCGATTATGTCTTGCCCCTCAAGAATTATTAGCCGATTAATTTGCGCCAGGCTCACTGATAATCACGCCCGAAAATGGGGGCATTTTGAGGGTGTTTTAATGAAATTCTGATTTTGAACTATGAGGAACGATGATGAAACTGGGTTTCCGGTCAGAAAATAGGAGAGAGAGAGAAAGAGAGTGGGAGAGAGAGTGAGAGAGAAAGGGAGGGTGAGAGAGTCAAGAGAGCGAGAGAGATATAGAGACAGCGAGAGAGATACAGCAAGAGAGAGAGAGAGAGAGAGAGAAAGAGAGGGCGAGAGAGCCAGCATCAATTCCTTCTGAAATGAACGATTTATTCCTATGTACAAACGATTGAAAACGGCCAAATTATGGTGTACCAGAAAGTGTATAAGAATATGTCTTCCGTCTCGACCTCGGTGAATCGCTTTCTGACCGTGTGGCGGCCGAGGACTCGGAAGACGAGTCCGAGTTCTAAATCCTAATTTTTTAGTGAGTTCGATTTACATGTCGTAACCGTTTCTAAGGCATTCGGGCAGCAAATTTGTGGATTTTTGGGCAAAAATCTGATGTAAAAGGTCCGCGCCGCGGTACATAACGCGCTGCCGGTTTCCCATTGCGTAATCGATTACGACACGAAAAACCTGTCAAATGCGTGCGCATCGTGTGTCTCATCCGCGTGCCTTCCCAGTCCCTTTAAAGACCTTCCCCTCACCTCCTGCTCATTCCTCTTCCTCTCCATAATAGCTGCTGCTCGAAATATCGAAGCCATGGGTGCCTGCGGCCCTTTCAACCCTCCATTTCCATGATTTTGTTGATGATCATCATGACCGTGGTGGACATCATGATGTCCTCCATGGCCGTGACCGCCTGAATATCGACATTGCTATCAAACCACTCGTTCTATCTATCTATCTATCTCTCTCTCTCTCTCTCTCCATCTCTCTCGCCCACTCTCTAGCTCTCGCTCTCTCTGGCTCTCTCTGTCGCTCTCTCTCTCTCTCCCTCTCTCTCCATCTCTCTCGCCCACTCTCTAGCTCTCGCTCTCTCTGGCTCTCTCTGTCGCTCTCTCTCTCTCTCTCTCCCCCTATCCTTTTATGGACACTCGAAATATTCCCCAAATCTTACCATGTGCATGCGAACTGACGGACAGTCGCGGAGTCCCCAACTGGAAATACCCCATCTGCAGGTAGCTGAAAAAACGGTGCGAGTTTATCAACGTTTTTAGCCGATTTTTTTGTATTGTGGCGGCCCTTATTGACTTTGTATAGGGAACTGCAAGTAAGTTAGTACTTGTAAGGACCTTGACACTGCCCTACGCCAAGAAAATGAACAAAAAGAGCTGGATTTTGTGGATAGGTCATCCGCTGCAGGTCGGATCGGAGCATTGAGGAAATTTTATGGTTACGTTCGGTCAAAGACTTCTACCGATAATGCAATTCCTCCACTCTTTATTATTCAACATGAGATGGCCGTGACTGATGCCGAAAAAGCTGATGCCCTGCAGTCACAATTTGCCTCAGTATTCACTACCAGCCCCGCCGTACCTTCCTATTTGCCCATAAGAACCAACAAATTACTATCGTTTGTCGACTTTAGCCCTCATATTATAGAGCGGACCATTGTCACCTCTCTTAAGCCCAAGTTCACCCAAACTGCTGACCCGGTACCAGCATTCTTTGTAAAAGAATGTGCTGGTTCCCTATCCCTCCCCCTTTCTCTAATCTACAGCAGAAGCTTCCACACTGGCGCTGTGCCCTGCAGCTGGAAAAAAGCTATAATTTGTCCCATATTTAAGAAAGGCAAGAAATCTGAACCTGTCAACTACCGTCCGATCTCTTTGACGAGCTCCTTCGGCAAAATCATGGAGAAGGTTGTTCGGAAGGCTCTCTCTGAGTTCCTTGAAAATGAAAAACTCTTATCGAAGAACCAATTTGGTTTCTTGAAAGCTCGCTCGACAACTGCCCAGTTGCTAGTTCACCAGCACAATCTCTTAATATCTGATCAGAAAGGACTTTTTTCTGATGTTTGCTATATCGACTTCGCGAAGGCATTCGATACCGTCTGCCATTCCCGGCTACTCCGAAAACTTTCCACCTACGGAATCGCGGACCCGCTTCTTGGCTGGATTAGAAACTGGCTAGTGGGTCGTTCACAAACCGTTCGAGTTGGTGATTCATACTCTATTCCTGCGCCAGTATTGTCTATTGTTCCACAAGGATCCGTCCTCGGGCCCCTGCTTTTTATTCTATACATAAATGACCTAAATGATCCTCAACATCTACCGAATGGTTTACTCTTTGCGGACGATCTAAAGCTAATCTCCCATTTTTCCAACACTAGTCCATCTGATATGTCTGCTCAGCTGCTTAAGCTCGAGTCCTGGGTCTCGGAAAATCAGCTGACTCTCGCTGCCCCAAAGTGCTCTTCTGTACACTATGGCAGAAGAAATCCGAAGAACACTTATTCGCTAAATGGAAGCCCGCTCCCACAATCAAAATGCATTCGTGATCTGGGTGTCCTGCTATGCGATGACTTCAGCTGCTCGCCAAATGTGGTAGAGGTGACGAAAAAAGCAGCTCGCTGCTCCTTTCTTATTTTCAAAATTTTTCGTAGTAAAATTCCAAATTTGTATCTAGTTTATATCAGGCCTATAATCGAATATGCCTCAGTAGTTTCATCCCCTTGGCTCAGAAAAGATCAGATTGCTCTAGAAACAATTCAGAAAGACTTCACTCGACGTGTATGCTACCGGTGCCAAGTCCCGTACGTCTCCTATCGTTCGGCATGCACTCAATTCAATCTCGAACCATTGAACAATAGGAGGCTGACCGCGGATTTTCTTTTTCTATTCAATCTCCACAAGATTCCTTCTAATATTTCTGAAAATACTTTCTTTTCTGCCGCCCCCTCTCGAACTCGTGGACTTAAAACCAAAATTAGTCCTATTCTGGCTCCAAAAACCTCTGTGTCAAAAGCTTTTTTTCTCCACTCGCGTAGCTGCTCTCTGGAATTCATTCCCCCAAACTGCCATTGATAGCCCGTCTAAGAAAGCCTTCAAAAATCATCTTTCCCGCCTTATCCCCGTCTCCTATCTACTGTGATCGTGTTCTCATCAATCTAGTCTCCTGTTCCATTCCCCTCTTCCACATCTTCAGAATCTTATTAATCCTAATTTCCCTTTATTTATCTATCCCCTCCTTCACGCTATTTACGCTCGATTCCTCATACTGTAAGCGTTGACCTTGTTAACCTTGTGTGAGAATAAATAATAATAAAGTGCAAAATCCATGACCGTTCGGCTCCAGGCCGCTCTAAAAGCCCTCGAGCTTTTAAAGGGACCGTGATTCCAAAAGCCAACCCCCCCTGGCTGGCCATGCCATCGGTTTTTTTGTGCCCCCCATTGCCTAAAAAACCGAAGATAAACTCACAAGCCGATTTTTGGACTTTTAAAGGTACCGTCAAGCCAAAAAATCCATAGCTCACAAAGTCGCGCTGAAAAGCAAGATTTTTAGGCTTTTCGGACCCACTAAAATGTCAGAAAGCATTGAAATATAATTTTGAATTTGGGGAATTTAAAGACATCTTTAAATTGCGGATAATGCGGATAATGAAAACCCGTTATTTTGAGGTTTAAAGGTACAGGCAAGCCAAAAAACCATAGGAGGCAAGTGAGGGATCAGAAATCTCGATTTTTTTTCGGTTTCCGGGCCCTTCAAAACGGCCGACACGTTTTCGAAATCCAGAGCTCTGGCTTTCTAAAGGAGCCGCCAAGTGAAAAATCGATATCTGTGTAAAACAAATGACAAAAACACAATTTTTAGCGTTCCCAAACCGCTCAAGACCAACATACCGTTGCAGCATCTCCAAATAGCAGCCAGAAACGGTGAAATGGAATAGATAGTCGGCGGGGAATATTGTCTGCGTGAATATCATGCAGATAAGGGTTGTCGACGAGAATCTAGACATACTAAAGGGACAGTGGCAGGGAGGGGATACCTGAATGTCTCGTCGGTCAGCTGGTATTTGATGAGTGATGTGTCGAAGAACGTATACCCGAATTGAACCCACGCGATTACGAGGCCGGCCACGCCTGAAAAATTCTTTTTTTTCTCTGATATCGCACTTGAATTTTTGAATGCTCTAAATCTAAAGTTTTGAGATTACAATAGGCTTAATTTTCAAACTCTAGGAACATAAGTTTGCGACGCATCCAAGTCAGATTTAGGGGGAGATACCTTACCAGCAACGGGCAAAAATGCCTTCGTGGACACGAAATCTCGATCCGACATCGAGAGAATACGCCGGATTGCAAAGTACTGTAGCCATTGGCAAGTCTGGAAAGGCTAGGATTACTTTATTTCTCTCTCTCTCTCTCTCTCTCTCTCTCTCTCTCTCTGTCTCGCTCTGTCGCTCTTGTCTATCTCTCTTTCTCGCTGTCGCTCTCTATCGCTGTCTCTCTCACTCGCTGTCTCTGTCTCTCTCGCCTTATATCTCCATATCTCCCTCTCTCTCCCTCTCTTTCCCGCTCGCTCCCTCCCTCTCTCTCTCTCCTCTCTCCCTCTCTTTGCCGCTCTCTCTCTTTCTCGCTGTCGCTCTCTATCGCTGTCTCTCTCACTCGCTGTCTCTGTCTCTCTCGCTCCATATCTCCATCTTTCCCTCTCTCCTCTCTCCCTCTCTCTGCCGCTCTCTCTCTCTCTCGCTGTCGCTCTCTATCGCTGTCTCTCTCACTCGCTGTCTCTGTCACTCTCGCTCTATATCTCCATCTCTCTCTTTCTCCTTCTAGAATTTCACGGATGGGCCATTCCCGGATTCCCATTTATCAATTTGCCTTTTTATGACCCAGGGAAAAGACAATATTTTGATTGGCGACCGGGAGCGCAGAGACCATTTATGGCCCCTGAATTACTCCTCCAAACTGGACGCTCTAATCTATTTGATGCACCCTCAATTCCGCTAATAGTCGTGTCCCGGAACTGCGGTTTTTCTTTGATTCATTTCGATCAAAAATGGCATAAAAAGCTGTTGAAAACCTTGGATACCTACATGAGTGAGGAGCAACGACACGATTTGTATGATGGCTTCCTCTTGCTTGATGAACCCGTCGACACGCTGGTATTCGAGCTGAAACGGCACGGATCGTTTAACTTT
Organism: Mesorhabditis spiculigera; assembly: GCA_958295435.1. Classification (NCBI taxonomy): domain Eukaryota; kingdom Metazoa; phylum Nematoda; class Chromadorea; order Rhabditida; family Rhabditidae; genus Mesorhabditis; species Mesorhabditis spiculigera. Next base: position 3,663,167 of record CATQJA010002710.1, on the reverse strand, counting down.
TGAGGGACCAGTTTCTGCTTCTCCCACACGCTCTCTCTCTCTCTCTCTTTCGCTCCCTCTCTCTCTCGCTCTCCCTGGCTTTCTTGCTCTCGCTTTCTTTCTCTCTCTCTCTCTCTCTCTCTCTCTCTCTCACTCTCTCTCTCTATCTATCTATCGCTCTTTCTCTGGCTTTCTTGCTCTCTGTATCTCTCTCTCGCTCGCTCTCTCTCTCGATCCCTCACGCTCTCTCGCTGTTTCTCTCTCTCGCTCCCTCTCTTTCGCTCTCTCTCTCGATCCCTCACGCTCTCTCGCTGTCTCTCTCTCGCTCCCTCTCTCACGCTGTCTCTCTCTCTCTCTCACCTCAACGGATTGTAGAACAAGTTTGATAAATAGAACGACGCACGATCCGAAAAGAATCGTGATATCCCCTCTGGCATGGGCTTTATGATGCGCATCAAGGCGTTCATCAGATACGGAACGCGCGAAGAGGTACAGCTGAAAAATGGCTGATTTTCCTTTTTTTGGGTTTCCGGCGTTGCTATATAAACAAAAAACCGACACATACCAAGAAAAAGAGAAGCGTCATCACGAAATTGGCAAACAGCCCGACGATATCGGCGGCGAGCCAGTGTTTGGCAACGAGCGCATCAAAATCTGGAGACAGGATTTGATGTCGTAATTGATAGAAACCCAATAATTTGATGTCGTAATCAACAGAAAAATATGAATTTTGTATCATAATCGATCAAAAAACCAGAATTTTTTGCCTAATCTATAGAAAAACAATAATTTGACGTCGTAATCAATAGAAAAATCAGAATTTGGCTTCGCAAGCGCTAGAACAACAGGAATTTGGTACCGTAATCGATCAAAACAGAAGCATTTTGTTTCGTAACCGGTAGAAAAGTAGGAATTTGGTACTGTAAGCGGTAAAAACAGAAAATTTGGTGTGGTATGGTGGTAAATTTGGTGTGGTAATCGGAAGACGAAGAATTTTGTCATAATCTATGGATAAACAAGAATTTCATGTCGTATACGATTACGTGAATGACAACGAAAGTAAACGAACCAATGGTATAGTAAAAGTAGGTCATCCATTTGACAGCTGCTGTTACGGTTGCAACAAATGACAGAACCCAGAATGACCATTTCAGAAGGTAGCTAAAGTGAAAGGATATCGATAGCCAGTCACGCCGAGATTTTCGGGTTTTGGCAGGCAAGCTAGCAGCGATTCCTCAGGAAATGGAACCGATGGTGAGCTGAAAAAGCCTCGCAGCAACTTACTGTGGATGGAGGGGTTGGACGTCAGTAGTCGTCTCACCGTACACTCGCGAAATATCCGAGAAGAAATTCTTCAGCAGCCCTTTCACACCCATTCGACGCTAGATAAGTATGTCATTAGATTCCACGTATTAAAGGGCGGCGCCAGGCAAGGGCTATGGATTTGTTGACCGCGGAGACATGCAATGCGCTCATAACCATTGCCTAAACGACTACAGGCAGGCGTCCGCGTGCACATGCGTGCGTTGCGCCTGGCGCATCGTGCTACGTCGCGTGTAGTACCTGGCGCTCGCGACGCCTCAACGGCGCTGGCGTCGCGTCGTGATGCGTCGCGTGCCAGGATCTGGCGCGTAGCGTACTGCGCCGCCTCTCGGCGTGGGCGTGGCGTATCGTGGTCCGTCCCCTTCAACGCGTAGCGTACGCCTTTACGGCGCATGCGGGGGAGAAGCGTCGCGTGCCGCGGCTCCGCTGCCTCTCCAGCGCGCAGCGCTTTACGATGCGACTACGCTGCATGCAGGCTTTGCTTTCGGGCGCTTTAACTGTGCCTTCCCAGTGCCTTTAAAGATTCAACAATTTTGAGCTACAGTACCTCGGCCCTTTTCCTAATATCTTCAGCCTTTTCCTCCGCCCCTCCACATGATAACCAATGGGAAACGAGTAGAACCGGGAAGAATTCCGAGGCACACGAAATGACGGCCGTATTCAGGAGACCTTTGTTCAGGTAATACCTAAAAGATAGGCGTTTATGCCATTGCCAACGCATGCTAGCAAAGGCCATTTGCGGAGTCTTGCCGTCATTCCGGGGCAAGCGAGCAAATACCCTTTGGAAATCCCCGCGAAAACCCACCAAATCTTCTTCGTCCCGCCCAAGTCATAAGCCGGATTACATTCATAGTGCCTCTTCATAACCGGACACCAATATCCCTCCAACTCTTTTCGTTGACATAATTCATTATGAGACAAATATCCCTTGTAGATAACTACTTTCATCCACACCACTGAGAAGGTGATGTTGATGAACAGGCGGCCAACCTGAACAAGTTCAGAATTTTTGGATTTCGCACTTTATCTCACCCACTCTCACTCGCTCTCTCTCTCAGTCTCTATCTTCCTCTCTCACCCTCTATCTTCCTCTCTCACTTACTCTCTCTCTCTCTCTCTCTCTCTCTCTCTCTCTCTCTCTAGCTTTATTTATCGCTCGCGTACCAGAAATAATTCTGGAAATTTAAAAATGTCAATCCCGAAAATTTCCAAAAATTTTTTTCATTTTTCATCAAATTTGCAATTTGTTTAAAGAAAAATCCAAAAATGGCCAACCTTATCAAGGCTCGTATTGATAGCGCCATAATATCTCCTTTGAACGATATAAATGAGCGAAAGGACCGAGAATCCGGACATTAATAGATCATAGCAGGTCTCAATCCATAACTCGCTGTTGTAGATGGCATCCACTAGTTTGTCGCATTCCTCAAAAAATGCAAGATCGATTACGACACATAATTAAGCTGTATTAATCTACTAATCGGTTACGGCATTTTGCGTTTTAAAAACCCTTTTCAAAATTAATCTTTCGACGTCGACTTCAGCAATCAGTTACGCTAGTTAAGTCGTCCAGACCGTAATTACGATCGATTACGGTAGGTAATTCTGGGTGGCCAATAAAACACAATACAATTTGAACGACTTCGCCAGATAATACGCCAAGCTCGCCAACTGATTACGCTAGCTAATTCAATGCGATCGATTACGACACGAAATTCGTGAACTCCTTTTCCGATTCGATTACGGTACAGAATGTAGATGGATAAAAAAATAAAATAAGACTTATAGTAAAACGATTACGCTATTTAATTCTTGGGAATAGATAACGCCGTGTAATTCGATGCACCGAATCTCCCAAAAAACTGACTTGAAATGAATAGTTGAAGACGATAAAATAGAGATATCCGATGGCAATCCCGATAGTCAGGGCGATGGCGCCTGAAAATTGGATTTAAAGGCATTGCGACTGGGAGAGAATTTCGTGCTTCTCTATTAACGGGGGGGGGGGGGGGGATAACAGAAAATGTGGTAAAATTCTGTAAAAACTATCTTATATTGTTTTTGCAAGGTTGGAATTACCGGAAAAAAATTGGTTTCGCCCGTTAAAAATTTTCACCCCCGTTAACAGAGAAGAACCGCCCAGAAACGCTGCTCACCAACAAGGGCAGGTGTGGGTATTTCATGTGGTTCCTCCAATTTCGGCAGTCCCCTCGTCCGCCACAAAAATTCGATCATCACCACCGAACAGCAGGCCATCAACAGGCCCACTAACTGTCGAATACGAATTAAATTAATTTAACTAAATTTTTGAACGATTAAAAAATCGCTTTGGTCATTTTACGTTTTAGCAATTTACCTCAGCCATTTAAAATGATAACGGTTACTCGAAATTTTTCATAAAAAGATGATTTTGGAAACCGTTCTTAATCCAAATTAAAAATATTTTTCAGGGGGTTTTCCTGCCAATTTTCACTTACCAAATGATAGATACGCAGGTAGAAAATGGTGTCCTCCCGGCTCAAGAGTACGTAGAGATTCATAAAGACGCAAAGGAGGAATATCACGTACATATTTACGGTACAAATATGATGCACTTGCAGGAGCCATCCCAAATCTCGACGCTCGCTTTTATCAAGCTTCATTTTCTAAACAAAATAAATTGAAAATTCTTAAAAAATTCGAAAATAAAAAGGAAAAATCGTAAAAGGTTTAGGACCAGACTGGGCAAGCTAGCAGGGTTCATTTGGGAATGTAGCGAACAAAATAGCAAAGTAAAGAACTTGGCAGGCTAGCAGAGATAATTTGTTGACAATTTATCATGTACCGGACCGACAAGCTAGCACAAATTGTTTCGGAATTGAAGCGGAATTGAGAATACACACACTAAAAGACTAGCAAAAGTCATTTAGGAATTCAAGCACTGGCAGGCGAGCAGAGATTCTCTGGAAAATAGATAGCGAATCGAGCAAGCTAGCAGAGATCATTATAGGAAAATTGACGCTTTTTGAAGGCAAGCTAGCAGAGATTCTTTGAGAATTTGGGTACGAGCAGGCTAGGCTTGTGTGCAATATAGCATTGGCAAATTAGCAGAGACGTTCGGAGAGATTGAGTCTTTCTTGGCAAGGCAGGCTAGCAGAGATTTTTTGAGGAAAATTGACGCTTTTCAAGGCAAGTTAGCGGAGATAATTTGAGAAAAATTAACGCTTTACAAGGCAGCCTAGCAGAGTTCATTTGAAAATTAGACAATGGCAAGCTGGCAGAGATTTGTTAGGAAAATCAAGGAGGCTGATCTGCCCCCAACCCGTCAACCCCTCGGTTCAAAGTGTCAAAACCATCAAAAACCCAAAATTCTGCAAGGTGTGAAAAGTTATGAGTCGAAAGGCGGAATCGAGAAGACAAACACCAGCCCCCAAAATCTCGGCTTCTCCAAATTCAGATACCCCCAAAAGGGGGGCGATGGCGTATGCAGAGCAGAGGGGGAAGGGGGTCGGTTATCGGGCACTCATCAAATTTTATGTCTAAAATTGGGGAGGAAGGGAAGGGGGAAGAAGGGAATGTCGACTCGTGTAAGGTGGAATGAAATGGAATCCGGGTACAATACGAGCACGTGAAATATTTAGAATTGCGTCATACATCGGAGAAAAATTCATGGATGTGCCTTGCCGATACCTTTAAAAAGATTTTAAAGGGACCGAAAATTTTTTGGTTACCTGTAGATTTGAGTGTTTTGTTTCTCTTTCTCTCGCTCTCTCCCGCTCTTTCTCGCTACCTCTCTCGCTCTTTCTTGCTACCTCTCTCTCTCGCTCTCTCTCTCTCTCTCTCACTCTCTCTCTCTCTCTCCCTTTTACTCGCTACCTCTCTCTCTCTCTCTCTCTCTCTCTCTCTCTCTCTCTCTCTTTCTCTCTCTCTCTCAAGGAAGGGCCGAGGCAAAACTGTAGCTTTTCTCATCTATGTTTGCCACAGAAATCCCGGCCAACCCCAAAATGCCGAAAGCCACAAAATGCCGACAACCCCGGAATGGCCGAAAACCAGTAGAATGCCGAGCACGAAGACAATGCCGACAACCCCGGAGATGCCGACAACCAGGAGAATGCCGACAACGCGGGAACCCAGGCCCCCAAAATCCCGACAGCCCCAAAATGGTCGGTAACACAAAAATTTCGACCATCAGATCAGGCCGACAACCGGGACATGCCGACATTCAGAAAATCTCGACAAGCACGAAATCCCGACATACAGGAAATACCGACCAAAACGAGATGTCGATAGCCCGGAAATGCCGTCAACCGGGAAATGCCGACAGCGACGAAATCCCGACCACCCCAAAATGGATGACAGCCAGGAGAACGCCGACAACCCTGAAATGTCGACAGCCCCGAACAGGCCGACAACCGGAAATCCCGACAATTCCGAAATGCCGGCGCCCCTGAAATGTCCGATGACCCGAAAAATGCCGACAAATGGAAATAACCGAACCCCAGCGCCATAATTTCGGCTTGCGAATAGCTTTTCGGGGTATTTCTTCCCAGGTCCGGTACTTGTATTTAGGCAGGTACTTCCAAGATTTCTTGCTGTTTCTCTGCCGGTTATTTTGATCCGAAAGAGATGTCAAGCACCCAATTCCCTTGGTCGGGGGTCGAGGGTGGCGAATCAAATTTGACAATCAGATGGCAGATGCCTCCACCCACTCGCCAAATATTATTTTCATCCCCCTCCCAAACCCATTTTTTGGCCACTTTTTAGCCCCTCGGAAATTGTGCTTTGAACTCTCGACTTTTATAGAGAGCGTGACATTCGCAATTTGCAGAAAATCGAGGCAAGTAAACAGGGATTATTTGCGAAGTTTCTCTCTCTCTGTCTCTCGCTCCCCCACTCTCTTTCACTCTCGCGCTCTCTCTCTCGCTCTCTTTCGCTCTCTCTCTCGCTCTCTCTCTCTCTTTCTTTCTTATTTTTTCGGAACAAAAACCCGACCAAAACGCAACCTTCTACGGCTTCACCAGGGAGAAACCCTTCAAATCAACGGGTAGACTGCGAATTCTTTCATCATACGGCTTCTCGGCTTCAAGGGCTTCGTTTCAAAATTAACTCAGGAATCCTGGCCAGTCGATATTTGCCATTTTACGCGTTTTTAGCTGCTTTAAGCTTGGCCTTTCCGCTGTAGCCCTCGTTTTATACATCGTTAATCCATCCCGCATCATTATTTTTGCTCTGTTGAGTCAACCTGGGCCCCCGATCTGCTTTTGTATTATTTTCGTTCTCCAAGGAGAGCCGGATTAATTATTATCTCTCTCTCTCTCTCTCTCTCTCTCTCACTCCCTCATTCCCCAAACGAACGCACAGGTGCAATTCGTCTATTCAACGCCCCTGAATCTTCCGATTTTTCACACTGCCAAATTCTTCGAAATACCACGAGTGTTGGGCTTTACAGGGACTAGAAAGCATAAGAATCGACCCCTACCTTGGCTCGGCCTAGACAACCACGAGACACGCCAAATGACACTTTTTATCGGTTTCTAGTCTGTTAAAGGGGCAGGGACAGCAAGAAAACGCTCGATTTTCAGCCGATTATTTTGGATAAATTTAGCGGAAGTAAAATCCTTAAAAAACATGTTTTTCCCCAAATTTTCGCAACTTTTTTTGGGCGGGTAAGTGGCTAATTGTGCTTTAGAGAGGGGGCCCTCATCTGATTTCTTCTGGGCCCTGGCGGGCCCCGGGTTGCCATTTGATCTGATTGTTGGCACCCGGCGGGCCACCCGGGTATTTTCCTGCTCCATTCTCCAATTTCTCATTAGCACTCTCGCTCTCTCTCTCTCGCTCTCTCGCTCTCTCTCTCGCTCTCTCTCTCTCTCTCTTCCCCATCGAATCTCAACACAAAAAAAGAAGTCCCTGAAGGGAGTGGAGGACATTCTCTCTCTAATCCCCCCTTTCTTATGCCCTCCCCACCGGAATCCTTCTGTCTGATTTCCGATTCGCCCCTATTGACGTACATCTTGTATGCTAATGTTTTGGATATATGACTTGCATTAACCGAAAGTTCTCCAGATTTCCTAAATAACCACTGCTAGTTAGCTCGCTAGAGCCACTCTGACTTCCTTATGGACCTCTGCTACCCTGCAACAACGAGTGCACATTTCCTACGGAATCTCTGCTAGCTTGCCAGGAAAGAATTCCTAGAATTCCTCAAGAGTCTCTGCTCAAGACTCGCTGCGCGCTGGATTTCCCCAGGGAACTTTGCTAGGTTGCCAGAGCAAATTTCAATTCCTCAAGGATCTCTGCCCGATTGCTAGAAGAGTCCCGACATCCTCAAAGATCCCTGCTAGCATGCCAGAACGCGTTGGGAATTCACAAGAATCCCTGCGCCCTTCCTAACTTCCTTAAAAATATCTGCTCGCCCGCCCGAACGAGTAAAATCTCCTCAAGAATCATAGCCTCCTTGTCAGAGTTGGTTGGAATTCCTCAAGGATCTCTGCTAGCTGCCCAGAACTTCGCAATATCCCAAAGAATCTCTGCTTGTTTGCCCTATCTAGGAAAAGCTCCATACCTCCCCAATTATCGCTGTTAGACACGCCTTTCTGAAATTTTTTCGAGTAAAAACGAAAAATCGGAAATGACGACCGTATGCCGCTGGCGTCTGAACCGTTGAACCCAATTCCATTGCGTAATCCCCCCGTTTTTTTGCGGCGAATTTTACAAAACAATGACAGCAATTTCCACGCAACAACAATTGATTTTCGGTGCTCTTTTTGCGGGGCCCCAATCCTATTAATGTGTCGAGATTTGATTACGTGACGCGACAAACGTGGAAGTGGCGCTGCCAGTAAGTTTTTGGCACTGAGATTCCGTTTCTCACCCCTCAATTTATTTAACGCAACAAATTTTATTTTGCGAATCGAATGAAGGGCTAGGTGAGGATGATTAGGATCAGCAGGTATCTAAGACAAAGCTTTATTAAAAAGTGTAAAAATTAATGCAATAAAAAACGAAGGCGAAAATAAGCAAATTCGTTACGTTTTGAGTGACCGTAATAACCTCTAAAAGTGCAAAAAGCCTACGACACTCGGGATTCCCAAGCCGTCTCCGATCCAAGTACTAACCAAGCCCAACGTTGTTTAACTTGGCAGATCGGACGGGATGCCGTGCTTTCAACGTGGTATGGTCGTAGGCGAAGGGAGGGACAGGCGAAGGGTAGAAGAAGCCTTCCGGCTTTCCGAGGACCCCTCAAATTCTCTTGACCGCATCTCCCCCCTCCCCCTTCGCCTACGACCATACCACGTTGAAAGCACGGCATCCCGTCCGATCTGCCAAGTTAAGCAACGTTGGGCTCGGTTAGTACTTGGATCGGAGACGGCTTGGGAATCCCGAGTGTCGTAGGCTTTTTGCACTTTCTGGAAGGGTAGTAAGTTTTTTGGAACGTTTGGTAATTATATTGATCCATAATTTCTGGTTTTTCCAACGCAAATGCAGTCCAGCGCAGCTGCAGCCTTGTCCTGAGTATTCTTGTCGCTGCTCGCCCTCCCTGACTCCTCAGGAATTTACGCTAGCTTTCCAGAATCGGTTATTTTTCTTCAAGCATCTCTGCTAGCCACCAGAACAAGCTCGGCTTCTTCAAGGGTTTCTTCTCGTTTGCCTGAATGAGCTCGAATTCCTCTGCTAGCCTGCCAGGACAAATTTGACTTCCTCAAAAACCGCTGCCAGTTTGCAAGCCCTCTCAATTTCCTTAAGAATCGCTGCTAGGGTACCATTTCCGAAATTCTACCATTTTCCGCCAAGAATCCCTGCTAGGCCATCAGAAAGAGTTCCAATTCCGCAAGGATTACTGCTAGCTTGCCAATACGCTCTCAATTTCCTTAAAAACTGTGCAGGGTTGCCTGGACGTGCTCAATTTCCTCGGGGAGCTCTGCTGGCTGCCATTTCCAAATTTCGATCATTTTCCGCGAAGAATCCCTGCTAGCTGGCCCTCTCAGCAGCCAAATAACTCCCCAGTTCAACCAGAAGAAAGTCATACTCCATCCGTTTTGCTCAATTTTGCGAAAGTATCTCTCTGCCATCCGAACAGAACGTGTGCGAATTCCTCAAGAATCACTCATTTCCGTTTCCGAATTCAATCAAAATTCAATCATTTCAGAATTTCCCGCGTATTTCAAAAAATGGACTTTAAGCTTGACCTAATTTTCCGTGAAGGATCCCTGCTAGCTGGCCCTTTCAGCAGCGATATAAGCTGTCCAGTACAACCAGCAGAAACTGGTGGTGCTCAATCCCGTCCCCTCATCCTCCTCCTCCGCCACTCCCCGGAAATTCGCGACAAGAGTCCCCAATTTGCACATTTCTCGCCTCTTTTTGGGGCGCCTGGCTGGGTGTTGGCCCTTGGCGCCCTTAGGGCCCAGTTGTGAGGCCCAGTTTTGAGGGGAGGCCCAGTTTGGGGGGGTGGGTCCTTAGAAGAGCCGGGCTTTCTCAGGGCCAAACACGACCGCCGGATCAGCCCCTCCTGCTCGTGCTCTGGCTCTTCTTCTCCTCTTGCTCCACTCTTGGAGAGACCCATGGCAGGGCAACACAGCAGCCAGAAGCACTGATTCAATCACTAGCCCCCCCCACACTGAAACATGGCACCGAGTCGGATTTTTTTCTCTGTTTCTCAGGGTCGCTGGACTGTCTTGCTCGTTTTTTAGCTCGTGCTCACTTTCTGTAGCTCTCTATGAGTGTCTGGGACCTTGTAATTTATTAATTTTGTCTTGAAGCGAAACGCAAATTTTCGAATTTTGACGATTAATTCTCGCTCTCCCTCAAGCTCTCTCTCTCTCTCGCTCTCTCCCTCTCTCTCATCCCTCGCTCTCTCTCTCTCTTTTTCTCTCGCGCTCTCTCGCTCGCTCTTTCTCTCTCCTCCTGTCTCTCTCGCAATCACTTGCTTTGGCTCGCTCATGCTCAATCTCGAAATCGCTCTAGCTCCCTTTCTCGCTCTCTCCCGCCCTCTCGCGTTCTCTATCGTTTTCTCTCTCACTCTCTCACTCTCGCTTTGACTCTCTCCCACTCTCTCTCTCTCTCTCTCTCTCTCTCTCTCGCTCACTCTCTCAGATAAAAGGCAAGATCAGTTTCACCTCCTCCTCCCTCCCCTCCCCTTCCTAAATCCTTTTCCGCCGTGGCCCTGACGCGCCGTTCTGACCTCTCGTCAAATTGCCCTCTTTTTCCGGGCTTTTCCGGGCTAAACGGACTCGAAAGACCCCAAAAGGTCTTTTGTGCTTTGTCTGGCGTTAAAAAGGTAAGTAAGCAGAAATCATGGAAGGAATTATTTTCAGGGAGCCCGAGACAGGCCAAAAAGGCGGATTTTCATGCATCTTGTGAAGTCCTAAAAGGTTGTAAGCGATTCGCGGAATTTTCGTGGTTTCGTGAGTAACGCCAAACATTGGATTTAATCCGAGAGCGGCTTAAAAGAGGATGTCGATCAGGAGTTTTGAGGATTTTTCGAACATTTTTCTATTTCTCTCATTGTCTCTCTCTCTCTCTCTCTCAGTCTGTCTCTCGCAATCAATCACTCTCTCGCTCTCTCTCACCCTCTTTCTCTTTCTCGCTCTCTCTCTCTCTCTGTCGCTCTCCCTCACTCGCTCTCACTCTCTATGTCTCGCTATCTATCCCTATTGCTGGCTCAATCTCTTGCTCACTCTCTCGCTCACCCGCACTCTCGCTCTCGCGCTCTCTCTCTATCTCTCGCTATCTCTCGCGCAATCCGACTATCTCTGTCTACAGGGTGGCTGAAAAGTTCCCGCAATTTCTTCTAGCAGGTCAATAGACCGAAATTTCCTAAAATTTGGCTGAGGTAAGGCAACATAAACTTTATTTACTCCGTAATCAACAGATTACAACACAAAAATCCGCAAGTAATGTTCACGAATTCCACCAGTAGCTGAATAGAAGCGCGCAGGCAGCCATGGAAATTGCCGGCCATGGTCGCGCCCTCCCGGTTATCAAGGAGGCGTCAATGTTTTGGCTATAGAATCGAGCCGGAACGGGCAAAATCATCGTAAACTCTTCAAAAACGGTTAATAGAGGAGTCTTGGTCTATCATTCCCGTTTTCCGAGAACTTTGATGATTTGAGTAGGAATCTAGAGCCCCAGCAACCCTTAAACCGTTTTCGTTCAAAAAAATGTAAAAATCGAAGTCACCGGGCATTAATATCAAGCCCTTAGGATTGTTTCAGAGCCATGAATTAAGCAATCTTTTAGTTAAAACGTTTTCACGCTAAATCAAGACTGGACACCAGGTTTTTCGGCCCGTTCAACTATCACCCTCTGGGGAAAGTTGCAATCGGGTTTTTGCGGCTTTGATGTTTGGGCCTCCAACTCAGTGGATTCAATTTTTTTGATCTTTCGGTTTCGACCATTTTGTAGCAAAAGAGCTCAGAAAAACGGTCCACTACAGTGAATCTCCTTAAAACAGCCCTGGAAAGTGCTAGGCCTCGGTTATTGCGGCAGAGGGCGCGACCATGGGAGACAACTTTTCAAGGTGTATGCGCATTTGTATCGAAGCGTCTGGGGGAAGCTGTGAAGATTTATTGTTGATTTTTGTTTCGCAATTTGTTCTTTACGTCTTAATTAAACTATTAGTTACCATAAGTTCTCTCCCTCATAAGAATTTTAGGAATTTCCAGTCGATTTAGCAGTATCAAGAAATTGCGGGAACTTTTCAGCCACCCTGTATGTCTCGCTCTCTATCTCGCTTTCCCTCCCCTCTCTCTCTCCCACTCTCGCTCTCTCTCACTCTCTCTATAGCTCTCAATCTCTCTCGCTCTCTCCCTGTCGATCTCTCTCTCTCTCGCTCTCTCTTCCTCTCTCTCGCTCTCTCTGTCTCTCTCTCGCCACTGTTCCGAGCAAATGCAATGTTTCATCATGTCAGTAGATGTGAGTAGATGTCCATCTTCCGCTCCTTCTACATCTTATTACCCTATCCCCTTGCCCTTTTTTGATCGAGAAGTTGACAGCTTCCAACATATCGTGTCACGTCGGGATTAGTCCCAAGCGCCTACGAACATCATATTCTGCCCTCCCACACCCAAAAAATGACCCTAGATGCGCCCCCAAAAATACTTCTTGCAGAATTAAGCGCAAAAAAAATCGATACTATGCGAGGTTTAACGGGACTGGGAAGTGAAAAAAAATCGACCCCTTCCAGCGACTAGGTCTCGACAACCCCGGACGAAGCTAGAAGGAGCTTAATTCATGGGAGCTTTGTACGCAGCACAGGCGTAACGAGGCTACGACAAGGAGTTTTTAACGAAGCTTTTTAAGGGTACTAGGAAACGCTAGAATCGGCCCTTTCTGTCGACTAGGTCTCGACAACTACGCGCCATACAAACAATTCACCAACTAAGAAGATTCCAACGATTCATTTCGGTGCCAAAGCTTGCTACTCGGCGCTTCGGGTAGCCGTCGAGACCTAGTCCTTCCCAGGGGTCGATTTTCGGCTTTCTGGCCCCTTTAGACCCTTAACAACCGTTCGACTTAAAATCCCTGCTAGCTCGCGTATCTCATTTGGCTAGGAAGCAAAATTCCAAAGAATCACTGCAAGTTGCTTGACAAGATGAAAATCAGAAGAAGCGTGTCATTTGGCACCTAGCGTAGCTGACTAGACCTAGTCGAATGCAGGGGTCGAATACGACGTCTTCGGGTTGTTTTAGAGGCGTTTTTGCGTTGACCTAATATTTATAAAGTGCTCTAGCGGTGATGTTGCCAGACACGTTCCCTAGCTCTTCTTCTGCTGCTTTTTCTTTCCGCCATGTTTACTCGTGGATGGAATGTGATTTCCGGTTGGCGGCCAGAGAAGTCCAGCCCGGTCCGTCTTTTTCAATCCACCCACGCATTTTAATTTTGATTTATTCTGACCATTTAGCACCCGACTTTTGGAGAGCGAGAGAGAGAGCGAGCGCGAGCGCGAGAGAGAGCGAGAGAGAGCGCGAGAGAGAGAGCGAGTGAGAAGCAGGGAGAGAGAGAGAGAGAGAGAGAGAGAGAGAGAGAGTAAGAGAGAGTAAGAGAGAGAGAGAGCGAGAGAGAGAGAAAGAAAAAGAGGGGAGGGAGAGAGATAGAGGGAGCGAGAGAGATAGAGTAAGAGAGAGGATAAGAGATACAGAGAGAGAGAGATAGGGAGAGAGAGAGAGAGATAGAGTAAGAGAGCGCGCGAGAGAGAGAAAGAAAAAGAGGGTAGAGAGCGCGAGAGAGAGAGAGGGAGAGAGCGAATGAGACCTCATGCTCTTTATTCTACGATCGTTCCTAACATTCAAAAAGCAAAAAAAATAGATCACAAATTTTTGCATTGTAGATTTTCAGATCAATTTAAATTATTTTTATTCATTATTTTTATGTAGCTAAAGCATCGTTTATGATTTATTTTTAGTTTTATCAGTCGATTTATAGACTAAAATATTTTTTTATGACTTTTTACATCCTAAGTGCACCGGATTTTTCTCCGGGATTCCGAACGGTGCCCCTAATTGCGACAATTTGGCAATAACTGGCTAACATAAATTCCGGGTTTTTTTCCTGGCGCTCGACTACGAGACAATCCACTTTACGGCCGCCAAAAAAAAAAAGAATTTTTTATGACAAAATTGGCAATTTTCTGGCGGCACCGAGGTACAAAATACGGCCCATATAAATTTTATGCAAATTGCCCTTGAAAACGGGGGAATTTTTAAGAGAATCGCAAGTTCTTAAAATTCTTAAAATATTAAAATTCAAATTCTTAAAATATGTTTAAAATACATTTTAGACTGTGGACATCCCTTACTTTAATCGAAAATTCGCTGGAAATTTTTGCAAAATTTCTTTAATTTTTTAATTTTCTAAAAATTCCTATTTTTCACTTTTGTAAAATTGTTATTTTAATACAGAAAATGCATCAAGTTCATTGATGAAAAATCCCCGTTTTCTACATTTTTTGTTTGGAGCTATTTTTTTCGTTGATTTTGAACTTTTGCTTAGAAAGCCTTATTACTTGATTACATTTGTGTTAACTTTGAAAACCTATAAACTCTAGCATAGTAAACTTTTTGCTGCGTTCTTTATGCTGTGCGTTGCCGTTTGACCGCTTTTGGTTCGGACCAAAGATTCGGGGGGTGGCGCCAATTTTACACACACCACCGTCGAAAATGGCCACCCGCAAATTTTCTAAAAGGTGGACATTTTTTGAGGTGCTCTCCAAATGCCCTCAGGGGCATAATAATAGAAAGAATGGGGCCTCTCTCCTCTCTCTCTCCTTCTATCTCTCCCACTCTCTCACTCTCCTCTCTCTCTTTCTATCTCTCTCGCTCTCACTCTCCTCTCTCTCCCACTGTCTCTCTCTCACTATCTCTCACTCCCTCTCGCTCTCTCACTCTCTCTCCCGTCTCTCTCTCTCTCCGCTCTCGCTCTTTCTCGCTCTCTCTCTCTTTATCTCTCTCTCTCTCTCTCTCTCTCTCTCTCTCTCTCTCTCTCTCTCCCTCTCTCTCTCTCCATCCATTCCCCATAATTGCCCTCCACCCTCCTTCCATAGACCCAAAAAGGCAAGAGGGCATATTCTGATGATGATGACTCCCAAATGGGATATGGAAATGGAGCAAAAAAAGACGCCTGGAAACTCATATTTTCCCGGGTGCGGCGTCAGTAGAGTTTGCACGTTTTAAAGGGACCCTGCCAGCGGTGCTGGACTGTTAGCGGGGGGGCTAGCGGGTTTTAGACTATCACCGTCTCTTTAAACCGCACAAACCCGGATTTGCGAATTTTTTGACTTTTCTGGATTTTGCCAGTTTATTTGCTAACCCATCATTTTCTGCTGTCACCTTCCCTTTAAAAACCTGGAACCCAAAATTTTCCGTTTTTTCGGATGTTCTACATATTTTTGCGCTTAATCTTTCGTATGTAATTTTTTTATCTTTCTTTTACAGTCTCAAAATTTCCCATTTTTGCAGCTGGGGCATCGTGTGCGACCGTCGGGACCTTTGAACGGCGGTGGAGTGTGGTGTAGTGGTGGTGCTGTGGATTGGCCCTCCCAAATAGGGCCCATCCCCATATGCACCTCAACGCACTCGATGGCGACGACGACCTCAGGTATTTCTTGCCTTCATTGGCCCTTTAAAAGCTCAAAAAATTCGCATTAACAGGTTGTAGATCTTGAAAATTTGGGGAAATCCATAGCGAAAAAAATGCGTTTTTTTCAGGATCCACAACGTCTCCATCCTTCCATCGGATCAATGCGCGACAGAGGATCAGCGGGCGGCGAAATGTTGCTGTGGCACCGGGTTCTTCTTCGATTTCCCGAACAAACGATGCGAGGTGCGCAAAATGGGCCGTTTAAAGGCGCTGTGAAGCCCGTAAATCGGCTCCTGGAGAGACTAGTTCTCGACAGATACGCGAAGCTCCAAAATACGCAAAGGCGACAACGGAAATTGCAAAAAATCTGTCTGGCTCCTCTTTTTTTGAAGGCTTTTCGTAGCTGTCGACACCAAGGCGAGCTTAGAAATCGACCCCTCCGGCCGACTGGGTCTAGACAATTACGCAAAAGGCCTTACGCAGCGCTTTCAGGCGTTTTCCAGTCATGGATCCAATTGCGCGAAAAATCATCTTTTCTATGCTTTTTTTAATGTGTTTATAGCTGTCGAGACCTAGTTCGCGGATGGGTCGATTTTGTGCCTTCCTAGTCCCTTTAAAGTGTTTTAAAGCTCCAAAACACCGCGTTTAAGCAGGTTGCAGCTGGGGATCCATAAATGCGAGAAAAATCGTTCTCACGCGTGTTTCTCAAGGTTGTGATAGCCGTCTAGACCTAGTGGATCCGCGGGGTCGATTTTCACGCTTGCAACACCTTTAACCTGGGTTTGGAATGAGGTTATGATCGTTTTGTTTTTCCAGGTCTCCGCCAACGTCGGTTTCATGTTCGGCCGGTTGAACAACGGCTGGAGCCATATGGTAAGATTTTGTGTTTTTTTTCTGCAACTATTTTTTAATGTATTGCTATCTTTAAATTTAAATTAAATTAATGACAAATTCATAATATGCGCTTAATTTACGCCATTTCAAAGGAAGTAGTATGATTTTCAAATTTTTCTAAAATCTAAAATTTGTCAAATTATGCACATTTTCTCGTAAATTCCACTAGGTGTCTAAGCGTAGATCATTTGCCTATTTTCAAAAGGATGTAAAGAGTGCAGAGCTCGCTGATGGAATGATGGTGTGTATGCTGCCACTCAAAAGCCATTCACTTGCCAACCCCACTCAATTTTGGGAATAAGTTATGGGGGGCAACGTGAGTATTCGCAGCTCTTTCCCACTTAAACGGGGCATCGAAAAATTAATTCACCTCAAGGTTTTTTAGGGTGCAAAACATAGATGTTTGTTTATAGAAAAATGGTAAATCATATAACATCAAATAAAATAAAATTAAAAATTACTGAAATTTGCAGTTCGTCTACGCGCTGGCCTATCCGGTGCTGCTTTTCTGCCTGATAGCCCCGCTATGCGCCGTGATGTTAGGGATGGGCAAGAGAGAAAAGAGAGAAGGCGACAGACGATATGTGAGTATTTATAGTTTTGGTTTTTTCGGTAAATTATAAAAATGTGGACAAACAAAAATTAGCAAAAACCCCAGAAAAAACTAAAACTTTAAAAATGCCGAGATTTGATTTTGCGCTCTTCTCGAGATTAAAATTATAAACTTAAATTTTGTTATTAATTTCAATTAACAAGTAAATAAACACACTTTAATGCAGAAGTAAAACACAAAAAAATCAAAAATTAGATTTTCAACGTTTAAAATATTAAAATTTATGTAAATGATTTCAAGAAACCCGGAAATCCAAAAATTTACCGAACGATTTTAAACAAAAAGATGTATTTTTTTGTAACAATTGAAATCCATGTACCTACAAGGTAATAAAGCATAAAATAAATCGTGTTTCCGTTCAATCCTTTTTTAAAGATTTCTAAGGATTAATGGTAAAAGTAAAGAAAATTCAATATGACAAAATGAAAGCAGAAATCTCAAAAATGCAGTAAAATAAATTGCCGGCAAACAGTTCCCGTCGCGGCTGATGTACAAGGGTGTTGCATACGTGAGTCCCCCAAAAAATACCCCAAGAAAAATTGGAATGCCCTCCCCCCATGGTTCCTGTGTCATTAATGCGTCAATTACTCGTGTCCAGTGGCCATATCCGTTGATATGGCCATGTCATATATTTTTTTTGCCTTCCATGGCCCTTTAAAATGGATCTTTTCAGCCGAACCCACTCTACCAGATGATCTGGCTGTTGACATTTTGTGGATGGGCATCTGTACTAGCCCCTCTACCATTTACCGTTTGGTATTATATCATCGGGGAGGGGACACGGTATGTTTTTTGGATTTTAAAGGGACTCGGACGGATTTAAAGATTTCAAGGGGCCTTTAAAGGGGCTACGAAATGCCAAAAATTGAGTGACGGCCCGAAAATCGGATCCCTGTACGTGGGAGGCCTCTGTACACCCAGGGGCCCGGGAAGCTCGCAGATTTAGAATAGCCTGTTGTCACCTCGAAATCACGTTCTCGGCTGTTTCTGGGCCAAATTTGATGATTAAAACACCAAAACTATTTAAAATTGAGTGAGGATTTCAGAAATGGGCTCAGAATGCGCGAATTATAGTGTTTTCACAAAGAAACCGGGCAAAAACAACTTCGCGCAAAAATCGCAAGAGTGAGGGCTCTGGTCCCGCAGCGCCCGCTGGCAATTTGCCAGAAATCAAAGAGCCCTCGCAAAAGGGCTTTGATTTGGCAGTTCGGGTTTTGCGAAAAACGCTGATATGACACGTTTGGGTTGCAAGGGACTCCAAAGGCAAAATCCATAAAAAACCCGTTTCGAAAAATCCTTAAACGCAGCTTGCGATTTTAAAGGTGACCTCGCAACTTGAAAAATTCCGGTATGCCACGTTTCAGTTTAAAGGGGCTGGATTGGCAGAATCCGCAGAAAATCCCTTTCGAAACTCTGAAAATTGGTAATTAAAGGGGCCCGCAAGAAATGATCGAATTTTGCCGCGCCGCGAAGAACAGAAGCGCCCGGATTTTCCTCGCTTAATCGAATACGCCACTTTTACGTCGGAAAAATGGCTCCAATTTCGTGTTGCGGCGTAGCCATTTGAGTTTTAAAGAGGCTCGGAAGCAAAATTTAGAGAAAACAGTAGGAAAATAATCAAAATCTAGATTAAAGGGACTGGCAAGGCAAAATCCACAGCTAAATCCTTTCGGAAAGTCGCCAAATCGAGAGTAAAGGGGCTGACAAGGCAGCTTTTTAGAAAAAACGTTTCGAAAAATGCCTCACTAGGGAAGTGCAAATAAAAAACCCAGCAAACCGCTTAGCAAAAATATGGGTCTGATAGAGTCGGCGACGGGGATTCCGAAACTGCAATCAGAATTTGCTAAACGCTTAATACAAAATAGTTATGAGCATTTTAAGTTTTGCGCTACATTCTCCGCCCTCCCTTATGAGCCCCTCCCAAAGATGGGTGTCCGCCTGTCGAGTGGTGTAGTGGCTAACTACCATGCCTCTGGGGCGGAGGGTCTCTGGTTCGACTCCCCGTTCATGCAAAACTTTTTGCTTTTTGGTCAAAGTCAACAACTTTAGACTTTTTCAAAGTTTCGAAGTCCGAAATTTAGATTTTTTAAAATTTTCTTTATTATTGACTGCGTGTAGGCCTGCCTTACGAAAAAATAGAAGTGAATTTTATTAGTGCCCTATCCGCAAGAGTACTGACACTCCCGCCACCACTTTTCAATCAGTTTCATAAATTTAAAAATTAAGAGAACGACCTTTTCGACTTCGAAACTTTGACCAAAAGCAAAAAGTTTTGCATGAACGGGGAGTCGAACCAGAGACCCTCCGCCCCAGAGGCATGGTAGTTAGCCACTACACCACTCGACAGGCGGACACCCATCTTTGGGAGGGGCTCATAAGGGAGGGCGGAGAATGTAGCGCAAAACTTAAAATGCTCATAACTATTTTGTATTAAGCGTTTAGCAAATTCTGATTGCAGTTTCGGAATCCCCGTCGCCGACTCTATCAGACCCATATTTTTGCTAAGCGGTTTGCTGGGTTTTTTATTTGCACTTCCCTAGTCAGATCGAGATTAAAGGTATTAGCAAGGCACAACTATCGATCCTCCATTCGCATGGAGGCTGTAGCCAAGAAAATGCATTTCAAGCCCATTCCTGCGGAATTTTTCTTGTTCAGATCGATGAACCAATCGGTGGCAATGTGCCATCTGTTTCGAACGACAATGGAGACAATACCACACACCATGGACACGATGATGACACTGTTTTCGGTGATGTTGGCCGGGGCAAGGTGAATCCCTTCGCAGGACTAGATTATTTACGATTTCCAGATTTCTGACCCAATACCATCGAAATACGCTGAAATTGCGTACCGTCGAGCGATTCTCGCGTGCCATTTGGGCCATAATATTCGTCTGTTTCACCCTGGGCATTCTTCGATTCTTCGAGCACGACGCCGCTGTTTACCAGTTCTGCATGGGTGAGTTAGCCCCCTTGGAATCCTTGGACTGCAAAAACATTTTCTTTTTGGCCTAGTGAAATTCCGAAAGTTTTGAAATGAAATCCCTAAATGCAGAAGGCGAGAGAAAGGAAGAGAGAGAGAGAACGAGATAGAGAACGAGATAGAGAGAAGGAGAGAGATTCACAATCCAAATAACGTTTCAGACACCGAACCATATCCACAATGGGCCAGCAGATGCATGGTACGCGATGGGGCACTGATGACCGTCGGGAATCGATCGTTTTGGAAGGTAAATCGCAAGGAAATCCTGCTCCGAAGAGACTGAGAAGCCCGATAATCGACCCTCTGCAGACTGGGTCTCGACAGTTACGCCACGCTCCAAATGACGCGCTAGATCTTATCTTTATTTCAAATTACCGCTATAAAAAATTACGCTCACGGATGACTTCTGTATTTTGGAGTGTGACGTAGCTCTCGAGACTTACTGGACGCCAAGGGGTCGATTTTGGCGCTTTCTGAACCGTTTAAAGGGGCGGGCAACCCAAAATTTGACGGACTTTTGTTTGTTTTAATTTTTTGTGTTATACTAGTCAACATAATTTTCAGGTCGCGCTTCCACTCGCCGATTTCGTCGTCCAATTCCTGGTCCCTGGTCTTCTACTCGCCCTCCTTCATATCGGCTTCATTCGAGAGCCCGTCATCGATATGGGAGCAATGACGAGACAGTAGGTTCTGAGAGAGCTAGAGAGAGAGAGAGAGAGAGAGAGAGAGAGAGTGAGAGAGTGAAAGAGAGCGCGGGAAAGAGTGCGAGAGAGACAGAGCGAGAGAGAGAGAGAGTGAAAGAGAGAGCGGGAGAGAGCGAGAGAGAGATCCTAGCCTTTTTCAGCAATCGCTTCGGCCGAACGCCCAGGGACCAAACGCGAATATTAATTACCACCGTGACCGTCTCATTTCTCATCGTACAGGTCGTAAATGGCTGCATTTTGAAATTAATGAAAATTCAGGTTCCCACCGCCTTCATCACGACGTTATCGCTGACGATAAATCATTTTCAGAACAACCAGGCTTGTGGGTTTTCAAGCGCACTCTCGCTCTCTCTCTCTCTCTCTCTCTCTCTCTCTCTCTCTCTCTCTCTCTCTCTATTTCCCCCTCTCGCTCTCTCTCGCTCTCTCTCTCTCTCTCTCTCCCTCTCCAACCACCTACAATACCCCACTCCAATTTCAGTGATGGTCCTAGCCGTCGTGACGGGCCACGTCCAACCCTTCCTCTCAATATCAACGATTGCAGCCAATTGCGCGGCCCTCCTCACTGCTTATTATGTGATTGTTAAGGTATCTCCAGAGTGGTAGCAACTACGCCATGCTCCAAATTACAGGACGACGATGAGGACGTCGGCGGATCGTCCCGGAATTCGATATCTGATACGGATCATGGCCCTCAAGAGATATTACTGCAAAAACACCATCAGCATCGAAGGAATACGAGGTTGGTGTTGTAAAATTAGGTCTAGGTAGCGCTAATTACCCCAAAAACGATTTATGAGGTTGTGGTAACGCTCAAAAAGTGCAAAAAGCCTACGACACTCGGGATTCCCAAGCCGTCTCCGATCCAAGTACTAACCGAGCCCAACGTTGCTTAACTTGGCAGATCGGACGGGATGCCGTGCTTTCAACGTGGTATGGTCGTAGGCGAGGGGAGGGGGGGAAGATGCGGTCAAGAGATTTTGAGGGGTCCCCGGGAAGCCGGAAGGCTTCTTATACCCTTCCCCTGTCCCGCTATTCGCCTACGACCATACCACGTTGAAAGCACGGCATCCCGTCCGATCTGCCAAGTTAAGCAACGTTGGGCTCGGTTAGTACTTGGATCGGAGACGGCTTGGGAATACCGAGTGTCGTAGGCTTTTTGCGGCTTTTCGAGCCCAATGATCTACATTTTTGCGCTCTAAAATTGCTCAATGGTCTCTGCTAGATTGCGCAGGGTCCAAAATTCTGTTTACATTTTTGGCGAGTTTCGTTGGACACATCCAGCTTCGTAAATTTTAATTTTGGTGAAAAACTATCACAAAATTACGGTCTTCAATTTTAGATTGTCCCTGGCTAACTCGGGGTCTGAAATTAACAATTTCAAGCTTGAAAACCAACCAACAAAATTGAAAAATAGAAATGGAGAAGACGAGGCGACCGAATTATTACACTAATTCACCCAAATACCCCCAAATACCACTCGTTCTCAAAATGCAGGAGCAGCAGCACGGCCGGCCGGAAATTGTGCGTAGGCCCCGATTTCTCAGACGGCGATTTTCCGTGTCATTTTTGTGGTTTTTTTTGCTGCCATATTCCTGTGCTTCTCCGGCTTTTTAAGGCATTTCTTAAAGGGGCCTGCGAGTGATGACGGTGGATTTTTTTTGCTGTGGATTTACTCGGGATTTTTCCGCGCCGCGACCAGTGCTCGAACTGACCCCAAAATTGCCCAGGGGGACCACCGCCTGGGCCCCAGTGGCTAGGGTTAAGACCACCGCCGCGGAGCGGCGGCTATTTTTTTGCTACTTTTTTTGGAGCAGGATTAGGAATTAGGAAGGACAGGAACAGGAACCAAAGATTTGGAACAAGACGGGAAAAGGGGAAGACGGCGACTGCTGTAACTCTTGTACCCTTCCTGGCCCCTTTAAAAATAGTGACAGCGAATCGATCTCGTCCAAATTTTTCGCAGAGATACTTCTAAGTATGTAGTTTCCAAATCTCAATTCCAAAAATAATTTACGTTGCAAACAAAATTTTTTCGAGACCACCGCCGCACTGACGGGACATTTTTTCATTACAAATACCCTTCCCGGTCCCTTTAAAAATAATGAACCTGAGCCGATCTTGTCCAAATTTTTTTCAAAGGTACTTCCAAGTATGTAGTTTTTGATTATCGGTTGCAAAAATAAATTACGTCGCAAACAAAAATTTCTCGAGACCACCGCCGTCACGCCAAGCCGTTTTCTATTGAAATTTCAGCGGATACCCTTCAAGAATCTCAAAACTCCACCGATCGGGCTGAAAAGTAGTCCAGATATGCTTCGTCGTATGTAGTTTCCGAATTTGGACAATAAAAGTCATTTACTTAGAAAACAAAAATTTCTCGGGACCACCGCCGTTTTGGGGGGTGCTGGGCAGCGCGGCGATTCGGATTTTTCGACGGCTCCGCAAGCATACCAAATGACGTCCAATGGTCTTGAAACTTTGCAATTCGCTGCCCCCAGGGCTTTACTTACGGGTGTAGAAAAATCAGAATTTTACCTTCTAAACCCGCAAAATCCTGAGACCACCGCCGGTCAAAACTGCTGGGCAGTAAGTTTTGTGCAAACTCGGAAAAGCGCGTTTTTGACGGGAAAATACTTCGGCTCTGTTTCTGTTCTGCCAGTCGTTAAGTAGCCCTTTACAAGGGCTTTCGAATGGCAGGTCAACTTTTTTATTTTCTGCGCTTCTGTGGAAATCTTGAGACCACCGCCACCCTGGGCAGCAAAAATACGCTTCCTGAAATCGATGGCGGTGGTCTCACCAAATTTTTATTTGCGACGTAAATTATTTTTGCAACTGAGATTCAAAAATTAGATACTTGGAAGTACCTCTGAAAAAAATTTGGTCGGGATCGGCTCAGATTCATTATTTTTAAAGGGACCGGGAAGGGTATTTTAGATGAAAAAATCGCCCGTCGGTGCGGCGGTAGTCTCGAGAAATTTTTGTTTGCGAGGTAAATTATTTTTGCAATTCAGATTTGAAAACTACATACTTAGAAGTATCTCTGCGAAAAATTTGGACGAGATCGGTTCGCTGTCACTATTTTTAAAGGGGCCAGGAAGGGTACAAGAGTTACAGCAGTCGCCGTCTCCCCTTTTCCCGTCTTGTTCCAAATACCTGGTCCCCCCGAAAGCTCAAATTTATCCTTCTTTGCAAAGCTTTTCCCCATCAAAACATGTATAAAAATAGGTCAAGGAAAAAAGTGTCAAAAATTTCCTTTGCGAAAATGCCGATTTCTTACCTAGTAAACGATTTTTTTTAGCTCCCGCCTGCCATTTAACAAAAACCAGGGTTGAAAAACCGCTTCGCGGCTTTTCAACCCTGGCCCCGTCCAGGACCTGCGAAAGTCCTCAATTTGCATGCTTCTCCCTAAATTCTAGCAAGAAAAAAAGTGAAAAACAGCTCCTCTGTCCCTTTATATAGGCCCTCCCTACTTCCGGCGCATGCAAATTGACTCCTAACAAAGAGCTTTTTGGAAATCTTTACGAAAACTTATTTTTAATAGCGAAAACAGCCGGTTTTCCTAAATCTTATATGTGTGCACTCATCTCGGGATCCTTACGCACCTAATGACGTATCATACGTACCTTAAAAACCTTCCCTTGAGGCTGTAGGTGCGGTACATACTTACGGAAGTTGCATGCAAATATACACACACACACACACACACACACAGACACTATTTTTTTATATATAGTAGGATAAGATAAAAACAATCGTAGAAAAAAAATGCGTTAACTAGCCCTTAGACCACCGCCGAGGCCTATTTTGGACCACCGCCAGGGCCGGGATTGCCCAACCCCTTCGAGCACTGGCCGCGACACGCAACGCACAGCACGCTTGCCTTACGTAATGGATTACGCTATCTTTTTGCGACTGCCGGAACCGTGCGTGCGCGTTGCGTGTCGCGTCTGCGGCAGAATCCATACGTTCCATAGCCCGGAAAGTCCACAGCCATGACTTGTTAGTCCCTTTAAAACGTTGCTGTACCCAAAAATCTCATTTTTTTCAGGACGTATCTCTCGGTGTCTCACTCGTTCGACACCGGAAGCCTGCGATCATCGCTGTTCTCAAGAAAAGGATCGTCCTACCCTGAAGATGACATTTTGTAGGAGATGCTACGGTATCTAATTTGCATTTTTCGTTTTTGAAGATCTCAATTCGCCCATTTGCTCATGGTTCTTCAAACCCCCCAAAAATCGATTCTCTGCCCGCATTTTTCCGATTCCAATTCGGCTTCATTTTCTTGATTTGATCTGTGATTATGCGGGTTTATTGTTCCTATTCTTTTGTATTTTTTTGAGTGAAAGCCTGTTAAACGGATCTTTAATCTAGATATTAAAGGTATATCGGATTGGGTGCTAATGCAGTTACGGGGGGGGGCAGTCAAAAATTGGAAGTAAGGGGTTACGAGACGCTCCGCTTAAGCTACTTGGTTTTTAGCTTAAGCCTAGGCTTAACTTAGCTTTAACTAAGCTTAGCTTAGGCTTAAGCTTAAGCCCAAGATAAGCTTGACTTGAGCTTTAAATTGCTTTAGGAGGCCAAATTGGGGTCATTTAGGGCTAAGCTTAGAGCTAGACTTAGCTTGGCTCAAGCTAAGCTTAGACTTCGTTTGTATGAAGCTAAGCCTAGGCTGAGGCTTGGCTTAGCTTTTCCAGAGGCTTCGCGTTTAAAAAACGGCATTTGGAGTGTCTTGTAGCCAAAATCCGGACTGCTCCCCCCCAAGTGCATTAGCACCTCGGATTGGTACGTATCGCTACGTAAAAATTGACAGGATTTCTTATCATCTCCCGTTTAATCATTTTCTTGCACACAAATGGTTCGACCGGATTTCTCTACAGAAAATTATTGGCAATGCTAAACATTTCATTGCCATTTTTACTGCCGATTTATTTGGATTACTCTTAATATAAAAATCGCAAAAAATTAAGCATGATGAAAAGATCCCTTTAAAGCCAAAAAGTCAATGTTCCATGGTTTCCCATTTTCTTGCTCGCACAGATTCTCGAATACTGCCTCCAAAATTGTCATCCTCTATCCGTATGCAAAAATAAATATATTTTTTCCACGTGATTTGAGCGTAGTAGAAAATACAGAAAATAAATAAAGAGAGACACCCACGCAGACAGACATAAGCATCAATCGATATTTTCCCCCTTTTTTCGTCTCGCTCAATTTTGTTTATATTTTCCCTTTTCCACGGCCCGCCGGGGCCATTTTCACTCACGCCATTCTCAGCTAGAGGGAAATATCACGAGGCATTGTCCGTTGGTATTCCATTGTTCTTTTTCACATTTATCTAGATTAGAACTGATTTAATGCCTGAAAAGCATACCATTTTTTCGAATGTCAAAACGGTTCAAGTCGGCTTTTGGCTGCCTTAAAAGGCAAAATAACCTATAGATTTTCGTTTTAATTTCGTAGCTCTGATAAATTGTAAAAAAACCTTTGATAGTCGCAATTTCCAACCGTCACCAGCAGGGGCGTACGAGGGGGGGCAACAGGGCAAGTTCCCCCCAAAATCGGTCGAAGGCCGAAAAGTTCATAAGGGGGGACCCTTATGATTTTTTTCAATAAAAATTTTTCTGCCTGCGGCGCTGTTCATTACTGTCTTTAAGACGGTTTTTACTTCTATGAAGCCTATTTTTCCAAAATTTTTTTTGCCTGCGGCGCTGTTTTTCATTAGTGTGTCAACTGTCTATATAAAATTTTCGGATAGGGTACTCAAGGCCAGGATTTCTTATCACGCTCACCCGAGTAATTCAAAAATGTCTCTGTTCTCTGGCCCCGAGACATCTGCTAATATGGAGAAAGAATTCCAGAGTGAATTTTGGACGGGTTCGAGCATTAATGGCGTCGTAGGCTTACTATAGATCCATCGTAAAAATAGTTAATAAGTTGTTTTGTGATTTCTTTTACTATTAAAACTAAAACTAGGCTTGATAGCTCCAACAGAACGTTTGATTTTAAAGATGACGGAATTAAAAATTGTCAAACCAAGACTTAAAAGTTAAGTTACGGAAATATTTTAAGGATTAGTCGGATTGCTTCCACAGTGTGTGTCAAAACGATAGACATTTGAACGCTATTATCTCGGCCCTCGTCGAGTTTGACGTCAAGTCAACTAGCAGGGATTGTAGTGCTCGCAAAGGCGCATTTTTCCATCTACTTGAAGTTTTTTAAAATAGAGCCGTCTAATTTTATAAGCATGAGAACATGAGAACAAAATAGGACCAAAAGCAGTTATTTACGGCTTACAGTTTTTCGTAAGCACATTAAAAATGTAGTTTTACGGCCCATTAGTTATGTCCTTGCGCTATGCAATTTTTATTATCCGAATCACGTTCTAAAATAAATAAATAAAACGTTTTAGCATCATGCAATAAATAGCTTAAATCTAGGTCAAGGGATCTAAACGACGACATTAGTGCTTAAATAGGTTTATCATTAGTGTCCGCGGAGGCTGGGTCTCCATATGAACAGATGTCTAGGCAAGACATCGAGAGGGGTCCCAGGACCTGATAAGAAATCCTGGCCTTGGGTGCCCCGTCCAAAATTTTCGCCTGCGGCGCGTTTTCTGTGATGTTTTTACATGAATTTGAGCGTTTCTAACGCTTTTCCCTAATTTTTTGCGGTCTGCGGCGCTGTTATAGCTGCGATTTTTGAATGTTTTGAAAGTGGTGACGGGGGGTCGACAAAAAATTTTTCGAGTTGCCCCCCCAAAAATCGGGTTCGTGTACGCCCCTGGTCACCAGTATCAAAATCAAAAATAAGCGACCAATTGAACGCGAAAAAGCCGGCCTAAGCCAACTTTCTGGCCCTGAGCAATCCAGCAGATACCATTCAGGAATTTTGAAGGCAAAAATTGGCAGAACTGAACGTTAAAAACCGCAAAAAAACATACTTTACTCCGCTGAAATGGCACCGAAATGTCTAAAAACACTTTTTTAACCCTGAGCAAACTGGCAGAGATCATCCAGGAATTTCAAACGCAAAATTAGCATGATTCAACCCTAAAAAAAGTTACAAAAAGCCTACGACACTCGGGATTCCCAAGCCGTCTCCGATCCAAGTACTAACCGAGCCCAACGTTGCTTAACTTGGCAGATCGGACGGGATGCCGTGCTTTCAACGTGGTATGGTCGTAGGCGTTGGGAGGGAGGAGAGAGAGGGTCAAGAGGGGGTCGGGTCTCGTTCTTATACCCACTCGCCAATTTTCCTCGCATGCCCGTCCTTTTCCAGAAAAAAATATGCAAATCGGAGTGTAGCCTGACCATAAGAAGCGATGAACGCCCTGCTGTGCCTTCGCAAAACGTCGGCCCCTGGCCCTTCAGCCCCAGGTCTACAGCGTCAGAACCGGAAGACGTCACTCGTACGTACGGTGCATGATGTATTCCGCTCGATCGTTTCTACCCAACCGGTGCGTCGTTTGAAAGAAAATTCGCGTACGCATTCATCTTTTATTCAGCCGATGCCGTGCCGAGTTGCCGTCACCGATTTGAATGAAACCACAACACTCCAGATACGCTTCACCGCATTTCAGGGATGTCATAGGTGATTGTAAAAGTTGTGGTTTGTAACGTGTGGTTGCAGTCTGTAGCCCGTAGTTCTTGTTTTCTTGTTTTGCAGCGCGTATCTATTGTTTTTAGCTTGCCTTATAGTTTGTAACTCGTGGTTTTTAGCTTGTAGTATAGTTCATCATGATTTTCCATTCAGATACGCCAGATTCCGGCTTGGCAATGGATCCCAGGCTTACGTTGAGGTGCTTTTCAGTCTTGCCGATGGCGCAACGACAGGTGCGAAGGTTTTACCCCATTTTTTTTGGTTGGCTAACCGTTCGATACTACTGTGCGTGCCAAAATTGGAGGGGAATGACCTGGGAAATTGCGCATTTTGGAACTACTTGAAATCCGTTTACGACGATGTTTAGTGCTGTCAGCCGACGGACGTCACCTAGAAGGCAGCACCCTCCAAGCCCATCTCCGCCCCAACAGCCCGCAACTCATCGACTTCGCCCAAAGAGCTAATTTTGTAAATGTGTGTATTTTAGCAGAGAGAAAGAGACAGACAGAGAGAGAGAGAGAGAGAGAGAGAGATAGAGAGGGATAGAGAGAGAAAGAGCGAGAAAGAGAGAGAGAGAGAGAGAGAGAGAGAGAGAGAGGGGGGAGAGTGAGTGAGGGAGAAATAGAGAGAGCGCAGAGAGATAGAGATAGAGAGGGATAGAGAGAGAGAAAGAGCGAGAGAGATAGAGAGCGAGAGAGCAAGAGAGAGATTAAGAGCGAGAGAGCGAGAGAGAGAGAGAGAGAGAGAGAGAGAGAGAGAGAGAGAGAGAGAGAGGTGATTCCATATTTTCCAGATCTACCTCGACGAATCGTTACTCTGCCGTCTCCGCCTCGATTTGAAAGGCTTGGCCCTCTCTTGTTTGAATGTTTATGGGGACGTGAATGTGGATGAGGTCAGCACAGGTTCGTACAGTAGTAAGCAAAATTTGAAAATTGCGATTTTGAGTTGGATTTCCTCAAAAATTCCATTTTTCCAGTAACCAACCAGCGGGAGCAGATGCAGGCATTGTTTCGAAGTGGCCGCAAAACGTTCGATTAAACCAGTACTGGAGATTTGTATAAAAAATGCTGAATTATTTTGTATTTAAGGTTTTTGCTGGTGTTTAAAACATCAAAAAGAACAAAAATAATTTTTAAACTCATTTGTCACACTGGGATTTGTCCAAATACGTCCAAAATTTGGTTCTTTTGTGGTGCCGTTTAAGAAGTTGAATAAAACCAACATCAATTAAAAATGATAAAAACACAATATTTAAGCAATTCTACAGTAATGAAAAAAATTTTAAATAAAGTTAAAAAATTAAAAAAATTAGGTGCTTTTAGAAATCTAGTAAAAGTCTCTTAGTGACGTGTCAAATTCAGCAAAATAAAGCATTTTTTATCCAGCACCAACACCCGAAAACGTGAATTATTACAGTAGGAAAAGTACAAAAAACGACTAGGATATGCTTGGCACATGGTCATACAACGGCAGATTCTCCTCAATCCTCTCGCGGGCCTGGGCGGGTGTCGGACGCTGCCCGGGCTCCCATTCCCAACACCATTCCATTATGGTCGCCCTGAAAGTGGCATATTATTTTTTAATTATTAAAAAATCCAGTACATTTAACAAGTAACCATTCAAAAAAATCAGATACACAGACTAGTCGAAAGGCCCTGCTGGTTACCAAATTTAACCTTAAAACGAAACTGAATCGCCTGAAAAACCCCTTCAAAACAAATAAAAAGTTTGTTTGGACCTTGAGCAATCTAGCAGAGACCATGTAGGATTTTAGAGCGCAAAAATGAACATAAGTGAGCATCAAAAAGTGCAAAAAGCCTACGACACCCGGGATTCCCAAGCCGTCTCCGATCCAAGTACTAACCGAGCCCAACGTTGCTTAACTTGGCAGATCGGACGGGATGCCGTGCTTTCAACGTGGTATGGTCGTAGGCGAGAGGAGGAGGGGGAGCAGGGGTCAAGACAGTTTGGGATATCCCGAGAGTCGTAGGCTTTTTGCACTTTTTCAGGGTTGAATTCTGCCCATTTTTCCGTCATAGAATTCCTGAATTCTCTCTGCTAGCTGGCTCAAGTGCTAAGTGTATTTTTAAACACATTTTTGAAGTGTTTCAAGTATCTTTGGCTCCAGACTTCCGGTATTTTAACCCGACGAAATCGCGTCTTTCACTTACATAAACGGAGGCGCATCTTTTGGGGGTTCCAGCCGGATGCCCTTCTTCAAATGCTTCAGGATATCTTCAGTCGGGATCGTCGGGAACGGGACCGTGCCATAGGAATACGCCTCCCAAAGCAGCACACCAAATGCCCACCTGAAAATTTGGCTTAAAGGGGCCGTGAAGCGTCAAAATCGACCCCTCAGATTTGACTCGGTGTTGACAAGTCGATGTTCGCACTTCCTACCGCCTTTAAATCGGCATAGTATTTTTCGTATTTGTGCTTTTGCATTATCGTGGGAGGGTTTCCAACCGGATTCCTACTGTTTTCTAAGGGTCCAGTTTTCTAATATCAATATAGAAACTGTTTTTTTTGCTGAAACTTTAGAAATTTGCATTCAAAATACAAAAAAGCAGATTTTTGACGAAAAATGG
Organism: Mesorhabditis spiculigera; assembly: GCA_958295435.1. Lineage (NCBI taxonomy): Eukaryota > Metazoa > Nematoda > Chromadorea > Rhabditida > Rhabditidae > Mesorhabditis > Mesorhabditis spiculigera. The sequence continues at coordinate 3,632,433 of CATQJA010002710.1, read as the reverse complement.
CCTATTTTTACCACAATTTTTAAATTATCTAGTTTTTTAGATAATTCTTGCGCTTGAAATATGGTTAAATGTTCCTAAAAACACAATTAAAAGATTTGTTATCCCACCTTATATAATTTGGTCGCGTATGTGTGTGTGTGTGTGGATGTCACTTTCGAGGCCCGATTTGAGGGCCTTCCCGTGTCCAAAATGCCCTAATTCTCCGTCACCCGGGGAAATCGACCCTTCTGTTTCCGATGGCGTTTTTAGAATCCCGATAACATACAAGTTTACAAAGTTAAAGCCGGTTTTATTGATTTTTGGGGGTCCCTGAGGGCTAATTTGCATAATGCGAGAAAATACAAATTTCCTCATTCTTGCCAGTTGCACTCGCGCGTTTGGCTGCCTCATTGGAGCTGCCTCCGATTGCCTTTGCTCCCCTTTCCCGGCAGTCACCTCGGGCATACAAGGGGTTTTTGCGCGCGCGCTCTAAAGCATTTCATGGTATAGCGGTTAGAGCGTCGGCCTGCCAATCTTGCTATCGGGGGTTCGATCCCCGGCTTTATGCTCGGAATGCATGTTTCGAAGTGTATTTTCCTGTAGGGAGGCGCTATTCTGAAGTCAGTTGCTCTAAACTGCGTCGCAGGCTAACGAATACAGCTAGGCACTGAAACTAGCGCCGCAGGCTAAAGATTCAGGCTCATCCCTCAAGCTAGCGCCGCAGGCTTTAGAACGAAGCTAGCCGCTCAAGCTAGCGCCGCAGGCTTTAGAACCAAGCTAGCCGCACAAACTAGCGCCGCAGGCTTCAGAACGAAGCTAGCCGCACAAACTAGCGCCGCAGGCTTCAGAACGAAGCTAGCCGCACAAGCTAGCGCCGCAGGCTTCAGAACGAAGCTAGCCGCACAAGCTAGCGCCGCAGGCTTCAGAACGAAGCTAGCCGCACAAACTAGCGCCGCAGGCTTCAGAACGAAGCTAGCCGCACAAGCTAGCGCCGCAGGCTTCAGAACGAAGCTAGCCGCACAAGCTAGCGCCGCAGGCTTCAGAACGAAGCTAGCCGCACAAGCTAGCGCCGCAGGCTTCAGAACGAAGCTAGCCGCACAAACTAGCGCCGCAGGCTTCAGAACGAAGCTAGCCGCACAAGCTAGCGCCGCAGGCTTCAGAACGAAGCTAGCCGCACAAGCTAGCGCCGCAGGCTTCAGAACGAAGCTAGCCGCACAAACTAGCGCCGCAGGCTTCAGAACGAAGCTAGCCGCACAAGCTAGCGCCGCAGGCTTCAGAACGAAGCTAGCCGCACAAGCTAGCGCCGCAGGCTTTCAGAACGAAGCTAGCCGCACAAGCTAGCGCCGCAGGCTTTCAGAACGAAGCTAGCCGCACAAGCTAGCGCCGCAGGCTTCAGAACGAAGCTAGCCGCACAAACTAGCGCCGCAGGCTTCAGAACGAAGCTAGCCGCACAAGCTAGCGCCGCAGGCTTCAGAACGAAGCTAGCCGCACAAGCTAGCGCCGCAGGCTTCAGAACGAAGCTAGCCGCACAAGCTAGCGCCGCAGGCTTCAGAACGAAGCTAGCCGCACAAGCTAGCGCCGCAGGCTTCAGAACGAAGCTAGCCGCACAAACTAGCGCCGCAGGCTTCAGAACGAAGCTAGCCGCACAAGCTAGCGCCGCAGGCTTCAGAACGAAGCTAGCCGCACAAGCTAGCGCCGCAGGCTTCAGAACGAAGCTAGCCGCACAAACTAGCGCCGCAGGCTTCAGAACGAAGCTAGCCGCACAAGCTAGCGCCGCAGGCTTCAGAACGAAGCTAGCCGCACAAGCTAGCGCCGCAGGCTTCAGAACGAAGCTAGCCGCACAAGCTAGCGCCGCAGGCTTCAGAACGAAGCTAGCCGCACAAACTAGCGCCGCAGGCTTCAGAACGAAGCTAGCCGCACAAGCTAGCGCCGCAGGCTTCAGAACGAAGCTAGCCGCACAAGCTAGCGCCGCAGGCTTCAGAACGAAGCTAGCCGCACAAGCTAGCGCCGCAGGCTTCAGAACGAAGCTAGCCGCACAAGCTAGCGCCGCAGGCTTCAGAACGAAGCTAGCCGCACAAACTAGCGCCGCAGGCTTCAGAACGAAGCTAGCCGCACAAGCTAGCGCCGCAGGCTTCAGAACGAAGCTAGCCGCACAAGCTAGCGCCGCAGGCTTTCAGAACGAAGCTAGCCGCACAAGCTAGCGCCGCAGGCTTCAGAACGAAGCTAGCCGCACAAGCTAGCGCCGCAGGCTTCAGAACGAAGCTAGCCGCACAAGCTAGCGCCGCAGGCTTCAGAACGAAGCTAGCCGCACAAGCTAGCGCCGCAGGCTTCAGAACGAAGCTAGCCGCACAAACTAGCGCCGCAGGCTTCAGAACGAAGCTAGCCGCACAAGCTAGCGCCGCAGGCTTCAGAACGAAGCTAGCCGCACAAGCTAGCGCCGCAGGCTTCAGAACGAAGCTAGCCGCACAAACTAGCGCCGCAGGCTTCAGAACGAAGCTAGCCGCACAAGCTAGCGCCGCAGGCTTCAGAACGAAGCTAGCCGCACAAGCTAGCGCCGCAGGCTTCAGAACGAAGCTAGCCGCACAAGCTAGCGCCGCAGGCTTCAGAACGAAGCTAGCCGCACAAACTAGCGCCGCAGGCTTCAGAACGAAGCTAGCCGCACAAGCTAGCGCCGCAAGCTTCGGAACGAAGCTAGCCGCACAAGCTAGCGCCGCAGGCTTCAGAACGAAGCTAGCCGCACAAGCTAGCGCCGCAGGCTTCAGAACGAAGCTAGCCGCACAAGCTAGCGCCGCAGGCTTCAGAACGAAGCTAGCCGCACAAGCTAGCGCCGCAGGCTTCAGAACGAAGCTAGCCGCACAAGCTAGCGCCGCAGGCTTCAGAACGAAGCTAGCCGCACAAGCTAGCGCCGCAAGCTTCGGAACGAAGCTAGCCGCACAAGCTAGCGCCGCAGGCTTCAGAACGAAGCTAGCCGCACAAGCTAGCGCGGCAGGCTAAGGAATAAAGCCAATCATTGAAGCTAGCGCCGCAGGCTTAAAGAAGGAGGTAACCGTTCAAATTGCGCCGCAGGCTTAATCTTGAAGCAAACCGCTCAAGCTGGCGCCACAGGCCAAAAAAGAGGCTAATCCCTCAAGCTTGGGCTGCAAAATAATGTAGCGACCTAGCCGATGAAACATGCGCCGCAGGCCTAATAACGAGACTAGCAGTTCAAGCTTGCGCCGCATGCCAATACAAAGAGGTTTTCATGGGAGATGCGTTTTTCTTTCTTCAAGGTAACTTTATGTGGAAGGGCGCTCGATTAATAGGGCCTAGACGGGATCCAGCGGGGGAGAGTCGCGAAGCGGCTCCTCCCCCGCTGGTTACCTTAATAACTTTTTTAGGCTTTTAGGAAAAATTTAGTTCCTTACCTAGTAAGGTCCAGAGACGAGAATTAGAAATTATAAATCAACGCTGAACAACAGAAATTTAGCTGTCTTTTATCAATATATTTTTTGAAATTAATTATACAAAATCATTAGCTTATAAAAACTGACATATCAGTGCTCGCCGAAAATGCGGCCATTTCGATGGATTCCGGCGCCATCCACCGCAACGGCAATTTCCCTCCTCTCGACGAATACCACATCTCATCGCTGTGGCGGCACAACCCGAAATCCGACAGCTGAAATCCAGAATTTTGCTTCAAAAACCTTTGCTAGCTTGCCTTGGCCACCTTATCGCCAGTCAGAAGAACATTCCTGGCAGCGATATCGCGATGGATGATTTGCTTCTCGGAGAGGTAGGCCTGGAAAAAACGGTTCTTTCGAGTTATCGGGGGGAAGGGGTGTCAGCGTTTTGCCAGGATCTAATTAGCTTAGCTTGAAAAATGATTTTTAAACAATTCTTAAACGTAAAACTTTACAAAATTGAATTAGAGAATACAAAAAAATGGTGATTTTCGATCAAAATGGACCGATTTTTTTAGCAAAATTTCAAATAAAAAATTTATTCTACATTATCTGTGGTTTCCCGTTTTAAATATCGTTTAATTTTACTAAAATCACTGGTAAAATATCTACGATTAATTTTCTTGACATCTCGTCTCGATATAAAAAATCCCCCGCCCGATAATGCAAAAGAATCAGGCAAACTAGTAATTAAAAACCGGCATTAAATAAATTATAAAATTGCGAAAAAATGCATAGAAAATATAATTCGTGGTATTAAAAGGTTAAAATCAGCATACCAGCGCATCACAGACATCCCACGCCACGTCGGCAAGGTCTTGCAACGTCAAGGTTTTACGCTGGCCTTTCTGAAATTTCATTTTTTTTGGGCAAAGAAGGGTTTCAAGGGCCGTTAGAGACGCGACACGCACTCTTCGCGCATTTTATTAATGCGGCTCGCGTCGCGCCGCGCGGCAAAATCCATGGAGAATCCATAGACAAAATCATAGTCCTGGCTTGTAGAGCTCATAGTTGCCTAATCGGCTGTTTTCATGTCGTGATCGAATCCTAGTAGAGAGACGGAGAGAGAGAGAGAGAGAGAGAGAGAGAGAGAAGGAGATAGAGAAAGTGCGAGAGAGATAGAGAGATAAAGAGCGACTAGAGAGAGATAGAGAATGAGAGAGAGAGAGAGAGCGAGAGAGTGAGAGATATAGTGAGGGAGTGAGTGAGAGAAAGAGGGAGAGAGAGAGAGAGAGAGAGAGAGAGAGAGAGAGAGAGTGAGAAAGATACAGAGAAAAATATGGTGAGCGAGAGAGAGAGAGAGAGAGAGAGAGAGAGAGAGAGAGAGAGAGAGAGAGAGAGAGAGCGAGAGCGAGAGCGAGAGAGAGAGACGAGAGCGAGAGCGAGAGAGAGAGAGAGAGAGAGAGAGAGAGAGAGGGAGCGAGAGCGAGAGAGACTCCATCTTCTCACCTCCAAATCGACATCCAAAATCTCGTCATATTGATGCTGATCCTTTTCTTTCTCCTCTTTCTTCTGTTGTTTCTGCATTGCCTTCACGATCGTATGCAAATCACCCATTTCACACAGTTCCAGCAGGATTTGTGGCGTTTTCGGGTCGGTCGAACAGGCCAACATTGACAGGAGATGCGGATGGTAATCCAGTGTTTTCATGAAGGCGATCTCGCGGAAAAATTCGCGCCTAGAAAGTTCAGATTCCATTTTAAAGGGACCTGGAAGGCAGAAATCGACGAAAGCTTCGGTACTGGACTTTTCCCTTTAACCCCCATTTTTCGCTTACCGTTCCGCCGGGGTGATATGCAAATGAGGCGTTTTCACGGCCACCCGATTCTCGCCGTGCGTAAACGGCTGTTCAGATTCCTGAAAATCGTAGGAATTTTTAAGTGTTCTAACAGCTAAGTTCTAAAATTTTTACGGCTTCTGAAATTACCATAACCCAAAAATCTGATAAATGTAAGTTTTTGGCAAAACTCACAAAGAGCTTCGCGTGTATGATGCAAACGTTCGGGAGTCCGGAAAGAGTGGCCAGGTACACAGAGGCATAAGCCCCACTTCCAAGCTTATTATGGGAGACATGGAGGTGGAGGGGATCCACTTCCCATTCGTCATTTACACGCTTGATTCGACCGGCAGAACCGAACATGTTCTCGCCGTCTTCTACCTGAAAAATAGGATCTCTCGCTTACTTTCTCTGGCACTCTCTCTCTCTCTCTCGCCCTCTCTCTCTCGCCTGTTGATCTTTCTCTTTGTTCCACACACAATCTCTCACTCTTTCACTCTCGCTCTCTGTCTGTATGTCTGTCTGTCTCTAACTCGTGCACTCTCTCGATCTCTCTCTACTCTCCGCTCTCGCTCTATTTCTCTCTAGCTCTCTCACTTTCGCTATCTCTCTCGCTCTCTTTCTCTCTCTCTCTCTCTCTCTCTCTCTCTCTCTCTCTCTCTCTCTTTCTTTCTCTCTCTCTCTCGCTCTGCGCTCTCTCTCTCTCTCTCTCCAACTCACATCCAGCCAATTGACCGACAAGTTCAGCTTGGTCTCCAGGAAATCGTGCAGTTGACGAGCAGGTCCATTCAGGATTCTAAATCCGAATTTGAGACCTAATCGGCGAAATTCCAAGTGTCACCGCCTTTTTAAACCCGTGGTAACGGTTTGCCGAGCTGTCACGGTCCCTTTAAAACGGAACACCCGAAATTCCTGACTGTCCGTGCCCCTTTAACACCGTCTACCTCATTTTCTTGATGTCACCGTCCCTTTAAAGGGATTGGCAAGGCATATGTATGGTTTTTTTGGCCATTACCCTCTTTCAAAAGCATACCCAAGCCTGGCCAAGATGGCGCAAGTGATCGCTGTCATCAACGCCGCGCCTCCAACCACAGCCAACGGCACCAACAAGGCCAACTCGGGCCCACTGCTCTGTGTTGGGTCCTCTGAAAAATGCGCCTTCTACCGTATCCCTGGCCGTGTCTTACTGTAATTGGTGCACATCCCGTAGTTCTGCGAGACTTTCGCGTCGTCCGACATCGAGTCAACCGCCTAAAAATCTGATTGTATTGTTATTTTTGTTAGTTGTTTTTTATTTGTAGTTAGTTTATTTTAAGTTCATTTTCATTTAATAGACTTTTTATTTTTTGCTTTTGTCGACTCCCCAATCTTTGAAAATGACCGGTCTTTAATTCTGTCAAATTCTGGAAGCTTGGAAATCGTCGAAAAACGCTAAAAATGGCAAAATTAAACCATTTCAGTTGATTTCGATGCAAATTGGTTTGGCTAAGAGCTTTATCGTTTTTTTTTGGTGCATAAATGGGTAGAACGGGGGTCATTCTCCAATTTTTAAATGGGTTCAAGTTTGCAAAAATTGTAAAAAATGCACTTAAGACGAAATTGACGCATTTCAAAACGCATTTTGCAAGGCTTTAAAACCATGAGTTATAATAAAAATAGCCTATCAAAATTCACAAAAAAAAATTTCAATTTTTTTGGAAAACAGACCCAATCAAAGTATCCCTCAGAGTCCTGTTTCAGTTGCTGTAGAAACGTCTCGGTGCTCGCTTGGATTGACTTGTCCTGGAAAGTCGGATTTATTTTTGTACCGTAAATGTGTTACGCGATTAAATTTAGATTAACTGAATTCATTAATTAGACACCGTGGGAACCAGGTTTAAACGGTAAATTAATTGAAAATTGCTGCACTTTAAGGATTATCCACAGACCCTGGTCCAAACAATGCGAATAATCGTCTTCAACAGCAATTCCTGCTGCAATCGCCATTGCACAAAATTGCCCAACGGTTCCCCGAATTCGTTCAGAACTAAAAAAGACGAATCACGCCATCCAAGAACAGTGGTAAAAGCGGAAAACCGCGAAAAAGCAAAATGTCCGTCCCGGTATTGCTAAAATAACCCACTGAAATCATCGGACGCATCGATGATGACAATCATGGCGTACTGTAGATCGTCATTCTTCCGGACCTGGTCCGATTTGTCAAACATTTGACGCATATCGTCTACGGTAGACAGGCTGGAAAATTAATATTTTACAAAAAACACCATTTTTGAGGAAATACGTTAAGTCTGGAGGCCTGAACGCGTTGCGGCCGCGTTGCGTATCTATTTCTCTGGCCATAACGATACGCAACGCATCCGCAAAGGCGTGGTCTCTCTTCCCAAAAGTTTTAAAGGGACTCAGAAGCTTCAAAATCGACCCTTCCAGCTCCTAGGTGTCGACAACTACGTGATGAGCCAAAACACGCGCGTATTGCATGTATTTTCCGGTTTTTACGACAAAAAATTTAAGGCGTCATTTGCAGCGTAGTCTAGCCGACGAGACCCAGGCCATGAAGGCGGTTGCTTTTTAGGCTTCCTCGGCCCTTTAAACGCGCCCTTTGGTGCGAAAAATTCCTAGAAATTCAGATCTTTTCAGTGCGTAATTTAATCGGGGCTTTTTTACCTATTTACGCCCTAAAATTAAATGATTTTTGGCTTTCGAGTCCCTTTAGTGCAGCTAAAAATCCAAAAATCAGCGCTTACTCTTTGCCAATGACCAGATAATTAAAAACATCGGTCGTGTCATTGTCCGGATACGAGTACAGCTCACTCAAGTTACGCACCACAGGCGTTTGAATGCCTAAAAATCAGTATTTTGGGTTTAAAGGGGCAATGCAGGCAGTTTTGTATGGATTTCTGAAAATTCTGTCGAAAAACATGATTCAGATTTTTTTAGAGAATTTTGAACCTTTAAAAAATCCAACTCACGCCAATCGTAGTCCCCAAAGATCAGGGTGCTGAAAAAAAATCGAAATGCTAAAAAGCGTAAAAATCGTACTTTGGCGCCCCGCCATCCTGTTCAATATCGTAGCAGGGCTTTAGAATTTGCTTCGTCACGTGAAGATTTCTGAAAATTCGCCCATTTGTTCCATTTTTCATAAATTCTCTCTGCTAGTTGCCGATCGTCCAAAACATTATCATGCCTTCCCAGCCCCCTTTAAAACACCCTACCGTATCGCATCTTTTTGACTCGTCTCCTCGAGCATCACAATAATATAGATAAAATACTGCTTTCGGCATTTTGTCTTGTCGACGTTGGTGGCTACTAAATTATCATTTGATTCATTTATCTGTCATCGATCTCTCTCTCGCTCGCTTGCGCGCTCTCTCTCTCTCTCGCTCTCTCTCTCTCGTTCTCTCTCTCCTCGCTCTCTCTCTCTCTCAGTCTCTGTTCTCTCTCCCTCTCGCTCTCTCTCTCTCTCTCTCTCTCTCATCTAACCCAAAAACCTACACGATTTGCAATTCGGCAGCAAATCTGTCCGCAGGTCGGCCAGTAAGAATGGAAAAATTAGGAATAGCAGCCATATTGACATTTTAAGGGCCAAAGAATACAATAAAATTGCCGGCGCACTGTAGCTTCGGCAAAACTTGTAGTTTGTAGTCTACAAAAATCGGCAAAATCGATTGCTTCGGTGGATTTCTACGCAAATCTTCTCAGATAAATACAGAACAGTCGTAGCGTATCGTAGCGTTGCGTGGCGTAAAGTAACGTAAAGTAGCGGAGCGTAGCCGGTCGTAGCGTAGCGTTTCGTAACCTATTACAGCGTATTTTTCGTTGCGTAAGTAGCGTATCGGAGCGTAGCGTGTCAGAATTATGGTCAATTAACGTGGGGCGGCGTAGATACGCTTGGGGTTTCGTATGGTAGGTAGCGTAGCGTAATGTAATAGAAAAGTACGCTACAAAGTATTTGGATTTTCTGATTTCGAAAAGTTGGCGTAAATCGATGTAATTTCGTGTGGGCGTCGCTCCGTTGACGCGCCAGAGCCGGCTTATTTTGTCCGGCTGACTTTTCAGGCCGGATTACGTGATAACGGACCGTTATGGAGCATGACGGAAATATGGCTAGAATGAGCCGGATGGACTTGGTGTTCTCACGTCTTAAGGAAAGCCGATACCGGCAAGAAAATGCCGAAATGTTAAAAAATGCCGACAGGGCCACAAAGCAGGTAAGGATCGGCCTTTACAGATTTTCTGGGTCGGGATTTTGGAATTCTGAAAATATGGGAGCTATCGAGATTTGTCGGCATTCTATATAAAATACCGAAAGTACCTGGAAAATCAAATATTCCAGATTTTAGAGTGAGCGGTTTCGAAAGCCCGAAATTTTGTGTGGTATTTGAATTGTCGAGCTTTGTCGGTATTATTTCTTAAAATTCCGACATCACATGTCGAAATATCATCCCAGAAAGCCTATGTACGTCATTTTGAATCATCGTCTTTTGTCGGCATTATTGCTATGATGCGGCTCCTTCGAAAACCAATGTTTTTCGGAGCTTCATGAGGCGCAATTCTTCGGTATTTTCCGAAGTCGGCATTTAGTCAAAATTCCGAAAATACCCACGAGCGAATTTATGCGAAAAGGAAAAATAAACGCAAATTTAGGTTTTTTATAGCTTTGAAAAACATTTATTTACACGGCAAATTGAGACCAGCACAGCAAATAGGTGGAAAACGGCATAAAAATCACAAAACAATAAATTATAGCCTGAGGCTACCAACGGATATTGTCTCAGGTATCTCTGTGTATTCACCACCGTCTTCATCATCTGGCACTTCCGTTTTTGCAACTCGAGAATAGCCGGGACCCAACATTCCACCGTCGTCACTTCTGGAAATTGGAAAGGTGTCTCTATCTCTCTCTCTCTCTCTCTCTCTCTCTCTCTCTCTTTCTCTCTCACTCTCTCTCGCTCTCGCTCTCTCTCTCTCTGTCGTTCCATAGCTCTATCGCTCTCACTCTCTCGATCTCTCGCACGCCCTCTCTCCCGCCCTCTCTCTCTCTCTCTCTCTCTCTCTCTCTCTATCTTTCTCTCTCTATCTCCTCACTTACCCAAACATTAAATATCCATAACTACCAGCCCCAAGCTCTATTTTACTATAGAAAAGGGCTGATAGTTGCTCGGCCGTCGCTCTTTCGTCCGGATCCATCATCCCACAAGTTTTCATCGCGTCTTGCCTGAAAGATGATTTTTTGGCGGCTTACTGGGGCGCACTTTTAGAATTACAGTACTCCGCCAAAATCTGCGGCATAATGCATTCCTCCAAAAACCGACATAAAATCCGGTGTATTCCTCGGTATCTCGAGTCGATCTCCGGCCTTTAAATATTCCAGGACGTCGTCACTTTCGATCGTTGGATACGGTACAGCTCCCAACGAAAACATTTCGTAGAGTAAAACGCCGAAACTCCAGCTGAAATTTTGCATTTTCTGTCTCTCTCTCTCAATCTCTCGCTCTCTCCCTCTTTCTCTCCGTCTCTTTCTCTCCTTCTCTCTCCACCCACATATCCGTTTTGTCCGAATATTCCGCTTTCTCGATCGATTCCGGTGCCATCCACTTCAACGGCAACTTTGTGGCCTTCGTTTTCGCTTGATACATCATATTCTGGCTCTCACGGCATAGACCGAAGTCGGACAACTGGAAACAAGCTCAAATCATAAACGCTTTGTGTTGAAAGGAAGGAAGTTCGATTATGGTATAAATAAAAACCGCGAAGCGGTTGCAAAATATGTCCGCCACCCGCAACGCATCAGCAGCGCATTCGAAACCCGTCCGCAACGCACCCGCAACAGACCCGCAGCGTGCCAGCAGTGTCCACGCGACGCCCCAACAACAGCCCAATAACGTGCGCGTCGCGGGCCGCTTCCGAAGCGAGCCGCGACGTGCGCGTAAAAGATTCGCGACGCGCCAGCATTGCGTTCGCAACGTACGCGCAGCGTCTAACAATGCACCCTCAACGCAGCAGGAACGTCCGCGCAGCGTGTTCAAGCGGTTCAGCCGCCGCTGCGGTTAAGGGGGCTAGGAACCGCTGAAATCGACCCTTTCCAACAGCTGGGTCTCGACAGCTACGTGACACACCAAGATATGTCTGATGCAAGAGCTCTTTTTAGTACGTCGCCTAGCTATCGAAACCTAGTACGCGCAGGAGGTCGATTTTGAGTGTTTCTGATCTCTTCAAAGGTACGGGAACAGCTAGAATACCGTACCTTAGCCATCTTCGCTTTCGTCACCAAAATATTCCTGGCAGCGACATCTCGATGGATCAACTTCTTCTGCGTCAAATACACCAGAGCATCAGATATTTGCCAGGCTATCACCAGAAAATCTTCAGGCTGTATCGTTGCCGTAGTTGCCTGAAATTTCGGGATCGACCTTCCTAAAAAATTGCCCCTATACGGTAACACTCCCGTCTTAAAAAAAAAATTTAAAAAGGAAGGGTTTTGTTAAATTACAGGATTTTTGTATTTTTGAATCTCCTCCGCCGTAACCCACCGTGGACCGAAATGCGAGTAGTTGTAGATTAGAGAGAAGATCCCCCAATTCGCACAACTCGAATACCATATAGGGAAATAGAGGGTAGGTAGAGCAGCCCAACATTGACAGAATATGAGGGTGGAAATCCAGGCTTTTCATGAAAGCGACTTCTTGCAGGAATTCCCATCTGGAAATGAGGTTTCCCATATTCGTATCCAGTACAGAGTGACCCAATAAAAAACACCCCGCTAACTCAATGCAGAAGTATCGGTTGGAAATGATAGTTTCACCATTCGAAAGCCCTTGAAACGCCGAGTTTGTCACAATCTTCAAAACCATGTTTTTGGTTAAACCTGCGATTTACAAGCTATTTTGTAGAATTTTGCGGTTTTTTGGGGTTGCATACGGGCTATTTTGCCTCAATTTTCCCAAGTAAAATGACCGGAAGTAGCCGTAACTAGGTGTTGACGCCGTTCTTTAATGATTTTAAATTCGTTTTAGAATGGCACGTTTCACAAAAAAATAGTTTTGAAGATTGTTGCCAACTGGCCATTTCAAGGGCTTTCGAATGGTGTAATTAACGTTCCGATCCGATACTTCCGCGTCGAGTTAGAGGGGGGTCTTTGGTTTATTGGAGCACTCTGTACTGTGGTCCCAAACAAGCCCTAAAATTTACTTTTCTTCCGGGCTGGCCGTGTCGTGCGGTCTTTTGACGGCTACCGGATTCTCCAGCTCATTTAAGAGACCGCCGAGCTAAAAATGTGGATCTTTAAAATCAGAGAGAGAGAGAGAGAGAGAGAGAGAGAGAGCGTCGAGCGTGAGAGAGCGTGAGAGAGGGAGCGACCGAGAGAGAGACAGAGAGTGGAAGAGAGAGAGATACAGAGTTGCAAAATCTACATTCAGCTGTGGATATATCTTCGCCACAGGCGGCATCCCCGATAGAATTCCGCTAAAAACAGCTGCAAAAGCGCCACTTCCCAGCTTCTCCGTGCTGATATGCAAATCATGCGGATTCACCTCCCAAGGGTCGGCTTCCCTGAAAAATACGATCGAAAATACGTGACCCGAAATTACGATATTTTTGAGTTATAGTAAAGTACGTTTTTAATCTATTTTTTTACTTACTTTTTCCATTCCTTCACGTATCTCTCGAAGCCATTGTCCGTGTAGTCGGCGTGGAACTAAAAACATTTTTAACAAGAGAAAAAAGTTTTTTAAGAAGGTCACTTGCTACCGTACCCTGACAAGGAACCGTAGCTTGAAGCCCAGCCATCGCTCCAGGCTTGAGTACAACCAATAGGCCGGCCGATTCAGCCAGCTAAAACATGCATAATTTTACAGTAAAGGAGCTTGATTTGGCACTTCTCTGAGCCTGAAACGCAGCTAAAACCCCTACTTTGTTTGGGTGAGCAGTATCCCGAGAATTATCAGCAATACAAATAGTGCAAACAGAAACGATGACACGCCAATGGCCACCGGTATCCAGGGGGTTCTTTTGATTGGAGGGGGAAGGGTCGTTTCTGGAATTAAGGTTAAAGGTGAAGCTGAAGCGAGAGAGTGAGAGAGATAGTAATAGAGTGATAGTGAGAGAGAGGGAGAAAGACAGATGAAAAGCCAGAACGAGAGAGACAGACAGTGAGCGAGAGAGCTTCAGGATGAGCGAGAGAGAGAGTGTGAGAGCGAAAGAGAGAGCGAAAGAGAGCGTGCGAGAGATGGAGTGAGAGAGAGTGAGGGCTAGAGAGAGATAGACAGGGAGCAGAGATGGAGTGAGAGAGAAAGCGAGAGAGAGCGTGAGAGAGAGAGAGAATGATAAAGAGAGAAAGAGAGAGAGAGAGCGATAGAGGGAGCACGCGAGAGATATGTAGAGAGAGAGAGCGAGAAAGGAGAGCGAGAAAGAGCGAGAGAGTGAGAGAGAGAGAGTGAGAGAGAGTGAGAGAGCGCGAGAAATACCCGGCGGTGTCGCGCACATCCCATAATCCATAGCCACCTTGCTGGAATTTGACAAGTCATCGACTATCTAAAATACAGCAAAACTACCGTATTGACAATTCTCCGACTTACATAATCAATATACCCATTCGTCGACCCGCGCGTCGCATTCAAATATTGCGTCACGTTCGCTGGGAGCGTCGTGTTCTATAAAAATTTCTCATTATTCGCGTAAAAAAATTAGTTTTAAAACTGAATGTATATTAGATTTAATTAAATTTGGATTTAATTGTTAAAATTAAAAAAAGCGCTATTACCGTACCGGATGCGTAAAAATTATCCTCAACACAAGATTCCTCTCGACAATCTGCCTAATCCACCTATCCACATAGATGCTGATGCCGAGGAATTTTTGGGATACTGTAAAAGATATGATTTTTTAAGGAAATATAATTTTAATTTTTTTTGGGTATGTCAAGGGCCCTATAATCGTCTTTTTTTGCTACAGTACACCCGAAAAATTATGGCGATTTTGGGATACGGTGAATAATACTGTTTCAAAAAATTATCGGGAACGAGTTTTAGAACACCTATAAAAAAATTTAGCATTTTTATTTATATTTATAATATAAAAAGTATTTGCATTTTTTGTATGAAATTTTTATAACCGATTATTTATAACTTATTTTATAACTTTTTATAAGTATTAGCATAGCTCCTGAAATAATGTCGACTACAGCAGGCCGTAAAAAAATTGAAAGTTTATAAATCACTATTAATTTTAAAAACCAAATTTAGTTTTAATAATAATAATTTTTATCTATTTTATCTAAGTTTAGCTCGTATGAAAATTACCAGTAGGCCCATCCATATTCAAAAAGAACAAAATCACGGGCTGATACGAGGAGTCGTTGCAATATTTCCCCTCCATATCGGTCACCGTTTGCAGGCTGTTGTTCACCCGCTGGTCGTTTAGACCGCTAAAAAATTAACCAAATTAATAGGAATTTTTAAAGGCCTAAAGCGCCAAAAATCGACCCTTTCCAGCCTCTAGGTCTCGACAGCTACGCGCCAATCCAAGTTACACGTCCTAATTGCGCCAAAATTCAGCCTGATTGCGTTTTAGGGCCGCTGTCGAGACCTAGTGGATCGAGATCGATTCTCGCACTTACCAGTCCCTTTAAAGGACCAGTTAAGACAAATTAAGGATTTTTTTGGGCTGTAGATATTTGTCTTGCCCGTCCCTTTAAAGGACCAGGAAGTAAAAAAGTCCGGTACAAACCTCACAAACGTATCAAAATACAGGAAATCGCCGATGGCTGTAAATTGCTGCTCATTCGTAATATTGGCAGCGGTTTGGAATGGGACGTAGCCACACGTAGAGGCCGTACCATTTTTGCCCGTGTCAAAATAGACGAAGCTAAATATGGTCTCGCGCTCTCTATCTCTCTTTCTCTCTCTCCCTTTCAATCGATATCTCTTTTTCACTTGATATCTCTCACTCACTCTCGCTCTGTCCGTCTCTATTTGCCTCGCTCTTTATCTATCTCTATCCCTCTCTCTCTCCCTCCCTCCTCTCGAGAGAGCGAATGAGAGCGAGAAAGAGAGACAGAGAGAGATAGAGACAGAGAGACAGAGAGAGAGAGAGAGTGAGAGAGTGAGAGAGATAAAGAGACAATAATTTCTCAGTATACCTTGAATTCTGCGTCGCCGAATATTTGGGGTCAGTCTCCATTGTGGCGCATGGGGTAAAGATTGGCTTGACCCGTTCGTACAGCTCGAATCCCGACCCGGGTTTGTTGTAGTCCACCCCCAGCAATAGATACAATTTGTACTGATGGCGGCATTGTTGGTTGTAGTTTTGGGTCGAGACTGAAAGCGAGAAAATTGGGACAAAAATAACGACCAAGGCTATTTGGTTTCTGTCGCATCCCGTCCCAAAAGTTAAATTTTTTGGCGTTAACATGATTAGTTTCATAGAATTAAGGAGCAGGAGCTGGGAGCTGGGTGTTGGGAGCTGAGAGCTTTGAGCTAGGAGTTGGGAGTTGACAGCTGGGAGCTGGGAGCTGTGAGGTGAATCCTATGTGCTGACCGCGACGCAAACGCTACCGCATACGGCTCCTTTTTCAGCGAGCTCCAAGCTTCCGGATCGGATCAGCCCAGAGAACCGGGAGCTGGGAGCTGGGAGCAGCCGGTGGGCGGTACAGGCTTGTACGGCTAGTGCAAGCCAGGTGACAGCCGTGAAGCTACTGCGCGCACTCCTAGCTCCCGGCGTTTAACTCCTAGCTCCCGACGTTTAACCCCTAGCTCCCGGCGTTTAACTCCTAGCTCACGGCGTTTAGCTCCTAGCTCCTGGATCCTGCTCCCAACTAGACGACCGTAACAATCGGCAGTTCATATTTTTTTTAGCATTAAGAGTCAGGCTTGGAACAGGAGTTAGGAGCTGAAGCGCAACGCAACCGCGACGCGCTGGCTGTTTGCCAAGATTTTCCTACGCTCCGGAAATGGATCGATATTCCGTGTTTTGTCGACAACTGATTTTGCAAAAGAAAGCTGCTTAAATTCTTCACTTTCCCGGGCGCCTTCTGATTCGTCACCGGAGCCAGGAATAAGCGGATTTTTCGGCTGGCTCCAGGCTGATCGGAGTGACCGGAAATGGGCACCGGAAAGAACAAACAATAGCAATGCCTATACGAAAATAATATTTTTTTTACCCATGATTTTTTTAGATTCGCTTGATTGATTACGCCATGAAAAATATAATTAAATATTTTTTTAAATTAAGAAAATATATTTCTAGCTAAATTTTAATCATTGCGTTCCAGGCAATTCAAAAATTCGAATAAAAATTAAAAAAATCGATTTCTAGCAATAGACCAGCTCTTAGAAAATTTAATCGATTACGTTATGTAAATTCATCATTTAAACTTTTCTCATGCTTTGAAAAACTTTTGAAAAACTTAAAATCAATTTCCTAGGTGTCTATAAAATCCCTCAAATGACCAATTTTCTTGATTTAAGCGAACGGTAATTTTTATAAAAATAAGACAGTATATTAAGCCACTAAAATTTTTTTTTCAGTTGTTACCATTTTAAAAACGAAGATTTGCGCTTGTAAAATAACTTACTGTCCAAGCACTCATATCCAAACGCCGCTCCGAAAATCGCCCCAAAAATCAGGAGCACCCCAGCGGGCATTCCCGGCCAGAAAACCGTCAAATTCCGCTACAGTACGTTATAGTACGCTCCTACTGACGCCAGTGTCCAAGCGGAATTGCCAGACGAACACGCCGCGGTGTAAAAAATCGAAAACCCGTGTATTTTTCGGGTTTAAGGGTGGATTATAGGGTGGAATATACAGAATAAGAGAAAGACAAACTGGCCGAGGGGAAAGAGCGTCTTTTTGCGGAAAAGGGGGCTCTGATACTGATATGAGGGCGACAATAAGCTGGTCCCAAGAAGGGCGGAAAAGTTAGGGGAAGAGGAAGAAGACGTAGGGGACGGCTGGAAACGCTAAAAAGAGAAAAATATTTGTTTCAACGTTTTCGCGTCGTGGTTGCAAAAAAAAACAAAAAATCATAGAGTAAAACCGAAAAGAAGAACCGCATTTTGAGCGGGCGGCGATTACATGTCGTAATGCGTTGTAAGGCACCCAATCTCTCGATCTCGGTCATTCTCTCATCAATTTTCATAATTAAAAAGTCTAGAATCATCAAAATCCTATGAGGATTACAGAAATAACTTCGGAATTTTGAAATTCAAGCGTTTTCACGTCCAATCAAGGGCAAAAGATCATGCAGCTCGGTCGCGTTGCGGTCGCCATGGTTATTTGCCAGGAATCAACGCTGGGGGCCGTGGACCAGATTCCGGAGCCGCTAAATCGATACCGGTAAATCCGACATTTAGATGATCCGCGTAGCGTCGCGTAGCGCGATGTATTGTCTGGACAAAAGACCGCTCCAAAATACACCTATCGTCGTTTTTTAATCCGCGAAAGTACTGCAATTTTCCCACCTTGCTCTTTTAAAGGGGGATCGACCCCTCCACACTAGGGCCCTGGCGATGCCAAACACCTCTCGAAGCCACGATCTATTTCCAGTTTTCTCGGCGACGTCACGCTCCAAATCACAGAAAAATTCTGTTTTACGTCATTTTGCGCGATACGTAGTTGTCGAGACCTAGTCGATGCAGGAAGTCGATTCCCAGCGACTTCTAGTACCTTTAATAAACCAAAATTCCAACATACACTCCATCATTCTAGCATAAATTGGAGTCCATAGTTCTCCACCGTAGCTGTCTAGACCCAGTCTAGGGAGGTCGATTCCCTCGCTTCCAACTCCCTTTAATGCGCACAAAATTTCCTGTCTGTCCATTCTACCATAGATCATACACCCTCCCTGTCAATTCAATTCCAAACACTGTCCGCTTTTGCGGGTAGCCACTTCCTGTTATGTGAGGGGGTATCTCGAGGCGGAGGGTTGGCACGGGTCGAGCAGCAGCTTCTTCTTTACCGCCTCTTTGAGATCAACTCTCAGTTTCAGCCTCTTTTTAATGGGAGGGCGGTGGTATCGCACAATGAATCAAACAAGCCGAAGTCGGGAGGTAGCCTTGAAGAAGAAGGGGGAGAAGAAGAAACTGAACCCAATATTGAGCGCGAGAATTGAGAGGGGGAGGATGACCTCTGTGCCCTCAGGGGAGAGCGAGGGAAAGAGAGAGAGAGAGAGAGAGAGACAGAGAGAAAGAGCGACGGATAGAGAGAGTGTGAGAGATTGCCAATTGACAGTCCATTGCCACCAAACCCGCATCATGCGTCTTCATCAGCCTTGTGGAAGCTTTGGTGAGAGCGCCACTTTTGGAACGCCTCTAGAGATTTTCCCTTTTCTTTTTTTTTGTCATTTAGACTGCCACTTTAAGTTGCTAATTTACGGTCTTTACGGTATTTAAATTGAAAGCCCACGCAACTACCGTAGTCATTTTTGTCTATTGTGACCAGTTAGCAAAAAAACGCTCATTTTACAGTAGCCTTTTACCGTATTCATGGCTGTTGTCGTACTGTACAAAATACAATAGCTCGAATTTGAAAAACAGCTGAATTTTTAATCATCAGTAGAGTGTGTCGTGTTTGAATAATTATTTGAATATATTCGAGCCCGCTCAAATAAATTATTTGAAGGCATCCCGGAAATTATTCAAATAATCGGTCAAATAACGGAACCACCTCCGCTCCGATTCAAATATATTTGAACATATTCAAATAAATCCGAGCTGGACAAGCTAAACGAAATTTGAAAAAATCGCGCCCATGGATTTAAGAAGGGCCTTTGTCGACCTTAGAATAGCACCGCCGACCATTTCGTAGATGTTATAATGCCGAATAGTGAAAAATGACGGTATTTTTCGGTATTTCGGGATTTTTAGGGTTTCCAGTTTTCGGTGGTGGGAATCAGCGGCAGACAACCAAAGTGCCTATCGGCTCACCAAGCACAATATAACAACTGTCAGAATGCCGACTTGAAAATGCCGGCGTGCTAAATGCCGAAACGCGAAAATGCCGACTGTTCTTCTATTTTATTATATACCTTTTCTGTCTATTGTGACTAGTTCGCAAAAAAACGCTCATTTTACAGTAGCCTTTTACCGTATTCATGGCTGTTGTCGTACTGTACAAAATCCAATAGCTCGAATTTTAACAAAAGCTGAATTTTTAATTGTAAGAGAGAGAGAGAGACAGAGAGAAAGAGCGACGGATAGAGAGAGTGTGAGAGATTGCCAATTGACAGTCCATTGCCACCAAACCCGCATCATGCGTCTTCATCAGCCTTGTGGAAGCTTTGGTGAGAGCGCCACTTTTGGAACGCCTCTAGAGATTTTCCCTTTTCTTTTTTTTGTCATTTAGACTGCCACTTTAAGTTGCTAATTTACGGTCTTTACGGTATTTAAATTGAAAACTCACGTAACTACCGTAGTCATTTTTGTCTATTGTGACCAGTTAGCAAAAAAACGCTCATTTTACAGTAGCCTTTTACCGTATTCATGGCTGTTGTCGTACTGTACAAAATCCAATAGCTCGAATTTTAAAAAAAGCTGAATTTTTAATTGTAAGATGGTGGCTTGCTAGTTCCTGGAAATACCCTCAAAAATTACGGTTAGCTCTCTATCTCCCTCTCTCTCTCGCTCTCTCTCGCTCTCTCTCACCCAGTCTCTCTCTCTCGCTCACTCGCTCGCTTTCTCTCTCTTTTTCTCTCGCTCTCTCTCTCACTCACTAACTCACTCACTCTCTCTCTCTCTCCTTCAAGAGGTGATCGCGGTCATTTTTCGAGATTTTTCGAAAATTCGAGATAAGCGTAAGAAATTTGTCAAAAATCGCTGCTAGCATGATTGCATGATCAATCCGAAAATTCTTAAAAAAACGCGCGCTGCAGCTCTTTTTCCAGCCTGAGTCCCTTGAATGTCCCAGGGTAATTCGAAAGGCCGTTTGGTGTTTCTGAAGAATCACTGTTCGTCCCAGGCAAGACCGCAAAATTTCTAAATCGTCTCCGTTGGCTTGCAAGTGGGCCAAAAGACCAAAAACCTCCTTAAAATTGCAGCTAGCCTGCACAGTTTAAAGGGACCCGAAAGGCAACAAAATTACCCGTTCCAAGCTTTTGGCGCATGTCCAAGTCTCTGTAACATGTTCAGCAACCGTCAATTAGCTAATTGGCAGTAGGTGTTCGAGTTTTCTGCTCGACCCCACTTTGACCGATTCCAACGAAACGACACGAGACGACAATTCCCATCTTCACCTCTTTACAGATCGTAGCTTTGAAGCCCCCGACGGCTCCGCCCCCTCTTTTTAGACTTGACTTTCCCCCTGTGAACGAGCCAATTCGGGGGCAATACCAACAAGTTCTGTCATCCCTCCACTTTTTTCACGGCGTCTTGTACGGTAGTGAGGCACAATACTGTCCGTTCCATTCCATTTCCATCCTATGTACAGTCTGGCGAGACTTTTCGGAGCTTCCCGACCCCTTCAAAGCGACAGAGAAGTGCCAGAATCGACCCTTGTGTCGGCAGCTACGAGACGCTTCAAACCACACTTTTCGTCTAATTTCTGGCCCCGGGAAAGTGAGACCCTTCGACTGCTTCCCTCGACTGGGTCTCGACAACCACACCGAGCTTCGAATTATGAGCGATAAAGCGCAGCGAAAATTTGCTACAAAACTCAAAAAAGCTTCCAAAAGGGCTAGACACGTCCTTTGGAGGGTTGCGTCGCTGTTGTAGCCTGATAGATGGAAGCGTTCGATTCTAAGATCATACGTCTCCGTTAGTCGAACAAAGTCACAAGCCGTTTGTACATTCCTTAATTTACTACTTTGAGTTTCTTGCAATTTTACCTGTTTTTTCTCCCTCAAATATGAGGATTTTTCAACAAAAACGAAGGCGAAAATAAGGAAATTCGTTACGTTTTGAGTGACCGTAATAACCTCTAAAAGTGCAAAAAGCCTACGACACCCGGGATTCCCAAGCCGTCTCCGATCCAAGTACTAACCGAGCCCAACGTTGCTTAACTTGGCAGATCGGACGGGATGCCGTGCTTTCAACGTGGTATGGTCGTAGGCGGGGGAAGGAGGGGGAGAGCGGTTCAAAAGAGGTTGGGGCGAGGCAAACTCGACCACAGTCTCTTGTACCATTCTCCTGTCCCTCCCCCCGCCTACGACCATACCACGTTGAAAGCACGGCATCCCGTCCGATCTGCCAAGTTAAGCAACGTTGGGCTCGGTTAGTACTTGGATCGGAGACGGCTTGGGAATCCCGAGTGTCGTAGGCTTTTTGCACTTTTCGCACTTTTTGCCGCTGAATTATGCTAATTTTTGCGTTATAAAATTCCTGCATGGTCTCTGCTAGCTTGGCGGCCATCTTCGCTACTTTTCAGACTTTATTTATGTATTTATATATTTAAATCCGTCTTCTATATAATTTTTAGGATGCGGCTGTACGCCATATTACTTTTCACAGCCCTCCTAGCAGTTGTGGTCGCGGAATCAAGACAGGTTGGCAAAATAAACCAAATTTTATGTTTCTTGTATTTTCAGAAAGCCCGCGCCCAGTCGAGGCCGAGCTGGCGGGGCGCTAAAGGTAGGAAAAATCTACTTTTTTTTAAGCCAATCAGGTTGAAATTGACTTTGTTACTAATTTTTTTTGAACAGTTTTTGTATAATAAACCTTGAAATCGATATTCCAGGAGCCGCCAAGCGCCAATCCTACGACGATTTCACGGCCGGAAATAAATTGCCGGGAGCCGAGACGTTTCCAGCGCCTCAGCCAGCACCACAATCACCAGCCCCTGAAGCTCAACCCCAGAAATATGGGGATGATGACCAAAATTCGTATTCTGACAAGCAACAGCAGCCACAACCGGAAGTGGCTCCGGTAGCGCCGGCATATCCGGAAGATACCACTGATGCACCAGTTCAGGTTGGGAAAGCAGATTTTGAACCGATTTTTCAAGCTTTAGAACTTTTTAAAACTTTTTTGCGTCTCTCTCTCTCTCTCGCTCTCGATTTGCAACGTTATACCCTTAATACCTCATTCTCCAGGTCACCGATGCTCCCTACGAAGAGCCCACCCCCACTCCAGCTCCGGCTTATCCGGAAGAAACGGCTGCCCCGGTAGAAATTCTCCTACTCATCCCTATCGACCTCATTTTAGGCCACCGAAGCTCCTTACGAAGAGCCCGAAACTGCGGCTCCTGCACCGGCTCCAGCTCCAGCCCCTGCTCCAGCTCCAGCTCCAGCTCCCACCTATGAGCCCGAGGCCATCGTGCCGGTTTGTTTTCTAGCGAAATAAGACTTGAGAAAGAGTTTCAGATGACCGAAGAGCCGTACGTGCCGGCCGAAACGACAACTCAGTCCACGACACAACAAACAACACCCTACCAGGAGCCATACGAGGAGACCTATGATGACGAGACGAACGCCCCGGAAACGTGAGTCCACTTCGAAAAAGTATTACTTCTGGCATAGCTTCTGAAAAATCATTAAGAACACCAATCAGCTTGGAAATACGTAATTTTTTTGTAACCTTGCTTATGCGCCGGAGATCGTGTATCAAGTGTAGCACCCTATTTTACCGCTAAAATACTATTTTTTATGTTTGTTTTACTAAAAACCGCGACGTTTTACGCGCATGAATGTAGAAAACACGATCATAAAACGGTTTCAGCCCCGTCGAAAATCTTTTAATTGCCTGCCTAGATAGACATTATTATTTTTAGAGCTGTTTTTCTGCTTTCTATGGTCTATATTTTAATTATTTATTTTTTAGGCCGGCCCCAACGACGGCCGCTCCCGCGAAGCACACCTACGGCCCCAGGCCCAAGCCGACGCCCGCCCCGAAGAAGTACACGAACCACAGGCTGGACTACCCCATCGCGTCGTGCTACACCAATCCTGATGGTAAGTTGTCTTTTTAAATGCTCAAACAAGCCTTCTGTGAAACGTTAAAATAGACAAGAAGCTAGAGGCAAAATAAAAATCGAGAAATCGGACTTTTCGACTCGAAAAAGTAAACAAAATTATTCCTTTTTATTTCGAGGTTTAATTTTTCTATGTTCCTTTCCCTCTAAAGCTAAAAAGCTCAAAATAGACAGATCAAACAGCTGAATTCAATCAAAACTGAGAAATCCAGCATTTTGACCCAGCAAGCTCACGTTTTTTTTTGTCCGCGAAATCGGCTTTGAACTTTCGGAAATTGACGTCCAAACTGTATGGATTTCGTTAATTCTTTAAATTCTAAACGTTTTCCAGGTGTCTGAATAACAAAAACAAGCGCATCGTTAACTGAACGGTGAAGTCTGGAAAACCCCGTCTATTCCGTAAAAACGCTTCAAAATGTCTTCCTTATTTTCAAGCTATCAAAAATCTCGAAACTCGAAAAATCTTTATTACCCTTTTTCCAGGCTTCATGTGCTGCAACAGCACGCTGGAAGAGGTGCTCAAGGACGCGTACCAGCTCCTCGACAAGAAGACCGGCTGGATGAACTGCAACTCGCAGCAAATCTCCAACGCCGTTCAGGTAGCGACACTAACAGATTGGCAGCTTCATTGGTGCTTTTCCAGTATCAGGGGGAGGTGGCGGTTTTCTGCTACCGCTTGAAAACCTAAAAAAAATAAAGATCGAATTAATAGAAAAATTGGAATTCTTTTGTTCATAAATCAAATCGTTCACAGATATTGCGCAAAGCCGCCTTATCTTATAACAACCCGTTTCCAGGAGCGTTGCGAGAAGAAGTTCGGCACGCCCTTCGAGACGATCACCGGCATCGGCGATTTCGCCTCCAAATCCCACTTTTATTCGGATCTGATCTGCAAGATTAAGAGGGAGGGACGGTGAGTTAATCGTACGACATAAAGTAATGGGCAAAAATAGCCAATTCGTCGTTTAAAACGAACTTTTCGGTGTTTTTCGTCAAATTTAGCTACTCTTAAATTGGAAAAACGGATTCTAAAACTCGAAAGATTCTTAAATTTTGACAGTTCTACCCACCCGATAATATTTCAAGCGAAAAACTGTTTGGAAAACTTGGAAAAATGCATTAAAGTTTAAAATTTGGGTGAAGCTACAATTTTTACCTAAAAACGCTATTTTTATTTTGTGTTTTCAATAAGAATTATAACGTTTTTAGGTATAGGATTTAGAATGGAATACAGAAAAGTATAGAAATAGCGCCTTATCGATCACTATAAATTAAAACTTTAAACAAAATCCACTTTCCAGCTTCATCCTGGCGTACGCGACGCCGAATCGACACGAGAAGCCGATCACCAGCCGCCCGTACATCGTGCCCACCGAGACTGAAGCCGCGCAGCCGCCCACCTACTTTGTGCCCAAGGTTTGAATAGCTTTTGACGCCTTAAAACCTAATAAGATCGTTAAGTTACCTATCTAGGCATTAAATCGTCAAAAATGTTAACTTTCTACGTTTCAGGCCCGCCCGCTCGCCCCGGCAGCGCAAGTTCCGGTCGCCCCAGCTGCAAATTATGCCGAGGTTTTTCTAATCGAATAAAAGTAAAAAAGCGAAATTTCAGACAGCCCCGTCCGCCGCGTCGAATCTGCAGCCCGTCTACAACGGCCCACAACAACCCCTTCAACAACCGCAATTCCCGCACCAACAACCGCCACAACAACAGCAACAGTTCCAGCAATTCCAGCCACTCCCGCAGTTCCCGCAGGTCGGTAGATGAACATAACGAATCTTTGATAGCAAAAATTGGTTAAAAATTGCTAAAAACTATAAAAAACAAAAAAGGTTAAAAGTAAAAAAGTAAAAAACACCTTGACATTTTCAATTTTTGCCGGATTATATTTTTAGTGTTTTTAAGTCAAATTTGTGCGGTTTTGACGCTTAAAAAAATAGTAAAAGCAGTTTCACCACTTAACAGCGCTTTTAATAAAAACATAGCTAGATTTCTAGTAAAAGAAAACTGGCCAGGAAAACGGAGAGAATTGCAGAATTTCGAATTTCGGGCAAAAAAATCGATTTTTTTTCCAACGAAAACCAGGTTTTTACGTTCAAAAAAGTGGAAAAACATAGGGTAGAGCCCTGCCGCTACTTGTATATGGGAAAAATGGGCCTAGAAATATACGCTCCCGTTCTGAAAAGACTAAAAACCTCAAGTTTTGAAGGCTACAAAATCACGAAATATACAAAATTACAAAACAAGTTTTCAGACACCAGCTTTTCCGGTGCAAGCCCCCCAACAGTCCTTCAACCAGCCCCCCTTCCAAAGCTACCCCCAGCCATCCCTTCCGACCGGCCAATACGCCCTCATCCAGCAGGGCTAAGCCAAAATTCCGTGATTTCGTGCGTCTATCTATCTGTACAGGGTGTAATTTAATAAATATTTGCCGCAAAAATGAGATCCCAGCTATCACAGAAAAAGTCCAAAAATATCAGTTCGAAAATATTCGAAAAAAAATCATACATATCCGCGTGAAAATTGCATATTACTATCGGCTTTGGTGGGTGTGTGGCTTTGGCGAGACGAAGGTTCATCGGGGGTCATTCGCTCGTCAGCCCGTAGATTGAGCGCACTTTTCTAAAATAACAAAAATTACAAAACATCATGATTTGCTCACTGTTGTACTTCCTTGTCGAGCTCGGCCTCTATCCATGGCTCGCGCATAAACGTGTCGACGATCCGTTGTAATTGGTCGTCGTAGCTGAAAAGCAGCGTTTTGAATGTTCAAAAAAAAACGCAGAAAAAGTTTAAAAGTTTAAAGGAGCCTCAGGTTAGTGCTAAAAACTGGCAAATCAAGGCCTTCAAGAACGGGTTTTCTACGACTCAAAAAGGGTTCTTTCGCGTTATCGGATGCCCTTTTTCTAAGAATCCAATCTTTTTCTGAGATAAATAGACGATGTGCCTCTTACTGTTTTTACAATTACAAGCGTTACAAGCTTTTATCAAAAAAAATACAAAAATATGGATTCACGACCGAAATTTAACTCAAAAAACTTTTCTAGGCTTTTTTTGATTGTTTTTACCACAGAGCATAGAGTTAAATTTTAGTAGAAACGCTATTAAAACATTTACTATTAGTTGGCTAGGCATTTCTCGGTTAATATGAAAAGTTCTTTCCTCGCACCCAATATCGCGAAAGCACCTATACTCAATATAAAAAAGTTTTTCGGCAACAACAGAAAATCCTCATAAAATTTTCTACGTTTTCTACAGCTTTTTGCAGTGAAATATAGCTAAATTTCACCAAAACACCACGAAAACACGTCAGTCGAAATAGCTCCTCTTCTAAAATCCGTGCTACAGTCTTTTTTGACAGGAGACAAAACACCTAAACCTCACTTTTTAATCAACTCCCGCAGTCTCATCCGTATCACTTCTTTATTCGTGTCGTCAGATACGTGCTCCAAATACTTCTCGGCCTCGGCTTTTGCTCTTTCCTAAAAAACCCAATAAATTCACGCGGGAAAATGCGTACCCGAATATCGTCGAATACGCCCTGTTTCTCGATCTTCTCGACGACCTTCTGGCGAATCTCAAAAAAATGAGGATTAGATGTTATTAAAATCGGACAAACCTCATCAAACGTGCCCTTGGCTTTTATAAAAGCGCATACTTCTGCGGCCACCTGGTCCTTTGGGGGAAGGGGCATCTGAAATCGGAAAATTGGCAAATGAAAAAAAGCACGTTTTCGAGCAAAAATTTGAAACGGTTATCGTGAGAGCGGATCTTGAGAGAGCGCTAGGGTTCGCGGGCCTTTTCCTCGCCTAACAGCCGTCACCCTGCTAGTTGCTGTGGTCCAAACGTCCATAAGAGCCCGTGGAAATCGTGAAGCAAGCAAAAGCCCACGGTTCTTAGCGCAGGAACCCCCCTAGAGTGTTCTTGCAATCCATAAACTTTTTTTGCTTAGGGTCGAATTCGGCCATTTCGTTTCCTGGATAACGTTTGACCCTAAAATTAGCCTAAACTTTATCAATACTAGGTAAAAAAAGGTAAAAGACACGCTGAAATTAACGCGGTTTCCGCGCTGCATCAATCTATCTCGAGGAAAAACCTGCAAAAATCAAAACAAACAATAAAATGACAGGGACCACCTACTCTTAGCGGAAATTCTGGGTATTCTAAATCTCTTTACCTTCTTAAAAGCAAAAAAATATTGATTCTATAGCTTATTTTTAGTGCTGAATGAATTTATTTTGAAGCAAAAAAAAACCTTGAAAAACCGGGAGAAACAATAACATAGCAGGGACTACCTAATTCCAGCGGAAATTCTCGTTTTTCTATGCCCCTTTATAGTCCTAAAGCTTAGATATATTAATTCGATAGTATTTTTAGTGCTGAATGAATTTATCTTGAAGAAAAAACGTTAAAAGGTCAGGAGAAACAAGAAAATTCAAAGAACCACCTAATTTTAAATTAAAAAATGGGCCTTCTATGTATCATGATCGTTCTAAAAACAAACTGTACCAATTCCATAGCTTCTTTAGCGAAAAATTTTTAGAAAAGCTCGATAAAAAACATTTTCGAGGATTTCAGTTTCAACAGAAAATCCCGGAATTCCGTTCCAAACGCTCCAAATTACAGATATCGTCCAGAGTCCATAACGGAACGCCGTCAAAAATGGGTTTTTGCGGAAATTTCCACATTCTGCTCGGCTTTTCAACAACCAGCCATGGCATTCCCGAAGAAAAAGGGCTCCGATGACTCAGGTATATTTATTATTATTATATTTTATATTTTTCATATTTAGAGTGAGATTCAGGATACGATGGCTAAATTCTAGCCGAGATTTCGACTTTTCTGCATCAAAATTTCTAGCTTCCGCGCTTTCCTTACTCCAATTTATTGTATTCTTAGTAGTTAGACGACGGCGAGCATTTTGGTGTATTTTAAAGCCATGTAGCTCATAGGGCGGCCGATACACAAAAGTCTGAGTGGACCGGAGAGTAAAATTTTGTGAATAATGTTTGTAAAACAGTAACATGTTGCAAATAAACATAAAAAATAAGTTTTTCCATCTTCTTGTTACAGATTCCGATTCCGATGAGTATGAGCCGCTGGCAAAACGGGCGCCGTTCCCCGAAGTCGAATCGCGCGGCGATGAAATGGAAGTCGAAAGGTTTGGAACGCTTTGGGACGGCGATTATGTTTTTTTTTCAGCAGCGCCAGCCATCCCTGGCAGAAGGTTATCTACGAGCGCGCGCTGGACGACATAAGCGCCGCCGGATTGGATGTAAGATTCATCTTTTTGTCTGCAAAGTTTTATAGGACAACGTTCCTCGAGGCACCGAATCGTTCACCGTCAACCAGCGAGATGTGGGGTTTTTTTTGTTTGAATGAAAAAGCGTTTTTCTTCCATTCGAATGGAGCTCAAATAATGTTTTTTTTTTGAGAATTTGTATAATTAATTGCTTTCAGAAGGCGAAGATCCAAGCGGAGGCGGACTCGATAAACATCCAGGGCTTTGTAAGTTTCAGTTTAGCTTTTCGAACCAATTTTTTAGGACATTGTCACCAACATAAACACGCTGCACGCGGGCCCCTTTGATCTGGTCCCCTATCTGCTCGACATTGAAAAGTTTGGCATATCTCAGGTATGAAGTAGTTTTGAAAGGCGCAAATCGATTGTTCTAGTTCGACGACACGACCCGCCGCTATTTCAAGATGCTCCCGCGCTTCATCGGCGGCAAATACCTGGATCCGCCAAAGCCTCGTAAGGACTTTGCCTCTGCCCCTTTGCCTTTTCTTGTCCTGGATGTCCCAAAAAGCACCCCCATCTAGCGGTCCGGAGGAAGGCCGGATCGGGTGGAACTTTAAACCATTCGAAAGCACTCGAAAAAGCCAGCAAAAAGTTGAATTTTCTAAAAATGTTGACGATTTGCTCGATATTCAGCGTTTTCTTAGAAAAAATATCTAGTTTTTGACGGAACGCTAATTAATAAATACAGAAGGCATGGTTTTGCCATTTTCGCGGCTTTCGATGCTAAAAACCAGAATTAAAAGAAGAACTCTAGAAAACAGAAATCGCTTTTCTTTTTCTCGTCTTTTCGAGAGCTTTCGATAGATACCTACCTATATCGTAAAAATTGGGCCTTCCTCCGAGTCGTTAGAAGGAGGTGTTTTTTTGGACACCTGTAAAATCCCAGTTTTTTCCAGGAACTTGGAACAACAACTACCAGCCTTTCCCGGTACGTTTTCACAGTCATCTTCAGAAAATTTTGTTTTAGAACAAGCTCGAGCACTTCTTGGCCCCCGACTACTCCCTCGAGGCCCTATTGGCCGTTGAATTGGACCTCGATCAATCGGACGAAAATCTGGCCGGCCAGGTTTGACCTTTTTAAAAATATAGTAATTTTTATTTAGATTGCAAAAGCGCTCGGCGAGCCCAAGGTGGAGAGCATCGTCAAGATCATCGGCGCCGTTGGCAGGGACAGGGTAAAAAATTATCATTCTTCCAGAAGATTGAATTTTAGGCACTGCACTATTTCGAGGAGACGCGCCGCATCGAGGCCAACGGCGGCCAGCTGGTCAAGAACAATTCGCGGCGACGAGCCCCCGGCGGCGTCTACATCACGCTTTTCAAGCAGGACCCGGCCATTCCGCAGCAGATTCGGGTATATTTTAGAAGTCGAAAACTATTTCGAAACCGAAAAAAATTTGAATCCGACATTTTCGCCAAAAATTGCCCATATTTGGTCGCAAAATCTATTTTTTTGTGCTGTTTAATATAAATTGCGAACGCTTTCTATGTTTAGGAACAGCAGAAAACATTTTAGAAAGACTTCCGCTGGTTATATTGCAAAAATTTGATCCGGAAAAAAATCGGTTTCTCCGTTAAAAACCATTTAAAAATCAAACTCAAAGCTATTTCCTTTTTTACAGGAGGAAACGCTGCCGTTCGACGCAAACTTTGGCGGACGAGGTCGCGGACGTGGTCGTGGGCGTGGACGCGGACGCGGAGGCGGCGAATTTCATCAGCACTACCAGCCAAACTACCAGCCCTACCAACCGGTGCACGAGCAACAGCCGCATCAACCGTGATCCCGAACTATTTGTGATCGATTTATTTATTGTTTTGTTGCCCCCACATCCCCTCTAATCATTATCTTTTCACCGTTTCGCATTTCCTGTTTTATGTTTTGTTTTTGATAAATTTTCTGCGCTTTAGTGTGGATGGTTCTGGATGAGATGATGAAGTCGTTGCATTTTTTTGGAAAAGTTGTAATTGTTTTGTCTGAATTTTGTGTCAAATGCATGCGGGATTTTGCGCTGATTTTGGGCTGACTTTGCGCTGAAAAGGAAGCTTGAGCTCAAAAAAGTAGTTTTAGGCGATAATCAGGCCGTGCTATGTGCCATAGCTCATGCTCATTCCGCAGAGCATTTCATTTCTGAGCAAGTCCTAGCAGTCAGAAAGCTGTAGAACGATAACGGTCTTCCAGAAAACGTTTCTCAAAAGTTTAAATTTTGTAAAACCGGGCTAAAAATGGTAAAATCGGCCTAGAGCAAATTTTATCCAGTTTCCGTTTCCGTGCAGTGTTTTTGGAATCATGATATTTGTGTCGAACTTCAAGCCCTATCAAATTGGCTATATTACATCGCAAAAATCGGCGCTATTTTGGGTCGACTTTGGTTTTCCGCAGATTTTCCACGGTTTTCTAGGGTACTTTGACGCGCTGAGCTCAAAAACCAACATCCCTGTCGTTGATTCAAAGAATCTGAATCTGAAAGACAATCCCTGATTTATTATAGGTAAAAAATTCGAGCTCAACGCACCAAACTACCCAAAAATCAGCGGAAAACGGTCGATCAAAGTGGATCCGCCTAACGGAACCGTATGTATAGTGGACCCTTGCGCCCGAATTTTCTCGTAAAACTTACCAGATTGTTGCTACTTTATTTAATCCTGAGCGTTACATAATTTATCCTATTTTCAGAATGTCCCTACGACACGCGTGGTCCCGTTCAGCTCATCTACTTGGCCGACGATTATTGTTGAAAGCCACGACGTCTCCCTCCACATTTGCCGCCTCAACACGACAATTGTCCATCAGTCCCAGGTAAGACACTACTTTGCGACCCAAAATCTCCATTTTTTTTAGTCTTTTCGAGGCCGCCGAGCCGTTCAAGCCAACGCCGGAAGGGGAGAAGAAACGGGAAGATCGTAAGAATTTTGTCTGACCTTTTTTACAGATTTTTTAGAACAACGACGACGAAACATTGCCATCGGCGCCTCCCTTTTTATCGTCTGGGTCTCGACGCACGGGCTATTGCTATGGAGGTACGCATTTTATAGTATTAAACTTACTTAATTACTTAAAACTTTTTTAGGAGACGACGCGAGAATCGAACCCTCAATAAAGACCTGCCGCCCATCGACATTGAGGAGTTTGTGACGCGTTATTTGAGCACCGGAAAGGTTTGCGGTGCATTTTATTTTGTATCATTTGCGTAGGTAAACAAGATCGTCTACCAGCCGGCATTCAACGTCGCGAACGTCTACCTGAGCCATCCGGACGAGCCGAGCAAGGCGAAGGCCATGGCTATGGTGAGAATCGGGGTTTTTTCAGTATCGGGGGAACCAGTTTTTTCTTTAGAGAAAATTTTTCTTGTTTAAATCATGGAGCGATTTCTACACCTTTTGTGCTATTCCCGATCGTAAAAACTATAGACTTTTATAAAAATAAAAATACCGATTTTTGACGGAAAATTGACGATTTTCGAGCAAAATTTTTGTGTTTTTAGTTTCCTAAATAGTTTTCCCATTTGAAACATAGATACACTGTTAAAATGTAGCAAAATTGGGAAAATATGATTTTTCGCCCAAAAAATTCAATTTTCCAACATTTTTTAAAGTTTTTGCACTAATTTTTCATTGAAAACAAAGCTAAAATTTATCAAACGCTATTAAATTAACCTAGCGTTGTAGAAAAACACGGATTACCCCTGCCCTGTATAATGAAAAAGCACCTGACCATGAGTTTTGATGAAAATACCTTTTTCAGTTCTCCTACCTGCCCGACCAAATTGCTCGCCCGCCCGACGTGCGCTTCGACTTTGACGAGGGCTTCGATTCGCTGAAGCTGACGTTGGAGGCGGCGATGAAGGCTTTCTTCCCCGAGGGCAACGCACCGCAGTTCAGCGTCGAAAACGACCAATTCCCCTCGATGCGGTGAGCAGCAGCTTCATCCTCTTGAATTCCGATTTTTAGGGAATTCGGCTTCATCTTCCTGGCGACACTCTTCACCCTCGCCGCGCTGATGGCCGGGAAATAATTGCTGGTTTTAGTTTAGGTACTTTGATTTGACGTTTTGCTGTTTTAATGTACTGTTTTTCTGGCTTTGTAATAAATATTGAGATTTTGTGCGCACGGCTTAAAAAATGTCAGTTTGGAAAGAAAGAAACGGCTGAAAATCTTTGACAGGCGCTAAAAGCGCGCAGACACGTCCAATTTGGACGTTTTATAGATGGTTTGGTAGAATTTGAGACACAAAAATAACTGGACGTGGAGATACAGCTTCAAGAAGTTTTGCTAAAAATCCGGTCAAAATTTTTGAGCAAGCCCTAGGTCTTGAGTTCGTCAAAAATAGACATGGGATGGCCGAACTACGGCCATTTGAAATTCGGCCCATTTCTTTTCTTTTCCCAAAATCCCATAAATTTGTGCAAATTTGGATCTTCAAGGAGTTTTTTGAACACTTCATAATTTGGATTCTGCTGTCTTTTATTTTAAAAAAAGCACCGTTTTTCGCGAATTTGCAAATTTTTGCCAAATAGGCCTTAAACTGTTGTCTGAATTTTAATTTTCCCTGTCTTCTTACAAAAAAACAACAAAAAAACTCGGTTTATCGCCGGCACCCTCTCAATCTGCCCACTAGACCTCCCGAACCCCCCCCCCCTAAACCCCCCTTTACCCCCCTCCGAACCCCCCTCCGAACCCCCCTACAGAGGCGCTCCAACCCCCCTAAAAACCCCCCTCCGAACCCCCCTACAACCCCCCTACCAACCCCCCTTCACCCCCCTCCCAACCCCCCTTCACCCCCCTCCGAACCCCCCTAAACCCCCCTCCCAACCCCCCCTAAGCCCCAATTTAGTTTTTTGGCGCAATTAGTCAAATAACGCGGTTTAATAACGCAGATGTGGTTTATAAATGATTCATCTGACTCGAAAATATAAACAATCATTCAGATGCGGTCAACTACCCATGAAACTCAATTTTTAGGACAATTTTGGTGAAAAAAAACTGTAAAAACTTATCGAAACATTATAAATTTGTGCTGTAAAGATTGTAGGACAACCATTGGTGCTTGCTAACCACAATACCGACAAAAAAACGGGTGGAAACCGGTTAGAATTGCTAAAAAAACACTCGGGAAACACGAATTGAGGGCCAAAATAGCTGAAATATATTCCCCTGGGGTTGTAAACTATTGTCTGATAGTTTTTACTTATTTTAATTGATTAAAAGACGAAAAATTTGAAAAGATCTTCATATATGTATATCATTTCACCGGGCGAACCCCCCTCCGAACCCCCCTTCACCCCCCTCCCAACCCCCCTAAACCCCCCTCCCAACCCCCCTAAGAACCCCCCTAAAAACCCCCCTAAACCCCCCTCCCAACCCCCCTCCGAACCCCCCTCCCAACCCCCCTCCCAACCCCCCTCCCAACCCCCCTCCGAACCCCCCTACAACCCCCCTACCAACCCCCCTAGTTAGGGGGTTTGGGGAGGGGGGGGGTTCGGGAGGTCTACTGCCCACTCTCTCGTCGGTTGTTGTCTATCCAGTGGACAGGAGGGCCGCGCCGGGCCTACGGTATCGCCCCGGCCACAACGAATTCCGATTTTCGGAGTTTCGGGTTTTCCGTTTTTTTTTTGCCCGGCCCTTCGACCCCGATTCTTTTGTTTTTTCTTCCGTCTCTTTTTCCAATTCTCTGATTTCCAGGTAAAATGGCCTGCATGTGGGAGCGCTTGGACGTCCCCCCGTGCCCATCTTCTCACCCAATGGTCAGTATTATTAATCGTAATTTTCTACCCCTTTTCCATGGTGCGTTCCTCAACTTTTCTTTTTAGGTGAGAAGGCAGAAGCTCGCTGAGACGGTACTGTCGACATTCATGGAGCGGGTCCAGCTCGCGCATCGCCGTGGCGGGCAGCACCGAGTCGGCGGCCTCTGGCCGATGAGGGAGGACTGGTCGACCCTGGAAGGCGTGGAATGCGATCATGAAGAGGTTGTCCAAATCATCCGCTGCGCCGTCCGGGAACATTACATTGTGGTTGGTTTTTATCTACCATTTTTTGACCGTTATTTGGCTGCAGGCAAAGCCGTTTGTGTTCTGATTTTTTCATTGTGCCCTGCTATATTTGTTGCCTAGGTCCGAATCCGCAAAGATGATGACGTGTGCAAGGTGCGCATCTACGATCCACTTGTCACGAGCGTCGAGGATTGCTCTGGCTCCCAGGTACACGAATCTGTTTTGCTTTCCAATTTTTTTTTGTTAGGTCACTTCCTCGGTGATGGAACAAGTGATGGCCTTGTGCTCGCACATCTCCAACGGCCCAACAACACCCACTCTCGACGCTCACTATGTTCTGAACATCGAACGGCAAGAGGACGATTGGAGCTGTGGTCACCGGGCAATTTCCTATGTGATGGACCTGTTGAACGAGTTCGACCCAATTAAGTAGGTTTAGGACTTTATTTTTTATGCTCTGTGTTCGTTGATTAAGATTTTTAACTTCTTATTTTAGTCGGTCACCAGACCTTTTCGCCTGCGAACAATTATATGACATGGCGCAAGATCGTCGGCAGTCCGTGGATTGGGACGGCAAACTCTGGGCAAAGTGAGAAAGCCATTTTTTCTACTACTTATTTTCTTTAGAGATCGGAACCTGGGCCAGCCGGAAACTTGCCAAATGGTGACATTTAACCAGAAGGAAATTGCGAAGAAGAAGGTACTCGAGGAGTTTCCGAATTCACCTGGTTCCGATTTAGGCATCCGAGCCCCCAAGGATCAGCAAACAAGGAGACACGGGGTCTCAGAGCGCGCACGGGGGGGTGGGGAGGGGCGTGGCCGAGTGGTCTAAGGCGGCGGTCACAGGCCACAGGGAGGGGGGTGCTGGTTCGATACCTCGGACCCCCCCGTACCGTCAGATCGTTTTGCTCTTTTTTGCAAAAAGTGGTTGAAGGTGCCAGCAACCCATATATAGTGTACCCAATGTCGAAAAATAACAAACTATATGGTTCCTGAGTCAGAAACGACGAAATCGCGAATAGTGGTGCTGGAGTACTCATTTAAGTCACATAGATATAAAACAGAGCTGAATATATAGACAGATAGTCATACAAAGTCGATTCAAGCCAAATAGTTCAGTACTACTCCAGAATTCAAAATTGCTCAAAATGGACGGGCCTCAATCTCGTCCATTACAGCCCCCAACCCCGAAAAAGCAAGCAATTGATCATTGGCAAGTCTCAGGCGATGCAAATATACGAAAACGGATCCCAGAAAATGGCTATATTCAAAGAAAAGCGATGCGCACAAAGGGGTGAATTTTCGGTCTTCTGCTCGCTAAAAAGGTTTTGAACTCCTTATTTTGATTCAGATTTGCTGCGAGCTCTTTTGGAAAAGGTGCCTTAGGGTCTGTTCTATCATATGCGAAAAGCCGCCTCGACCGTTTTTTCTAGAAAAAAAGTTATCGCATTTTGAAAGCGCGAAAATTTGTCACTTTTTCCCCCTTTTGTTAAGGCCTTTTGCGGGTATCAGGGTTCGCTGTGCGCGCAGCCGGCCCACCCGTCCCGTGGAGTGCCCCGTCCCTCGTGCGCGCCCTCCTGAATAGTCGGGACCCCGTGGAGAACGATGGGGCGGCGGCGGGCGCGGCGGGTGCTGGTCGTCTGGTCGCGTGGAAGACGTCAGCAACAACGACAATGCGGCGCAGCGCAATGACAGCGGCGCCACCGGCAGCGCCAATACTACGCCCAGTGCTAGTGTTAGCAACGCTGCTGCTGCACCAGCGCCACAAGAACCGGAAACGGTATATTTCTTCGCCATTGGCGTTTTATGTTTTTGCTTTAGAGCTGTTTGGCGGCCTGCTACAGCCGTGTCGCACCTGCCCCCAGGATTCCTCCTCCACCACCGCAAACTCCCATCCAACAGCAACCGGTTGGGTACAAGTATGTATTAATGTGCTCCCAGATGATTGCTTTAGCGTTAACGATGAAAGTGTGGCTCTTGGTGGGCGTGTGTCGCCGCAGCCCGGGCCTGAGATGCCGCAAGCTGGGCCTTCGAGCAGTCAAGCGCAGCAGCCCGGTCCTTCGAGGAGTCACGCGTCGCCGCCCCGTCCTTCCGAAAGCGAGCTGCCAAGTGTTGTATCGGAAGGCGACTCTTCGACCCCTTCTGTCCTTGATTTGTGGGTTTTTTTTATCCGAGTCTATGCTCGTTTTAGTCCTCCGAGATTGGGCAACAACCCGTCAACCGATGGCTTTCCACCGACTCCACAGATCGACCGTCGGCCTTCCACACATTTGCCGTAAGCTTTTCGTTGCTTCCGGTCTTTCTAATTATCCGTTTAGTCCGCTCACGCGCGATTCCGAACCCTCGGCCGGGCCCTCGTCTAGCGGTATCCAGCGCTCGCCAATGCCTCAACCGGCGCTCCACGATGTTCTTCCGTTAGTTTTTGCTTTGCTTACAAAATTCCATGGTTCTTTCGCGTTATCGCGGGGGGGGAAGGAAATTTTTTTCTTGGGTACCAATTTTTGATATAAAAATAGTGTAATTGTTTATACGTTTTTTGCTAGTCCGAAATGTAAGAAGTTTACAAATTTTTTGCAAAAAAAAAATCGATTGTTTTGACCAAAATTCAAGCTTTTTTGTCAAACTTTTGCGTAGAAAATTCCACTTCTCGGCTAGTCTGTTACTAATTCTACTTTTTCAGGCCAATCCCAACTGTGGAAGACGAGGACTCGAGCGGGTGAACGACGACGCCATCTCCTTGCAGCCCAGCTGATCCCCGACCATCCCTATTTGTATCATACGAACCCTCATTGCAGTAACATATATACATTTGTGGCATTTCACGTTGTAACTTTGTAGCTTACCTCTGAAAATTCGCGTTTGTATATTCTCACTATGTATTTTCGGCAGTTCCCCTGTAAAGTTCTGTGCCTTGTGTCTGTGTATTTTGGGTGTAACCGTTATGTCGCGATAAACTTTACCCCCATCCCGACTTTTGGTTTTACAAGGGAGGTTCTTTAGGAATCGAGGGGGTGGGGCAAACCAATTTTTTTTCGGCACAGGCCTAGATTTTTTTTATAAATTGCGGAGGCGTTTCTACCTTATAAGTTACGTTGCGGATCTAAACTTTACCCCCGTCCCGACTTTTGGTTTTACAAGGGATAATAGGATTGTGATTCCGGGTAAAATCGACAATGGTGTAAAAATCATAACGATCTGATGTTCCTGCGGGACCATAGACCTTTTTTGGTGTTCGGGGTGGGGTAGGGGTGGGCGCACTCAACCTCTCGCCCATCCCTTCCCCGTCCGCGGACGGGATCCGTTCTACCCGTCCCCTATTGAGATAGTCGCCGCACAACCCGATGAAAGTTTCGTTTAAGATGCAGGGTTTGGAGAGTGTTGCTAACCTTTTTTAGTACTCCGAAACGTCGGAACCTGACAAATGTTGGTTAAAAAAATACAAAAATATCAATTTTAGACTAAATAATGCTCTTTCGTCCAAATTTAAGAGTTTCGAGAGCTTTTCCGGGCTTCCTAACTTGTTTTCCACCTATGGTTTTCAGAGTTTTGAGCCAATTTGTCACTTCGTGGTTTCCTAACAACACATCTTCTTCCCGTCACCACTCCGAAACAGATCCGGGGCACTCGTTTTTCGCGTCGTCGCCACTCTGCCCGTGGGAAATGGCCAGCTGCCGGGGGCTTTGCGCGCCCTCTAAAATGATAACGGCGGATCGGGGGAGCGGGACCTTGAGCCGCGGCCGTTTTCTTGCATTTACCCCCGGAATGGCGTCTCTTATACTCCAAGGCGACAAGCGCCGATTTTCGGGATGCAATTGAAACGGGAATTGCTGGTGGAAATTGGTGAGTCAAACCGTCGAAAAGAGCGAGCGCTTCATCAACACATCATTTCCCTGTCCCGGTGCAATCTTATTTCGATTAATTTGACTATATATAGGAGGAAACGGCCTGGAAATTAGCCGTTTTTGAAAATTATAGTTAAGATATCATACAATGTTAATTTCTTGAGGAAAATAAAATCTGTCGCTTCTAATTACAAAATTATATACATTTACAATGTCAGCATAATTGTGTTATTTGCCCCATTTTTCCCAAGCAATTCTGATTTCTTTGACCACTTCTGGCATACGTTATTTTCCGCTATTTTCAATGACAAAAGCACTTTTCATGGCCAAAAACAAATTATGTTTTCTCCAGTATTATTCATAGGCAAAAATTGCGCATAAAAATACCAAGAAAAATACATTTTCTGACTCATCACCCGGAAAACAGGGTGTTTATTTCAGTTATTATGAGCGGTCTATGTTATTTTTTTCATCTTTCCGCCTCTCTCTCTCGCTCGCTCTCTCTCTCTCTTCTCTCTCTGTCTCTCCTCCCCATCTCTCTCTGTCTGTCTCTGTCTCTCCCTCTCTCTCTGTCTGTCTCTCTCTCCCTATCTCTCTCTCTCTCTCCATCTCTCTCTGCCTCTCTCTCTCTCTCGCTCTTTCTCTTCTCTCTCTCTGTCTCTCTCTCCCCATCTCTCTCTCTCTCTCTCTCTCTCTCTCTCTCTCTCTCTCTCCCCTTCTCTCTAGCTATTTTCCTCAATTTCTGCCGAGAAAAAGGGACTTTGTTTTTGTGTGGAAATTGTTTGGTCGGGTGTGGAGGCAAGGGGGGAAGGAGTGATGTCCCTCCGAGGCCAATGAATCAGTAGCGAGGAGCTGCTGCTGGTGGCCGCTGTCGATTTTGTCTGTTTGTATGTCCCTCCCTAGATTTTTGTGGTCGATCTTTTGGTATCTGTGCCAATCACTCCTTTCTTGCATCGATATAGATGGCTATGAGCAGGCAGATGCTATCAATTTTCGATCGGCCCTTCCCGGACCAGAGGCCTGAGGGCCTCTTGTTTGTTTCGTCAGGGTATGGCAGGGGCATTACCGATTGATCTAGGCTAGATTGCCATCGATAATTCCCTTCTTTAGCATTCTAATCCTCCACTCCCTCCACCACTCGATGAGTCGCAGTTCTAGCGGCCTTATTCATTCAGTCATATCGCGCGATACGCGCCTTTCATCCCTAAAAATTATCCTTTTTTTTATTTTCTACCGTCGGTCTAGTTCATTTCTTATGGGAATACTCGGCTGGGTTAACGTTTTTTCAACACTGACAATCCGATCAATTGACCCCGAAATTCGTCTCATCCGCTTCAGTCTCTTTAAAAGTCAATTAACGTCAGGCTTCCATAATTTCACAGTCCCTAGGCCGTTTTGGGGCAATTCAAATGATCTCTGCTAACCTGCCCCCCTTGGCATTGTGCCAAGATTTGCAGGGAAGTTGCCGACATCACGTTTTGGCCCAGACATTCCATCCCGCCAGGGGTTGAACGGTGCCTGGGGGCACGAACCATCTCCCGCTAATGGCCCTCTTTCAAAATGACCACTCGATCAGAGGAGAGAGAGAGAGATAGAATGAGAGAGTGACAGAGAGAGATAGAGAGAGCGAGAGAGAGTGAGGAGAGCGAGAGCGAGAGAGAGAGTGACAGAGAGAGAGTGACAGAAAGAGAGATAGAGAGAGTGAGAGAGAGCGAGAGCGAGAGAGAGAGTGAAGGGTCAGCTGTTGTTTGGCCCTTCCCCCTTTTTGTCTTTCTCCATGAGGAGCATCAGAGTATCGCCTGACTCCATTCCTTCCCCCCTTTCCATTTATCCCAATCTCCCGTCCTGGTCAATCCGGCCCCTCGCGCCGCCGGCCATTATTTCCAAATCGATCCTCATTTCGTTATGGAGCCTTGGGTGGATCGGCTGATTTGGTGGTTTTTCTTTTTTTTCGCGATTTTTCTGCGGGTTACGGTAGCGAAAATCGAGCTAAATTGTCTGTGCTAGGCTACCCAATTTTCGAATTCTGGGGATACAGTTTTACAGCACCGTTTTAGCTAGCATCGACGAATTTTCTGATTTTCTCGGTACCGGACTCTTAGCGGTGGGAGTGGTAGCCCCGGCCTACCTGACAAAAATTTCGGCGCTTGTAGCGTATTTTTATGGTGTTTTACTGGATTTTCTTTGGCTAAAAATCCATAAAAAATTCGGATTTTCGAAAATCTAGAAAAAATTTTAACTCCGCTCCACCCGCCCCCCCCCCCGCTAGCAGCCCAGTACACTAGCGCTTTCCATCGTTCGTTCTCTCGCTCTCTCTCTCTCACACACACACACACACACAAACTCTCTCTCGCCTCTCTCTCCCTCTCGCTCTCTCCCTCTCGCTGTCTCTCGCTGTCTCTCTGTCTGTCTATCTCTCTCTTTCTCCCCCGCTCTCTCTCGCTCGCTCTCTCTCTCTCTTTCGTGCCCTCCGACGTCAACTCTAATAAACCATCCCTTTCCAGAATGCAAAAGCTGTTAATGTGCGTGGCCGTACTGGCCGGCGTGGCCCTCGCCTCGAAGGAGTACGGGCTGAAGACGAACCGTATCCCGACCGGATGGGAATGGAATAGCACTTGTGATGAGTGCCAATCGGTACGGGAAATTTTTTGACCAAAGTTTCCCATCATTTCGAGCGAAATTTCAGGCCTAATCAGACTGTTCTTTTGTAGTTTGTGCACCGTTTCGAGGCGGCCCTGAAGAACCCGACGAAGATGGCCGAGCTGAAGGCCCTTCTCCGCATTCTTTGCCACGAGACATCGTATGTGGATGAATGTCGTGCATTTGTCGCCCACCTTGATGACTTCATCTCCAAGCTCGACCCCTATCTTGTGAGTTTTCCTTTAGAGAGGGAGCGAGAGAGAGTGAGAGAGAGAAGGAGAGAGAAAGAGTAAGAGCGTGAGAGCGATAGAGAGAGAGATAGAGAGAGCGGGTGAGAGAGAGTCGGAAGAGCGAGAGTCGGAAGACAGAGAGAGTGAGACGGAGAGAGAGAGAGAGAGAGAGAGAGAGAGTGGGAGTGAGAGGGCGAGAGAGTGAGTGAGAGAAAGAGCGAAAGTCAATGTCATTTCAAAACGCCAAAATTAAAATGGTCGAAATCTACCGTATCCAAACGTATCTTACTTTTCAAATTTTAAAGTCACTTTAAAGGGCCAGGCAAGCCAAAAATTGATAGGTTCTGCTGTTTTTTGCGCGAATTTTCACTGTACGTCACTCCCGGATTCTGAATTCTTTGTAGTCTACCCCCTGCCCCGCATGGTTTGGCTGATTTTTGCGCTGAAAAAAGCAAAAACGCAGGCTTTATCTTATCAGAAGCGCGTGGTCATAATCCCTGCGAGGCTCCCGAATTTCGCCCAGCTGCTGCTGATTTATGGCTGTCAGAATCCGGGCGACACCTCCGAACGGTTGAGGGTTTCGCTGGATTTTGTAGTTTCTAGCCGATTTTTGGGAGCTTTTGGGTTCTTTCACGTTCTCGGGGGGAGGTTTTTTCTAAGGACGCAATTTTTCGCATATAAATAGGGGAATAATTTTAAACTGTTTACGCGATCCCTAAGCGTAAAAACTACAAAAAAATCTCATTTTTCGTGTGGCCGCTTCCTTCTGTCTCTCTTTCCGTCTTTCTGTCTCTCTCTCTCGCTCTCTCTCCCTCTCTCTCTCTCTCTCTCTCTCTGTCCCACACTCTCTATCCCGATCGGTTTCTATATCCGATTTTTTTTCAGCAAGATGCGAAGGCGGTGTGCACCCATATGCACCTGTGCACCCAGCGTACGGCCCGTTTCCACCGTATCGGCCAGCTCTACAGCAAGCTCATCCAGAAGGGCACCGTCGGCGGATATGTACGTTTTTCTAGGTTTTTAATGCTTTCGGCATTAGGAAAAAGTTTTTTGTTGCAAGAAAAAAAACAAAAAAAAAAACAAAAAAATTCGCAACGGCCGGGAGTCGAACCCGGGTCATGCGCCCGGCAGGCTAGCGCACTACAATCGGCCGCCAGGCATCGCGATGAACCGGTTAAATCTGTTAATTTTGAAAATTCTACGGTAGAATAAGGATACTAAAGTAATTCTGAAAAATAATTTTTAGAATTTTTTTAGAGAAATTTGTTTTAAGTTTTTTTTAATTTGCTGAAAAACCTGCGATTTTAATTCCTACCGTACGCTAATTGATTTTTCAGGCTGATATCGTGTGCGATGAGTGCCAGTTCGCGGCCACCGAGTTGAAGCAGGTCATCACCGACAAGAATCTCCAGGTTTGTGCAAGAATCGAATCAACATTTTTCTTTTCCGGCCGTTTTTTCCACTCTTTAAAGGTTAGAAAAGATACAGTAACCCGGCGAAAAATCCAAAAAATGACAATTATCATTAAGACCGGCTAAAAAGTTGCAATTTTTAGCAGCAAATCCGCGACTTCTTCCGCGACAACGTGTGCGCCCGTTTCGGCAAGTATCGCGGCGACTGTGACATGGTCATCGAGCAGTTCTTGCCGGAACTCTTCCAAGAGCTCGAGGCCGCCCTCGCCAACCCCAAGAAGGTACGGTAGTCATTTTTGATTTTTTATCTTTGTAGATTTTTGGTTAAAAAGTTTATTTTCTGTCTATTAAAAATAGATATTTCTTTTTATCGAAAAATATGATGCAAATATTTCATAGAGATGGCATAAAACGGCGGAAAAAACCATCGGTAAAATAAAATCAAAAGAAAATGATATTTTTAATGATTTTAATTTTTGATAATAGCTGAATTTTTATAAATACTTGCTTAATTTTTGGCGATATAATCTCTTTTATATCCCGTTAAAAGTAGTTAAAATAAAAATGAATTACGCGGAAAAATTTTTGGAAGCTTCAAAACTTTTAAAAACTAACAAATTGCACAAATTTCAGGTGTGCCACGACATCGGCTTCTGCGGCTCGACCCGCCGTCGTCTGCCCGGATTCCTCGGACTCGCCCAGGGTTTCTAAATATCGCAAAAATTCTCCTGTCACCGTCCCATTAAAACCGTGAAGCTTTAAAACCCCTGGCTATTACCGTATCTATCTATCTATTCCCCTTTTGTGCTCAATTCCCTCCCGTTCGTTGTTTCGAGTAAAGCGTTTGTTTAAGTTTCAAGGCGTCCAGGCAGAATTCCGCTTTTTCCTCTGTACGCTACGGTGTCGTCTACGGTATCCACTCGTCTACAGACAAACACACTAACACACGACATTGTCCGTCCAAAAAACGTGCAAAAACCTCTGCTGGCTTGCCCTACCGTATTCCAGAGGTCCGGACGATTCCTAAATGGTCTCTGCTAGCCGGCGGCCGTCTGGCGAATTTTCCTAAAAAAATCGCTGCTAGCTCCCCTTTGGATGGATTCCCAAAGGTTCTATGCTAGCCTCCCTCGTTCAGACACGCTGTTCCTAGAGAATTCCGGCTAGCTTGCCCTACCGTAGTCCCAGGTCTGGCGAATTTTCCTAAAGAATCGCTGCTAGCTAGCCTTTATATGGATCACAAAAGGTTCTATGCCCGGCTCCGTCGTTCAGGCAAGCTTTTCCTAACGAATCCCTGCTAGCCTGCCCGGTTGGACCTCTCTTGCTGTTCCTAAGGGATCCCGATTTGCCTTCTGTCTCTGTATAGCTAGCCGACTACTATCGACTGAATTTCCAAAGGGTTTCTGCCACCCAGCCTCACCGAGCTTGACTGGTCATTCCGCAAGGTCCTCTGCTAGCCTGCCATGACTGGGCATGCCGTTGAATCCCCCAAGAATCCCTGCTAGCTTGCCTGCTCGTACGGCCAGGGCGCTGTTCCTTCGTTTCTAAAGAATCTCTGCCGGCTTACTTCCTAAAAACCAGATATTTCGTTTCCCAAAGTTTCTCTGATGGGTTGCTATGGCCAGAGAGAGAGAGAGAGAGAGAGAGAGAGAGAGAGATAGGGGGAGAGAGCGAGACAGAGAAAATGAGAGAGACAAAGAGCGAGAGTAAGAGAGAGAGAGAGAGAGAGAGAGAGAGAGAGAGAAGAGAGAGAGAGAGAGAGACAAACGAAAACAACATATAAACCTCGGGTCTTCCCTTCAAAGTGTTAAATTAGCCATATTTTGACGGCGCGTCTTCATTGATTTGTGTTTTTGCACACAATCACCCCTCCATTTAAAAGAATGCTGTTTTTAGGCCTTTTCTTCCTCTTTTCCATCGATTCCCCAGAAACACTGGCCAGCCAAAATGACAACAATCACGCCAAAAAAGGTGTCAACTGACAGCCAGCAAGTCATTTGGGCCAATCCGTGCGCCTAGAAAAAAATGCGCTGCTTGCTATTTCTTGCCCTGCTGGGTCGGTTGGGTTACGGTAGCCCAATTGGGCCGCTATCGGTCGAGAATTCGAACGAAAATTCGCTCGAAAAACTCGGAAATT
The DNA here is from genome assembly GCA_958295435.1 of Mesorhabditis spiculigera. Taxonomy (NCBI): domain Eukaryota; kingdom Metazoa; phylum Nematoda; class Chromadorea; order Rhabditida; family Rhabditidae; genus Mesorhabditis; species Mesorhabditis spiculigera. The sequence goes on along the minus strand of CATQJA010002710.1, from coordinate 3,587,792 downwards.
CGCTAGAAATCGACCCAAACTCCCCGTGTGGCAAGTGTCAACAGGTGCGTTGCGGAATTTTTTATGACAAGACGGAAACCGTAACCTAGTATATATTGCGGCATACCTCCTCGTACGTATCTTAGCTCATGGGGCCGTATCGTAGTGTGGCGCGCCGTAGCCCATCGTAGCGTATCGTACCGTAGCTGAGTGTAGCGCAGCGTCCCGCAGAGTCGTGTACGTTCCATAGCGTATCGTATGGTGGTACCGTAGCCTACTGTAGCACTGTGTACCGTATGGTAGCCTATCCCACGGTAACGTTCCGTGGCGTAGAGTACCGTAGCGTATCGTAGCAAAGCGTCAAAACCGTAATCTATCGGCGCGTACGGGGGTCTTGCCTACCGTGCCGTATCGTAGCGTAGCGTACCATTGGATACCGTAGCCTTTCGTAGCGTTTCGTAACGTAACCCATCGTAGCGTTTTTCTTTAACCAATTTTTCCTGCAGGTCTTCTCCGAGGTTGCCCACGCCCTTGCCAACCACGAGGGCCTGAATCGACTGGAGGTAAACGTAGATTGTATCTCGTAGCGCGATGCCGCACACTACCGTACCTACCGTTCTCTACCGTAGTGTAACGTATTATGCCGTATTGTACCGTACTCTACCGTATCTTATCGTACTCAAACGTACTAGACCGTGGTCTACCATACCGTACTGTATCGTACTCTACAGTATAATACTGTGCTATATCGTGCTCTACCGTACTCTACCGTACTCTGGCGTACTCTCCGTAGCCTACCGTATCCATCTCAGGATGCGATCACCCAACTCTGCCACACCCACCTCCGGCCCAGCCTTTGCCATTCTGTAGCCGAGAGCCTGAAGTTGACGGTTGATGTACTGGGACCAATTATGGTATTCTTGGGCTACGGTAAATAGGTCAAATTTTAGGGAACGCCCGTTAAACTTTGCCAGCAATTGGACTTTTGCTCGGCCGAGATGCCGGAGGAAAAGCCAGAGCCAGAATACCCAAGACCTGTGATATGGGAACCGGAAACTGAGGAGCCTAAATCTGAGGAGAAACTGGAGGTGAGAGAGCGCGAGTGAGAGAGAGATGGAGCGAGAGAGATAGCGAGAGTTAGAGAGCGAAAGCGAGAGAGAGAGAGAGAGAGAGAGAGAGAGAGAGAGAGAGAGAGAGAGAGAGAGAGAGAGAGAGAGAGAGAGAGAGAGAGAGAGAGAGAGAGAGAGAGAGAGAGAGAGAGAGATAGAGAGAGAGAGAGGGAGAAAGAGAGAGCGAGAGACAGAGAGCGAGGGAGCGAGTGGGCGAGAGAGTGTGCGAAAGCGAGAGAGTGGGAGGGAAGAGAGAGAGAGAGTCCCCTGAAAAACCAAGAGTTTCAGAATCAAGCGATGGGCTGTAACACTTGCCTCAAAGAAGCGGCAAAATACCGTGATCAAGTACGCGACACAACGGGACAACAGTTCACCATCGGTGCGCTCACCTATGCGTTTTGTGACGACCTCGCGTACGGTAAAGAAGCGGTGCGTTGCGGAGCTTTTCTTCTTCGAAAAAAACTTTTTTATTTTATTTATTAATTATTATTTTTATTATTTATTACTTAGCTAAGTGTTTTATTATTTAGTGTGAAACGTCGATGCCTGACCTCGTAAAGAGGATGATCGATGGGACGATCGAGATCGTGGACGATCTGCCGAAGGTCGGTTGTAGCTAGAAATTTGCATGTTTTTAATTCCGTGGCGAATCGGCTTGAAAACTTTGTTGTTAACCAAAAAATTTCATTTTAAAAGCTTCCAAAAAAATGGCCGAACAGCTTGTAAAATCAATAAGTTTGCGCCAAAAATAAGTATTGTTTTGATCGAAACAATGCTTTTTCGCCATCACTTTTTTGTTTTCCATTAATTTATGCTAAAAATTCAGGTTTTAGTAGTGTTTAACATTTTTTATTTGCCATAAAAAATGACAAAATCAAAAAGTTATCGCGAAAATAGGAAAATTTTGGAGGGTCAAAGTTTTTTGAGGGCTTTTTACGATAACTTTTTTGTTCTCCAAAATTTGACGCTAGCTTCTGAGGCTCAGGTAGAAAATTGCATTTTTGATTTGTAGTAAAAATTTCAAACAAAATTATGGCAAAATAAAACAATTATCGCAAAAATAGGATAAATTTTGGAGAGTCAAAGTTTTTTGGGAGCAATTTTCTTATTTCTCAATATTTTCGACTAAATTTTTGGCTGCTGGTAATTTTTAGCGTTTCGCATCTATGGTGTAAATTTCAACCCGCCACCTCAATTTTCAGTTCTGCCACGAGGTGATGAAGTGCGAAGCGGAGTCGATCGAGATTCCTGCAAACTCCGATTCCTACGAATCGCAGGAGGTCGATTTGCCGGTGGCGCTCGATGTCTCGAGAATTGAGCACGAGCTGGAGGAGGAGCTCGGCAAGGACGAAGCAGAAGATGAAGATTCACCCGAGTACATTCTAATCGTTGGCTAAATGTCCGAAATATCGATATCTTCCCCCGGCTTTACCCCGCTGTTTAAAACCCAAATAAATGCTCCTTTCACCTCTGTTTTTGTCCACATTTTAGGAAACTACGCGTCTCCAATTGCCGTAAATCGGAAGGCGCGGAAAATCGTGTTTTTCCGATTTTTTTTACCATCAAAATCGTATATTTAGCGATTTGACTCCATCACAACGTTTTTCATTAGGCCCTTGGGTACAAAATGCTCGTTTTTAACAGTTTTTAGTATTTACGAAGCTCTAATTAACTTCGAAATTAACGGAAAAGCTATTTCAAACCATATTTTCCATGGTTTCAACTAGAAATTTGAAATTTTTTGACCAGAAACACTGAAAATGTTGAGCATCCAATAGTTTCCAAGATCTGAAATTTAGCACAGTTCTATAAATCCGACTGTAAAATCGTAATTATCGAGTTGGTTACCGAGTTGGGGCCTTAAAATGCAGAAAACACCTGGTATTACCTCTCATTAATGCGGTTTGATTACTTATCGGTTTTACTCGGTAATTCCCGATATCGCCTGGAAGTTTTTGGCGCCTAACGCCACACCTTGTTTTATTCCTATTCCTTTATTTTATTTATTTTATTCCTCTTTACTTTATTTGTTTTATTACTTGACACGTTTTCTAAAGCTTTACCTTATTTTTGCTTTTCTCACTACTTTTTCTTTTTTTGGTGAATTTTTACGAAATTTACAAATATTTTGGGCGTAGCGAAATTCCAAAATCTATGCATTTCCGGCTAAAACTCTTTTTTCTTTATGCCGATTCTCTTGCGTTTTTTTCTATTTTCTGTCCTCCTCTCTAAATGGTGATTTTCCACAACTTGCCTCTTTGCAGGTATGCGTGTACTGGTGTGCATTGTAGCCCTGGTGGCCGTCGGACTCGCGTCCAAGGACCCGATCCGCGCCGATCGTCTCGCCGACACCTGCGATGACTGCCAGACCGTGGGTGTTTGCCTTCGATGTTCCTTTAAACACAGCCTCGCGTATCGCGTCGCGGAAGCGGAAAAAACCTAGGGAAAGCTGACCGGCTTGAAGGCGCCGTAACCCATTATGCGATGAAATTTCCGATTATGCGTTGCGTGTAACGGCGCGGAAAAATCCATAGCCACGTCTTTCCACCCCCTTTAACCCTGATTTTCAGCTGGTCTCCCGCTTCGTGTCCGCCTCGAAGTCGCCGGAGCGCCGTGCTCGACTCCAAGCCGGTCTCACCGCCGCCTGCGCCTTTGCCCCGCGCTACAAGACTGAGTGCCGCATCCTCGTCAAGAACATTGAGCGCGTCGTCACCAAGATCGAGCCGTACATGGTCAGTTTCTTGCCAAAAACTTCTTGAAATTGATGTTCATCTCCAGAAGAACCACCGGTCCATCTGCCGCAGCCTGCACCTGTGCGACAGCAACTCGGAGATTTCCGCCTTCGCCAAGCTGTTCATGCTGGCCGCCAAGCAGCAGCTCGACCTTGTCGAGGCCGCCGTGAGTGGCGAGTGGCCGGCTGTAGATGTTCTTTTTTTCAGGAGAAGAACACGCTGTGCGCTGAGTGCCAAAAGGCGTCGAAGGGCGTCTCGCAGATGATCACCACCGGCCGCTACGCCAAGAGGGCCCTCACGCTCACCCAGAATCTGCTCTGCGCCAACGTTGGACCCCGACGCGAGCTCGTACGTTTCTGTTTCGGGGGGTTTTTTATGGCAAGGCCGTTGAATGGCTTGCAAACGTTGCCATAGCCGCTTTGAACTCGCTGCTCCGAGGTTCGTTGAACTCCTTGAAACGGGGGTCCGGAAAACACCATGAACTACTTGAAAACGGCGATCTCGAGAGCCCGCTGAACGACTTGAAAACGACCTCTTTTTATGCTGCGTGACGTTTGGAACTTAGTTGAACCGCTTGAAAACCGCGCCATTTAATGCTTCTCGAATGGTTTGATCACGAAAATTCATTGAACTGCTCGAAAACCGCGCCATTGAATATCGCCATAGTATGACGCGGAAAAGTATAGTTGGACTGCTCGAAAAAGTTGCCGTATAGCTTTGGATATGGCTTGGAAAGCCTAGGCATTCTCTGAACTGCGTGAATACGGTGAGTCCAAAACGCGTAGAACTGCTTGAAAATGGCGCTATTTAGCGCTGAGAAAACGGTTGGATCCTCGAATTTGAAAATCATCTATTTTAATTCTACGTGCATTGTTTTTACCCAAAAATCAGTTGACCTGCTTGAAAACGGCGCCTTTCAAAGTTTCGGGGTTTATTAAGCGGGAAAATTTGCTGAACTGCTTGAAAACCTCGAATTCTCAGTGCGAGTCGACGAGCGCCGAGCTGATCCCAGCCTTCTTCAACGACGCCGAGGATCTGTTCGCCGACAGCAACAAGGTCAGACCCGGCCGTATCGGATTGAGAACAAATAATTTTAGGCTTGCCAATCGATGGGACTCTGCCCGGCCGAATCGACCGCCGTCCGCCGCACCAGCGAGGCCGAAATTGGCGCCGTGCTGCGCAACTTCTGGGCCAACGGACCCAAGACCCAGCAGGGAGACCAGATGGATTGCTTCCGTACGTTTCAGGCTTTGCTTCGCTTGGGCTTGGGCTTGGTCTAGGCTAGGGTTGGGCTTGGCTACGGCCTGGCTTGGGCCTGGCTTAGGCTTGGCTAAGGCTTGGCTTAGGCTTGGTTTAGGCTTGGCTTAGGCTTGGCTTAGGCTTGGCTCAGGCTTGGCTTAGGCTTGGCTTAGGCTTGGCTTAGGCTTGGCTTAGGCTTGGCTAAGGCTTGGCTTAGGCTTGGCTTAGGCTTGGCTTAGGCTTGGTTTAGGCTTAGGGTTGGCCTGGGCCTGGCTTCGGCTTGGCTTAGAACCTAAAAACCATGCTTGGTTCAGTGTGCGAGGTGGAGAAGGACATCGAGATCGACGGGTTCGGCAAGGCCAACTGCACCATCGCCCACCAGATCCGCGACATCGCTTGCCCCATCCTGCCCAAGGACTATCTCCTCGGTTGCCACGTACGCGGTTTTCTGTTGGAAACGTGATCATCCTCCCAGGATTTCCTGGATCTGTACGCGCCGACGGTGGTGGTGATGACCGTCGACCAGATGGACGCCCACGATATGTGCTGCAGCGATGGACGGTGCCCCAACACTACCGGTAAGTTCAAAAATTAATGAGGATGAAGCTCAAACGGCTACATATTTAGTCTCCCTGACCGCCGATATGTCGCACGAGCAGAAGATGAGCCAGACTTGCGAGATGTGCCGCACCACCAGCACCTTCGCCCGCGACGCCATGCTCGCCGATGGGCAGCTCGTTGTAAGTTGGAGCTCCTCGGAAATTACAAAAATAAATTCAATTTTGTATCTAATTTACGTGGTCTTCCGCTAAAATTAAAAAAAAACGTAGAAGGTCAGAAGACAAAGAAAAGGAAAGAGGCAGAAAAAGCTAAAGAGGGTCTTTTCGGGAGCTTTCGCGTTATCGGGGGCGGAAAAAAGCTGGAGTGGTGTCCAATTTTCCTAATATAACAAATATAAGTCCTCTGAAATTTTTCCTCACGATTCCAGGCGCAAAAAAATATGAAAAATAAAGATTTTGTAACCAAAAATTGCCGATTTTTTTACAAAATTTCCGTTTTAATACCCTTTTTGTCCTTTTTGAATAGTTTTTTTGCTTAGAAATAGACTTAGAAAAAAACATTTAAAAATCTAGCTTTTTTCGCACAATAAAAATCGATCTCGCACCGAAATTTCCCGTTTTCCACATTTTTGAAGCCTCGTAAATAGTTTTCCATTTCAAATATGGTTAAACTTGCGTAAAAATACCATTAAAATACTTGATATTACGTCATCCAGCATTTCTGGGCTTATATGAAAAATTTGGGTCCCACCAGAGACACGCGCAACATGCCTAAAACCAAAAATTCAGGAGAACGTCGTCGCCGGCGTCGAGAACTTGGTCTGCCAGCACGCCCCTGAATTCTTCCAGGAGATGGTAAACTCTAAAATAAACTTTTAAATCACCAAAATCCTTTGCAGTGCGGCCGCATGGCGGAGAAGTTCGTGCCGCGCGTGCTCGCCTCGGCCCTCCAGCTCTTCTCCGATCCCAAGGGATGCGAGAAGGTAATTTAATGGAAATAATCTTTCTAAATCGATACCTCCGTTTTTCGACAAAATTCCCAGCTTTTAAAGTTTTTTTAAAACGTTAGAAAACACTGCTAAGACTCCAGATCCCCCCCGCCCCCAGCCCCCAGCCGGCCCCCAACTTTTGTTTCTCGGCTACCTGTTTATCTACAGGTGTTCAAAGTACACCAAAATGTTCGTCTTGCTCTGGCGAGTATTTTGGTACACTTCACACATCTGTAGATGAACAGGGAGCCGAGATAAGGTAGGCGGGGGCGGCTGGGGGGGGTATCTGGAGTGGTAGCCAAAACACTAAATCTACTTCCTTAGAAAGTTAAGCTTAAACTTTAACGTTTCTAAAACTAAATCCTTAATTTTAGACAGTTTTAGACATTTTCCGGATTTTCGAATGTTTTTCCAATCGTTATTTAGCCAAATTTTAGCAAAAAAAACTTTACATCCTTACTATCAGACTATTAGACAATGCTGGAAGGATATTATAAGAAACACCCCCCCGGTATTGCAACAGTACCAAAACCACCATTTCAGCGTGGCCTGTGCTAGAGAGCGGCTCCGTGACGTCAACAACACGCAATATGTTTTGTAATAAAAAATGCATCGCACTTGCAGCAATCGAGACGTAATCACAGAATATCGCAACTTCATAACGTCAAAACTTTAAAATTGAAAATCTGAAAATTGGAATTTGCCCAATTATTTTTTGGGTCTTTCGCATCATCGGCAGGATCAAAAATTTTGTTTAAGCGTAGAAATGTATAGTAACGTAATAGAATGTATTCTCATCAATTTTTCGGTACAATGAAACTGTATTTAAACTAGAAAACCTATCTAAACACGAGATTTCGGTAAACTAGGTCATTTTTGAGTGGAAAATCACTTTTTTTTTGTTTTAATCAAAAACTTATGACCTTTTTACTTTAGAAATTGTAAACAAACGTTTAGAAACAGTTCTGCGATTTACAGACGAGAAATTGGATCCAGAGTAAAACAGTTGGTCCCCCCCCCGATAACGCGAAAGAACCATTTTCTGCATAATCTGGAGTTTCCGAAATTGTCCATGGCAAACTATGGCATTAGAAATTTATAAATCAGCAAATAGAAATTAGTCACCACATTAAACAATTTATAGCATCTACGTTGAAGAGTAAAAAGCCAAGAAATACATGAAGCACTCGAGAAAATCACATTCCCGAGGCCGTGGGGGAACCGCAAAAATAGCAGAGGTCAACATTGCCGAGGCGCAACCGCGGAATTAAGATTAAAAGGGGCGTACAAGGATCGGAAAACAGACAAGTATCAACGACTACAAACACGGCGAAAATTGGGTAGACTATTCAGAGGCCGGACTGCAGTCCGAATCCGGGGCCCGTCGGCGGCTCCGTCAACGATGTCAGCTTGCCGATCGGCTCGGCGGCCAGGCGGCCAGACCTGAAAGAGAATATTAACAATAAATAAAAAAAACAGCGTTAAAAAATGCGCCAAAAATAAGTACCTAATTCAAGCTTAACGACTAGTTAGGAACTAGAAAATGTTCTAAAATTTGAAAAATTCGCTCGAAAAAGAGGTATTTTAGCCTTTCATAATAAAAATTTACAAACTTCTCGTTTAATAATAGAAAAATCGCAGTGAAACGCTTCTAGAAATCATTATCACTATTTAGAACTATTCCGAAAAATTAGCAAAACGTTAAAATTTTGAAATTTCGGCCATAAAACCTGCTATTTTTCGGTGAAAACTCGATGTTTTTGTAGGCCTAATCAAAACGTGTGCAACTTCTCTGATCGAAATAGTACAAAAACAGGTTTCGCGCTGCCACGAGCCCAAAAATATGAAATTTACTTAGGCCCAGGGATCGGTCGCTTGCCGGCCTTCAGCTCGTCGATGATCTCGTTCATGTCGGCGGCGGTCAAATCCTCGTAGTAGTCGTCGTTGATCTGCACCATCGGCGCGTTCACACAGGCACCAAGGCATTCCACCTAAAAATCGGGTGATCTCAAAAAAAGACCAAGCCAACCTCAGCCAGCGTAAAAAGTCCGTCGGCGGTCGTCTCGCCCGCGTGGATGCCCAGCTTTTTCTCGATGCAGGCGGTGATCGACTCGGCGCCGCGAAGCATGCACGGGGTCGTCGCGCAAACCTGAAAAATGGGAATTTTGAAATGAAATTTGGAACTTTTTTTGAACGTGATTTTTTTTGAACTCTTTTCTGAGGACATAATTTTTTTTAAATATAAATAGCTGAAGTGCTTCTGAATAGTTTTGATTGAGGCGTAAAAGCCTTCCAAAAGTATATTAAAAATAGAAAAAGATATAGATTTTCGGCCAAAAATTACCGTTTTTACCAGCACTTTAACTTTTTGAAAAATTTTTCAAACTTTTCGATAGTTTTTCTAGCTAAATAATAGTTTTATGTTATTAAAAACCTTATGAAAATACTCCTATTAAGTTAGTAGGCATTTCTAGATTAACACAAAAAGTTGTTTTCCCCCCGATATGCGAAAGTACCTCAAAGTCGTTGGCAAAAATCCGTCGTTGGCAATGCCGTCAAAAATGAAATACGATTATTTTTGGAGCGCTTTCAGTTTGAGTTTTAGTTTTAACCTTATGAAAACCACGAGAAAAAGCCATACAAGAGCAACCACCGAGATCTTTTTCCAGGAAAGCATCAAAACTCGGCCAAAAGGGGAAATTACCGATCTCTGCAATGCTTTGAAAATTCTTACGAAACTTCTGGATAATTAGAAACTTTAATAAACTAGATAAACTTTCATAAATGATTATTACGCATCGTTACATCAACAAGAAGCCTTATTTAGGCACTCTTCGGGTTTTGCTTAGTTATTGAGCGCATTAGATAAAGCCTGAAATTCTGCACAAATCCCATCTCTCACAAGCTGCTAACCGACGGCGGCCTTGGGGAAAAGCTACTCTGAAACGGCCGATCTTGCCCATTTTCGAGCGTACTTCAGGAAATGTAAACCTTTCAGAAGCGTTTCTCGAAGAGATTCAGCAGTTTTTGAAAGCCGAGATCAACTATAATAATTTTGCTGTGGTGTCTGTCTGTCTGTCTGTCTGTCCGTCATGTCCCAGATTCAACTCGAAGGGGAAAGGAGCTCGAGCTTAGGTCTCTTCGGATTCGGATAGAGCGTGGTCAGAAACCCCAAAACTGATAAAAAAATTATGAAAAAGTTTTAATTTAAATTATTAAAATTAACTTTGAAAATTTTTTCCTTAGTAAAAGGGGTGGGGGACGGAGGTTGGGGTGATTTTGGACATAGTGAGCCAGGTCGCGCGCGTTTCGTGGATGAAAATTTTCACGGGGGATTTCATTTCTTTTTTTCTCTCATTCCATCCGGTCGGTCGTTATTTTCGTTTTTTAAAAGGATTTCGGCTAGGGGAGGTATCTTAAGCCATCGGGAAGGTATTTAGGTAGTTTTTGAAGGGGATTTCGGCTAGGGGAGGTATCTTAAGCCATCGGGAAGGTATTTAGGTAGTTTTTGAAGGGGATTTCGGCTAGGGGAGGTATCTTAAGCCATCGGGAAGGTATTTAGGTAGTTTTTGAAGGGGATTTCGGCTAGGGGAGGTCACTTAAGCCATCGGGAAGGTATTTAGGTAGTTTTTGAAGGGGATTTCGGCTAGGGGAGGTAACTTAAACCATCGGGAAAGTATTTAGGTAGTTTTTGAAGGGGATTTCGGCTATCGGGGGTATTGTTGGAAGTGGGAAAGGATGTGGTGGAGTGGGACATGTAGGGTAGCCCGAAGGCCAGATGGTTGCAGTCGCGAAGCGACTGTAACCATCTGGTTTGTTCAGAATTTCAAGCGCCACGAGCTACGTCACCTCGCAAAAGCCGGAAGCACCTAAAAACAACGCCGCCAAACGGCGAGCATGACTTTCAATGGTTAAAAAAGCTTTTGGTAGCTTTGTTAACATTTTTGTAGGTGAGTAGAACGATAAATTTGATAGAACTAGCAGGTTGAAATTAGATGGAATAATTCGGCCCCGCGCCAACAACGCAAAAGCTAAAAACGCGGGATACCTGCAGAAAATGCTTGCCAACCGGCTGCCGATTGAACATTGTGTAGAAGGTGGCCACCTCGTAGACGCGCATCCGGGGCACACCGCACACCTTGGCCACCTCGTGCATCGCCGAAATTGGCAGCCAGCCGTGTTGCCGTTGCGCCAGATCGAGCACGGGGATCAGGGCGGCGCTCTTGTGGCCCTCGGGGTAGATTCCCTAAACCGGAAATGTCAAAACCATTTTTTTGTCAGCTGAATTAAAATTTAGACCGATTCCTCAGTCAAAACAACGTCTTCTGGGCTAGTTTTGCGCGCTAAGCTCGATTTCCCGCCTGTAGCCAAAAAACCCCCGAAATATCGTTCACCAAAAATCAAAAAGGCCGCCAAAACGCGGTGAAAACGTTTCCGGAACCATTTGATTTCATTTTGTAGCGTAACGCCCCGTTTTTCTATCCAAAACCGTGAAATTGGAACTCAGCAGACAAAAGCAGGCCAGCAGAGATTGTTTTTAGATTCTCCGATCAGCCCAAAACTTTCTCGCGGTCTTGGCTCCTAAATGGCCCGAGCTTTCACGACAGAGAAACAGGTACGGTAAAGACAATCACCTTAATCGCCTCGATGCGCTTCAGATTCTCCGGGGTGAAGGCGAATTTGACGGCCAGGTTGTTGTCGTTCGTGTCGCGGTGCACCATCAGCCCCGTACCGCCGAAACGCTTCTGGACAAGCGGATACGCGCCGCGAAACGCCTTCAACGCCAGGCTCATCTCCTGAAAATGCGGCAATTTTTGGAGGGAGAACAAGGAAACAATAAAAGTCAACAGAAAATAAGTGCCGGAACGTTGTTCGGAGACCAAATTTTAGCAAGGGAAAAGAACCAAATTTTTGTTTTCCAACTTCTAATCGGGTAATAATAAAGACTGAACGCATTTTTCTTGCTTTGTTGGTTGCAGAGTCGCATAAAACAATTTTTCAGAAAATCTAAATAAATGTTCGGGCTCTTTTAGCTCTTTTTATCCGATATTTGGCCGCCAGAGCAGCATTATTTCAAAAGATTCAAAGAGCTTTTAACTCAGAATATTTATCACCAATATCAATATCGAAAAAGAAAAAGAAAAAGAGAAAAATGAAAACCCGGACCTATCAAAGCCGAAAAAGCGCAAATTGACTACGCAGGGCTACGTGTTAACACCTGAGCGTAAACGAACGAACTAACGTAGCAGGAAAATTATTTGTTCATCATTTGGTTCCTCGCTTCAACCACGGTTTCTTTTAGTTTTTGTACTTTTTTTGTACTTTTGTTTCATTTTTGGCAAGATACTAATTCACCTCCTCCCCGATATAGAACTTTCGGCGCCATCTAATTGAATCTTTCGCTGTTTTGCGAATCAAATGTCTATGTTCTTGTTAGGGATATTACTGGAAACATTTCTCTGTACTTTACAGCCCTGTAGAACCAAGGAGATGCGGGGTAGAAGGGTTGGAATCTCGCCTGGGGGACTAGGTTAGCTTCTTCCCGAGGTTTTTGGGGCGGGATTTCGTTTTAGGGGAGCGAATTTGGGTTATTTGCCCGATTTTTCACCGGTCCTATCGTAGTTTGACGTGCTAGCTCCAAAAACAGGGGCCAGGTTGATTTTAAGTGAAAAATCGAGCTTGGCACGTCAAACTATCCTACTCGGTTAGCAAAGCGCCCGCGGGCGCGCGCCCGAAAACCCAAAGCGCCCGCGAGCGCGCCCGAACTGGACCCTTTTGCGCCCCGGGCGCAATTTTTGCAAAAGGGCGCAAAACCGCCCCGGGCGCAAAAAGCGCCCATGGGCGCAACTAGGGGCGCGCCCGCGGGCGCCATTTGAATGATGAACACCTTTCAAGTCTGCGAAAAAACGGCTAAGTTCCTGGATTATGCACTTATTTATGTTCAAAACATATATAAATTAACAAATACGTTGCTAGGTTCGCTTGGTTATGGTCGTCGAATGTAGAATACGATACTTTGAAGCGCCATGGCACAGGTAACGAAGGTAAAGTTTTGCTACGCAACCAATGCCTTCGAAACTAAAAATACTTTAGCTTCAGATTTATAGATTTTCGATTTATATGAGCCAACCTTTCAGACGATCATGGTCATCATTGCAAATGCGAAGCGCGACGTTTCCAGTATCTTTGGGCTGAGTTTCAAAGTAAGTCGGCAAGAAGCCAGTCAAAGAAAGTTTTCAGGAAGCGGGAAGAAAGTAAGTGCTAATTACGAAGTTTAAAAAGGAAATTAGGTAATTAGCTACACTTTTAAGGTCGTATATCGCGCATTCGAACGTATCTGTAAGTTCCAAACGAAGCAAAAGCCAAGAAAGCAAAAAAAAAAACATATTTCAGGTGCGCAGTACGACCATTTTCTCAGGGAACGTGAAGATCTACATTAAGTATAGGGTACAGCATCGTCAAAAGCGATGAAGTGCCCTTTTTTTAAATAATAAAAGCATTAAAAGAACCCGTCCTACGCCGTTACAACGCGATTGGGGCGCGCCCGCGGGCGCTTTCGAGTTTCGGGCGCGCCCGCGGGCGCTTTTGGCCATTGCGCCCGAGGGCGCGCCCGTGAGCGCGCCCGCGGGCGCAATTTCGGGCGCGCCCGCGGGCGCTTTACTAACCGAGTAGGATCGGTGGAAAACCAGATGGGAAACCGTCTATCAAAGCGATTTTTCCATCCTTCCTTGGACTTGTTCTTATCCGGGTTTTCAATCGTCGAAACCAAATTCTTTGCAGGCAAAAATGCTGCGCGTGTTGGCCGGCATCAACAGAAATCTGGTGATCCCCGAGACGAGCGTCCTCTTCGTGGGCAAGCGACTACTCCTCCAGGTCAGCTTGTTACTTCTCTTCCATTCCTCCTTTTTAGAATCTCGACCCGGCGTTTGCCCTGGCAAAGTTGGGCGGCCTGCAGAATGGAGTCGAGATGTGGAAACAGGCCGTGCAGGTGGCATTTGAAGAGGGCTGCTCGCCCATCTACCTCAACCAGGCCAAGGTATCGCCGTTTTGTATGTAGCAAACTCGTCCTTTTAGGTAATCGCCGTCACCGAGAAAGTGTCGAGGACCAACGCGCCGTCGAATTCGCAAGCCATCTTCAGCGCTGTCAAGAAGAACGCGCCGACCAATGCTCGGGTATAGTTTTATTTGGATGCTTTTGCATGTCGGGGCGTCTAAGTGTTTCTATGCTCCTTTTAATAGTGTTTTGGTTAAAATCTAGCTATATTTAAGTGTAGAAACATCGAAAAATGTTTTTAAAAAATAAAACTGGCGGAAAAATGGCTTTTTTCCTTTTGAGCTATATATTGAAAGGTTATGCGGAAGAAAATGCTTTTCTTGCCGTGTTACCTGTGTTTTTTTCAGGAAGAAACAGAGTTCCCTTTTTCAGAGCCTGTCGATCGTGCTGGTGGCCGAGTACCAAGATGTCATCGCTTCCGTGGCAGCCATTGCCCGCTCGTTCCCCCTCTTCAACCTCAAGTCGAAGCCGTCGCCTCTTGAAGAAATCAACGTCGAGGTGGTGGTCGTTGATGGAGAGGTAAACGTCACTATTTTTTGCGCGAATTCTTCGCTTCAGCTCGCCGCGGCCGACGTCGACTACCTGAACAGCTTGACGAAGTCGATCCGTGAAACTGGGCGCCTGATCGACATGCCGGCCAACATTCTCACCACGGGTACACCACGGCAATTGGTGGCTAATTTCTGTCCTAGATGCTCTGGTCGAAGAGGCGCTGAAGGTGGGCACCGAGCTGCCCTGTGTCGAGCACACGCTGATCCGCGGAGAAGATTTGCTCGAGCAGGGCTTCGGCGGCATCTACCACGTCGGGAAAGCCGGACCGACCCCGCCAGCGTTCCTCGTCCTCAGCCACAAACCTCCAGGTATGAATTGGGTTTCTCTCTTTGTATTGGCTGAGTTTTTAGGCAGCAACCACACGTACGCGCTCGTCGGCAAGGGCATCGTCTACGACACGGGCGGCATGCAGATCAAGGGCAAGACGGCGATGCCGAGTATGTTTATCCATTCGCTTCGCATCCCTTCCTGCGTTTTAGATATGAAGCGCGATATGGGCGGTGCTGCCGGACTGCTGCACGCCTTTGCCACCCTCGTCCGCGCCGGCTTCAAGCAGAACCTCCACGTCCTCATGTGCATCGCCGAGAACAACATTTCCCCGGCCGCCAAGTTGGGTTATTCGCCGCTCCGCAAAAGGTTTTTGTTTCAGCAAACCCGACGACATCATCCGAATGCTGTCGGGAAAGACGGTCGAGATCAACAACACTGACGCCGAGGGTCGACTCGTTTTGGGCGATGGTGTCTTCTATGCCAAACATACACTCGGAGTTCGTCCTTTTCCAACGCCGCAATTCATTTTCTAGGCGCAAACGATCATCGATATGGCTACACTCACCGGAGCGCAAACCTATGTTTCCGGCCAAGTCCACGCGGCCGTTTTGACGAATCTGGAGCAGAGTGAGCAAGAGGTACTTTTGGTTTGGTACTTTCGCATTATCGGGGGGCCAACTTTTTTCCTCGGATTAAATTTTTCGAATATAAATCGTGAAAGTATTTCTAAATGGTTATTTGCTATCCCTAACCGTAGAGACTTTAAAAATTTGTATTAAAAATATCAAAAGTATCGAATTTTGACCAAAAGTTCACTTTTTTTTGAAGTTTTTAGATAGTTTTTCTAGTTAAAATTAAGTTGTGTTAATAAACTCTATTAAAACACTAGGCATTCCTAGACTAAAAAGTTCCTTACCCCCCCCCGATAACGCGAAAGAAAAGGTTTTTGGTTGGTTCGTCAAAACGTGTGGTTTAGGTCGAAGCCGCTGGGCGGCGCTCGGGTGATATGGCCAAGTCGATGCTATTCGCTCCGGATCTGCACTTCCGCGACCTGAAATCACCGGTGGCCGACATGCGCAACCACTACTTTGGCACCATGCAGGTACCACAGTTTTTTAGTTGAATCTAATGAATGTCTCTTTCTAGGGCCCGCCCTCGGCGCTTGGCGGTCTCTTCATCGGCGCTCACATCGACTTTGGCGAGGATCTGAACTGGATCCACCTCGACATTGCGGCCCCGGCTGAATGTGAAGATCGCGCTACTGGGTTGGTCAAATTTTCGCTCTTCACCGTGGTTTTTTCCAGATACGGCCCCTCGCTGCTCTCCGTCCTTCTCGGCAAGGAAACGTCGGTGCCCATCCTTCAATAGATTGCCAAAGATGAACATTCGCTTTAAATATTTCCTTGTTTAGTGACTGTGATGACATTTTTCGAATAGATTGTGCATTTGCTAACCCACTCTCTCTGCTCTCAAAATGATGCTCTTGTGATAATTTTTCTAAGGGCTTTTTGTAACTTTTTCTGTGTTTCGCATTGCTGGTCAATAAAAATTTTCAGGAATTACAAAAATAACATTAGCTCTACAAATATACGCATCCACTTCCACGGTAAGTCCTCTTTTATTAAGTTTTATCGATTGGTTCATGGAGGAGGCTCAATGCGAATACGGCGATGGATTCCGGCAGCTCCGTCGTGTAGTTGGGAGCCGACCCACACCATCTTGTAAGCCCGGCGTCGACCTAAAAATGGTTGGCTTGGCTTGGTCATGTTTCACGCCACGGGATCCATTTATCTAGGTTCGGGCAAGCACCATTTCCCCAATATTTTAAGACTTCGGAAAATCAGATACGTGCACCGCGCGCAGCCCACATCACCTACTCTTTTCAGTTTGACGGCCTTCCTTCGTGTCAATCCATCTTTGATATACCCCAGCAATTGTTGGATCTTCTACCAATGGCATTACCGTATACCTGCAAACCACAACAGTCGTTCGTAATTAATTTTGGGGCTTTTGCCTGATAAGGGGGGGGAGGCGATAAGTCCAAAATTTTTTTGACGTTTTTTTGGCATTGTACATTCGTTTTTGACCAAGAATCTAAATATTTTCGATATTTTTATATCTTTTTTATAATTAAGCATCTCCAAAAACTTACTGTTGGTCTTCAGATTGATAGGGCATGCGCCGGTTTTGCAATTCGACCAGATGCCCATATCCATTATCATATACGACGACATTGTGACGGTAGATTCCCGCACGGATGGGCACTGTCCTCATCGACAATCCCGCAAGGTGTTCTTTCTAAAAGATAACGTAAGGAATAAACAAATCATGCGCAAAAAATAAATAAATAAAGCAGAAAAGGGTTCTTTCGCATTATCGGGGGGACCAACTTCTTTTAGCATCCAATTTTTGAAATCTAAAAAAGGACTTTTCTGCTAAATGCATTTTACTACTCCTAAGCATGAAAACTTTACACCCTTTTATTTAAAAAATAAAAAATATCTATTATTGACCAATTTTTAGACATTTTTAGTTGAAATGTAGTTACGTATTGCTATTCAAACAGTTTTTATGCAGTTACTAGGCATTTCTAGACTTATTAAACGCCCCCCACCCCCCGATAATGTGAAAGAACCCAGAAAAGTCAGGCCTACTGTGGAAAATGGAGCTATTTTGGGACTGGGCTGTTAGCGAGGGGTGAGCGGGTTTAGTGGAGGCATCGTATACGGTATACAATCTTACCTTCCACTTATTGTAAGCTATCTCATCCCCGGTTATCAAATTCATCTTGCCTCCTTTCAGCCATTCGTCCCATCCCAGCCCATGTTTCGGCGCATTGATCCGTAGGCCCATTCCGTTTTCCTGCAAGTTCATTACGGATTTATCGTATAGAATACTCTTCGAATTTCTAGTGAATTAAATAGTGTATTTTTACAATGTTTTTTAGTGGTTTATGATTGGTAGAAAGTTCTAAAAAATATTTCCAAAATTCAAACCTTTGGAAAGTTTGATTTTTTTTTGGTCCTTTTTCATACAAGTTGGGCCGGAGAGGGCCGGGTAGGTTGATGCGCCTTTCTTTTTATCTTACCCCCAGGGGATAGACCTTCCAGATCGTCGTTGTTGACAATGGATAGGCGGCTTTCAAACGCCATCCTATCGAATCGTCCGGCCTATCGTCAAAGAGTACCACCAGCAAATTGCAGGGAATCGGGTCGCACATCAAGGCACACATGTCATTTGAGTGCTGTAAAACGGTGGAGGGGTATTTTTTAACGGGGGAGGGGGGAGCTCATTTTGATTTTTCACCCTACCTGTTAACGATAAAGCCTGCATTTTTATCAACTTTTTTTAGGTAGCTGTTTTTATTGGTAGACAATTATCAAAAATATTGTTAAAGTCTTTGAATGTTGAAATTTTGGCCTTGTTTGGTGATTTTTCAAGACATTTTCACCAAAAAATCCATGATTTTACAAATTTTTCCACATTTTTTGAGAGGTTTGATCTCCAATTCTATTGAAATTGCCTATATATGTCGTTATTTACTGGGCGGAAAATGCCGCAAACTGGCAGGACCATCAAAACTACTAGCCAAAACAAACTGACGATAAAGATACAGCGTGGCACTGCTCGGCATAGCGGCAGAAGAGAATCTCGCCGCAGCCATTTCCCCTCATATATGCCCTGCCCCCTCTGCCTTCCCTCCTCGTATATCTGTAAAGTTATGCCTTTGTAATAGCATTCAACACGGAATGAGTCCGCTAAATTCTTCAAAAAAAAAACAACGTACCGTCTGCCCGAAAATGTACCATTTTTCGGTTATCGGTGTGAACAAGCGACTGGCGGCATTGAGGAGAAGATGGGCTGGCGAACACTTCCATCCCGTCACCACCAGATCCCAGGTTTTATTGCGTACACGGGACTCCTTCTTAGGCTCCTTCGTCACCCTAAAGTTTTGATTCTTTCGCATTATTGGGGGGAAACCTAATAATTTAATAGAAAGCGTTTTAATGGTGTTTTTAGCAATATATAGCTATGTTTAAACCGGAAAACTATGCATAAACGTTAACAATGTTGAAAAATCCGAAAGTTGGGCCAAAGATCCGCCTTTTTTCGTCGGAAAATCTATATTTTTATATCTTTTAATCAAAATTTGTAAAATTTTCACGTTTAGGAATTGTAGAAAGCAATTTATAAACACCTCCAGTATTTTTATGTGGAAAAGAGATCCTAAGAAACCATTTGCCCCCCCCCCCCCGATAATGCGAAAGAACCACAGAGTTTTGCCTTTGATTGGTGTGAACTATGTGATAGCTTCTGGTCAAAAGCTCAGGTTTTCTGAAACTCGGCTCAACAGGGCTCACAACAAAAAAATCTGGCGCACAGTGATGGGATTCCGACAAGTGCGCCCGCAAAGATATCCACACTGACTTTTTCAATTTTTCATCTAATCCATGCGGCTGATTACAGCTTTCTTCCACGGCTGCACCGACGGTTTTCGAATAGCTTGACTTCAAGTAGGCTGGCATCACTTTCCGTTTTCCCTTGTTTGAAACTGAATTTTTGTGATGAATAAAAGAGACTGAAAGGGAGAAAGCAAAAAAATGGGAAAGCAAGAGAGAGAGAGAGAGAGAGCGAGAGTGAGAGAGAGAGAGCGTAAGTGAGAGAGAGAGCGAGAGTGAGAGAGGGGGGAGTGAGAAAGAGATAGTTAGCAAACTTCGACTTTACTATGCGTTACTCTGCCAGAATGCTGAAAAGTGGCCGGATCGAAAATTCCTGAATGGCCGGGGGGGTGAGAAAGGCTAGATATGGAACCGACCGACGATGACCTCCCGCCAAGATTCGCTGCAACGCAACAAATAGAAGAAAGGCCGGGTCATCATGTGCCCTTCGGCCATAATCGATGTTAACCACAGCAATGCCCCGCCACCTTTTAAAGGGACTAGCTATGGCATGACAGAACACACAAATCATTTCTTCCCTTCTCCCTGCTTCTAATCCAGTTTGCCAAATTGCTTTCACGAATTGTCGTTAACCTATTGAAATTGCAGTTCATTAAAACGCAAAATCAATTTATTAGCCTGAGATCAACGTGAAAAACAAAGTGCCAATAAAATGTAGAAATAATGAATTCTTTCCTAGGGAATAATTCGAACCGGTAAAGCGAAATCGTGCTGAGCAAACGTGCAAAAAAGACAAAGAAGGTGGGCGAACGGTTTAGAACTTTTCAACGCTTTGTTCTTGTTCCTCGTCATCTTCTGGAGTGGCATCAGTCCGAGTCTGCTGCTTCAACGTCAAATTGTAGTACGCGCCCTTCTTGGCCATCAATTCCTTGTGGGTGCCTGCAAATGAATGAATAAGCGAATATGATGCGACAAACCTTGTTCAATGACAATCCCACCGCTCACCACCATGATACAGTCGGCATTGACGACCGTGGACAATCGATGGGCGATCACGATGCATGTGCGGCCCTTCGATGCCGCGTCCAGCGCTTCTTGCACCAACTGAAAATCAATATTTATTTAAGGCAACGTGACAGCCAGGTTAACCTTTTCACTCTCCGTGTCCAACGCGCTCGTCGCCTCGTCGAGCAGCAGAATCTTTGGGTTCCTGATGAGCGCGCGGGCGATGGCGACGCGTTGTTTTTGGCCTAAAAATAAGATTAAGAAAACCCCAGATTTTCGATACCTCCAGACAATTGTGTGCCCTTGTCGCCGACGCGTGTATTGTAGCCGTCCGGGAGTTCGCTGATAAACCTAAACAATCAGGGTTAAATTTTACACGTCGACGCCTACTTGTGAATATTGGCCTTTTGAGCGGAAGCGATGACGTCCTCCTCGGAGACGCTGCCCTTTGGCAGTCCGTACATGATGTTGTCCTGAAAACAGCCGATGGTTTCTCGCTAACAAGGAGTTGCTTTTAGGTGCTTTTGGAGTTTCGGGACGGGACCTAGCTAGTTAGATAGAGAAAAAAAATTTTGAGCAACATCCCGTTTTCAAAAAGTGCTGATCGATTAAGGTGTTTTAGAAAATTTAATTTAATTAAAAATGTTCCCGGTATCCGGACCCTTGAGGTGATTTGAGGTGATTTGCGGCCGCGACCGCCCCCGCCACATGGGGACTTCACGCGCTCTGGGTCCCGTCCTAGGCATGGTCAAGTGGCTAGTGCGTTGGCCTACGAAGTTTTTTTGTCCTTTTGCCACAAGTTCGATTTTTATTTATCGTTAACTCTTTGCTTTTTTGCTAATTAAAATTTTATGCACCGATAACGGTCCCAAGAACCAAAAAGCAAAGGGTTAGCGAGCGCGAAGATTCGAACCCGAGGCAAAAAAATGTTAAAAAAGTTGGTAGGCAAGCGCGCTACCAATACGCCAATGCGACCTGAGATGGGGGCATTGGCGGAGGGTTACGAATGGCGCCCTGCCCAGCCCCGAAAACGACGTGCATCGAGGAAATGGACCCGAAAACTAGAAAAAAGCGCGAACTTTAAATTAAATTTTCTAAAACAGCTTGATCGATCAGCACTTTTTGAAAACGGGATGTTGCTCAGAATTTTTTTCTCTATCGAACTAGCTAAGTCCCGTCCCGAAACTCCAAAAGCACCTAAAAGCGACTCCTTGTAAGTGGCGCACCTTAATCGAAGCGTCGAAAAGAATCGGCTCCTGCGATACAAGCGCCATATGCGAGCGTAGATGCACCGGGTTCACCTCGCGGATGTTTTCGCCGTCCACTTCCTCAAGAGGGTTTTAGCCACCGAAAATTGTCGCGTACCACACTGCCATTATTTGGGTCGTAGAAGCGCTCGAGGAGACCGACGACCGTACTCTTTCCACATCCGGACGGGCCGACCAGGGCCAGTGTACTGCCCGGGTTCACCTCCAACGATACGCCGGAAATTTACGCCTTACAGCATCAGGAGCAGCGAGAGAAAAAAGCCCAAAAAATCCCTCACCTTTCAGCACCTCGATCTCCTGGCGTTCCGGGTACCGGAAGCGCACATCGCTGAACCGAATGGCGCCGCGGATTGGCTGAAAAACACAGAAATTATCGCAAATGAAG
Source organism: Mesorhabditis spiculigera (assembly GCA_958295435.1). NCBI lineage: Eukaryota > Metazoa > Nematoda > Chromadorea > Rhabditida > Rhabditidae > Mesorhabditis > Mesorhabditis spiculigera. Next base: position 3,566,250 of record CATQJA010002710.1, on the reverse strand, counting down.
CGCGAACAAACCGGCGTTTTCCCTCCGCGCGTCATGTTGTCAATACTAGGCGTCTCGCCCAACATCTTGAATATCAGTCCGGCCGCGAATTTGGCCTTTGTGTATTCGGGGAAATAAGCCGAAGCGAAGCCGATGGACGTCGCCGAGAATTGGATGGCGAACATCACCCTGTAAAAGTAGAATTTAAAATGACTGTATAGCCTTCGGAGCGGGACCCAGCCTATATTGCGCACAATTTTCCCGGCACTAGACTGTTAGCGGGGGGTAGCAGGGGGAAACCAATTTTTATCCTGTCAACTGTACCTGTTGATAATAAATAACGTGTTGATAGTGCTTTTAGCAGTTTTTGATTGACAAAAACTCAAAAAAAAAATGGCTTAGGAAATTTTGAAAATTCGAAAATTTTTACCTTTTTCGCCATTTTTCATACAATTTCGACCAAAAAATCAAAGAGTCGAAATTTTTACAGTTATTTTATGAATTTTTCCGGTCTAAAAACCGTGGAGATGCTTTAGATTTTGTCATAGGGCCGTAAGAAACTACAGTAAAATGCTTTCTGGGTGAATGAAAACGAAAATAAAGGTGATTCCGAATGAAAATAGCTCAGACAGTAATCCACAAGTTTTTTTAGGTAGCTAAAGTCGGCGGATATGGGCCGTTTTTAAGTAAAAAACTGTGTAATCTTTAAAGTCGAGCTCAACGACAAGTTCAGAGAAGATTCGGAATCAGCGAAAAATTCGGTACAAGATAAGCTACGTCCTGTAAACACTTTTTTGCCGATTTTGAGACAAATAGAACTACGAACCTCATGACATCGATCGGGTTCGACACATGATCCGCCGTCACCAGCCAGCCGCCAAATCGGAATTCGGCCGCAAACATGTAGAACATCAACGAGTTGGCGATGGCAAAAGTTACAGACTAAAAAAACAGTATTTTCATGTGTTTTCGGTGCAACCTGCAGAAGAGCCTTGACCACGCTGGACTTGTGCGGTCCGTCGAGGTGGCCGCAGAATTTGGCGTGCATCATTCGTTCCAGGGTGAGCGCCTGGACGGTGCGGATGTTTTCGACGGCTTCCATTGCCACCTAAAAGCTTTAAATTCCGGAAGAGTACGGCGAGGATTTGCTATCATAATTACGAAAACCATAATTTGGAAATTCCTATGCAGAATTTTTTGCATAGGATTCGGAGAGTTTTCCGGGATAATTAGCCTATGTAAATTTCGACCTTCTGAATTTCGACATTATGAATTTCGAGATTTTGAAAGCCACGCTACGGCGCGACCCACCTTTCCGGCCACTTCGAGCGCCTTCGCGTCTTCACCGCTTTTCCCCTCGAGCATCTTGATCTGGAGGGCCTCGCCGAGACCGAGCAACGGGAACAGCGCCAACACTGAAAAATCGTCAAAATAGAAATTAGGAATTGGCGTAAAAATATAAAAAAATGCTACAAATTAAAATGTTTGGGTTCTTTTGCATTATCGGGGGGGGGGGGACTAGCTTTTTTCTTCAGGACAGAGTTATGCCAAAACAGTAAAGGAGGTGTTGAAACACTCGATTTTCCGCCCAAAATTTCCAATTTTAAAAATCTTAGGTTTATAGAATAGTTTTGCGCTTTAAAAAAGTCAAATTTGATCAAAAACCCGATTAAAATCCTTACTCTGAGGCCATTACTATTTCTGTATTTCCATAATTAGGTAGTTCTGGACCAGAAAAAAATTCCGTCCTGCCAAAATTTTGAATTTCTACAAATCTTGTAAAACATTGGATTTACAATTTTGCAAAACCGTTTTTCCACGTTCAAACGGCTAAATTTCACTAAAAAACCACCAAAATCCTGCCTATGAAGCGATTAGGTATTTCTGGACAACACAAAAACTTCGGTCTCCCCTGATAACCACCCCCCCCCGCTAATGCAAAAGCACCATTAGCTATAAAAACGCACTCAACAACGCCATTTGCCAGCTGTAGTAGAAACCGATGGCAATGCCGGCCGTGACACCGACCACCGCGTTGAACACCGAGCCGAGCCGGTAGTCGATGGCCGACTTGACGTTCGGCGCATCAGACGCCAGTCGGGTCGAGATTTTGCCGGGCGAGTGGCGTGGATCGTCAAAGTAGGCACCGTCTTGGCGCATGATGTTTCGGAACACCTAAATTTCTGGGTTGTAGATCCGTTAGTTGGGCCATTTTTTGGCAAATCACACTCGAAAGCCGAGTAATTTTCGAAAAAAATTTCTCTATATCTAAAAATTTCAGCAAAATTGTCGAAAAATAAACAAATCTTCGAATTTCAAAATTTTTTGGGCATATTAGCAATGTAAAAACTACTAGAACTAAGCGTAAAACTAAAAATTAGTCCCCCCGCTAACAGTCCAGTACCAAAAGTACACACACAAAAATTTGACTTTTGGAGACCGTGATTTTCACTTCAGGTAGGTATGTAGCGCACCTTCGACCGCAAGCGCATCGTCAGCCGTTCGGCGGCAATTCCGTACAGAGTAGCCTGGAGGAGCATTGTCGACGCTTCGACGGCCGCCAACACGAGGAACATCAGCGACCACATGTGGCCGTCTTTGCGCAGTTTGTGCGGGTCCGGCTCGGAGAAGACCTGGAATTTCGAGTGTTTCTACAAAGCCACGGCGTCTGATCAATTCTGGAGAAAAGCTATTTTGCAGAAAGCATTGGAACTTTCTTTTTTACGCTTGAAAAATTAGAATTTTTAGGAAAAAAATACACCCAAATATCGATTTTTCGATATTTTTGTGCGTAAAAAAATGGTAAAAATATTTCCTCCTGGTTTTTTCACGAGCTAAACGTAAAAACCAATTTTTATTGAAAAAAACAACACCAAAATCATCGATTTTTGGCCCCAAAACTGGTCGTTTTTCGGGAAGAAGCTCACATTTTCAGGGTTTTTTTAATTTTCGAAACAGTTTTCCACGTGAAAAAATGGCTAAATTGATCAAAAGCACAATAAAAAATGCTACATGTTTGAAACTAATGAAAAAATGAAACGACCGACCTGCATAATTTGGGTGAAGAATAGGGAAAAGGCGGGGAAAACGGCGCCCTGGATGATGCAGGCGATCGTGCCCAAAATCAGTAGCCACCACTCGGGCTTTGCGTACTTGAGGATCTTGAACAGATTCGACTCCTGGCCGCCCTCCTCTTGCAGTTCTAAAAAACGTCTAAAACCCCGAAAATCACAATACTTACCTCTCTTCAGCCGATCGACGTCCTTCTCATTTTCCGGGTCGACCTTCTTGGCCTCTTCCTCGTCGATGGCGTCGATGTTTCCCTTCTGCGAGCTGTGCGAGGTGGAGGTGCGGCGGCGGGCGGACAGCTTCTTGCCGGCGGCCTTCTTACCGAGTCCTGGAAATGACTTTATAAGCATGATTCAGATAACGCCGAAATGTCGAAATGGCAATTTCCGTAACCAACGCTGAGAAGTCCAAATTTGAAAATCCCGAAATACCATAATTCCGAATTTTCATAACGCTCAATTTCAAAACGCCATTATGCGATAATGCTGAATTTTGCTACTGCCGAATTCCAAGAATGTGTGCGTTTTTTTTGCTTGTGAAATCAAGAATTTCCCAAAGTTTGAATGAACACTTGAAGGAATATTTCCGAAAATCCGGCATTACGTCGTAACGAAAGTCGGAATTCTGGTATTTCAGCGCTGCGAAATTCAGAACTATGGCGGTAAATGGACATTGTCCATTTCTACAAATTTCGCACACACCTTTCTTCTTATCATCAACGTCGGCGAAAACTTGGGCGTTGACGAGCTCGTAGTAGAGGCCCTTCTGTTCGAGCAGCTCCTCGTGGGTGCCAACTTCGACAACTGAACGTCCAAATTAGCTTGATCCTTTGTTTCCTCCACTAACCTTGCCCATCCTTCATCGCGACGATCCGGTCGGCATTCTTGATAGTGGAGAGACGGTGGGCGATGACGAGGGTTGTGCGACCCATTGAAGCCTAAAATCCGGAATAACGCCTTTAAAAAAGCGCATACATTTTCCAGGGCCTCCTGCACGACATGCTCACTCTCGGCGTCGAGGGCTGATGTGGCTTCGTCGAGGAGCAGAATTCGGGGGTCGCTAAAATCATGAAAATTATATTATTTTCGGCTTTCGCCTCATCCGCAAATTAATGAGGAAAAGCAAAAAAAGTTTTCGATCCAAAAAATGCACCTTTTCAAAATTTTTATAAGTTTTCTATAGGTTTTTCACGCTTGAAATATAGCTAAATTAAATACTTGTTTTTAGATGACTCGCCATATCCCAATCCATAGGAAAATCTCCCCCCGCCCGATATCGCGAAAGCTCCGCAAGATCACGAAAATTTCCTTTTTCGGATTTTGATGCACTTTCAAAGCACGCAAAAATGCGCCGAAAACCCACCGCAAAAGGGCGCGTGCGATGGCGATGCGCTGCTTCTGCCCACCAGACATTTGCGCTCCACGGTCTCCCACCAGCGTATTCAGCCCCTGCAATTTGGAAAGTCACGGAAATTGTATTTCACGCACCTGCGGGAATCCAGCGATGAAATTGGTGGCGTTGGCTCGACGAAGCGCCGATTGGATCTCGCCCTCCGTCGCGTCCGGGTTGCCGTAACGCAGGTTCTAAAAGCAGCAAAAAATGGTAATTCACGAAGAAACGATTACCTCCAGAATCGTGGCGTTGAATAGGGCCGGTTCCTGGCTGACGACACCGATGGTTCGCCTCAAGTGTTCAATGTTCCAGTCTTGAATTGGGAGGCCGTCGATTTTGATCTAAAACGGATTGATGCAGTTTATTTTCAAGGGATTTTGCTCAAATTAAAATAATAGCTAAATTCCCATTCCACCCTTGGACTCACCGATCCGGCTTCTGGGTTGTAATAACGTAGCAGCAACTGCACAATGGTCGATTTGCCGGAACCGGAAGAGCCGACGAGGGCCACCGTTTCGCCCGGTTTGCACGTCAAGGAGATGCCCTAAAACACAAATTTATATCTGGAAAGTGCCGGAAAACAAATTAAAATTTGAATTTTCGTAGAATATCGGCATTTTTGGTCCAAAATAGTACTTTTAAAGTCTTAACACAATTTGTAAATTGTAGGAAAGGTCAAAAAACCCGGCCAGGGCGGAATCGTTGATACCTTCAGGATCGGGACGTCCGGGCGGGTGGGGTAGGTGAAGAAGAGGTTCTCGACGGTCACCTCGCCTTGAACTTTTGTCGGCCGAGCGCCCTCCGTCGAGTAGGAGTCGATTTCTGGTTCCTAGGGCCAATCTTACAGCTTTTCAACTCGCAATTACCCGGTCGATGACCTGGAGAACAACTCCAGCAGCGCCGAGAGCCGTTCCAAAAACACCGTACTGTTGACCGGCTTGTCCCATCGCCATCGAGCCCATCATCACCGAGAAGAACACCTGAACAATGCGATAAATTCAATTTCCACGTCCTAATTTTCGACAAAATCAAAGTAAGCTTAAAAAGTGCATACCGTGAGGACGGTGCTGGACGAGGCCATTCCCCAGTAGATGTAGTCGGTGCCCACCCAGAACGCCAGACAGTACGACGAGAACAAGACGCCCATCGTCACGGCGAGCCCGGCGCCGATGTACACCGACTTCTTGTAGCCGTCCAGTTTGCCGGCCTTGAGGGCTTCATCGTACCTAAAATACCAGTGTAAAAACTTTAAATCTAAAAAAACTTTATAACCCAATATCGGGGGTAGTTTTCCGTTTTTATCGATCCCAAACCCAAAAAATCTTACAATTTTGATAAGCAAATACAAAAATATGGATTTTCGACCAAATTTCAAATTTTTAAGAATTTTGTAACTTTAATAAAGCGTGTTTTGCTTAAAATTCACTAGATTTTAAGAAAAAGACGATTAAAATACTTACTATTACCATTCAAATTTTCCTTACACTGGAAAAAAAAGGATTTTCGACCAAAATTCCGCTTTTCGACAAAAATTAAAAAATTTGCGAGATGTTTCTAAATTTTCTAAAAAGTTTTTCCGTTTGAATGTAGCCAAATTTGGCTAAAAAGGTTACAAAATACTGACCATTACAATATTAGCCCTATTTGGTCCTCCCCGATACTGCAAAAGCGCCTTCAAGATTAAAAAAGCTAAACTTGATTTTCCAGCTGAGAAATAAACTTTTCTTTTCAGTGCTTATTCCTGCAAAGACAGACCCTTAGCTGTTTTCTTCACCAGAATTTTTATACTGGATTTAAAAGACCAAGCAGCGATTTCTGATTCTCCACGTTTCCACTTTTTCTCAAGACTCTCCAATTCTTGTGCAACCATCCCTGCCTCCCTCCCCCGAACCCACCGATCGCACTCGGCAAATTGACCGTTGAACGCAAACACGGTGCGGACAGAGGTGAGCACCTGAATGGACAAGTCGAAACATGACAAGAGACATGACAAGAGATAACCCCCTCCATACATACCTCTTCGGCAATCTTTCCCGCAACCGCATACTTTTTCATCTCTTCCGCTGTAGAGCTGGCCATCAGCTGGAAAAGTGGATCTTGATAATGACGAGAAAATGACGATTTTAATTCAATTAAAAATCAGGGGGTGCTTGCCGTTTAGCGGGGGGCGGGCACGGGAGAGTCGTGGAGTCCCAATAAAATTTATCAATTTTTAGCTAAATAAAAAACAGGCAAAACGGTGCCTAACGCTTAGCGGGGGTGGATTCGCCTACCCTAGATCTTAGAGCCCGAAAAATGACGCACATACAATTTTTGCAGCTTTTTATGGTTTTTGAGTATAGAAAATTCATAAGAATTTATCGAAATCCCATTCCAAATCGTTTAATTTTCTAAAGAATGCTGTAATGACTTTTAAGGGATAAAAGCTAGAAAAACTCTATAAAACTTCCCTATTTTACCAGATTAAGCTAGATACTTTCCACCCCACCCCCGTTAAAAGTTCAGTACCGCCAAAACTGTGGCTTTTAAAGAAAGCTATTTCTAATCGATACTTAGGCTTACCTTGGCGATGAAAAGCCCGCATATGATCAGCAACGGGGAGAGGGCCATCATGATCAGCGTCAGCCGCCAGTCGTAGCACAACGCCACGATCAGACCGCCGAAGAACTAAAAAAAGTCGGAAAAGCTTGTAAAAAATACCTGCGACGTAAATTGGACCATCATTCCCATTTTGTCACCGAGACCCTCGCGTACACGTTCCATCGCGCTGAAAAAAACGCGAGTTTTACCAAAAATTCCGTTTATTTTTTCTAAAAATTTGGCGATGTCTAGTAATTTAATAGTACGTATTTTAGTCGCTTTTTGACGCAATTTAGCGGTTTTCAAGCGTCGAAACAATTTAGAAAAGCTAGAAAATCATTTAAAATTCGAAATTTTGGTTGGAAAAAATCTGTAGTTTTGTTTTTTTTTTTGAAAATTTTCTAACATTTTTACGTTTAGGAAAAGCAAAACCGTTTGGAAACACTCAGCCTCAATTTTTATCGGCAGCAATGCCACAGTTTTCTCAGGAAAAACTCGAAAACGTCCAAAAAGTGGCCATTTCAGGTCAAAAATGCATATTTGCAGTTCTTTCTAAAATGTTGTGATGTGTTTGCAAACAAAAATCGTTAAAAACCGTCTACAAAACTTCCCTTAATCCCAGAAAAATTTAAACCTACTTTAAAGCCCGATAGTACGATAGAACCCCACAAAACCCACTCGAAAAGTTTGGTGGCCAACGTGCCAGAGTGATTTTTGTCGAACCAAGTGATATCCTGGCGCATGATGGCCTAAAAATCACAATTTACTCGCATTAAAATCGTCCTCACCTTGAAAAAGTCGCGGCGCATCCGGTTGCAGACGTTCTCGCACGAAATCATGAAGCACAGCGTCTAAAGACCATAGAATTCCGGAAATCAACACCTTTTTTACCTGCAAAAAGGCGCAGGCCATGATGATGACGCCAATGACGGTGTATTTGATGCAGGCCGTGATCACGTCGTCCGTGAATTTGTCGAGTGCTCGATTGTACTCGACGATTGTCGTATTGCCAATGTCTCTCAGTTCTGGAAGAAGCCGTTAAAAGGTTGCAGGCGAAGCTTACCTTGTGCATTTCGTAGGTTAATGAAGGTCTCGGAGACGTCGCTGAAAATGGTAAATTACTCAGAGTAAAAACAATAAAACTCACCCGATAACAATTGATAGGGCTGGCATGCCGAGGCCGGTGACGACGGCCACCGCGATTCCGACGAGCACCATCAGGATGTCGAGCCATGTTCCGTATTTGTACTGAAAACAGGGTACTGGAACGGGCCGCAGGACCACACCGGGGATTGCCAAGACCGTTTATTGTGGGTTTTTCGCCGTCTTTAGTTATAGAAAGTTTAGAAACGGTAATAAATCTTTCGAAAAATTAGATTTTGCTCAAAAACGTAAGAAAATTGGCAAAAACGCCATGTTTTAATTTCAGAAACGGGTTTTTGTGACCTTTTTAGGGATCAAAAACCACTAAATATGATAAAAAAATACGTTGTGGTGTTTTTCAGGGTTTCTAAAATTGAGGCCCCCGGCTAAACGTCCAGTACCAGAAGTTAAAACGAAAAATCTCTTACAATTCGAAAAATCGAGGCTGTTGGCGCTGTGAGTGTGGGATCTTCTTCCTCCTTGCCGCTGGCGGACCTGAAAAGAATTTTAGAAACTTTGAATTCGTCATCTTCCAAAATTTCCTCTCAAACCTCCCTAAAAAGCACTTGAGAACACCGTACCCCGCAACCGTCTGGGCATCTTTCATTGTTTTTTCAATCCCCCTGATCCCCTGGCGATTTTGAACGGATTTTATTTGTCGCGCAAACAAGTGGAAGGGGGGAGAAGGTTTCCCCCTGCCTGGCCGGGACTCTTCTCTATTTTCTGGAGCTTTTCCTGGGGAGTGACAGACCGAAGAACTGCCCATCTGAGTGTGGGGCATTATGATTTGGTCTGTCCCATTTCACAAACCCCCGATCGCTCGCCCTGCCAAGTGATAGCGGCCCCGGAAAAGGCCAGAAAGGAAAAAAGAGGGTGAAATGGCCCGCCGGAACAATGACTCTAAAAATGGGGGGCGCTGATCGGAATTTTGGCGATTCGAAATTCCGGCTAGGGCGTCTAGAGGTTGTAAATGCATTGCAGAAAATATAGAAATCGTAACGAGAGCGTTTCCAAGTAAATTAAATTCCCGGTTCTTTCGCATTATCGGGGGGGGGCTTTTAAGGTGCCAAATATGCTCATATAAATAGAGGAAATGTTTTCACACTGTTTTCTACTATTCCAAACGAAAAAACTTGAAATTTTGATTAAAAAAAAAACAAAAGATCAAGTTTTTTCGACGAAATTTGTACGATTTTCGATCAAAATTTCACCTACAATTTTTCCAAATTAAAAGAAATTGTATTCGACTTAAAACATAGTTAAATTAGTTTAAAACACTAATAAAACACTTATTAGTGCGTTACTAGGCCTTTTTAGATTAATACAATAACGTTTGTCCACCCCCCCCCCCCCGATAATGCGAAAGAACCATATTTCTAATGACCATATTGCTAGAAATAAACAAATAACGATCTTTGGCAAAAGAAAAGCCTCCCTATTTTAATCTAGAACAGAAACCGAAAATGCGTACCCTTTATCGCTGTCCTTCTTCAGATCCTCATCGTCCTCGTCCTTCTTTTTCCGGCCAAACATTGTCTGTGTGGCTGAAATGGGAAAATATAAGTAAACATTAGTCAACGAATAAAATTACAGCAAAACAGAATTAGAGCAGAGCAGAATGGAAATTCTCGCCAACCAAAAGCTGTAAAACCTTATGGGAAAGGGGTAAGCAAGTAAGCAAGCAAGCAACTATCCGAAAAACGGATAAACTAAAGCTTAGGAGCTCAGAAAAGCTTTTAATATGTTTAGAAAAAAGTAAATCTAAAGAAATCTATACGTTCCATCGTTAAAATGACGCTACAACTTTCATCTTTCGAAAAAGGCAACCTTTTGTCCCCAAAAAAATTAAATTTTTGCCCATTTTCAGAGGTTGTTATTAATCTACGAGGCCTAGGCGAAAATAAGCCGTTGCAGCCAGGTGTAAAAGGTGTATTTCCACCTGCGCGTAATCCGAAAAAATGCTGTCATCCGGCGTATTATATGGGAGGGGGCGCTCCTAATCAGAAGTGAGCAAAAGGTGGTAAAAATCGAGCGGGAGAGCGGGCAAAAAGAGGCAAACTAGCCGCGGGGAGAAGGCCAAGATCGCATTTCGAAAGGGGGGTTGCCCCGGCCCGCTGAATTGCCATGATGTAATGACAAAAAAATAGAGATGATGATTTGACCGTTGACCATGCAGATGAAGTCGATTGCATCAGGGATCTATGGTCAGTGAGGGCAGGAAAAGTACCTCGAGGATTCCGGCTTGAAATTGACCAGGAATCAGCTGGAACAACCGGGTTTTGACTCGGAAAAAGGTGGAAAAAGCGGCGGTTCTCTCATTGTTCTTATAAAAAAGCTATCTGGTAAATTAATACTATGAATTATAGAAATTTATTATTTTGATAGAATTTTTATTACTTACCTTTCGTCAGAAAAATTGGTACGACATGCGCCTATGCACGCACAACCGTCCACAAACGGTGTAATTCGTTTTCCAAGCGGAAAATCATTCATTTTATCAATTTTCGAGTTAAATCGCGATTTATCTCCAAATTTCATAGATAAATTGTAAAACCAAATCGATCAAACGGTTCGGCGAGAAATTGCGCATTTTTTTTTTGAGGGCCAGACCTCAAAATACTGTCGCAATGCTTCTGATTCACTGAATTCCGGAAAGTCAGGCTAGAAACTTGCCGCCACCGGAATTAAGACTTTAGTTGTGTTTCTCGCGCGTTTTTTAAGTTGACAATTATTGTGGGAAATGCCTAAATTCTGTCAGAAAGTGTAAATCGACCAAAATAAACCCGCGTAAGCCGAAAAACCCGTAAAAATCAGGCTAAAAAGCCCGTGTTTTGAAGTCCAAATATGGTTTTTTACGCCTTACGAGAATACCCGTTTCATAAGAATAAGGTCTAAGAAAAATATAGACAAAACCGAGGACAATTTGCCAAAAAAAACGTTTAAAAGAGCAAAGAACGCCCAAAAACAATTTGAAAAGATAAGATCAAAACCTATCGCTTTCAGGGCTACATTATGTATTCCACGCCTTACGAGGATACCCCGCTAGATGTATAGGATATCCGCAGAAATCTGACCAGCTGCACTGGGCCCAGGCCCGGCTGGCCCTCATGGAATGATAGGGGGTGGCCCAGTGAATGGGCAGTCTTTCTTTTCTCCTTCCATTCTTTCTTCTTCTCCATCTCGGCTTGGCCTTTCGGATTGGGGCCAGAAACCCTTGGGCAGGAGGCAGGGGGGTAAAAGCCGCCTTCTCCTTCTTCTTGTTGTGCTTCAACCTTCTGTCGTTCGTCTGTTTGCTGAAAAGGGGGAGCGCGGAATCGAGCGAGTAAGCGCTTGATAGTGAGAGGGCCCTGGCGGGCAGAATACTGATTTGGAGTCGCAAAGATCAGAAGGTGACGGATGATAGGGTGGAGAGAACGGGGGGCAAATTTAGAAGGTCGGAACGGTAGACGTTCGCAGGAAGAATCGGCACTGGGCTGTTAGCGGGGGAGGCATTTCTAGCCTTGTTAACTCTTCTAGAAATCCCTTCTGACCTAATAGTAAGTAAATTTACTTGTGTTTTTAGCAAAATTTCACCAAATTTAACAGAAAACCAATAAAAAATCTCAGAAAAAGTTTCGCTCGGAAATTACCGATTTTTTGGTCGAAAAATATATTGTTTTATTTTTAATCGAAATCCCTAAATTTTTACGGCGTGGAATAATAAAAAAAAGTGTCTACAAATACTTTCTCTATTTTTCCAAGAAGAACTGGATCCATTGAAAAAGTTGGCTGGGCTTTTTTGGGAGTTTTTCATACCCTCTTCACCTTCTCGAAAAAGTGTTTACGTTTTTTATTCCTGAAACCTGAAATTATATAAGCTAACTTTATATTTCGTTGTTTAGCGGTGTATTAGTGTGAAAATTGACTCTTCCCTAACAATCTGAAAGCGTCCAAAAGCGAAAAAAGCGTGCGAAAAAGTGATGCCCGGCGACTGGGCTAATAAAATCAGCATCATACTTCCGCTACCACGAGAGAGAACTTATGATTTGTCCAGGGCACTGATCCAATCACAAAAAGTGTGAGTTGATACCGTAGGAATTTCCGGGTAAAAACCCAATTTCCTTCCGTCATAAAAATGCATGGGAAATCAAGAAAATTAGAGCTTTCCAGTTAAAATTAGCGAAATTAGATTGTAGTAAAAATATCAAAGGAAAAGAGGCTCTTCTCCAGAAATAAGGCCCAGCCAGCCAGAAAAGGTTACCCCAAGCTTGAGCCCCGCAATCAGTCGAATCGGATTACAGGGTGTACCCGATGGCAACTCGTTCACCTCGAGATTAGCAATGACGGGCCGAACGGAGTCATGGAATCGGCCCAAAAATTACGAGTACACCGCTGGCGAGTTGTATAGAACCTATAAGTATACCCCAAATCTGACATGTAGAGGTTGGGGGGTCACAGAGTCCGAATCGGCCCATAATTGGTGGAAAAATCAAATAAAATACGGGGAACACGATGCGATAAAAATTAGCTGCCAATGGGCACTTTTGTTTAATAAACTTTTAATTTTCAGCAAAAAAGGGCTGCTGAAATGCACTTTTAACTGCTCTATCGCGCCTTGCGGCTGGGAAAAAAATGTTTTGATGGAATTTTCATAGCCGCCACGACACTAGACATCTTTCCGGACCCAAAGAAAATTTTATCTAGAAAATATTTTTTCACGAAAATTTTGACGACCTATCCCATGGCCCCGGATCCTGGGAGGGTCGGAAGCTGCTGAAAATGGGTGGCTCTGACCCCTAGGCGCTTCAAATCGGAGCCCCGAGGTATTTCAGATTGCCGGAATAATTCTATTTTTACAATATCGGTTCAAAAATAATATTTATTAACTATTCGGTTGGTTTGCATCGAACTGTAATAGGTAGGTAGGCCTTTTTTCCAAAAAATTCCAAAATTTTCAAAATTTTATTTACTGGCCAGGTTTTTATTAACCCCTTGGGATTAATAGGACCGAAAAACTTTTGAAACCCCTTCGAGACACTCTTCTTGCAAAATAAAAGCGAAATCAGCAAAAAGCAAAAATTAAAAATAACGACGGGATCCGAACCTTCGACCCCTAGCCTGTCACTCGTGCACCCTACCCCAAGACCACCGAACCGACGGGAAGGGGCTCTTGGGAAGACTTCAAGAGGGCTCCCCTGTGCCGTACGGTTTTGGCGACCCAGGTCGCGATTCGAGGTGGTTTTCCATACAAAATCTTAAAATGAAAAGTTTATTAAACAAAAGTGCCCATTGGCAGTTAATTTTTATCGCATCGTGTTCCCCGTATTTTATTTGATTTTTCCACCAATTTTGAGCTGTTTTGGAGTCTGTGACCCCACAACCTCTACATGTGAGCCGAATCCTTACAGGCTACGACATCTGGCTATCGAAAAAAGCCAACTACTTTCGTAACAAACCAGAAAACGTAAAAAACCGAATCACATTAAGTCAAGCGTTCAGACGAAAAATTACGACGCAGCAGCGCTACATTTTTTTTTTTAACTGCGACGTGTTTCTAACAGACAGATGGGCTATCGAAAACAGATGCCAAGGTGGAAATGCCCCAGCAAAATAAATAGCGTTGTAGCTAGGCAAAGAAAACCTAAATTAATTCAGTTTTTTTGCTCTTCGCTATTCTTCGCTCATCGCTTTCCTAGCGCTAGGAGGAGCTGCAGACGGTCATTGAGGGTTTTTCCAGACGTTTCTCAGCCCATGCTGCTCGAAAAACTGTTTGGACCTTCTTGGACCATCGAATTTGGTGATGCTGGGGCCAATCAAAATGGAAAAAAGTTAAGGTGGTTAAAATCGTCTGTGGAGCTCATAAATAGCGTTTGGATTTTCAGATAGACGCATTTTCACGCGCAAGCAGGGGTCAAGTAACATGTGGCATGTGGGTGCGCTGCGGCCGCATCTGGCAATTTGTCAGGAATCACGCGGAAGAGCACAGGACATGGCAAGTTTAGTTACCCTGTACTCTGTGTATAGTAGTATGGTGTAGTGTAGTGTTCAGTGTCCATAACCAACAATCAAAGCATCACATCCATATTTATTCAAGCGCAAATGAGGAGATGATCATGGGTTGTACTCGATGGGGAGGTTCTTGCGACGGACCATGCCATCTCCCTGGAACCATTCACGGCGGAACTGCTTGGCGGCGCCGTCGGGGGTGTTCGTCCACTCAATCGTCACACGGTCGTTGTTCGTGTCCTCGGCTCCGAAGGTGAACGAGTCGCACGAGACGGCAACCTGGAAGTGAAGACAACGACTCGAACAAGGTCAATAGAAACGTACCAAGACCTGCTCCTTGGGGTCGAGAACACCGCAGGGCGGGTCAACTCCGAGGCGCTTCATGTTGGTGGTCTTGAAGGCCCATCCGATGCGACGACCTCCCGAGTTGATCACCTTGATGTGGTAGGTGTGCTTGTCATCGTACGGGGCGTTGAACACGATCTTTGTGCCCGGCTGGGTCACGATGTCACCGGGGGCAACGGATTGGGCCATCTTCTTCGAGGAGGAGGGTGGTTTGGTGATTATCACATTTAAACGCTTTTTATATACTCGGAAAGGTATGTTAATTGGGTTATGATAAGTGGAAAGTTCCGGATTTGACGGAAGTGTAGTCAAATTTGGTATTCTACAGGCCGTCCCGAATAAATTCCCGGCACTAGAGGTTCGCGGCAGAAGGGGCCGAGGAGCAGTTGACACCCTCGCCCTTGACGCCCTCTCCCCTCCCTCCCCTCGCCTACGACCATACCACGTTGAAAGCACGGCATCCCGTCCGATCTGCCAAGTTAAGCAACGTTGGGCTCGGTTAGTACTTGGATCGGAGACGGCTTGGGAATCCCGACTGTCGTAGGCTTTTTGCACTTTTTAGGGCATAAACGATTCTAATATTTGCGTTATCAATTTCCTGAATGATCTCTGCTAGATTGCTCAAGTTTAAAGCGATGTTTGTACACCTTTTGAATGTGTTTTCAGGCCGTCCAGTTTGCGGCGCTTTTTTCCATTAAAACTCGAGACAAAGTCCGTGTTTGCGCCAAAATTCCTCCATGGTAGATTTTCTCTGCAAGGTAGATGTCCATTTTTTTCTTTTTCTGAAGCTTCTTCTCTTACTTTAGCAGTATTTTCTCTTTTTCCCTGCAGTTGAAGACGTGCGGCATTCGAAGGCGTGAGCGCGGCGTCGCCAAAGTGGCCTGCTCGCCTAAAGTAGTATACCTTTTGTAACTTTTCGTTTTGCACGTTTATCATTTATCTCTAGCAAAATTGAATTGAAAATTTATCTAAACCCGCAAAATCCACATATCACAACCGAAACGTTAGACAATTTGTTAACAAAAACAGCACACAGAATTAGAAAAATTCAACACCTAAATAAGTCAACAATTGCGGCAAATCATAACAAAAACAAGGAAAGAAAACGGCAAAGAAATTTGTGATTTAGCGTCTCCTAGCGGCTCATTCTCGGTGTCGATTCGGGAAGAATGTGCTCTGCACTTGTAACTAAAAAGAAATTTCGGTGATTTTTAAAAATCTCACCTCCACGTATGCATCTTGTAGTGCCGAAAATTCGGCCAGATTCGAATTTTCTGGTAGATCAACGGTGGCCACGATCAATGCCTAGAGTCGTCATAAAAGTGTAGTAAAAAAAATACCTTTCTCGCGTTGAAGAGGCAACGATTGTAGGCGATCATCTCCGACGGCGCCAACGAGGAGGCGATCTGAAAACAGGTAATGGAGTAAATTTTGGTACTGGACTGCTAGCGGGGGGGACTCATGAGCTACCCCGAACCCAACGGGAAATTTATCAATTTTTCATTTCCTATTATTTTCAGTGGTTTTTGCTTAGCAAAACGCCATCAAAACAGCTTTAGACAGTTTTAAACTTTCCAATTTCACCCTTTTTCATACATTTTGTCCAAAAACGCACATTTTCAGTAGGTTTTTATTTATTTTGTAAAAAAAAGTCATAAAAACCGCTTTGGAAAATTTAAAATTTGGGATTTTAGCCATTTCGATACATACTTGTACAAAAACAGGCATTTTTTCGCGAAACTCAAGGATTTTAATGCACTTTCTATGCAGAAAAAGGGCGTAGAAAGCCATATAAATTCATTGGGCACGCCTCCCCCCGCTAATACACCAGTGCCAAGATTTATGCTGCCTAAACGGATACCTTCACGCCGGCTGTCGCGTGGTAGTAGTCGGGACCGTACTTGTAGATCACTAAACTCAATATAAAGTTTAAAGAAACGGTAATTACAGTAATCAACGCCAAATTTCGTGCCAGCCGCCGGCACCCATCCATCATCGCGCAGTCGGGTGTAGACGAGGAATTGCCGTGCCATCGCGGCCGCGTCATTGTACACCGTAAAATGCTCCCACAGGGCCTGGCAGTCGAGCAGGGATTCCTGAAACGAAGAAGGGTTCATTAGCCGTCATCGTCGCTTCAACCTCTTTGAAGGCGACGATCGTCCCGCGCCAGCATAAAAACAGCGTCTCCTCCACGTTCAGTCGAAGTTGCGTGTCCGTACATCTCACCACTAAGCGGAAAGTCAGTAAAAAAGAAGCTTCATACGGTTTTTCCCATTTTGCCCATTAGCGGCTTGTTTTCCGCGCTTTTTCCTGAACCGCGAAATTTATTAAAAACCCAAATACAAACCCATTTTTAACTCTTCTCTCGCCAGATCGACTTTCCGGGTCGTCCGGTCGTCGAGAATTCGGACTAAACACGTTTCTTTCTAACGGAAAATGAAATAGACAAACTCTACGCTTTTCCGGCGTTTCGTTTCCGGCTCCCAGTCGTCCTCCTGGCCCATTTTGGCGCCCACTTCATCGTTTTCCTCGCAATCAGCCGATGCGGCGTTCGACTGTCGAAATTCGTCCCACAGGAAATGCCCAAAGTGACCCTAAAGTCAGAAAACTAGAACCAAAATATAATTTTCCAACCTGTTCGTGTAATCTCCGGCCTTCATCTTCTCCGCCTCGATTTCGCACGATGGACACGTTGGTGAGCACGTCTACCTGAAAAGAAAAAAAATATTAGATGAAGCCTCCTAGAACGAATTCGGTTCTTCTTGTGTGTTTTTTCGGTCCGGAAGAAGATAAATACGGCAATTAGCAAATACGCAAGAGTATGACGCTTTTTGTATGTATTGGTTAACCAATTGCAAGTTTTTTATACAGCGAAACAGCTCTTTTAACCCATTAAATAATGACAAAAATTGTGGTAATTATACAAAATGAACCAACAATAGGCAAAATTTACTAATGCTAACCGTGCTGCCGTAGCTGCGGCCTAAAAATGATGCCTTAAACTGCTAACAACTATGTTGATTAAATAGTTTAAGTTAATGATACTCTACACACTCTGCTATTCTAAAAGCTTAGCGAAGGAGATCTTACCTCAAATGAACCGCTCGGCGTCGGCGCGTCTTCATCAAACGTGCGCCCTCGTTTTCTATCAAAGTGCAGCAGATCCATGCACTAATTTAACTATTTTTTTCCAGCATCACAATCGTAATTTGCGTAAAATGCAACAAAAAACGTAATATATCCCTGCTTTCAGAGCTCATATACACCTCGCAAGAATTTTTTCTCCAACAAAATTTATTGCACTAGTCAGCCAGGACTATCATCGCAGCAAAAGGGTGAGAATTGAAGATACATCGATATAAAAATACACAGGAAATGGGGGAATGAATGGATGGGCAAAAGGCTTCTTCTGGGCGTCCTGACACCCGGAAGTGTAAATCACAAAGTTGCGAAGCGTGGGCTACCAGTTTTCGGAGCAGATTTTAAGAGTAGATTTTCGGGCAAGGTAAGTTACAACAGAAAGGCTACAAAAAAGGGACAAAAACTGGCAAAATGCCGACAGCAAAAACGACGACATTCAAAATCGCGAGAATCCCGTTTTCTCTTGGCGTGCATGGATGTGCCGGGATTTTGAAGGTCGGCATTTTTTGTGTCGGTATTCCGGGCAGAAAACGATTTGCCTCTAGCTGTAATTGACGAGGCGCTCGATGTCTTGCATAACGCGCAGACACATCTCCTCCTTGTACGGCAGCGCCACCACTTGCACGGCAATCGGCAGCCCGGCCGAATTCTTCGACGAGTCGCGCAGGTAGCGGAGAGCTGTGTTCCAGCCTGAAAAAAAGGGAAGTTTACAGGAATGACTCAAGAAAAGGTTCTTTTGCATTATCGGGGGGAGGGAAAAATGTTTGAGAAGTTCAGAAATGTCCAGTAACGTAATAGCGATTACTTTAATGATTTTTTAGCAAAATTCAACTGAATTTCAGGCGGAAAAGCGTTGAAAATCTTAGAAAAAATGTAACATTTTGAAATGAAGATAGTAAAGCCGTATTTTCAAGTGAAAGCTCAATATGAACGTAGAAGGAATTATTTTAATAGCGTTTTTAGCAAAATTTAACCGAATTTCAAGTAGAAAAATCTCTAAAAAGGCGTAGAAAAGCTCTAAAACTGTCAAATTTACAGAAAAATCGAGAATAATGAAGAAGAACTTATTTTATTAGTGGTTTTAGCAAAATTTGACCCAATTAAAAGTGGAAAACTCTTCAAAAACCGTCGGAAAGGGGTACAAAAATTCGAAAATTGGTAATCAGGCGAAAACCTATATTTTTCGTAATATCCTGATAATGACCCTCACCCCGATTATGAAAAAGTCCCAAAAAACACTGACCGACTGGGAATCGCGTCTCATCCTGAATCTCCTCGTCATCAGCCTTCGTCGCCCGCCCAACCGGCACAACTCCAGCCGGGTAGTCGACCATGTTGAAAAGGGTGGTGATCGTCGCGAAGAAGCCGAGCTTCGACGGCCAGTGATGCTTCACGGCGGGGCCTAAAAAATCTTTTTCAAAAAAAGGATGAAGAACGTACTGGGAAAAGCCGGGCAGACGAGCGCGTCGATGCCCAATTCTTGCCAATATTCGGTGAACTAAAGCAAAAAATTCAAAAATTCACGGCGATTACCAGCTGATTATAATCGTCCGTTTCCGCCTGAGCCTGGCGCAAATCGTTCAGCCCCTCCACTTCCGAGGCACAGACCAGCGAAGCTTGCGGCGAGTTGAACATGAAAGCGTATTTCAGCAGCGTGCGCACGAAGGAGGGCAACTAAAAAGGAAATGCGCAACTATTTTTGACAATTGTCTTTTTTGAAAACCTTTTAAAGGAAAGATATAGTTTTGTTTCTTTGGCATTATCGGGGGGAGCGGGAGGTTTTCCCACTATCCAGCAATGACGATGAAAGTAATACCAAGTGTTTTAAGAGAATTTATAGCAAAATTTAATCTATTTAAAGCAAAAAAAAACCAAAAAACTCCCGAAAATTTTTAAATTCATTTTGGTCGACAATCATCAAATTTTTTTTAATACATTTTATTTTTATATTATGTCGACTTGTATAATTTGTTCTCGGAATCTGATAAAACTCAAAATGTTTCTCTTAAAATTTTTTTTCTAACATTTAAAAGTCCAAGTCTGGTTGAAATTGTGGTCGACAACTCCAGATTTTTGGAAGTTTTTAATTCGACCTAAGGAAAAGTGGGCTTTCCCGAACCTCACCCCGATAATACCAAAGCGCGCCAAGATTTTTTTGTCTATTTTATCAATTTTATTATCTATCTGGAGATGACGTACCGACAGCAGTCGCACAAACTCGGTCATGTACGGGTCGACGACGTCGGCCTCATAGAGGCGTCGTGTGTAGTGGCCGGCGTCGGGCAGCAAATTCTTGAAGACGAGCCGGGCCATCAGCTCGGGTTGCGGCACCGTGAAGCGGATCATCTCATGGCCGTGGCCGCGCAGCTTTTCGACAGTCTCGACGACGGCCCGTCGCATGGCCGGGGCCACCGGGCAGAAGCCGTCCCATTCGAAGTAGCCGATACGCAGCGGGGTCGTCGAGTTGATGATCGTCTTGTCGAGCGGGACCTTCGGCGTCTTCGGGGATAACTTGATGAAGTTGTCGTGGCCGAGGGTGTGCTCAAGCAGTGTGATCTGAAACAATGGATTTGATGACGTCGAAATTCGTACTTCCGGTTCTTTTGCATTTTCGGGGGGGGGGGGGGGAGAGGGAGACCAACTTTTTCTCTAAAGACTCAATTTTTGTAATATCAATAGAAGACGTGTTTCTAAACAGTTTTTCACTATTCGCAATCATATAAACCTTTACAAATTTTGATTAAATCATTAAAGTCCCAGTTTTTCGACCAAAAATGGCCCATTTTCGACTAAAACTTCAACTAAAAAGAATTTCTAAGTTTTTTATTGTTTTTTCCACGTAAATA
Organism: Mesorhabditis spiculigera; assembly: GCA_958295435.1. NCBI lineage: Eukaryota > Metazoa > Nematoda > Chromadorea > Rhabditida > Rhabditidae > Mesorhabditis > Mesorhabditis spiculigera. The sequence continues at coordinate 3,545,770 of CATQJA010002710.1, read as the reverse complement.
TAGTTAAAATTTGCTAACTTTGCCAACTTAGCCCCCCGATAACGCCAAAGAACCGTAATACCAAGGCCTACAGCCGAATTTCGACAATTTGGCGGATTTCAATAGCGGTAAATCCATTTACCTGGTCCTTGACGCTATTCGTAAAATAGCCGAATCCGAGGCCAAGCCGCCCTCTGCCGGGGACACCGCCGTGCGAGTGGAGGACCGTCATGCGCTCTTGGCCACATTTCAGGGCCACGCATCCCGTGTAGGCGGCCGGAATCCGGAGACTGCCCGCCACATCGGAGCCCGTGCCGAAGGGGGTGCCCCTGGCTGCAACGAGACATCCCTCACCGCCCGAAGAGCCGCCGGGGGACCTAAAAAATTGCACTGAGCATCTCCAAAAAATTTACTTAGCCGGGTCGTGCGGATTGCCGGTGGTGCCGTAGACCGAGTTCGAGCAGGCGAATGAGAGAAGACCCTGAAAAAGATGTCCTAAAAAAAACAAACAAGAAAACCTGCGGAACGTTGGTCAAACAAAAGGGAACGGCTCCCAAATGTCGCAGATGGGCCACCATCGTATTCTCGCGCTGCTTCGGCTGTTCCAGCAGTTTGCCCAGCCCGATGTGACAATCGTAGCCGACCATCTGAAAGTTCATCTTGTAAAATAGCCGGTTCTTTCGCCTTATCGGGGGGAGAAACTAACGTTTTCTAAATTCCAGAAATGCCTAGTAACATAAAAGTAGGTGTTTAATAGTGCTTTCAGTAAAATTTAACTATGTTCTAAGTGGGAAAACAAAAAAAGTGAAAAACTTTTTAGATCAAGTTTTGGTCGAAAATTGGCCATTTTTGCTCGAAAATCTGTATGTTTTTAATCAAATTTGGAAAGTTCTTACGTTTAGGAATAGTAAAAACAAAACAATTTTTTTCATCTATTCAGACTTGAAAAAATTGATACTAAAAAAGGTTTGTTGTTGCCCTACCTATAACCCCCCGATAATGCAAAAGAACCATAAAAACTGTGATTTGCAATTTACGAGCTCGTCGTGAGCTCTAAAACTCACGTGGAAATTGCTCTTGACCGAATAGGGGACGCCGTAGAACGGCGGCTTCTCGTTGGACCCGCGCCATTTCGTGTCCATCTCCTCCGCGTACTCGAAGGCTTCCTAAAACCGGATGATTTTTAGAATCAGGATCCAAAATACCCTAATGATTTCGGTGATCGGATTCAGCGCGTCCTGCACCTCAATGGCTTTTTGGATGTAGGCGGACAACGCTTCGACGGCCGTGATTTCTTCTTTTTGGAGGGTACCTGAACAGAATTTGCGAGCAAAATTCGAATATTTACTCGTCAATTCTTCAAACGACAACGCCGCAATCCGCCGCCATTCGGCTTGCTTTTCCGGCGAGGCTTCGGCGATCTGGAAGGAAAGGAAATAGAATTATTATTTTAAAAATAGGTACTTTCGGAAGGTGGGAGTCAACCTGTTTCCTAGTATAGAATTTTCCAATAGAATTACAAGAAGCGTTTCCAAATGGTCTTTACCATCTCTAAGCGGCAAAACTTTACAATTTTTGTCAAAAATTGCAAAAAATTCTATTTTCGGCCAAAATTTCAAATTTGGAACGTTTTCTAGACAGTTTTTACACCTGAAAAATAGCTAATTTACTACAAACTGTTCCTAACCACGTTGCCCGCTAAAAAAAGGGATTTTGGAGCAATATTCCTTTCAAAACCCCCACCAATTCTCTCCATTGCCGGAAGCCCTCCTCGCGCTTCTGCTGTGCCCGTTCGATCGCCCGTTTTCGTTCCGCCTTCAGGCCCCATGGCTAAAAAAGGGAGATTAGTAAAAAGAAACAAATTTGCCCATGTAACGAGCAGCCGGAAGAGCCACGACGCCACATTCAGGCACCACAGCACATAGAAGGTGCAGATGGCCGGCAGCCATCCGGACAGCCACTCCTTTGCAGGGGCAATTTTTTAAGAACATGAAGGCTTACCATAACATTCCCCATCCTGTTCTCGTTAGTCGTTAGTGTAGAGGGGTCGAAATAATAGGTGTTACCTGAAAATAAGTAAATGTAAATCCCTGATTTTTTTGCTTAGAATCCCAATGTTTAAGCATAAATTAAGCACGTATTTTTAAACGGCGGTTTTTTACCAATTCTGAAGCTAAAACGGTCATAAAAATATATAAATAACCACAAAAATAGCGCTTTTTTGGCTCAAATAAAGGAAATACGTTATCGTAGGTCTTTCGTTCTCAAGTAGGACGTATTTCTAAACAGTAGTAATTTTTCCATTAAAAGTATTTACTAATCCTGAAGCTAAAAACGTCATAAAAATCGAATACAACACACAAAAATTGGCCCTTTTCATCCAACATTTGCAAAAAGGTTATACGAGGCCCAAATACCCCTAGATATATGATTTTTACACGTGCTACGTGCTATAACTGCTGAAAATAGCACCTGTAAAGGCTTTTGGTCAATATCTTCTTGTTTTCTGTGAAACCGGAAACCGAAATCTACACTAATATCGACCTCTTGTAAAAGCTCCAGTTTGTAAAACTAATCGAATTAGCTGTTACAATCAAGAAATGTAAACTGATAACCCTAATCTATTAGCAAATAGCGAGCCCTGATTTAGACTTCCGGTAAAGCAGGCCATTTGCAACAAAATTCTCTCCAGAATCCCCAAAAATCGCAGATATCCAATGTGCATACAAGATCCCATGCTCTCTCTCTCCACCACAATTCAGGCCATAATATATTTGTTCCTCATATCCATATTTCCAACACAATAAAAAACACGCGATAAAACGAGACACACTGCTTATCGGTAAATTTCTACCCTAATCAATGAATTGCTATTGCGAGGTGGGTGGGTGTGTGTAGGGGCTCATTCGAACACGTCCTTCCGGTCGCAGATGTATTGGAAGACGAGTCGGGGCGTCTTGAAGCCGTCGGCGTCTCCGTCCGGGATTTCGAAACTAAAAAAATAAGAAAATATCGAAAATTAGAGAAATCTCACCCAAATTCGTCCTCAAGTGCCATCACGACCTCCACCAAATCCAGGGAGCCGAGACCGAGGTCCTGAAATCAAGGATTTTTGAGTCACTGCGATTTGAACGTAGGAGCTGTAAACAACTTTACAAGGCTTTCAACATAACGTAAATTTGACGTATTACAGAGGCTACGCATATAGAAAAGACGTAAGATGCGTAGAAACAAACGAAAAGAGCGTCGTAGCCGTAAAAAATAGCGGTTTTTGTACGCACAGCAAAACCCTGCAAAAGCGAAGCTCAAGAAATCCTAAAATAGAACCGAGCTACGCTGCATTTAGCCGCCCACCTACAAAAAAATAACCGTTGTTCTTATTAGCCATACCGCGCTCTTTTCATTATTTCTACGCATCGTATCCGACGTAGCGTGCGTTGAATTGCCGTGAGTTGAAACGGGCGTAAACCTACGCAAAATCCGTAGAAATACATGAAAATGCGCGATAAGTCCAATAAGAATAGTTTTTGAAGCTTCTTTTCAAGGCTAAGTGAAATTTCTGGAGACGGGGCAGACCGATTTGGTAGGAAGCTGCTATTTATCAAAATAGCGATCCGTGTCCGCTGTAGCACGCTTTTTTCATTATTTCTACGCATCGTACGTACGTCTACGCCACCTGCTCGGTAAAACACCACGCAATTCAAACAAACCTTCGAAAAATCGGCATCCATCGTCAGCTTCTTGGGGTCAATCTTGTCGTAGAGGCTGAGTACGAGGAGAATTCGCTCTTCCACCGTCTTCTTCGTCAGCGGTTGCTAAAAAAAAGTTTTTAACAGAAAACTGGCAAGAAATTTACCGCCGCAGAGAGCCGTCGCACTTGCGTGTGTTGCGTCGGGGCGGCGAATGACTGGGTGGCCAGCGGGACGGCATGCCTAAAAAGGAGAGTCCGAGTAGAACACAAGAATTACCTCAACGTGGCGATCTGGCTGACTTTGCGAGCGGCCGTCAGGGTGGCGAGGCGGCCGAGCTGCGATGCACTGCGTAACATTCGGGCTCTGCAAAATGGAGAGTTAAAACCAGGCAAATACAAGAAATACAAACGAAACAAGGAAAAATCCGCAAAAACAAAGTCCGTATAATCTGCGTGATGTTTAGCCGTGGTTCCTACAGCCAAATTTCAGCTGTTTTTTTAGCTTTCTGGCCCAAATCCAACTTGCAGCGCAAAAATCCGATTAAAACTGAAAAAATTGGCCGGTCGAAGCTCGTGAAACCCGGAGAATTAGAGCAGATTCGATGGATGGCTAGCCAAAATGTAATCGGAAACAAAAATCATCAATCTGTGCAAAGTCTGAGGCCATTTCATAGTTTCGCCAGCACTTCCTAAACGCGATTTGAGATCTTTTTTAGTTTTCGAGCCCAAAGTAGCTATTTGCGGCGCAAAAGTCCTATTTCCAAAACGGAAAAACAAGACAAACGCGAGGGAACAAAGCTTCAAAACGTCCAACACGATCTCATTTCTGTTCTTTTCATCGAACAGACTTTTGAGCTACTTTTTCGACTTCCGAATTCGGCTCTAGCGGCGCTAACCAGTATTTCCAAACAAATCCAAAAACGACCAATGAAAGCGACAAAAAATCAAAGCTTGCTTCATTCAAACCCAAGTCTTCCCATTCTTTTTACTTTCGCATCCAAAAATCTTGTCGGATCCTTCCCCGCGCCCCGCCAGCATTCCCCCGTCAATTGTACTTCCTCGGATTCTCCTGCAAACAAAAATCTTCAGCGATACAACGCGTTTATTTCGTGGACAAAATTTGCAACAAGAAATATAAAATTGCGTTTTATTCAAAGTTCAGTACCCGTCAACGTATGTATTTTTGGTGGCGATAAGGAGGGAAATTGAAGCATTGGCAGACAGATATACACAGAAAGACGGCAACCATTCGCGAATCACAATGTTAGAAAGATATGGGCAACGGGGAGAATTTTCGAGGGGCCCTGAGCATGGAAATGGACAAAAGCAGAAATTACCCGGCGAATATCACAGATCAATTACACGAAAGAGCGGGGGAAAAGTCAGGGGAATCGGGGTTGATCATTTGCTGAGGCATTCTTCTGGCATCGTCACGACGGGCAGCCCGTAGGAGACGACCGACGCTCCGGTGAGGTAGCGCAGCTTGCAGCGGCTTCTCGCGAACGCCATCCCGTCCATCAGCATGCGCAGTCTAGAAATGAAAATTTATCTTAGAAAAGTTCGCAAGTCCTTTTAGTTGAAAAACCCAAGAAATCCAAAAAGCGCTTAAAAAGCAGCCATTTTTAGCCCGAAACCAGAAACTCTAACACATAAAATGACCTAAAAAATGTCCCTAGAAAACTTGGAAACATTTTTAAAAGTTGAAACTGGACGAAAAATCTAAACTTCAGGAGTTTTTCTCAAAAATTATAAAGACAAATATTTGGATCCGCGAAAAGAACCCCCAGAAACCTCAAACGAAAAAAGAGAAATCCGTACCCTTGTCCTTTCTTGGTCATCCCCTTCTTCTCCTTGGCGTCGAACATGTAGTTGGAGAGGTCGATGAGGTAGCGGTCGATTTCTCCGTCCGTCACCATCCAGAGACATCCGACCAAGCACGGGCAGCTTCCGATGATGTAGTCGAAGATGGCCGATCGCCCGTCCAGCCCACGTCCCTCCGGTGTGATGGCGACGCTAAAAACGGGAAATAAATATAAAGAAACAAAAAAGATAAAAAAATTAAAAACAAGCCTTACCTCGAGCACCCCATCAGCAGGCTGACGGCCGTGCAGCCGCTCTTCCGCACCAGCGTCCGTCCAAAATACTTCGATCCGGATCCATGGCCAATATATCTAAAAAGACAGTTTGGTCAAAAAGAAAAGAAACATACACGTAAATGTCGTTTCCGGAGAGCATCTGCTTGAAGTCGTCGAGGCCGGGCACCTGCCCGATCGTGCCCTTCCAGCCGAACTTGGCCATGTGGTCGCCCATCCGCTTCTTTGTCTCGGTGAGGTTGTTGTCCGGATCGCAGATGTAGGCGCCGCGCGTCGGGTCGATCGAGCAGGGCACCTAGGTGGCAATTATAGCCAAGCCTTTAAAAAAAAACTAACCGAAATTGCCTTGTTGCCGAAGATGCGCAGGAATTGGTGAACGGAGCCGACGCGGCCGACGTAGGCGTCGTTGAAGATGGGCATCGACTCCCAGGGTAGCACGGAGAGCTCCTAAACAAAAAAAATGTTGAAGGCGAAACTTTAATCTCAAAAAATTTACGAAAAGCACGCCGTCAAAAGTATTCTTTTTGAAAATTTTCGCGGATTTTTTACAGTAAAATAAACGCACCGGTGAGATGACGAGCATCGTGTAGCGCGGGTGGTCTTGGGCCGTGTCCTTCTTGGCGGCGACGAGCTTCGGGTAGAAGTCGTCGTTGCTGCGCGAGATTGTGCTGGCGGTTGTCGCGGGGAGGTTGACTAGGGCGAGCATCGTCTTGAGCAGCGGCCTCCATTGTGCGTCGAATTCTTCGCCAGCGTCACCGCGCTCGTAGCTGGTCGCGAACAGCGACACCAACTCGGCAGCCATGTGGCTGGGCAGTCCGGCCCGTGTTTCGTCACCAAGCTTCATTTCCGTCATCGATTGGATGCTGAAAAAAACGTTATATTTAGCGCTATGAAAACAACATCATTATCTTTTTGAAAGTCCTATCGAATGAAATTTTCAAAAAGATTGAAAATGGATCCTCTGCGTTATTCCATCCTGTTTGCGACGAAAGTTTGCACAAAAAACTCCAAGCACTTTTTTTACGAAATCCGAGAGTAATTTGTCTAAGATGCCCCGAAAAAAGTAAAGGCTAATTAAGAGCAATTTACCATTTAGCTGCATTCTGCCCGTGTCGGCCGAGGCTTGCGCTGGGACGGAAGAGCATCGCAAAGCGGCCGATGATCTCGTCTTGCATCTTGTCGCAGAATTTCTAAAAAAACGGAAAATTAGAAAATCTAGGAGCTTTACCATTAACAGCTCATCGACCCGCCGCCGCTCCTTCCAGAAGAACTTGCTGTCCGTGGTCAGCTTGGCCAGATTGCCCGTGGAGTCGTTTTCCTTCAATATCACCGCCATCTCCTCCAAAAACTTGTCAACCTAAATCAAAACATTAATAAATATATAAAAAAATAGTGTCTGTGTGTGTGTGCCACTTTGCATGCAACTTCCGTCAGGCTGTCCGGAGGATATCTCAAGGAGGAAAGGGTATTAGGCTACGTATGATACGTCATTAGGTGCGTAATGGCCACGAGATGACTGCACGTATATCAGATTTTAAAAAATTCGAAGTTTTCGACATTAAAATTATGTTTTTGTTGTAAAATCGGGAACCCTCTTTGGTAGGAACCAATTTGCATAGGCCGGAAGTCGCGGGAGCCTATATAATGAGCGAGAGAGTGACATTTTTCATTATTCGCATCAAAATAGAGAGTCGTAGACCAGTATGCAAAGTGAAGGATATTATGGGGGTTTGACGGGGCCAGGGTTGAAAAGTCGCGAAGCGGCTTTTCAACCCTGGTTAATAATTAATTATGTAACGGTGAATACCTTCTTTTTGAGGGCCAGCGGGACGATGATCGGCTTCCGGTCGCGGTGCATCTTGACGACGATCAGATCACCGGAGTCGTTGAGCAGCAGTTGGAAGAGCGTCATGTCTTCGGGCACGTTCTTGACGGCCGCCTCGAAGCGAGCCACGTCGATGAAGATCTCGCCGACGTCCTGTTCCAACGTCCGCGCGGCTTGCCGTGTGGCCAGCAGGCCCATCTCGGCCGCCATCATCGCGGTCTCCCACGGGTTCGTGGATAACTAAAAAGCGGAAGATAACAAAAAGGGCAAATATTACAAACCCTGGCGATGAGGGAGCACACAGGAAGTCGCCAGTCGCGGTGCATCAAGTGGCTGAAAGCTCGGAAATCTTGACGGGCCTTCTGCAGCACTGCTTCCTTGTCTTTCGATGACATCTTCGGGGCCGCGCGTACTCTTGGCGTGAAACAGCGCGTCAAGATGCCCGTCCGATTTGACTCCTGAAATCGATTTAATCGCAAAGAAAAAGTACAACCTCTGCTTCCAGCCAGTCAAAAGCCAGTGGTGGTGGCCGGGGTCGAGTGGCTTGGCGCAGGGCTAAGAGGTCGACGTAGAGCGTCGTCTGGGCATATTTCGCGATCTAAAAAAAATCAAAATTAGCCAAAAATCAAAAACGATACCTTCTCCGTGTACGCAACGACCTCTTCAATGTCCTCGTCGCTCGCCCGCGGGTGCTGGTAGCCGTCGTTGTGCCGCAGCCACTGAACCATCACCGTCGCCCAGAGAATCGACATCAGCACGGGTGGCCTCTAAAAATTCGAAAATTAGATTTTGAGAGGTTGATAGATGAAAATGGCCATAATTTTTCTATGCGATATAGCTCATTCGAAAGCGTATCAAATTCTGAGCAAGTCTCATCTCCCAAAAACTCTCGAACGCTAACGGCCTTCGAGAAAATTCTCTCTGAAAGGGCCGCGCTCAACAAAATAGCCGAAACACGATTACAGTTTTCTCGAAGACCGTTATTGATCGGAGTTTTTAAAAGCTCGACCTTGCTCAGAATTTGAAGCTCTATCGTATGAGCTATTTCACGGCACAACACAAAAAAACTCACCGGCTTTGCAAATGTCCCGAGCAGCAGCTTCTGGTCGACGGCCATCTCCGCGCGGCACGAGTCGAAAATCTTGTGGAGCTGGCTGATGCATCCGTCGATGACCGGGAAGCCAGAGTACGCGAAATTGATGAGCTCCCACTAAAAGGAATTGAAGATATTTGAAAACCTTGATTACCTCAACGCGATAGGAGGGTTGAACGCCGCAGATGCGGCAGTTGACACATTGACAATCACCGTCGTAAAGATGGATGCTCGGGTGGCTCGACTCGTCCTCGTTGATCACGAGCTGGTTGAACGTGTCCGAGAGCGCGCCCATCAGCGTCGCATCGTTCGCCTTCAGGTCACCCTCGGCGTACGGCTTAGGGGGTTGCGGTGAATCCTAAAAATGAACGAAATAAAGAAACACCACAAAAATTTACGTCATAGAGCAGCCGAAGCATCGTGCGCATGTTGTCCCGGCTGTGCGAGTCGTAGAAGCTGGCGAAGCGGATCCAGAATAGGAGCGACGTCATGCGGACGATACTGAAAAAAGCTTACATTTGCGCACACAAAAGATCGGCGGTGGTTTTCATCACGATCCAAATTGTCTATAGATAGAAGCACGGTTCCTTCAATTTTGCCACATCTACAGATGAAAACCTTACGAACACTTTCATAAAAAAGCACCAAAGCACAGCTTTCGACTGAAAGTGGGCGATTTTCCAACTTTTCGAAGCTTTCCAAACAGTTGTACCAAGCCAAATATAGCGAAATTAACGGAGGGCGTATCCGGAAATCAGAGAAATTTTAGCAGCAGGTCCCTATAATGCAAAAGCACCAGTCAAAAAACCATCACCGTACATTTGGTGCGATCCTAGTCGAACGGCGGCCACCCATGCTCGAAGAGAGTTGCCGCACGCCTCGCGCGTTTGTCCAATCTTGAACATCTCCAGGACGTATTGGTGCATGTAGTTGAAATGCTCGGCGATTCGTGAAGAGGTTTTCACTGGAAAAGAAACGATGAGGATCCCGGGTTAAAGCTCACAAATTTGGCCGGCATCCTTGTTCTTGAGGTCCAGCGCCGGGTATTCGTGCTTGTGGCGTTCGGGGAATAGGTTGGCGGCAGTATTCTTGACAATGACCTCGCTGTAATGCAGCATCTGCTCCAGGTGGTACATCCCATCCTTGGCTTTCATCTAAAAAATATTGAACAGTAGAAGAAAATCAAGTATTTTCTTACCCCGTCCTTATTCAGCGACAACTTGTAGGCGTTCGCCAGGCAGCTGTTGATGAGCGCCTGCAGCTCGTAGTTGGCGAACGTCTTCTCGCCCTTGTGCTCGTTGAGGAAGTCGTACAGCTTGTACATCGACTCTTCCTAAACAAAAAGTGATATTCAAAGCACTTTCTTTATACCCGCTTCTCCGGTTTGCAGTTGAAGACGCGGATCAGCTGGCAGATTTCGGCAAACTTGGTGTGCTCGACGAAGCGGTCGCGGGTGAAAAACTAAAAACAAAATACACAAAAAAATGGCTAGTTTTACCTCCTTGTAGAAATTATCGAGGCACTCCCACTCGTTGAGCAGCACGCACCACTTCTGGTAGGCGCACTCGATGTCCAGGTCGCTGCCGAAGAAGATCAACAGGTCCTTCAGGCACATCAGCCCTTTGTAAGACTAAAACAAATTGTAATCAAAATAAAACGAATGTTTACATGGCCATGAAGGAAGAGCGCGGATGCCAGCTCTTTCAGCAGCTTTTGGAAGGGCTGTCGCAGCTTGTCGGGCGCCCTCTCGAGCAGCGCGCGGATGTTCTCCGTGTAGTGGTTGAGCGCTTTCTAAAGCAAAATTAAAGGAAAAGGGATATAAACAACCTCGAGAAGCGCGTGCGGGTCGTTTTCCTGGTTGGCCCAGACGTAGTGTTGGAGGATGGTGATGTGTGCCTGCAGGTCGCTCTGCTCAATCTTGGCGCCGATGCTTTGAAGAATTACGCACGTCTAAAAAAAGAATTTTGAAAATTTACAAATTTACCGTGCTATCAATGGCGTACTGCGCGACGAAGGCCTTCTGCAGGTTCGACTTGAGCTCGTTGTGGGCCCGCAGAAACGTGGACGAGCTTCGGCTGGTCGGGGTGGTCGGCTCGTCAAAGTCGAGCTTCCGGCAGATTGTTGTAGAGCGCTCGGAGCCTAAAATGAGTTTATCCGGAACATCAAAACGAAACATACCCCTAGCGAATGCTTTTGGCGTCGAAGAGAGTGCATCGAGGAGTCGGCTCGGCGACAGGGCTCGCAGTGGGGATTTCCCACGGGTTTTGCGGGTTCCCGTGTCGGCGGGAAACGACATCACCTCTGAAAAATCAAATTTAAAAGGGAAAAAGGAGAAAAAGACAACGAACTGAAGAACAACAAATGCAGACTCGAGATACAAGATCTACTAAAAAGAAGGAAGCATAGGCTTCACGGTAGCCTGCAGCAGCGGAAAAAGCTCCCGAAAAGTGATTGAGCAGGGATAAATGCAAAATGAGGAGAAGCGACGATGCTAGAATCGGAATATAGTTTGAAGAAGCCGTAAAAGTAATCGAATTAATCCGAAAAATTTGCTATGCGTTTCTACAGACCGTTCTGGCTAAAAGAGTAAGCAAAGTCTGTAAAATAGGGCCTGTAACTCATTGAAAACTCTAAAGGAAAAGCAACACTGGGTCTCGGCTTCAAATCATTCGACTGCGCGCTCTAGACCAGTTGGGGGCAATTCGGCCTCTGGTGTAGCCTACCCCCAGCGACAAACGGGACTGGTACGCCCAAAGGCAGTTAAAGAAAGCGCTTTAGCAAGATTCACGGAAAGGTTAGACGTAAAAAGCGAATAGGACGAGATTAGAGGGAAAAATCGGAGTGAAGGCTGGTAGCCCACATGATTTTCGAAATTAGCACGGCCGCGCGTTTAGAAAGTGCCTAGAAGAACACAAAAAGGAAGCAGGACTGGAAAGCAAAGCACGAGGAGAATCGAGAGCCTAATCCAGTAGGCGCAAAGAAATATTATGATTTTTCCCTGATTAGGAATTGGAAAAGACGGTCAGGACCGGGGTTTACTTTCTGGATCTGGCGGCAGAATGCATAAATTGAGAGCGAAAAGTGAGAGCAAAAAGAGAGTAATAAAACTTGATCAAAGCAAGTACGCAAAGCCGAAGTCAACGCGCAGTTTTTGGGGAGCGAAAAATCCGAAAAGAAATTTTAGGCCCCCGCTGGCACCGGACAGAACGAAATCCGTAAACTGGAATCCGGTGGAAATGTAGCGGCCGCTAAATGATGGACAATGCCAACTACGGTGCTTTCGCTTTCAAGTGCAATATAATTCGCAATACTTTCGATAAATTACAATTTTCTCACGAAAAAGGGGTAGAAAATCATTTGCGGATAGTGAAAAACGGTTTTATGCAACGGGCAAAGTTTGTGGCTGCGTTGCAGTGAGTGTGACTTTGTATGTTTGTGTGGCTCGGTGATTCGGCGCTGAGTTTTGAGGTTTTCTTAGGTTTTATTCGGCACATTACTATCTGAAAAGAAACATATCATGAAAATCGACAGGCAGCAAGAGTCCTGGCTGAAATCGAAGAGGAGGGACGACGTGAAGAGTCTATATTTGCGAGATTTTGGGTAAAAGCGCCGAAAAAGCCGCTTTCTTCTTGTATTTAATTTATTTAAAAAAAAACTAGAGCCACAATTCAGTGCTACAGTTTACAGAGCTTATCCCTGTTGCCATTTTTCGCCCGAAGTGAAGATTCGCGGAATAGTTTCTATAGCCTAAATCTTAAATTAGATTTTAAATGGATACTAAACTAATTATTAAATTAATTAAACTATTCAAATATGAAAAAAGACTATTAAAATGAATACTATTATCCCAATCAAAGTTCAAAGGGTGTTCTTGAGTGATTATCTCCTCCCTGCACCCGGTTATCCCAATAGTCATTGTCCGCGTGAGTTTGCAAGGCAGTGAAAAGGAACGCCCCCGCCGTACTCTCAATGACTGACATCGAACAACCAGCGACCATCACCACAATCAAACGATTACATCGACCATCGCTGGTTTCTTGGGCATAATAGCGCCGTTTTTCTCAATTTTTATTGTTATACTATTCATGATTTCGGCATCAACGTTCAGAAACTAGCCAATTTCCCATCAGCGTCAAGGTTTAACGGCAATCCTTGGTTTTCTGGACTTTGATTTTTCAACTCAGTGTACTTTAAATGCTCCAGGAGGCGTAGGAAACGAGTTGCAAAACCGGATGGTACTTGTAAAGCACTTTTTATAGATGTTTCTGAAGGTAAATTGTGTGCTAACTTTTGGCCGGAAGCTCTACGAGTAGCTCTACGCGACTATACTTTCGGACAGAACTTTCAAACCCTTTATTATTTATTTTTTTGGTGAAAACCTAATTTTTGTCTTGGCTTTGGGGAAGCTTACCGGCAATGAGATGTGGCGAAACTGGGTGAATTAAGAACTTTTACTTAAAAAAAACGTTTGAAAAAGGCTTTTCTAAAAATCTTTCCTTTCCTTTTTTTGTTAAGACCACTGTTTTTCTGCATCCCGGGAGTTTAGCGACGGTAAAATACGCTTATCGTTTTCTAAAACGCCATGTAAAGAAAAATTAGGGTTTCGGTAAAATTTGTAAAAAACCCCATTTTTTTTGCTGATCTGCTCGCTAGGATTCTCTTTTGTCGTTAGTATCTTCTTCCCACTGCCATGCATTTTCTCAAGCATCTGGCAATAAGAAGATCATTTGTCGACCAATTTCCCCCTCTCTCGACACACATGATCTGCATATGGGGGGCGATTTGTGATATTGCTGCCGGGGTTTGTCTTTTCCGATTTCCCCGGATTTATAGGCCACGGAGATACACTGACAAGCGCCAACCCACAACATCCGGAACAAGCATAGCGTGGCTAATCTTATTTTCACGGTCTATAATTCTTTTAAATAATTTATCTTAATCGAAAAAGGTATTATTTTTCCTTCATTTCATAAGTTTTTGTAAATCAACTTTTTTGCTCGGATTTTTTTGACTCGAAAATTTTACGATTTTCGTAAAGAGGTGGATAGAGAGGATAAAGAGAGACCGTAGACGTGGAATTTACGACACTGAAAGCCACTCGGTTTGTAAAATTTAGCGCAAACGCGTTGATGCCGACTATTAATTTTTATGAATTTACTTATTTAAATTTCTATAAATTAATAAATTTGAAATTTTCGCGGAAATTTTTTTAATCCCTGTCAAGGCATCTAATTTTCGATCGACGAAAATCTCGAAATTAGAAAGCAAAATTCCAACAATTTAAATTTTTTAGCGAATTTGAGTGTATGTCACTAATTAATAGTTTCGTATTTGCAATTTTCAAGGATTTTTTCCGAGTAAAACGATTTTATTTTACAAAAAAAATGCCATATTTTTGCGAATTCACCTGAATAAATCTTGAATTTCGTTGCCATTCGGGTTTTGGAGGGCTTCTTAGGGCAATAACGTATTTTTAATGCGTTTTCGAGTTTTCAAAGTTTTGCGCTCGATCCCTACTACTTCCTTTCTGCTTCTTGCTGATGCTTGATCCTCTATTTCCTCGCTTATCCTCCTCCTCCTAACAAATCGATCTCGGCGCTTTGTGACAAATGATCCGTGTTCCTCGAGACTCCCCCCCTCTGCCAGTCAATACACACTCAAAATACTCACAAAAAACACGTCCCTCGGCTTCTCCCCCAAGGCCAAGACATGCCCCCAGGCCACAAAGCGGCTGTGTGTGTAAAGAGTAGTGCCCCGTACGCGAAGCTCAACCCTCACAGCCATTTGTTACGAATTGTGGCCAGACAGGCAGGGCGGATACGACAAAACAGACACATGCACACACAGACAGACTAACAAACAACAAATACGAAGCATAAGGCATGAGAATTGGCTGGATTGGCGGGAAGAATTGTAGCAGCTACAGTAGAAGCTCTAAAAACGGTAAAAAAGCTACCTAGCAGAGATTATTTAGGAATTCTAGACGCTAAAAAACTGCCTTTTGGCTGGCATACCCGCAAGGAGTGCAAAAAGCCTAGCAGGCAAAAAGCCTACGACACTCGGGATTCCCAAGCCGTCTCCGATCCAAGTACTAACCGAGCCCAACGTTGCTTAACTTGGCAGATCGGACGGGATGCCGTGCTTTCAACGTGGTATGGTCGTAGGCGAGGGGAGGGGGATGATAGCGAGTCAAGATAGTTTGGGTTCCCCTCGGGGCTCACAAGTCTCTTCTACCCTTTCCCTGTCCCTTCCCTCGCCTACGACCATACCACGTTGAAAGCACGGCATCCCGTCCGATCTGCCAAGTTAAGCAACGTTGGGCTCGGTTAGTACTTGGATCGGAGACGGCTTGGGAATCCCGGGTGTCCTAGGCTTTTTGCTATTTTAGGGTGGAATTATGCTAAATTTTTATTTCTTTTCTAACACTCTTTTCATGCAATTTTTTTTCTTCATAGCTTTTGGTAGTACGCAGACGTTTTTTCCGGAAAAAACGACTTTCTGCTGCCAAGCTGCCCCTTTGGTACGGTCAACAAATCGGGGAACGATAAGAGGGCCCTCTGTAGACATCGAGCTGGCCCGGAAGAAGCCGGTTATTGGGTCTAGGAGGAACGAAAGAGGAGAGGTCAGAGACAGCCGTCATTCGACGTGACACGCGGCATTGTCTGACTGCCAATCTGTAGCCTAAAAAAGCTTTTCCAGGTTTGTCTCTTAGGCTTTTCAAGTTTTTCTTCCAAAAAATAGCCGAGAAACTTACTCTGAAGGCGTCGATTTTGCCGATTTTTGGCCTAATTGAAGACCGTAGTCTTTCAGCAAATTTTCAAGGGTGGATTGGTTCAGAATTTCAAGATCTATCAAACGAACTCCTTACTCTGAACTCCTCGAAGTCGCCGTCCCTTAAAAACACCCTTTATCGTCATCCCATGGCTATTTTCCCCCGTTTTTTTTTGCAGCCATCAATTAGTGTCCGGGAGTGTGAGGGATGATGATCGGCTGCCTGCGGTGCGCCTTCCGTTCCTTTTGGCTGTACTACTTGCGGGTGGCCACACACACTCACAGCTGACCTCTCTGCATCTCTCTCTCTCTCTCTCTCTCGCCATGGTCCACCACAATAGTGCCATCCCACTATGCTACTCTTTCCGGTCCGGAATTAGACCGGATTGTTTTTGCCTGATTTTTTTGACTTATCTGTACACGCACCGCCCCGCACAACGCGTTTGTTGGTTTATTCGGGGACGGCATGGAATTACAAAGAGAAGAAGCGAAAAATTCGACATTCCTGACTTGCCGATACCTTTAGAGAGACTAGGAAGTCCCTCGCGCTCTCTCTCCCTCTCTCTCTCCCTCGCTCTCTCTCGCTCGCTCTCTCGCTCTATCTCTCACTCACTCTCTCTCTCCCTCTCTCTCTCTCTCTCTCTCTCTCTCTCTCTCTCTCGCTCTCTCTCCCTGTCTCGCCCTGTGTTTTCCCATTTAAGGCAGCTATCCAATTTTTCTCATCCAAAACCCTGTTAATCCACGACCAAACCTGCCAGTTCCCTGTTTTGATCAGCCGGCCCCAAAATCGCGTGGAAACCGCTCTCGAGCCCACTCGCCCATTTGAACATCGTCCAAATTTGATAAGGGGGATTCGCTGAGTTTGGTGGTACCGATTAATTCACTAAATCCGTTTTACCATTTTTCGTTACCAACCGAGTTCGTCATTTTTTATGAAACTTGGAAACAGGCTTCTCTGTCTCTCTCGCTCTGCCCCCTCTGTCTCTTGCTCTTTCTCCGTCACGCAATCTCTCTATCTCACTCTCTCGCTGTCGTATCAACTCAATGTCCTGCTCCCTTTAAAACTCGCCCTAAATTTTTTGCGGAATTTTTATGTTGGCACCCAGCTGGCCGGTTAAAAACCGGAAGAAATCCATGTTTCCGGCTGGCCCGGTTGCCGCCGGATCTTTTGTGATTATTGTTTGTCAGTGCTGGGCGGGCGTCCGTGCACACCTTTCCTTTCCTTCCAATTGACACTTTCTTTGGGGCGAGAGAGAGAGAGAGACAGAGAGAAAGAGTGTTGCGGATTTTTATGTGCCCTCCCTTGTCCCCCTTCCCACAGCTGTTCCTCATCTTCAAAACGTACGCGCGCGCCGCCACGGCTCTGGGTTCTCACCCGTAAATTTTTGACGAGGGCTGCTAGGTAAGAGTACAGCTGTGGAGATTTGTGGTAGTCCCAATGGTCGGTCGTGCTTTTTAAAGAGCTTTTCAGCTTTGCTAGCAGTTGCTAAAGGAGGCAGGAACGGCATAATTGACCTATCGCCTCAACCAGGTGCCGACGGTCGCTCATTTGGTCTTACTTTCTCTCTTTCGGCGTTGCTTTCCCTTTTTCACTTACAGGGTCTCTCTCACTTCGGCGCTACCCTGTCCCTTTCAAAATGAGGTACAGATATTTTTAAGATTTTAGGGTGACCAGAGAAAACCGTAGAATTTCGACTCCAGATCTCGGATCCTTGACTTCCCAGTCCCTTTAAAAGTCCAATTTTTGACGTCGTTGTTTATGCGGTTAAAATGCGAAAAACACAGTTCCACGCCGGTCCTCCTAACACCTGACAAAGTTTCGTCTACGAATCGTGTAATTGCTCTCCGAGTGCACATTCCAACCAGTATTGCTTGTTCGGCCCCCCCCATTGTCAGTGCAAATTATGCTCGGTATGATTCTGGTGGTTTTCGCATTTTTGGGATTTTTTGGGTTCTACGTACTATGGAATTCTCTGAGAAAATCAGAAATTCCATAAATTGCGAGAAAACCTATTTTCTCTCATTTTACG
The DNA here is from genome assembly GCA_958295435.1 of Mesorhabditis spiculigera. Taxonomy (NCBI): domain Eukaryota; kingdom Metazoa; phylum Nematoda; class Chromadorea; order Rhabditida; family Rhabditidae; genus Mesorhabditis; species Mesorhabditis spiculigera. Next base: position 3,528,288 of record CATQJA010002710.1, on the reverse strand, counting down.
TGGGTCATTTTCCGGTAATTTTTGCATTTTTTTTTGTATTTTTGGAGACTAGATTACTGTAAAGGTAACTTTTTATAAAGTCCTCAAATGTCTCAAATTCAACGATTTGTTCGATTTTCGCTGCAAATCTCGGATCTTTGCCCCCATTCCCACCCATATTTTTTGCGGTGGGCGGTTTTTTTTGCGAATTTGCACGCTTTCTATCGCGTGTTTTATTGCATTTTGGAATCTAAAAAGTCACAATTTTCGACTTTAGCTTGAATTCTATTAAAACTTGGATTTGAAATTTAGGATGTCGTATTTTTTTGTAGTTCTGTGATTGAATCTGTCGGATTATGCTGTTTATGCTTTCATTTATAGCCCATGCAAAATGACAGTCTGCACAAGCGGCGGCACAGCACCGGCGATCTCGGAAAATTTCAGGTTCATCCCAATAGGTCAGTTTACGCTCTCTTCTTCTTCTTCTCTCTCTCTCTCTCTCTCTCTCTCTCTCTCTCTCGCTTTCTCTCTCTCACGCTCTCTCGCTCTCTCTCGCTTTCTCTCTCACTCAGTCTCTCCCTCTCTTTCTCTCGCTCTCTCTCTCTCTCTCTCACTCTCGCTTTCTCTCTCTCTCGCTTTCTCTCTCTCGCTTTCTCTCTCTCGCTTTCTCTCTCTCTCTCGCTTTCTCTCTCTCGCTTTCACTCTCTCGCTTTCTCTCTCTCACTCAGTCTCTCCCTCTCTCCCGCTCTCTTACTGTCTCTCACTCTCTCTCTCTCTCTCTCTCTCTCTCTCTCTCTCTCTCACTCAGTTCTCGCTCTCGTTCTGATCGAAACCTATACATTTTAGCAATTTCCTGAAACCGGAGGATGATGGGTAAGAAAAAATTTGACGTTTTCGACTTATCTCAACAGCTTTTCTAACAGGGTTTCCGCTTTAAGCGCTTTTCTTGCTGTCGATAGTTGCTTTTTGTAGTTTGCTGTTGCTTTAATCCATGCTTCCCATAGCTTTCCTGACGCCTTAAAATCCCAAAAATGACTAGGTTCAGGAAAGAAGAACGTCGTTCCTCGATCACCACCAAAATCCAGCAGCTCGTCGTGACGATTCCCGTGGAGAACTTTAGACGCCATATTCATGTAAATTTTTATGAGCTTTGGAAGGGGTTTTAACTTGTTTGAATTGATGAACAAATACAAAAATTCCCAATATCGTGAAAATACAAAATTTCAGCCGGAAGACATCGGATCGTGGGGCCGGGAAACGGAGCATTTTTGTGGTAAGTGGCCATAAGAATGTATAAATATTTGTTAAATTAGCTGTATGTAGTTAAATTTTCAAAATTGGTTAAAGGCCAAATTTCCGGGAAAATCAAGATTTTTTGTAAATTGAATTTTTGCAGTAAAAAACAGTTCTGTATTTTTCGATATAAACCTCCGCCAGTTTTGTCCAGCACAACAGAACCAAGAAAAGTTGCCCCCTCCGATAAAGCAAAAGATCCGTATTTTTAACACACTGTAGAATTGCTCAAAAAAAAGAAGTTTGAAATTTTTCAGGCATCACAACGATGCACGGCCCTCTACGCGCTTATCGCGGGAAAAGCATGTACAAATGGCTATGGCGGCTGATTATGGTCTTTTCTGGGTGTTTGCTGCTCTACCAGGTAGCTGGCACCATCCCTTTAAAGGGGCTCCGAACTACCAAATCAAAGCCCTTTTGGGTGGGCTCTTCGATTTCTGGCAAATTGCCAGCGGGCGCTGCGGGACGAGAGCCCTCACTCTTTCGATTTTTGCGCGAAGTTGCTTTTGCCCGGTTTCTTCGTGAAAACACTATAATTTGCGCATTCTGAGCCCATTTTTGAAATCCTCACTCAATTTTAAATAGTTTTGGTGTTTTAAGCATCAAATTTGGCCCAGAAACAGCCGAGAACGTGATTTCGAGGTGACAACAGGCAATTTCAAATTTGCGAGCTTCCCGCGCCCCTGGGCGTGCAGAGGCCTCCGACGTACAGGGCTCCGATTTTCGGGCCGTCACTCAATTTTTGGCATTTCGTAGCCCCTTTAAAAGCCGGAAATTACCGTAATCCTACCGTAATCCCCCGGCATTTTCTAGGTTGGCACCATCGTCGGCACCCACATCGAAAGACCCGTGGAGGCAAAGGTGACATTCGAAAATTCGGATGAGGGACTCCGCTTTCCACTCGTTACACTATGTAATTATAACCCGATTACGCGGGAATACTTGGAACGAGTGAATGGAACTGGCACATTCTCGGACTCGGTCTTCAAATATCTCGTCCAATCTAATGCGGAACTCCAGGCCTTTCTGAGCGCCGCGAATGTGAGTATTTTTTTTGCTGTCTAAAAAATATCAATCGAATTTATATTTAATGGGCGTTAAGTGGCTTAAAATGCCGAATTACGTTAAAATTAAAGAAAAGTTCACGAAATTTTAAAATTGAATCGAATGAATTTTAAGAGTTAATTTCCATGTATTTTTTTCGAACACTTTTGGCGCCAGAAAGGAATTAATTAATTTAAATTAGTATTTATATCAATTAAATGAGTCAGAATTAAGAACATAGTTAAATTTTAAAAATTTTGGTAAACTTAAAAAGAAAATTTTAAAGTAAAAAGCCTAAATAAGTTTAATATGCAAAAACTTTAAGAACGGTTTAAAAGGGCATTAAGATGATACTAACAAATTGCTTATACCTACATTTAAAACCCAAAAAAATCAATTACGTTATCTAATGTGCTTTTGTAGTTTGTACCTTTTAGGAGACCCACATTTTCCATACAAAATATACGGTAATTCGCGCTTTTTTCAGGTTTTTATCGGATTTTTCGCTGTTTTTGGGGCCAATTTCCTCGACTACGTGCTCCTTTCAGGGCGAAGAGCTCCTCAAGATGGACGGCGAGTTCCAGGCTTTTCAGCGCAACGCACCGTACACGGTCAACGACTTTTTCGAGCAGGGCGGGTACTCGGAAACTCTAAAAATTAAATAACGCACCTATCCTTGTAGGTATAAATGCGAGGATCTGATGAAAATGTGCTCGTTTTCGGGGATAAAATTCGATTGCTGCTCGAAGGCACAGCAGACGGTGACGTCGCTTGGAAAGTGGGTGGAATTTGGAGCTTGTAGTTTGTAGTTTTCTCTCTCACTGTCTCTCTCGTTGTCTCTCACTCTCTCTCTATCTCGCTCCCTCTCCCTCTCTCGCTCTCTTTCGTCCTCTCGCTGTCTCTCGCTTCCTCGCTGTCGCGCTCTCTCGCTCTTTCGCTCTCTGTCTCGCTTTTCCGCTGTCTCTCTGCGGTCTGCTTCTCTCTAGCTTTGTAGCCTGTAGCCCCCATTCCAGATGCTACACGATCAGCCTCTGGGAAACGCGCGAGATGAAGAAGCAAATCTCTCCCGGCGAATATTCCGGCCTTCAAATCCTGCTCGACTCGCAGCTCGGCGAAATCTATAGGGGCAGCGGAAGTGAGTGCGAGGCTTCAATGGACCTTTAAAAACACAAAAAACCCATAAAACACGCCAAATTTTCAGCCGAATCCGACCCGGTGTTCACGAATTCGTTTGAGAACGGCTTCCGCTTCTACGTGCATGATCGGTAGGGTTTTCTGAGGTCTAAAGAAACTAGAAAACGCTAGGATCAATCCCTTGAGTGCACTAGGTGTAGACAACTGCGCGACGCGCCAAATTACGCGTTTTTAAAGAGCTTTCATAGGTTGAAACTGTCATTTGGCATGTAGCGTACCTGTCTAGACCTAGGCGATGCGAGGGGGTAGATTCTGGCGCTTCCAGACGCCTTCAAAAAGCCTAAAAAAGCTTCGTATAAAAATTTCCACGCTTGTTCAGGAAAATGATGTCGTTCATCACCTCCGAGGGCATTTCAGTCAGTCCGGGCAGTCGAGTATATTCTTCTATTGAAACGGAAAAGGTAAGAATTTTCGAATAATTCATTTATGCTAATTTTGTAGAGAAAAAACCCGAATTAAAATTGTTTTATCAAAAGCAAATTAAAAGACAAGCTTAAGAAGTATAAATGCTACCGTATAAAGTTATAATAATTTCAAAATAAAATTAACTAAGTCAGATTCTGTCGTAAAAAAGAGTTAAATCCGCTCAATTTAATCAACAAAAACTCAAATCAACTAAAAATCTGCCTAAATTGGTTGGATTCTGACTTGGAAACCTCTTGAAAATCAACCAAAAACTATAAGAATTTTTGAAATGTTACAAACGTTTTTGAATACTTTTTTAGTTCAAACGCCTGCCCCAAAACGACTGGGGCGAGTGTGTGGAGGATTGGCCGGAAAAGTACAAGTACGAATTAATATTCTTTCCGGTCATATTTGGCCTTTCAGAGATATCGCGCCCCACCTACCGTACTCCCGCAAGAATTGCCGGGCCCTGTGCCGGGCGCGTTATTTTCAACAGAGCTGCGGATGCGCCCCGTTTTTGTATAATTCTATTAAAGGTATGGAATTTCGGCATGAGAAGAATGAATGAACAGAGAGAGAAAGAGAGAAAAAGCGGGAGAGTGCGAGAGACAGACAGAAAGAGAGATCTAGAGTGCGAGAGAGACCAGGGAAAGAGAGAGAGCGACTATCCCCATTTCAGTCTATCAAACCTGCACTCCGCTTCAACTCTACAATTGCCTAAACCAAACCCGCACATCGCTGTATAAAGGTGGGCTTTTACTTTTAACCTTTAACTTTTAAAGGGACTAGGAAGTATTCAATTACGACACATAATTCTGTTAAACTGCCATAATCGATTACGCCACCTAATCCATGGCTCTGCAGTATTTTGAAACTACCGTAATCGATTACGCCACGTAATTTTCAGACCTCGAAACATGGTGTCAGGATTGTCCACCGGAATGCGAAAACTGGGAATATCACGCGTACAACAGCTACGGGTTCAACTTCTCGGAGGGAGCGAGGAAATGGCTGAAGGAACAGAATGGAGAATGGGATGATCAGAGGATCGAGTAAGTCTCTCTCGTTCTCTCTCTCTCTCTCTCTCTCTCTCTCTCTCTCTCTCTCTCTCTCTTTCTGTTTCTTTTTTCAAGGGGTTTCGCCTTTTTCTCTTCGCTCTTCCCCCCCGCTAACGCACTAGAACCCAAAAATTCCTGTAGCTAGGTTTTTTGCAGAAAAAATTTCGTCATGGTGTCGATTTTCTACCGTGAGCTGTCGTACACCAAGTTTGAGGAGGTCAAGGGCAGCGACGTCTCGACAATGCTCAGTGAGTCGACAGTCCCTAGTCTCTATCGTACCACCCTAGGTAACATTGGCGGTAATATGGGGTTGTGCTTCGGAATGTCGGTCATCACTTGCGTGGAGATGATCATCTACATCCAAAAGTTGTTCTGGATTTGCGTCTCGAAAAGCCGGAGGAAATATATGCTAGAGAAGAGGCGGATTGATTTGGTTTGTCCGGGAGACTCGAAAATATTCGTTTTTTTTTTCAGGAAAAAGAGCAACATCTAGAAGAGACAATCCGAGAGTACCGTCGACATAAAGAGAAGCTGCAATCGGATAAATCGGCGATGGGAAGACTGAAGAAATTGTCGCATCGATTGAGGGAACCATCAATGAAGCGGAAAGTGGCTGATATGTCGTCGAAAGGTGGAGGAGGACCAGAGATGGAGGTACGGTAGGAATACGGTAGAATACTTGTGGCTACGGTACTGTATGGTTAGGTACGGTAAAATGCGTTTAAATACCGTATAGTACGTTTGGATACAGTAGAGTATGTTTCAATATCATAGAGTCCGTTTGTATACGGTAGAGTACGGTCGGATTCGGTAGAGTACCTTTTGCAACGGTAGGTTACGTTTAGCTACAGTAGAGTACGTTTGGAAACTGTTGTGTCTTGCCAAAGTGGTGTGCGCAGCGGGACGAACAGTTTACGAACAACTGTTTATTCGGTGAGCAATATGGCGGCAAGAAGGAATTAGAAGTAGAATTGAAACTGGATCGGAACTGGGGAAATAAATGCCATCGCTGGCCCAGTGGGGAGAGAGACCCCGTTACGGTGGAAAGGGCACTGGATAGACGAGGGGCCGGGGGCGAAGGGAAAAGGCGGGGGCGCTCGAAGGCGCTCCGCAACACCTCCCCCTGTACAAACGAAAAGAAAAGGAAATGTGAATAGGAGAAGAGACACCAACGAAAATGTACAACTGCGTACAGCAAAACGAGGGATCAAATCACAACGTAAAATAAGTCAAACTTATTTGCTTTTTCCTTTATTAATTGGCGCGCGCGTGGGCGACAGTCATCCTTCCTTCCTTCCTTCAACGTTCGACGATGCTTCACCAAGGTAGACGGGCTCGCGGGCACGCCTCCTTCCCTCGTGCAGGAATGACGAGCTTGATCTTGCCGCTCCGTGTCGACGGGCTCGCTGGGGCACCGTCCGCCGAGCTGCTGCATCAGACTCGGTCTTCGCGATGGGCCTCTTCCGTAGAGGTGAAATCCATCGGCCGGCTGCTCGCTGTAGTGGCGCGCCGGTCTTCTCGACTACAAACCGTCGGAGGTTGCCGGGGGCTTTTCAGACAAGCCTGGGTCCCGGTCTTTCAGGCTACAGACGGCCGTAACGTCGCCGGCGACTTTTCAAAAAAGTCGGCTTTCCGGTCTTTCCAAGACGGGCCTCTTCCATAGAGGTGTACCATCTGCCGGCCGCTCTAGGTAGTGGCGCGCCGGTCTTTCTCGACTATCAACCGTCGGAGGTTGCCGGGGACTTTTCAAAAAAAGTCTGCTTCCCGGTCTTTCAACGGCTATCAACGGCCGGGCGTTGCCGCGGGCTTTTCCAACGTGAAAAGGCACCGCGGTCTTTTTCTTCTTTCCGTGAAGAAGTCGCGGCCGGCCTTGACGGAGTTCCACTGGGCGAGCGGCAGCCGGATGCCGCGTAGTTGACCCATTCGTCTCGGCCTTCTCTGCATTTCTTGTCGTCCTTGACTGGAGACATCCTTCCTTCTTGCGCTTGAGCGTGAAGACGGCGCGCTTCGACTTGGTCCTTCGTGGCGACGGGCATGGCCGCGCGATCCGAGAACATAAAAAGTGCGAAGGCCAGATAGGGGTAAAAATACTTCCCTTTTAATCGAATCCTCCACGGGATGACGCCTCTTCTTTGCCATGTCGAGCTTCTTGTCCTTCCGCTTGATCCACATCTGCTTGACCAACTTGACTTGACTGGGCGGCGGCGGCTCGAGTGGCTGTTGGCTTGGGGATCTTCCGTGATTTTGCGTGAGTTGGGAATCCTGATCGCCAGTTGTTGTGTCTTGCCAAAGTGGTGTGCGCAGCGGGACGAACAGTATCAAACACTGTTTATTCGGTGAGCAATATGGCGGCAAGAAGGAATTAGAAGTAGAATTGAAACTGGATCGGAACTGGGGAAATAAATGCCATCGCTGGCCCAGTGGGGAGAGAGACCCCGTTACGGTGGAAAGGGCACTGGATAGACGAGGGGCCGGGGGCGAAGGGAAAAGGCGGGGGCGCTCGAAGGCGCTCCGCAACAGAAACCATATAGTACTGTTGGATACGATAGCGTGCGCTTAGAAATGGCAAATTACGCCTGGATACTTGGAGTACGTTTGAATATAAAAGCGTACGCTTGTAAATAGTGGAGTACCTTTCGATACGGTAGAGTACGTTTCCATACGATATAATACGTTTGGTTACGGTAGAGTGCGCGTGGATACGTTAAGTTACCGTTCGCATAGGATTGGCTCCGGTTGAAAACTCCAGCCTCTTTACCGTAACCGGGTGGAATACGGTAGAATACAAAAAGTACAGTAACCCTGAGGTCTAGTACGAAATAGTACGCAAGAGTACACTGGAGTATGCAAGCGTAAAGTTCCGTATACCGAGGATACGGTAGTATGGGGTAGTACGGTAGCATACGATCGATACCTGCCAAAACGATTTTTTCAGCCCGAGACGCCTCCGCCACGCTCCCCGCACAAACTCCAGAAGCAACAGTTTATGGATAGTTTTTATGAAGAGGTGAGAGAGAGAGAGAGCGAGAGAGAGAGGAGTGAGAGTTAAATGCTAACGATTGCTTTGAGATGACCAGCGGACACGGCCGAGCCTTCCTAAAGGACCGCAGAAGATCCCGATCCGAGCAGCCGCCCACACAGGATCTGGTAGATCTTAAAATTCGCATAATTATTTCAGTTTTTATCGATTTTTTTTGTTTTCCTGTGTAAATCTTCAGTGTTTTTATTAGATTATCAATTTTTTAGCTCGAGCTCAAGATCGACCTTGCCGAAAAGGACGGCGAGAAGGAGATTGTCGGGGTGGTTGGGGAGCGGAAGAGCAGCAATAATAGGTAGGCTATCTCCACAAAACGCACAAAAAACTGCAATTACAGTACGCTATCGGTGCAGAGTCCAATGCGCTACAAATCCCGATCGATCCTGTTTGACGACTCGATCCCGGAAGAGGCCGATCGGAAAACGTCGAAAGCCAGCATCGAGTACGTCTTCTCGGGGCAAAACAATAGTTTTAAAGAGGCCGTGAGGGCAAAATCTATAGCCAAAAATTCAATTTCGTAGTTTTCATGTTTTTAAAGGGACCCTGGAGACAGAATCCATAGCATAAAAAGTCAATTTCGAATTTCCGATGGTTTTAAAGGAATCGGCAAGGCAAAATCTATGGAATATAATGTTACATTTTTCGAGAAAAGCTATATTTTTCAGGCTGCTGACCGTCCAGAGTCCGCTGCAATACAAATCCCGCAGTATTCAGCTGAACGATCCAGCGGAAATGGCGGGCGATCAGGGACAGTCCAGATTGCATAGGTATCTATCGATTATTACACCTTTATTTGGCTTAATTCACAGTAAGTTCGATTTAAAGGGGCTCCGAAATCTGGTCCACGGCCCCCTGTTGTGAATCCTGGCAAATAGCCAGATGCGGCCGCAACGCGACCGCGCCGCATGCTCTTTTTGCCTCTGTTTGGACGCGAAAACGCTTGAATTTCAAAATTCTGATACTATTTTTGGAATCCTCAACGAATTTTGATCATTCCAGACTTTTAAATTACGAATATTGACCAAAGAATGACCGAGATCGAGAGATTGGATGCCTTACAAGGCATTACGACATGTAATCGCCGCGCACTCAAAATGTCGTCTTTGTCCCAAAAAGAATTCGGTTTTTCTCAAACATTTTACGTTTTTTTTCGCAATCAAATAAGTTTTTTGGCACTTCTCGGCAGTGACCCTTTCGTTTTTTGACCCATAGGTTCAATCCCGCACGCACGAATTTTGACTTCTGAGCCCCTTTAAGAAGCTACGATTTAGCATAATTTCATTTTAACCGTTTTTCAGTTGCCTGGCCGTCCCGGGACAACTCCAAAAATCGAAAAGTGTCCAGTTCGAGGACGTCGCCGAGGCAGAGCCTACCACCTACACCACTGGGTTTGTTAAAAATTAAATGTCCAAAAAATTACAAAATTAAAAAATTAAAGAGTTTTGGTGAAAAATGCAAAATCAAATTCAACCATAATTTCAATTTAAGAGACCGTCCCTCCTCGCTGACGCCGCGCCCGATCCTTCAAAAGGGACGCAGCTTCGAGGCCGACGAACTGCCCGTTTTTACGTTCGATTTTGTGAAGGATAATACGCCCGAAAAATCGATGGAGAGGTCGCCGCAATAAAGTATTGTATTAAAATTGATATACAGATTTTTGTGAGATATTTATAAATTTTTCAATCGATTTGGTCGATTTTTCGACTTTTTCAGATGTAGATTTCTTGAAGCATTTAGCTTACCGTAGCTTTTTGATAAAATCCTTTAAAGTTATCTAAATTAACTGTATTGAACTTGAATATTTACCTTTATTACCCTTTTTAACTGATTTTTTCGATTTCCTACTCGACAAAACGGGTTTTTTCTGCTCCCTCGACACTTTCTGACATTTATATTTTATATATATGATAAATATTTTTCGGTGTGAATTTTACCTGAAAAACCGATCAAAACGGCGACCACAGAGAGCGCGGAAGCGCAGAATTTGGCGCCGCGCGCGCGGATTATGTCGCTCGGCGCGGGGGTAAATAGCATCGATGATACGCGCTTCTTCCCCCCCGATTCGGTCGTAATTGATTCCAATCAAACCTAATCTTCAACTCCGTTTGCTACTATGGATCGTCGTCGCAAATCTTGCCGCCGAACATGCCCTAATAGGTAGAAAAGAATATTTCGTTGCAAGTCGCCAGCAGGCAAAGTTTTTAAAGGGGCTCCGAACTGCCAAATCAAAGCCTGTTTGGGAGGGCTCTTTGATTTCTGGCTAATTGCCAGCGGGCGCTGCGGGACGAGAGCCCTCACTCTTTCGGTTTTTACGCGAAGTTGTTTTTGCCCGGTTTCTTTGTGAAAACACTATAATTTGCGCATTCTGAGCCCATTTTTGAAATCCTCACTCAATTTTAAATAGTTTTGATGTTTTAAGCATCAAATTTGGCCCAGAAACAGCCGAGAACGTGATTTCGAGGTGACAACAGGCAATTTCAAATTTACGAGCTTCCCGCGACCCTAGGTGTGCAGAGGCCTCCCACGTACAGGGCTCCGATTTTCGGGTCGTTACTCAATTTTTGGCATTTCGTAGCCCCTTTAATGAACTCAGGCCTTGGACACCAATAGTTCATTTTATAATTTTTCGTTTCGACTGAAAAACCCAAGAATTTTTTTTGGAAACTTGGGCAGAAAATAGAAATTTTTGTTGAAACCGCTTTTTAACGGGTTATTCGTGAAAGGCGCTGGCCGCATTTGCAGTCGCAATGGCGTGGCAGGGCGTAAAGGAGGAAAGACTCGGCTTGGCGATAGGGCCACGCAGCTGATCGTCCAGATTCCGATGAGAACCAATATACCGATGGAAGAGGATGGATTACCTAAGAGGTGGTACGATGCCGCGAAGAAGTTTTGTGGTGAGGAGAGAGAGAGAGAGGGAGAGCGAGTGAGAGAGAGTGAGTGAGCGAGAGGAGAGATAGAGAGAAAGAGGGGGAGAAGGTGAGAGAGAGAGAGAGAGAGAGACCGAGGGAAAGTGAGAGAAAGAGCAGCAGACCAATTTTCCAGGTGTTGCCACCATCCACGGCCCTCTTCTGGTATACCGTGCCCGTCCTGGCGGTCATAAATTACTGTGGAGAACGGTCATGCTTGGATGCTTATTACTATTACTATCACAAACATCTCTAATTTTGAGGGATTACTTCGAAAAACCGGTGATCTCGGAGGTAAGCCGTTTGTTAATGCGTCTACTTATTTATAAACTATTTTTTTACAATTTTTAGCGTAGAATTTTCGAACATTTAGGGGGATTTGCGATTAAAATGTCTAAAAATTGCTGAATTCCCTTAATTATTGATTTAAATTCAAACTTTAGGTCTCGTTCAAAACAGCCGACGCTGGGCTCCAATTTCCGCTGGTTACCGTATGCAACTACAACTCGATACGCCAATCCCATATACAGGTAGTTGTTGTTGGTCCCAGAATCATCTAAAAAGATGAATTCAGAAACTAAACTCGACCGGCCAGTTTTCGCATTCACTCCTCGCCTACTTGATGCAATCTTCGGCTGAAATCCGCTCGTTTCTGGGTGCAGCTGAGGTGTCACACTCCCTTTAAAAGGCAAAAAGCATTTTTTTTAGTTGAAAGAGCTCGAAAAAGGCCATGCGGAATATCTACTGTTCACCACTTCATCGAACAATACCTTCGATATCAACACGTTTTTCGAGTTGGGCGGGTAAGACCGATTTTTGGGGCCAGAGAGTCATGTTAATTTCAATAAAAGAGCGTAAGATTTCCTTAATTATCTATCCGAACGTATACTTTAACGTATTGCGTACCATTACGTACTACTTACCTACCTTAACGTACCTAGATACGATTGTGAGGCCATCTTCAAAACTTGCTCCTTTGCCGGCCAGATTTTTGATTGTTGCCAACATGCACGGCCGACGATGACTTCGCTGGGCAAGTACGGGAGTTTCCTAATTGCGATACCTCCCTCATTGTCAATGATTTCTGTTAGTTATCGACCTCTCTCCGTTTAGGTGCTACACCCTCGACATGAGCCTCGAGGGTTTCCATCGTCTCCAACTGTCCCCTGGCGAATATAATGGACTTCATCTCATTCTCGATGCACAACTCGATGAGGTTCATTCACATAAATGCAGTGAGGACTTACCATTTGCGTTAATTTTTCCTGAACATTCTAAAAAGCTCCTTTTAGTCAGAACTAAAAACCGGAAAAACTTAAAAGAATAGATATACTTTGAGGAAACAGCGTTTCAAAGTAATAAACGTAGTCCATGCGGGCGATGCTTTTGATACTTTTAACCTCATTTTTCAGACGAAACAGACTCCGTTTTTATGAACGCCTTCGAGAATGGATTTCGGTGCGTCCAAATCATTTCCCTGCAATGCGTAGAATTTTGGATACTACGTGCACGACCGTCATCTAATTTCCTTCATCACGACAGAGGGGATATCAGTCAGCCCTGGGACTCGCGTCTATTCATCCATAGAAATGGATAAGGTGATTTTTGGAGACGACCCACTATCGGAAGGCGTTGCCGCAGGTCGCGTTTCGCGGTGCAGTCGCATCGCGTAGCGCGTTGCGGGTGGCGTCGCGTCTAGGGTCGCGTGCCGGGTGGCATTCTGCGTTACGCATCGGTATGCGTTACGCGCCAAATGTCGCGCTGCGTGTCGGCTTGCTCATAGCGTTGCGCGTCGCGTTACGTTCAGCTCTACGTGTCGCGTCGCGTGTCTGGTCGCATGCCGCGCCGGGTCTCGCATTGCATGTGCGCGTTATGTTGCGCGCTGCGTAACATGGGACGCGCCGTGACACGCGACGCGCCGATGTAGCTTCATCTACTAATTCTTTCATTTTCAGTTCGAGCGTCTCCCACAAAACGATTGGGGTAAATGTTCAGAAGAATGGCCCTTTTCACCCCCTCTTCCCCTACCGTACTCCCGCAAGAATTGCAAGGCTCTGTGCCACGCACGGTATTTTTTGGCACAGCTACCGTAATCCAAACAATTTTAGCCACTTTGAAGAAACGTGTGGATGCGCGCCGTACATTTATAACACTCTCAAAGGTATCGTTTCGCTAAAAATGTGAATTTTGAGCTTTGTAGTCTTCGAAACCTGCACCCCACTCGATTTATTCAAATGTTTGGATCGTGCCGGGCATAATAACGCATCTGGTATTTAAGGGATTGTGCCAGAGCAAAAAATAAGTTGACACTTTCCAGCGTACGGTCTGTGGGACGAGTGTACGGAGTGTGCGACGGAATGTGAAAGTCACGAATTCCACGCGTATAATAGCTACGGTTTCGGTTTCAGTAAGGGAGCGCTGAAATGGCTGCGAAGTCGGGATCGTGCGTGGACGAGTAGCTACGTACGGTGGGTGGCTAGAGTAGCTCGTCGTACTAAAGTAGAGAAAAACGGCCGAGGTCGCACTGACTACGTTACCGTACGTCATCGAGTACCTGACTGTCTTAGCACGCTACAGTAGGCTGTCAAGTACGTTACCGAATTCATTACCGTACTACAGCGGTACGGTAACTTTTGCATGACAGCATGAGATTGTACGGCATTTTTTAGCCTCGAGCTTCGAGCCGGCTACAGTATCATACAAATTCTTTTACTTACAAATGCTGAAATCGGGATGTCATTAGCATACATCATGTTACTGCACGAATTTATACGCCATTTTCAGCGAAAACTTTGTGATGATCACCCTGTTCTATCGTCATTTGTCGTACACCGTATTCTCTGAGGTGAAGGGCAACTGCATGCAGGCCGTGCTCAGTACGTCGTATATGTCGTACAGCACATTACGACTGTTTTCTCTCTAGCTCTCGCGCACTCGCTCTTACTATTTCTCTCTCTCTCTCTCCCACTCTCTCTCTCCACTCATTCTCTCCACCCGTTCTCTCCCTCTCCCTCTGTCTCTCTTTCTCGCTGGTCCCTCTCTCGAAAGGTCGAAAGACATCGTGAAAAATAATTGTTTTAGGTCAAATTGGCGGTATGATGGGGTTGTGCTTTGGAATGTCGCTGATTTCACTGGCGGAATTGGTGTTATTCGGAGCGAAAGCTGTGTGGATTGCACTTGGTTCTGCTTGGGAATACGGTAAATATCTCTCTCCTCTCTCTCTCTCTCTCTCTCTCTCTCTCTCTCTCTTTCTCTCTATGTCTCACTCGCTCTCTCTCTCCTCTCCTCTCTCCTTTCTCTCTCTTGCTCTCTCTCTCTCGCTCTCTCCCCCTCTCTTATCTCCTTTTCTAATTCAGTTTTAGTAGGAAAACGCCGGGAGGCTACAGAAGGGCCCTCCGAAGAAACGGCTACGAGAAGATACGATGGAATCACATGCCGGGCCCAGCTTCAGGTAATTTTCGGTATTTTCACGAATTTTGAAGGAATTAGGAAGACTCGAAAGATCCATGGTTAAACTCTTGAGACTGTCCACAAGCGCTTAAAATTTTTTTTAAAATTAATTTTCTAGCTTCAAAAACCGGGCCTGGTCCCGCTGCCTCAAGTCCATCCAATGCCTGATGATTCCCCAGGAATTCCTGCTAGCCTGCCCGCTCTTGCCGGCTGTTCTGGTGCAAAAAATGCTGTCCCAGAATGGGACCACTACCGCCCAAGATTTCACTGCCAAATCGCACAAGAGCAGGCGGATAATGAATAAATATTTTTTTCAGTTTTGCTTGGTTAATAACACCAGATTAATTACCTAGAAATTAATAATTTAAATCTTGATTGATTCATTTAATTAAGTCATTTTTAAACCTTGTTTGTCTAATTTAATTTGTGTAATTTTTCAAAGTTAAATTTTATAATGGCAATTTTCTGGCTAGAGTTGATAATCTAGTAACATTATTTTTTCCAAGATCAAATTATATGTTTTTATTGATCGAACTGTAATTTTGTTGAGATATTTCGTTATTAGATTTATTTGTTTTTCTACTTTCGATTAAGCGTTTATCACGACTTTTAATAGCTATAAACCAATCTGGGTCTTTTCGTGACGTAATGGAATCGTGATCTTTGAGTCGTGGAGGGCTCTTCATAGTCTGACGATCGCCCATTGGCCTCGTCATCGTACTCCTCACCATTTTCGGCCTCAGAGACTTCGGGGAGTTCAGGAGCCACAGGAGCTTCGGGAGCTTCAGGAGCGTCAGTAACTCGTTCCGGGCTATCCTAAAGGGACGTGTAGGCCAGAGAAATCTATGGATTCCACCTCTTCCTCTTCCAAAACATCAGCCTTCTCGGCCTGCATCTCCCTGCGCCATTCAGAGATGGCTGGCGGGAGATCGGGCTTGTCATCGGAATCGGATAGTGGTTCTTTCACCTCTTCGGCCAGAAGTTCTCTAAAAATATCGATTATATTATAGCTTTTTATTACTTATCTCTTTGTACTTTTTAAAGATCTGATTTTGGTTATAAATAATTTACATAAATAATTTCCACTCGATAACTTACTTTTCACGATATTCTCTACGTCGATCCACGCTTCCGGCATGAGAATGGGACTTCTTCACCAATATCTGAAACGAAAACTGAATAGCTAAAATATCCTAAAACCAAGCTGAAAATCTATTTTTTTTTTTTATCTATAAATCGGACAAAAATCGACGCAAAATACGCATGGACCTTCAAAAAATGCAAAAAGCCTACGACACTCGGGATTCCCAAGCCGTCTCCGATCCAAGTACTAACCGAGCCCAACGTTGCTTAACTTGGCAGATCGGACGGGATGCCGTGCTTTCAACGTGGTATGGTCGTAGGCGAGGGAAGGGTGAGGAGATGCGGTCAAGAGATTTTGAGAGGTCCCCGGGGAGGCCGGAAGGCTTCTTTTACCATTCCCCCCTCCCTCCCCTCGCCAACGACCATACCACGTTGAAAGCACGGCATCCCGTCCGATCTGCCAAGTTAAGCAACGTTGGGCTCGGTTAGTACTTAGATCGGAGACGGCTTGGGAATCCCGAGTGTCGTAGGCTTTTTGCATTATTTTTGGTGCTTAATAATAGTTTTAGATTTATTAAACTACCGTTTTAGACACTGTAATAGATTTCGATAACTTTTTAAAATACAGCATCGGTCCAGTTTACACCAATAAACACATAAAATTAATTAAAATAGCAGCTTAGAGGTTTTTAAGGGTATTTCCTTAAAATAGACCCAACCTTTGACGCGTCCCCAAACATCTGATGTGTTTCTTCAGGCTGTGCGATATCGCGCAGGCGATGTTGCTGGGGTATAGGACGTGGCGAAGGTGCTGGTGGATGTGCTGTAGTTGCCCGTGGAGCCGGCGGATGAGGTCGTTGAGTTTCAGCGGTTTTCCTCTCTTCTTTTTGGGCTTCCAGTCTCGGCATTGGGTGCTAAACCTTAATTCTTACCGCACAAAATTCGATGCCCTACCTTATCGTGAAGCAAGGAGATTTCAAGAGGGCAAGGGCAGAACTTGGGATTCGAGCCGCGCTCACCGTTGTCTCCTGAAAATGCCACAACCGTCTGGAGCTTAGGCGTTATCGGGGAAGGGGGACTCTTCGTAAAAGTCCGAAAATGCGCAGAAATTTAATAGTTGGTATTTTAATACCGTTTTTAGTCAAATTTAACTAGATTTCAAGTAGAAAAACTATCTTGAAAACCTAAAAAAGTTAATATCCAAATTTTTGCCTTTTTGGATCGGAAAACACACCTTTGTGTTTTTGCACACAATGAAGCCTAAGCCTAAGCATACACAAGCCCTGAAAACCGCGTTTTCTTACCCTTTGGCCCTCGTTTTCCCGGATTTCCGGGAATTCCATCCAATCCTCTCGATCCCTGCTGCCCCATCGGCCCCTCGGTGCCCCAGACGTAGTTCCGCTTTCCGCGCTCGCCTTGGAGGCCGGCTCTGGAAATTGAAAATTCTTTTTAAGGCCTTTCCAGAGTATTTTGGGCGCTTTTTGCCCTTAAAAGCCTAGAAAAGGCACATTAATGGGTACTGGACGGCTACTTACCTTCCAACCGGCCCTGGTGCTCCCTTCGGGCCAGGTACTCCAACGCCGCCTGGAGCTGATTTTCCCGGGGCGCCTGGCCGTCCATTGCGGCCTCTGTAGCCGCGCGGACCGACCTGTCAAGAGGAAATTTGAGAAACTACCGTAACCCGGTCACCTCTCCCTCATCACCAATCTCTCCATCTTTGCCGTCTTTCGCTGGGGAGCCTGGGGGCTAAAAATCAAAATATTAGGGATAGACGGGGTGGACCTACGCCTCGATCCCCCTTCTCGCCGGGGAGTCCAGGGGGTCCGGGTGGTCCAACGGGTCCTTCTGGTCCAGCGGGACAGATAATGCATTTCTGCTCAATGCCTGGAATTTCGTATGATTTCTCTCTCTCTCTCTCTCTCTCTCTCTCTCTCTCTCGCTCTTGCTCTGAAATAACTTGCCATCCAACTGATCCCTAGCGTCTTCTCCTCTCCTTCCAACCTTCCCCTCTCGTCCCATTCCACCATCAACACCATCCTCTCCTGAAAAATTAGGGTATCTTGTACCGTTAACTCCATAATTAAATCTACCAAAAACTGGTATATTTGATATACAAAAATGCACGAATTACGATATTAATAATACCCTGTGGTCCAGG
Source organism: Mesorhabditis spiculigera (assembly GCA_958295435.1). Lineage (NCBI taxonomy): Eukaryota > Metazoa > Nematoda > Chromadorea > Rhabditida > Rhabditidae > Mesorhabditis > Mesorhabditis spiculigera. The sequence continues at coordinate 3,510,681 of CATQJA010002710.1, read as the reverse complement.
CCGTCCCGGTCGACACTTGATCCATGCCCTCCTCTTCTCGATCGGATGCCACTCGGGCAGATCGTCGACAAGGCTCTCTAGCGAGGAGGCGCGCTTCTAAATTGTTTGATTTTTGATGTCACCATCCCCCTAAAAATACTGATAGAAGGCGCGCGTGAACGCGGCGCGGGCGCGTTGCGTGCCCCAGCTGTTACAAGAAAACGCCTAGGCGAGGGTTTTTTCGTCGAATTTTCGTTGTTCCGCCCCTTTTTTACAGCGTAACGTCCAGCGTATACGTCTTTTGGCGCGTTGCGTAGTTGTCAAATGCTGGTCGATAACGGGGGTCGATTCGCGCATTCCAGAGCGGGTTCATAGGTTTATTCTCAGTATGCGCTGCGTATTTAGGCGCGTTGCGTAGCGGTCTGGACCTAGTCCATGGCAAGGCTTGATTACCAGTCCCTTTCTATAGCTTCAATAGAAATATCTCGCCTGTAGTGTGCGAATCCGCATGGATAGATCGCCTCCGTCGCTGAACAACAGTGGCAGCAGGGCCAGCTGCACGAGAATGCAACCCAATCCAACGAATACTACACCCACAAAACCCGGGTGATACATCGCTAAAATTGAGTTTTACGAAAGGAAATTTTCGTTGTTTTTGGTTTTTCTTTGTAAAATCCGCACAAAAAACGGGCTACGTTTTCGAGGAATTAAAATAAAATAGAAATCTGACGCATTTTGGTCTAAATTAGAAAGAATTAACGGATAAGTTGGGATCTAGAGCAAAGAGAAAACGCGGACGTCAGTTTCGGCGTGCGCGGAAACTATTTCTCGGCCAAAATTGGGTCAGCTATCTTCACTTTCCCGGCCCCCCAAAAAACCAGCTCCCGGCTGATCAGGGGCTGGAAAAAGCTTGGGAAGGTTCCAGATTCTAGCGGCTTCTATGCGAAACTTTCGCAAACTAGGGAAATCTTTCAACTCGGCATCGAATTGATCATGTTTGATATGTCATTTGACGGACCGTGACGAGCTGATTACGAATCTGCAAAAAATGAACGGGAGCTCCACACGGGAAAAAGTTATGAGGCTTCAAAGTTGGAAAAATGCTCGAAAACGGTACCTTTAAGAGCCTTGTAGAAATTTGAGAAGCAAAGTTTAGAAAAAGTTAGATAGTGCATCTTGTTCAGCAGAAAACGCGCTTTCGAACGAGCTATAAAAGATAAGGTTGACAAAAATTTCTAGGCTACACTAGCTTTTGAAGCGCCCGTTTCCTGGGGAATGACCCGAAAACTGGAAATAAAAGCTTGCGAATGGTAGTAAAGTAAAAAACGCCGAAATCCTAGCCGTTCTACAGCCATTTCGCATTCTAACCGCATAAAAAACTGAAGCTGCCTCTACAATGAAAAATTCTACTTTTCACCAGCTAAAAATGGCCCGACTAGAGACAAAACTATCGACATCCTTCAGGCTTTAGCAAGGCTTGCAAAGCCGCCAGCGTACGCCACATCGCTTCCAAGCCGCGTGACGAAGCATACGAAGCCCCCGGAGCTTCAAATCAGACAAAGCCAACATTTTCCAAGACCAAGCCAGCATATCTGGGGATTCACTGGGTCAGTTTCACGTTTCCAAGCAAACAACTTTATGACATCAAAATATACGCGAAAAGAAGAAGAACAGAGAACATTCGAAGCTACCCGCGCAAAGAAACCACAACAACCAAAAGGAATCAATCGAAAAGCTAACATATTCTGGTAAGTTATTGACGACGGGGCACGGCGTCGACGGACGGCCGCCGGCGCCGCTCATTCCTGCTTCCAGCCGCGAGCCTGAAAAAGACGAAATAAAACGGTTAAAAGTATGCACGTTTAGATACGCTTGGCAAAAATCAGATTAAGTGTTTTTGTGAATTTTTGATAAAATTTAGCCATGAGAAAATGCTAGAAATTTGAAATTTTGACCGAGAAACCGATTTTTTTCGGCACCTTTTCATCAGGTTCTTTCGCAGTATCGGGGGGGGGACCTTACTTTTACCTTTCGTTATGTTTTGTGTTTTGAAGCACAAAATTCGTAGTTTTAACGTTTCGGAATAGTAAAAAAACCATTTAGAAAAATTGATCCTAAGAAAAAGTTGGTCCCCCGATAATGCGAAAGAATATTAAAAGATGAGCAAAAACGCCTCCTAATGCTTTGTTAGGAAAATTCTAAGAAGTTCTAAGAAAAAAAGATTTGTTTCCGCCCCAGCCAAAACAAAACAAATTAAATATAAGCTTTAAAAAACTAGAAAATTAGAAAATCCAAACCTTGATGAGGGCCTCGATGACGGCGGCCTGGTCGACGAGGCCGACCTTCCGGTAGTACTCGAGCCATTTGTGCGCGTCGTCGGGTTGCGGCCCGTATTTATCCTGCAAAAAAATCAGATAAAATGAACCGTGCATAAGATTCCTCACCGCTGGCGGGTCGTAGAAATTGAGCGCGACCGGTTGCATGTCGTTCAGCCACGGCTGCAGGATGGCACGTTCTGGAAAACACGATGTTTTGGACAAATGAAATCCACGAAAAGGTTCTTTGGCATTATCGGTGAGGGGGGCGAATTTTAACTATATTTGACGTGGAACAACCAATAAGACTACTTCGAAAAATGTTAAAACTTTTGGAATTTGGTCGCAAATTAGATTTTTGTATTTTCCTTTTGGATAAGTCTGAAAAGGCCTGGGCTGGTACCCAGATGACATTTACACGCGTGTAAACAGCCCAAAATTTACACGCGTGTAAAATATTTACACCTCGGATTTACACGCGTGTAAATAGTTTACACGCGTGTTTTTGGGATTTACACTCGTGATTTTGCACTTTTAGAGGGTTTTGGTGCCGGAAAATGCGTTTACACGCGTGTAAAAATATTTACACTCGTGTATTTTGGATTCAAGCCCCATTTTTTGAAAAAACATCGATATGAAGGAAAGAATACATAAAATAAGATGTTGTCACTTGAAAATTTGCCGTTTCGTGGGCTTGCGAAGGATGTAAAAATTATTCCGATCCGATTCTCTTATGCGAAAATACAAGGAGATTGATTTTTTCGCATCCGGACTGTTCGAGAAAAATCCCGTTGATTTGATGAAGTATATTTAGTTAAGGTTTAGTCGATTGATTAAAAATCAAATTCGGGAGTGCAAAAATCATTGGCTCAAAATATGGGCTCGCGTGTAAATTTTACCCCATAAGTTTACACCTGGGAGAGTAGTGTAAATCGGTCAAAAAACGACCTCCACAAGAACGATCCTGGAAAAATTTCTAGGGTACCTAGCAAGCCACAATTTTTTTCACTAATAGGTGGGACCTGTCGCTACCCCCTCTCGTTTTCATGTTCACAAAAAGTTGGCTCTACAATTTTCTCGAGCTCTTCAAAGTTGGAGTGTAAATTTAGGCCGCTCGCGTGTAAATTTTTTGCTTTTTTTCGTCATTTCTGCAAAAACCCCGTTTTTTTACACGCGTGTAAACTTTTTTACACGTGTGTAAATATTTTTACACTCGTGTAAACTTTTTTACACGCGTGTTTTTGATTCCTTAATAAATTTGTTAAGGAAATTTGCTAAATTACACGCGTGTAAATATTTTTACACGCGTGTGAATTTTTTTACACGCGTGTAAAATTTTTTACACGCGTGTATAAATTTCACGGGTGTAAATTTGATCTGGGTACCAGCCCTGGTATCTTAATAAAAAGCATTTTCGCAACCAGTTAGTGAAATAAAACTATATCATAACTAGAAAAACTATCTCAAAAATTTGAAACCCTCTCAAAAATTAAAAATTTGGGCAAAAAACAGACTATTTTTGGTTGAAAAGGATATTGCTTGGGTTTTTAGTAACATTTTCAAAAGTTTTTACCGTTCGCTATTTATATTTTTAAAATGGAATTTTAAAAAATTCGTCCACCCCCGATAATGCAAAAGATCCAGAATAAATCCTAACAAAAGCCAAAAACTCACGCTGCACTGGCGAGGCGTCGGCGCTGTTGTCTTCATCGCCATTCGGCGCGACGGTCTCGAAGGCCAACTGCTCGGCGGTCGGGGGGCACGGCTTGTCGGAAGCCTAAAAAAGAAATTTTCCACCAGAAACCAAAATCATACCGCCCTTTGACAAATCCGCTTGGCGTGCTTGATCTCGTCGGCGCTGCCGGTGATGCTGAAGACGCGGTACGGCTTGTTCTCCTCGTCAATTCCACCAGCCAGACGGATCTCGGCGCCCGTCACGGCTTTCATCTAAACGAAATATATATCTTCTGAAAATTGCCAACAGAAAAGCGGGTTTCTTTTTCAGTATCGGTGGGGGAAACCAATTTTTTGGGGTAATTTACAGCACTGAAATAAGAAGGAATTTAGTCAGATTTTATGCGGAAAACCCCGGGAAATTTGAAAAAGAAATAGATGCAAAATTGACCATGTTAGATCGAAAATGGACAATTGGCTACTTTAATAAATTTAATTTTACATCTTATATACATTTTACAATAATTTTAATAATTGTAGTCTTCTGACGACAAGTGGAAAACTCTGTTTACAAAAATGCCTTCCGCATTATCCCATTTTATAAAGTCTATTTAAAATCTAGGAAAACCAGGTCACCCCGATACTGAAAAGCACCAAAAACAAAATTTTAAAAGTGAAAACGTACCGACGGGATGGCGCGGACGAACTGGACGACTCGTTCGGAGGGGATCTCGACGAACAGCTGCTGCTCGGTGCCGATTTGGCTGCTGCGAGAGCGCTCCTTGCAAAATTGGTGGAAGGCCGACGTTGCCTAGACAGGGAATTTTGCATGCAATTAAAGACATACCTTTTCAAGACTGGCTTCGCTCTGCGACCATACGTGCGCGATGCGCTCGGCGCCGCCGCATCCGCTTTCTAAAAAAATAATGCATTAGTTGCTAAATTTGTTCGCATTATCGGGGAAACAAATTTTTTCTAAGCACGCAATTTTTCAGATATAAATAGGGGAGACGTTAAGCCCAAAAACTTTACAAATTTTCGTGTAATACACACAAAATGAAGCTTTTAGGCCAAACTCTCAACTAAAAAAATTTCCACCTTTTTAATTGTTTCCATTCAAAGAATAGTTAAATTTGCTGAAAATCATTAAAACATACTATTACGTTAGTGAGCGTTTCTGAACTTATAGAAAAAAAAGTTGTTTCACCCCCGATAATCGAAAGAACCCAAAATTAAAAAGCAAAATCGCCTTCGAAATTGCAAAAAGATCAAATATTGACCGTTTTTTTTGGTAGAGCAACAATGCATTAAAAATAGCGAAAATCAGTACCATTCTCCTTGATGACCATCTTGCTGTTGGCGTCGGCGACGATCCGTCTCAACATCGCCCCCACGGTCTCGATCACCGGCCCGAATTCGTCCTGCGGTACCGGAATCTGAAAAAAACGATATGCAAAAAATTTAGCGATTCCCTTACCTGGCGGTAGAAGTCGTATCCGGGCGGGATGGCCGGGTCGCTGACGGTGTTGCACGGGCGGCCCTGGGCTGGTGGTTGTGGGGCCGGCTGCTGTGTTGGCTGCGGTGGCGGCGACGGCTGCGCTTCTCCCCCGGCCGCGCTCAGCACTTGAAAGATCGCCTGCTTCGCGTCGGCAATCTGCAAAAAGTCAGAAATCAAATGCACAATTTGGAGAGATGCGGTTCCTTATTTTTCCCTTTCACGAAAAGCCATATTTTCCGCATAGTTTTTCGTAGATCAAATTCGAAAAAATACGTAATAATTTTTCTGACAATCGGATTTTGTCAAATACAAAATAGTGAAAGCTTTTATAAATGCTTTTTTTACGATCCTAAACGCAAAACAAGCTTAAAATTATTGAGAAACACAAAAAACATCAATGTTTGATCAAAAATGCCCGTTTTTGACGAAACCCCGACTTTTTAAAAGTTTTTAGAAAGTTTTTTTTTGACAATTACAATACTTTGGATTCAGGAAATAAGCAATTTTAGATAAGCCCCCCCCCGCCCGCTAATGCAAAAGAACCAGCTTTCGAAAAAAAAAATTGAAAAAAGTCATTTTCGGAACTACCCGTTTCGAAAAGCTACATAGAAATCTAAGAACGCGTCAAAAATGGAAAAAAATTACCTCCTGATCGGTGCCGACAATTCTGCACTGCACCTCGCCTTGGCGTCGCGCCTGATCGGTCGTTTGCACGTCGATTTGGGCGCCGGTACGGGCCTAAAAAACAATTTGTGAAACTTTTTAAATAAATACCTTGATGTCCTTGATTGTAGCTCCTCGTGTGCCGATGACGCGTGGCACCTTGTCGGCCGGCAACGTCAGCCAGGCCACCGCTCTGCGCCTTGAAATCTAAATAGCAAAAATAGACACCCGGGGGACAAAATTTTTTCATTAGAACAAATTTTTCCAATCATATAAATAGAGAAAGAGTTCTCAAATGTTTTTTACGACCAATTTTGTGTTTTGAGTGTTTTTACATTGTTTTTAGTAAGTTTTAACTATATTTAAAGTGGCAAACTTTCAAAAAGTCGAAAATTTGGTCATTTTGAGTCGAAAAGAAATCAATTTTTCGACCTAAAATTAACGTTTTTAAGTAAAATTTGTGTCGGTTTTATGCCTAGGAATCGCTAAAAACAATTAGAAGTGCATCCGTCATTTACAAAAAAAATTAGACTTGTGACAAAAAAGTTGCGAGGAAAATTTAAATTTCACTAAAAACGCCACTAAAATGCCTCCGTTACGCTGAAAAATCCTTCTGGACACGGGCAAAAAATTCGTGATTGCGAAAGCTTTAAAAACCCAACAAAATGCACACCTCAGCAATCATCGGCCTGGCCAGCTCGATGGCGCACACGGGCCCTTGCAGCGTGACCTCGCGCAGCTCGGGCGCATCGGCGCAATTGTCTTTTTCGACCTAAAATGAAATTCAGGGAAATCCAACAAATTCCTTACGTGAATTCTACTCAGCCCGCACTCCTTCTCGATGCGCCGAATCGTCTCGCCGCGCGTGCCGATCAGCAGCCCGACGCTGTGGCCGGGGATACGCAGCTTCACGGAAGTGATCGGGGCCACGGATCCGGTCGACATTGTCAGTTCCTCGTATTCGGCTGCCATACCTGAAAAAAGGAATTCGAGATAGCTGATGAAAACGGAAAACACTCAAATCGAAGAGAAAAACAAAACAACGGAAAACCCTCACTCGCAACGTAAAAGCGACGGTAAAAATTCGAGTAGATGCCCTACGTTTTCAAATCTGCTATAATCCCCCCAAAAATCTAGTTTTGGAATCGATAGCAGCGACACAAAAGAAGAAGAAGAAAAGAAGGCGAAAGAAAATGCACAAAAATGGGTAAAACCCAAGGGTTTGTTACGGGACAAAGCTTTTCGTTAGTTTCGGTTGTCAAACTCGGCGACAAACATTAAACCGAATCATGAAAGTTATAAATAACGTTTTTTCGTACTCAGCGCAAAAAACTAGCCCGGAAAGATGCACTTTTGGCCATATAAAATTGGGTGCAGCAAACCTGAATAGCGCCGATGCTTTTCAGATTGCCATTAGTTCTATAAAAAGGGTTTTACTCGAAGCTACTCCAAGTTAAGTTAAGCTCGAAGTTAACTAGTTGTCTCTTTTAGCAAAAGAAAAGCTGCAGTTCTTCCTAGTTGTTTTGTAATCATAAAGCGTCAAGTAGCGAAAACACGAAGTTGCCGATAATTGGGAGGCCAAACTAAGTTAGAGAGCAAATTCGAAAGAAAAAGTTTACGATTTCATCGATCGCTTAATTCATATATTTTTAAAAACCTAATTAATTAATTTTCAAAAAGATTAAAAATAAAAGAAATTTTTTTAATAATTTCCAGCTTTTCAGTCGCGGAAAACGCAAAGCCGCACGAATCAGCGGCGTTCGGAGGAGTGCGGCGGTCATCCTAGTCCAGAAAGCTCCAAAAATGTCTACTAGTAGCGTAAAAGTAAGATTTGATAGGGTTTTTAGCAGATTTTAACGATATTTTAACTGAAAAACAATTAAAAACACCTTAAAATGTTTCTATTTCAGATTCCGTTCGAAAATCGGCCATTCGTGCGCGAAAAATCGATATTTTCTCATTTTTTAATCCAAAGTCTAAAACTTTTTACGCTTTCGAACAGTCAGAAAACAGTTTAGTAACTTTTCTCTGTTTATATTAGAAAGATAGGGCCTTGGAAAAAAGTTGATCCCAAGATAATTTGTAGTGCTCGGTTAGCAAAGCGCCCGCGGGCGCGCCCGAAAACCCAAAGCGCCCGCGAGCGCGCCCGAACTGGACCCTTTTGCGCCCCGGGCGCAATTTTTGCAAAAGGGCGCAAAACCGCTCGGGGCGCAAAAAGCGCCCATGGGCGCAACTAGGGGCGCGCTCGCGGGCGCATTTGAATGGTGAACACCTTTCAATTCTGCGAAAAAACGGCTAAGTTCCTGGCTTATGCACTTATTTTTGTTCAAAATATATATAAATTAGCACAAACGTTACTAGATTTGCTTGGTTATCGTCGTCGAATGTAGGATACAATACTTTGAAGCGCCATGGCGCTGGTAACGAAGGTAAAGTTTTGCTACGGAACCAGTCCCTTCAAAAAACTTTAAAAATACTTTAAATTCAGATTTATAGATTCTCGATTTATATGAGCCGACCTTTCAGACGATCATGGTCATCATTGCAAATGCGAAGCGCGACGTTTCCGGTATCTTTGGGCGGAGGTGCAAAGTAAGTCGGCAAGAAGCAAGTCAAAGCAAGTTTTCAGGAAGCGGGAACAAAGTAAGTGCTAATTACGAAGTTTATAAAGGAAATTATGTAATTAGCTATACTTTTAGGGGCCATCTATCGCGCATTCGAACGTATCGGTAAGTTCTAAACGAAGCTAAAGCCAAAAAAAGCAAAAAAAAACATATTTCAGGTGCGCAGTACGACCATTTTCTCAGGGAACGTGAAGATCTACATTAAGTATAGGGTACAGCATCGCCAAAAGCGATGTAGTGCCCTTTTTTAAATAATAAAAGCATTAAAAGAACCCGTCCTACGCCGTTGCGACGCGATTGGGGCGCGCCCGCGGGCGCTTTCGAGTTTCGGGCGCGCTCGCGGGCGCTTTTGGCCATTGCGCCCGAGGGCGCGCCCGTGAGCGCGCCCGCGGGCGCAATTTCGGGCGCGCCCGCGGGCGCTTTACTAACCGAGTGCTGAAGGTTTGCGAATTTCCGGTTTTGTCCGTGTTTTCAAAGTGTGTAGTGGATACTGTAAATGTATACTTATTGGTGAAATACATCAATAAACGATTATAGGCAGTGGTTGTAACGGGTACCGCGCAAAAGCAAAAAAACGGTAATTTCCAAAATCTAAAGTTTATTTTGGCCATAAAATTCACTTTTTTATCGCTTTTTTCTCGGTAGTTTTTGATAAATTTTGCCCTTCAAATACCTTTAACTGCTAGAAAATTATTTATGGAAAATTCTATATAGTCTAAATAGTTTAATCAAGATATTCGTTCATCCACTTGGCCAAATCGGGCTGGGGATTGTCGAAGATGGCGATAGCGGTGAAGACGGAGACGATCAATGTGAAGATGACAGGGAGGCACCAACCAACCAAACGGATGATGAAACGAAGCCACGAGGCATCCGCTCGGATCTCTCGCTTTCTCTGCGTCTCTTCACCCTCTTCTGGGTCGTAGCCGAGGGTTTCTCCTTCCGCCCAGAGTTCAAAGCCGGTACGGAAGAGGCCAGCCGTTGTTAGGATTAATACCCACAGGGCGTAGACGGCTGGAAATGGGATAGCTAGCAGCGAGTCTTGGGGAGAAAAAGTGAGAGAGACGGGAAGAGCGAGAGAGAGGAGAGAGAGAGAGAGAGAGAGAGCGAGCGAGAGAGAGAAAACGAAAGAGAGAGTGCGAGAGAGATAGAAAAGGGAGAGAGAGAACGAAAGAGAGAGTGTGAGAGAAAGATAAAAGAGGGAGAGTGAGAGAGAGAGAGAGAGAGAGAGAGAGAGAGAGAGAGAGAGAACCAACTCACCAATAGTTGGAGTAGAATCGAAATCAACTGGCATTTCTTCGTTTAGGATAGCACCAAGGAGCAGCTGAGACAACAGCGCGAGTAGTGTCAAACGGACGGAAAGCGCAGATGCTGGCAACCACGCCAGCATAGCTGATAGGCTAAAAATGAAAAATTCAGCTAAAATGACCGGCGAAAAACCGATTACGCCATGTAAACCCACATTGCGACGAGGTGAATCGGAACAAGTAGACATGGCGCGTACAGGGGACTGTTCCGTTGGAGAAGCATGTTGAATGAGATGACGGAACGGGTTAGGTGGAGGGGGATTCTGGAAAAAAAATGGAATAGAATTAGCTACTGTACCCCGATCGTTGGACCGTTCGACATCTCCAGAATCTGACTATATGACTCTGAGCTCCCAAATCCCCCTTTAAGAAGTCTCAAAATTCATAGCTTCGTACTTGGTATCCTTCCGTACAATCCTCGAGCCGAGCAGCAACATGTCGGTCGCATTTGTGGCCAACAGCTTGAACGGGCCGGCCGTTAGATCGTCCTGAAACAATGATATACTAGCCTAATCTGTAGATTTTTCCGCCTTATAAAATTCATATAATCAAAATTCCTAACCGGATTTTCCTTTTTGTAGCCCTTCCTCCCGTCGGCCAGCTTTGGATTCGCAGAGAATTGTATCCTAAAAATGGTTTTTTAAGGAACTGGGCAGTCAGAATTTGGGGAGCCTAATAATAGCCATTACAGCGCACTTTTGGAATTTCGAAAACCCTGAAAATTGGATTTTAAAGGGACTATGAAGTCAGGATTTACGATCCCAAATTTTCTCAAGGCTTCAAGAATCCGAAAAACGTACATATTACTACTGTAGGCGGTGAACATGTTGAACGTGCAGTACTGTAGGTCGTTCGGGAAGTTCCGGGTATCGAAACGGCAGGAAGTCCGCAGAGATACGTCGAACTGGAAGAAAACGTTGTGAATTATGATATTGTATGGACCCTAGGGACCGGCAAAATCAGCGCTTTCCAGCGACTAGGTCTAGACAGCTACGCGGTGCGCTAAATGACGCTCCAAGATGGATTCTAAATGAGGGTCCATCAAGAGTAAAATCCGCTAAAACGTTTTATTTAGCTTATTCCGTAGTTGTCGAGACCTATATGACGGACGGGGGTTGAATTTCGGGTTGCACGTCCCTTTAAAAGGAGCTTGCCGGCTAGCGAATTACCGATACCTGCATCGCCACTTGGCCATTTGAGGCGAACGCGAAGAAGAGGTCATCCCAAGGGGATGGACGAGGACGAGAATTTAATCTAAAAGGGTGAATTTTGAGAGAGAGAGAAAGAGAGAGAGAGAGTGAGAGAGACAGAGAGTGAGTGAGACTCACAATTCCGTAAAGAACAGCTGCGGAACCCAGGGCATTCTGCTGAGCTCGGCACGGCTACGCGAAATTTTGGCAACACCCCCGAAGTCAGTAGGATTCCACGTGATTCGGCTGTCTTTCCAGCGCTGAAAAAGATTGTACGGGTGGCTTAAAAGGCGTGGAAAGTTCCAAAAATCTACCCTGCCTCTGACTAGGTCTCGACAGCTAGGCCTCGCGTCAAGTCACGCAGTCATCTCTATCTTTCTCTCTCTCGCGCTCTCTCGCTCTGTCTCTTACTCTCGCGCGCTCTCAATTTCCCTCTCTCGTACGCTCGCGCCCTCTATTTTCCCTCTCTTTTTTAAAGGGGATCGATCTCGCCTTTTGTAGCCACTTTAAAGGGACGTTGAAGGCAAATCTTCACGAAATTCCCACCATAAACATTGATCCGTGCATCGTCAATGTCTGTGTCACGTCATCCTAGAAATTTCTTAGTCTCACGAATTCCATAAAATCGACCATAGCCTCTAGATGCGAAATCATCAGATAGGAAGCGATGCTCGTCGGCGTGTCGCCCCACGTCTTCGGGCGGTACGTCGGCGCCCCGAACGTAAGATTGATGATCCTGCAAAAATCTGAATTTTCCAGGACGTAATGATGGTTTTTCCACGTTTTTAGTGATAGTTGTTTGTTATTGAATTTTAAGTCGACTCTATCTTCCGTACTTGTCCTCGAAAACCCGATTCTTCGCGAAATCGTCGGCATTCGGGGAGAGGACGAAGCTGACAATGGCGCCGAATATCGTGTCGAGGGAGGCCATCCCTAAAAACTTATCAAAAGGTTCGCACTGGCGGACGAGAGATGAACAGAGATAACGAGAGCGTATTTCCGTGATTTCCAAAAAAATTCTCTGCGAGCCTACCCCGTCACTCGGCGAAGATAAATCACAAAAAGCGCAAAAAGCCTACGACACTCGGGATTCCCAAGCCGTCTCCGATCCAAGTACTAACCGAGCCCAACGTTGCTTAACTTGGCAGATCGGACGGGATGCCGTGCTTTCAACGTGGTATGGTCGTAGGCGGGAGTTGGAACAGAGGAAGCATAGAAGAGACTGTCGAGCTGCGGGGGTGGCTACCCAAACTGTCTTGGACCCCTCTCCCCTCCCTCCGTCCGCCTACGACCATACCACGTTGAAAGCACGGCATCCCGTCCGATCTGCCAAGTTAAGCAACGTTGGGCTCGGTTAGTACTTGGATCGGAGACGGCTTGGGAATCCCGAGTGTCGTAGGCTTTTTGCAATTTTCTATGCTCAATTATGGCTTTTAATTCAATTCTATATTTTTGCAAAGGTATGATTATAATTAAAGCGAAGTAGTAAGCAAAATGGCAATGATTTCCGAGTGATTGATCGGTTACGTACAGTGCCGATCGTTTTGCCCCCTGTCCTGTGTTGTTTATAGGGTGTAATCGGAGACCGTAGCGCGATGCTGAGCGCTCGACTGCAGGAAAGACATGGTTTATTCGATCAATGATGAGATTGATAGCCTATTAAAAAATGACAATGATACTTCAAATATCCACATCCCGATCGGTAGCCGTTATCGTATCCAGCGCGATCAGGACCTCTTCGGCTGGTTCGCCGGTCTGAAAATGACATGCTATATTTAAGGATCTAAAAATATCTATTAATCTAACCTAAAATTTAAATAATTTTTTTTGGTATTTTTATAAGAATGGCGCATTAAATTGAACTATTTATCTCACCTTATTTCCATTCGAAAACACGCAATTCGTCGGTGGATCTCGAAGTTGGCGGCGTCGCGGGCAGACGGCCCACCTGAAAACCAGGGTTTTTTCTCTCTTTCTCTCTCTCTTTTTCTCTCTTTCTCTCTCTTTCCCTACTTTAAGGTATAGAAATCATAAATTTTGTCAAAACCCACGAAAACATAGACCGGAACGCATCCCGAAAACCCTCATTCACAAGCGCGTAGATTAACGGGTTGAGGCAGGCCGAAGAAATGCCGACAACATGGCAGATTAGGTATCTAAAGGTATCAATATCTCTCTGTCTCACTCTCTCTCTCTCTTTCTCTCTCTCTCTCCCGCTCTCTCTCCATTCATCTCTCTTTCCCTGATTTAAACATACTGTAATTGCGAAAAGTTGATCCACCCGATTCCGCTCAACAAGTGATAAATATTGATAGGGGCCCACGCCACCGCGTAGGTGAGCACGAGCACAACGAGGAGCAGCATCGCTTTCCTAGAAATTACCGAAATTTTGTGTCATTTTTTCTGCTTTCGTGAACACGGATTCAACCTTTCGTAAACTTTAGAGCCATTTTAGTTTCATGTTCAAAACTCTGAAAAACGTGCAACGATACAGGTTCAATAATGCATAAAACAGGGCAAAAACAGCCAAGCTTCCTACCGATTTTTTTGCTGCATCAGCGATCTTCTGCGACTATCGGCTGGCCGTGTCAATTCGCTACGTCTCCTAAAAAATCCGCATTTCTATAGCATTTTCGGTTGCTCTTACCGTATCGTCGACCCGATTTTCATGTACGCATACAGTAGGGCGGCCAATGGAAGGATGTACTGTACGGCCAGCACTGGAAAAATATAGTTATTTTGGCTTCAATCGGCCCTTAAAGCGCACGTTCAGGGAGGGGCCGTATACTCTGTCCAACGTGTACACCCTATGGAAGTAGGGACCGCGCGCACTGCCTGCCCGTGGCGTCGGAGGCCATTTCTCCCTCCTTTGCGGCATGGGCGCCCCTTCCCCCCTCGCCAGGTTGTAGCTATGGCTGACTGGTATCCATCCGCGCCTCCCGAGCGGGGGGCCCGGGTTCGACCCCCGGCCGCGGCAAAAGCCTTTGCTTTTTATGCAAAAAAAAACGTCCCTGAACGTGCCCTTTAAAACGCGCTTTTAAGCGCTCCATACATATATATTGTGAGATTTTAAGTTTCATTGGCGGTTGAAACAAAATTTTATGTTTTTAGCAGCGTTTCCGTAACATTCCTTTCACCACCATCTCTCAACGGACTTTTTGAAGTTGTTTTTAGGTTCTGGATCCTAAATATTGTGCCTTCAACGGACCTTTAGTGCAAAAACGCAATTTTTTGCGCTTTCGGAAAATCTTCTGGCCCATCGCTTTAATGCCCCCCCCTTCAAAACCGTTTTCCCTGAATTCCACCACACACCTATCGACGTGTACGCGAGCTTGGAGAACGGCAGGGTCCACTGCTCGTCGCTCTCCCGGCAGATCAACGGCATTTCACGGCCACAGTGGGTCAGCTGCAAAAAGTTATTGAAAAAGGGGCCATTAATTCGGGCGTAACAGTCTCCCCCGCTCCCCTCTGTCACTCTCTCCCGCTTCCCCTCTTTCTCTTTCTCTATCTATATCTCTCTCGCTCTCTCTCTCTCCCTCTCTCTCTCTCACTCCCGCTCTCCTTCTCCCGGTCTCTCTTTCTCTCTCGGTGTGTCTATCGTTCTCTTTCTCTTTCGCTCTCTCTCTCCCGAGCTCTCTCTCTTTCTCTCTCTCTTTCTCTCTCTCTCTCTCTCTCTCTCTCTCTCTCTCTCTCTCCCGCTCTCTCTCCCGCTCTCTCTTTCGCTCTCGCTCTCCCTCTCCCTCTCGCTTTCTCTCTCTCACTCCCGCTCTCTCTCCCTCTCTTTCCCTCTCTCTCTCTCTCTCTCTCTCTCTCTCTCTCTCTCTCTCGTCTCTCTCTCTCTCTCTCTCTCTCGGTCTCTCTCTCCAGATGTCCCACATGGCTCATTAATTAATGCGGGCGGGCCGAGAACGGCACGCAATGGCTTGCAGATGGATCAAAAAAATTCAGATTACGGTAGAGTACTCGTAGTAATGCGTAAAAAAAGCATTTAAATTGACTATAAAACCGTAACCCATTAAGTATTCCATTAATTGTATCTAACAGCTCGATTTTAGCCAGAAATTGAAAATAGTTAGTGCTGAAAACAGCATGAAAAAGCTTACAATGGACTCGGTCGTCGGCAGGCTCCACGGTACGAATCCGGGGCGAACGGCGCTGACTGCGAAGGCGTATGGAACCTAAAAAATGGGTCTCGAGCAAAGATCCGGAACGCGACGTCAGCAAGACGTTTGGTGTTCTGCACCCGGAAATTTTTCCGGTTACTAGGATGCGCAAAAACGGAGCGGAGCGTCAAAGCTGCCAAGACAAAAGGGGAACGAAACTACTAACTGTAAAGTGTTTTTACTCAGGCTGGCGTTTCAGGATGGAATCAAACCTATTTTGTTCAGAATTTTTTGCTGATTCCGAATCCGTTCTCCAAATTTGCTGCGGACTTCGCGTTCAAAAGTCATTTGGGGTCTAAATTAAGCTTAAAAACGGCATAAATTCGGATGCTGGCCCACTAATCCCTGCCTCGGCGCAGGTATTGTTGTGCCCCTTATCTACCCTCCCGAAGCCACTTCCCAGTTGGCACCATGGTGCATTGGTAAGCTGTCTCCTTGCCAAGAACAGGGCGGCGGTTCGAACCCCGCCCTGCACAATTTCTTTTGCTTTTTGCACAAAAACACCTGATTTTTTGCATAAAATCGTGCTTTGACCTCTAAGACCGTTACCGAGCGCGTTCTAACGTCGAAGGTGACGACAACTTAAAAAATAACGCAAAAAACCCGATTTAGTCAATTTTTTTAGTATAAATGTCGAATAACTTTTTAAATAAAGGTTGGCAGCAAATTTGGAAATCAGATTCGGAATCAGCGAAAAATTCTACACAAGATAGGCTTGGTCCCATTCTAAAACGCCAGCCTGAGTAAAAACACTTTACAGTAAGCACTAACCGCCACTAATGCCGAAAGCAGCCAAACAAGCCCGTAGAACAGCAACGGACCGGAGGAGGAGAGGCGCCTAAAAACCCGGAATTTAACTACAAAGAATCCATTTCAATGGAGTATAAAACTCGAGAATGGACCCTTTCATTTGGCCGGGTGTGGACACAGCTCCGCTAAACACCACAAAACGAACCGTGACGCAAGCTAGGCTTATTAGAAATTTCGTAAAATCATGTTATAGAGGGTACAAAAATTATAACGTCAAGAATACCTCCGTCATTTGGCAAGTAGCGTAACTGTCGATACCCAGTCGACTGCGAAGGTCATTTTTTGCGCTTTTTCAAACCTTTAAAAGAAAATTAAAGCCGCTTACCATCGAATCGGACACAACGTCAGCAACGCTCGATCCAACGCTATCAAAGCGAGCGTCAACGAGGAGACGAACGTGTTCAACGCCTGGGTGGCTGCCACCTGGAATTCACGGGTTTTAAATGGACTGGCAAGGCATGGTTACGATTTTTTTTTGCTCTGGCTTTAGTATGGATTTTTCTGCGCTAGCCAAGCGTTGCGCATGTTCCGATTTTTCATTGCGTGACGGATTCATGCCCCCAGGCCCCCCACAGCCGAAGGGTCTCAAAGTTTTCGGTATTTTCGCTTATTTTGTCGGGATTTTTGCAATGCCTTTCGATAGATCGTCGAAAAATATACAAAGGGTTTTAATTTGAGCCTACAAGAACGTAAAATAAAAAGTTATAGCCATAAACTTCCGGCTGGGGGTAAAGTGAAGTAAAGCCAAACATTAAATTTGAAGCACTACCGTAGCTGGCAAATTGCCAAAGCTACAAAACCCACCAATTTACAGGACAAATCGCCGAGTGGCCAGTATAAATTGGCGGATAAATAGAGTGTGGCCGGGGCGGTGAATAGGCACAACGTCAAGTCGGACACGGCCAGGTTGAAGATGAACCTGAAATGGCTCTGATCACCGTCTTCATCGGCAAAAATTTTCGTTAAAACGACGCAATTTTGGCTTCCTATTCGCTTTAAAGCCAGCCGAAAATCCGAATCCATACTTTAATCACGATTTTTTTGATTCAACAACAATAATTCAGAAGCTGCTGACGTATTCCTGATATTCCGTAAAGCCGGCGTCCGTAGAAATGCCATGAAAACGAGCAGATTTGCGAGCCCCCCGAACGAACAGATGACGGCGTACGCGATGACGATGACGTCGGCCTCTGGTTGGCTGCTCCAGTAATGATCGTTCTGAAAAATCCTTTTTACTCGGCATTCTGAACTTTTTAACTTTAACTTGTTAAATTTTCTGAATTTTAGCCTTTTAGAGCATTCAAGAAGTAAAAAATCTTGTGGGCCCTGGATTTTTTATGAGTTTTGATGCGAGAATGGTCCGCAAAATCGACAAATCCCTGTTCGTTTCAAGTACTCGGAAGCTTCGTAATCTACACACCTGAATCTCCTCAATTTCCGAAAAATATTCGCAGCTCATCGTCGTCCATTTTGGGCCCGGATTTGCCATCGGATTCTGAGTGTAGTGGAGAGAGAGAGAGGGAGAGAGAGAGAGTGAGAGAGCGAGAGAGTGAGAGACAGAGAGTGAGAGAGCGAGAGAGTGAGAGACAGAGAGTGAGAGAGCGAGAGAGTGAGAGACAGAGAGTGAGCGAGAGAGGGAGATAGAGAGAGGGCGAGAGAGGGCGAGAGGAAGAGAGAGAGCGAGAGAGAGAGAGAGAGAGAGAGAGAGAGAGAGAGAGAAATAAAATCAAATAAAATCGAGTAACTTTTTTGTGCGGCATATATTCTTGCTCTGAACATCAAAAACCAAGAACTGGTAGATGACCAGCAGTGGGCATACCAAATGCCAAAGAACACCAAGGAATGGCGGCCTTTATAATGGACAAGTATGCTCGTTGAGTATTAACAAGGGGAAGAGGAGAGAGAGAGAGAGAGTGAGAAAGAGAGAGAGAGAGAGAGAGAGAGAGAGAGAGAGAGAGAGAGAGAGAGAGAGTATGACCTGATGAGAACGAGTCAGAGATCAACTAGGACATTTTCCGAACCAAATATTTTTTTTGGAGTTTTCCTCTCCCCCTACCCAAAAAAAGTCAGCTGGAACATTAAATCGTTACTAAAAGTTTCAGATTAAACTAATTAAAAGTATCAGTTTTATCTTATTAAACTAAGGGCATACAGGGCCCTTCTAGTTGAGCTAAAAACCACCCAAAATGACCAATGACCGGGTCAGGGCTCAAGTAGTGAGCACGAGAGAGATGAGGACAGAGGGAGAGGACCCTACTGACTGACTGGCAGAATGACCCCACCCTTACATATGGGACCTAAGGGGGAGAGGGACCCCTACGGGACAGCTGACAACTAAACGGACACTAAAGGGCTAGAGAGAGAGAGAGAGAGAGAGAGAGAGAGAGAGAGAGAGAGAGAGAGAGAGAGACTGGCAGAGGAAGACAACCGACACAATCACCACTTACACACACCACGACTAGCCGACTCACTGAGTCATTAAGCTCGTGAGGACGAGGGCCAATTTTTGGTCCGATTGTGAGCTCGAGTCTCGGTTTTCGGGTCAAAAACATGATAGGGAAAGCACAAGGGAGAATCTGTCTTCAACGGTCCTTTAAAGTATACATGGGTCGACGCTTATGCGGCGCTTTATCCGTGCTTTTTCACGCGCGCAATTTAACTACAGATGCAAATCAAAAATTCAGAGGACAGATATCTATGATTTCGATTTGCTAAAATGAATCACCGAAACATAACTATCACGTTCCTCTCTGAAAATTTAATAGCTAAACATCCTAGATAGTCATTGAACTTTTTGTTACTTGGCTTCTTGAAAATGATCGATTTTTACGTTCATGTCCCTTGGAAAACTTTGATTTTGCATTTTTAGAAACTCTGCATAAGCGTTTCCGGAGCGTGGCGGGCCACGCTCATTTTGGCGTGGTTTATTAAGAGCCACGCTTATGCGGCGCATGCAAGCGTCGACCCATGTATACTTTAAAGGGACTGAAAAGCCAAATATTTGAGATAAAAATCCATTTTTTTCGGGGAAAATCTACTTCTTTGGACGGCTTGAATTATATGTCGTAACGCCCTGTAAGGCGATCCGTTCTTAAATCTTAGTGATTACTAGCCGATTTTCGATACGCGAAAGAGCTAAATTGGTCAAAATCACTTTTTATTTCCTAGCACTTCCGAATTAGCAAATTCATGCATTTTCATTTTCAAGTATTTTTGTATTTTTATGTCCTACGCTTCCTTCCGTTTATATCTACGCTCAATAAATCGCGGAATTAATTCGTTGATCCACCGCGGTATTTTATTTGGTGATGAACAGGAACCAGACTTATTGCGTCAAGGTTGCAAAAGACACCATCGTAAAGCTTCATCTTAGTGTGTGAATGGGCTGCGTTAAAACCCGCGTCGACCAGACCGCAATCACCATGCATATGCTGAAAATAGGTGCGTAAAAGAATTCTTCTTGAAATTTTCTAGCAGTAAAAAAATGGGATACCAGTCCTTAAACGACAATACGGTAAGGGTCGCTTAACGGGGGTGGAAGTAATGACGGGGGTGAAAACCATGATTCCCCTATACTATACATGTCGTGTTAAAGGTACACTAAAGTCTGGTTGGTTTGGTTACCGGCCGTAACCGTCCGCGGGATAGCACACAAGGTTACGGTAGGTGCCCGCCGCGGAGCAAAACCGAACCCGCGCCACTCGCCTGGGGCAAGCGCCTTGGACCAATAGGCCATGGGACAGACGGCACAGGGTAAAGGGAAGGGGTATAAGAAGGGTCCGGTTCGGATACAGCGTCCAAAAACATACTAAGAGAATTAATTTTGGCCCGAAATAACGTATTATCAAATTAGTTATTGAAAAAAACAAAATCATCGGCTGGCCATGAGTTAAAAACCATAAGGTGATCATCAATTTCGACCTTTTCAGCTTTTTCGCCGGGTTTTCATTAGTGCCATCGGATAGAGCATCGAAAATTATACTAGGAGATTTGTTTTCAGCCCGAAATAACACAATTTAAAATTATTACTTTATTAAAATAAAAAGTTTAATCAATTAAAAATCGTTAAAATTAGGTTTTTTGGACTGAAATTAAACCTCTAAATATAATTTTCGACGCTCTATTCGATGGCCTTTTCAAAATAGCATGATATTCTTTATAAATACAAAAACTGTGTCCACTTGTTATTTGTCCCGCCCCCCGTTAAGCGACCTTTACCCAACAATACCTCGCGCCCATAATTTCCACCAGGTCGCAGCCGGTCGCGGGAATAAATTCCCACCACGGCCATCGGAACCCTATTGGGCTAACGAATTGCAAGAACAGCGTCCTGACGGCCATGGCGAGTAGCGCAAAGGTGTTGGCGATTGTCAACTATTCAGCGTTAAATAATTAAGAAAACACGATAGTTCCCCTTACCCATACCATGAAGCCGGGCAAGACACGAACCCTCTCTTCTGAGCTGGCCGCTACCTTAATTCACCTTTTTTGCGATCAAATCGAGCCAAAATCACTTTTTGGCGCGCCAGCCAGGTGGCGGCGGCGCTGAAAGCGAAAGTAAGCACACATGAATGTTCGTGAAAAATTGTGTAGAAGAGTTCATTTCGCGGCCCTTCATAATTGTAGAAAACGTCCCTAAACAATCAATGACGCTTCTTAAAGCAATGTCTCCTTTTAAATTTCTATTCCTCTAAAGCCCCTGCGTGCCACAGTAGTGCCCGATTTTTCGGATCTAGGTATCTATCGTAAGCTCTCGGAAAAGCGAGTCCAGCGTGCCTTTGCGGTTACTTGGAATCACCAAAAATTTTTCTTACAATTGCCAATATTTTTGCTAAAAGGCCAAGTTTCTGATGATTTTCGAATTTGTGAATTTTCACGCCTTTTCGTTTTCGTGAATTTCCGACGACAACTTTTTGGAAGCCACGTTAACAAAAACACCGTTTGGGTTAGAGTTTAGTTTAACCCCCCCCCCCCCCAGCCCAGCCCCTCAGCCAACCCCATTAAAGACCGTCAGAACTATCAAAATTTCGTTAAAAACAAGAAATTGCGCACCGGGCGGGGGTCGAACCCGCGATGGTTCGCTCCAGAGTCCGACGCGCTAGCCACTATACCACAGGGCCGAGTGCAGAAGGGAGTCAGAGGCGCCCCAAACCCAGAGGGCCTTTGCCCAGTCCGGGGTGCAACTAATGACGCCTCTCTCTGCGCGTTCTTGGGGGCAGCACCCTTGGGGTGACAGTGTGCGTTCAAGAGTTCTAGCAGTCTTTAATGCGTGGAGTGTCTCAATTAGTGCTAATGGAGTTCTCGTATCTCGGCTATCTTTAGTCCGACAGAGCCGTCAATGATATCAAAATGTAGCTTTTGCTCTGGAGAATCAGCCTATAGTAGGTTTGAGACACAAAACTTCGAGAAATGAAAATATTTGAGTTGAAACACCGGGTACACAGTCCTATTGCGACTTCATCTTTTCAACTTTTAAATTCTTGTAAAATTTTTCTAACAAATTTTGACGCACGCAAATAACTTTTCTATAATAATTCGAGCACGGCAAACATTTTGAGAACTCGGCGCATGAATAGGACTTATGGCTGAGGAGCTGGACTGGGAGGGGAGGCGGGGGGGGTGACTGAACCGTAGCCCACAGTTCGACTAGCGTTTAATTGTGTTTTGGCATAAAACGTAGCCCTTTTTGATAAAGGCACTGAAAATCCAGCAAAATTCATGGTTGCCTGCTGGATTCGCCTTTTCAACAGCTCGCGATATATACCTAAAACGTGAAAATCGGACACGTCTGCGGCTTGGGCGGAAGGTGGATTCTTTAGGACATTCTGTATAGATTAAGCTACTGACATGGCCCTCTCGCAATACAGATGCGGATAATAGGCGTACCCGTAGAATGTTAACGGTTGGTCCCACAGGTCTTCACCTAAAAAATCAGCTAAAAAAGATTAGCGACTAACTCTCCCAATTCATCCCAAAACCCAGTCGCGTCAGGTTTCCGAGTGGCGGCAAAATAATTGTCAATAAGACCCAAATAATGCTAAATCTTCGTATGCCTCGGTCATAATTCCCGTCAAAAGCGATCGTGAAGCCTCTAAATCGCTTGGATTGCCCATTAAAGGAGTGGGCAAGGCGGAATTTTGTATTCTCCATGGTGACGCGTTACACAACTAAAAAAAACGCCGGCCATTGAGTGATAGAAGAGATAGAAGTAAAAGTGCTAGAACCCAACTTGGCCGTCCTGTTAATCATACTTTAAAGGGGCCCGGAAGTCAAAATTCACTTGCTCGGGGACTGCCCCTATTGGTCAAAAAACGAAAGGATTGCCGCCAAAAGTGCCAGAAAATTGATTTGGTGGCGAAAGACGGAATTTAATTGAGAAAAACCGCAGTGTTTTCGGTACGTAAACGAAATTTTGAGTGCGCGGCGATTACATGTCGTAATGCCTTGTAAGAGACCCAATTCCTCGATCTCGGTGATTCCCTGAGCAATTTTCATCATTAAAACGTCCAGTATGATCAAAATCCGGTGAGGATTCCAGAAATAACGTCAGATTTTTGAAATTCACGCGTTTTCCCTTACAAACAGGGCTAGAGAACATGCGACGCGGTCGTGTTGCGGCCGCATCTAGCTATTTGCCAGGAATCAACGCTGCGGGCCCTGGACCAGATTTGGGAGGCGCTTTAAAGGGCTGCCGACGGCATGTGTCGATCCCCCCCATCAACAAATTGGCAAGTAGCCAACAGGGGAGAGAGCGCGCCCAGGGGAGAGGCGCAGAGACATTTTCTTTTTCGCGCGTAACCGATTGACGATGCCGTCGGCATCCCTTTAACCCACCTCGCTATGCACATCCCAAATCGCAACAACCAAAACCACTTCTGGACGACGATGTGCATATTGGTGACATAGAGATTTAGGTAGACGTTCGGGTCGTCTTTTTGGCAGAACCAGCTAACATGCAAACGTTTTTAGCGCAAACGGAGTTGTGCAGAATTTTGGTGATTCCAAATCCGGTTTCTGAATCTACGAAGCGACAAGATCAATGAATTTATGAAGCTTTTTAGTGCCAGAATGGCAAAAATTCCTCGAGATTCGGCCAATTTCGGCCTATTTTGCAATAAAAAGCTTCCGAGAGCTGCTTTGAACTTGTCGCTTTGCGGATTCGGGAATCGGGAAAAAATTCTGCACAGTAGGGTTGGGTCCCAGCTGGAAACTCCGTTTTCACTAAAAAAAGTTTCCTTGTTATTTAATTTCTTTTAATAACCCTTGTAAGCTTTGTTAATTGATTTTTTGTTCCATCTCGATAGTATTAAGTTCAAGAATAATTGGTGTTGAATTAAAATTTTAAGAATCAGGGTTAAAAACTTAAAATTACATAAAGAAAAGCAGCGAAAACGACTTTTAACCCTCCCCCCCACACAAAACACAAAAAAACTTACTCCTCGTTGCAGCGATATTGATAAAATCGTACCACTCCGTCGTAGATTGTACCACAAGCATAGGGAATTAGGTAAACACATAGAATTCCGAGAGATCGGCGTCGAATAAAAACTAATACGCATAAAATGGTGGCCGACAACAATTGCAGGGTTCCCACCTGGAATATCCAGGATTTTAGCTGTAGTTTAGGCATCCCCTACCGTCAGTAGGAGAGGCCCAGCTATGGTATCGTCTCCGAGGATATCTTTCCCGAAATGTTTCAGGAAAGATGCTTTGGATATCAGCTGAGATGTATCCTTCAACTCCCGGAAATCACTGCCCATGGCCTCTAAAAACGATCGAAAGTCAAAGAGTTTTGAAAAGGTGATACAGGGTTGTCCTCTGCGTATTTACTTAAAGACAAGTAATGCAGATTATCAAATCGATATTATCATATTATACTCCTAAAAAATTGCCTTCAAAACTTTAAAATTGCTCTTCCATTTGTCCGCCTCAAACCCGGAGAAACCGGCACCGATGCTTACAAAGGAACCCGGTAAGGTCAAGTTGACGTCTAGGGATGCGACCGGGACTATCTTGTGCAGATTTTTTTGCTGACTCCGAACCTGCTTTCAATTTTTGTGAAATACCCCAATTTAAGAAAATAGGGTGTCCCAAAAAGACCGCCCTCTAGCGGTCCGCAGTGTTGTACGATCTTGACGATTTAGGTATCTATCGAAAGCTCTCGACGAGCTGAGGATATATGTTCTTTCCGATTTGTGAAATTCCCAAATTTTGATGACATTTACTAAAATTTTTGCGAAATTAGCTGACTCTTCTATGCTTTTTCCCACGCAAGTGCTTTTAACAAAAACCCCATTTCCAAATTTTTACATCTTTCCTGGAAGCCCAAGATCGGCTTCTTGAAAGGCATTTGAGAACATAGCTTGCAAGGGACTGAAGAATGTATTTTTTTTGCACAAAATTGCGTAATTTACGCCTAAAAAAAATGTTGAAAATCGGGTTAAAAATTTGGGAATTTCACAAATCGGAAAGAACATATATCCTCAGCTCGTCGAGAGCTTTCGATACATACCTAAATCGTAAAAATCGGACATCACTGCGGACCGCTAGAGGGGGTCTTTTTTGGGACACCCTGTATAGCGATTTTAAGTTCGTATTTGAGCGATTTTCTTGTGATATTGCAATCCATTTTTAACAGAGTATCTTGTAGAGATTTTTTCGAATCGAACGGTAAGAAACGGTCACTTATCGGGGGTGAGAATTGGGCTGTTTTCCAACATTTCCCCTACAAAACTCGGGTTATTTGGCAAAAACTGGGGGCGGATTCGGTCAGCGAAAGATTCTGCGCAAAATCGACTAGGCCTCGCACGGAAACGACCGGGTGACCTTAAGTAAAACCTTGTACAGGAACGGAGAAATGCTGTGTGCAAACGCCGATTACCACTCTCGCGGGCCACCCCGTAATTTGTGCAAACTCGACTTGATATTTATGAACGAATCGAAAAAACGGAAAATGAAATGATGTTGAAATCTAATTGGCTAGAAGAATGTTTTCGTTGCCAGTAATTTTAGGGGTTGGCAACCAACAATTAGAAAAGTTTTTCGGTCTTTGAAAATGCTTTCGAAAATCAAACATTTATAATTTGGGCGCGCGCCCACTTTTTCAAATTCAAAAATTCAAAAATCAAACAAAAAACATGTAAATTGGGCGCGTATCTTTATCCTCTGTTACTTGGAGGAATCGACCCTCCTCTTGCCGATGGCGTTTCAGAACTTTGATAAAATCCAAGTTTACAAAGTTAAAGGTTGGGGGTGCGGCAGGGCTAATCTGCATAATTGAAAAAAAATGCAAATTTCCTCGTTTTTGCGAGTTGCACGCGCTTGTGGTGGGGGGTCCGCAGGATCCGAGCTATCGGAAAGTCAAATTTCTCATGCAAAGACCGCATTCCAGCGCCCAAGGCCCGCGAAGCGGGTTTTGGGCGCTGGTTTTTGTGAGTTGAGGTGGGGTCCTCGTTGATTCGTTAGAATTCATGATAATTTCAGCATCGATGACTAGATACGCGCAAAGGATCAAGAATGCCGCCCATCGAATTTTGTGGGCTTTCTTTCTGCCGATGACTCTGGTATGTGGATGCAGCACAGTAGCTTACATGAAAATTGATTTTAGTTGACGTTGCTGTCGCTGCCAATCCACACCTATGCTTTTTTTATCGTTGCGAAGAAGAAGTCGCTAGCGTTCTCAGTCAAATTCCTGATGGCCCTGTTGGCTGTCCTTCGATTGGCCAGCTCAATCTTACGCAGCTTCTTTGCTATGTGCTACCATAAGTATACATTTTGCATAGACTTATGCTTGGGCTTACCATGAATTTGAACGAATACGTTTCAGAATCTCGAAAAACAGAATGTTGAAAGTCAGAAACTAGATTTTCCAGAACCTCGAATTTTTTAGAATCTCGGAATATGCCTATGCTGGATTCAGGGCGTTGGCGTGCAATTTTCGGAGCCTTGAAAGGTACCTTCAACTCTCGTTCTGACCCACTATTCAGTGGCGAGAATTTGCCTCTTGGGTGGCCGGGCACACGGACCCGACATCTCTCCCATGGCCGAGTGGTCTATGGCGCTTGCCCCAGGGCGAGTGGTGCGGGTTCGGTTTTGCCGGAGTTCGAGCAACTACCGTAACCGCGTGCTAAAGTGCTTACCATTTCAAGACCTTAAAAACGAGAGAGGAATGTCCCTTTAATGCTGATTTAGACCGTGGAAGTTTCGAGATTCTAAAATTAGAGATTGTGATAATTCCAGGTTCGGAAAATTCGAGATTCTGAAAATTCGAGATTCTGATTTTGGAGATTTTGACAGATCCCCCCCCACGTGAGGGGGTAGCAGTCCGATACGCAATTAAGAAACGCGTGCGTTGCTTGTGTTGGGGGCGCAGCTTAGGCCTCATTCCAGATTTTTTTGCAGAAGCAATTGCTGGCTTGGGCCACCGACAATACCCGGCTACTGGGGCTTTCCAACCGTCACAAATTTGTTCGTCATCCCGCTGTACCAAATCTCGAATAGATGGATGGTGTTTCTGGAACTCGGACTTTCCGTTAATAGGTATACCCCGTACTTTGCGTATTTGGGCTACACTTTGCTCTGCCCCCCCCCCCCGGTCGGAAGATTTTGGCTATAACTTTTTTATTTTACATTATTGTAGGCTCAAATTAAAACACTTAGTATATTTTTCGACGCTCTATCGAAGGGCGTTGCAAAAATCCCGACAAAATAAGCGAAAATACCGAAAACTTTGAGACGCTTCGGCTGTAGGGGGGGGGGGGATAATGTAAAGTCTTACCCGTATTTTTTGCCCGCCAGGTTTCTCGCCTTGTTCTTTGATGGTATGTACTACCACAGCATTCAAAAGCTCACATTTCCACTGGCGATCTCCTCATTCCTAATGACGACAGCACCATATGCCATCGTCGTGCACCGAAAAAGAGTACGAGTTGGGGACTATAACGAACCAGTGTGGTATGGTGAATATGTGAATGCCAACCTCGAATTGAGTCATCCCTATGATGGGGATGGTTTCCAGGTGAGGAGGATGTCTGACAAGAGTGTGAGAGAAAAAGTAGTACGCATGGGGATAATGAGGGCCCACGTAGATGTGGGCTCAACTAAAATTGGCAGGTAGCCAACTGGGTCAGAGAGGGCGAGAGAGGGCACTCAGGTAAGAGAGCGCAGAGATCCCCTTTCCCCCGCGTCACCGGTTTTTGGCCGATCTAAGTGGGTCCTCACGATCCCTTTAAGCCCCTGTAAAAATCATAACAAACAAAATAGGCAAATGTTATTTTGCGCATATTGCTCAGCAAAAAAAACGCTTTCAGGCTTTCTATACCATGCCAACATTTTGAGCGAAATTCCGGAAATCACGCTGATATTCCACAAATGCCTGGTATGGTAGCCGTGCTGTTAAACGGGATTTTTCGTAAAATTTAACAAAACCTTATCTGAAAGCGCGTTTCTTATTGAGCAAGGTGCGCTACATAATTTTTGCCTAATTTGCTTGTTACGATTTTTACCGGGGCTTAAAGTCGGATTTTTTTGTCCAAAAACACCCTAAAATGCGCTGTAACTTTTGAAATAAGGCCATTCTGCAACTTCTGAAAACAGAGTAGGAATCTGCAAAAAATTCTTCACAAGATGGTCTTGGTCTCATCACGAATTTCCTTCCTGACCAAAAGCCCTTTACTGTTAGGCTTTGACATAGATTTTGACCTCAGCTTAAAGGTACACTAAAATCTCGTTCAAAAAGTTCGGTCACGGTAGGAAATTTGGGCTCTCTGCCGCAGCCAACCCGAACCCTTCTTATCGCCTCCCCCCTTCCCCCTTCCCGTCTCTCCCTTGGCCTAGTGGGCTAACTGTAACCGTTTTTTGTTGACCGTGGGATTTCGATACGTGAGATAGCACATTTTGTGCAGAATTTTTCGCTGATTCCGAATCCGTTTTCAAAAGTTGCGGAACCCCTCTAGATAAAAAGTTACAGCCGGTTTTCTACCCCAAATGACCGAAAATTACAAACTTTAAATCCTTATAAAAAACTCGTAGTACTTTTTGTGGGATAAAATACAGCACTCCTAGGGGTAAAAAACGTGCTCTTTCGAATGGGCTACCTCACGAACCCGCAGCTCAAAATTCATGAAAAAAAAGTTTTTCGGTGGACCCATGCCCTGGATGGCCAATTTTTGAAATTTTGTGAATTTTGAGCTACGGGTTCGTGAGGTATGCCATTCGAAAGAGCACGTTTTTTTACCCCGTGGAGTGCTGTATTTTATCCCACAAAATGTTCTACGAGTTTTTTATAAGGATTTAAAGTTTGTAATTTTCGGTCATTTGGGGTAGAAAACCGGCTGTAACTTTTTTATCTAGAGGGGTTCCGCAACTTTTGAAAACGGATTCGGAATCAGCGAAAAATTCTGCACAAAATGTGCTATCTCACGTATCGAAATCCCACGGTCAACAAAAAACGGTTACAGTAAGGCGCTGCCCCAGGCTGGCAGTCAGGGGTCGGTTTTGCTCCGCGGCGTGCGCCTACCGTAACCCTGTTTGCTATCCCGCGGACGGTTACCGGCCGGTAACCAAACCAACGAGACTTTAGTGTACCTTTAATGCGGCAAATCTATCAAAAAAAACCGATCAACCAAGTTGAATTAATAGTCGTTATATAAAAATTAATGTCCATTACATCCAGATGCACCTCCAACTCGGTTTCGAGCACGTGCTATTCAACATCTCGGCAATCAGCATTGCCCTTGATGTGCTCACCTATTTTCGGTTGAAATTGAGCGTAAGTAATTACGACGTACATTTTCAAATTGCAGGTGCGACACAAAGCGTCCAATCAAAAAAGCAGCGCTGATTTGAGGCTCTCCATTATGGTAATTCTGACGGTCTACTTCACCCCCCCCCCCCAGACCGATTGTCTCAAAATTCCGTATTCTCGCTGTTTTCCGGGGCTTTTATGACGCAATTCGACAGCGTCAAAATAAAGAATTAGTGTTTTATTTCCAACTCAGATATTGTAATCTGAAAAATGTTATAACAAAAACAAGAATAACGTTTTTGAAATGGATAAAAAACTAGTCTTCGATCTTTTTCAATTTTTTTGGCGATTTTAAAGTAACCGTTCGATAGCATCAATAATATACTTACTTTTAATTTCAGCCCAAAATAATGTAATCTAAAGCCTAGACGATATAAAATTTAATATTTATTTTTTTCCAATTCCCGGCCAAGCACTGGGTTTTTTGGCCAAGCATTTCCCGAACATTTTGATTCCATTTCCAGGCGATATCCACGCACATCGTCCAGGTGCTACCCACAGTCTTGCTGCAAAAGGACAGATTCGGTGGCTTCCGTTGGGCTTTATCACATTTTGTGACCATCTACAATTATCATTGGCACACCGTGCATGCCGTTTCGCAGCTTTTCATGTCGTAAGCCTTTCCATGCGTATTCATCGTCAAATTTCCCGATACTGATCGACATTTGTTTTTCTTTCACTTTAGACTAATCGTCATTTTTCTCATGCGCCCAACCGCCGATGAGAAGCGAGCACAGTACCCGCAAAAGAGCAGGGTTCAATGAATTACACATGTATCTCTTTTCCCCCCGTATTAATTTAATAATCCACCAATAAACTAATATGTATATATTAATTAAAATAAGAAAAGAAATCCCTGAGGGGAAAGAACTCGCCGAAGCGAGCGAATGCCTCCGAAGAGGCCAAATTCGCCGAAGCGAACGGTTCCCCGAAGGGACAAACTTGCTACGAGAGCAAGCGGGTTGTCCAGAAGGACACAAACCTCACCATGAAGGTGAGGCGGGTACTCGTATACGAGTATTTGAGAGGGTAAAGAAAGAAAGGATATGCATGTTTCGACCCTTAATCCAAGACAGGCTTAAAATACGTCAGGGTGGGTCTCCTCAGCTGGATCCCTGACGTTTTAAGAGGATAAATTGAAGAGGTTAGAAGAGAGTAAAGTGGAAAATTATAGGAAGTAGAGTATAAGGAATTAAAGTGGGATTAAAAGTATATAATGTTTTAATGTTTTAAGGATATTTGTATTTGTTTTTTATTTCACTTCGGGGGGTTTCCTAAGCTCAGAGAGAGCCGAGGATGCCCGTGTAGAAAAGAGTGTCGTGTAGGGTAGCGTAATTTGGGGGAGGCTAGACAGAAGAAGGAAAAGAGACATTAGAGGAAGAAAGTAGAGAATGATTATGTAATGTATGTTTTCTTGTCTAATTGCTTAAAAGGTTACAAACCAATGAAAAAATATTATTTTCAGGTAAAAGGATGTCTGCCGAAAAATCTGATGGTGAAAGGAAGGTAGATCGTCTTAGCAAGCTCGAGAACGAGAAATAAAAACCATAAAGGTGTCAATGCAAAAACTACAACTTGGCAAAACCTCAAAAAATTTAATTACAAAAATTTTCCCGATTATTTTCGGGTCAGCAACAGGCACAACGTACGGCTCGAAAGACCGGTACACAATTTTCCCTATTATTTTCGACCGACGTCAGCTAAAAGGCCAACGTACGGCTCGCAAGAGGGGTACACATTTGCCACTTATGACATGAGTGGGGCACTGATTCATCAGCGCTCAACGACGTGCAGAGATGACGGGGAGAGATGATGCAGCTACTTAGATTCCGCAATTAGCATACCGGCAATTTACGAATCAGTCAGGAAAAGGTTGGTTTCTGGGAATTTATTCCCACTCCACCATCCCGTCGGCGCGCTGTGCGGTGTAAGTTCGTTGTGGCAATTGGCACCTTCGTTTCAGGCAAAAATGCCGTCGGCGTCGGGGACTAGTGTGGATGAGCGCCACGAAAATTCGATCAAGTTCGCCGTGCTGCAACCATCGTCCGTCTTCGCCAGCACGCCAGATCAGTGGGTTAAAGGTCTCGCTGCAAGCTCGACCCATGTTTCAGCGCGCGCACTTTTACCGTGTTTATCCGGGTTATCGGCGTCATCTCGTTTGGGATGCTGGACTTGACGAGGACGCTCGGAGAGAGTGTTGTGTCCAGAACCATGGCGTTCGAAGGCTTTGACGTTGGTTTCTTGTGTGTGCGCCCAAGCTGTATCTTAGCAAATGCTCTCCTATCGCTTCTCCGCGCCGCGTGTCCAGCCTGGTGTCACGGAGAGAAGAAATCTCCATGTGGAGTTCAAGTTGACCTGGGCAAGCCGGCTCATCGCCACCTTCTGCGGACCGTTGTTTCATGTAAGGAGTTGACATTCGGTCGACAGTTTTTCCCTTTAGGCGACCCTCTCCAGAACCTACAGGGCACTGACCAACGGCGGTTTGGTCATCCTCGAGAGCGAGAACAAACTCTACCTGAGGCTTCGAGCAGGCAGATTTAGACTGAGCCATGTCGCTGTTGCCACGAAGGTCCACCAAGGTACTCCGGACGTTCAGCACCCATTCCGAATATTTAGACCTGACCTAACGATTTCTGAATGGCAGTGTTGACGTGAATGTCGGACAAGGCGCGCGGAACATGCACGGCGCTCGATTTGTTCAAGAATACGGCCCCAATCAAGTATGTTTGAAACGGAGCGATTCGAGCGGCTTTTTCGCGAACTAAAAGTTTCGTTCAGCGCTACCGGCCCTTCAGTCTCTACGAGCACACGCGGATGAACATCCTGGACAATGTGGGCAGTACTTTGACGCCAGAAGAGGAAGTCAAACGCGGATCCGACAAGGTACTGAACCCTATTTATATTCCCATCGAGTTTAGCTGCTCGCGGGACAATTCGACGCAAGCTTCATGACCTTCCGCCCCACAGCTGTACAAAAGGTACATGACCCTGAAAATAAATATACCCAGGTTTCAGGGCAGCTATAAATGCTGGTTTGCCAACCTCCTTCCGTCCACGACGATCTGCCCACCCACCATCCGTTCAATCGACGGCAGACGCTTAGAAGTCTTCACGACATCGCCAACAGCCATTGTTTCTGTCGGCCGAAAAACAATGTCACAAGTTTATACGTGGGTGAGCTCCTATTTCATAAAAACTAATTTTTTAGGGTCCGTGGAACCCCGAATCGTCACGTCTACAACATGGGCTTCCAGTACAACGGCAACCCCATCGAGCTCAAGGTGACACTGGACCACAGCGAATGGAATATTACACTGCGCAATTAGGTAACTCTCTTGACCGTCAAAAATTAAGAATTCTATCGTTTTTTAAAACTTACTTTTCAGATTACCATACCCGCGATGTACCGCCGGCCTACCTAAAGCGGATCTACCTTCCCACTCGAGATTTCCAGCCACCGCCACCTCCAACAAAAAACCCCTTACTCGCTGCATTGCTTTTTATTGGAATAAATCAAGAACTGTACGACCTGTAAAAAGGATTAATAGCCGTTTTCCGAGCTGAGCAATCAAAGCTCCTTGTCCATAGCTATCCCCATCCACAAATTGACCAGGTTTATTGCGTCAGAAGAGATCAAAAATAAATCGAGATAGAAATCAGCGAAAGGAGGATACTAGAGAAATTGGGTGGTTAGAGATTATTGGAAGCGGGACGGAATTAGAGATCACCGGTGAATATTTATGTTATAGAAGCAACAAGCAGGGAGCAACAGGGTCAACCCACGGCTCGAAGGACCAGTACACATCGCTCCCTATCATGTTGAAGCGACGTCAGCAACGGACCAGCTCATAGTCTTTTAGCTACCGTCTAAAGCTTGGGGGTCGCCAAAATTGTGCAAAGCTTAAAAGCAAAATCTTTCGGTGATTATAATAAATAGATAGCAGGCGCTGGCAGTTTTTGGGCCCTTGCGACGTGACTGTTGGCGATCACGGTCAGCTCCACCTCGTTGTCATAACCTGTTACCTTGCTAACATCGTCGGCTACCGGCGACGTAGCGCGGGACGAAGGGGAACACGGCGAGCGCATAACTTAATGGCAAAATAAGAACACGAGCTGACTCACCTTACCGTTTGCGCTGTCTTCGGCGAAGCATGCAACGTCAGGAGGAGGGCTACATGCAGCTCGAAACAGGGGTACGCATTACAACGGCGTCGTTTCATGCAACGTCAGCTCCTGACGTTGCATGAAAATAATCGACAAAAATGTATACCCCTGTTTCGAGCTGTACGTAGCCCTCCTCCTGACGTTGCATGAAAATAATAGGAAAAAAAACCGATTTGTACCCTATTTTCAAAGGCGTTTTGACAAGAAAAATGAAAATCTTGCGAAGATGTTGGTCATCCACCCGTGGTGCTCATTGTAAAAGAAGTATGTAGCGCAATTAGCATGCACATCTAAAGAGGCAGTATAAGCTCGTTGCGCTGGCTTCAAGACGAAGAACCGTAATATCGATTCCGCAATTAGCATAAAGTTAATTTACAGATCGGAGCTGACGGGAACGTTGCGGTACGGGTGGTTGGTCCATTACGACTCGCTCTTTGTTTGCACCGTGGTCTTTGACCCGGGGT
Organism: Mesorhabditis spiculigera; assembly: GCA_958295435.1. Classification (NCBI taxonomy): domain Eukaryota; kingdom Metazoa; phylum Nematoda; class Chromadorea; order Rhabditida; family Rhabditidae; genus Mesorhabditis; species Mesorhabditis spiculigera. Next base: position 3,477,025 of record CATQJA010002710.1, on the reverse strand, counting down.
TACTGTGAGTTGATTGTTGGCATCGTAAGTCGTGATTTTGAGGATGGCTCGTGTAGCGTCGTCTCCGATTCTGGTTACTTCGGCGTCGTCAAATTCGACGACTGGGATGAACACGGCCGACAATCAGATCAAGATTATGGTCTGCCAAGAGGCCAAGGTGTTGGCGAGCACGGAGGAGAAGTGAGTTACAAAATTTCCGTGTGCAAAGGCGCCCTTTTCAGGCGCCGAAAGTTCGTGGTCTGGATTCGCGTGATGGGCTTCATCAACTTTGGCCTCTTGCGGCTGGTCGTGTCGCTTGGCGACAGTGTCGTGGATTCAGCTTTACCATTTGGGCGTCAAAACGTTGGTTTCACCTGCTAGCTCGTCCAACGTTACGATTTAGTTTTGGATGGGTTTTCGATTGACTGCACCGACGGCCGCCGAAACTACGATGGGCCGGGCAAAGATTGAGATCAAGTTCGGTTCGAAAAAAATAGCCAGCTACGACGGACCGTCGTTCAACGTAAGATCCTATCATTGGTTTGTTAGCCCTTTCATCTTAGATTAGCGCCACCAAGGCAAAGCCGGCTCTACGCAACGACGCAATCGTGCTTTTGACGACGCCGGACGGTCTCTTCCTTGCGATGAAAAACTCGACCCCGATCCTCTCCGCCGTGCCGATGCCGCTGAAGCTTCACCAAGGTAAAGTCCCATTTCAGTAAAAATACCGAAAACGCAGGTGACCATGGCAGTTTCATCAAAAAGGGTGAGACGGTGGAGTTCTACCGGAAAAAGCGAGGCTCCGGATGTAACGTCAAAATCCTTCAATTGCCATACGTCGTTATGTTGACGTTGACGGTAGAGCAATCAGCCATCCTTCAAAGGGTTTAGGTCCCGAATGTCTACGATCCGACGGCCACGACTTTCCGAGTCCGAGAAGTTGTGATGGTGAGCATGGCCTAAGGCTAATCTTAAACAATGCAAACCTCTGTGGATAAATACACCAAACTTTCAGGCCACATGCAAGTTCCATTTCGGGAATAGCTGCCTGCGTTCCCGATCAAGCCACCGATCATCAAAAGCTACGATGGACGCCGCATCCAGATCTTCACCGACTGCGAAGAGGTGACCGTGAAATCTGGAGGAAAGCTGCTCCAGCCGCTCTATTTGTGAGTTTGCTCTTGCCTAAAAACACATATTTTTAATTTCAGTGTCGCTGGAACACCCGGCCGCCACACGTTCTACTGCGACGGAGCGAAGGGTCAAGTCTTTACTGTTGCGCTCAACGGCGAGCGATGGGATTTGCAACTTGCGGATATGTAGAAGGTAATCACGTTCATCCCTGCATCACAGTCTCGTTACAGAAGTTACTTGCCAACTGATCGCCGAATTCGCGCTGTGACGGGATGTACCTCTATCGTCCACCGCGCCAAACTCGTACTCGTTGCTTGAAAAACGTGCTGAATAAAGTTTTAAAATAAAAACACCTGAAAAAACGATTAACAGATGTTTTCCCAAGCCGAGCGGCCGGAACTTTTGAAACACTCGCAAATTGACCAGGTTTATTGCGTCAGAAGAGATCAAAAACAAATATAGATAGAAATCAGCGAAACGAGACAACGGCGGGGGATCCTAGAGAAATGGGGTGGTTAGAGATTATTGGAAGGGGGATGGAATTAGAGATCACCGGTGAATGTAAAAGAATTATGTTATAGAAGCGAGGGCCCGCGAAAACAGGGGGTGGGCCCGAGTCGAAAATCAGTGGGGTTAGGGGGAGGAGCGGAAGGAGGTAGTGCTGGGGCAATCAATAATTGTATAATTTGGGTTTGGCCGCTTTCGACACTTAGGCACTCAAATGGAAATAAGTCCACAACAGCAAGTGAAGGCTAGTAATGGGATCTCTTAAGGCCTATTAGTAGTGGGGGGTGGGGTGGGGCGGGGGTAATCTGGGCAGTTTGAAGCATTGGTACTGGATTGTTAACGGGGGGGATGACTTCTATAGCGTATTAGGGGAATTTTAATGCCTAACAAGCCATCAAACATTTTGCGAAATTTTAAAATTTGAGCAAAAGATTTTTGCATAATTTATTTGTATATTTCAAACCCCGTGAGTCAGTCCCCCCCCCGCTAAGAGTCCAGTACCAAGCGGAACGCGGGGCACAAATCTATGCCTACAAAACCGAAAAGTGAGTGAGCGAAACACGGGGGGAAATAAATACACGTAGAAACACATGACTATCCGGTCATTCCTTCGTCGTCATCGCCGTCGAGGAGGGGCTGGCGCTGTTGTTGTTCCTCGTACTCGACGCGGCTTCGCTCGAACTCCTCCTCCAGGTTCTCCGACGTGTCGTGCGCGTTGCCAGACTTCCTGAAATTGAAGAGTTATTAAGGAGATTTCAGAAACGCGAACCTGAACCGGAAGTCCGACATCCATTCCTTGGAGTCAAGTCCGTCTGACGTCTGGCTGGCCATCTGCTCGCACAGGATGCCCTAGAATGGAAAGATTTTCAACAGCGAGCTAAGCTAAGCTAGGCTTGGCTAGCTCAGCTTTGGGCACGCCGAGTCTAAGCTAAGCTAAGCTACGTCAAGCTAGAGCCAATCCAAGTCGAAACCTACGCTAAGCTAAGTCAACCCTAAGCCTAGATTTAGTCGACACGTCTAAGCCCAAGCTAAGCCTAGTTCTAGTCAAGCCAAGCCCAGCCTGAGCCAAGCTAATTTAAGCCAAGCCAGGCTTTCATCAAGCCAAACCTAAGCTAAGCGAATCCCTGGCTCAGCTTAAGTCAGGCCAGCTTTAAGCCTATGAAAAAGCTAAGCCTAGCAAAACTTTAGTCTAACCAAGTCTAAACTAAGCCATGTCTGAGCAATGCTTTAGTCAAACCAAGTCCGAACCCAAGCTAAGCTAAGTCAACTGAGCTTAACTTTAGTGAAACCAAGCCTAAGCCTGCGCCAAGCCAAGTCTAAGCCCTTGCAAAAGCTATCACATACATTCTCGTTGCACATGTGCAGTGCGATGACGAGGGTGGTGGCCACGTGGATGTTTCTGTCTTGCGATGGAAGTCGGTACGGCACCATCGAGACCAGGCCCGAGAACGAGTGCACGCCTGAAGCATAAAGGTTAAAAATTCACGACAAATTTACCCACCTTCAACCTCAAAATCGCCGACGCGCTGCGACATGTTGGGGTCGTCGTCGTCGGTGGGGTCGGCGACGACCGGCTGCTCGTTCTCCGGGTCGACGGGCGGCGCGTTCAGTGCTTCGCGAATCTTCTTCCTGGCCACGCCCGACTCCTGGGTGTCGTCCTTCTCCTCGGTGTCGGCGGTGGCCTGCTCCTCGTCGTTCTCCTTGTCCGAGGGCCCATCCGGGCTGCCCAGGCTCAAGTTCTTGGCCATCGTCGCCGTGAAGCCGTACCGCTGGGCGAGCTTCATCAGCCGCGAGTCGTCAAGCTGAAAAGCAAAAAAAATTGGGTACAAAATGATAGGATCGGTTGAGAAAATTTCGAAAAAGCCGAAATTTGGAATTCGATTTTCATAAGGATAACTTATAATTTCTTTTTTAATTCAAACATCAAAAAAACTCAAAAATCCCGAAAATTATGAATTTTCGATAAAATGGCAAAAGCTACGCCACTAAACTCACATATTGATTGCCGAGGACCTGCTTGATGGCCAGCTTCACTTGGTAGGTGTCGACGCGCTGTTGGGTGGCACGACGGCCGAGCTCGAGCATCTACAAAAAGACGTTGCGGATAAAATTAGGGGTACCTGGTTGAGGGCGAGCGCATCTTCTTCGCTCATCTCCTCGGTGGGAACGATTTCGTTCAGCGGTTCTTCGTAATCTTCTTGGAGCCGGGCTTCTCTGAAAGAAACACGTTAGGAAAAGTATAAAAAATTCGAGGAAATGAAGGAGAGAATGAGCGAGCGAGAGAGCGAGAGAGCGAGAGAGCTAAAAACTTACTCAAAGGTGAACGGATTCGGGCGAGCCCGCTTCGCAGCCGTCGCCTCGACGTCGATTTCATTGTTATCGTCGTAGACCGGATCGTCGTACGTCATCGGGTCGTCGCCCATATCCATGTTCCAGTCCTCCTCCGTCTTGTACGGATAGTCCTCCCTAAAATTGGTAGTTAGCAAAACGTTCCCGATTTTTTTTACAAAATTTTCCTATTTTAAAAATATTTTGTTATTTTCAACTTCAAGATTTTTAACTTGTAAATGTTTCTTTTAAAAAAGTAAGATTTAAAAAAATTTAAAAACCCATACTTGCTCTGGAGATCCTTGGGGTTGAAGGACAGCTTGTATTGGCCCATCCAGGCGAGGTAGCGCTTCCCGTCTCCATCATTCTCCTTGGGCGGCGCCGTGAAGTCGTAGACGACTGGCGGCTCCTCCTCTTCCTCGTCGTCATCGCCTCCATTCCCGGCCGCGCCTGCAGCGGCCTCGGCGGCCTCGTTCGCCTCGTAGATCATCCCGTCCAGGTAGTCTAAAAAGGAGGATTTTTTTAGTATTTCAAATTTCAAGCTAGCTTCTCCTGGATGTTGAAATTATCAATATTGATCGAAAACTATGATTAAAGGGATGCCGACGGCATCGTCAATCGGTTACGCGCGAAAAAGAAAATGTCTCTGCGCCTCTCCCCTGGGCGCGCTCTCTCCCCTGTTGGCTACTTGCCAATTTGTTGATGAGGGGGGATCGACACATGCCGTCGGCAGCCCTTTAAATATTTTTAATAAAACTGATTTTTGCAAGTAAGAAATAGTGAGTAGTTTAATTGTCTTTGAGCAAAATTCAGCCATAGAAGCAGAAAAAGTAATTTAAACCCAAGAAAAATGTCTAAAAATTTCCAATATCGGTCGAAAGACCCATTTTTCTCGTATTTTTTCAGCAACATTTGAAAAATCTATATTTAAGAACACAGTAAAATAGTAATAATAAAATACCTCGATCAAAGTCCTCCTTCTTGTAGATGAGCGGCTCGGCTGCGAAACGCTGCACGTGCTTGACGTTCTAAAATCGACGTTCTGGAAAAGCGGGACAAAAATTACATCGAGGTCCAGCTGGAATGGGATGTCTTCGGGCTTGACGAAGAAGTCGGAGTACTGCGCACTGTCAGCCAGATCCGCCAGCACGGCCGGCCGGCGCTGCAGCTGCATTTTCTTCTCGGGATTCTGAAAAAAAACACATTTTTTGGTTTCTAAAAACAAAATAAAATAGAATTTAATTAACAAATATCCGGCCTGTTCATGGAAATAAAAGGTGAGGGCGAGAAGCTGCCAATTTCAATAATTAAAAAGCCAGCGTGATCGAAATAGCACTAGAGAATTATTCCAATTACCAAAAACTCCAAATCCAAAAACTATAATTCCAGAAATCGCCGCAGAATTTGCACATTCCTGCTTTTTCACGCTACAAATGCTATTTTTCCAATTTTTTTGAAGTTCATGCTTAAAGTAAAAATAAAAAGTACCAAAAACACGCTGAGCGGCATCAAATCGAGCCGGGTCAGCATCTGGAAGTTGGCGCGCTTGCGGAACATCTTGTCGATGCGACGATGCCGCCGCTTGAACTCGTCGATTGGCAGGAAGAAACTGAAAAAAGGAATAAAGATTGTGCCGTAAACACTCACTTCTTCTCCCGTTTGCCCTTCTCGTCCTTGCGGCGCTGCTCCTGCTGCTTCTTGAGGAGCTGTTGCTTGCGGAGCAGCTTCTTGTCGACGGCGTCCTTGTTCCAGTGCGAGTCGTCAAGCTTGCCGATCTTGACCAGGGCCGCGTCACCGATTGGCTATAAATGAGCGTTTTCGAAATTGTAAGTTTAAACTTTTCTGGTTCACTAATTTCATTCAGCCTAACCACCAGGAATAACACGTTCTATTTTTAGGGCCTCTTAGTAATTTCGAATTGCTAAAACGTCTAAAAACCGCCTTAAAAATAAATATCTTTAACAAAATTGATCCTATTTAAAAAAAGGCATTTTTCGAAAATTCCAGTGCATTTCTAAAGAAAGTTTTAGTTTTAAACAGAGCATAAAATCGCTTCCGTTTCATTAGCAGCGATGGGAACAAGAAAAAAAAGAAAAAGAAAAAGCCCCCCGCTAACGAACGAGCTCCAAAAATTATAAAAACGTACCGCTGGGGCGTTGTCCGGCTCGTAGTCGAAGGAGGTGTCGGCCAGATCATCGGGACTAAACGGGTGGAATTTCTGGAAACAGCCCGAAAACTCACTCAACCATAGTGGCCCCATCGAGTCCGGCGACCATTTCCGGCGGCGCCTCGTTCTCTTCCCGATCGTAATTCTTCATCATGTCCACCATCGAGATCAGCGAGAGGTTGCCGATTTCCGCTGAAAAATCTAGGGTTCTTTCGCGTTATCGGGGCGGGGGGGTCCCAAAAAGTCCCGAAATTCATAGAAAAGCAAAAAGTAATTTAATAATGTTTTTAGTATGATTTAACGCTATCAAAAGGGCAAAAATATCTTTAAAAAACCCGTCAACACTTGGAAATTTGGGCAAAAAAAACGTTTTTGATGGTTCTGACGTTTCCTAATAGTAAAAATAATGTAGAAACAGCCCCTCTTTTAGATTATAAAATTGAGCAAAAAAGTTAACCTCCGGTAATGCCAAACCCCCCAAGAATTAAAATTAATCCATACCATCGGTGTGGTCGGGCTCTTCGAGCAGTGTCGTGCTGAGGTTGATCTCACGGGGATAATTCTAAAAAAAATATACTTAAAATCAAATTATTAAAAAAACTACAAAAAAATCTGAGCACTAAAACGATTTACCGGCATTGATTTGCCCATGGCGAAGAATGTGTAGCGGCGAGGGGTGAGGACCACCTTGCGGCGCAGCGATTTCTGCGGCTCGGGCAACGGCTCGAGGGCGCTGAGATTGAAAAATAAGATAGGCGGGCCGAAAAATTACACTACCTTAGCTGATCCTTCAAATCTTGGTCGGTGATCGTCATCTGCACCCATTGACAGTGCCACAGGCTTTCGAATTGCGTCAGCATTGGGCCGAGTCCGAACAGTCGAATGCCGCGAGTCTGGAAAAGTTAGTTTTTCCTCAAAATAATTTCTCAATACCAACATTTTTAGGAATTTAGTTGGCCCATATTCGAAAGTAGAATTTCCTAATGTTAAAATGTCGAAATTTCATAAATTAGAATGGCCAAAATGTCCATTTTTTATATCGTTCATGGATTTACTGAGATTTCCTTCGGATAAACGTAGACACCAAGGAAATTCTACATTTTGGAATTTCGATATTATGAATTTCCACATTCTGCTAGACAAACAAAAAAACTCGTTCTTGTTAAAAATAATTTCCAGTATTTCGCGGTATCGGTTTCAAAAGACCGCTGAATTTATTTCAAGACCCTAAAAACGAAGCCGAATTTCCTAAATATTACCGCCTCGGTGAGCTGCTCCTTGTCGCTGATGTTGTCGACGTCGAGGGTGAACTCGGGCGGGTAGACGACGTTCATATCCGGCAGTTCCTCGGCATGGTCGCCGAGCACGCGCATGTTCTAAAAAAAAACGTATTCAACGATCATTCGAAAATCATACCTGATCGGCCAGGGCCATCGCAAGTGTTGGGTCCGTGGATGCCGAGGCGAACTGCTCGAGGCGGTCGTCCATCCGAATCTGAAGAATTTTCGTATAAGACTAATAAATTAAAAGTATAAAAAAGAATTAAAAAACACCTGTTTCTCGCCCAGTCCCTTCAGCGTGACGCGCTTCTGGCCGGCGCCACCGCGGAATGCGATTGTCCGGTTGACCATCGTCTGGTCCCAGATCGTGTGATCCGGCATCGCCGAGGTGTCCTCTTCTGAAATAAAAGGTTCAGAAACATTTTAAAAACATTTAGAAAGTTGGCAAAATCCTAAAATTTAAATTTTTTGTACCTTGAATAAAAATCTGTAATTTTTGCATTCAAGAATAATAAAAACTGCGTAGAAACGCGAAAAAGTAGAAAAAGCTTAACCCCCCTCGATATTGCGAAAGCAGCGAAACCCCTCTCACCTCGCTGGTTTGTAATCTGCTCGAGCTCGTCGTTCTCCAGGATGTAGTTTTCCTCGTCGCCGTCGGCGGCCAGCTCCTTGTCCTTGGTGTTGACGACCGTTTTCGGGAAGAAGAAACCGTACGTCTGCGATTGGCTGGAGAGGGCGTTACCGCAGAGGCCTAAAAGGGGGATTTTCAGAAAAGAGGCAATTATATACCGCTGATGGCATCGAGGTAGTCAATGGTGTAGGGCAGGCAGACGCGGTCCTGGCGGTTCGAGTCGGCTGTTCGCGGGTTGAGGAGGAGTTTCCTGAAAAATAGGTATGAAAACGGATATGGATAATTTTTACCAGGTAGTCTTTTTTTCTAGATTCACTATATGTTTTTTAGATGTCTGGATTTACGACGCTTTTTCCGACGAAGCATTTTAGGTTAAAAACCAATGATTTCTTTCAATTCCAACTTTTGCTGGTGCTTGGGGTCCGGCTTCAAAGAGGTTTGTGACAAAAGCATTAGCATCGTCTTTACAAACTTAAAAATAACCCCAAAGACCAAAAAAATTCAGGTTGCTACTATTTTTAAAAATACTCCGACCGGAAAAACATCGGAAATCCAGTCAGTTTCGCAAAAATAACGTTGCAAAATAAAAAATGTTGCATTTCTGAAAATTCCAAGAAATGGTGTCTGCACGTTTTTGAGAGCTTAGTTATGAAGTAATCGCCGAACTAAAAAAAAATCCACGTTTTTCTGAAACCTTAGCTAGCGGGAGGTGTTTTTCAGCGCCGCCAACAAAGTTTTCTTCCTACAAAAAAACGCAGTAAATCAACCAAAAATAAAAAATTTGGAAAATACGACAGCACGCGGGCCTTTTCGAGAGCTGACGACTGCAGCTGAACAAAAAAATGAACGAACATTCCAGCGGAAATCTATAGGGAAGGTCCTTTCCCCCCTTTTGTCAGCAGTGCGTTCCAACCATTACCTTCCATCGCCAGTCTGCACACAGTTCCGCGTGAAGATGCGGTTGTTGTAGTCGTGGTTCTTGTTGTAGGTGGCCATGGCGTAGTAGGGATTTTGCCGAAAATCCTTGCGCCGAACGCGCAGCGTGCTCGCGTCGTCGATCAGCTTCGGGTTCTAAACAAAATTTATTTGTATTTGGAAAAATAGAAATTTTTACCGTCTCATAGTAGCGGCTTTGCTGGAGCTCGTTGAGGCGCCTCTCGCGCTCCTCGGTGTGCCGGCGCATAAAGTCCATCTTGCTCGACCAGCCGTCCCAGACACGGATCACTAAATATATTCCATAAATATTTCCCGAAAATATCGGGAAAAGGCCGCCGGCTGTTTACCATACTTTTCTTGGTTCTTTCGCATTATCGCGGCGAACAAATTTTTTTATAAATCCAAATACCCAGTACGAAATAGTACGCTTTTAATCCTGTTTTAGTAAAAATGTAACAACTTTTTCAGTGGCAAAATAATGAAACGTCGAAAAAATTTTAGGTGACATTTTTGGAAAATCCGCCGTTTCCGCTCCAAAAAACGCAATTTTTGTTTTTTCAATCGAAATTTGGAACGTTTTTAAGTGTTAAAAACATTGGGTTTGGAAATTCGATCCCCCCCCCCCGATAATGCGAAAAAACCTTTCAGAAAACGAAAATCCGCTATATCAGAGAAAACCTCACGTTTTTCGACCGGATCGTCCAATTCCTCCTCGGCCGGCTCCTCTTCAATGTCATCGGCCTCGACGCCCTCTTCAAGTTCTTCATCTTCCTAAAATTTCATAATTTTTCGAAGAAAAATTTGAGCCTTACATTATTGCCCCCTTGACGCGATCCGATATCTTCAAAAATCTTGGCCATGCGCTCTTGGTGGTTGTCGACAACGTCTAAAACAAATTAATTATAAAACTGAGTAGCGCTGTGCTACCATGCTTTCGCGCCTTCTTCTTCGAAGCAGCATCGCCCGTCTCGGCGTCTTTCTCGCCGGGCGCCGGCTTTACTTTTGCTAAAAAAATGAGTGTAAATGAAAAGAAATCCCTTACCGCCAGCACAAATGTCGTGCGCCTGCTTGCAGTGGATGACGGCGGCCTCGACGCGGTAGCTGTAGACTTGAGAGGCGCTCTCCAGAACGAGGGCCATTTCCTGAAAAAATTAGATAAAACTTCCTTCTTTTTCGATTTTTTCATTTCCTTAAAATCCGAATAAAAATATAAACTTCTAAGCTGTTTTCCACTATGCCAAAACATAACAACTTTACAAAATTTCAGTAAATAAAACACAAAAACATTGAATTTTCGACCAACAATGGCATTTTTGTCAACATTTTTGAGAGCCTTAAAGTTTTTAAAAACGTCAAACCAGTTTTTTTTTTTTGAAACTCCTTTTAAACGCACCGTCAATGACTGGTAGTCGGCGTCGTGGCCGCGGATCTCCTCGATGACCGAGTGGCCAAAGTGGTCGTAGCCGCGCTTCTGGTGGTACTTCTTGAACAGCTCCATGCAGCGCTTCATCTTGGCCGTGTTGTCGCCCTTCACTCCTCCTTCTAAAAATAAAGAAATTAGTACCCAAGAGGTAAAATTACTCGGAGCAGCATCACGAGAGCCCGACGGCGACTCCTGTCCAGCCTCTCTGTCGTTTTTCGATTTCTTCTAGGGGTTCATTTGACACATAATAAGAAATTCACCTTTGGTGACTCATATTCCTCGTCGGTATCGAAAAGACGGCCTTCCTCTTCCTCCTCTTCTTCTGGAGGTGTGTGGACTAAACGAAGAGTTTAATTTTAGTTAGCGATTCTAACCTGGGGCCTTTCGGTCCCTCCTTCGTCGAGTATCGACGAAGCTTTCGTCCATCTGCAAATAGAAATATTAAAAGAGCAAGAGAAAAAACTGCAGAGCTGTTGGAAAACAATGAGCAAAAAGAACCCCGTCATAATTCCCCCAAAAAAGACAAAAGGATCTTTGAAAACCCTAAACGACCTCTAATATTTGGCATTTCTGGGCGATATTTTGGCTGACCTTTCTCTACACAAAAAAAATACAAAACCCAGATGGTCGGAATGTGCTATAGAGTTTCTACGTGAACAAAGGGAAAGTAAGTCAACGTTGCCCGGCCGATCCAGAATTAAAGAGGTAGCACAGTTTGATCGATTTCGAACCGCCCTCGACAGGCCATTTGAAATATTCGGCGTCGACTACCAGCCCAAATTCACAAACGCCCGGGAAAAATAAACCCCCAAACGCAAAAGTGGAGCCCACACTCCAAGATAAAAAAAGCCGCGCGAAAGCAAAACAGAAAGCTTGGCTAAACTGTGCCAGCTGTAACCGGATGGCAAACCTTGATCCACCACATTTGAACGATCGTAAGAATTCGCTGGGCATCGTTTTGAAAAAATACGCGCTGAGGGCTCGATAAATATTACTTCAAAATCGACCCCACGCGGGAAAAGCGGCGGGAAAAGGAAACAAAAAAGATTGACGAGACTGTATCAGCAGCAACACGATAACAAAACCCGTTCCACTACTTTTGAACGAGTAAGAACTCTCTAGAGCCCTGATCCCGGCAAAATTGTATCATCTGAAAGAGGCTACAGCAATCGTGGGTAAGCGTTTTGAAAAATGTGGTTAAAAACTAGTGCTACATGACTCAAAAATCCAGCCTGAGAGGGAAAAGCGGCGGGAAAAGGAGGCCAAAAAGCCATGCAATTGTATCAGCTGTAAGAGGATGCTTTGGATGGCGGGAGGCTCGGGGGCAATCCATTGGCGGGGAAAGAGGGGAAAAGGGTCTCTTCGGCGCTTGGCCAGCCCTACCACAGCTGTAGACGAGAGGATCGTAGAAGGAGAGTCGCTGGGGGACCCGGGCAAACAAGGATAAGAGGTTGTGATGGGAACATGAATAGCAAAGGTAGCAGCGTGGCCGGAAGGTGGCAAAAGCTTAGCGATGAAGCCAAGCGGGCTTCAGAATTTGATCTTTTCATTCCCTAGCATTGAACTAGAGGTGAAATCCAAAGCTAAAACGTCACAACCGTGCTACTTCTATATAAATTATAAAATTTTTCTCGCTATAAATATGAAAATACGCGGTTTGTAGCCACGGGTGTTTTAGAATTCGCTTATTTCACCGCATAAGACTAGCCCACGACTTTTCCCCTAAAAAACCCCTTTCTACATAGCAGTTTCTTTATAATTTATTGCTATTTTTATTTATAAAAAGTTTTATAATAAATATCCGGAATCAATAAATTTTTTGAATTTGAAAAACACGGGTTTTCGCGCTGAAATGTAAGCGTTACAGCATGTAGCTACGACCGTAGTACAGCTACGGACTGTTTCACTTCCTGATTTTGGGCATTTCAACTTTTCATTACTTTTTAAATGTTTTTAGCCCTTTCTGAATAGTTTTTAGCAAAATTTTCGTTATGTTATATTTTTCAGGGGCCATTTCGAGGGCGGTGATCGACGCAGAATCGCTTCCATCGGCCAGAAGCATGCTGCAGGTGCTTTATTTACCGAAATAAACATGGTTACTGCTAAACTCTGATTTTTAAAGCGTTGAAATCCCATTTTCTTGCAGGATCGCGAGGGCGAAGAGCTGCGGCGACGCCACCATACCAGCGCCAAGGAGGAGCCCGAGATCTCTTCACAGGACGAGGGCGACGAGGATGAAGAGGAGGAGTCATTACAGCCGCCCGTTATTCCGCCCGTTTGGATGGTATTTTAGTAGATTTAATGCCTATTATCAAGTTTAGGTCGGCATCCAAGAGGCTCCCGACTGGCCGAGCTCAATATCTGGTAAGAATTAAGGGTTCTGGGTCAATATCTGGGCGCCAAAATCCGCTTTTTCCCCCACAGCACCGTGTCGACCAACTAATGAGAGCCACACTAGGTTTAGCGTAATCCTAACAAGTTTTTGAGCCGAAAAAAACTTAGTTAAAAGCGTTTTCAACCTTGGAAAATGGCCTTTACTGGCCAAAAACCAACCAAAAGGCCAGAAAATGTCATTTTTCTGCTTTAAAAATGTTTTTCGCTAGCGTCACTAGCACTTTCGCTATCGGAAACTAGGAAACACATTCAAAAACGCAGTACAAATACAATTGAATTGAATATTTTTGCAGATGAACAAGTACGCGACGTTGGACAGCCAATTCTACGCCGACTTCGAGCCGTTGGCCCTATCGTCGCGCTGTCGATTGTGCTTTATGTAGGTTTTCTAAGGCCGGATGAAAGCTTCTTTTTCAGATAGGAGTCGTCACCGTCTACATGCATTCGATGTGGTGGCCGTTGGACACGCTGGGTGGGGTTGGTCATTTTGTGGTGGGTTTTATACATTTTAAACCAGCGAAAATGTATACATTGCGTAGCTTTACACGAATTTTTATTTTAGCTATTCCTCGCGTGGACCTACGCCACGTTGAACAACTTTTTGTTGGCAACATACGTGGGCGGTGGCTACATTCCGAAGAAGTGGAAGCCGGATGCGTCGATCCCGGTGAATAATTTAACTTGACTTGGTTTCTTTTAACCTCCGGCTGTTCGAAAAGTGATTCTTCTTGTCGGAACCAGTTCATAAATCTCGTGGCAACAAAAAGAGCTAAATTCCTTTCAAACTCTTAAAAATGCCACAGAATGCGGGAACAACAAAAAGTTGCTGGCTATTTAAAACCTTAATAAACTCGGTACCCTCCAAGATCACAGGTCAGGTCTACAGATTAATTTCAAGAAGGTGCAAATAGATCATAATACAGAAATTATTTGCAATCCGAAACCGCTAGAAACTGGATCTGTCCATTTTAATAAGGTGCCAGCAACTTTTGGTTGATCCCACATTCTGTGGCATTTTTAAGAGTTTGAAAGGAATTTAGCTCTTTTTGTTGCCACGAGAATTCCTCTCTTTTTGCGAAAACCAAAAGCCCTTTTTTAAAAAGACTCTTTTTAGCCTTAGAGAGAATTTAGCCCTTTTTGCCTCAATCTTTAAGATCGTGAAATAAGCCAAGGAATACTGATTCAGATTAACCCTTGTACGCAAAACTTCAAAAAAATTTGCCTGCGGCGCTTTGTAACAGCACTAGAAACCATAAGGTTGCACGGGGGCCAATCGGCAAAAACCATGTTTCGGGTGGGGTTCGAACTCGGGAGCCAAGTCTTCCCAGTACAGCCTGCTAACCACTACGCCAACGGGAAGACTGGAGGCCTCTCTTGGGGATGCTAGACCCGCCCGCCCTGGGGCCGAGGAAGGGAGGGTGGCGCCCCGTATGGCGAAGGTTTAAAGTTATAATATCTTAGAGAAGAAGCATTCTTTCGATCCAATTTCTTCTTTACTTTTTCCGGCATGGTCTAATGCATATTTGAGCAAAATTTCAGCCCAATCGGACATCACTAACCCTTGTTTTGACCGCAATTTAGCTTTTAAACTTAAAAATTAAATAAAAATTTTTTTAAAGCCTATTTTGAAAAAAACGCTTCTTCCTCACCTTCATTTACATCAAGCCAATATATGTGGAAAATTTCAGCCCAAACGGACCATGGGAAGGCACTTTTTGACGACTACAAAGGTTTTGCGTACATACACACACACATACAAACGCAGACCCCCCCCCCCCTCGAAACGCAATTTAAATCGGCTCTTAAAATTCGAAATTTCACTCTTTTTGAATTTTTAAAAGCTTATAGTATGTAAAAAGTGTCGCCGGTTCCGATGGTGTATTTAGTTTGGCGATCCGATGCTTGGTTCTTTTTAAATTCCGAAAAAGGACCCCAAAAGAGTCGTATGGGGGGGGTACCTCAAACCAAAACGGGTTAGCGGGCTACGCCCGCTAACCCCGAATGGTCTAAATGCGTTAACGCACTTTGCTAAAAATCGATGGAAATAAAAAAACTACTTTTCCCTCAAGAAAGGGCTACTTTGAGCTGAGGACCATAAAATTCGGTCTCCCTTTCAGCTTTATGTCTTCAACTTTTCGATAAAAATAGTTTTTTTTGCGACAAAAATACCTTTTAAAAGCTGTTTTTCCAGATCGAAGGCGACGTCGTGAATCGATTGCAATGGTGCAAAGTTTGCGACGGTTTCAAGCCGCCCCGCTCGCATCACTGCAGCAAGTGCGGCCGTTGTGTGATGAAGATGGACCATCATTGCTGTAAGAATCGCCAAATGTCTTCCAAATTCCTCTTTAGTGTGGATCAACAACTGCGTGGGCCACCGGAATCACGCGTTCTTCGTTCGATTCTTGCTGGCTGCCGTGATCGGCTGCTCGCATGCGACGGCGATTCTCGGGCTTTCCATCTATCACGCTATTCATATTGTGGGTTTTCTAGGCCTGTATTTGGGTTTGGCTATGCGAAGTAGCGACTTGAAGGAGCTGAAAATTCTGAATTGGAGTTTGTATTAAAAACTGCCGAGCCAAAACGGTTTTCGGGAAATTCCGCTCTCATGATGCGTTTTCCCCGCTTTTTCGTCCCTAACTTGGACAAACTTTCTGGCGCAAAATCATTGTCAGTGAGCCGTTTTTATACCTTTCTAATTTTTCAGAACTTCAAGCTTTATCGATCAGGCTGGCGCAAATCGAAAAAAAATATCTTTCATCTAGAGACATAAGAAACGCCATTTATTTCAGTCGTGGTATATCCGATTCGGGGACGGCACGGAGCCAATTATTGAGATGACGTTTACGACGCTTTTGGGTACGTTTTCGTTTCTGTAATTCTGAATAACTATTTTTAGTGGTGGTCTCGGCGCTGGCGTTGGCCATGGGCGTCACCGTGGCATTGACCTGCCTCCTCTTCTTCCAAGCCAAGTACATCCTCTACAACAAGACCGGCGTCGAGGAATATATTTGCAAGAATTTGTCGATTTTCATCGAATTTGGTTTAGATGACAAGGCGCAGGCTCGAATGAGTGATGAGGGTTATCGCGGGATCAACTTTGTCTACCCGTATGATCTACATTTCCGCCGGAATATTTCTGAGGTCGGGATTCTTACAATTTTTGAGAAATTTGGCTTTTCAGGTGCTCTCCAACTTCAAGGGCAAGGCGAAGGGCTCCGGGATCTGGTGGCCGATTCGTGGAGATTGCACGCAGTTCACATTTTCGGTGCGTTTTCAAAGCCGTGTGGATTAAAAATACGCAAAGCATTGTTTTTTTTCGATCAAAATTCCAAATTTTTGGGCGTTTTTCCAAGTTTTCTAAGCAGTTCTGAATTTTAAATATTTAGATAGATTTGACTAAAAACACGACTAACATACCTATTCTTTTTTGCGAGTGGTTATTTAAGTTTTGTCGAAAGTTCAAGATGGGTAAATTAATTCTTTGGTCCGAATTTTTAACACGCCAAAATCGCAATTTTCTAGTTGTTTGGAGTGGCTAAATTTCGAATGTTCAATTTCGACAAAAGGAAGTTTCGAAAAAATGAAATTTCGACAAAATGTGAATGCCGGGAGTCAATTCGACATACTGGTAGCAGATCTGGACTCATAGGAAAATTAAAAAAGTTAAAGCGTCTCGCGGCAATGCGAAAGTACCTTATTTTTTCAGGAAGAGCAACTACGCCAGAAGAAGCTGAAGCGCAGCCACGCGCGTTACGTAAACATCATCAAGCGTTGTAGTGGCGGGTTTTGCGGGTAGGCGGCTTTTCGAATCTCCTGAAACATTATTGTGTAGATCCCTGTGCACAAATCCGGGGGCCTGCGTCTGCCAGCCGATGTCCGACCAGCCACGGCTTCAGGTCGAAGAGGGCGAGAAATGGATTGTCACCGGCGGGAATAAGGTACGGAATTTCTTTTGCATTATCGGGGGAGGGGAGCTGTTTCGAAGATTCCATTTTTCTCGAAAATTAAAGTGTAGGTTTCTTGTACTCTTTCTAAACGTCTAGCAAAACCCTAAACAAAAATAAAACAAAGCTTGTTATAACAAACCCAAAAAAATAGATCTTTCCGTCAAAGCTCGAGATTTCTTCTTCCGGAACGTTTAAACGTTTTTAAATGTTATGAAAAAACCCATGAAAATCGATATTTCGGCCAAAACAGCGGGTTTCTGAAGAAAATTTGAACTTTTAAAGATTTAAACAGTTTTCTAGGTTCATTTCACTCGAAAAATGGCTAAATTCGGTTAAAAAACGCTATTAAAAGGCGTGCTGTTACATTGGATAGGTATTTCTGGGCTTATACGAAAATCCCCCCGATAACAGAGAAGAACCAATTATTATTTTCAGCGATGGCTGTACGGGTTCCGCGAGGGCACCGAGGCGAAGGGCTGGTTCCCCCGAAAATGCGCCCAGCTGCTCGAGGAACGACCGCATCTTGAATAGGTTTATTTCGTTTTTTTGCGCTCAATTTTCCTCGATTTTGCACGATTTCCAGTTTCTAATTAATAGCCCTCGACTTCATCGCTCATTGTGATCTCTATGGAAATGGCCCTTCTTTTGGATTTGGTATCAGAATTTCAAAAATTAGAATGTCGAGATTCGATTTTTCGAAAATCGGAATACCGAAATTCAATTTTGAAAGATTAGAAATACCGCAAAAACGAAAGAATGCCGAAATCCAATTTGTCGAAAACCATTTCGGCAAAATTTGTGGATTTTTTTATTTAAAATTTCGACAAAATTGACAAAAGGCAAAATAAAATTTCGTCAACATGGTTTTCGACGATTTGGGTTTTTTCGTTAATTTCGACATTTTAATTCTCGACTAAGTTAAGCTAATTAAGTCCCCTGACCAAAAATTTGCTCCACATTTTTCACTGCTTAACTTCATTTCTATTTGTGTGTATTTTTCTGTGTCTTACATTGGCTGTGATACCCCATTTGTACCCTTTTTTGCTCTCTACACTGTGACGTTACAAGGTTTTTGGCGTAGCTTTTTTGGAAATAATAGTTTTTAGAAGGCTTTGCTATGTATGGTAGACGACGATGAGATTTTCGAAAAGCACAGTTTTAAACGTTGTTCCAGATATATTTCGAAAAGGCTTTTTTCCTTTTCAGGAAAACTGGTTTTTGAAAATATGTGTTTGGTGGTGAACCAACTTTTTCTACGGCTCCAATTTTTCAAAATAGATAGGGGAAGTGTTTCTAATCTGTTGTTTGCTATAATTAAATGTAAAACTTTACAAATCCTGATCAAACAATACAAAAAAAAATAGATTTATCGTCCAAGACATGCCCGATTTTGGGCAAAAATTTCACCTAATTTCATCTTTTTAATTGTTTTTCCCACTTAAAATCTAGTTATATTGTTGACAATTCAAATTCACTAGGCATTTTGGACAGACAAGAAAAAAGTTAATCCCCCGATAATGCGAAAGAACCCGAAAAACTGCTTTGGAAAAAGGTGTCCTTTCGAAATTTCGAAAACTTGTGTAGAAATCAATCGATGCAAATCTTGAGGCTGCGTTTTCTATCCTTTATTTCCTCAATATTTCGAGAAATGCAGCACCCGATTATTCCGCGACGAGTTCAGGCTGAATATCGTTCTTTTGGGTTGTTGTTGTGGGGGATCCCAGGTTTTTCGGAGTTCTTCAAAGTGCACCGCCAACGAGGTAACGGAATCTTTGCCGCCACCCGGTCGCATTTTTCGGTTTATTTCGCGATTTCGCCTAAAATCAAGGATATTTTGTATTTTGGTGGGTTGCTTTTGTTTGTTATTAAAATTTTCCTTGCCTTTCCTTGCTGCGCCGCAGGAAGTAGCGCACCATGATTGGCGACAGTACGGTGTAAAGAGGCGTCAGCTGAAAAAGCGTTGATGAGTTTGGTTCAGCAGCTGAGCTCGCAGAGCTGAACTCTCGATTTGAGCTCGCAGATTTGACTCAAGATTTGATTTGAATAACCCCAGCACTAGTTCAGCTTTGCAGTTTGGCTTAGAAATTATTTTTTTAAGTGGTTTGGAAATCTGATCCACGGCCCCTTGCTTTGATTCCTGGCAGATAGCCAGATAGGCCCGCAACGCGATCGCCACGCATGAGCCGCCCTTTTGCCCCCGTTTGGACGTGAAAACGCTTGAATTTCAAAATTCTGAAGCTATTTCTGGTATCCTCGCGCAATTGGCTAATTCTAGACGTTTTAATTATGAAAATTGGTGAGCGAATCACCGAGATCGAGGGATTGGATGTCTTACAAGACATTACGACATATAATCGCCGCCCACTCAAAAAGTCGTTTTTGCCCCAAGAGATTTTCGGGCACTCAAATATTTTACGTTTTTTTCGCAACTAAATCACTTTTCCGGATCTTCTCGGCGGTAATCCTTCCTTTTTTGATGGGTTCAATCCCTGCACGCGCGAGAATTTTGACCTCCAAGCCCCTTTAATGACAGCTTCTTGCAGCTGAGACCCACCGTCAGTATCCCCTGCCACATCTTTGACTTCCGGAGCGTTATCGTGGGGTCGAGACGCAGAAGGCCGTAAAGTACATTGTACTCCACCAGGAAAAACGAGTGCATGATCACCATCGGGCCGAAGGCGTACAGCACTGAAATTCGGTTTTTTGAAAATGATACGCTAAACTACAAGTAAAATTCAAGTAGTGATTTACAAACTGGTGAAGCTAAACTACAAGCTACAAACCCAGAAAATTCGCGTTATTTCACGTACCCGTCAAGGAAAGTCGCAGCTGGAAGCGCACGTTCACGGCCATAGTCGGTAATCTTAAAAATATAGCTTGTTTTGAGGTAGTTTTAGGTGATTTTTAAAAATTTAAAGAAGTTCGGAAGGTAGATATGGGTTCTTTCGCATTATCGGCGGGGGGGAAGACATTTAAAAACTTTTAAGAAACAATACAAATGTTTTCAAAGTTTTTAGGTAGGTTTCTGGTTAAAATATAGTTTTCTTTTGCTAAAAACATTATGAAAACAGTTTCGTTTAAGTTACTAGGCATTGATATATTAATAAAAAATTTTTCACCTGATAACCCCCCGATAATGCCAAAGAACCTAAAAAGCAAGAGCTTCGAGCTATAGAATGTTTTCCAAACAAAAAAAAATCCTTATTTTAGCGCACCTCAGCTTCCGGCGAGTCGATACCCACAAAAATACGACGCCGACGAGGGTGAACACGTCGAGGATGATGGTCACGATCGACATGATGAATGCCGATATTCGGGTTTGCTAAAAAATATGATAATCTACGAATTTTCGAAAATATTTTTCGATAGAGGTTCGCGAACTTGGTAAAATATCGAAAAACTGACCTCGTCATCCTCGACGCAGTGGATGAGCACAGAATCCTGGCCGACGTCCAGCAAAAAGAAGTGGGCGGCGATGAAGATGAACAGCAACGTCTGGAAGGGGAAGGATTTAGAGGGGTCGAATATTGAAAATTCGGATCCTCAAAACTTGATAAAAACTCCGAAAATCTCAGCAAATTGTGGGCAAAAATGGGAAAAATAGCCCAAAAAGCTAGATTAACGTAAAAAAACGACCATTTTCTGTCGAAAAAGTTTTTTTTTGTATTTCTAATACAAATTTTAGAATTCCCCCCTCCCCCGAGCATGCGAAAGAACCAATTTTACCTTCCGAATCTCTTTAAATTTTTAAAAATCGCATAGAACTATCTCAAAAGGAGCTTTTTAAAGGGGTTAGAAAGTCAAAATCTGGGCTTTCGGGATTCGGACCTATTTCTCAAAAAACGAATGGATACTGCCGAAAAACGCCGATAAACTTATTTCGTCAAAAAAGCTAAATCTTTGAAAAAAGAAAAGTTTCGGAGCAAAATCGAATTTTTCAGCCCCGGTCCAAGATCAAAAACACCAGGCTTTTTGGTGGCGGTATTTTTGCTTTAGGCCCTTTGAAGGCCTCCGCTTCCTTGAAAAAGGCATGGAACATCGCAAGCTTCCGGAAAAACAGGATGATGCGTGGGTGGCACGGGCCAGATGCCCTTAAAACCCGAGACAACGCGCTGTGAGCCACCATTCAACATGCGCTCCATTCTCTATATCCTGCTCCTGATCGCCGTCGCCGTTACGGTAGTTGAGGTGGTTCTGGGATCTGGGATCCAGGATTCCAGGACTAGCGTCAGAATTTTTGAATTCAAGCGTTTTCACGTCGAAACATGGGCGTCAGGTCATGCGGCGCGGTCGCGTCTGGCTATTTGCCAGGAATCAACGCAGGGGCCGTGGACAGGGGCGTAGCTGGCCCCAAGTTTTGAGGGGGGCAGCGACATTTCGGAGAGGGCAGTAAGAATTTTTTTTTCGAAATTTTTTCGAAAGCGTTTTTTTTTCGGGCTCGCCCAATTGGGAGAGCCTGCCCCCGCTGCCCCCCGCCCTTCTACGCGCGTAGCCGTGGACCAGATTTCGGTGCAAATTGGTGAAACTTTCAGTGTGCGAAGCTATGCGGGACGCAGCCGTGCAAATGGGACGAGTATTGTTGCGCTCGCAACACCAAGTGCTATGCCATTCTCGGTCCATTCTCGGCCCACTGCCTGTTCGGTGGTGATAAATAGTTACGCAAACGTCGCAAGGCACGAAAAAGGTGGAAATGCGCAACAGTTGATCGATCAAAGATGTGTATGGTGCGAACAAACCCAAAATCGTCAAATACAGGGTGCCCCAATCAAAAACGGCCCATCTAAGTCGAAGCAGAACTATCGGACCGAAATGATATTGACACCATTCGAAAGCCCTTGAAACGGCCGGTTTGCAACAACCTTCAAAACCATGTTTTTATTTAAACGCGCGATTTTAGCGCATTTCAAACATTACGGGACCGCCTCTGCATCTCATTAGCGGCAACTGCCGGTGATTTTGCTTGAGAAATTTGAGGAAAACTCATAAAGCTCCTACAACGCCGCAAAAAACCCCCGTCAATACCCAAAATGGCTTGTGAAATAGCGTATTAAAACCAAACTTGGCTATTTTACAAGCCGTTTTGTCAAAATTCCGGTTTCCGGGGTTGTCGACGAGCTAATTTTCCTCAATGTCTCCAAACTAAATGCTGAGCTTGTTCCTTTTGTGTTGTTAAATCTATTGTTAAACAACGGGGCTGCATCAAAACGTGGTTATGAACATTGCTGCAAACTCACGGTTGAAGGGCTTTCGAAAGTATGATATAACTAGCCACGGCCAATCAAACAAGCCAAAAACGGCAATTTACCGGGAGGGGCAAAGGCGTCCATAGGAACCAGGCGTAGCGCGCGTCAAAAAGGTTAAGCTCTTATAACTTTTTCAAACCGACTTAATATTGAAAACCCAATATCAACTATTGTCGAGAAGAATTTTACGGTGCGACTGGTACCAAAGACAGCACATTAGCCCTAGGAAATCCAACTTTTCACAAAGTCACCAATCAAGACCGCCTTTGTTTTGATGCTTTCTGAATTCAGTTTTCTTTGTGCCGGGTATCAATAGAATAGCTACGTTTCATTCTACAAAGTAGAAACAAGCTTTTTTTTAAAGATTCAACTTAGTTTTAAAGTTATTAGGTTTTAAAATGTCTAGTGGAAACGACCAGGGCAGTGTTGTCTATTGTGGGTATTGTGCAAGCGCCGCCACCTTACAATACCAGATGGTTACAGTCGCTTCGCGACTGCAACCATATGGCCTTCGGGCTACCCTACATGTCCCACTCCACCACATCCTTTCCCACCTTCAATACACCTCATGGTTGAAATCCCCTTCAAAAACTACCTAAATACGATCCCAATGGCTTTAGATGATTTAAATAATTAATTAACATAAATAAAAAGTATTAAAAAGTATTAAAGTAACTTAAAAAAGCTATCTGGACGGGAAAGGGCCTGGGCAGAGGGGGAAGGGGGCGTGGCATGCCGGGAAAGGGCCCCCACCCCTTTTACTAAGGAAAAAACTTTCAAAGTTAATTTTAATAATTTAAACGAAAACCTTTTCGTAATTTTTTTATCAGTTTGGGGGTTTCTGACCACGCTCTATCCGAATCCGAAGAGAGCTAAGCTCTAGCTCCTTTCCCCTTCGAGTTGAATTCGGGACCGGACAGACTGACAGAGAGACCACAGCAAAATTATTATAGTTGATTCCTTCATCACCACCTTATCACAGCCAAATGCCGACAACCAGGATATGTCGACAGGTAAAGCGCTCATTTCATCCAATGGCCATTCTTTCTCACGTTTAGCTTTCAAGACGAAAGATCAAAAACGATCCGCCTTTTTGCAGGCGGTATCAGTTTTTGGGCGTTTGAAGACGGCCGATTCCTTGAATAAAACATGCGAATCGACAGCTTCCAGAAAACAAGATGAGGGCGTGGGTGGCAGGGGCCAGATCCCCTTAAAACCCGCGACAACCCACGGTGAGCCAACATTCAACATGCGCTCCATTCTCTACATCCTGCTCCTGGTCGCTATCGTCGCCGTTACGGTAGTTGAGGTGGGTGAGGGCGAGAGATGTTCGCGGTATAGAATATCGGCGTGCAAAAGAAATTAGCAACTTGCCGGTGATAATCTACTTTTCTCGGGCTTCGTAATTTTTGGAGTTGTCATCGGTCCATGCGGTGCCATTTTGGCGAAGTTAAAACAGTGCTTTTCGCTTCCAAAAGTAGCTTTTTCGCGCAGATTTTGAGTTTTCGAGAACATGTGCAGCGCGTTCAGCGTGGCAGAAAACGCCTGCTGGCGAGATTTTGCAAAATTTCCTGGCCGGAAGTGGCTAGGATGGGCGCTGGAAGTCGGTACCAAGGTTTCTAGAAATTTCTAAATGTCTGGTAACTTATGGTTTTTGCAAAAAAAAATGATATTTCAATTCGGAAAATTATCTAAAACTAAACATTTTTGAAAAAGTCGGCATTTTGGTCAAAATTTGACCCCTTTTTGGCCGAAAATCGCTATGTTTAATATTTTCTAGTAAAAACTTGTCAAGTTAAATTTGGAATATTTAATAATATTTTCAAATTTAACTTTGAAGTTGTGGATACAGTAAAACTAATTATATTTGGAAAAATCCTAAGAAAAAATCGCCCCCCCCCCACCCGATAACGCGAAAAAACCTAAATTTCAAAATCATCCGAAATGCCCGTGGAAAGTTCTGGCGCAGAAAACAAGAAACACGTTCGATTTTGGCCAGTATCGTATGGTGGAACAAATTTATAAGGAGAACTGTTTCAGGGCAAACAATGCGGCCCGAACGTGTGCAGCTGGTACGAGGCTTGCTGCAAAGACCTCAACTACACGTGTTCGCTCCCAGTTTGTGGCCACCTCTGAATGCACCCTCCCCGACCTGGCCATTGATAAATTGATGATGATAAATTGTTAAGCAAACGGCTTAACGCACGAAAAGACGGAACACAAAAATCTTCAACAAAAAGGGGATCGAACTACACTACACTTTACTTTACCCCCCCCCACCCCCAGCCGGAATGTTTTGGCTATAACTTTTTTAATTTGCATTATTATAGGCTCAAATTAAAACCCTTAATATATATTTCGATGCTCTATCGAATGGCGCGGCAAAAACCCCGACAAAATAAGTGAAAATACCGAAAACTTTCAGACCATTCGGCTTTGGTGGGTGCAGGTAAAGTAAAGTCTTACCGAACACAGTGGCCATAATTTTTTTAAAAACAATTATTGTTTAAAAACAATAATTTAATGGTAAATTTGGTTATTAAAATAACTTACAATCCCCAGCAGCATCACGGCGGTGATGAGGTGTTGATAGGTTTGGTAGAAGACGGGCCGCAGAATGGCCAACCCGCCGTCGATGACCAGGCAGAACATTGAGGTAGATAGGGAGAAGGTGTTCGCGTACTGTAACGGAATTACGTGGCGTAATGGGTTAAATAAGGGTTGTTTTGGCTGCCGAATTAAATGGCGTAATCGGTTAAATATTGGGAATTCATACCTGAATTGCCCGCAGCCAATTGCACGTCGACACGTGAAAAAGCCGGGCGCACGGGTCGTCGGTGTGCAAAAAGTACTGCGAGACTTGCAGGAACTAAAACAGGGCCTTGTAGCGCTTTAAAGGGAGGGTGACAGTCAGGATTCGGTGTTGTAAAATCTATTAAAAAATTGACTTACATGTGAAATTGCCCCAAAAATTGCATACGATAAAATAAAGCTGATCTTCGCGACGAGAAGCAGCTGGAAAATCGATTAAAAATCGCGATTTGAAAAAGTTGTCTAAAATTTATTAAATATCATGATACAAAATTAAATGCGCTATATAGTACAACTGACCAAATTAATCTTCAATTTAAGAATATTTGCAAATCGTGGTTGTTGTAATTTTAAGACAGGTTAACGGCTTAAATTTAGCACGGATTTCACAAATTGCGTAATCGAGCATTATCAAAAATTAATTTAATTTAATGAATTTGGAAAATTGAATATAGCTTTTGTTTTGAAAACCAAACTTACTAATTTATCAAATTACCCTAGTTAAGATTATTCGGATTAAAGTTAAGAAATTTAACTCACATGAATCTCGGCATAAAGCTGCAATACCCGTGACCAGAATAGATGGACAATCAATGGAATAGCGATCGTACAGAGGATACCTCGTAACAAAGTAGCCATTAGGTAGGGGCTTCTAATGTCCAGCAATTCTGTGGCCACCTCACAATATAGTGAAGCGGTTGAAGGCATCTCAAAATGATAAAAAAATATGCTCATAAATTCAAAAAAGCGCCATTGAGAGCAATGGAATTGAACAATAGAAAATGTTAGAGCATCACGACGAGTTTCCGAACTTTTTAATGAAGGCATACTTATGCGGTGACAACTAGCAGAACTTTTGAACAATTCTTGTCAGATTAAACTTGAAATTCGAAATTTAACGACAAATTCTTGGTTCTAGTTTAGGAACTTCGAAAAATTAGAAGAGAAAGAGGAAAAATTAAGCTTAGAATTCTCAAAAGTTGCAGGAATCAGGCGGGAACTTAAACATCGAAATTATTTGCTGCAAAATTTTTCATTGTCGTAGAACTCGATTAAATTCAATAACATTTCACGCGGGGTTGTTATCATCCGGTGCAAAACCTTTGCGAAATTATGCTCGTAAAGCCATTTTTTATTTTCCAGTAACTCCTATGCAAGGCGTGAGAAATTCTATTGTTTCTTTTCAGGAAAAGGGCAAATTCTCACGCTGGTTAAAAGTTGCAGAAAAATCGAAGGCGAACGCTACTTTAATCTAGCTATTAAAACCGTAATTTGAAATTCCGCGTAGCTGTCGACACCTAGTTGAGCAAAACGGTCAATTCTCGCATTTGCCTGTCTTTTTAGGCAGGCAGGCAGGCAGTTTTCTAGGCTCCAAAAACTACTGACTTTTTGCTCCTTCCGGGTCTGTCAACAAGCACCAAAATCCAGAAATTTAATAAGGGCACTAAACCAAAACTTTACGAGCTGTATACCGAAAAAATCTGAACGGCCCATTCCGACCGAATTTATGGGCGGGCGCATGCAATGAACCTCGCTGCCGACCCATGGCGAAAAGCATAATGACCCCATCGTTTTTTCTCTAGAATTCATTAAACGACCGCGTGTTAAAATCATCAACCGTAAAGCACCTGGATTTCGGGGTGATTGGTTGGAAAAGAGAGAAATAGAGAGAGAGAGAGAGAGAGAGAGAGAGAGAGAGAGAGAGAGAGAGAGAGAGAGGAGAGAGAAGGACGCCAAACTACGGTATCATCGGGGGCGTGAGTGAGCTGTACGTTTTGTCTGGGGGCGCCAGGCCGGCTAATTGGCTGCCAAATTGTGGGTTTTGAAGCCGAAAATGCTAGCATTTTGAGCTGACTAGGGAAGTGCAAATAAAAAATCCAGCAAATCGCTTAGCAAAAATATGGGTCTGATAGAGTCGGCGACGGGGATACCGAAACTGCAATCAGAATTTGCAAAACGCTTAATACAAAAAAGTTATGAGCATTTTAAGTTTTGCACCACTTACTCGGCCCTCCCTGATGAGCCCCTCCCAAAGAGGGGTGACCGCCTGTCGAGTGGTGTAGTGGATAACTAGCCTGCCTCTGGGGCGGGGGGTCTCTGGTTCGACTCCCCGGTCATGCAAACTTTTTTGCTTTTTGCTCAAAGTCAACAACATCGCGCATTTTCAAAGTTTCAAAGTCGTAAAGGGCGTTCTCTTAATTTTTAAATTCATGCAACCGATTACAAAGTGGTGGCGGGAGTGCAAGTAATTTTGCAGATAGGGCACACACATTCACCTCTGTTTTTTTCGTAAGGTATGTCTACACGCAGTCAATAATATAGAAAATGTTAAAAAATCTAAATTTCGGTCTTCGAAACTTTGAAAAAGTGTGAAGTTGTTGACTTTGACCAAAAAGCAAAAAGTTTGCATGACCGGGGAATCGAACCAGAGACCCTCCGCCTCAGAGGCGGGCTAGTTAGCCACTAGACCACTCGACAGGCGGTCACCCCTCTTTGGGAGGGGCTCATCAGGGAGGGCCGAGTAAGTGGTGCAAAACTTAAAATGCTCATAACTTTTTTGTATTAAGCGTTTTGCAAATTCTGATTGCAGTTTCGGAATCCCCGTCGCCGACTCTATCAGACCCATATTTTTGCTAAGCGGTTTGCTGGATTTTTTATTTGCACCTCCCTAGTGAGCATAGCTGTTTAGATGGTTAGCCAAAAGAAATCTCTAGAAGGATCAGCTGGATTTATCAGCCTCGCTCGCTGGCTCTCTCTCTCGCCCTCTCTCTCTCTCCTCTTTCTCTCTCTTGCTTTCGATCTCTCTCTCTTTAATAAGGGGACGGAAAAGTTAAAATATGGAATCTGGATCCAAAGAAATGGCTTTGGATGCAAAAATCTCTAAAAAATGGCAGAATCGTCCCAAAGCTATTTGAGAACCTGTTAGTCCCAAAAAGAATATGTGCTGCGTAGCAGGGGGGGGGGGGGGGGGGATTTTAGTCGGGAATACTGATTTTCTACTTAGTAAGCTACAAAAAGACAATGTTCGAAAAATGTGATAATTTGTAGGAGATATTTCTATCTAAAACATGTGTAAAATGATATAAAGTGCTTTATCTTTTGTTATGGCGCCGTATAGTGCCGCGAAACAGGGGACCCCCCTTTTAACAGTACCAAAGAAAGTCTAGCCGGAAGCTTTCCTGGCTTTTATAGCTATCAAATTAATCCACTTCCTTTTCTGGGTTACTCGCCCTTTTTAGTGCTGCAAACTTCGTACGAAAATGGCTCTTACGAGACGCATAATTGCTGGGTTTAAAATATTGCGTCGAATGCCTTGGCAAGAGTGGCTGTCTGAAGTTTGTGGCAGCGTTGCCGTTTTTCCGACGCGCCCCGAAACACAAACTTGTAATTTGGGGGAGATGGAGGTAATTGTCAGCTATTGGATGGTACGAAATTTTCAGGCTGGTGTGCTTGGACCCGCCGGATTTTTGCGGGGTTTCAGAGACCCAAAAAAAACAGGTTGCAGCTGCACCTGGAAATGTCTCGAGTTTGGAATAGGGAAAGAGAGAGAGGGTGAGAGAGATAAAGAGAAAGAGATAGAGATAGAAAGAGAGCGAGAGAGTGAGAGAGCGAGAGAGCGATAGAAAGAAAGAGAGAGAAAACGGAGAGAGTGAGAGAAAGAGACAGAAAGAGAGGGAGAGAGAAAGAAATAAAGAGAGAGAGCGAGAGAGATAGAGAGAGAGGGGAAAGAGATAGAGAGATAGAGAGAGGGAGAGAGAGAAAGAGCGATAGAGAGCGAGATAGACAGACAAATAGCTTGAGAGAAGTAGATCCCAAAATAAAAGGCCCGAATTCCGAAGCGAAACATTGACGTAGCTAGCCCCAAAATCAGAGAAACCTAAAAAATGACAAATTAACGTGACTACTACACGTGGAGATAATTTTGCAAAGAATTGCACAGAATACGCAAAATGACCAAAAAGGGTCCTTTGTGTGATCTGAAATCAAAAGAGGAGCGCCGCAAACGAACCCCCGAAAGGGCCGCAATTCGGAATGCGGCGTAGTGGAGAATCTGCTGGAGACGACAGTCCGCCCCTCCACAACCATCACACGCGCTTTTAATTTGGGGAATCGACGAAAGAACGTCCTTTTTAAGTCCCATAGGGAATCGTGGAGGATTTGTGGTAATTTATGATGACCACTGTTCAGATGAGAATTGCCAGGACAATCTGGGTTTTTTTCTAAAAAAACTGAGTTATTTTTAGGGCATCTGTGGGACTCTCTATTTTTATTGAGATATGAAAAACATGTAGAAACTGCTCGGTTTACTGTAGTTTTTTAGGAAAATTTAAGGCAATTTTAAAGCCTGAAATTATGGATTTTATGGGGGACTATGAAGTAAAAAATTTGGATATCTTGATTGGAAAATCTGGAACCTAAAAATAACAACAAAAACGTTGAATAAAATAACGACAAATTTTTTCGACATGAAAAATATTGCAAAAAACAAACGTTTGGTTCAAAAAAAGCCTTTTTGGAGTTACAAGTCGTAATGCCCTAAAGAAGCGCAATTCAGCGATTTTTCGTGGTTTCCGGACCAATCCTGAAAGCGAAGGATAATTGCCTGAGGAAGCATTCCCTGAAAAATTTTTTTCCTAAAAATCCTAAACACGGAACGCATTCATTAAAATTTTAGCACCACAAATCATCGACCAAATTTCCCGCTCGAAGCCGGCCCATTAAAAATCTGACATGCAAGACGGCTGCTTTTTGTCGGGCCTGGGAATCGGCCTGGAATACAAAAATTCGTTGGCGGCAGCCAACCACCGAGCGACGGCAGTAAAAGCATGCCTGAAATTAATGTTAGACCCGGAAAAATGGGGTTAAAGCGATCTTTCCAAAAATAATCAGAAAAATTGTAGGAGGGGTCGGCCAAAATTCTGGACTTCAGTTGCGGAAATCCTGAAGAAAAAGAAAATGCACAACATCCATAAATCGATAGAATTCGTTATTAGAAACACCTTTAAAGGCAATAGAAATCCGAAAATGGATAACTTCTATCGGATAGCTGCCGACAACTCGGCTACACGCCAGATGACGTTGTATAATATTTCATTGTTGATAATCTTCAAAATCAGAATGTTTCAATGAAATGCAGATGCCATTTTAGGCGTCATTTGGAATATTGCGTAGTTTTGGAGATCCAGCCAACGGTGGGATTCGGGTTTTGCGCTGATGTCCCTGTTCAGGGGCAAAAACTGCGAGGATTGTTCTGACAATCTGACAAAATTGTGAGTTGGAATCAATACTTTGTGTAAAATACCGCTGTATCCCGGGGTTAACTTGTCATTGCCTTTAAAATTCATTTATGGCGGGTTTGGCGTTTTGAGGGCTACGAGATTGGCCACTTGAACGTTTTACGCGCGATTTTTTAAATTTCTGTAATTAAATCTCATTTATAAGCCAAAAAATGCTTTTAGAGGACTGAAGTTAACGTAGTATCGCGTTTTCTTTGATTTAGGATCAAGTTTGGTACAGAGAGACTTTTTTTTGCTTGTCAATCCCTTTAGAATCTTATATTTTGGTGCAGATTTCTGCTCATTCCATGACGCACCTTTCGCCAAATCGGACTCCTTGATTGGGTTGGCCTTTTTTGATCAAAGATGATATAGGGGGAAGCGTGGCTGCATTGCAAAGCCGGTTCTCCCAGTTGGCAGCCGGGAGCTTTTCCCTCTTCTCGCTAATCATTCCAAGCCGCTTCCACCCTACTGATTTTTGAGATAAGCCTGGTAAGCCTCGATTGGGTGACGTGCCGTTCATATCTTAAATTCTCGCGCCGTCGTTTCATTGAACTTCTTAGCTGGGGGCCATAATTCATTCTCGCTAGACCGATGCCTCCGGTTAGCCCAAATTT
Organism: Mesorhabditis spiculigera; assembly: GCA_958295435.1. Taxonomy (NCBI): domain Eukaryota; kingdom Metazoa; phylum Nematoda; class Chromadorea; order Rhabditida; family Rhabditidae; genus Mesorhabditis; species Mesorhabditis spiculigera. Next base: position 3,446,352 of record CATQJA010002710.1, on the reverse strand, counting down.
TGGCAGAAAAAAAATTCTTTTATTAATTTAGAATTCAGCAAAACTCTTCGTGGCCAGATATCGATTAATTAATTAAACTTAGTTGTGTAAGATAGCGTCTTACGTTTGGAAAACCGGCAATTACGAATTTTTGAACGATTACGCCACGTTTTTCGCGCGATCCTTGCCTTACATGTCCCTTTAAAGCTCCACCTGGCTTTCTCTGCTTTTGAAGTATTCACCAATTTAATTTTCTACACAATTTTCATGATTTTTGCTTGGCTTATGGGAGCTAAAAGGTGCCAGCTTCGATCCCTTCCAACGACTAGGTGTCGACAGCTACCCAGCACTCCAAATTACGTGGGGATCCCTTGGATTTTTTACAATTTCCGATAAACACCCGAAAACCTGGAAGGCGTAATTTGGAGTGATACGTTGATGTCGAGACCGGATCAGGGAGAGGCGTCGATTTTTATGCTTGCCAGCCCCTTTAAAAGTTGTATTTTTCGAGCGAGAAAGCTCTATTTTTGCGCTCGGGGCGATTAATTAGTGGAAGCGCCAGAGTCCACAACACGAAAAGGACAACATAACACAGCAGAGAGAGAGAGAGAGAGAGAGAGAGAGAGAGAGAGAGAGTGAGAGAGAGAGAGTGAGAGCGTGAGGGAGCGAGAGCAATAGACACAATGCACATGATCAGCTGTTCCCCACACCACGTTTTTTCCAAGATGGAATCAGGGTGGGGGTCAATCCCCCCACCCAAACGAACTAATCCTGTCGATCTCTTATTTTTTGTATTTTTCTGTCATTTTCCGTAGACTAAAAAAAAGTTCTAATAATTTTAGAGAAAATCCAGGCTTAAAAACCTAATTTTCAATTTTGAAATTTGTTGGCAGTTTATTTTTAATTTCTGAATTTCCGGCTATTGTTAAAATAAATTTTGTTATAACTGATGTCGTGCTAACGGTAACTTTTATCGTCATACACCGAGTTAATGCCCGATTTTTACAACATGCCCTTTTCATTGCTCCTGGCCTCCCAATTTTTCACAGCCGTGTCGTGTCGTCCACCGCCAAACAATCGCCAGTTTTGACATTGTGCTTGTTGTTTTCCACTCTCTTACCCTCTTACTTACTCTCTTACCCCCACCTTGTCTATACCAACCACCACTCAGAGTGTCCGATTCTCGGTGTCAAAAGTTATCATCGGTCTCGCCCCGTTCGAGAGGGGTTATTTTCCGCCACAGGCGTCGCGATCCCTTCGTGTCATTAATTTTCGTTTCCTGTTTCTTTTGCCGTAATGATTATAGCAAGTTACTATAATTTTTCAAGAGCCCGTTTAATATACTAAAGCTTCTAAAGGGACTGATAAGCTAGAACCAAAGATCTGACGTCTTTCTTCTCAACTTTCTGGCCATTCACCCGTTTTTCCGCTGCCGGCTTCAAAAAACCTCAGAATTTTTGAAGCGCAAGCTGCAACTATGGATTTTTGGATTTTGGCGCGGCCCGCGATGCGCTAGGCGCTAGGCCGATTTTTCATTGCGTACTTGATTACGGTCTCTTCAAATGACGGATCTCGGAGCAAGTTCCGTGCCGTGTCCCCTTAAAAATCACAGAAAATCCATAGCCATGCCTTGTCCGATCCTTTAAAAGGGTTAGGCAACGCGAAATTCACCCCCTTTACTGCCTAGGTCTCGACAGCTACACAAGATTACAACATCATTATCTCCTTCCCAACTGTTCCATTATTTTTGAAGCTCCAATAGGCTATAAAGGTCCGGACTGGGAAGTGTGTATCGGTGCCTTTCGTAGCTTTCTCGATCCAGTCGTACAAATAGTGGATTTTGCCGCTTTTTTGATTTTTTTAAGCCGCCAAGAACCAATTTTCGATCGCCGAATCTCTATCAGCTGATCAGTTCGCTACTTTACGCACTTATTCCGCAAAAATCGAGCAATTTCCGCTGCTTGAAACTTATCGCTTCATGCCATTCTCTATTTGTTTTGGCAGCCGATCTCTGCCACTATTTTTTGATCATGATGATCGGGGGCCGTTGTGCAATTCGTGTGTGGCCGGCCCCCGCTGCCGCATAATCCGCTAATCGGCCGCCAAATCGCCGCTGCTGCCCGTTTTCACGGGGCCAGCAAAAGCAAAAGCTGGGCCAGCGCTCATTTTTCGGCATGCCATAAAATACGAGGGAACACGATTGACCCGGGTCCGTTCCGTTTTCTTTTTAATCCCCGCGTTTTTTGGACCGCGCCTGTGCTTATTGTGCTTGATTATAAAATCACTAAAAGCTACGAATTCTAGCCAAGGGCAATCCATTCTCTATAACCCTTGCTACTCCTCCTACTCACAAAAATAATAAAATTCAATAGTAAATATTCAAACAAATTTTGAATAGAATTCCACTACATTCACGGTCGTCAAATATCAAAAAACTAATAAAATTCGGCTTAAAATTATCATAGTTACTTTTTGGAGTTTTTAGTGGCAAAAACAAATATTTGGCTTTCTTAAGATAGATTCTATAACTTTTTAAATTTCATTATTTCTAAAAATCATATGTATATATTTATTGATCAGTTCTATTGTTGTAAAGCGCAATTTTATTTTAAAAACTTTGAACAACCTATGGTTTTTGTTCAATTTTTGATTTCGCGTTTTTTTGCAAGAACCGAAACATTTCTGCAATTTGCTATGAAAATTCTGAAAGTTTCATAAAGGCTATGACATTTTTTGATGATTCACTTGCCATAAAGTTTTGATAAAACGTCGTATGATTTGGACAATTTTTCCTTCGCTGAATACAGTCAAAATGTCCACCCCATCATTCCCATTCACTGCCGCAAAATATAATAGGACCGGGTTTCAAAATGGGGCCAACCGGTTTTTTCAGTCCATTTTCTTTTCGAAATGTGTTTTCTTTTCATGATTTTTTGGGGCGGGTCGTTTAGGTTTTTAGAAAATTGCCGTCCATTAAAAAAAACACATGTAGGTGTTTTTAGAACTTTGACGAGAAGATACGTCCATTAATGCAATTGTCTCAGGTTGGAAGCTAGAATAATAAGAAAAATGTGAAATTACGGAAAACGCGTAGTTTACGAGAAAATCGTCCGTTTTCATTATGCTTCAATATTCTTATCATTTTGTTTTCATTAATGCGTAATTCGTTCTCCCGGAAAAGTGACGAGTACGGTTTTTACACCGATAATTTGCGTTTTTCCCCAACTAAATTTGCCTATCCCAGCCCAAGAGTTTGGATTTCCTATTTTCCTGAACCGATTGTTTTCCAGCCCAACTCAGCGAAAATGGAGGAATCACTAGATGAGCGGTTACGGAAAGTGCGCGAGAAGAATTCGAATGAGTTGGTTGGGTGCGTTATTTCTACGCTATCTTACTGTCGATTTATTCCGGTATTGTATTACCTATCGTAATCTAAGCTTTTTTATCGAAAAACAATAATCAAGAAACCAACATCTTTAGCTCCCACATCACCCTCATCAACTTTCTGCGCGGCATGATCGGACCCGGCTGTTTTTCGGTGCCGTTAGCGTTGAAATTTGCCGGGTTATGGGTTCGTTTTCTCAACGATACACATTAAAACGCATTGAAAAACGATTTAAAACATCAAATAATATATTTAATTTTATGTTTTCAGACCGGTTTCGCCCTAATCTTCATCATCGGCCTCATAACCACCATCAACATGTCAAAACTCGTGCGGTGTTCACAATATCTATGCGCACTGTGGGTTGACTACGCAACAATACACATTGACACATGCGTTTAGAACAAATACCGGTGCTCTAAACTACGGTAATATGACCGAAGAGGCCTTCAAACAGAGCTTTCCACGCCTGCAGCGACATTCCCTGGCGGCAAAGTGGGTTCTGGGAGCGAAATTTGAGTGTTTTAACCGGGCAGGGCAGGCTAGCAGGTTTTTTAGGAGTTTTAAATGTGAAAACTGGTTTAATGTAAGCCTAAAAAATTGCAAAAAGCCTACGACACTCGGGATTCCCAAGCCGTCTCCGATCCAAGTACTAACCGAGCCCAACGTTGCTTAACTTGGCAGATCGGACGGGATGCCGTGCTTTCAACGTGGTATGATCGTAGGCGGGGGAATGGACAGGGGAATGGCCCAAGAGATTTGTCAGTGCCTTTGGGAGCGCCCAACCATGTTGACCCTCTCTCCCCTCCCTTCCTTCGCCTACGACCATACCACGTTGAAAGCACGGCATCCCGTCCGATCTGCCAAGTTAAGCAACGTCGGGCTCGGTTAGTACTTGGATCGGAGACGGCTTGGGAATCCCGGGTGTCGTAGGCCTTTTGCACCTTTGCCGATGCCCTACATTAAAAAGGTTAGTTTTTGCGGTCCAAAACTCACAAATGGCCTCTGCTGGCTTGCCCGACGATAAAAAAATGTTTGAACGATGGAGCCAACAATTCAATTTGCTTAATCTTTAAAGGGGCTCGGAAGTCAAAATTCTCGCGTGCGGGGATTGAACCTACGGGTCAAAAAACGAAAGGGTCACTGCCGAGAAGTGCTAAAAAAGGGATTTGATTGCGAAAAAAACGTAAAATGTTTGAGAAAAACCGAATTCTTTTTGGGGCGAAAACGACATATTGAGTGCACGGCGATTCCATGTCGTAATGCGTTGTAAGGGGGGTTTGCTTATACTTCCGAAAATCCGATTCCCGAAAATTGGTTTCCCGAAACTCGGAGCCCCGAAAATCGGAGTCCCGAAAAATCTGAGTCCCGAAAAATCTGACTCCCGAAAATCTGAGTTCTTTTCGGATTTTTCGGGACTCAGATTTTTCGGGACCCCGATTTTCGGGACTCCGAGTTTCGGGAAACCAATTTTCGGGGATCCCATTTTCGGGAGTGTCATCGGAATTCGTTGTAAGGCACCCAATCTCTCGATCTCGGTGATTCTCTGGTCAATTTTCATAATTTAAAAGTCTGGAATGATCAAAATACGGTGAGGATTCCGAAAATAGTATCAGAATTTTGAAATTCAAGCGTTTTCGCCTCCAAATAGGGGCAAAAGGTCATGTGGCGCGGTCGCGTTGCGGCCGCATCTGGCTATTTGCCAGGAATCACAGCAGGGGGCCGTGGACCAGATTTCGGAGCCCCTTTAAATTGAATTTGCCTCAGGTTAATTTTTGCAGTATGCATTTTTATTGCTAAAATTTTTAGTGCATTTTTGTCGTTTTTGTCGTATATTTTCCGAGATCCGACATTTAGACTCTTCATCAACATCTCCCTGTTTATCCTGCAACTCGGCGTCTGCTCCGTCGCCTACATTTTCATGGTCGACCACTTGCATGAAGTGTTGAACCATTTGTGGCCAAACCACGGCCTCACCGACAAAGATCTCATCCTCATCGCATTTATCCCGTATTGTTTTGAGGTCAGGAAATTGTTATTGAATTTTCTACCGCAGTTTTAGGTCTCAATCCGAAATTTCTGGATCCTGAGCGCCGTTTCGGTGGTGGGGAACTGCTTCATGATCGTGGCGCTGGTGACGATATTTGTGGTGAGCTAAAACGGGTTGCTTAGTAGAGACCATTTGGGAAACTTGGCAAATTTTAGTAAATTTGTTACTATTTACCTTTTTGCAAGCTAGCAGAGATTTCTTGAGGCACAAAAAATTTCATTTTCATGTGGTTTTTGAGAAGCAGGCGATCCAGCAGCGAACTTTGACAAATTATGCGCGAAAAAGTGGGTTTGTAGGGGCAAGCAAGCAGAGGTTCTTTGAGTCGATGCCTGCCAAATATGGCCAGAGTCGATGGCCAAAGCTTGCGTCGTTTTCCATAACAGGGCAAGCTAGCAGAGAACCTTGGGGAAGAGGACACAAAAATCGGATTTCTTGGAGGTCCACCTAGCAAAGATTTTACGAGGGCAGAGGCCAAAACGTACTAGCTAAAAGCATTCCTACAAGGGCGAGCTAGCAGAAAACTGGGTGAAATGGGCATCGAAAATTCTGGTCGGCAGGGGCAACCAAGCAGAGATGCTTGGAGCTCTAGCAGCCAAAACGACCCTTTTTATGGATTCTGAAAACAGGCAGTCTAGCAGAGAAATGTAAGGAATTCGGACTCCCTCAAAATCCGGATCTGGGGGCTATCTAGCGGTGATTTTTGGGGAGGCAGTTATTTTTCTGTACTTTCTGTACTTTTTTAGGGGTAGGCAGGCTAGCAGCAATCATTAGAGAGTTTTAAGGCTAAAGTTGAGAGGCAGACGAGCAGAGATCCTTTGACCCAATATTTTTCCAGAAACTCGTCCTCTCCCGCAACATGATCCCCGAACTACCAGTGTCCACCGACTTCAACGGATTCATGCTGGCAGCCGGCTCTATTTTATATGCGTTCGAGGGACAAGCCGTGGTCAGTCCCCCTCGCTTCAATTCCCCTTTAAACGCCGGCCTCTTCCGGTCAGCTGTAGGTATTGCCCATCGAGAACAAACTCAAACACGCATCCGAGATGAATGGCTACACGGGGATACTCACGACAGGTACTGTATACAGTAGATTTTACGTGACAAAGATAATAATTTAAGCTTTAAACTTCAAAAATGAAAAATTCAGGAATTTTCCCCTTTTAATCGACAGGCACTAACTTACTTACTCAAGGCACTTTACCTTGAGAGAGTCGGGACTTAAATTTGAAAATCAGAAAATACAAATTTTTGAGTAAATTTGCATATAAAGAACTTAAAAAAAAATCAATTTCAGACGTTTTTTTGAAGAATTCTATGAAATTCTAAATCTAGAAAAAACCTTCAACAAATTTCAAAACTCGAAGAAAGCGACATTTTACCAATTATAAACTTCAAATTAAACATAGCAACTTTTTATGAATTTTGCGATTTTATAATTGGAATTAAGCGAGGTTTGATCAATTTAAAAAGTTACAATTTAGATCAATTTTTTACAAGTTTCAAATCGTAAATTTAGGAATGACGCTAACTACCGTAACCTACGCATTTTGCGGATTTTTCGGGTATATCGTTTATGGGCCAAGAGTGGAGGGAAGCATTACGCTGAATATGCCATCGGATTCCAGGTAGTTTTCAGAACTATGTAGCAACGCATTTTATAGCGTCGTATTTGCCGTAAAATGCTTATTGATGGTCATTGTCTTTTCCGGGTATTTGCTGCAACACTATGTCATCGTGGAGGTATTTCTCTCTCTTACTCTCTATCACTCTCTCTCTCTCTCCCCTCTCGCTCGCTCTGCCTCTCTCGCTCGCTCCCTCTCTCTTTCTCTCTCTCACTCTCTCTCACTCTATCTTTCTCGCTCTCTCTCCCTCTCTCTCGCTCCCTCTCTCTCCCTCTCTCTCTCGCTCCCTCTCTCTCTCTCTCTCTCACTTTCTCTCACTCTATCTGTCTCGCTCCCTCTCTCACTCTCTCTCGCTCCCTCCTCTCTTGCTCACTCTAGCTCTAAATTCCAGATGTACATCCCGGAAATGTGGGCCTATTTGCGGAAAAAGGGATATCGTTACCGTACCATCATGGCCATTGAGTATGCTAATCGATACGCCATTCTTCTATTGTCAAGTAGGTCTTTTGAAGCATTAAAAATGATTAATTCCAGTGGGCCTCGCGTTGGCCGTCCCAAATCTCGGCGATATCATCTCGCTAATCGGGGTGTCAATTGGCATGATGTTAGCGATGGTCATACCTCCGTTGATTGAGGTACGGTGGTTGGGGCTAATATTTAAGGTTCAGAAATTTCTTGACCCCACGATTTTTTACAAAATTTGTAGCTTGTAATTCAATGGTATTTTGCTGGAATTGCATTTCTCTTACGCTGCACGTATTTTTAAAGGCTTATTTCTGACAGGGAATTAAATTAAAGGTTAGAGTGCAGTTTACCCCCCCCCCCCCCCCCCCAGCCGCAACTTTACAGCCATACGTCCTATTAATGCGCCGAGTATCTCAAAATGTTCGCCGTGATCGAGTTGCTATGGCCAAGTTGTTTTATTACATCAAAAATTGTTCGAAAAATTTTATAACAATTATAAATCTGGGTTTTCTTTTGTTAATTTTTGCTGTTCCAAAGTGAGTGTTCGTATCTCGGCTATCTTTTAACGTACAGAGCTGTCAATAGTACCAAAATGTAGCTCTTGCTCCGGAGAATCAGCCTACAGTGCATTTGAGTCCAAAAAATAACGGAAAATAAAAATATTTGAGTTTTAGGCGCCTGATACATCGAAGCATAGCGGCTTAATCTTTTCAACTTTCAAAATTTTGTAAAAAATTTCTAACAATTTTTGATGTAATAAAACAACTTGGCTATAGTAATTCGACCACGGCGAATATTTTGAGATACTCCACGCATTAATAGGACGTATGGCTGAAAAGTCCGAGCTGGGGGGGGTAAACTTCACTTAAGCCAAATTAAATAGGATGACTAAGAGTTAGTAAAGAATAGGAATAATTTATACCTTTAGTGGGTCACGTTCCTCCCGGTCTGGCTGCGCGAGAATCGCCGTAAGGAAATGTGGCTCCAGTCCGCCTTCAACGTCTTCTCAATATGCGTCGGTCTCGTGTTTATGGTGTTCGGCCTCAAGTCGAACATTCAGAATATGACAAGCAAGTAGTGATCATTGCGGAAATACGGGTTGAAAATAGCGTCATATGTTGTGCGATTCACTTGCAGATAAATCAGATTCATTCCTTGCAATTTCATAGAAAAACAGGAGATCGTAATAAGGTGCGTGGGGAAATAACCGTAGGCTAGGACCGGGATAACGCGGGAGGGAGAAAGAGAGAGAGAGAGAGAGAGAGAGAGAGAGAGAGAGAGAGAGAGAGAGAGAGAGTGAGAGATTGAGAGAGAGTGAGAGAGAGAGAGAGAGAGAGGGAGTGAGAGAAAGAGAGACAGAGAAAGAGAGAAAAAGCAGACGCTAAATGGCTGAAAACTAGGAAAAAAATGACTTCACAAGTCCTTTAAAAACGATTGGAAGCGGTATTTACAAGCATTTCATAGAAAACAAAAAAAATGAATTTACTAGGCGTCCCGATACATGCTCGACATTTCCTTCGGTTTTCTTGGAAGCGGTTGTACCGTAATCCTGGGGCAACATGGTAGACAGCAGCAAAGTAATGGGACGGCGCGCCTGAAAATGGATTTAGCACTCTCTCTATCTTTCACGTTCCCTCACGCTCCCCCTCTCGCTCCCTCTCACTCTTTCTCGCTCTCGCTCTCCCACTCTCTCAATCTCGCTAACGCTCTCTCTCTCACTCCTCTCGCTCGCTCTGTCTCGCTCTCTCTCTCGCTCCCTCCCTCCCTCCCTCTCTCTCTCTCTCTCTCTCTCTCTCTCTCTCTCTCTCTCTCTCTCTATCTCTCTCTCTCTCTCTCCCTCTCTCTCTGCCCACCTGTAAGGCGGCAAACAGAAGCAAGTCAAAACGACGAGCCAGGTTGGTCGATAGTAGGAGACCAGGTATTTGAATCCTTCCATCACTGCCTAAAAATTGACGTTTTAAAAGAACTCGAAAGCGTGAGAATCGACCCTTCGGTTGGCTAGGCCTCGACAGCTACTCGACACCCCGAATTACGCGCCAATTTTCTTCCAGGTGCCCTAAAAACGCGGCTTTTGGCCGGCCGCCAGGCTGTCGAGACCTAGTATATGAAAGGTCGATTCTCGCGGTTTTTGATAATTTAAAGGGACCGGCATGGTAAAGATTTGGTCCAAAAAAGTGAAAAGAGGCTTTAAAGCACGTTGTAAAACCGTACCCTCCACATTTGCGTAGCCGAATACTGATAGTTGGGATCCATTTGTTGCTCGTAAGTTGGTGCTCCCTCTCCATTGATGTGCGTTATTATCCACAGAATGGCGTCCACTGGAATATTCTCTACGTCTTGTGCTCTCTTCACTCTCTCCCGCTTTCTCGCGCTGTATCTCTCTCTCGCTCTCTCGCTCTCTCTCTCTCTCTCTCTCAGGCACTCTCTCACTCCCTCTCGCTCATTAAGCAGCGACTTACAGAAAAACGGGATCAGCGTCAAGTATGGAATGATGAGATAGATGAGGAACCAGACGAGCCGAGATCGGGCGTCCCTAATCTGCATATCTGTCGATGCCGCATGATCGTAGGGCAGGTCTTGGCTGACCAAGTAGAGCGACTGAAACGACTTATTTGGTATTTTTAAAGGGACGACAGGGACCATGGATTTTTACAACTATTTCATTGTGGAATTTCCCCCTCCGTTACCCTCCAAACTTACAAAAATCATCTGTGCGGTGATGACGACAAATCCGATAAGCGTAGTCAGCTGCGAGATGACGCCGATTATCTGAAATTTTATATTTTTCGGTTTTCTAAAGCGCAAAAGCTTGAAAATTTGACTTTTTATATTCCGTCACGACGCTACCTTGGCCGGCATTTTCACATTGCTTTGGTTTGTTAAAAACCCTGATAACCCTGAACTTTTTTTGATCGCGATCGAGATCTCTTGCTACTCTGGACGTGATCGAATTATCCTTTTTCACAACTGCCGATTTTCTTGGGCGCTAACAAAATGAACCGAGCCACGGAGGGAATCGGAAAGCGTCAGGAAATCAGTGCCAATTACTCCTCGGGCACCCCCCGCCTGCCACCGTTTTATTGGACCTGCTCGAGGGGCAGCAAAAGCGATGCCGATGTTTTGGAAGACTGTTTCCGGTCAAAGGGGTACTGTAGGGCTCATTTTCATAATGTCGAACTTCCTAATGTCGAAATTGCATAATGTCGAAATGTCAGAATGTCGAAATTTACATAAGCTAAAATTCCCGGTAAAGTCCCCGAATTCTAGACAAAAAATGCTGTCGTGAAATAAGATACAAAATAGAATTTGGAAATTTTTTTTGGCTAGGATTTGGCGGTTTCACCGGTAATATTAGCCTATGTAAGTTTCGACATTATGAAATTTCGACATTATGGCATTTCGACATTATGATTTTCGACATTATGATTTTCGATATTATGATTTTCGATATTATGATACCAATTCGTACTGTAGCGATAAAATAAAAAAGTATTTTAAACTGAGCATGCGCGCGCGGTAGTATTTAGAACTTAAGTAAAACGGAGGAAAACATTTAGATTAATTTTGACCTTAAAAACACCGGATGGAAAAAGATCTACGTTATATTGCCCTATCGACGCCGTAACCGATTACGACATGCTTTCCTGACGTTCTGGCTCTTCTAATTGGATTGGCGTTGCTAGTTTCGGGCGGAATGCCAAGGCAAGCTTTTCTATTTGTATTGCGAAACGCCAACCCCCGCAAATTGGCGCAAATTTCCTGACGTTTGGGGCAAAAATAGAGTGGTTCCAGGTGCGGAAAATAGCTCTCTATCACTCTCCCACTGTCTTTCTCACTGTGTCTCTCACTCTCTCGCTCTCTCACTCTCGCTTTCTCCCTTCTCTCGCCCTCTATCTCTCTCCTCCTCCTCTTAAACAACTCACCACCAGCACCACATTTGAATCCTGCTGCCCGGGGATCAAATCGAGGAGGCAGAGGATGAGGGGCACGATCTGGAGCACCATCGATATTGTTCTAAAATTGGCAATAAATTCAAATACCATCAGAAATACTTACTTTACTGGAAATACAAAGATGCTCTCGTCGTCCCGGATGCAAATTCGACAGCAGTGAAGGCCTAAAAAATCAAAATAAGGTTTTTCGCGAATAATCACATCGAAAATTAATTAAAAAATGGTAATAATTGCTTTAAATTATATCAGTAAATTATTTCAAACATACCGATAATGATCATGATCAGAAAATCGATATGAATATACTGAAAGATGGCGCTCTGGACTGACGGATTCCAGTTGATGAATTTTCTGCAAAAAAATAATAAATTGACTTCGTTTTAGCGGTTGCCCTTACTTGGAAAAATCGCTGCTAGTCTCGAATAGGACGAGAAACCCGACCAATTCTTCATAAAGGTTGAACAGCTCGCCGACGCCGACTGGGATGTAGATGGCCATTGTGACCTGAAACACAAGGAGTGAGAGGGAGAGACAGAATGAGAGAGGGACAGATAGAGAGCGAGAGAGGGAGAGAGAGAAAGAGAGAGAGAGAGAGAACGAGAGAGACACAGATAGCCTACCGTTCTCATAAAATCCGGCGGCATTTTGATACCAAGGAGCAGCACAAAGATACAAAAGGCCACTCGAATCAGGAAAATGCCGAGATTCACGTAGACACCCGCGGTCAGGGCTGAAAATCGAACGTTTTACTACCGTATTACCCCCTCACGTTGGCTTTAACGTAGCAATAAACCTTGTGGTAGACCCTGATACAGGAGTCCAGCGTTTTTGCCTTACGGCAAAGGTTGTAAGTGGTTCTACCGTAATATCGTACTTCGTGAGAGGCTATTACCAAATTTATACCCAGTCGTACTACCTTGTTGGCTTATGTACGCTTAGGCACTTACGCTACTTCGTACGTATGACTTACGACAGTTGTCCCCCGGACACGACGGCGCCCAGGTCACCGGAACCTTCGTGGTCGACGGTCCTGTATATGGCTGCGCAGAGGCGCGTCTCGTAGTCGCCTTCATTGTGGTTGCTTCTTCTTCTACGTTTCCTACGCTTGTGCTAGTAGCTTCAGGAGAATCCGTAGCTCTTTCCGCATCCGCCTGCGTCATTTCGGTAATTTCCGTTGTTTCCGTAACTTCCGTATTTTCCTCCGCCACCGTATTAGCGATTTCCGTAGCCTTGGTCGGGAAATTCTCCAAATCCCCGTTCATCACCAGATCCAGCGTTGTTTGCTCGATTTCGGCGGTTGTAGCCTCGGAAAAATCGAAATTTTTGATGGCGGTGGTTTCTTCATTTTCCGAGTTTAAGTTTTTGGTGGTTAAATCTGAGTTTTTCGGCGATACGGTAGCCTCCGGATTTGCGGTTTCTGTGGTGGTGGTGTCATTGTGGACGTCGAATTCTGAGTTTCCTGAATTTTCAAGTATTGTAGAATTAGCGGGATTGGTGGAATTTGTAGTTTGTTGTCCATTCAAGATAGGGAGTAGGAATAGGAATAAAATAGAGCTCTCTCGCATCTCAGCTTTTATACATTCGAGCCCTGAAAATTATAGGTTCAATTTTTATAGAACTCAATCAATAAAAATTAAGCAGAAAATATTCGAAATTATAAGTTTTGATAAAGAATGAATCGGAAATTTTTCAGGTTCTTTTCTTGTTTTTGAATTACGTTTTAATTAATCAAAGAATGGACACAATTAGTGACAAATTTTTATGAAAACCTCCAAAAATTGGCGTCTGAAAATTTGCGAAAAATTAAGCTGAACTCATGTTCAGAACCGTGAGAAACGGGTGTTTTTCGATTGCACCTGTCTACGTCTGACCTCAGACCTCAAAACTGACCAAAAAAGACACCGCCAGGTGAAAAAAGCCTGCCAGCATAAAAAATGTGATGGAAGAGAGCAAAAAACCCCTACAAAATTTTCTAGAAAATTATCGGAAAACTACTGAAACTGAAAAATTGAATTAATCTGTTATAATCCGTTTAAATCTCGGTTAAATTAACCAATTTTGTTTCAGAAATACGCGTAAAATCAAATTTCAAGTAATAATTAGTCCGCCGTGATGGAATCACCAGAAGAAGCCGCCATAATTCAGGGGATGCCCCGCCCGGCTAGAAAGGCCCTTTTCCCCCACTAGGGAATTCAATCGTGGCATTTTGCGAAATTTTTGATGATTGAGGGTATAGCCGGATCAGATGTTCAGCAACAACTTTAAACGGATCGAAAACAGTGGGGCAAATTGCGAAAAAAACACGTCGAAAATAAAATCCGGAAATTAGGTTAGCCCGGCAGTACGCGCAAAAACAAAATGACGCACGGAATATGGATCGTTTTTGAACCGAAATACGGATTATTCGCTTTTTATGAAAAGATGAGAGGCTTGAAAACCGAAATTCAGAGAAGACTGTAGAAAACTTTAAAAAGCCCTGATTTACCGGATTGAGCCGCGACGCAGCCGCTGCGGGTGGACCCGGCCCTGGGATGCGGTAACTTTATAACGACGCACGTAGGAGGAACCCAATTTTTTAATCTGGCTTTCTGATGTTTTTGAGCAACAGAACAAGAAGGCCGTACTTTAAAGGGACCGGGAAGCTTATAAATCGACCCCTTTCCACGACTAGGCGTCGACAGCGACGTAAGGCATCAAATTAAGTATTTGCCAAAAAAAGTGTGACGATCAGAAAAACGCTAAATCGACGCTAAACCGTGCGCCTAGAAATCCTATTTACACGCTAAGTTATTCATACATCTTTAGAGCGCACGTTCAGGGAGGGGCCGTGTACTCGTCCCAACGTGTACACCCTATGGACGTAGGGACCGCGGGCACTGCCTGCCCGTGCTGTGACAGGCCATTCCCCTCCTTTGCGGCGTGGGGCGCCCCTCGCCCCCTTGCCAGGTTGTATCTGTGGCTGACTGGTATCCATCCGCGCCTCCCGAGCGGGTGGCCCGGGTTCGACCCCGGCCGCGGCAAAAAATTTTTGCTTTTTCCAAAAAACGTCCCTGAACGTGCCTTTTAAAGTTTTCCAGTCGATCTCTTTAGGCAAAAACGAACGTTCTCTTACAGGTAATCAACAAGTTGCGTGTGTTAAAATGGACCCTTCCGTAGTCTCGGTCTCGACAACCACGCATTCTAAGACTTTAGGTGGTCACGAAGCAACGAGGAAAGGGGTTTTTTTCGAACCCGGTTGCTGTGTACAAAAAGCTAAAGCGCGCGCAATCCATCGGCGATCAGACATTAGCCAGAGCAAAAAATCAGCAGCGGTAGATAAAAAATCGGCGATTAAATCCAAAGCTACAGGCCTTTTAGAGGAATAGCGACTATGAAAAGCAATACGTAAAACCACTCCAATCAGCTGTGTTCACCAAGATCAGCTGCCACCCGGCGGGGAATATAACTAAATTTGGGGGCCCGCGGAGTGGTTCGATCCCCCGAGTACCAAGGGGGTATTTTGATGTGGAATGGACCGATAGGAGGGTAGAAGGCGAGGGAAAAGCCGGAGGAAAGGCAAGTGGAGACGACTGACACTGCCAATTACCACACCGGAAAGGGGCGAATTACAAAAAAGTGGCGGGCCGCAGGAAATGGGCAGCAAAACGAGCGGCGCTGGACAGTCTTGGAATCTCACTCTCTCTCTCTCTCTCTCTCTCTCTCTCTCTCTCTTTACCCTATTTTCTTCCGCAAATTGCCCAATATCCGCTACTGCCCCAAAAGTGTTGCCGTGGAGATC
The DNA here is from genome assembly GCA_958295435.1 of Mesorhabditis spiculigera. Classification (NCBI taxonomy): domain Eukaryota; kingdom Metazoa; phylum Nematoda; class Chromadorea; order Rhabditida; family Rhabditidae; genus Mesorhabditis; species Mesorhabditis spiculigera. The sequence continues at coordinate 3,431,120 of CATQJA010002710.1, read as the reverse complement.
CTGAGGTTCATTTTCTGCCCTCTCCTTCCAAAAACGAACGCAACCGTGTGACGCGAACGCCCAGCTGCTCCTGAGAACCAATTTGCATATGCTCGCATGGTAGAGCTTGAAAAAGCAGCAAAAATCGCACGGATTTCAGGTCGTTTACATCCGAGATCTGGTCCTAAACTCCTCCCGAAAATATTTGCTGATTTTTGATTCTTTAGAGCAGCTGCAACATACGCATAGAGCGTGATAAACCCAGTTTCTGTAAAGGGACGTAGAAAGCGGTTAAATTAAATCGGGAATTTTCTCAAACTGATTCTCAGGGTTCCGGAAGAAGAATTGTACGCTTATGAGGATCTCGAAATTTCAAATCTCGAATTTCTGAGCCTGTAATCTCCAATTTCTATAGACGGGCTCACAAATAGCTTTAATATTGAGTTATACTCCTGAAAATTCGTGGATCGAAATGCGACCAATGACGTAGCTAATTAGACAGAATTAATTGCGTAGTTTAAGAAGATTAAAAAAAATTAAAAAGGGTTTTCTTTTCGTTTGTTTTGGGCATTTTTGCCTTGTTATACAGTATGAGATCAATTTCCTTTCATTTTTTCTGTATTTTTAACTTTCAAAATATCTTATGGTCGGTATTTAAGAAAACTGTATCTAGAAAAGAATGCCGCCGGCAACGAACTGCTACTAAGACGCGAGCGGAGAAAAAGCCCACCGTATATTTGAGAAAAGCTTGCCAACCACTCCGCAATGCTACTAATGACGCTGGTGGTACACCCACGAAAGTTTACGAGACCCGGTGACCTCCTAGCCGCCAAAATCTAATAAAGCCCGGACGGCGAACGTGCTGTTTTCGCTGTAAAAAGTGCGCGCCAATTCTCGACCTCAAGGTAATGGCAAGCATTAAAGGGCTTGTGCATTTTCAGAAATTACTCTGAGCAGCAAACAAGGGAATTTACGCCCTCGGGTTGTGCTTTGAGCTTTAACTGCCGGTGGGAGGGTAATTCGAAAACCAATCTCAAAAACTCGTGCAAGCCGGCCCCACCAATTAAGTGAAATAGCCGCGGGCTACATGATTTTTGGAGGTCTAGTAAGTTTATAAGAATTTGAAAATTATTGGATGGTCTCTGGTAGACAAACGGAATTAGTAAAAAAACGGAAAACTTGTAAAATTGCGGCTTAAAGGAATCTCGAAGTACATAAGTCATGCCCAGCTAGATGACGTGCCTTGCAAAGACGCTGGAATCGTTGCTACAATTTTAAGTTCAAAGGTCCAGCCAAGTTGTACCAACGTACGTAATTGTGGTGTTGTGTAGCTGCCGATACGTAGGCAACAAAAGGAGTAGATTTTTTCACTTCCATGGTCTTTGGAAGATATCTACAGGGTGTCCCATCAAAAAGCACCACAAGCAAGGTATTTCGCCGTATTACATCCGATCGGTCACAAAACTGGACCTGGGGTGTATTAGGTCCTAAACAACCACAATCCTCCATTATAACACACCAGTTACAGTAATTTTCGAGATACAGCAAAAATAAACTTTATTATCGGTTTTTCATAGGGTTTTCTTCGGAATCGACCCTTGAAAATGAAGCGGCAAGCCTTCTTTACCCCTATGAATTTTTTCCTAATAAAAATTGATTAAATAACCGTTGATTTCAACAATTTTTGTAACCCAAAGTCACCCCCGATATTAAGCGAAATTACGGATTCGCAGCCGGAAGTCGATGCAAATCGATGCAAAGTCCAAAAAGAAGCCGAGAAGGCTGTTAAGAATCGCGTAAAACATAGTATTTTAGCGATAGCTCGAAAACTACTGTAACGATCGCGCTATAACTCAGGATTGTGGTTATTTCTTGTCTGATACACCCTTGTGCAAAGTATGGGACCGATCGTATGAAATACGGCGAAATGCCGGAGGGGTGCTTTTTTTGGGACGCGCTGTAGATCTCGCCGATGTCGCGAACGCCAGACATGACGAGCGATCGCAAAGGTGCCTTAAAAGGAGTGTATTTTGATGCGATATGGCTAATTCCTAGAGCGGTAAATCCTGATCAAATGTCATTATTTGAAAACTGTTGAACAAATCACATTTTCAAGACAATCCACTCTGAAAAGTATGATTTTTCAGAATCTTAGCAAATGTACACTTTGCAAAAGTTTTCTTTCGTCCAGAAGTTTGAAAAAAAGGATGTGCGCAGAATAGTAAACCCCATCCAATGAGCCATATCACATTGAAAAACTCCGAAAGCCCCTAAAAACCACTTCTTGTTATTCCATTAAGCGACGATATCACGCCACCCAGTTCAATGTGGATAATTCATAAGCCATAGCCCTACCTTTTCTGCCCCTTTAAAGTGCACGTTCAGGGACGTTTTTTGGAAAAAAGCAAAGATTTTGCCGCCGCCGGGGGTCGAACCGGGGCCCCCGCTAGGGAGGCGCGGATGGATACCAGTCAGCCACAACTACAACCTGGCGAGGGGATGAGGGGCGCCCCACGCCGCAAAGGAGGGAGATTGCCTGCCACGCCACGGGCAGGCAGTGCGCGCGGTCCCAACGTCCATAGGGTGTACACGTTGGAACGAGTAAATCGCCCCTCCCTGAACGTGCGCTTTAAATCGGCTCTGCTTCACAGATTGTTTGACATCCATAACACAATCTTCTTGGCCTTCTTGTCCCCTAAACCTGATGAACCCGACAATCTTAGTCTGTTCCGTTGATGCCATCATTCCACTACCATCCACTGTACAGGTACGTCCGTATTATTTTCGAGGATCGCGTGCGGATCGGATCGGTTGACCACAAAGCCCCAAAAAGGGGTGCGGGCATCGGAAGTGGATATTTGGAGGGGAAGGGGGCCATTGGCGGGTCTTTTGTTATCGGAGGCGAGAGAGAGAGAGAGAGAGAGAGCGACTGTGAAGGGCCCTTCAATTCGGCCCGTGCCATATACAGGTCCCCGCCTGGCCCACCACCACTGCTACCCTTGCGCAATTTGCCTCCAGGGCATGTGCCTGCCAAAACACGACAGACAGATAGACAAATAGAGAGCGAAGGAGAGAGAGACAGACAGACGGAGGACCAACAAAACAGGCATTACCGGGTCCACCCTTTTATTCTCGGCCCGCCATTGATCTGCATTTTGGGTTCAGCCTGGACTGCTCTTTTTTCCATAACTTTACAGTTTCTGCCGTGTTTCAGCATTTTAATGACTTTGTATTTTTGCCCTAATAGAATTTTTTTGAATGCCTACCGATTATATCACCTGATTTTCGGTTTTTTCTGACCTTCTGACCTTTTAGTGAGTTTAAAATTTTTATTCAGTTTAATTTTCTCAAGGTTTTGCCTGCTGAATTTTTCCCAAGCGGTTTTTTAATAAATTATAAGATTTTTTTACGCGTTTGGAAGTGGTTCCAGCTGGTCCGATGAATTTCATAGCGTAGTTGGTTACAAAACGCCCTTTTTCCACGGGGCAGCGCCGTGGGAGCGAGAGAGAGAGCGAGAGAGAGAGAGAGAGAGAGAGAGAGCGAGAGTATGGGAATGAGAGAGTGAGTGAGAGAGCTAGAGAAAGCTAAAGAGCCAGTAAGAATGAGAATTCTACTTATTGCTCCAAAAATTATACTTATAACATGATTTCAAAAAAATTTATTTGAATGGTTGTTTTTGGAAGCTTGCTTAGCATGAAGTAGATTTGTTCCTGAGATTTGCATATTTTAAATCACGAATTGTCTGAAATTTCGAAAGAGCATTTCGTGGTCCCAAAAAACCTGCCGAAAACCGAAAATCCGTTGTTCCGACTCACCACAAAACACCTGGTTTCCAGCCGCGGTCAAAATGACCTTGTCTACACGTGGAAACGGGACCACTAGATATCGAAGGGGATTTCGATAGAGCGAGAGAGAGAGAGAGAGAGAGAGAGAGAGAGAGAGAGGCAGAGAAAGGCCTCGACAAAGCCCCCCATTTGCATACGAGTTGCCTCCGTCTTTTCTTCTTTCGTTCCCTAGGACTGTGTGGAGCCCCATTCCGTCTGAAGGACGCGGCCCCCCTGTCTTCAACCATGCATCGCATTTTCTACTCAGGGCGTTCAAATCCTTCAAATCGTTCAAAACAGCTCGAAACTGTCCATACCTAGGCGTACTGATGGTTTTTATTTGTTATGCCTAGCAATACCTTAAAATTAAAACTATGTCTAAAAATACGGTCTTTAAGAATAAACTAGTTTTCCAAAATTCCACAAGAAAGACTGCGACCTCCGAATATTCTAAAGAGAGCTTGCTCTTGCCCATAGTGGCCGCCAGTGAGCCCAAGCTTCCCTAAAGATCTCTGCTAGCACGCTCAGCTGCTTTGCTTGCTCAGTCTCGTGCTCTCGCTCTTGCTCAGGATTTTATCGTGCCGCTCTCTCTCTTTCTTTCTTTCTCTCTCTCTCTCTCTCTCTCTCTCTAACGTTCGCTTGCTCTCGCTCTTTGACGGAGGTTTCCTTAGCTGACACCCCTTTTATCCGTATACAGCGGCGTGCGCGTTGCGTGTCGCGGGCTCGCTAATTCCGTAATCCATAGTATCTCACCGCTAAACAATTTGGCGGTAGAGACAGCGAAATGGCTCGGTTCCCAAGGCACCTTCAAAAACAAATCACTGTCGGTGCGACTGGTGCTCGTGCTCCCCCGTTAGTCAGGTTAGAGGGGGAGCAGGAGATGGAGATGTTCTGAGCCACTTCTAGGGCTTATGGAACCTTAGGGTGAGAGAGAGAGAGAGAGATAGAGAGAGGGAGAGAGCGAGAGAGAGAACGAGTGAGAGAGAGCGATTGGAATTAAGGTGGAAAGAGGGCACACGAACAAAAGGGTCACCATATAGGGGGAGGGGTAATCCCCCTCCCCTCAAGGTCCCTCCACCCCCTAAAAAGTCATCGGCCAGGGGGGATGAGAATCGCCTGGAGGGGCCACCTTTCGTTTCTTACCTGCCTCTTCTTCTTCGGTCTTTCGATCGTCCTCCTCTTTCTGCTCTTTCTCACCCACTTTTTCGGGTCTCCTCCTACCAGATTCCCGCTATTTTTGGCGGCTGGTAGGGCCAGCAGTCGCTCCCTTCGACCGTCGATTCATTCCACCACCCCACCGCCACCACCAGCAGCAGGCTGTGAAAGTTCACACCTCTGCGAAGGCATTTTCAAAAGCATTCTTTGCTATTCGACTTTCTACGTTGTGTTTCTCTTACCTATCGATAGGTGATTTTTTATATTTTATTGAACAGCTCTGATTTAACAAAAATTCTTTGCGAAAAAACTGAAATAACAAATTATGCCTCGCCAATTCTTTTCTTTACATTTGAAAAATTCTGGTCTCATCAATTCTATAAGATTTTATTAACGCTATTTTATGCTGAAAAACTTAAAATGGAACACTTGATATGTCAATTGAGAAAACGCGGTTTTACCAGCTTTAAAGGGAATAGAGAAGAGTAGAAATCGGCCCCTTTCCCCGATTCTCGCGCTCCTGTGTCCCTTTAAAAACGCTCTAAGTTTTCTGTCAGGAGTTCATTGGATTCCGATTCTATTTTTTCGTCGATTTTACAGCTTTAAGATAGCCTTTTCCATAGGGCTTAAAATTGAAGGTTTTTTGAAAATTCGAATGATTACGAAATATTGCGACATCTGGCTATGGCTTTCGTGGGTATCATTTAGGGTAGCTTTAGGGGTGTTTGGTGGTGGCATAGACCGTGTCATTCCCCACCCCTCCCTGCCTCTTTCCCATCCGATGATTTACAGTCCCTTTATGTCCCTCCTCCCCTCATCCCCTCCCCTCCTTCAACAATCCTCATTTCCATTTCTCAGCTCCTTCTCCTCCTACGGCTGTCCAAAAATTGATCCTTAAACTGCGCTATGATACTATGAACTGCGCTATGATACTACTTATAGTGGTTCTTAGAGTTCAAAAAATTAAAAACTATGAAACTACATTTAAAGCTGTTTTTGCTCTCTTTCTCTTTCTCTCCGTCTCTCTATCTCTCTCGTTTAGTCTCACTCTCACTCGCTCACGCTCATTTTCTTTATCTCTCTGTCTCTCCCTCTCGCTCTCTCTCTCACTCTCTCTCTCTCTCTCTCTTTCTCTTCGGACTATCTGTCTCTCTCTCTCTCTCGCTCTCTCTCTCGCTCTCTCGCTCTCGCTCTCTCTCGCCGCGTCTTATCCCTATTTTTAGCATGCAAATAGGATGAGCTCTCGATTAACGATTCGACTATTGGATGGAAGCCAGATTGGTCTGGAGGTACAGGTAAGCAAATCGGTCATTTAAAGGGACTGAAAAGTGCGTGAATCGATTCCCAAAACCTTGGCAGATACGCGGCACACCAAATGACCTATAGCTTTGGGTGCTTCAATAGCTGTCGATACCCAGTCGACGAAAGGGGTCGATTCTGGCACTTCCCAGTCCCTTCAAAACGCTTTTTAGCCGTCAACAAGCGGCCAAGACGTCGTGAACCACGTTAATAAACTTTGCGGCGTTGTTGGAGATGAAGGGAAGCTGTATGGGATAGCGTCTGTGGATTCGAGGTATGATTGTTTTGGCGAGTTAAATCGTTGGCTCTCCTCGTTCCTTAAAGGGACAGGGAAGGCATATAGATTTTCTTGGATACGGTTTTTCATTTCGGTTTTTTTCATTTTCCACGCCGCGAAGCCAAACGCTTGGCCAAAATTACATGGCGTAATGGCACGGCCTCGGCGAAGCGGTGGGCAAGATTTTTTGGGGGAACATTCCTTTAAAATGCTTTTTCTTTCCAGTGGACACTTCATCTGGATCGGCGAGCGCGAAGACGAGGAACTAGATGAGATTCTAACACTAGAAGATGTAGCCTTTGAACATCGTGTCAGGTCTGATCATTAATGAGCGCTTTTTGATCATGAATTTTTCAGATTTTTCCCAGAAATCGATGGCCTGCTCTCGGCAACTGGCCGGACTTTCGAACTATTTTTCATGGAGATCCACGGCGAGATATTTGCATACAAGGTATGGATTCGTAATCCCGAAAATTAGTTTTTTTTTGGTAAAATTTACATTGAAAAGTTCGGAAAAGATACAGGACTCGATTGATTCCAATAGAATCATTAAGCAATCAACCGATAAATATCTGTTTGAAACCATCTTTCCCGGGGTATGCTAGCAAAGATTCTTGAGGAATTCAGGATCTCGGGCTAGATATTATATTTTTACGCTGTTTATGCTACCTTTAAAATTTAAAATACCATAGTGGCTTAAAAAACCGAATAAATAGCCAATTCACAAGCCAGCAGCAATCCTTTGAGAAATTCCTGGTCCTAGTTTTAATATTCATAATCGACGCCAAAGCCCGTAGAGCTGCCCCGGAAAAGTATCAAATTCCGGAGGGTGGAAGGGTCGTAGAAAGAGGCAGAAAAGGGCAATTCGGGGCAGTAGACGGGCTCGTGTTGTGTATTGGAACGGAATGTCAACAAACTGCACCACTGGACGATGCGACGAGGGGGTAGTGATGATAGTATGACTATCTCTGCCTCACTCTCTCTGTCTCCCCTCTCTTTCTCGCTCTCTCTCAATCACTCTCTCTCTCTCTCTCTCGGTATTTCTCTCTTTCTCTCTCTCGGTATTTCTCTCTCTCTCTCTTTCCCTCTCTCTCGCGCTCCCTCTGTTTGTATATACATTACTCCAAAAGTCGTATCACTCCGAAAGGATTCTGGAAATTCAGGGTCGAGATTCGTCATATTCCGGTATCCTATCGTCTTCTTACAAAAGCTAAAAAACCTAAAAAAAGCTATTTGTTTTCTTTTAAATTCTTCAAGGCTAGATTAGGCCTTTTTTTGAAAACTTAATACTACCAGCACCAAATTTTTCTTAAAAAAAATCTAATTTTGCAGAACATACCGGTTGAAATTCAGGATAAAAGTCTTCTTTTTCAGAAACACCATAATTTAAAAGTTTCTCTATACAAATTTCTACCGTATAAAACCGTATATCTCTGTTCTAGGGCCCTCCACGACCGCCAATCTTCTCGAAATCAGACCACATCCGGTTGGCCGCCTCTATCCTGCACGTCTACGCCGGGCCGTTCAGCGAGTACGTTACGATACCCGCGTTATGATACATTAAATCGTTATGAGCCGTTAATTGGACTATGAATCGCGTCGAGCGACCCCTTACGGTGACTAGGTATCGATAGCTACGCAACGCTGCAAATGACGCGTTCAATCCGCTTGGGAGCGAAAATTCGAACGAATTGTACCTTCCTTTTCCAGGTGTCTTTTGGAGCGTCGCGTAACTGTCGAAACTGTAGTAGAGGGATTGTTCTGTTCCCTTTAAAATAAATTTCTTCGCGTGATCTGTTACGCAAAACTATATAACTGAAGTATTCGTAGTTAAATAACCACTTTAACTTTCAGGGACCCACCTGCCCGTGAAGCGCTCCGATTTTTACTGCCGATTCCGTTTGGTTCCAGTGAAAGGAGGGAAGAGGTATTTAGACAAAAATTACAAAATCAAGGAGTAGTAAAAAATGTAAAAAAAACCATTGATTCTAGGAAACCGATGAGATGGAGGAGCTGATTTTAGAAGAATACAGACGGATGCGAAATGTCAAAAAGGGAGAGGCTATCGTCAGGTTCGTAATATATCAATTTCCTTTTTCGCTTCAGTTTAAAAACTTTTTCTAAACTTCGATTTATTATTTTTGGGGTTTTCTAAACCCTTGAAATCCTTCTCGTTGTTGCATTCTTGCATTCAACTTTTGTATTCGGTAGTCGATCGGCATTTTTCTATGTAGTAATTCTTTGATGTTTTTATTTCTTTTTAACGGAAGATAAATCGGGCTTGTTCTCGCTTTATTATTGCTTTTTCTCAGCCCGAAGTTGGAGTAGCCAGGAGCAGCTGCAAAATGCTCCTCTCCGCTCTACTCCTCTAGCCCCTCTCATATCCCATTGGTCGAAATGGGCACATTCCCACATCCCCCCAGCAAAACTCGCACTAGCCAGCAAGGGGCCGCACTTCTAGATTATATGCAGGTTCTCTGACTTTCTAGATACTTCGAATAGTTTCTTACCAATGGTAAGATTTTACCTTACGCTCCCCCCAGGTAGCCGAAGTTTCTCAAAGTTTTCGGTATTTTCGCTATTTTTGTCGGGATTTTTGCAAAGCCATTCGATAGAGCGTCGAAAAATCTACTAAGGGTTTTTAATTTGGGCCTACAATAATGTAAAAGAAAAAAGTTTTAGCCAAGACCTTCCGGCTGGGGAGGGGGGAAGTAAACAGTAGCCTTACCAACTTACTGTATAGCTAGTTTTGCGCTTGCTTTCAGCACAAAAAGTTCGGAATATTTGTTGAGCTTAAAGCTGGACGTTAAAAAACTTTCAAAGTTCCAAAAGAGCAATCCTTCAAGCAAAGGATTCCCTCCTGGAATGCGAGGGGCAATTCGTTGTTTTGTCTCTCCTCCTTCGTTTTGCTTGAATTCGACGGAATGTCGCGTAGTGCGAAGCAATCGAAACCTTTCCATGGGATTTTCCCAGCCCGGATGTCTCAAATTATGGATTTTTGCCTTGCGTCGATCGCTTCTGTTCCTTTTACTTTTTTCTGTGTAGTTTTTGCCTTAAATAATTAGTTTTTCGCGAGATAGAATGATCGGCGGCAATTATTGTAGCCAAAATACTGTTTTTCAATATTGAAAACGGCAACAAAAAAACTACAGCTACTTTGGTTAAAGTTCCATTTTTTTTCAGACTTCCCTGTACCTTTAAAAACTATTAACAGTCGTCCTACGCGGGTATTTTACCAGGATTTTCCCTAAAAACCCCCGCCAGCCACAAAAAGCGGGCCGTGACCGGGGACTTGGCCTTCCCACCACCCCCTTTTTAGCCGCAGGACTGTTTTTGGAGCAGCGTGTTTGTCTGGCTGTCTCTGTCTCTCTCTCTCTCCCTCTCTCTCCCTTTCTTTCCCTCTCTCTCTCCCTCTCTCTCCCTCTCTCTCTCCCTCTCTCTATCTCTCTCTCCCTCTCTCTGTCTCTCTCTCCCTCTCGCTCTCCCTCTCGCTCTCTCTCTCTCTCTCTCTCTCTCTCTCTCTCTCTCTCTCTCTTCCTCTCTCTTCGTCCGTGAAGAGTCCTCAATGGTCTCGGCTGGATCGACTCTCCACCATCTCGAACCCCATCCCTCCGTTGGTGGGCCCTCCAATATGATACGCACGGCGGGCCCTCCGGCGGTTTCGATTCCCGATTCGACCCGGAAATTGGGAGCCTATTCCGGAAACTGTGGCTTTAAGAGGCTACTTAAATTTTATAAAGCTAAACTCGGTTTTTCTTGATCTCTTTTGGACTAAATTTCGATGCACAATTGCCAGCCGGTCGATCCCAAAATGGTGGCTAGATAAATTACTATAGTTATTTATTTTAATAGCTACCAATTGGGGATTATCAAAATCAATCGATACACTTAAAATCACGATTCTTAAACGTTCAAATGTGAATTTTTTTGTAAATTTCTTGATTTTTTTATTAGATGTTTTTATCATTTTACATTACAGAAAGATGGACTCACAGAATCTATAAATTCATAGAACTATTTTTATTTGGAATTTTTGGTTAGATCGCCCTCTCTGGATTTTTGCCGCGATGAGCAACGCTTGCCCGGTTTGGCCGTCTGGAAGTGTGGTGATCGCTTACGCCACGAAAAAGCGTCAGCGGCACGTTCCATGACACGGAAAATTCTATGGTCGAGCCTTGCCGGTTCCTTTAAAGAATGTCAAAAAGATCAAAAATTTTGTTTTTTTTGGTTTTTTTTTTACATAAAAATCATCGAATTCGCCTTTTTAACATTAATTTGGGTTTTCTAAAGTTTTAGACTAGCGTAGTGAAACAAAAATAATAAATTAATGGCTATTGAATAATTTATAATTATTTATAGACGTGTAATAATACAGAAAATTTGAAAGCTGGCTATATATATATTTTCAAACCAGCTCGAGTTTAGCCCTTTCTGACTCTACCAATCCGCCCGTCCATCCATATGTTGTCCCCATTTTTTTGGTGCCTCTGTGGGTTCTCCCCAGATTCATGAGGGTATTTTGTCCGACCAGTGCTATAGCTGCCGGCCTAGTAATACCCAATTTTTTGGCAAATACTAATTGCTTCCCATCCCTCTACTCCGCCTAGTATTTTCCAGATGTCTGTGCCAATCGACATATGCAAATTTGGGTGTCTCTTGGCCACTTTGTCTTGCCCCTGCCTCTGAACGAGACGAATTACCAGGCGATTTGTTTTGGTTTTTATAGCTATTTTCTGGATGTTGGTGACTTTTTAAATTTATTTGGCGTATGCAAATTGGTATGATTTTGGAATAAGTAACCAGAATTTTAAGTAAAAATTTAGCCACTCGTAGCGATTTATGAATCTAAAACTTACACCTTTAAATTTTGATGATGATATATTTAATTTTTGTAAAATCTCAAATAGTTTACAAAATTTGGTCCAATTTCTAAAATTTTGCAAGCGATTATGCTAATATGGAACCTTCTCTCACGTTCTTGGCACCTGTCAAAAAAATTGCTTTCACAATTCCTTCAAAATCCAATTTTAAGTGATTAGAACCAATGAATTTCATAAAAAAAATTTTAAATACATTACAATAATGTGGAAGGCCTATAAAAAATAATTTCTTCGAATTTTGGCACCCAGCCAAAGCCAACAATTTGCCTTCAAGGGTCCTTTAAACAAATTTCCTGTCACTTCCAAGCCTGTCACTTTATTTCCCGCCCCTTTGACCGTACAGTCCGTCATTTCTCGTTTTTCTGACGTTGTTGGCACTTGGCCAACCGGCCCTTCTTGCCCCTGCTTGGGCTGCCATCCGGTATGCTGTAATTGAGCCTTTCCGTCTTTCCCTCCGATTCGGGTCCTTTCAAGGTACAGGGTGAGGGAGGGAGGGAGAGAGAGAGATACAGAGAGACAGAGAGAGAGGGACTGTCCATAGGACTGTGAGGGAATTGTTGAAAAGCGGTAAGGAGGGGAGTGAAGGACTGGTTTTGTCTGTCCGTCTCCACCACCTCGCCGAGGCCTTCTCTTCCAACAAGAAGCAACCCTTTCTATGCCTTCTCAGGCGGATTATGCCTTCTTTTTTTGGGCGCCTATACGCCCTATACGACGTCGATTATGCCTCGGTGGTTTTGGGGAATCTCGTGTTTGTAGCTTTACGGTATTTTTGGCATCTTGACCTTTTCTCGAGCCGGATTTCGGTCTTTCGGTTTTTTTGGAGTTTAAAATTCATTGTTGGATATTTAGCGTATTTTTTAGGCTAATTTGGGATTTTTTTTACTGTTATTTAAGCCACTATTCTATGCAGTCGGTCTAGCTTTTGATCTGGCCACCCCAGCAGCCTTTTTCGATGACTGGACACTACGGATATTTCCATATTTGGTGCCCCTGACCTCCGGGCGTGTAGCTCGCCGTTTTTCCTACGTTTTTTTCGAGATTCTGAGCCGTCAGCAACCAAGGATCTTTGCTAGCTTGCCCCTAAAAAATGGGCGCTTTAATTTCGCAGACAATTTTGTTGCCAACCTGCCCGCCCGGAATTACCATAGATCCCGCCAAAAGAATTCGGCAAAAAAGACCTGCTAGTATGCCCATATGTAAACGCGCAGATGCCTTTTAATTTTCAGCTCCCAGCTAGTCTCATTGATTTCATTTCCACAAATCATCTCTGCTAGTCTGCCCCACCATGAATTAGCTAGTTTCCCAAAAGATTGCGCAAAGAAACGCTGCTGGCTCACCTCCATGGATCATGGCAATGGATTTTCACCAAATTTCCTGGTTCAGCTTAGTCTTTCTAGGTTTTCTTCAAATTACCCCTGCTAGCCTGCCCCGCCCCGAATTAGCATTCATTCCGATTTCCCTACCCAACCACCAGCACACGTCGGCTTTTTCGCCCTCCTCTGATCTCCGCCGATTTCGATGACCCACTTTTTTTATCCCTCACCACCCTCACTGTCCGACCATACAAATGTTGGTTTGAGGGACCGGTGAGAGAGCGAGAGAGAGAGAGAGAGAGAGAGAGAGAGAGAGAGAGAGAGAAAGAGAGTGACCACTACCCCCTCGAAGTACCCAAATGCCCTTATCAACCATTTGGGAGGCTGGCACTACTCCGCCCCCTACCCACTAACCACCAAATTGGTAGCGCTTATCTGATTCTTGGAGGTTCCCTCAGGTCATTACATCCTTAAGAATCTCTGCTAGATCTCCTAAAGGCGCAAAAGATCCCTGCTGTTTTGCCCTTTTCTAATTGTGCAAAAGATCTCTGCAAGCCTGCCTTAAATTCCTCAAAGGTTTCTGCCTGGCTTCCCTGGTATCTCTGCTAGTCGATAGTCGATTAGTCTATTAGGAATCCGTGCTAACATGCCGGAGGATCCTCAACGAGGATCCTTCGCTACTCTCTCCCTCTCTCTCTCTCTCTCTCTCTCTCTCTCTCTCTCGCTCTCTCCCGCCTTTACGATGTCGTAAAAATCTACAGCAATTGCCTTCCATGCTCCTTTAGCCGATAGTTTTGAGCCCGTCGGACCACGATCCGGGAGCATGGATGATGATCTGGTAATTACATGGTATCTACCACCCTAACCCTGTGGCTGTCAGTATTATCTGGTGTATTTGATGACCCTCAACCCCAGCGGTGATCGAACCCCCCACATCCCATGGTCACGCATCGAACCCCTCGAATACCCGCATAGCTGGCTCGAGCTGCTAAAAATCTAAAGTCTTCTCTGGATAATACAGCTAAATGGATTTTTATAAATTTTACTGAATTTGGAAAATCGTTAATTTTTACAATTTTCTAGAAATGCATACCTGCTGGATTTATCTGGAAGCCCTGTACGATTTTTCCATTTATTTACCGTTTTTCCAGGGTGATGCAAATCGTGGAACGGCAAGCGACCTATGGCAGCCGATTCTACTGCGTTCGCGACGCGCTGACCCAAGAAAGTGTATGGATTTTCGTTAATAATCTGTCAGCAAATTATGCTTCAGGTCACACTAGCCGTAAACAGTCGCGGAATTTTCGTCTACACCGTTGGAGATTTATTGGAGCCGGTACAGGTTGGTGATCCATTTTTCAGTCGTTAGAATAATGCCTTAAATTTTTGGAGGGTTCAGACGCATTTATATATTTGAAATTCGACCCCCTTACAATATCTAGGTCTAGACAGTCAAAAAAATCAAAAATTAAAGAGAACAGTTAATGCTAAATTTTACGGATTTATTGGAAAACTGATATACTTATTTAAATGTATTTTAAAAATTTTACCGCCTAAAATCTATTCTTCATTTCTGAGATGTTCGAGTTACGGTAGCTTTTGCCTTCACAGTCCATTTAATTAGACCAATTCTCGAGAAAGTGCTAAAAAACAACAGTAACCCCACCCTTCAAATGGAAACATTTTCGACACGCGGCCTTCCGCTAGTCTTTTATCGTATTTTCCGGCGCGCTATACCCGCTCTATCGGCTGCCCTTTTCTGGGGCTCCCGGGGGAAGTCCCTCTATGAATCAACTGTCGCCGCCCCTTTAAAAACCCTAAAAACCTTCCCGCTTCTTCCAGAGCTTCGAATGGCGCCATTTGGACAACCTCTACTACAAGGAGCACGAGTTCTCGTTAGGGTTGAAAAGGTTGGGGACGGCTTTGAAAAATAAGTGAATTTTCTAGACAAAAACCCCAGCCGATGGAGACGGACGATGAGCTGCAAAAGGCGTGCTGTGATCCGACTACTAGGTGGGCAAGCTAGCGGAGATTTTTTGGGAATCTAGCAGGGATCACTAGGAACAACGAAAAATAGCCGCTTTGGGCCTGATGTTAAAGGCAGGCTAGCAGGAATCATTTGGGAAATTCAGCGATGTCCCGAGAGTTTTTTGGCAAGCTTGCATAGATTATTTGGGATCACAAAAAGCAGTCTGGCAGACTCCTTTGGGGAAACTATAGGACTGACCCGCGTCTTTTTGGGCAGGCTAGCAGAGAGCATTGGGGATAGAATGGCATCATGGACACGGCGAGCAGCAGGGATTATTTGGGCACGAAACGATATTACAAAGATTCTTGGAGAAAAAGCCGTGCGAGCTAGCAGAGATTCTTTGCGGAATCCGAGCAACTAGCAGCGATTTTTGAGGACAGTTCAGACAAAAATTTACTCGTTCAGCCTCAAGGAAAGCTAGCAGGGTTCATTTGGGAAGCAAAAACAAGCAGGTATTCTGCCTTAAGGTTCTCTGCTAGTTTGCAAAGTTCTTTAAACCGCATTATTTTGACGTTTTAGCGCTTAAATAAAGGCATTTTAACGTTCTAAGCAGAATTTAAAGGCCTGGTTTAGTCAGGATTTTCCCAAACTAAAATAATTCCATGATTAAATAAATAAGCAATTAATTAATCCCATCAATGAAAAATTAATTTAACTTTATTAACAATATCCGTAATAAAATATTGTACATGTCGAATCTTGCCTATTCATCCCCCCCCCCCCCGAAATGTCATCTATTCCCGACCCTTCGTCGTGTCCTTTGTCGGTCGGCTTCGAAAATCTTCCGCCAACATCCCCCCTCACCAGACCGTTCCCCCTTCCCCGCAAAACGCCCCGCTACGTGGTTGATTCATTTTTGATTCATCTCCCCCTCCCGTTTTCACAAGCCCGGCCCTGCTGCTGCCCCGAAAAAGTTATTCTCCCTTTTTTTGATGCCGGCGGCTGTTCGGGATTTTATGCTAAAGGATTTAAGGGATTGACCTAAAATCCCGACAGCCCAAAATCCCGACCCTAACCATTTCGAAAACCAGAAAGAATTGAAGAACTTTGGGGATTTTCTCTGACGGCCTGTCGATATTTCCGGATTTCGAAATTTTGCCCGGTCGAGTTTTGGTAGTCGGCATTTTAGGTTTCGCTGCTCTCGGGATATCGCCTGTCGAGTTTTTTAACTGTGGAGAGTTTCATTGTCGGTATTTTCTTCGTCGGCATTTAGGCTGTCGGCGTTTTGGCTGTCGGTTTTGGCTGTCGGGATTTTGCCCTTTCGGCATTTTGCCTATAGAGATTTTGGTTGTCGAGATTTTCTCTGTCGGTATTTTTGGTGGTTGGAGTTGTTTTGGCTGTCAGGATTATCACTGGAGCTTTTTTATTTGAAATTGCAAACTTCAAAATGAGCGATTTGTCCTCACGTGAAACCACGCGAAAAGTTACGAAAGCGCGCAGCCACGGGCCCGTTAGGGATAATTTATTCGGGTCTGGGGGGGGTGCTTCCAATCGCTCTAGGTGCAGACAGTTGCGCCCATGAAAGATACGGTCGGTTTCGAAACTCTTACGTCATTTTTTGCACTTTCTTGAGCACAGTTGTCAGGCTGCTACCGCGGATAATCTTAAAAAAAAGCTCTGCTATTTGATTCAGACCCTCGTTCCCCATCCTCAGTCCTTCCACAAGTTAGGCCATATTTTTTGAATTTAGGCTTTGTTTAAAACCAGAATCATTATAATTCAAAGGTTTTTGCGGAGCGATCATTTCTATCTTGTCGAGGCCGATGATGATCACCGCCCGTTTGCACTTTTGAATTTTGAACCCAACTCCCTCCTTTCACCTAGACGGCCCATCCCATTGACCGTTTGGGGCATTTTCGTTTATGCAAATTAGGGTGGCATCCAAGGCGGCCGTCTTGGGCTCATCGCAGGGCGTGGCCACGCGTTTTTCCTAGCGGCTGGTGGTACCAGGGGTATTTGGAAACCGGTTATCCACCGGTTATCTACGTTTTTTCCAGAGCGCGGCGTCGCTTACGGATCTTCGCTCATTTGAACCTCATTAAACACAACAAAATCGAATGCGCGAAAATAACGTTGTAATTTTTGTATAGTTTTTTCCCTCCCACCAGCCCAAAGTTCTGCGGCACCACAAAAAAACGAATGGTGTTCCCCGCTGATTTCTCTGCTTTCTGGTTGCTAGGCAGGTCTATGCCCTGAAGCGGGGAAATTCTGTTATTTATTAGGAACGCCGCTTTCGGAATTCTCATTTACTGGACTCGAGACAGGTGCTTTTCGCCCCAGACAGCCTGCAATTAGTGGGGTGGTTGAAAATTCTACATTTCATAATTTTACCTGAAAATACGTAATTTTTGATGTTTATCCATTGGAAAAATTATAATTTCAGGTTCAACACCGTGCAACGTAAGGGACGACCCCCGGTTTGCCCATCGACTCCGGCAAAATCCACGGTAAGTGCGACTTATGTGTCTCTTGAAAGTGCAAAAATATTTTTTATTGGATTAAATTAGGCATACCAGACTTCAAATTTTGCTATGATTGCGTTTCATCGAAAATTTGAAAATTAGCGTACTCGCGGCGACATTTCATACCTGTCGAGACCCAGTCGACCGAAAGCGTCGATTCTTGAGCTTCTCGGTTCCTTTAACAGATGCAATCTAACAAAAATAGGCGCGAGAAAACCTAATTTTGCAGGGAGAAGACGTGGACAACCAGTGCTTCATCTGCGACAGCCACCTTTTGTGCCGGGCTTTGTGGGCGGCGGCGGTGGCGCAGCACAAATTTTATCTGGCTAGGGTATGTTTTATACCTTAACCGCTCAATTTGGAAATTTTTTATGCCAATCTTTGCTTTTTTGGAAAGTCGAGGTCAGCTATTCTCGATTCTATAGTTTCTAAGCGCTCTCAATCTGTTTCTATGCTCCATTTTCATCCATGAATTTGAAAAATGCATCCATTTATTGTTCAAAAAACGTGTTTTTGGATTTTGATGTAATCTGCTTCCCACCTCGATTAACTTGACTAAACCTAATACCGCTAAAACAGGCATTTTCCCTTAAAATCCGGAACGCTCATTTGTACCGTGTGCTCTCTCTCTCGTTCTGTCTCTCTCTCTTTCACTCTCTTTCTATCTCTTTCTCTCTCACCTCCAACATACGTGGGCCGTGACTCGGCCCATAAATCCTTTTTGTGGCGCTCATTTCTGGTGCTCCAAAGCGCGACAGGGGAAAACGGGTGGGGGAGCACGACGACCTGTTCGGAATGTGTCTCTGCAAGCCCCTTACCCCTTCACCTACCTCGAAGGATTACAATCAGGGCTCGGATCTGTATGACGCAATCCTTAGTTTTCTTTAAATTTTTAGCCTTCTAAAGGGACCGGGAAGCCTGTGAATCCACCCTTTCGATTCACTAGGGTTAGACAGCAACGCAACACGCCAAAACGCCATTTGAATAGCGTTTTATGGCGTGATCTTGACCAAAAGCTCAAAAACGCTGCAAGCGTCTTTGGAGAATCAAATCGCTGTCTAGACCTAGGCGACGGAAGGGTCGAATGTCGAGTTCCTTAGTTGCTTTAAGGCTGAAAACTACGCCTGGCAGGCTAGCAGAGAACTTTTGAGGAAAATTTTTGTGGATTTGAGATCCCAAACGACCTCTGCTGGCATGCCTGAACGCTGTTTGCTAAGCAGCAGCGAAATTTGACTTCGTAGGCCCTTTAAAGGGACCAGCAAGGTTTTTTGGCTATGGAATTTTTTTCACCTAGGCCAAACGTCGCGTGTCGTTTTCTTAAAATCCTTAAAAATCTATAGCCAGAAAAATTCACAGCTTTGCCTTGCCGGTCCCTTTAAGCATGAAAAAGCCTCAGCTGGTGCTCATTTTCCGCACGAAAACATGCCATTTGTCTCCTCCGGATGGCTGACCATAATTCTATACCCCAAGTGTGTGTCTGTCCGTCTGTCTCTGCCAATGTCTATTTGTCCAAGTGTGCAATCTCAAACCTCCCAAATGGCCACAGCTCGTTCTCCTCTTCTCCCTCTCGTCCTCATCCGCATCGAAGTGACACCAGTTGTCGGCCATTTTTCTCATTCTCCCCCCACTGGTGTCGAACCAGCCGACTAGCTGGCCCCGGCCAAATGCCCCCCAGGCTATGGTCAGTGTTTTGTACACTCGCCGGGCCAGCCTTGTTTTTTTGTATGTTTTGGGGAATCTACAGTATCCGCTAAAGTTTAGAGGTGTAACTTTATCGCTAAATTCTCGTCCAAGCCCCTTAAAACGCGATATTTTCCGGAAACGTAATTTTCTTGATTTTCCGATTTTTTTGTAATTTGCATTTTTGGATAGGCCTTAAGTTTTATTTTTGGTACGGTAATCTATAGATTTTCGGAACTTTTTTCTTCATCACCAATATAGTGGTTCTTAAATTCGTCGATTTTACATAACCTCTTTTTTGCATTTTCGAAAATAGCAATTTCTGACATTAACTTTTTTTGTTCTGATTGTCATGTACTATCTCTCCAGATCCTAATCACTCAGATCTCCTTCACGCATTAATCTTGATTATTCGCGTGGCGCTTGGGGGAGGGGGGATCGAACATTTGGTGCTCAGGGATACGGTACCAAAATTGATGGATGGGCTAACCACAACGAGTGGAGTCGTGTCAATTAGTCAAGGAAATGATGGATGGCGTTTTCTCTCATCCTCTCTCTCTCTCTCTCTCTCTCTCTCTCTCTCCCTCTCTCCCTCTCTCCCTTTTTCTCTTTCTCCCAGTCCTCTCACGCCAATTAATATTCCAAAGACACCCCTGAACTGTCACGTCTATTAGGTCTCAAAAACCGCGGACGATCCCCGGGCCGGAGTCATTTTAATGGCACCGGCATGGTAAGCACTGTGGATTCCGGAACCGCGATACGCAACCCGCATGCCAGCCGATTCACACCGTAATGTTTTAAGTTGACGTCAGAGTCGAAAAGGCAAAATCCATAAGAAAGAAAAAGTTTACGAAGGTTTAAAGATACTAGGAAAGCAAATCGGCCCAAAAGCCATAGCCTTTTCTCCCTTCCTAATCCCTTTAAGTCCCAAATCCCCCTCAACAATGCATATATTCAAATGCGTGTCCTCACAGTGTTGGCCCCACTGTCCGGGGATTTACGTAATTAGCGCGAGTTTTGCGTTTCCTCTCTCTCTTTCTCCCTCTCTCCCTCTCTCCCTCTCTCTCTCTCTCTCTCACTCTTCTCGGCTGTAACTGTAGGGGGCAGCGGAGTGTTGCGTAGTGTATTGCGCGATCTGGGAGCCGCCGTGGGGCCACATTCCGTTTGAGGACTATGGCCACTTGAGAGGGCCCGAAATGGGCCATCACCCCCGGGGTATTATGCCCCGTGCCTAGGGCTTTTGATGGAAATGGCCTCTTGAGGTGTGGGGATAGTATTGGGACGGAATATGCGGGGGGTTACGGTCAGTTGCGTAATGCTTTGAGGACATCCGAGGGGGTACGTGAAGATACTCTTGACGCATATTTGTGAATCGCTGACGAATACTAATGGTTTTGTATGATTATTATGGACATCTGCTGGCGGGAATCGCTAAATACAGCGCTCTTTCTGTGAAAATACGGAATTATTGCGCATATTACGGTATTTTAAAGCTTGAATTTGGGCTATGAAGCTACCAGAGAGTGCCAAAATCGACTCCTCGACTTCCCTGGGTTTACCCACCTACTCGCGTCGCGTGTCGCGGGCACGGCAATATCCACAGGAATCCGTGGCCAAAAAGCCACATCAATGCCTTTCCGGTTCCTTTAAAGACCAAAATCGAAAAATTGACACTCAAAAATGAGTTTTTTTGCTTTAATTACTGTATCGTTGTTTGAATTTGACAGTTAGAAAATAGGTCGATTCTGTCAAATTCTTCGCGCTGACCAGAATTTTTTCAGCTCCAATTTTTCGTCTTTCGACTCCTATTTCGCGCTCCCGTTTGGCCATACCCGGTTGCCCGCATCCTCTGAATAGGCTCCGCCCCCATTGGGCCTTCGGGCCAAGCAGAGAGATCCACCACGTTGGCACCTGGCCATTCAAATAATTCCCTTCCCCTTAACTGCCTGTGCTCGTTGTCTCCACCCATCAGCACTACCGTACTCTCGTCAAGATGCTAATCGCCCATGCCCTCTGCAGTCTTCCCTATCAAGCCATTGTCGAGCTGGATACGGTATGCTAATTTGTATGGTTATGAACTTTAAAGGACCATTGAAGGCAAGAATCTCGCAATTTTCCGTCTAAACCTACTCTAAGAAAAATTCTATTTTTTGTGTTGTGCCTACCGTACATTCCGGGCATTTTTTCGCTGATTTTACCTCTTCGAGATTTTATACTTTTTTGAAATTTAAATAACTGGGCATTTTCACATTTTGCTCCCGTAATGCGATACAATTTTTGCTAGCGTAATCTGTTTCTCGCCGAATTTTAAAGGGCTATTGAAGGTGTGCTTTCTAGTTTTTACCGTGGTCTTCTAATTGTTTCAAAACCCCTGTTGTTTTTATCAAATAATGTAGCGTTTTCCAAATATTTAAATTTTTCGGTTTCTAATTGGTTTTTGGAATTCTAATTTATCATATCGTTCGAGTACAAAAAATCGTATTTTCCGAAACATTTTTCCATATTTTTTCGCAACGTTCCAACCTCCAGCCGTCTGTCGATAGTATCGCAACGTTCGCGCAGTATGTAGACAAACCGCTTATGCTTACAGTTCAAGGAGAGAGAGAGAGAGAGAGAGAAGAGAGAGAGAGAGAGAGAGAGAGAGAAAAGAGAGAGCGAGAGCGAGAGTGGGAGAGAGCCAGTGAGGGATTCGCGCAGTAGATTGATCCTTATTCCCAACATTGCGTGTCCAGAGCAGTCCATCCTTCTGTCCGTCTGTCTCTACCGTCTATTTGTCTGTCTTTCTGTCCATCTCTCTTCTTCTATTTGACCACTCGAAGGGGGACATCCACAGGTGTTTGGCCGTGTCCTCTTCCTCCTCTTCTTCTTCTTCTTGGTCGGGTGGAAGCACTTTGCTTCTCATTCTGCGGTGCTTTTCCTGGGTCTTTCCCGATTCCTCCCGAGGGCCCACGGATCGATTGGGGTATTCTGAACTTTCCGACGTGATTTCGAGCCTCTAAATTCTGATTCCGGAGTTGTACGCTGTTTGACGCCTTCTGATCCTGATTCTAAAGCTTTTGAAGTTGGCTTAGCTTGATAATAAGCTCTACGAAGCTTCTACGTCTCCAGCTTCTGATCCTGAAATTTCCGAAGCAGGCTTAGCTCGTCTTCAAGCTTTTATATAGCCTACTACGTTATTCTATTCTGATTCTGAAGCTGCTAAAGTAAGCTTAGCTAGGTCAAAGCCCTCCGCGGCTTTTACGACTGATTTCTACCCTGAAGCTTCCAAAGCGGGGTAGACTCGCCTAATATTCTGATTCTGCAGCTGCTAAAACTGGTTTAGAAGACCCGATTATAAGATTCTAATTTTCTACGGTAAAATTAATGCCCAACAAGCTGGAATTCTAGTTTCTGCTATTGCTCGATTTTGTGCTGATTCTGAAAAATCTACTTCTTTCCGGAAATTAGAATTCCGGAAAAACACACGTCTGTGAAAGATGCCGGAACATTACAAGAAATACCAAGTAAGTTTTTGTGAAATCGCGGCGTGCAAAAACCTCATTTTGATTCTGGTCTGTCTCCAACTTGATTCCCAAGGCCCTCTCTCCGGTCCCAAGCAAAAAAATTCGATTTCCAATACGATACCCCGGTCGGCTAGCCAAAACGATGTGAAACCCCCATCCTTTTCTCAAATTCTTTTTTATACCGGCTGATCGGGGCTAAGTACTAATATTTTCAATACCTAGCCAAAAATTTGTAAATCCACAAAATCATATAAAATCGATAGCCAAAAATCCGTAGTCAGACCTTCTGAGTCCCTTTAATAAGCGCATATTTACCGGAATGCCTAATCTGTCCATAGCCCGGATACGGCGTGACCTTGTCCATCTGTCTGTTCATCACCGTTTGTATCTCTCTCTCACTCTCTATCTCTCTCTCGTTCTCTCGCCTTCCGACAAAGGCGGGGTTAGATGGCTGGCCGGAATCACCGGCGGCGCGCATCGGTATGACCCTGAGATGTCGGGGGGTACCGTGTTTTCCACACGCGTCCATGGCTAGCGTTCTCTCCCTAACTCTCTCTCTCTCTCTCTCTCTCTCTCTCTCTTTCTCTCTCGCTCTCTCTCTCTCTCTCTCGCCTCTGCCCCTGACCCCTAATCTGCAGCGCGAACCGCGCCAAACTATCCCAGCCAGCCAGCCGGTCGACCTAGTCAAAGTTAAGCGCCTAACGCTAAACGCTGGACGGTTTGGAGGTAAGCCTCGTACTTGGAAAATTTTAGAGTTTTTCTCGCCAATTTTCCTTTTTTATGCTATTTTCAACGAGATTTCTGACGTCGTTTTCCTTTTTGCTTTTTCCCTTTTTTTATGCGTCCAAACCAATTTGTAGATTTTTTCGCCTACCGTACTCCCAGACCTTAATCATTCCGCACAGCAACACGCTACGATTGAAAAACTAAGCGAGCCGCCCTCCCGGCAGCTAGTGGCAGATTGTATGCCCGCGCGCTAAATTATCGCCTGCTCTCCAGCTATCCTTCGGCATTCCCAATCCCCTCCGCCCGCGGCTACGTGCCAATACTATCCACGTGGACTGTATAGTTTTTTGGAACGATTTTTGGCCGTTTTCTCCTTGTTGTAAACGCTAACTAGATGTCTAAGAATGAGCGACAAATACCGTAGATTCATCGAAGAATGGTATTTTGACGTTTTTATAGGTTTTTGGAAGCCAAATCGTCGCCGTAAATCTCAGGATGTCTGTAGCGTTAGGGGCAAAGACAGCAACATAAAAAAGTGGGATTTTAAAACGCCCGGAAAAGTTGTTTTTCGATTATTCGGCGTATTACTCAAGTTCTAAAGGAGGCTAATGAGGCCGAAAACCATCAGTATGCAAATTCATTTCGCTAAACGTTGATAGGCTTCGTAAACCCCAATAAAAATTCGACTTTTTGACATTTCGAAATCGGAACGGTACACGCCCATTTCGATCCACTTCTCTCTTGCTCGGACCACAAATAAAAGTGGGCAAATAGCGGTGGTCTTCTTCCGCTATCTTCTGGATCTCTGACCGTAATCCCGTTTTCTTTGCCTCCAGCCGGGGCGAAACGAAACTTTTCATCGTCTCGCTATCTGTTCGGCGGATCTTCAGTCGTGTGTGACCCCGTGCCAGCTATTCAAATTGCTGATACATCCCGTTTCCGGTTGGTTTTTCGAAAATTGGCGCTATTTTGAAACTTTCGGGTTTTTGCGTGTTTTTCGTAAAATTTGTCAAAAGTGACATGTCTTTATTATAGTGGAAATTGGAAATGAGGTCTCTGCTATCTCTCTCTCTCACTCTCTCGCTTTCAATCTCCCTCTCTCACTCTCTCGCCCTCTCCCAAACCATTTCTGACTCCATTCACCAAAACAAATTCCAAACATTCCGCGTGCCCCGTTTTTTGCTGGCCACTCCCCCGACCACACCGATTTGGCCGTCGAAATCGGCCTGAAAAGGGCTGCAAATCAAATTAGTTGCGGCTACGATGTGCACCTAGGCACGGATTTTATGCTTTTTGTCTGGACCTTATTTCTTCTTTTTCTAACTGATTCGTATCCTGAATTTTTTAATATTGGCTACTTGCCAAAATTCCCCCACCATCCGACCACCGGGATTTGAATGAAAGCCAGCTGGCAGCTGGCCAGGCTGGTTGGAATCTTGACCTGGCGAGAGAGACAGCGGGAGAGAGAGAGAGAGAGAGAGAGAGAGAGAGAGAGAGAGCGCGAAAAATCCGTTTTGTGAGGGGGGGGCAATGGAATCGGTGACAGATGGGAGGACATATTGCCCAAATTCCGCTTGAGAAATGGCCATCCACAGGCAATACAGAGATCCCATCATGGCGCCACACATGCACACTCACATTCTCATCCTCATTCACATTCAGGTGCCGCAAAAACGGCCCGTTTTCTAACTTTTGGGGATTTCTTAAAGTTCAGGGCTTTCCGACCATTTTTTCTGAATGTTTTGGGCTTCGCATTGCCGTTTGTTAAGTTCTCATTTCTTATTGGGCTGTTTCAATTATTAAAATAGCATTGTATTTTTTCTTTATGATTTGGCTTTACCACTTTTTAAGATACAAATTAAACCTTTGCGGCAGCTTCAATAAGCTCATTTTCCGAGTTTTGTTGTCTGGACATTGTTCTCGGGCTTTTCCGGTTTTCCCCCAGCTTTTCCCCCGCCTCGTTTAGACTTTTGACAAATGGGATGGGATCCGATATCTGGTGAAAGGCCTCTAAAAAGGTTTTAACGCCTTTTCCGCATTTTACTGGATATATAATTCCGCAAATCTATGAGTTCGCCGATATCTTGGTGCCTTTAAAAGCCCCAAAATGTCTCGTCTATTATAGCAAATAGAAATAAGCATTAAGTGGTAAAAATTTTGCGCGCGTTCGCTCACTATTACTCCCCCACATTTTCTCTCTCTCTCTCTGTCTCTCTTTCTCTCTTTCTCTCTGTCTCTCTCTCCTTCCTTAAAATAACAGCTGCTTTCAAATCCGCCTAAAGCCCCCCGATCCATTTATGTAAGGGATTGGGGGGGGGGGGGGTCTTTGGTTGGGTGGATGGTAATTGTTACCGGCTGTCAGCCATCCCACTCCCCTCCTCCTATTCGACTCATTCCGAGACATGTGGTGGTCAAACGGGAGAGGATGGATACTACTATTCTATGCCCACGGTCGGTTCCGCGATGAATAAAATATCCCCGGGGGGCTTTGAGCGAACCGATTGGTAGTACGGTTCAAAAACGAATTCTTTGATGCTTTGGCGCACCGCAAAACGGTCGGGATTTGATTTCAAGGGTTCAGGAAGCGCACAAAAATTGAGCCGTACAGGGACTAGGTCTAGACAGTTACGTAATGCGCCAAGTGACGCGAGGTCTTTGTGCGCATCTCATTAAAATTGTTGAATTTGCATTAAACTGGACGGCAAGTGCACGCCCGCAAAATCAAACCGAACGCAGCTTGGTGCGTTGCGTAATTGTCGAGACCTAGTGGCGCCCAAGGGGTCGATTTTCATGCTTCACCAAGCCTTAAAGGGCTCCTAAGGCAATTGTCTAGGCCTAGTCGATCACCAAGATAGAATTTTTCCGCATTACCAGCATTTAAAGGTATTTGTAAGACAAATTTCGCGGTCCAACAATGGCATAAACCCAGCAATGCGAAACTTGCTGGCACCATCCCTTAAGGACGGGTGCTTTTACGATTTTTAAATGATTTAAATTATGCCCTCTGTTCCTATCTTCCATGTGTTTTTCGGATCACCATAGACGACAGCTTTTCTTTAGGGATTAGCCCGTTTTTTTTCTGGCCACAGCCGGTAGCAATTAAGGGTCATGTCGGGATGCCTCAATCCCTTCCAGGTCAAACGCCAATCCCGGGACGATAAAATAAACGATCTTAGCGGGGAAGATTCGAACCCCCGCAAAACAGCTGTCATCCACCAAGACCCGGTAATAGCGATTAGTGAGGATCTCGGATTGACCGGGGCGGAAGGAGAGAGAGAGCGAGACAGAGAGAGCGAGAGATAGAGAGGGGAGGGATAGAGAGAGAGAGAGAGGGAGCGAGAGAGAGAGAGAGAGAGAGAGAGAGAGAGAAAGAGAGAGGGAGCGAGGGAGAGAGGGAACGAGAGAGTGAGCCGGCTAGAGAAAGAGGCGCAGAGAGAGACAGATAGAGCTCAAAAATAAGGCGCTACGGGGGAATACCCTGTACACACCCGGTTTAGCTTAAAGCGACCGGATTAGCAACCCCTCTCAACAGCTGCATCCAAAATGTCCAGGTCATCCCATTGGGAACCACTTTTTGAATACTACCCCGAACATCTATTGACGGTGGGGATTAGCCGACTAATCGCCCGCCTACCGAATAACCAAGAGATCAAAGAATCACCTATGGAACTAGCTAGAGGCCCCGGAAAGGCGCTAAAAACTACCAACCATTTTTTGCAATTTATTGATAAAGTCAGAATTTTTCTATTTCCCGGAATTTTCAAAATACTTCTTGTGTAGTCAAGTTCAGCCAGTTTAAAAATCGACGATTTTCAAGGAATTTTTGAGATTTTTCGATTTTTCAAGGCGCCGGGAAGGCAAGGATTTCACACCATAGATCTTCTTAAAAACCTTTTCAAAGACCGCACAAAACAGTACGGAACACTCCAAACAACACCTTGACTCCGCGAAGTACCAACAAATAGAAAAGCCGCCGCGAATCTTCAAAACAACTCAAAAATGTGGCTAAAAGCTTTTCGTGACCGTCAGAAGCCCTCCGAAAGTAGAGATCATGTTGTATCTCCATCTTTATCTTACTCTCTTTTTCTCACGCTCTCTCTCTCTATCTCACTCACTCCCCCGCTTTTTCTCTCTCTCACAAAGAAATAAAGGCGCTACGGGGGAATACCCTTATACCTAATACGGGGGCTTTTTCTCTCTCTTTTTCTCTCTCTCCCTGACTCTCGCTCCCTCTCTCTCTCGCTCTCCTTATGTCCTACCTGCCAACCGCAACATCAGATCCCATTCAACCCTGCAAATCCAAAAAAACTTTCGGTTCCCACGGCCTTTAGCGCCACCAAGCGGCGCTGGTCTCACCAAGGCCCCCGCAAGAAATTTGATACAATTAGGGGAGGGGGGGCTGAACAAAGAATCGGCCCCCTGCTGCCCAATCCGCAATATTGCTTTTCGGCGATTTGTCGGCTCCTTCTTGGGGCTGGAAAATATTAAATTCACGCGCTAACGGCTGGAAAATTCTAAATTTTTAGGTTTTAGAAAACCATGAATTTTCTGAATTGAAAATTGGCCGAATCGTCGTTTTTCCCAAAAATCCTAGCAGTAGACGATGGAATTTTGCCCTCAGAGGATCTTTAAAAATAGAAAAATTTCGGTTTTTCCGTTTTAAGGAGCTAAGACCGGATTTACAAGTATTCCAAGTTTTTATGCTTGCTTATCGATTCCATTTGCTTTGGATTGCTTCCGGAATCGGATTATCGATGATGGCCCAGGCAGCTTCCAGCCGCGCCCGGGCCCCCATTTCCAGCCGTTTATTTGTTCCCGCACCACTTGACACGTCATCTAACTGTTTCTCTCTCTTTCCCTCTCTCGCTCTCTCTCCCTCTCGTTCTCTGTATCTCTCGCCCACTCTCAACCGCCATATTTTCCATACCTCTGGGAAATAATAAACATCCCCCACCTCGTGGATGGTCTAGCGTGTGCCTGAACAAATCATCGACACGAGTGGAGCTAATTTCCGGACTGTTTTGGTCCGGATTTTTCGTAATTTCTCGTAGTCCATGCACGTAGTCAGCCTGAGCAAGTACGTCCTTACAAGCCAAGGTAGCGTCACCTACCGTGGCTTATCGTAGCGTTGTGTAAGGAAGCGTATATTAACGTAGCGTTGCGTATAGAGGCGTCCCACAGCGTATCATGGCGCCTTGTTGCCTAGTTGGCGTGTGATATCGCAGCGTACCATCGCGTACCATAGCGGAGCATAGCGTAGTGTATCTTTGGGTAACGTAGCGTGAAGTAGTCTAGCTTAGCATGACGTCGGTTATGATAGCGTACTCTTGTGTTGCGTAACTAATCATAGAAAATTCTATAATTTCTCGCGCTTTTTTCCAGCTCACGGTAACGTAAGGTTGATTCCATTTCCTTGCATACCCGGAAACTAGAAAATTACTCATTCCGTGTCTTGCGGACGTCAAAACAACTATCCGGCCTTAGACAAAGAAT